>JARJEI010000005.1:20106768-21541768 GCA_029955415.1 Lottia scabra | reverse complement strand
TGACCAGACGACAAATGTTAAAAGTTCAAGGGACGTAACTGATGAAAATATCCAATTTCTACAATTCAAGGGACGTAACTGATCATAATAATTGCAATGTTATGATAATAAAAGGGGGGGTTGGCTGAGTACGTCCGAATAAAGGAGAACAATTCAATGACGAAATGTGTTACCGGTGAGAAGAAGGGTCAACAAATACTATCTAGAACAACACCGGTAATAGCTGTTTAATATTGAAGATAAAATAGGTAGGCAAAACAATTAGTAGTGTCATGTAAAATTAGAACAAAAGGTGATTAATTTCTTGAAGACAGGTTTAAAAATGAATAAGAGTATATATTCATCAAAGGTGTCTACAGTATACAAACAGAATCAAATAAACCATAAAACAAATGAAACTTAATATTTTGCATATTTTGTAATATTTTATAATATATAATGGTAGTTTTCTGGATGTATCAGATTATACAGGTCATCTGGTCATCTGTTGTAAAGGTATGAAGTTGACTAATGAATATAAATTATTCCATACAGAGAAAAGGGCATGCAGTGTGCAATTATGTAAATTTTAACTGGACATCAATACAATTGACAGGATCAAATTTAACAAAAACACATCATGAACCTACTTGGCTTTTCTCTCCTCTGCGTCTCTGTAAATACCAGTTTCCATTCCACTCAGAGCATAGCTTGTTTTACCTCCACCCTACAACAATAAATAATTATAAATACTGTACATAGTGATAGCTAGCTGTTGTTGATCTATATAAAATCTATAACAAATCACAGGTAATGGGCCTGAATTAATTGTTTAGGGGGGGGGCAAGTACATTTTGAGGGGCAATGAATTGATGATTTTATTAAAATGGGTGGCTGAAATTTTTTTTTAGAGGGGTGTTGGCCACCTTTGCCTCTGTAGCTATGGGCTTGAATAAATCATAACGTGCACCCTAATTCAATGTCAATAAAATTGCTGATCCTTCATGAGAGAAGAAAAGTGGTTATTGGTGTCAAGGTAATACACAGAGTTTATCAAGCTAAAAGCTAAAAGCTAAAAGAAACATCAAGAAGAGTTATATATAAAGGACAACTGAAATAACTTACGTCAATTTTCATGACATCATATTTCTTACTGACACCTTTCACTACCGCCATCGCAGCTTCACAAATAAATCTACATACAGATAATATTAAATATTTATATTGTTAACAAGTCAAAAATAAAAAATCTGTCAAGATACACCACGACATCCAGTTCCCTGGCACCACACATTAAGCCTGGGCTTTTGCTTCCCATCTGAACACCTCAGGTCTGCATGAATCAGGTTTTCTTGACCTGTTACAGATTTTCTGTTCCAACAAGCTTTCGAGTAATTCTGGAATTGTTCTGGACAGGAAGTGGAAAATTCTGTTTAGAACTAATATCTGTGTAGTTCAGAGTCTGCACGAATCACCAGAACAACCAGAACTGTATGAACTAGAACAGAGTGAACTAGAACAGAGTGAACTAGAACAGAGTGAACTAGAACAGAGTGAACTGGAACATTGTTCTAGACAAAAATCATGTCATTGTTCCTGCTGCACTACATCTCTCTAGTTGGACAAAAAATCTTTGTCCAGAACAGTATTCCAGTTCTTTCGAATCTAGCTCTGACAGTTCTGGCTGTTCTCGACTAGGATTGTGCAGACCCCTTGACACTTTTGCCATTACTGTCTGTGGGAAACCCGGTTGCAAAATCTGAAGGCATCATCTCGACCCATGCCGGGATAAAACCCGGGACCATCAGGTTTGCAAGCAAGGGGTCTTACTAAAAGTCTAAAAATAGAAATAGACTAACCTGACACTTTCAATATCTGAACCGTAAACAATCTGAGCGAATTTATTAGTTATTCCTAGCGGTATAACACCTATAGGTATATTATTACGGAATTTCTACAATATAATAGTAAGTTTGTCAAACAAGGTAATATAAGCCGATAAAACAAAAATGATCATACGCTTGCAGTATTTCTACTTTTAACTCCAGCTTCAAAATAGTAAGAAATAATGTCGTTCTATGGATTTTTCATTTTTTTTATTTTAAAATCTTTCTTTGTTTTTATTATGGAATTTAAAAGATAAAGTAATATTTGTTTTATCTTGGATCAAATCAGGGGCCTTATTCTCGAAATTTTAACTTACAACAATTCTAGTATTCAAGTTATCTGATTGGTTAATTAATAAATCTATTTTAAACTAAGTTATATCATCCAATCAGATTTCTTTTTTTCTTAAATTGTGATTTTATCTAAAATAAGTTTTCGAGAATAAGGCCCAAGAAGTATAAAATATCTGTGACTGTAATACTATCTTACCTTATCTTCTTTTCTCATAAAACCTGTCACAGCCTGAAATATAATACAATACAATACAAATACGATACGATACAAATACGATACAATACAAATACAATACACAATACACAATACAAATACAATACAAATACAATACAATATACAATACAATACAATTTAATTAAAACCTGTCACAGCCTAAAATAAAATATATAGAGGATTCGTCACAAGTGTTTTTGAATACGTGAAATATTAACCGAGTCTAAGATAATCAGTATTTTTTGAAAATATAGACAAAATACCTTGAACACTGTTTAATACAATTATTAAAACAAATACGAACAGTAAACAAGGTTCAGAACTTTAGTTAGAGTTTGTTTATTAGAAAAAAGTAGTGCGGCTGCCGGGTACCTAATTTGCATATTAACCTAATTTACCTAATTTGAATAGTTATGTAAGGCTGAGTTGATACGTGTTTATCTGTAATGGGCTTATCACAGGGATATTTGTCCTATTTATATGATAAAATATAATATAATATAATATAATTTTACACCTTATTCACTGACAGACTAGTGGAGTGTACAATGAGGGAAAGATTGTTAAGACAATGAATGTTTTGTTTGTGTTATTCCCTCTATCACACCAGTAGACACAACATAATTTCAAATAGTAAAAAACTTACCTCTAGCAATGTACCATCGCCCCCGGCAACAATAATACCATCCGTATCCTTACTCTCTACTACATTTAAAAACTGTTTCACTTGTCCTTCAAACTCAGTCTGAAAAGATGAAAAAACCTACAATATACAGTGTGCAATAAGGACAATTTTATCAGAAAAGCAGCATAAGACCAGTCTCTTCTGTTTCATACTTCTAAAAGATCTTCAACCTGCAATATGGATCCTGGAATTGGTTTGAAAGAAAGTGTTGGAATTGCTAAAGACCTGTTTACAACTGTTAAGTGCTAGGCTCTGTGGATTGAATCCTCCTCAAGGTCAGAAAAATTCTGATACCACCCCCAGTGCTTTCAAGAGTTGCTCTGTTGTCTGCTTTTATCAGATTCACCTGACATGCTTTAAGTACAACTCTTAGTTTTTTTACATATCTTAAAACTTTACCAGTTCTATTTGGCAATGGAGAGAAATGAAATAAATTTTACATCAAACTGCATATGGTCTAATGAGGACAGGCAAACACCATACTGTGTGCAATGAGGGAAAAGTTTGCCAGTACACAGCATTTTATTTCATTTTTTTTCGATTTCCATCCATAGAGGGATCTTTATTGACAAAGGAGAAATGTGAAGAGTATTTTCTTTCGTCAAGGGCAATAACTCATACAAACCTTTACCACATTGACCTCCATCCCGGCCAAGTATAAAATAGGTGCTGCATTCTTCTCAAATAATTTTCTCGCTTTTCTAAAAAATAACAAGATCCACATTCATTCTTTATATTTACATTGATCTATTTTTATAATTTTATAACAAAACCTCAATTTATACATGAAGTACCAAATACCAGTTTTACACAAATAACAGGACAGCAATGGTGAATAACTGTTTGAATGAGGTTTGCTTCCTATCTTGTCTACAGTCATGTTCCTTCAGCAACGTTAGACATTGGCATTATCTACCGTTGCTGGATTGACGGGGTTTTCTCGTCATTAACAACTAATAACCTCGTTTTAAAAAAAAACTACGTCATTATGACTATTGAGACTCGATTATCACAAGGTAAATTTGCTACAAGAAATCTGACGTCCGGTCATTCGAAAGTTTTATCGCAATAATTTGTTAAAAGGAATTAACTGGTCGAAACATAATCGTTCGACCAATCAGAATTAATGACGAGAAAAGCTTATCATGATAGCAACGGATTAATGTAATGAAAGGAAATGATAGCCGTTGCTAAAGGAACATGGTCTACAGTTAGTGGTAGTCTGATATCACAAGTTTACACAATTAACATAATAACTATTAGAATATTATCCAGTCTACAATCAAAGATCCTCAGAACTTGTTCAGCATGTAACCACAATTTAGAATCATTTTAGGCATAATATAAAGAAGTGTGTTATATTCCATAATATTGTCTTGTGTTTTGTTATATGTGCTCTTCGCTTCTTTATGTTGTTCAAATTACATAATATGATGTATGGTAGATCAACCAATATAATATCAAAGTATGGGGTATATAAAACCTACCCTTCTCTATCACGGTAACAGAATCATAATAAAACCTACCCTTCTCTATCACGGTAACAGAATCATAATAAAACCTACCCTTCTCTATCACGGTAACAGAATCATAATAAAACCTACCCTTCTCTATCACGGTAACAGAATCATAATAAAACCTACCCTTCTCTATCACGGTAACAGAATCATAATAAAGCATACCCTGTCACGTAAACAGAATCATAATAAAGCCTACCCTTCTCTATCACGGTAACAGAATCATAATAAAGCCTACCCTTCTCTATCACGGTAACAGAATCATAATAAAGCATACCCTGTCACGTAAACAGAATCATAATAAAACCTACCCTTCGTGTGCAGCAGGATTGAGAAACACAGTGATCTTTCTGGGTCTAAATCCAGCAGGCAGTGGAACATCTCCATATTTCTAAAAAAACAAGTTCATACATCAATAACATAACCCTAATACTAATGACCTGGGGTCTTATTCTCAAAAACTTAACTTAGATAAAATCCAGATTTAAAGAAATACAAGAATAACAAAGAGAAATATAAAATCAATTTTAGTGATTGACCAATTAGATGACCGAACACAAAAATCATAAGTCAAGTTTTTGATGCCCCAGATTTCAGAAACAAACTTATAATTATAAACATAAGCTGAGGACAATTTGAGTGAATTTCAGTTGTCGGTAGGCCTTACTTTGTACTATTCGCTTTCTAATATTAGCATTACTTCATTCACAGAAACTTTTTGATTAAGGCTGCAATTGGAACTGAAAAGTAATTTGCGCTATATATGTGAACTATTATTATTATTATTAATTTGACTAACCTTCGCCTCCTGACAATAACCTCTCCTTAACCAATCTTCACTGAAACCAAAAATATCAACTGAATATTTTCACAGAAGACTGGAATTTCTGGGGGTTTTTATCCATAACTTATTAATAAAATAGGTTAAGGGTATTGATTGGGCTAGCGTTCAAGAAAAAAAACACGAGATGGATTTTTTGCGAATTACTTATTATTTTTGGGCTCAGATTGTAGATAATTATTATTACTTTATTTGTTAACTATATAGAATGAAAGAAACCGAAAAGAAATTAGGTATTTCGTTAGTTTTTGCTAAAAAAGTAGCAAAATGTGTCCCAGTTGGTACAAGATTTCTCAGCCATTTTTTATTGGAAAATTACGATCTTGGTCTTGATTGAAAGCTTATTCAATAAGGATGAAACGTACAGAGAGTTTTTTCGAAATTTCTAATTAGTTTGACCCTGGAAAATGTTTGCCGTACCTACGTGTAAATTTTCGTATTTCCATGGTAACCACCAAAATAATAATTTTTTTTGGAAAATCGCTCTGTACGTTTCTCTGCAATGTAATTGTCTACATTTATGCCAAGTTTGATGTAGATTGATCCATTCACATTTTTTTAAACTTGTATCAAAGGTTTGAAATGTCCAATTTTTATGACATGTTTGAAAGGGCTGTCAACTCATTAAAAAAAATCTGATTGACATGAAATCAACCTTAAACTATCGAGAAGGACCCCAAATCATCAACAAATGCACAACAAGTCACAAGAAATCATTATTTCATATACTTATTCCATTTTTTCATAACGTGAAATAGCCCAATTAACACCCTTAAATAAGAAACACTATTATGGATATACTACTCCTCTTTAATTTAAGCAAAGTTTCAATTCACATACAGGAATCTTTATCAAGCAATACAAAATTATTTTTGAGTATAAATTATTGTATTGCTTGATAAAGATTCCTGTATGTGAATTGAAATTAAAGAGGAGTAGTATATCCATAATAGTGTTTCTTATTTAAAGTTCTATCTACTTCTAAATGTCATTCAAGGATAATAAAAGATAAAAGACTGATTAATATTGTTTGTATGTATATATGTTGGGCAAATTGCTAGAGAGGCTTTAGGGCCTAATTTCTTACCCTAATAAAGTGATTATTATTATTATTATTATTATGAGGATATTTGGTGAAATGAGGTTATTAGGGTTGTTCCCAGCTGATAAGTATCTATAATATCTATCACAATAGACTATATATACATTATCAATACTGTAACTTATCTAGGCCTACGTCATCTTCCTTCAGCAACGTTAGACATTTGGATTATCTACCGTTGCTGGATTGACAGGGTTTTCTCGTCATTATCAACTAATAACCTCGTTTAAAAAACACTACGTCACATTCAATTTATGACCGTCGAGACTCGATTATCACAAGGTAAATTTGCTTCAAGAAATTTGACGTCTGGTCATTCGAAAGTTTTCCCGCAATAATTTGTTACAACAAATATAACTGGTCGACAATAATCGTTCGACCAATCAAAACTAATGATGAGAAAACCTTATCATGATAGCAACGGATTAATGTAATGAAATGAAATGATAGCCGTTGCTAAAGGAACATGGGCCTACGCCAATCCAAAAAGGTTAAGACTAGATACAAACTTTCATCATTGTGTCTAAAAATACATTCCCGTATCTTAATTCTTGTCAGCTAAAGATAAATTGTGTACGGTACGTTGATATGGGTGTCCGACAAGTCACGTGAGATTTTACCATGCACGTGATGTTTGACTTTCTAAAGATGGCGATTTGCTTTGGATACAGAGATATGAGAAGTCAATATGAGAGGTCAATATGAGAAGTCAATATGAGAAGTCAATATGAGAAGTCAATATGAGAAGCCAATATGAGAAGTCAATATGAGAAGTCAATATGAGAAGTCAATATGAGAAGTCAATATGAGAAGCCAATATGAGAAGCCAATATGAGAAGTCAATATGAGAAGTCAATATGAGAAGTCAATATGAGAAGTCTATATGAGAAGTCAATATGAGAAGTCAATATGAGAAGGATAATCATTGTTAATTTTACAAGCTTGATAGCAGAACACTTGATGCTGTGAAAAATAGAATCACAAAAAGAACTTTCAGAAGTTTATTATCTATTTAGTTTATTATAAATTCGCGACCGAGTTCACAAAAATAATGAAGTAGCAACATCTACACTGTATCTTTAGCCGCCAGGAATTATGATACGGGACTGTATCTTTAGACACAGCGAACTTTCACCTCTGGCATTTTTGACTAATAGAAAAAAAAAACTTAATGCAACCTTGAGCAGTTTATTGACCATGACCTTGTAAATACTAAGCTACTTTCATTTTATAATTTACTAAAATATCAATGAAGACAACGGTTATTTATTAAATATAATACTTTATTACAGGAAAAAAACCCACGAAAATCTCGTGTTATTTCAATTTTTACCACGCATGTCATATAGCCGTTTGAATGGCTTTTGGCTATTTTCCATGCGTGTTAAATTTCTCCTGCCGTTGAATAAAGCTTATAATTTTTAAAATGAGAGTAGAATTAAGGATACGTACGCATAGCGGTTTCTCATCCAACCGACGCCATAATAGATCGCTACTACACCAGCAACAGATTTTTTCCAGTTATTTCTTATAGTTGTTAAAGTTTTCACGATCATTTTACCCGTTTATTTCTTAAAAACATTCTATTTTAACATTTTCATTTATAATTTTTCACGTTGTTTTCATCATACACCTTTTCTTCCTTCAATGTAGAGAGTAATCAAAGGGACGCAACTCTAAGAAGTTGTCATACTCCAGCCTACAAATAAACTAAGCACGAACCACCCCTAACCAATCTTGAATCCATGCAAACGTAGTGGTAATAAATTCACATTGGTAGGAGTCAATGAACTGAACTTCATTTGAGGAAAATGTAAATAAAATGGAGGTTTGCATTCAACCTATCTGCAGCTGTATGGGCTAATGAGGACGGAAAACGCCATGCATTGTGCAATGAGGGAAAATTTTGCCACGACAGCGGTATTAGCCTCAATCTAATTAAAATTAGATTACATTTCGTTTCGGTTATGGAGTCGACAATCAAAAAATAACCGAAACGAAATGTAATCTAATTACATTAGCCTGTTCTTATTTCGATTTTTAACTGTTGAGAGATCTTTACAACCCGTAGAACACGAGACCTCAATAAATGAGTGAATATTTCAAAATGAAAAGCGGTATCAGGTGTCTAGAAGAGTAAGTAAGAACGCATCTGGCACCACTACTCTAGCGACTTGCTCCGACTCTATTAGGACATAAATGGCCCCCAAAATAGCAATCTGGGGCCTGTTGTCAGAAAGTTCGTAATTTTATTAGAGGATAATGAGTGTATATAGTTATATTGTAGTTATATTATATGTATTCTATCTGTCTTTTCAGATGACCGTTGTCATTGTTTATTATTAAATGTGAACAAATAGAACTCGTTCTTATTTATGACAACGGTCCAACGCAGAGTAACCTACTTCATCAGTACCAATAATCGGCCACCAACCAATCAATAACAGTACCAGACAGTTTAATCATGCCTGCCGTAGCCTGCCCTATTCCTGGTTGTGCCTATGTCACTGACGATCTTGATGCTGCCATTGTGGCTGCTCTCATCACAGCACACAGTGCTACACACGTGCCGGGACATGTGACAGCTGCCAAGGTAGAAAAAGTAAAGAGACCCATCATATCAACAGCCGGCTCAAGAATGGTCTTACTTTGAATCCCGTTGGTCAGACTATGTTGATGCTACCAAAATCACAGGTCGAGACAAGGTGATTCAACTACTGGAATGTTGCGATGATCAACTACGCAAGGACTTAACACGATCAGCAGGTGGTAGCCTCACAAACAAATCCGAACAAGAGGTAATGCTTGCCATTAAGAAACTTGCAGTTCGTGTTGAAAATACAATGGTAGCAAGAGTCACACTACACAATATGCGTCAAGACCGGGATGAACCTGTACGTAGTTTTGGCGCTCGACTTCGGGGCCAAGCCGGTGTGTGCAAATTTATGATTCAATGTCCACTTTGTGACACTGCTGTCAACTACACTGATGAGATCCTTAGGGATGCACTAACCCGAGGCATCGCTGATCACGAAATTCAGTTGGACATCTTGGGAGACAAAAATCAAAATATGACTCTAGAGGAAGTCTTTCAATTTGTCGAGGCTAAAGAAGCAGGTAAGCGATCTGCTTCTCGTCTGATTGATTCCCACATTACAGAAGCAGCCGCAAGTAGTACCTACAAAAAGACTAAACAAAAGAGCGTGAAAGACAAACAAGAGTCGTGTTCATATTGTGGAAAGACTGGCCATGGCAAACAAGCTTTGGCTCGCATACGTAAGACAGTCTGTCCTGCTTACGGTCACACGTGCTTGGAATGCAACCGCGACCATCACATGGAAAGTGTCTGTCGAAGTAAAGGCAAGCCAAAGGCTGAACGTACCCAACAGAATGCAGATGCCATCGAAGGTGCTGTTTTCGACGCCTTATGCTCCATCACATCCTCTGGACAGTCTCAACCTGGTCAACCAATTGCCATTGACCATCACATATATGATCATCTATCTAGTACATGGATTCAGAAGAGATCAAAGCCACAGCCATTCACTAACTTAACCATAAAAGTCCTACCTGACGATTACAAGGAGTTTGGATTCACCCTTGGTACTACACAGTCCAAAATGACAGTTCTTCCTGCCATGGCAGATACTGGATGTCAAAGCTGTCTCGCTGGCATCAAAGTTATCTATCGCCTCGGTTTACAGAAATCTGATCTAATACCTGTGACCATGAAAATGCATAGCGCTAATAACCGAGACATTAACATATTAGGTGCGACCATTTTCCGCCTTTCAGGAACAGATGAACACGGTCGGCATGTTGAGACCCGGCAGCTAACGTATGTAACTGATTCTTCAGACAAGTTATTCATCAGCAGGGAGGCTTGTATTGCCCTGAAGATTATTTCCAATAACTTTCCTACCATAGGTGAAGTGCATAGTGACACACCAGGTTTTAAGTCAAAAGCGACACTTTAGATCACACCGACGAATCTAATTCTGCCACCAGTGAACCTACAAACATGTGCTCGTGCCCCCCACGCCAAAGACCACCATCGCCACCTAATGAGTTGCCATACCCTGTTAACTAAACGAATAGGGAGCAACTTCAACAATTTCTTCTCGACTATTATAAATCCAGCACATTCAACATATGTGAACATCAACCTCTGCCCCTAATGGACGGTCCACCAATGCAGCTAATGGTGGATCCAAATGCAACTCCAGTGGCTCATCATATTCCTGTACCAGTCCCACTACACTGGCAGGATGATGTCAAGGCTGGACTCGATCAGGATGTTAGACTTGGCGTCCTTGAACCAGTCCCAATAGGTGAACCCGTGACTTGGTGCCACCGAATGGTAATCTGTGCGAAGAAAAACGGAAAGCCACGTCGCACAGTTGACTTTCAACCCCTTAATGCACACGCAACTCGAGAAACACATCACACACCTTCGCCATTTCATCAGGCAAGATCCGTCCCACATGGGAAAAAGAAAACTGTGTTTGATGCATGGAATGGGTACCACAGCGTTCCTATCAGAGAAGAGGATCGTCACCTTACAACATTTATTACTCCTTGGGGTAGATACCGCTACAAGACTGCTCCTCAAGGATATATTGCTTCTGGTGATGGTTATACCAGGAGATATGATGAAATAGTGTCGGATATCCCTAATAAAACAAAGTGTGTGGATGACATAATTTTGTGGGCTGATTCACTTGAGAAAAGCTTTTACCAGGCAGTTCAATGGCTTGATATTTGTGGGAAACATGGCATAACTCTTAATCCAGAAAAATTTGTGTTTTGTGCAGACAATGTGGAATTTGCAGGTTTCGAGATAACATCAAACACTGTACGCCCATGTATGAAATACTTGCAATCTATCCTAGATTTTCCAGCTCCCAAAAACATTACAGATATCCGATCTTGGTTTGGCCTTGTTAACCAAGTATCATATGCTTTTAGCATGGCTGAGCAGATGTTGCCATTCCGTGAATTACTCAAGCTTAAAACATCCTTTAGATGGGATGACGCACTAAATCATGCTTTTGCAAAATCCAAAGCTGTTATCATCAGTGAGATTGAAGAAGGAGTCAGAATATTTGATCGCAGCAAGCCCACTTGCCTAGCCACAGACTGGTCTAAGACAGGTATTGGTTTCTGGTTGTTTCAAAAACATTGTACTTGTCCTACAACAGAACCATTCTGTTGTAATACTGGATGGAAGATCACACTTGTCGGGAGCAGATTTACACATCCTGCTGAATCTCGTTATGCCCCGGTAGAAGGTGAAGCTCTTGCTGTCGCTGATGCCTTGGATAAGGCCCGATACTTTGTACTGGGATGTAAAGACCTTATCATTGCCGTGGATCACAAGCCTCTCCTGAAGATATTTGGTGATCGTTCACTTGAGGATATCTCAAACACACGCCTCCGGAACTTAAAGGAAAAAACCCTCAGATACAGATTCCGCATGGTTCACGTTCCAGGTATTACTCATCGAGCCGCAGATAGTGTTTCTCGTCATCCTATTGGCAATGCTACGAAGATGACTCTTATTGATGATATAGCTGCAGTCACTCCTTCACAACGCTCTTCATTTTCTAAACGGACACTGTACACATCAACTGACGACGACATCGACCAATGTATGGTTTCCTCGGCTGTATCAACACTTGATTCACTGCAAAAGAAGTCAGTCACATGGGACAGGGTTCGCACGGGCACATCCAGTGACACCGACATGCACAGTCTTCTTGATCTAATCGAAACCGGCTTGCCAGAATCCAAACACGACTTCCCAACACAACTACGGGAATACTATAAGTTTCGTCACGAACTTTGCTCTGTCGATGGTGTGGTGCTATACAAAGATCGTGTAGTTATACCTCCTTCCCTCAGACACGAGGTCCTAGAAGCTCTTCACGCAGCCCATCAAGGGGTGACTTCCATGAACTCAAGAGCTGAAGTCACGGTTTTCTGGCCAGGTATCACCTCAGACATTATCGCCCTTAGAACAGGGTGCAACCAATGCAATCGCATTGCGCCATCAAACCCCAGTGCCCCACCAACACCTCTTACTACGTCAGAGTACCCATTTCAATATGTGTGTGCAGACTTCTTTCACTACAAGGGAGTAAATTACCTAGTCGTGGTGGACAGATATTCTAACTGGCCAATCGTTGAAAGATCGTCCAATGGTGCTGCTGGTCTTGTAGCATGTCTACGCCGTATATTTGTCACCTTTGGTATTCCTGATGAATTAGCATCTGACGGTGGTCCCGAATTCACGTCTACCTCCACACGACAATTCCTACATAACTGGGGTGTTCACCATCGAGTATCTTCAGTAGCCCATCCTCACAGCAATTGCAGAGCTGAGGTAGGGGTCAAAACCGTCAAACGTCTCATTACTGACAATACTAGCCCGAATGGTGATTTGGACACTGATACCTTCCAGCGTGCGATGTTGCAATACCGCAATACCCCTGACAGAGACACTAAACTCTCACCTGCCATGTGCGTATTTGGACGCCCCATTCGAGACTTCATCCCAATTCCTCCTGGCAGATACAAGCCCCATGACACTTGGCGCGAAACGCTGGAAGCTAGAGAACAGGCATTACGGAATCTGTCAAAACTCCATTTCTATGGTGCTTTGAAATGAGTTGCCGTTTCAGGATATTGACTGTTAATTGTAAACCCTCAACACTTGTATACATATTATGTAGATAAGTTATATTCCATTTCACATGTTGTATGTTATGTATTTTTCTATGGGCTCGATGTTAGAAAGGCATTGTCCTAATTGATTACCCAATAAAGAAATTATTATTATTATTATTATTATTATAATCGGCATATGAAAGCAGCAGAGCGCTGGTCTGAACACACCAAACGTCTACCCCCATTGGTTATCGGTGACTATGTCCGCATTCAAAATCAAATTGGATCCCACCCCCTCAAATGGGATAAAACAGGTGTTGTAATCGAGGTTCGCCAGTTTGACCAATATGTGATAAAAGTTGATGGATCTGGCAGGGTCACACTACGGAACAGGAAATTCCTTAGGAAATATACCCCTGTTCAGGCACCCCTACCAAGAAAGTGCATTGAACAGGATATGGTGGTTCCCAAATATGGAGCAGATTTTGCAGTTGATACCAAGTCACCTGATTTGAATGCCGCCGATAATAACAACTTCAAAACCCCGATTAATCTTGCGACATCAAACTTCCAATCACCACCATTAGGGCCTACAACCAGTTCAATATCACCGGGACCATCGATGAATAATGCCACAGCTACGCCCTCAGCAAGCGGTTTATTACCAGACACTCCCATCCCCGAGCAACAACATTTAGCTTTTGATAATGACATCACGAGTTCAAATTTTACACCAGAGAAATCCACTTCAACTCCAACAATTCCAGTTAATCTTCCAAGACGCTCCCATAGGACTATCAGAAGGCCAGCCTGGCATATGGATTATGATATGAACTAAACCAGATTAAACTTTGCACTTAAACATTTCCGAAATTATGGATTTTATTTTATTTTATTTATAATCATGCTAAAATTTTAAATACCACATTTTCGATATCAAGTAGATGTCAGTCTTTGTTTAATTTCCAATTATTGTCATACTAAAGACTTGGAGGGAGATAGAGGATAATGAGTGTATATAGTTATATTGTAGTTATATTATATGTATTCTATCTGTCTTTTCAGATGACCGTTGTCATTGTTTATTATTAAATGTGAACAAATAGAACTCGTTCTTATTTATTTATGATATCTTATGTCTAAGATTCTCGTAACTAGGAAAAGATACGAGCGACTTATGATAATCATAACTTTGCGAGATTAGCGTTGCCTGAAACAAATCGTAAATGGCTCGTAAATATTTCAATATTTACGATAATTGTCACGTGGCCATTGCGTCATGACCTTTGGAGTCGGAATAAAAAAAATGGCGCTTTTTGATCAATTTTCATCGCTTAGTACCTAATTCGCCGCCATTTTATATAGTTTTACCTTTTTGGGGCACGAGTTTGATCAAGATAGATATTTTTTATATGTTGTGAAGTAAATCGATCGAAAAATCAGAAATATCTGGAGAGGTTTGAGGTTCAATGTTGACAGAAAAATCGAAGCGAAGTTGCGATATGTAGTCATAGAGTTATAAATAGAACAACTATATAACTCTATGTATGTAGCCCATTAACATAGGCGTACGGGCTGGGGGTGCCCCCCAGTGATTTTAATAAAGGAAATTTTAAAAAATGAAATCGTTCGGAAATGATGTGATCAGGCAGATGGCGATAAGTTTTTGGAATTAGGGGTTGGGTGGGGGTCGACTTGTCGGGCTTATATATTTCGTTGTCTTGCAAATTAGCATTAGTTGTCGGGCAAATTGGTTTTGCCCCCCGCTCAACTAACGCCCCGTACGCCTATGCCCATTAATTGGTGTACTGTTTGATAGGCATTTAGTGATGATACAAATTCTTAACAGTAGCATAAGAAGGGAAAAATAAGACTAAATGATTCTGTCATACGCTCTAGGGAGATACAGCCCATCATCTCTGTTTAATTTTGGTTGGTGCCTCTTTATGTGTATTGCCTCTAGGATACGTCTTTTCTTTTTGTTGTGTTGATTCGTTTCTAAAATTTTAACTTGGTCCCAATTAACTAAATGTTGCCTGTTAAGTTGTAAATGTTCTGCTACTGCCGAGGTGTTACTGTTAGCTTTAGATTTATGCTCCGAAATTCTTAGGTTTAATGGACGTTTGGTTTCGCCAATATATGCTTCTCCACAAGAACACTCTATGTGATAAACACAACCCTTAGGTGGGGGTGGGCTTGTGGGGTTGTGTTTCCCGTTAGCTTTGAGGATATCTTTAAGTGTGGTACTTTTTTGGAAGATTGTTTCTATTCCGTCAATTAATAATAATATATCTTCGTATCTATTTTACCTTCATGTTTATTTTATGTATCAAGGTGTTAATTTAATTTTTTCAAGCTTATAACCCTTTTAGTAATTAATTTTCAATCATTATTATTATCAAAACAACCTTAATCCTTAATATTTTAATTAATCTTAATTATTTTATCATTACATTCCATTGTTACATTTTGTATATATTTATGCTTTACCACATGGTTTCTCATTTGTTATATTTTGTTCACTTGATAACGACTTGTGGAATCTCGTCGAAACGTCGTGTTGTTAAAAATAAAGTGATTGTATTCCATAAAGACTCTTGCTATACATTAATTGGTGGTTTGGTGACCGTGAACACCAGCTGACTGCAGCTCTGGGCTGCCTGCCGCATGGTTTATAGTATCGGCCGGCTCTTATTTTGGGGGGATGTGAGCCCAGTCCAGATAAAATCCCCATTTTCCGTCTCTTGCCTCCGTCGGCTGTAATTATTATGACATAAAAATTGTCCGTGTCTCCGTGACAAAAAGGGCACATGTTCGCCGCACCCCCCCCCCCCCCCCAGCCCCCGTGGTCCTGGCGCCCCTGGCGATACGGTGCTTTTTTCAAGACCGAGACCTTCACCGGCTTCATTAAGATAAGAGCCACTGCCTGCAAACTTAAGTTAGGCACCTACCTGAAATATAGTTCAACATTGCTTGAAAAAAATCTTCAAGCAAAACTGTTTTAATGAAATTTCAAGGGTGTTGGAGGTATCAGATATAGTCATTGTCAAATGTAAATTTCGATTGCGCTATTGCAAGATTTCTGAATATGTTCATGTATTCCATATATTGTATGTTACGAGTGGTACCGATTTCAAATTAACGTGATATCCCTAAAAGAGGCAATTCTAATGGCAGGAGTAAACTTATACTTGGTGGATAGATTTCAAAGATCGATGACTCTTCGTTGGCCTAGTCAAAATTGGCTCTAAAATTTCATGAATATTCCGTTTCTGCTGAGACGAAAAACTTGGACGCACTTCACCTCAGTTAAACCATTCAAAAAATCCATTGTAAATCGACGAGTGTAAGGCATCTCGGTTGTGTAAATTATTGATTCTGGATTTCTTCGGGGTCTTTGGAGCAACACAACAGCCGCAATTTTCCATGACAATTCGCAAAATGTGTTATAGTTATCATAAATTTGCGAGAATCATAGAGTTAAGACCGGTCCAGAGCGGTCTTAAATATTTATGATTTTTAAGTGAAAATATCCAAACGTTAAGATTCTCATAAAGTTACGAATCTACTGACAACGGCATTGTCGTAAACTTAACCATTTATGACGACATTTACGATATCTTAGACATACGAACTTTCTGACAACAGGCCCCAGATTCTTGGAATAGAGTCAGAGTCAGCAAAGTTGCGGACTAATTCCACCTTAGATCAATTTGCAAAGTTTTATTCACAAGGGAGTTAATTTTATATTTTGAAAAATCATGAAATCCACAATTAAGAGAGAGAGAATTGTCAAAATCTGGTTAGGAGTTAAAAATGCCTCTCCGCAATGTGTTGACTGAATCAAAAGTTAAAAGAAAACAGTAAAAGTATCCAATTGAACAGGGTCATGCGTATGTTTTTGTCCCCCACCCCCGCCCCCCAAAAAAATGTTCAGTGAGTTAATAACACTGTGTAATAAATACTGTTATTTTATAACATGTTTATCATACACAATACACATTCAGTGAGTTAATAACACTGTAATAAATACTGTTATTATAACATGTTTATTATATACAATACATGTACAGTGAGTTAATAGCACTGTGTAATAAATACTGTTATTATAGCATGTTTATCATATACAATACACGTTCAGTGAGATAATAACACTATGTAATAAATACTGTTATTATAACATGTTTATCATATACAGTACATGTACAGTGACTTAATAATACTGTGTAATAAATACTGTTATTATAACATGTTTATCATATACAATACATATTCAGTGAGTTAATAACACTATGTAATAAATACTGTTATTATAACATGTTTATAATATACAATACATATTCAGTGAGTTAATAACACTATGTAATAAATACTGTTATTATAACATGTTTATAATATACAATACATATTCAGTGAGTTAATAACACTATGTAATAAATACTGTTATTATAACATGTTTATAATATACAATATACATGTTAAGTGAGTTAATAACACTGTGTAATAAATACTGTTATTATAACATGTTTATAATATACAATACATATTCAGTGAGTTAATAACACTATGTAATAAATACTGTTATTATAACATGTTTATCATATACAGTACATGTACAGTGACTTAATAATACTGTGTAATAAATACTGTTATTATAACATGTTTATCATATACAATACACGTTCAGTGAGTTAATAACACTGTTTAATAAATACTGTTATTATAACATGTTTATAATATACAATACATATTCAGTGAGTTAATAACACTGTATAATAAATACTGTCATTATAACATGTTTATTATATACAATACATGAACAGTGAGTTAATAACACTGTGTAATAAATACTGTTATTATAACATGTTTATCATATACAATACATATTCAGTGAGTTAATAACACTGTGTAATAAATACTGTTATTATAACATGTTCATTATATACAATACATGTTGAGTGAGTTAATAACACTGTGTAATAAATACTGTTATCATAACATGTTTATTATATACAATACATATTCATTGAGTTAATAGCACTGTGCAATAAATACTGTTATTATAACATGTTTATTATATACAATACATGTACAGTGAGTTAATAACACTGTAATAAATATTGTTTTTATAACATGTTTATCATATACAATACATGTACAGTGAGTTAATAATACTGTGTAATAAATACTGTTATTATAACATGTTTATCATATACAATACATGTGCAGTGAGTTAATAACACTGTGTAATAAATACTGTTATTATAACATGTTTATCATATACAATACATGTTCAGTGAGTTAATAACACTGTGTAATAAATACTGTTATTATAACATGTTTATCATATACAATACACGTTCAGTGAGTTAATAACACTGTTTAATAAATACTGTTATTATAACATGTTTATAATATACAATACATATTCAGTGAGTTAATAACACTGTATAATAAATACTGTCATTATAACATGTTTATTATATACAATACATGAACAGTGAGTTAATAACACTGTGTAATAAATACTGTTATTATAACATGTTTATCATATACAATACATATTCAGTGAGTTAATAACACTGTGTAATAAATACTGTTATTATAACATGTTCATTATATACAATACATGTTGAGTGAGTTAATAACACTGTGTAATAAATACTGTTATCATAACATGTTTATTATATACAATACATATTCATTGAGTTAATAGCACTGTGCAATAAATACTGTTATTATAACATGTTTATTATATACAATACATGTACAGTGAGTTAATAACACTGTAATAAATATTGTTTTTATAACATGTTTATCATATACAATACATGTACAGTGAGTTAATAATACTGTGTAATAAATACTGTTATTATAACATGTTTATCATATACAATACATGTGCAGTGAGTTAATAACACTGTGTAATAAATACTGTTATTATAACATGTTTATTATATACAATACATGTTCAGTGAGTTAATAACACTGTGTAATAAATACTGTTATTATAACATGTTTATCATATACAACACATATTCAGTGAGTTAATAACACTGTGTAATAAATACTGTTATTGTAACATGTTTATTATATACAATACATGTTCAGTGAGTTAATAACACTGTGTAGTAAATACTGTTATTATAACATGTTTATTATATACAATACATGTTCAGTGAGTTAATAACACTGTGTAATAAATACTGTTATTATAACATGTTTATCATATACAATACATGTTCAGTGAGTTTTAATAACACTGTGTAATAAATACTGTTATTATAACATGTTTATTATATACAATACATGTACAGTGAGTTAATAACACTGTAATAAATACTGTTATAACGAATTATAATAATATATGGATGGCAGTTCTGAATTTTTAACTGATTCTGATTCTGATTCTGGATCTGATTCTGATTCTGATTCTGGTTCTGGTTCTGGTTCTGGATCTAATTCTGATTCTGATTCTGGTTCTGAGTGTTTTAAACCTGCATGTTTCTCATTCAAATATTTACAATCAATATACTTCTCATAATCATTCTCATAATCATCATTCTCCTTATTTAAATCATAAGAATTATAATCATCATCATAATCATCATCAATAAAAGACTCTAACTGAACAGGCAGTGAAAATCGTTCAGAATCAATATCTTTTAACATCAGAAAATTAGTAAGGATTTGAACATGGAGACATTCTGAAATTTGGTCATGAATTGCTAGACCTGTATTTTGTCTGATAACTCTTCTACAAATGTTTCCAAGGCTCAAATTGTTGGCGAAAAGATGGAATTTTTCTCTCGGTTTTTCTCGTAAAGTGTTTGGCAATGAAGCTTCATAATTTTCCTCGACTTCAAAATGCAATATTTGTGTAATTTGTTCAAATGAGCCACCACTTAAATACAGAAGTTGCCTTAATTCATGCCTAGATTCTGAAGAAAATTCCTCCAGTGATAACTGACCATAGGAGATTTCTCCAACATCTGAGGTTAAAAGTTGCAAGTCGACATTTTTAAAAACAAGAAATTTGATAAAATTGACTGTTTGATCAATTTGCCATAATGGTGTGAATTGGAGTACATTTTGAATTATAGTGTTACCATTAAGACATGGCTGATTAAAAGATTGTTTACAACCATAAGACAGAAGTAAACTAAAACATGTTAAATCATAAACATTGTTTGTTAAATCTATGTATTGTAGAGCAGATCGACCATGGTTGTCCACAATATTCACATCAGCTCTATGTATTAATAGTGTTTCTAATAATTTTCTATCATTTTTCATACAGGTCAACATTAAAACTGTTTTCCCGCCAATATCTTGCATATTGACGTCTGCATCAAGATTAAGTAAAATATCAATACATGCAAGATATCTGGGATAATATTCACGGGCACATGACTCTTTCACTATTGAATTGACTTTCATCTTATTTAATTTTTCTTTTATCAAAGTAAATCCAATGACACATAGGTGGAGTGTTGTATGACCTTGATGGTTCTGTCTATTGACGTCACAGGGTAAAGCAGCTAAAAACTGAATAAAGGGTGAATTATTTAAAAGAGAGGCTACCATTAATGGTGAATTACCATCATTATTTCTAAGATCAAAATCTAATTCATAATTAAATAAAAAAATAAAATCTATATATAAATATTCCATATAAAATTGAGCTAAAAGATGGACTATATTTTCACCTGATGATGTTAAAGAATTGATATAAAGACCATTCCAAATACAAAACCATAGAGATTTAAAACCATTTTCACTTAACATATATTTAACTAATTGAAGCTTATTATCGACATGATTAGTTAAAACATCGACACCCTGTTGAAATAAAACATGAACAAATTCCACATCCTGAGATTCTGCTATTTTATGAAGATTTTTTAAACCACCTGTAAAGGAGAACGGTGAATTCCCATTTTTATTTTTTATATTTACATCACAGTCCTCCCTGTCTACTAAACACTTTACTATGTCTATATTACAGTCCACCATGTCTATTAAACACCTTACATTGGGTATAGTACTCCTCATAGCTATATGTAAAGGTGTTTTACCATCATTGTCCTGTATATTAATATCACAGTCCTTCCTGTCTACTAAACACCTTACAATGTCTATAGTACTCATTACAGCTGTATGTAAGGGTGTTCTACCATCACTGTCCTGTATATTAATATCACAGTCCTCCCTGCCTATTAAACACCTTACAATGTCTATATTACTATGCCATATAGCTATATGTAAGGGTGTTCTACCTTCAGTCTCCTTTATATTAATATCACAGTCCACCTTGTCTACTAAACACCTTACAATGTCTATAGTACTCATTACAGCTGTAAGTAAGGGTGTTTGACCAACACTGTCCTGTATATTGATATCACAGTTCACCCTGTCTACTAAACACCGTACAATGTCTATATTATTATATAGTACAGCTATATGTAAGGGTGTACATGTATAACCATCACTGTCCTTCACATTAATATCACATGTACCACTCTGTATCAGGCTTCTTACAGTTGGTAGGTCATTTCTCTTTATGGCATCAATTAAATCTGTTCTGGTTGCCATTTTCAAATCAGTCTGTAATAAATAAAAACAGTAACAATTTGGCAATTTATTTGTTACACAATTCTACATAGACACCCCATCATTTCACAATCAAACTAATAATAATAGTTGAACTAGTTATGAAGAAGATAATGGTGATCACAGTTTAAAATAATAAACTGGATTCTGATGACAGGATACAAAGTGAGTACAATATCATTAAAATATAGCTTACCAGGCACTGATAATAAACAAATATATTTGACAGTTACAGAAACCTTCAGACATACACCTTTTTTGAACCTTTGAAATACTGAATAATCAGTCAAGATTTGTGCCAGAGTGTGTACAGACCAAACTTTAACCCGTTTTCAAAGACAAGGTTTTGGTGTAAAATGTTTAAATCTTGGATTTGTGCACGACCTTTGAAAAAGTTTTCTAGACCCAATTCGGACAATTTGGGAATTCGGAAGTTCACACCCATCGTTTGTGAACCCAATTTTCTGTTATCAATTTCTCCCGGTCTTCATCTAAGAATTCACTCAACAGTTGCTAAACAGATCTAAAAGCGCCACCCCGAAGATCTGAGACAATAACTTTAGTTTAACTGGAATTTATTTTTATTTACGACTTGACAAGTGGCTTAAAAAGTTAGTGTTGAGCCCTGGTTCCAAATATTTACATAAAGTTTGGTCAAAATCCATCAAGAATTATGCCTTTTGGAGTGTTTACATCCTATAAATTGAACCCGTTTTAAAAGACAAGGGCATTAATTCATACTAAATATTTTTCGATTATCAATAGGGTTCATACTCGGGTGATTATTAACCTTCACACCAAGTTTCATCAAAGTCCGTCAATAATTGTGCCTTCTAGAGTATTTACGAGCAATTGTGGACGGTGGGAACGACGGACCTGGGTGACGACAACATTTCATGTGGGCGTAATAAAAAAAACACCGTCATTGTCATATACGATTCCATTCCATATACGCGTCATCCGGATCCGTCATGCGTCATCTGTCATGCGATAAAAATCGAAAAGGTTGGTTTAAGAGGGTATGCTTCCATATCTGAAGCTTCAAATGGTCTCAATCATAAGTAAAAAATGTTACGTATTTTGTGGAGATTCCCTGTCCTTTTCCCGCTATATTTTGACAAAGCATCCATCTGTCTAGAAGTCCGTGCATCAAAAGAAAGGTAACGCATACATTTAACGCACATATGGAATCATATTTGACGCATGACAGATCCGCAAGGGCCATTTATGTCCACACGACGCGTACATGAAATCGTAACTTAACAAAAAAATACATCTCCTTCGTTTTCAACCAAAAATATCAAAACTTAAATTTATAATCCCAGAGAGACTTAACGTAAACTCACCTGTAAATATCAACTTTATATAAAGAAGGTAGAATTGTAAGGACAGGTAACGTATGCTGAAAAATAAATTAGAAATATAAACTAAAAGTTCAAAAAGAAGGGAGGGGGGTGGGAAGAGGTGATTAATAATAATAATAATAATAATACTTTATTTGACAGGAAAACCAGTTTGCCAGAAGCAAATCTTCCCTGGTATCCTCCTAAACTACACATACAGAATTGTAATTTAAACATAGAAAAAAAAAATACACATACAAAGTAACTACACACAATTATATACAAGATATTTAAATTCAAGGTAGTGATGAGAAAAAAGCAAAGCAGTGTTGTTTATGATGATTGTAGTAGCTCTGCCCTTAGCCTCACCTTAAAAAAAGAAAGTGAAGGAGACGCTTTAGTTTGAAAGAAAGGGGGTGGGGGGGGGGGAGTTGTGGCGTTTTTTAAGTAAACTACCTCACCTGTAAATATCAACTTTATATAAAGAAGGCAGTATTGTAAGGACAGGTAACGTATGCTGAAAAATAAATTATAAATATAAAATCAAATTTCCTTACATTTTACATATTTTGCATTAAGCATAACTTAGCCATGTTTCAGTTTTAATACTGGATGTTATAGAAGATACTCTCCTATAGAAACACTGACAAAGATCACAAGAAGAAAACTTTTAGTATGATAACAGGTAGTAAGATATTCACTCTAGCTGATGTCTTGGAGTAACTAGACAACTATAATAATATAATACAATAAAGACAATATAATATAATACTTACAAACACACTGGACAAATTAAACTTTTAGTCTTATAACAGGTAGTAAGATATTCACCCTAGCTGATATCTTGGAGGGACTAGACAACTATAATAATATAATACAATAAAGACAATATAATACTTACAAACACACTGAACAAATTAAACTTTTAGTCTTATAACAGGTAGTAAGATATTCACCCTAACTGATGTCTTGGAGGGACTAGACAACTATAATGATATAATACAATAAAGACAATATAATATAATACTTACAAACACACTGGACAAATTAAACTTTTAGTCTGATAACAGGTAGTAAGATATTCACCCTAACTGATGTCTTGGAGGGACTAGACAACTATAATGATATAATACAATAAAGACAATATAATATAATACTTACAAACACACTGGACAAATTAAACTTTTAGTCTTATAACAGGTAGTAAGATATTCACCCTAGCTGATGTCTTGGAGTGGATAGACAACTAAAATTATAGAATACAATAAAGACAATATATTATAATACTTACAAACACACTGAACAAATTAAACTTTTAGTCTGATAACAGGTAGTAAGATATTCACCCTAGCTGATGTCTTGGAGTAACTAGACATCTATAATAATATAATACAATAAAGACAATATAATACCTACAAACACACTGAACAAATTAAACTTTTAGTCTGATAACAGGTAGTAAGATATTCACCCTAGCTGATGCCTTGGAGTGGATAGACAACTATAATAATATAATACAATAAAGACAATATAATATCTACAAACACACTGAACAAATTAAACTTTTAGTCTGATAACAGGTAGTAAGATATTCACCCTAGCTGATGTCTTGGAGTAACTAGACATCTATAATTATATAATACAATAAAGACAATATAATATAATACTTACAAACACACTGAACAAATTAAACTTTTAGTCTTATAACAGGTAGTAAGATATTCACCCTAGCTGATGTCTTGGAGTGGATAGACAACTATAATAATATAATACAATAAAGACAATATAATATAATACTTACAAACACACTGAACAAATTAAACTTTTAGTCTGATAACAGGTAGTAAGATATTCACCCTAGCTGATGTCTTGGAGTGGATAGACAACTATAATAATATAATACAATAAAGACAATATAATACTTACAAACACACTGAACAAATTAAACTTTTAGTCTGATAACAGGTTGTAAGATATTCACCCTAGCTGATATCTTGGAGTGGATAGACAACTATAATAATATAATACAATAAAGACAATATAATACTTACAAACACACTGAACAAATTAAACTTTTAGTCTTATAACAGGTTGTAAGATATTCACCCTAGCTGATGTCTTGGTGTGTCTAGACAACTATAAAAATAAATATGGCAATAGAATATTTAATACCTTCAATGTTGTAATCAGAAGAATCATATTGAAATGTTGAAGTTATAAATATTCTTGAAGTATCTATACATAAAATTGTGATATTCATCTTTATCTATTTCTTGTAATACGCTATTCAAGTATTAACTATAAAAATAAAAACAAGAGTCCCTACACTCAGGTGGGTTGAGATTTAAATGGTAATAGTTGAAGTGAAACTCTTCCAGGTGAAAACGAGGGTGTTACTTCTAGTTATTTATAAACATATAACCTGCAAAACAAGTTTTAGTTAATAAAGGTATTGTTGAGAGATGTACTAAATATATCTTGTGTATCAGAGATACCTCTAGCATTACTTGTACTATTCAAAATGTGTGGCGTTATCGAACACTTAATTTACATCTTCCCAAGAGTCGCTCAAAACGAGATAACCCAACGGCGTCTGGTGCAAGAAACAGAATACTTATATTCAATTGTTTTACGGGTGATTCATCCTCAAATATCTGGAGTCGCTTTACTTATAGACTTCACATTTAAGAAATAAAATCCGTTCACTACAGAAGTTAAAATAATTGACTTCATCAAGACATGATTTTAACAGCGTGTAGAAATTAAATCCAAATTACAAATTGCAGGAATATTCCATTTCAAGTCTATTTTGTTTGTAAACCAGGGCTTGCCAGACAAGATAACATTCACATACGATCGTAAATGATTATATTTTCAATAACGATAATACAAATTTTGTTACATCAAAAGAATAAGAAAAACTAAAAAAAACATCCATAGAATGCCAATAATCAATTTCATCAAAATCACGAACAAATTTTGATGCGTTTTTACAAAGTCAAGGGCAATAACTCAGAAATAGTTTTGAGAATGCATCAAATTTTAATCTTGATCGAGAGTTCAACAATAATACCAAGTATCATTAAAGGGCCATTCTGCTTTTTTTTAAAAAAAAAAAAGTTCATTAACAAAAACGTTGCAAATGTTACCTGGAATTAATTCTAAAGTATTCTTATTGTATCTCTGTATCTTCTTGACCAAACTGAATTTATTTTTGAAGGGTTGATTAAGAACAGGGAGTACTTATTGTTAATTAAGCAGCTTGACCTAGTTTGGTGTTTATCTGGATAATTGCTCAAGATTTCTATCTGAAACTTTTAGAATACGCAAGAAATACATTTCTCTATAAGTAGGCGTTTAGACGCAGAAAGCTCAAACAAATTAAAAGTTAAAAATGTCATTTATCTCACCTTAATATGACACTCTTTCAACATCAGCTTTATCAACAGTCTAGATGTCTATTGTAATTCTCAATTTATGATTTTTTATTTTCTAGATTAATATAATAAAATGACAATACCTGACAATATTTGTTCTTTACTAACTTCTAATATGGCGACGTTTTCCTAGAAGGAAGAGATGATTAAACTGTATTAAACTACAAGTAGATCATGTGACCTGGGACTGTTTTGGCATGTTTCTATGAAATAAGTTTATCGTCTTGAATTGATATTTGTAATTCGGATGAAAAAAATATATAGCAACTTGTTACTTTTCAACCACTCTAATCTCTATCAGTACCAAGCTAGATATATCTTATTTTATTTCCTATATCTTATTAATATTGTTTTATATAGGACAGTGATTAAAATATAAAATCATTACCTGTGGCTATGGTATAGACTGTCTCTGTCTCTCTGTACTGTTTAACTGTTCTCTCTGTACTGTTCAACTGTTCTCTCTGTAGACCACTGTTCTCTCTGTACTGTTCAACTGTTCTCTACTAAGACTACTGTTTAACTGCGTCTCTCTTCTCTACTAGGATGTTATATTAGTATTAAATGTCACGTCACTTGAATTAATGTTACTTTAATACGATATATATTCTTTGTCCTCAAGGTATGAGAAAATAAAATTTTGGGAGGTTTTCATATTTATTTTTTGTCTTCTTAAAGGGGAATGTTTTGGATTTTTGAAGATAATTTTGGGCCTTGAATTTATGTAAATAACATACAGATTTACTAAAGCTGCCTTAAAATAACAAATTCCTTTCAATTATACCCATAGTTATCTTTCATTTTCTATATAAGACATAGTCTTTCTACACAACGAGTCGTATTTTTGACTTTCAAACGCCAATATTTAGGGGATATGGAGGTCTAAATTTTGAGAGAGAGTTTAGAATAATATTACATAATTCTAGGTTCTGGGACTAAAAGTTTTTTGGTCGAATAGTTAGTGAACATATTCCTTTTAATATATCTAACATTATGAATATATTGATAGAATAATAAACAGATTCATAAATAAAAAACAAGAGATGAGATTTGTTAAACTGAAACAGTCAGACGTAAAACTCCATTTTCATTTCAATTCACCCCTTGTCTGATATCTCACTCCTTGTCTGATATCTCACTCCTTGTCTGATATCTCACTCCTTGTCTGATATCTCGCTCCTTGTCTGATATCTCACTCCTTGTCTGATATCCCACTCCTTGTCTGATATCTCGCTCCTTGTCTGATATCTTACTCCTTGTCTGATATCTCACTCCTTGTCTGATATCTCACTCCTTGTCTGATATCTCACTCCTTGTCTGATATTTCGCTCCTTGTCTGATATCTCACTCCTTGTCTGATATCTCACTCCTTGTCTGATACCTCACTCCTTGTCTGATATCTCACTCCTTGTCTGATATCTCACTCCTTGTCTGATATCTTACTCCTTGTCTGATATCTCACTCCTTGTCTGATAGCTCACTCCTTGTCTGATATCTCACTCCTTGTCTGATATCTCGCTGCTTGTCTGATATCTCACTCCTTGTCTGATATCTCGCTCCTTGTCTGATATCTCACTCCTTGTCTGATATCTTACTCCTTGTCTGATACCTCACTCCTTGTCTGATATCTCACTCCTTGTCTGATATCTCACTCCTTGTCTGATATCTCACTCCTTGTCTGATATTTCGCTCCTTGTTTGATATCTCACTCCTTGTCTGATATCTCACTCCTTGTCTGATATCTCACTCATTGTCTGATATCTCACTCCTTGTATGATATATCACTCCTTGTCTGATATCTCACTCCTTGTCTGATATCTCACCCTTGTCTGGTATCTCACTCCTTGTGTGATATCTCACTCCTTGTACTGATATCTTACTCCTTGTCTGATATCTCACTCCTTGTCTGATATCTCACTCCTTGTCTGATATCTCACTCCTTGTCTGATATCTCGTTCCTTGTCTGATATCTCGCTCCTTGTCTGATATCTCGTTCCTTGTCTGATATCTCACCCTTGTCTGATATCTCACTCCTTGTCTGATATCTCACTCCTTGTCTGATATCTCACTCCTTGTCTGATATCTCACTCCTTGTCTGATATCTCACTCCTTGTCTGATATCTCACTCCTTGTCTGATATCTCACTCCTTGTCTGATATATCACTCCTTGTCTGATATCTCACTCCTTGTCTGATATCTCACTCCTTGTCTGATATCTCACTCCTTGTCTGATATCTCACTCCTTGTCTGATATCTCACTCCTTGTCTGATATCTCACTCCTTGTCTGATATCTCACCCCTTGTCTGATATCTCACTCCTTGTCTGATATATCACTCCTTGTCTGATATCTCGCTGCTTGTCTGATATCTCACTCCTTGTCTGATATCTCACTCCTTGTCTGATATCTCACTCCTTGTCTGATATCTCACTCCTTGTCTGATATCTCACTCCTTGTCTGATATCTCACCCCTTGTCTGATATCTCACTCCTTGTCTGATATATCACTCCTTGTCTGATATCTCGCTGCTTGTCTGATATCTCACTCCTTGTCTGATATCTCACTCCTTGTCTGATATCTCACTCCTTGTCTGATATCTCACTCCTTGTCTGATATCTCACTCCTTGTCTGATATCTTGCTCCTTGTCTTGTATCTCGCTCATTGTCTGATATCTCACCCTTGTCTGATATCTCACTCCTTGTCTGATATCTCACTCCTTGTCTGATATATCACTCCTTGTCTGATATCTCACTCCTTGTCTGATATCTCACTCCTTGTCTGATATCTCACTCCTTGTCTGATATCTCACTCCTTGTCTGATATCTCACTCCTTGTCTGATATCTCACTCCTTGTCTGATATCTCACCCCTTGTCTGATATCTCACTCCTTGTCTGATATCTCTCTCCTTGTCTGATATCTCACTCCTTGTCTGATATCTCGCTCCTTGTCTGATATCTCACTCCTTGTCTGATATCTCACTCCTTGTCTGATATCTCACTCCTTGTCTGGTATCTCGCTCCTTGTCTGGTATCTCGCTCCTTGTCTGATATCTCACTCCTTGTCTGATATCTCGCTCCTTGTCTGATATCTCGCTCCTTGTCTGATATCTCGTTCCTTGTCTGATATCTCACTCCTTGTCTGATATCTCACTCCTTGGTCTGATATCTCACTCCTTGTCTGATATCTCGTTTTTATGAATGATGTTATACATCTGTACTTGATCTTGATCACGTTTGAGATATTTTGATTAGTTTTTTATTCTTATTGAGTTTTTCTTATCTCTATAGATTATATTAGTTCAGTGCTGATTGAAATGTTTGATCTCAGGTTGAGACAGTATCTTGTCTGATTTGTTTCGTTTGATATAAATTAATCTGGTTGTATCTCATGAGGTATATTAGTGACGGATGTCGTGATCGAATCAGGCGATGCTTACTCTTACTCCTGATGGTACTTCTTGTATGGGAAGTCCACTACTCTATAATTATTGCACTCGATTTTGTCATGCTCTGGACGAGATTTTTTATTAACGGAATTGTTGTGCTTGTACGGATTTTTATTATTTTATCACCAACATCACCACTAGAAACTGTCGGTCATGTATAAACGTATATTTATGTATAATTATTAACTATCTAACCTATCAGTATAAATTACCAAATCAAAGTGAGAATCCACACCCAACATGTATTCAACGTTACCAAGTCAATGACGCCCTGAACCGTACAAATACAAACCCTGAGAGTGAAATTTAGAAGATTTGAGAATTATAGAGAAATATGGAATTGCGCGAATATCTCTCAATTTGAATGAATTAAGTTTCAGACCCTTCACACTTGAATTAATAATTTCATCCATTGGTCAGAATAAAGTAGGTATATTATATTATTGTTAATAAAGGTGGGAGGGGGGAGGGGGTGTATTAAAATACATTTCTGCGTCCATGTGTGGTGATGTTAACCAAGCTTATAAAGTAAAAAAGAGTGACTTGACTGTGACTAGGGTTTGCAGCATTCCCGGATATCTCATTCCCGGGAATGGGAATGAAATTTATGCTATTCCCGGGATTCAATTCAACTTATAAGAGCTAGTCAAACTAGCAACCATTACAAAAATACAGGACATAAAAGCTAAAGCTATCTATGTAGTTTCATATCATGTTTTATTTTCATATAATTCGCAATATTTAAGAACAACTTTGAACCCAAAATGTCTCTTGGCAAATAGGTTTTAGTATTGATTAGTGGCGGTGGAAGTGGATTATGTTACCAACGAATCTAACCAATGTTTTAGGAAAACCAACGCGCACGTGATTTCACCACTAGGCCAGAGCAAACAGAAAACCTTATTCCGCTGCGACTGATTACAGATTGATTGACTTCAGAGCATTATGTATAAATTCCAGATTCGATGTCAAAGTCTTTAGGCCTATCTGCTCAAATGACCTAAATTCCCAAATGAAAGTGGTAATACATGTATTCTCTTTCTGACATTACGGTACTTGAGTTCCTCGTCAATAGTTTTTATAAGTTCTTTTTCCAAAGAAATTTCAACAGATGTCTCGGGTATCACCACCATTACTTCCGTCAGGGGCGGATTAGGGCTCTGAGGCTTGGATGGAGGAAATTTTGGTGATTTGTATCCGTCCAGGTGACAGATTTACCACTGTCATTGGTGAAATAAACGTGAAAAAAATCTATGTTCCCATTCCCGGGAATGAAGTGCTGTTCCCGGGAATGAGTACTCGCCAGAAACTCCGGGAATCCCGGGAATTCCCGGGAACGGGAATCCCGGGTACAAACCCTAACTGTGACAGCTTTTCTTAAACATTTAGAAATTTTGCTTCAGTTTTGAATTGGTTGCGATCAATTTTTAAGTAATCAGTCAAATGTCTTTTAATACGCCTAGACTCAATTTTGTTGAAAACATGTGCCTCTAGCTCCTGGGCTTTCAACTAATTTCCTCAAGTGTCCCCGAATACGCATGAGGAAATTACCATGTCCCCTGAACAGAAAATTTTTCGAATTTCTGACACTTTGGTTGACACACAGTCTATTCCTCTTCTTGACAATTACCTGTGTGCATGAAAATATCTTTAGTCTTTAGGGGATAAACATTTACCCAGAAAATACCATATATTACATTCTTTTCAGACCTATAGCTCAGTTTGTGTCCCCATGAAAATGTCCAAATGTCTCCAGTTCGGGACATGTCCCCCAAGTTGAAAACCCAGGCTTTAGCCATACATATTATATTTACTTTAGTTTATCAGCATATCAGTAGATATTCAGGATAGTAATATTATCTATCTTCTTTGTTCTCTATATCAAAAGATGCAGTCATACTTGAAGTGAAGAAATATCATATATCTGTAGCCTACACGTTTCAAAGTCACCTTCAAATGTGGGTTGACTGTGACACAAAAACATATATTATGTATTACTGTCCTAAATACCTACTGCAGTATATAGACATACTACCTCCCACAGCTAACAGTAACAGTAACTGTCCTAAATAGATATACTTCATTGTTAGTCCTAAAAACTAATCATTTGTATGATTTATTAGATTAAGAAAGTATTTAAAACAGTTTTCATTATCAATATGTTATCTAACATAATTATGCAGACATTATAACGTATATAATATACAACAATCTTGGTACATTATAACGTCATATTTTACGTAACATATACAATATGTACGACGGTACACCACAATCTTTCTAAACTACAGCCCTAGTACACATCGTCCTGGTATACCACAGTCCTAGTAAACTACAGCCCTTGTACATATAGTCCTGGTATACCACAGTCCTTGTAAACTACAGTCCTAGTACATATAGTACTGGTATACCACAGTCCTTGTAAACTACAGTCCTAGTACATATAGTCCTGGTATACCACAGTCCTTGTAAACTACAGTCCTAGTACACATAGTCCTGGTATACCACAGTCATTATAAACTACAGACCTAGTACATATAGCCCTGGTATACCACAGTCCTTGTAAACTACAGTCCTAGTACACATAGTCCTGGTATACCACAGTCATTGTAAACTACAGTCCTAGTACATATAGTCCTGGTATACCACAGTCATTGTAAACTACAGTCCTAGTACACATAGTCCTGGTATACCACAGTCCTTGTAAACTACAGCCCTAGTACATATAGTCCTGGTATACCACAGTCCTTGTAAACTACAGTCCTAGTACATATAGTCCTGGTATACCACAGTCATTGTAAACTACAGTCCTAGTACACATAGTCCTGGTATACCACAGTCATTGTAAACTACAGCCCTAGTACATATAGTCCTGGTATACCACAGTCATTGTAAACTACAGTCCTAGTACATATAGTCCTGGGATACCACAGTCCTTGTAAACTACAGCCCTAATACACACAGCCCTGGTACACCACAGTCCTTGTAAACTACAGTCCTAGTACACATCGTCCTGGTATACCACAGTCCTGGTAAACTACAGCCCTTGTACATATAGTCCTGGTATACCACAGTCCTTGTAAACTACAGTCCTAGTACATAATATAGTCCTGGTATACCACAGTCCTTGTAAACTACAGCCCTAGTACACATAGTCCTGGTATACCACAGTCCTTGTAAACTACAGCCCTAGTACACATAGTCCTGGTATACCACAGTCCTTGTAAACTACAGCCCTAGTACACATAGTCCTGGTACACCACAGTCCTTGTAAACTACAGCCCTAGTACACATAGTCCTGGTACACCACAGTCCTTGTAAACTACAGCCCTAGTACATATAGTCCTGGTATACCACAGTCCTTGTAAACTACAGTCCTAGTACACATAGTCCTGGTATACCACAGTCCTTGTAAACTACAGCCCTAGTACACATAGTCCTGGTACACCACAGTCCTTGTAAACTACAGCCCTAGTACACATAGTCCTGGTACACCACAGTCCTTGTAAACTACAGCTATAGTACACATAGTCCTGGTATACCACAGTCCTTGTAAACTACAGCCCTAGTACACATAGTCCTGGTATACCACAGTCCTTGTAAATTACAGTCCCGATACACCACAGTCCTGATATACCACAGTCCTGGTACACCACAGTCCTCGTACACCACAGTCCCGATACACCACAATCCTGGTACAACACAGCCCTGATACACCACAGTCCCGATACACCACAGTTAACAGTTAGTGGTCTCTATCTTCAAACAGATTTATCCAAGGAAAGTTTACTTTTAGAGAAGTATAGTATAATGATAAAACCCAAGCATGAACGATCCCGAACCGTAAAACAAAACTCGAAATCCATGTAAACATAATATTGACAATACATTAGTAGTAGCTAATGAACTTTTCATTTGAGGAAGTATATCAATGAATGAGTAAACATTTTATGATGAAAAGTGGTATCAGGTGTCTAGAATAGTTAGCATACCCTGCTTGGCGCCAAACCCGTCACTGCTGCTCAATGATATTATTTCAATAGGTTATTGATTTCTGTCACAAAGACAATTTTAAAGTGAAAAATTTAAAGGAGTTGATTTTAAATATCATAAAATTCAACATTAAGGAAGAGAACTCTATCAAAGTTTTGTTAACTCGATTCTGGGGCCATTCTGTAAAGCTTTCTTGTTAACGTGTAAGATTTTGAAAACGTAGGCGTTCATTGGCCAAAATCTGGGGTGGCTGAAGGTTCAATAGTAGACAACGGCCGTTTCAGTTTTTTTCTTAACATATAAAGTGGAGGTTTTATTTCATATTTATATTTACCGTTATCGTGAATCTGTTATTATTGATGTTATATGACTTCATTATGTGTTTCATGTGATTAAAATGTATGTACCAACTTATCACTGGTACTGTGTTTAACTGACTTGTGATTAAAACATTTATCTTGTTGACAGTCAACCATATATATACATACATACCAAGTTTTATTGAGATCAGATAAAAACTAGTCTCTATCTATTGTTTCTTCTAGAAATGTGAACAGACTGAAAGACAGAGGCAAAGACAATATAAGGTCACATTTCAATATGGGTGTTTACCAATCATAGAATTGAAATTCTAAACATAAACACAACTCTTCAACTTTATTTTGAGTAAGTTTAAATCCTAGTGAACAGACCACAAATATACATTGTATAGTTTCAACTTATGCCTTTCCTCGACTATTGAAATGTTCCAAAACAATGTCCAGGTCACCCCGTGACCCCAAATAATAAACAGAATAAACCAATCGATTTCTCAAATATTTGTTTAATAAAAAAACTAATATTTAATTTAACAGTAATATTGTTAACAAAACAATAATGTTATTATAACATGTTTATCACATACAATACATATTCAATGAGTTAATAACACTGTGTAATAAATACTGTTATTATAACATGTTTATTATATACAATACATATTCAATGAGTTAATAACACTGTGTAATAAATACTGTTATTATAACATGTTTACAATATACAATACATGTACAGTGAGTTAATAACACTGTGTAATAAATACTGTTATTATAACATGTTTATCATATACAATACATGTACAGTGAGTTAATAACACTGTGTAATAAATACTGTTATTATAACATGTTTATTATATACAATACATGTACAGTGAGTTAATAACACTGTGTAATAAATACTGTTATTATAACATGTTTATCATATACAATATATGTACAGTGAGTTAATAACACTGTGTAATAAATACCTTTCGGCTTTTTCGAGTGTGAATTTGCGTCTTTAATTGATGTAAATAGTACTAGAACGCCACGACAATCACACACTCTCTTCAATTATACCTCGAACTAAACATTTTTCTTTCAATTTCTATTGTGTTTTCTATACTCTTTCTGAAAATTAGAGTCGTATTGTTGACTTTTAAACACTGATAATAATTTCGAGATGTAAACATTATATTACTGATAATAATTTCGAGTTGTAAACACTATAACTGATAATAATTTCGAGATGTAAACACTAACACTGATAATAATTTCGAGTTGTAAACACTAACAATAATAATAATTTCGAGATGTAAACACTATATTACTGATAATAATTTCGAGATGTAAACACCATATTACTGATAATAATTTCGAGATGTAAACACTATATTACTGATAATAATTTCGAGATGTAAACACTATATTACTGATAATTTCGAGATGTAAACACTATATTACTGATAATAATTTCAAGATGTAAACACTACTACTGATAATAATTTCGAGATGTAAACACTATATTACTGATAATAATTTCAAAATGTAAACACTATATTACTGATAATAATTTCGAGTTGTAAACACTAATAGTGATAATATTTTCGAGATGTAAACATTATATTACTGATAATAATTTCGAGATGTAAACACTATATTACTGATAATGATTTCGAGATGTAAACACTAACACTGATAATAATTTCGAGATGTAAACACTAACACTGATAATAATTTCGAGATGTAAACACTAACACTGATAATAATTTCGAGATGTAAACACTAACACTGATAATAATTTCGAGATGTAAACACCATATTACTGATAATAATTTCGAGATGTCAACACTATATTACTCATAATAATTTCGAGATGTAAACACTATATTACTGATAATAATTTTGAGTTGTAAACACTATATTACTGATAATAATTTCGAGTTGTAAACACTATATTACTGATAATGATTTCGAGTTGTAAACACTATATTACTGATAATAATTTCGAGATGTAAACACTATATTACTGATAATGATTTTGAGTTATAAACACTATATTACTGATAATGATTTCGAGATGTAAACACTATAACACTGATAATAATTTCGAGATGTAAACACTAACACTGATAATAATTTCGAGATGTAAACACTAACAGTGATAATAATTTCGAGTTGTAAACACTAACATTGATAATAATTTCGAGATGTAAACACTAACATTGATAATAATTTCGAGTTGTAAAGACTATATTACTGATAATAATTTCGAGTTGTAAACACTATATTACTGATAATAATTTCGAGATGTAAACACTAACATTGATAATAATTTCGAGATGTAAACACTATATTACTGATAATGATTTTGAGTTATAAACACTATATTACTGATAATGATTTCGAGATGTAAACACTATAACACTGATAATAATTTCGAGATGTAAACACTAACACTGATAATAATTTCGAGATGTAAACACTAACAGTGATAATAATTTCGAGTTGTAAACACTAACATTGATAATAATTTCGAGATGTAAACACTAACATTGATAATAATTTCGAGATGTAAACACTAACATTGATAATAATTTCGAGTTGTAAAGACTATATTATTGATAATAATTTCGAGTTGTAAACACTATAACACTGATAATAATTTCGAGTTGTAAAGACTATATTACTGATAATAATTTCGAGATGTAAACACTATATTACTGATAATGATTTTGAGTTATAAACACTATATTACTGATAATAATTTCGAGTTGTAAACACTAACATTGATAATAATTTCGAGATGTAAACACTAACATTGATAATAATTTCGAGTTGTAAAGACTATATTACTGATAATGATTTCGAAATGTAAACACTATATTACTGATAATAATTTCGAGATGTAAACACTGATAATTCCCGAGAGTATATGATATGATTAGTAGATGGTGAACGTTCCCCTTTAACCTAAATAATTTCAGTTTTCAAGTCAATCGTTTGGTCGATTACTGAAATCAATGTTGAATTCAGTTTTATCAGCCAACCATATTATTGTATTTCTAGAGATACAATCAAATGTAAGTTTGACTTAAAACAGGTTCCAGACTGAACTGCGTTCAAATAACCTGGTAACAAAATTAGTTGATGCATGTTTATCAATCTGAATCACTCTCTATTCTTGACCCAAATAATGTTCCTCGTTTAAATATTTACATTCTTTATACATCTCATAATCATTCACATAATCATCATTCTCCTTATTTAAATCATAGGAATTATAATCATCATCATAATCATCATCAATAAAAGACTCTTTATACAAATATCTGATATACATATACACTGAATCATCATAATCATCATCATCATCAAATAAAGAATCTAACTCAACAGGCAGTGGAAATTGTTTAAAATAATCTTTAAACCTCAGAAATCTAGTTACCGGTTTTCCAACTCTAGAGTTTAGCTGTTGTTCTGATTGTCGGTAATGAATTTCTAGACCTGTATTTTGTCTGATAACTCTTCTACAAATTTCTTTAAGGCTCAGATTGTTGGCGAAAAGATAGAATTTTTCTCTCGCTTTTTCTCTTAATGTTTTTGGCAATGAAGCTTCATAATTTTCCTCGACTTCAAAATGTAATATTCGTGTAATTTGTTTAAATGAGCCACCACTTAAATACAAGATTTGCCTTAATTCATGCCTAGATTCTGAAGAAAATTCCTCCAGAGATAACTGACCATAGGAGATTTCTCCATCATCTGAGGTTAAAGGTTGTAGGTTGACATTTTTAAAAATAAGAAATTTGATAAAATTGACTGTTTGATCATTTTGCCATAATGGTGTGAATTGGAGTACATTTTGAATAATAGTGTTACCATTAAGCCATGGCTGATTAAAAGATTGTCTACAACCATGAGACAGAAGTAAATTAAAACATGTTAAATCATAAACATTGTTTGTTAAATCTATGTATTGTAGAGCAGATCGACCATGGTTGTCCACAATATTCACATCAGCTCCATGTATTAATAGTGTTTCTAATAATTTTCTATCATTTTTCATACAAGCCAACATTAAAACTGTTTTCCCGCCAATATCTTGCATATTGACGTCTGCATCAAGATAAAGTAAAATATCAATACATGCAAGATATCTGGGATAGTATTCACGGGCACATAACTCTTCCACTATTGAATTGACTTTCATCATATTTAATTTTTCTTTTATCAAAGTAAATCCAATGACACATAGGTGAAGTGCTGTATGACCTCGATGGTTTTGTATGTTGACGTCACAGGGTGAATCAGCTAAAAACTGAATAAAGGGTGAATTATTTAAAAGTGAGGCTACCATTAATGGTGAATTACCATCATTATTTATAAGATCAAAATCTAATTCATAATTAAATAAAAAACTTAAATCTATATATAAATATTCCATATAAAATTGAGCTAAAAGATGGACTATATTTTCACCTGATGATGTTAAAGAATTGATATAGAGACCATTCTGAATATAAAACCATAGAGATTTAAAATCATTTTTTCTCAGAATATATTTAACTAATTGAAGCTGATTATCGACATGATTGGTTAAAACATCTACACCCTGTTGAAATAAAACATGAACAAATTCCACATCCTGAGATTCTGCTATTTTATGAAGAGTTTTTAAACCACCTGTATAGGAGAATGGTGAATATCCTAATTGATTTTTTATGTTGACATTGCACTTATCTTCCACAATTAAACACTTTATAAATTGTATATCATTATGCACTACAAATCTATGTAAAGGTGTATCACCATCACTGTTTTGTATGTTTATATCACAGTCCACCCTGTCTATTAAACACCTTACAATGTCTTTATATCTGTATTGTACAGCTAGATTTAAGGGTGTATTACCATCACGGTCCTGTATATCAATATTACAGTCCTCCCTTTCTATTAAACACCTTACAATGTCTATATTTTCCTTCACTGGAGCTATATGATCACTGTTCCGTATATCAATCTGATAGTGTTGGAGATTTAATGAAAACTCCGCTATGCTAATACAACCCGCACACGCTAAAGCTATATGTAAGGGTGTTTTACCGACACTATTCTGTATGTTGATATCACAGTGTGGATGGTCTAGAATACACCTTACAATGTCTATTCTGTACTGTATAGCTATATGTAAGGGTGTATTACCATTACTGTCCTGTATATTGATATCACAGTCCTCCCTGCCTATTAAACACCTTACAATGTCTATAGTACTAAACAATACAGCTGTATGTAAGGGTGTTTTACCTCTACAGTCCTGTATATTAATATCACAGTCCACCCTGTCAACTAAACACCTTACAATGTCTATATTACTCTTCATTACGGACATATGTAAGGGTGTAAAACTGTACCATAGCATGTTGATATCACAGGTACCACTCTGTATCAGGCTTCTTACAGTTGATAGGTCGTTGCTGTATACGGCATCAATTAAATCTGTTCTGGTTGCCATTTTCAAATCAGTCTGTAATAAATAAAAACAGTAACAATTTGGCATTTGCAGTATTTATTACACAGTCCTACATAGCTTATAGTCAAAGAGGGGATGTATGCACAAAATAAAACAAGATAGATTGCTAGGCAAGATAATGTACGCCCACTGGCAGCTTCGATTTTTAACAAAATTATTTGACAGTGACAGAAAAAAACATTCCAACGTCCAGTCATACACCTCTTTTGAATACTGAATAAGTTTTGTCAAAATCAGCCTAGAATTGTGCTTTCTAGAGTTTTTAAATGTCAAAATTGATCCCGTTTTCAAAGACAAGGACATTATTATATACTAAATATATTTTATCTGATTTTCCATAGTGTTTTCCTGGGTGATTATCAACACTCACACCAAGTTTCATAAAATCCATCAAGAAATGAACCTTCAAGAGTGTATACAAGCTAGAAATTGAACGCGTTTTTACAAACAAGGGCAATAAATCATAGTAAATATTTTTCAATTTTTCTGATATTCAATAGGGTTCATCCTTAGATGATTATTAACCTTCACACCAAGTTTTATCAAAGTCCGTCAATAATTGTGCCTTCTAGAGTGTTTACGAGTAATTGTAGACGATGGGATCGACAGATCAACGGACCGACAGACCGACGGACCGACAGACCAACGAACATGGGTGACGACAATATACGTTTCATGTGGACGTATAAAAAACATATTTGAAAGCTTTTATGTTCCAATGTTTCCCTTTAATCTTGGAATAATTAATCTCCTAACCTATTCCTTTGATTGTTAATTACCTTGTAGTGCTTTATCTTTTATATGCTATTTGTGCTGAGTATGTTATCCTTTTATCTATTGTTATTGTTGTTTATTTATCACTACTCCTAAGGAGTTATAGCTGTCAGTATTTACTATATATATATTTTGTTGTTCTGTATTTTCATTATTATTTGTTTTGCTTGATAAAGATTCCTGTATGTGAATTGAATTGTTGCTAAAATTAAAGAGGAGTAGTATATCCATAATAGTTGTTCTTACTTAATACTATATAGACAATATAATATAATACTTATGTGACCGAGTACGTTGTCGTCGTGTGTACTGGTCACAGAAATAGTTCCATATTCCATACAATAAACTTTATTGTAACATAAATGATGTTTTTTCCTTTAATGTTTTTGAGAAATAATTTGCTTAAAATGTGTGTTTGAGGAAAACTGTGGTGTATAAACAGCAAATTTGTGTTATTGCATTCTTGGGTAATTTGACATGAAAGCCATATAGAATCTAATAGGAAAAAATGAGTGAAATAACCAACTAAGTTATTGCACTCGCAGTAGCTCCGCCCCTTTTTGGAAAGACATCCCATTTGCAGACGAAAATGAAACGTGCACGAGCTTCAATTTCATTGGATTAAAGAGTAACGTGATCAATGCTGTCATAACTTTTAAGCTGTCAATCATATTTATGTTACAAGTAATATATACCACGTGACTTACTCATTAACATATTTAAACAAACTCATCCTAACGGATTCGTTTGTTTAAATATGTTAACTCGTAAGCACCGTGGTATATATAGTACTTATTCAATCAGTAAACAGATACAGAGGAAATCCAGAAACAAAGCTATAACACAAGGGAATAATGGCTTCCTCTTCACTTGTCTGCTTAATTCTGTCCTATCACACCACCTGCACCAGAGGTCATAGGTCATGATACTATATTTAGCAACTTATTCAGGCTAATATCAACATAGTAAAACAAGATCAAAGACAATATGACATCTGCATGATGAGTGATATTCACTTGTTAAAGTGAAGGTCTAAAGCTTAGTTTAAAGGGGCATTAGTATGTCACTCTGTTACACTTACAAACACACTGAACAAATTAAACTTTTAGTCTGATAACAGGTAGTAAGATATTCACCCTAGCTGATGTCTTGGAGTGACTAGACAACTATAATAGTATAATACAATAAAGACAATATAATACTTACAAACACACTGAACAAATTAAACTTTTAGTCTGATAACAGGTAGTAAGATATTCACCCTAGCTGATGTCTTGGAGTGACTAGACAACTATAATAATAAAATACAATAAAGACAATATAATACTAGAAGCTGTGAACAGCATCGAGCGTGGCAGTGACCATAATTCTTTGGCTTCTGCCTTTTTGGGACTTTTAGCATAGGATTATAGTCAATTGGGCCCCTATCCAAAATGGCCCCTTTATGGCCAAAATGGTCCCTAATAAATGGTCAAAATGGTCCCTGATAAATGGTCAAAATGGTCCTCAAAAAGGTCACTTAGACCAAAGAATTGGTTGAAATCAAAAAGTAAATTCAGATTCCATTTTGACCAAATTAGGGGCCATGGTGACCGGTCCATTTTGACCAAAATTGGGGCCATGATGACTGGCCAGTTTGATCAAATTTAACTGTTATGGCCATTTTGACTAGGGGCCATTTTGTATAGGGGATATACCCCCTTCCCGAACATTCGAACTGTGTAAACGTCAATATTTTCCTTTAATGCTGAGTTGAAATACTGTCTTTTCTTTCACTGGATTGGGGCAGTCAGTAGCCAGATGAATTAATGTATGTTAGTCAATTAAGTGCCGTGGGTAAGAATCACCCTCAAAATAAGAAACAATCTGATATTATATCAAATATAGCAAACACTCGTAAAAACATAATAATTTTTATAAAGTTAAAACAATATGTAATGAGATTAATTTATCTTTGACCTATAATAATCTTAGCAGACGATAAAAAACAGTTTGAGCACTTACTTTTTATTGCAACCGATTAGCGCAGACGCGTAAACAGTTAAATTGCTGTCTGCTAGAGTCCAGCCCTAGAGTTAAAAAATTATGTAGTCTGACTAATTTGTTTATGACCTTTAATCACCTTAGCAGACGACAAAAAGAAAATTGATGTTAATTGGTGTGTGTATTTTAGAAAGAGTTCTGTCAATGGTAGAGAAAAAATTCGAACAGATTAATGTATCAAAAATTCATTGCTCTAAATGATTGTATGTAAGATTAATGTAAGTGAAAATTTTGCAAAAAAAAAAATGAATAAATTTTATATATTTTTTAGAGTGTTAAAGATTACATAATCAGATTAATCTGTTTATGACCTAAAATACTTCACACCTCCATGTGAAAAGTTCATGCCGATAGTTTTATTACTATATTATATAACCTGCTATTAATCCTCTCTATTGCTATTTTTTCTCAGAAAAGGGGTATTCTATGCCTATTTTCACTTTAATGGATTTTGTATTAAACTGCTCATGTCATATGTCGTTGAAAAGAGAAAATTTAGTACATACTGACTATACACACCATATTGCTATTAGATAATTGCATTGTAAGTTAGAACCCTCAGTTGAAAAAAACCGCAATATTTTGAAAACATATTTTGATGGGTTATTGTCATATATCGTTTAATAGATAATCAAATCGCCGTTACAAAATTGAAAAATTTAATTCTCTGCGTTGATTAGAAAAGATGATAGAGATGTCCAAAGTTGACAAAAATGTCCATTTTCGAATGTCCATAAAACCAGAAGTTAATATTTTTTAATTAATATCAGCATACCTATGGATAGCTGAAGTCAAGGACATCCTTCATTAGAATTTTCAAGGTCATCAAAGGTCAAGGTCACATAATATGGCCTTTTGAATTTTCAAAAAATTCAAACTAACATAAAAAAGATTCTAATTCGAAATTCAAAATTCTGTTCGAACAAACTGTAGACAAGGTTACAAGGTTTTGATAGACACCAAAATCATAAAAATCGGATGACAAATAGAGGACTTATTGATTTTTTGCTTAAATTTGTCAGCCTATGACGGCGGCTTATGCATCACTTCCGGTTCGGATTTTTTTATGCAAAGTGCATTTTAATTATGACTGACAGACAATATATATAGTTTTTGTCAATATCTGAAATTTACACCGGAAGAGGTGTTGCTAGGCGTGAAAATGTTTTGATTTAGTAGCTTTATTTCTATGGACATTCTGTATACGTCCTGTGAATTTCCGGTCAATCAGATAATAAGCGGCTGAGTTAGAAATTTTGAGCTTTTTTGAAAATTTTGGTTTCAAATTTTTTGGACAAAAATATTTAGAAATTGAAATTTGTGTAGTCCCACCTGATACTTCTTTTTACAATGAAGATATTAAAGAAAATTTCAGCCAAATCGGTCCATAAATAAACCCTACAGACTAAGTGCAAAATAATTGCATATTATGCAATAGCCCACTCCTGGTTCAGCAAAAATTGAGTTTCAGATATTCATTTTTGATTCCAGGTCATTTAATTATGTTTGGTGGATACAATTATGCTACACCATTTTTGATTTTCTCTAAAAATTTCCCCCCCCCCAAAAAAAAAGAAAAAAAAAAGAACTAGAACTGTTCAGTTATCAGTACTGATGCAGGGCTTGTTACGACACAAAGGTACGACCGGTGCAGCAATATTCCTTGTGCATGCCTTATACTCCTTTTCTTGTAGCGCATGCGACACAAGCTGATTTTGAAGGAACTCGGATAAGAAATAAGAAGGCTGACGATGCGCATGCGCACAACACAAATTTAATACATTCATGATATATTGGGTCTAATTATACCAATACATGTCAAATTTGAAGAAATTCGGATAAGAAATAAGAAAATTGGCGATGCGCATGCGCACTACACAAATTCAATATATCCAGGATATTTCGAATCTAATTATACACATACATGTCAATTTTGAAGAAATTCGGATAAGAAATAAGAAAGTTGGCGATGCGCATGCGCACTACACAAATTCAATATATCCATGATATTTCGAATCTGATTATGCACATACATGTCAATTTTGAAGAAATTCGGATAAGAAATAAGAAAGTTAGTGATGCGCATGCGCACTACACAAATTCAATATATCCATGATATTTCGAATCTAATTATACACATGCATGTCAATTTTGAAGAAATTCGGATAAGAAATAAGAAAGTTGGCGATGCGCATGCGCACTACACAAATTCAATATGTCCATGATATTTCGAATCTGATCATGCACATACATGTCAATTTTCAAGAAATTATGATGAGAATTGAGAAAGTTGATAATGCGCAGAACCAAAATCTAACATTTCCCCTTAATTCGCAATCTGATAATGCATATATGTACCAAGTTTCATAAAATTCGGATGAGAAATAAAAAAGTTGGTAAATTAAGTGGAAATGTACCTTTAAATGTGGTTCCGTATGCATGAATTTGAGCATTACGCTATTCAATGCAACATAGAGTGTTCTTATATGTTATAACTGGACACAAGAAATAGTTATTAGAAAACAGTGTAAACATAGCTTTAAATTAACACCCTAAACTTTGATTTATATCTGTGTTGACAGGGTCACTGACACTAATTAACCGAAATACCTCTATTCAATACATTGCACATTTGTATTTAATGCCATTTTGAATAATATGCTTGAAAGGTATGCATATTATATATCATTGGATGCGTCTTGATGCCAGGCCCGTAGCCAAGGGGGGGCTTGGGGGGGGGGGGGGGCGGGGGGTGGTGGGCTTTGCCCCCCCTAATTAAAATCTTGCCCCCCTAAAAAAAATCTCAAGTGTTATTTTTAAAAAGATAGATTAATTCATTTTAAGTCAAGGAGTGTCTTTATAGCAGGAAATGTTAAGAATTTGTGTTCTCAGGTATCTTATTCTCAAAATTTTCCAGTGCTCGACCCTTAAATTCATCAGAAAATCGCATTTCCGGGAGTCCAATTCTCTAAATTTTCTTAAAGAGATCCCCAGACTTCCAGGCTTCCAATTGCGTTCTCGGCAGCAAAAACGGGTGTGTAATTCTCAAAATTTTCTTAGTGACATACCTCAGACCCTATTCAAATAACCTTAAACCCTAAATTCACTTAGAATATCTGGAATTCGCGTCTAAATTTCATTTTTATTTTAGACAAGAACTTTAACCCTAAAGAAATAATCTTGAATCTTAAATATCAGAAATTTCAACATCTTTTTCTCGATTTTGCTATGTGTTAATCACACAGTCCCTTTGCAAGTAAACCTTAAATTCACCTGGAAATGTCAGGAAATCGCGTTTCAGGGAGTCAAATGCTTAAAATTTTCTAGAAGAGATCCCCAGATATCAGGAAATTGTGTTTCCAGGCTTACAATTGGCGTTCTCGGCCGCAAAAAAGTGTGTAATTCTCAAAATTTTCTTAGACACTATTCAAAATACCTTAAACCCCAAATTTGCCTGGAAATGGCGTCTAAATCTCATTTTTTTTTCAGACAGGGACCCTGTAGAAATAATTTTGAACCTTCAATTCGCTGGAAAATATCAGGAATTTTCAGGAAATGTCTGGAAGTCGCGTTTTAAGGAGTCAAAATCAATTTTTTTAGAGATTCCAAAATTTAAAAAAAATCTCATTTCCAGTCTTCCGATTGCACCAATAAATGTAGAAAATAATCTAGAAAGGGCACTTTAATGGCGTAACATTGCCATTTTTCTACAGGCCCTAAATATCGGGAACCACAACCATTTACATGGAAACAAAATTTCAAAATTATTATGGATGCTGTTGAGGAATATGCAAGATTATGGGCGAAGAAAGAGGAGGTAACTGCTGACACCCTCTCTGAATGGATTAAATCTATCAGACGTCTAATTAAACGTAAAATTTATTTACTTCACAAGTCAGTCAACAATAGTCCTAAGTCGATTTTCAACGATGTCCAAGTAATTGAGAATCTTGACGACTTGCATAACAAATACATTATTGTTCCCGCTGACAAAGCGTCTAATAACATAGTTTTTGTTTGTAAAAAATATTATTATGACTGTTTGATCAACGAACTTTCCTGTGGGGTATCAATACCTAATCCTACATATAAACGCACTAACTTTACTAAGGATGAAATATTATCCAATCACAAGTCTGTACTTGCCACTTTCAGAACTCCTTGTAGGGATGTTAATACAGATCTCCCTTTACTGTATTGGATACTCAAACTACACAAAAATCCTTATAAACAGCGATATATAGCAGGTTCTTCTCATTGTTCAACCAAGCCACTTTCCAAATTACTTACTTCAATATTAACTGCAGTTAAAGAGGGTGTTCAGAAATACTGCAACACTATATACTCCCGCAATGGAATCAATCAAATGTGGATTTTGAAAAATTCAAAAGAATTGTTAGAAAATTTACACTCTCAATCACTTTCAAGAGCTTCATCTATACAAATCTTTGATTTTTCAACTCTTTACACTACAATTCCACATAGTAAACTTAAAGCACGTTTAAAAGATCTTATTTATAGTGTTTTCCATTCTAAAACTGGCAATGTAAGATTTAAATATATTGTTGTCAATTATAATTTCACATATTTTGTTCAGAACCATAGTGATTCCATTAACAAATTTACCGCCAACGATGTTGTTAATATGTTGGATTTTTTAATAGACAACATTTTTGTGGAATTTGGCGGTGATATTTATCAACAAGTGATAGGCATCCCTATGGGCACTAACTGCGCGCCTCTACTTGCTGATTTATTTTTATACACATACGAGGCAGAGTTCATGCAAGCACTCGTAAAAAATAACAAACGACTAAGTAAGCGTTTTAATTTCACTTATCGCTATATTGATGATGTCCTCTCTTTAAATAATCCTAAATTTAGTGAATATTTAGATTTCATCTATCCCGATGAATTAGAAATTAAAAACACAACCGATAACGTACACTACGCTACATATTTAGATCTGCGTCTTGAATATGACAAAAAACAGAGACTTAGTGTAAAATTATATGATAAACGTGATGATTTTGGTTTTCCAATCGTCAATTTTCCTTTCATGTGCAGCAACATTCCACATTCGCCAGCTTATGGAGTATATGTGTCTCAATTAGTTCGATACTCTAGAGCATGTTCTTTCTACGATGATTTCTTAGCTAGATCGAAGCTTCTAACATCTAAGCTACTACTACAAGGATATTTACCAAATCGACTCAAAATCTCTCTTAAGAAATTTTACGGCCGCCATCATGAACTAATTGATAAATATAAAATATCTGTTTCTGCTATAATTACAGATGTTTTTGCTTAACGATTCATTTTTTTAAACCTGTCTTCACGAAATTACTCACCTTTTGTTCTAATTTTACATGACACTACTAATTGTTTTGCCTACCTATTTTATCTTCAATGTTAAACAGCTATTACCGGTGTTGTTCTAGATAGTATTTGTTGACCCTTCTTCTCACCGGTAACACTTTTCGTCATTGAATTGTTCTCCTTTATTCGGACGTACTCAGCCACCCCCCTTTTATTATCATAACATTGCAATTATTATGATCAGTTACGTCCCTTGAATTGTAGAAATTGGATATTTTCATCAGTTACGTCCCTTGAACTTTTAACATTTGTCGTCTGGTCACTAATTTTATTTGACGCGATTTTATGCTTCTGTCTTTAAGTTGTAGTGTGTTAGTCTACTACAAAGATGTGAACTAAAACCGACTCTAACTAAACCTCTCTTAGGAAATTTTACGACCGCCATCAAAAATTGATTTATCAATACAAATCATCTGTTTGTGTTATGACTGCAAATGCTTTTGCTAAACGATTCTTTTTAAGTTATCCTCACGAAACTGTCATCTGTTTGTGTTATGACTGCAAATGCTTTTGCTAAACGATTCTTTTTAAGTTATCCTCACGAAACTGTCGAGTTGTCACCTTATTTTTATAATTTTACTAGACACTACTCTTGTTTTGCCTCCCTCTATCTTAAATATTAAGCAGCTATTACTAGTGGTGTTCTAGGCAGTATTTGCTTGCCTTTCTGATAATATGGTTCCTCGTTGATTGATTGCGTACGGATTGAGTTTGTGTAAATTTGTCGTCGAGTCATGTTTGTTTATCCGACGCTTTTTCACGTTTTTGTTTTGTAGCTTTGTGGATGTTTAACTGCTAGGACGGGTGTGGCGCCAGGCAGGGAATGCTTACTCTTCTAGACACCTGATACCACTTTTCATTATGATATACTTACTCATGTATGATTGATATAATTCCTCATATGAAAAGTTCTTAAGCTGTTACCTATGTTTCGTCAAAATGTCTTTTTGGATTTCGAGTTTCGTTTTGCGGTTCGGATCGTCAGTACTTGGCAGGCTACGGGCCTGCTTGATGCGTAGATTACGAATATGCAAAAATATATGATATTTGCACAAAAAGGGTAGCTGCTAGAGCCATTTAAAACTAATTTTAAACTTTTTTCAATCGCTTATAAAACCGAAAGTTACTTTCAAAAACAAAAAATGAAAATACCAGTAGATAGTTATTGCCGAGAACTTGGTGTCATGAGAAATTCAAGGTCATGGGAGGTCAAGGTCACGAGAAAAATGACTTCAAATATTGAACAATTCTAAAATAATTTCAATTAAAAATTACAAGAAAGCAAAATAAAATTTCAAAATTCTGATCCCTAGACAATGGTCTTAAACGACTAACGTTCCGATGAGTACCAGAATCATGAAAATCGGATAATAATTGAGAGACAAGTAGCAATTTAAAGAAATGTTACTATTATCCAAGATGGCGGAAGATTTGACGTTTCCGGTCTATTTTTTTTTGCTAAATCTGTGTCTAATGATATGTCTAGTTACATGCATGTATTTATTTCGTGTATCTGTGATAGGTAAAAAGTTGAATATCGAACTTTAAGTGCAATTTTTGCAAAAACCAGAAAAGTTGCACAATTTCTGAAAACGGATTTAGGTTTATCATTATGATAGTATTATATACTTTAAATTTCAGATCGATTGCATTATAAGTAAACATTTTAGAACAGTGCTAACATAGTTTTGCTACAAAAAGTTGCAAATATTTTTGCAAATTGACATTTTTTATAAATCGATATTATGTTGTTAAATATGTACAATACAATACAGGAAACTATATGCAAATCTAAGTGTAAATACGAATCCCAGTACTGTCCGAAATATTTCATGGATGCATAATTTATGCATAACCATATTTGCATAACAGTTCCGTAATACATTTAAAATCTAATGAGCGCGTTTTACAAATATGACATGGTACGAACATTATCATACTATGTGCCGTTTTGTCCCTGTGCTCTGTCAAGAATTCGAAAAAAAAAAAGAAAGAATAATCATTTGCAAAACAAAGCAGGGCGTACTTGTAAAGTACGCCCTGCAATAAACGTAACGAAAACAAAGCGTGACAAATCGAAAGATTAATGTTGCTCAGAAAAATTTCGTTTTACATTCATTGAAATCCGTTTTTCCGTACATGTTACCATTTCCAAAAAATAGGCCGAACACTCGACGAAGTACTCCCTGCAATAATACTTAAAAACACACTGAACAAATTAAACTTTTAGTCTGATAACAGGTAGTAAGATATTCACCCTAGCTGATGTCTTGGAGTGACTAGACAACTATAATAGTATAATACAATAAAGACAATATAATACTTACAAACACACTGAACAAATTAAACTTTTTGTCTGATAACAGGTAGTAAGATATTCACCCTAGCTGATGTCTTGAAGTGAATAGACAACTATAATAATATAATACAATAGAGACAATATACTAGAGCTGTGAACAGCACTGAGCGTGGCCCGTGATACTTTGCCTGATAGCTGTAAGACTTTTTGAACTTCAAACCCCTAAAGTCTGGTATTCAAAATGGTCCTTCCAAAAAGTCAAAATGGTCTCAAAATAATATTTTTATTTATGATGTTACAAATTAACAAAACATATGATGCTACATAATATATTTTTTGTATAATCTTTTTGAGAACTGGAACTTCAAATTATATTGTAAGTCTTAGAATGTCTTGGACGTTTATTTTTTTGGCCATTTTAACCAATAAATTGGTTAAAATCAAAGAGGAAATTGACAAATGGTCAAAATGGTCCTCAAAAAAGGTTAAAATGGTCTTTCCTAAAAGTCAAAATGGTCTCAAAATAATATTTTTATTACATAATACATAATATATTTTTTTATAATCTTTTTGAGAACTGGATCTGGAACTTAAAATTTATATTGTAAGTTTTAGAATGTCTTTGCTTTGATGAAAATATAAATAGGAACACAATTTATGTCAAAATTAGTGACCCTTTTTAGGGTTAAAATAGCTTCCAATTATTCCTTATTATGACCAAAATAGGGGCCATGGTGAATGGCCATTTTGAACGAATTTAACTGTTATGGCCATTTTGACTAGGGGCCATTTTGTATAGGGGATATACCCCCTTCCCCAACATTCGAACTGTGTAAACGTCAATATTTCACTTTAATGCTGAGTTGAAATACTGTCTTTTGTTTCAATGGATTGAAGCAGTCAGTAGCCAGTTGAATTGATGTATGTTAGTCAATTAAGTGCCGTGGGTAAAAATCATCCACAAAATGAGAAAAAATCTGATATTATATCAAATATAGCAAACACTCCAAAAAAACATGTTAATTTTTATAAAGTTAAAACAATGTGTAATGAGATTAATTTATTTTTGACCTATAATAATCTTAGCAGACGATAAAAAACAGTTTGAACACTTACTTTTTATTGCAACGGATTAGCGCAGACGCGTAAACAGTTTTAATTGCTGTCTGCTAGAGTCCAGCCCTAGAGTTAAAAGATTATGTAGTCTGACTAATTTGTTTATGACCTTGTGAAACCTTAACAGACGACAAAAAGAAAATTGGTGTTAATTGGTGTGTGTATCTTGTAGAAAGAGTTCTGTCAATGGTAGAGAAAAAATTCGAACAGGTTAATGTATCAAAAATTCACTGCTCTAAATGATTGTATGTAAAATCAATATAAGTGAACATTTTGCAAAAAAAAAAATGCATAATTATTTTTTTTACTTTTTAGAGTGTTAAAAGATTACATAATCAGATTAATCTGTTTATGACCTAAAATACTTCACACCTCCATGTGAAAAGTTCATGTCGATAGTTTTATTACTATATTATATAACCTGCTATAACCCTTGTCAATCATTTTAATCCTCTCTATTTCTATTTTTTCTTAGAAAAGGGGTACTCTATGCCTATTTTCACTTTAATGGATTTTGTATTAAACTGCTCATGTCATATGTCGTTGAAAAGAGAAAATTTAGTACATACTGATTATACACACCATATTGCTATTAGATAATTGCATTGTAAGTTAGAACCCTCAGTTGAAAAAAACGCAATATTTGGAAAACATATTTTGATGGGTTATTGTCATATATCGTTTAATAGATAATCAAATCGCCATTACAAAATTGAAAAATTTAATTCTCTGCGTTGATTAGAAAAGATGATAGAGATGTCCAAAGTTGACAAAAATGTCCATTTTCGAATGTCCATAAAACCAGTAGTTAATATTTTTCAATTAATATCAGCATACCTATGGATAGCTGAAGTCAAGGACATCCTTCATTGGAATTTTCGAGGTCATCAAAGGTCAAGGTCACATAATATGGCCTTTTGAATTTTCAAAAAATTCAAACGAACATAAAAAAGATTCAAATTCGAAATTCAAAATTCTGTTCCATCAAACTATAGACAAGGTTACAAGGTTTTGATAGACACCAAAATCATAAAAATCGGATAACAAATAGAGGACTTATTATGATTTTTTGCTGAAATGTGTCAGCAGCTTATGCATCACTTACGGTTTGGATTTTTTATGATAAGTGCATTCTAATTATGACTGACAAACAATATATATGGTTTTTGTCAATATCTGAAATTTATACCGGAAGTGAGGCTGCTAGGCGTGATTTTGAAAAACCGGAAGTTCTCACGTCAAAACCGGAAGTGATAGAAAAATTTTGATTGATTAATTTTATTTCTATGGGCATTCTGTACATGTCCTATGAATTTCAGGTCAATCGGATAATTAGCGACTGAGTTAGAAATTTTGAACTTTTTCGACAATTTTGGTTTTAATTTTTTTTTTACAAAAATATTTAAAAATTGAAATTTTTGTAACCGCACCTGATACTTCTTATTTCAATGAATATATTGAAGAAAATTTCAGCCAAATCGGTTCATAAATAAACCTTACAGACTAGGTGCAAAATAATTGCATATTATGCAATGGCCCTCTTCCGGTTTAGCAAAATCTGAGTTTTAGATATTCATTTTTGAGCCTTATTCTCGAAAACTTAACTTAAATAAAATTCAGATTTTAAGAAATAGACTAATCTGATTGGATAATAAAGCTAAATTTAAAATTGATTTTAGTAATTGACCAATCAGATGACCCGAGCACTAAAATCATTGTAATTTAAGTTTTGGAGAATAAGGCCCCAGGTCATTTAATAATGTTTGGTGGATACAATTATGCTACACCATTTTCGATTTTCTCTAAAAAGTTTCCCAATAAAAAAAAAATGAAAAAAATAAACATAACGAAAACAAAGCGTGACAAATCGAAAGATTTGCCACGCAATAATAAAGACAATATAATACTTACAAACACACATCTTCCCTTGGTCAAGTTATTCTCTTTAACTACCGTAAATCTAATACCTTGACAGATAACCCCAAGTGAATCTCGGACAGTTGTCTATACATTACAGTGTAACTAATAATAGCAACCTAGCAACCAATCCAATGTATCGTAGTATCGAGTTATGGCCATAGGCTCTGTTATTACAACGTAGTCTTGGTTAACCAATGAATAAAATTTGCAATTCATTCGACGGCTGGATGACAAGAAATAAATAGCTTGCACGAGCTTGCATGCGTAAAGGTCGGTTATTTGTGACAGAGGTTTTCATTGGAACGTGTAGGATATTGTCGCCAATCAAATTTGTCCGTATTTCAAGTACTATTATCGGTCATGGCTTTTGACGTACATAGTAAAGGAGAAAGGTATGACATTGGGATGATGACAAACACACTGAACAAATTAAACTTTTAGTCTGATAACAGGTAGTAAGATATTCACCCTAGCTGATGTCTTGGAGGGACTAGACAACTATAATAATATATTACAATAAAGACAATATAATGTAATACTTACAGAGACACTGAACAAATAAAGATATAGTAACTTGTTACCTTTCAACCACTCTATCCCGTTACCTAGCCAGTACCAAGTCTAATAGTTTTATTAACAATCTTTTAAACAATATAAATATTAGTTAATATTACTTTAATCCTGTACTAGTGACTTCTGTTATATGGTAACTTGTTACCTTTCAACCACTTGTCTGTTCAATAGTTCAATTTGTACTGCGCCCACCTTTCGTTATCAGTGTGTTGTAATATATATCAGTAACTACCCTAACAAAATATTTTGATTGAGTAACTAAGTAATTAAGTTAGGTAGTATGCTTGAATTAATTTCTATAATATTGAATGAGATATACTTATAATATTCTTGTAATATAATCTACCCTGGGTTCTTAAAATGAGTTAATTTTCCTCAACGGAATCAACACGTGCTTTCCGGGAGGTAAATACCTGAAGTTCTCCTGTCAGGACTATATGCGGGGCTGTAAATGGAACGAACAATTCATACCCTCATGCAACGAAACTGGTTTTATCACACTACAAGAGAGACGGAGAAGGCATAAACTAATCATGATGTTTAAAATACTCAATAATCTTACACCAAACTTTCTTTCAGATCTCATACCTACCAGAAACAATCCATATAATCTCAGAAATAAACAAATACAACTGTTCATCTCAGCCTTTAAACAATCTCTCAAGTCAAATGACATCCAACCACCAGATATATCGTGTGTCCCCCCAAAAAAACGTTCCCAAATTTGACGGTAAGTATCTCAGCTGGTGGTGAACCAATCTCATTGTATGCACCCTGGGCCGGACTGCACCTTGATTTCGATGGTACAGCTGTATTAGTTAAAAAAATATTAATATTATCAGGCACGTTCAATTGTAGTTCTAATTGATATCGTCGTATGATCCAGCCATCTTGCTGCTCGTTTTCTCTCCTTTTGTGTTTCAGGGAGCCGTCATTGTTGGGAAGGACGAACATTTAGGTGCGGATATAAAACAAGAGCAAAACGACCGACATTTTTGCGTAAATATCATTACATGGCCAAAAACGCAAAATTGTTTGATAAATTTGTAGCCTTATCTTTCTTATTGTGAATATACTTTGTGTAAAAGTCGAAACGTTGCATAAAACTTTAACCAGTGAATGTTGTACCATAAAGCTGTGTGTTTATATTGTATTTAATTTGTATAATTTTGTGGAAAACATTGTCATTTGTATTTCTATGTTATACATTTCAATTTAATCTGCCACAAACAATAAAAATCAAAAACAAGTGTAGCGTGTTGTTTATAACCTCAAACTGATAATTGGTATAATTATTATAATATTGTAACGGTGAATATGGGAAACTTTGACAGTTCTTCTTTAACATTTGGAAATGACGCTTTGATGTAGAATTGGTTGCGATTAATGTTTAAGAAATGTCAGTCACATTTTTATTTAGAAGAAAAACTTGTTGTAGTCATATTCTATTTATATTTGTTAACCTGCTAATCTGCCTATAGAAGTAGATATTCAGATTAGTAATAGATATCTATTCTCTTATAACAAAAGACGCATTAAAGGGACAGTCTGAATTCATTTCAGGACAAAAAATGTTTTGCTCAAATTTGTGAAAACTTTACATCAAAATCTGTAACTATGTGCCCTTTAATGTATCTGAAAGTTTTAACTGAAAAATCCAGCCGTTAATTTTTAAACGCTAAAAATATGCTAAATTGTTTTAAAACCTTACGATTTTTGGACGCTGAAAGGAAACTACTGAACGGATTTGAGTAAAATAAACACCTAATTGTAGCGAAATATCCCTCTTGTGTTTATAAAAGGTCTCAGTCAGAAATATTGAGCCATTTAAAGGGTAAACACCAAAAATAAGTCAAATTGCTTAATTAACAATAAGTACTCCCTGTTTGTAATCAACCCTTTAAAACCAAATTCGATTTGATCAAGAAGATATAGAAATGCAATAAGCATGCTTTAAAAATACTCTTAGGTAGCATTTGCGATTATTTTGATATTGGAAACTTTTTTCAAAAATTCAGAATTGCCCTTTAAACACATAAATTAAAAAATATCATTTTTCAGTAGCCTTCATGTTTCAAAGTCATCTTCAAATGTCATAAATAGTATATCTATATATCGAGTGATTCTTTATAACATTTTATAACATTGCCTGTATGAGCATGTGAAACGTTGAGTTAATAAATGTCAGAATAGTATATCTATGTATCTAGTGATTCTTTATAACATTTGATAACACTGTCTGTATGAGCATGTGAAACATTGAGTTAATAAATGTCAGAAATAGTATATCTATGTATCTAGTGATTCTTTATAACATTTGATAACACTGTCTGTATGAGCATGTGAAACATTGAGTTAATAAATATCAGAAATAGTATATCTATGTATCTAGTGATTCTTTATAACATTTGACTCTAACTAAAGCTCTCTTAGGAAATTTTAAGACCGCCATTCTTTTTAAGTTATCCTCACGAAACTGTCGAGTTGTCACCTTATTTTTATAATTTTACTAGACACTACTCTTGTTTTGCCTCCCTCTATCTTAAATATTAAGCAGCTATTACTGGTGGTGTTCTAGGCAGTATTTGCTTGCCCTTCTGAAAATATGGTTCCTCGTTGATTGATAGCGTACGGATTGAGTTTGTGTAAATTTGTCGTCGAGTCATGTTTGTTTCATCCGACGCTTTTTCACGTTTTTGTTTTGTAGTTTTGTGGATGTTTAACAGCTAGGACGGGTGTGGCGCCAGGCAGGGTATGCTTACTCTTCTAGACACCTGATACCACTTTTCATTATGATATACTTACTCATGTATGATTGATATAATTCCTCATATGAAAAGTTCTTAAGCTGTTACCTATGTTTCGTCAAAATGTCTTTTTGGATTTCGAGTTTCGTTTTGCGGTTCGGATCGTCAGTACTTGGTTTCTTTATTTGATAACACTGTCTGTATGAGCATGTGTATAACGTTGAGTTAATAAATGTCAGAAAAAGTATATCTTTATTATGTGCTTTTTATTCTGTGTCTATTTCTATATGTCTTACAAAACAATATCTCTAAACAAGACAATGTCACATTTTGAAGATGATGTTACACATTTTCTATGTGAAGTAAATCTTTTCTTAGAACTCATCACCACAACCCTGGTACATCACAGTCATGGTACACCACAGTCCTGGAACATCACAGTTCTGGTACACCACAGTTCCGGTACACCATAGTCCTGATACACCACAGTCCTGGTACATCACAGTCCTGATACACCACAGTCCTGATACACCACAGTCCTGGTACACCACAGTCCTGGTACACCACAGTCCCGATACACCACAGTCCTGGTACATCACAGTCCTGGTACACCACAGTCCTGATACACCACAGTCCTGGTACACCACAGTCCAGATGCAGTCCTGGTACATCACAGTCCTGGTACACCACAGTCCTGGTAGCTAATGAACTTTTCATTGAGGAAGTATATCAATGAATGAGTAAACATTTCATAATGAAAAGTGGTATCAGGTGTCTAGAATAGTTAGCATATCCTGATTGGCGCCAAACCCGTCACTGCTGCTCAATGATATTATTAGGTTATTGATTTCTGTCACAAAGACAATTTTAAAGTGAAAAATTTAAAGGAGTTGATTTTAAATATCATAAAATTCAACATTAAGGAAGAGAACTCTATCAAAGTTTTGTTAACTCGATTCTGGGGCCATTCTGTAAAGCTTTCTTGTTAACGTGTAAGATTTTGAAAACGTAGGCGTTCATTGGCCAAAATCTGGGGTGGCTGAAGGTTCAATAGTAGACAACGGCCGTTTCAGTTTTTTTCTTAACATATAAAGTGGAGGTTTTATTTCATATTTATATTTACCGTTATCGTGAATCTGTTATTATTGATGTTATATGATTTCATTATATATGTGTTTCATGTGATTAAAATGTATGTACCAACTTATCACTGATACTGTGTTTAACTGACTTGTGATTAAAACATTTATCTTGTTGACAGTCAACCATATATACAGACATACCAAGTTTTATTGAGATCAGATAAAAACTACAGTCTCTATCTACTTCTAGAAATGTGAACAGACGGAAAGACAGGGGCAACGGCAATATAAGTTCACATTTCAATATGGGTGTTTACCAATCATAGAGTTGAAATTCTAAACATTAAACACAATTCTTCCACTTTATTTTGAGTAAGTGAACAGACCACAAATATACATTGTATAGTTTCAACTTTTGCCTTTCCTCGACTATTGAAATGTTCCAAAAAAATGTCCAGGTCACCCCGTGACCCCAAATAATGAACAGAATAAACCAATCGATTTCTCGAATATTTGTTTAATAAAAAAAACTAATATTTAATTTAACAGTAATATTGTTAACAAAACAATAATGTTATTATAACATGTTTATCATATACAATACATGTACAGTGAGTTAATAACACTGTGTAATAAATACTGTTATTATAACATGTTTATCATATACAATACATGTACAGTGAGTTAATAACACTGTGTAATAAATACTGTTATTATAACATGTTTATCATATACAATATATGTACAGTGAGTTAATAACACTGTGTAATAAATACTGTTATTATAACATGTTTATAATATACAATACATGTTCAGTGAGTTAATAACACTGTGTAATAAATACTGTTATTATAACATGTTTATCATATACAATACATGTACAGTGAGTTAATAACACTGTATAATAAATACTGTTATTATAACATGTTTATTATATAGAATACATGATCAGTGAGTTAATAACACTGTATAATAAATACTGTTATTATAACATGTTTACTATATACAATGCATGTACATTTAGTTAATAATACTGTGTAATAAATACTGTTATAATAACATGTTTATCATATACAATACATGTTCAGTGAGTTAATAACACTGTATAATAAATACTGTTATTATAACATGTTTATCATATACAATACATATTCAGTGAGTTAATAACACTGTATAATAAATACTGTTATCATAACATGTTTATCATATACAATACATGTACAGTGAGTTAATAATACTGTGTAATAAATACTGTTATTATAACATGTTTATTATATACAATACTTGTTCAGTGAGTTAATAACACTGTGTAATAAATACTGTTATTATAACATGTTTATCATATGCAATATATGTTCAGTGAGTTAATAACACTGTGTAATAAATACTGTTATTATAACATGTTTATCATATACAATACGTGTTCAGTGAGTTAATAATACTGTGTAATAAATACTTTTAAAGAATCATAAGATATATAGATATACTATTTCTGATATTTATTAACTCAACGTTTCACATGCTCATACAGGCAGAGAAGAGAATGAATAACATAATAGGTTGGTTGGTAGATGACAAGTTAGGTAGTTGTTGGTAGTTGGTAGTTGATTAATAACATAATAAGACTAACGGAGTATATATAGCAAAGGGTAAAGGAAACCATATATAAAAACAACAATGTAATTATTTGCTATATATACTCTGTTAGTCTTATTATGTATCGTTTGGTCAATCACTGAAATCAATTTTCAATTCAGTTTTATCAGCCAATCGTATTATTGTATTTCTAGAGATACAATCAAATGTAAGTTTGACTTAAAACAGGTTCCAGACTAGTTCAGAAAACCTGGTAACAAAATCAGTTGATGTATGTTTATCAATCTGAATCTGAATCTGAACCTGAATCTGAATCTGAATCACTCTCTATACTTGACTCACAAAAAACAGGTAAATTAATTAATTGATCCGAATCTGAATCAGAATCTGAATCAATGTAATTTAAACCTGCAGACACCTCATTTAAATATTTACAATCTTTATACATCTCATAATCATTCTCATAATCATCATTCTCCTTATTTAAATCATACGAATTATAATCATCATCATAATCATCATCAGTAAAAGACTCTTCATCTTTATACAAATATCTAATATACATATACACTGAATCATCATCATCATCATCATCATCATTATCATCAAATAAAGAATCTAACTCAACAGGCAGTGAAAATTGTTTAAAATAATCTTTAAACCTCAGAAATCTAGTTACCCGTTTTCCAACTCTAGAGTTTAGCTGTTGTTCTGATTGTCGGTAATGAATTTCTAGACCTGTATTTTGTCTGATAACTCTTCTACAAATTTCTTTAAGGCTCAGATTGTTGGCGAAAAGATGGAATGTTTCTCTCGCTTTTTCTCTCAATGTTTTTGGCAATGAAGCTTCATAAGTTTCCTCGACTTCAAAATGTAATATTTGTGTAATTTGTTTAAATGAGCCACCACTTAAATACAAGATTTGCCTTAATTCATGTCTAGATTCTGAAGAAAATTCCTCCAGAGATAACTGACCAAAGGAGATTTCTCCATCATCTGAGGTTAAAAGTTGTAGGTTGACATTTTTAAATACAAGAAATTTGATAAAATTGACTGTTTGATCAATTAGCCATAATGGTGTGAATTGGAGTACATTTTGAATAATAGTGTTACCATTAAGACATGGCTGATTAAAAGATTGTCTACAACCATGAGACAGAAGTAAATTAAAACATGTTAAATCATAAACATTGTTTGTTAAATCTATGTATTGTAGAGCAGATCGACCATGGTTGTCCACAATATTCACATCAGCTCTATGTATTAATAGTGTTTCTAATAATTTTCTGTCATTTTTCATACAGACCAACATTAAAACTGTTTTCCCGCCAATATCTTGCATATTGACGTCTGCATCAAGATTAAGTAAAATATCAATACATGCAAGATATCTGGGATAGTATTCACGGGCACATAACTCTGTCACTATTGAATTGACTTTCATCTTATTTAATTTTTCTTTTATCAAAGTAAATCCAATGACACATAGGTGGAGTGCTGTGTGGCCTTGATGGTTTTGACTGTTGACGTCATAGGGTAAAGCAGCTAAAAAATGAATAAAGGGTGAATTATTTAAAAGTGAGGCTACCATTAATGGTGAATTACTATTATTATTTATAAGATCAAAATCTAATTCATAATTAAATAAAAAACTAAAATCTATATATAAATAATCCATATAAAATTGAGCTAAAAGATGGACTATATTTTCACCTGATGATGTTAAAGAATTGATATAGAGACCATTCCAAATACAAAACCATAGAGATTTAAAATCATTTTCACTTAAAATATATTTAACTAATTGAAGCTGATTATCGACATGATTAGTTAAAACATCAACATTACGTTGAAATAAAACATGAACAAATTCCACATCCTGAGATTCTGCTATTTTATGAAGAGTTTTTAAACCACCTGTATAAGAGGATGGTGAATTTCCTTTTTGATTTTTTATATTCACATCACAGTCCACCCTGTCTATTAAACACCTTACAATGTCTATATTACTATACATTACAGCTATATGTAAGGGTGTTTTACCGACAATTTCCTGAATATTAACATCACAGTCCTCCCTGCCTACTAAACACCTTACACAGTCTATATTACTATGCCATATAGCTGTATGTAAGGGTGTTCTACCTTCAATGTCCTTTATATTAATATCACAGTCCTCCCTGCCTATTAAACACCTTACAATGTCTATATTCTTCCCTAATACAGCTGTATGTAAGGGTGTATTACCAACATCGTCCTGTTTATTAATATCACAGTCCACCCTGTCTACTAAACACCTTACACTATCTATATTACTCCTATACCCTACTGCTATATGTAAGGGTGTATAACCATCACTGTTCTTCACATTAATATCACATGTACCACTCTGTATCAGGCTTCTTACAGTTGGTAGATCGTTGTTTTTTACGGCATCAATTAAATCTGTTCTGGTTGCCATTTTCAACTCAGTCTGTAATAAATAAAAACAGTGACGACAATATACGCTCCACATTTCACGTAAGCGTATAAAAGACACTGTCATATATGAAAGCTTTTATGTTTCAATGTTTCCCCTTAATAAAATAAAGATTTCACGGGCAGGAAAAATACAAAATGAATAAAGATCAAGCTAATGACCTCAGAGGAAGCTCTATTTTAGGGAAACGTTGAAACATAAATGGTTTCATATATATGAGAGTGTTTTTTGTATTTAACCCCATTTTATGTGGGCGTATAAAAATCATGTCATCCTTTGGACGCATATCTATTATTTATTTTTTCTTATAGGAAAAATATTGACTTTTGGAGATTAGAAATAATAAAAATCCGTAAAAGCAAAATAATTCCGTTAATCAAAAATTTCGTCCAGAGCAAGACAAAATCGTGTGCAATAATTATATAGTAGTGGACGAGAAGTACCATCAGATGTTTCGAAAAGAGTAAGCATGGACTGCTTCGTGCGCGACACCCACCACTACTATAAAGGTCAAAATCATGAGGTGCAACGAGATCAATTCATGTCTGACTAAACAAATACGCCAAAATGCAAGAAACAGATTTGTGGTATTTGACAAGGAGTTCTCCGTAACGACCATAAAATTTTCTGCAATAAATTAAAGTTTGTGTGTCAAGTAACCCTGTTTCAGTAATTTCACGATTAATATTCACCTCTCATCAGAGTCCTTATAAAAAGAACAAGCTCTAGTATAGCGGATCGGTTGTGAAATGTACGTGCCATAAGCAGGCGATTGTGGTATATTACTGCACGTGAATGGAAAATTAACAATAGGAAAAATCAAAGTCGTCGCGTTTTAGAAAAATGTTCGCTGGGACGAATGAAAACTATGGAACAAAATCTGAAGAAATATGTATTTTACACTATCTGAAAGTTCTGATATAAAATATTTTACTATTAATTTTCGAAAGACAAACTATTTACAAGGTTAAGGTAATCGTTTTAGAATTTGCTTTTTTTGGTTGGTGTTAAAAATTGATATAAAGTGAAATAAACGCTAAAGCTAAGATTTCATATACCCGTTTTAGAGGGTATGATTCCATATATGCTGAAGCGGTATCCGTAAAATGGTCTCCGTCTCTATATCCATCTGTTTAGAAGTCCGTGCGTCAATAGAAAGATAACGCATACGTTTAACGCACATATGGAATCATATCAAACGTAAGACGGATCCACAAGGGCCAACAAAGTTATTAAAGTAAATTACCTTACCTGTAAATATCAACTTTATATACAGAAGGCAGTATTGTAAGGACAGGTAACTGTATGCTGAAAAATAAATTATAAATATAAAATCAAATTTCCTTATATTTTACATATTTAGCATTAAGCATAACTTAGCCATGTTTCATTTTTAATATTGGATGTTATAAAAAGATAGTTTTTGTCTGATAAAAGGTAGTAAGATAAGATGTTTTGGAGGGACTGGACAACTATAATAATATAATACAATAAAGACAGTATAATACTTACAAACACACTGAACAAATTACACTTTTAGTCTGATAACAGGTAGTAAGATATTCACCCTAGCTGATATCTTGGAGTGAATAGACAACTATAATAGTATAATACAATAAAGACAATATAATACTTACAAACACACTGAACAAATGAAACTTTTAGTCTGATAACAGGTAGTAAGATATTCACCCTAGCTGATATCTTGGAGTGGATAGACAACTATAATAATTTAATACAATACAGACAATATAATACTTACAAACACACTGAACAAATTACACTTTTAGTCTGATAACAGGTAGTAAGATATTCACCCTAGCTGATATCTTGGAGTGAATAGACAACTATAATAGTATAATACAATAAAGACAATATAATACTTACAAACACACTGAACAAATGAAACTTTTAGTCTGATAACAGGTAGTAAGATATTCACCCTAGCTGATATCTTGGAGTGGATAGACAACTATAATAATCTAATACAATAAAGACAATATAATATAATACTTACAAACACACTGAACAAATTAAACTTTTAATCTGATAACAGGTAGTAAGATATTCACCCTAGCTGATGTCTTGGAGTGACTAGACAACTATAATAATATGATACAATAAAGACAATATAATATAATACTTACAAACACACTGAACAAATTAAACTTTTAGTCTGATAACAGGTAGTAAGATATTCATCCTAGCTGATGTCATGGAGTGACAACTATAATAATAAATAGGGCAATTTCATGTATAGATACTTCTAGAATATTTAGTATTTCATTGTTTTAATGTGGTTCTCACACTGTAATCAGAAGAACCACATTGAAACGTTGAAGTTATAAATATTCTAGAAATATCATTATATTCCTGATGACGGTGTGAGAACCACATTGAAACGTTGAAGTTATAAATATTCTTGAAGTATCATTATATTCCTGATGATGGTGTGAGAACCACAATGAAACATTGAAGTTATAAATATTCTTGAAGTATCTATACATAAAACTGTCTTATTTATTTTTATCTTTTCTTCTAATACACCATTAAAGCATTAAAATGAAAAAAAAACTAGGGATGTTCCACACCGAAATAACGAAATCATTCCAAAAAAAAAAAAGAATTCAAATTGTCAAATACATCCGGCCCCAAGATGATGATCTTGACTTTCTGTCGGAAACTTTCCTCGCATGCTAGCTATCCGAACTGAATTTAAAAATTTGCATTTGTGAATTATCTGTGATTTGAACATTGAATTAAACATTAATTCTGCGCTAAGCAGACTATGCTTACCTTTTTCGAAACACCTGATGGTAATAGGAGTACTATTAGTCTCGATTTTGCCATGATTCTAGAATCCATTTTTACTTATACAGATTTTTCTCCATTGTTTAGAAACAAAAGGGAGACGACCAAAAATATCAAAATTTAAATACCCCATTCCAGACCGAAAGAGAGTTGTGGCGTTATTAAAGTAAATTACCTCACCTGTAAAAATCAACTTTATATAAAGAAGGCAGTATTGTAAGGACAGGTACCGTATGCTGAAAAATTAAATATAAATATGAACTTAAATTTCCTTACATTTTACTTGTCGCTTAGTGGGTTACCATTCTTCTGTAGAATCGGTATACAATCTAACCAATTAAACATCATATACATCATAAGAGTTTAAGGTCCATTTTTCTATATAATGTACTTGTAAGCTAATTTATAGTATATTTATACATTTAGCATAATTTATCCACGTTTCAGTTTTAATATTGGATGTTATAGAAGAAGATACTCTCCTATAGAAACGCCCACTTTTATAATGGCAGCCAATTCGTCAGGTGGTAGGGGTGTGGGGGCATGGTTGATGTTTACAAGAGTTGTCAGTAAATGAAAGATTCTGAGAAGGACATTTTCTCTAAAATCAAGGGGTATATCCATGGATAATTACAAACATTCACACCAAGTTGCATAGAAATCCTCCAAGAAACCAGTTCTCAATCGTGTCCACAACATATTTCAAAAGCAAGGGCGATAACCAATCAATGATTTTTTCAATTCGTCTGATTTTCAATAGGTTTAATCTTGATTGATTATGAACACCCACAACAAGTTTGATCAAAATCCACCAAAAAAACCAGCTCTCTATCGTGTTCACAAAATATTTTCAAAAGCAAGGGCAATAACCCATTAAATGTTTTAGAATTTATCAGATTTTCAATAGGGTTCATCCTTGGCTGTTTATAAACACTCACACCAAATTGCATTAAAATCCATCAAGGAACCAACTCTCTATCGCGTCTACAACTTTAAGAATGATACGGGATGAAAAATTATCGCGCTTTAAAGAACAAGGGCAATAACTCATAAAATATTTTTCTATGTTCCTGATTTTCAATAGGGTTTATCCCAAGGTAAAAACGAATCACATCAAGTTTCATCAAAATCGATCAAGAATAATAAAACAAATCTCGAAATCCAAGCGAACACATTGGCAATATATTGGCAGCAGCCAATGAACCTTTCATTTGAGGAATATATCAATAAATGAGTAAATATTTCATTATGAAAAGTGGAATCAGATGTCTAGAAGCATAGCCCTGCCATCTCTATCGTGTCCACAACATATTTTAAAAAGGGAGGACAATTACCCATGAAATATTTTTCAATTTGTCTGATTTTCAACAGGCTTCATCCATGGGTGATTATGAACACTCCTCCCAAGTTTCATCAAAATCCACCAAGAACTCAGTTCTCTATCGTGTACAGAACAATTGTTGACAGACAGACAGGCGGACAGACAGACAAACAGTGGACGCATAATAAAATTAGATTTGAAATTTTATGTTCATTGTACATGACAATATCCAGTCCAAATTATATATTGAAAAATGATCAATGACCGCACTAGAGAGGATACACTTCATAGTTTGTGTGAGGACGAAATTCCTGACAAAAGTGTTCTCCTATTCGCCTGGAAGAGGCATTCTCCTACAAAGAGGTGCACCTCATACTTACATGATTATACAGCCAGTGACCAGTGAACAGAACTAGACTACCCATTTACATTTAGTCACAATTATATAAAATCTATTTCAACACTATAATCTGATATTCTAATTCACATACAAAACAAGCAAAAAATAAAGTTTGAGTAAAGTAGACGTTACCTGTAGTCGTTATCAGGACAAGAAGTTAAACAATATACTGATAAGAGCGTTACTCGCGCTCCTCTATATTATTATATCACACCAAGTTTCAACAAGTTTCTTCAGGGGTCAGGTTCGTCTCGTGACAAACTGGGGGTCAAGTTATAGGCCTGTAATATATTTAAAACAATGCTATCAGCTTATAAATAGGTCATGTAAAGATTATTCCCTTTTCAGTTTTATTGATAAATAAAAATTATTTCAGAAATTTAAATAAAAATGGTATGATTCGACTTTTTATTCAATATTGTTTTTTTTAATCGATTTATTTGAAACCGGGAGCCGCGGTGGCTCAGTGAGTTAGTCGCTTTCTCACTAACCTGAAGGTCTAGGGTTCAATCCCGGCATGGATCGAGATGATACCTTCGGATTTTTTAACCCGGGATAAGTGTATCATATTCTGGAATAAACCATTCTTCAAGTTTTCATAAACTGCCAAAATTGACTATCACTAAATATGACGGAAACCTACTGGATTGGCAGTCCTTTTGGGATTCCTTTGAAGGGGTTATAGACAAATATGATTTACTTACAAACTCACAGAAATTCAATAACCTCAAATCCCATTTAACTGGAGAAGCAAGTTAGTGTATTGCTGGATTACAAATAACAAACGCTAATTATTCAACTTTAATTCAATTATTGAAGGAAATATTCGGACAGGATCTCAATACAGAATCTCACTGTCAATACATTCATGAAAAATCTCGTAGAGATACAAGCACCTTCAACAGGCATTGGAAGTCTCAAGTTGTTTTATGATAAACTAGAAAGTTACGTCCGTGGGTTGGAATCACTGGGAAGATATCCAGAAAGCTATGGGTCTATTTTAGTGCCCATTATACTGAGTAAGCTCCCTCGAGAAATGAGACGCAAAATAACCCGTGATAACGAAGGGGATGATTGGGACTTCAAATCATTACGTAAAGCTATACGAAGAAAATTCAGTATTCAAGATGTTTATAATACCTCTACTGGTTCAGATGTAAGCTTACCTGATAATTTTACACCTACGGCAGCATTTGCCACCAAAACACAACGCCGATCTACACATAACGAATGGAGAAATATTATCTCTTCAAGACCCTGCGTATTTTGCAATGAAGTACACGCCCCTTTCTCATGTAATAACGTAACTGAAGTAAACGAGAGAAAACACATAGTAAAAGAGAAAGGTTTATGTTTTAACTGTTTAAGAAAACATCGTATTTCCGATTGCAAATCTCAGAACATGTGTAGAAAATGTAACCAGAAACACCATACAAGTATATGTGGCGCAGGCTTGCCCAAGAGAAACCACGCTGACGAAAGAAATAACGATAGAGATACTGCGGTAATGCATTCTACTTCGGTGACTAAGTCATCTCAAGTTTTTCTGAAAACAGCTATTGCACCCGTTTCTGGCGATAATCGAAACCACATAATAATATTTTATTCGACGACATTTATTCATAAGAAGTCTGTTAATAAGTTACAGAATAAGTCGTTAGAAATCGACGAACTACACATCAATGGCTTCGGCGGAGCACAGTTGGTTCAATGACGCATCTTTTCAACACAAAATCGGGGCGAAAAATTAATAAAGGAAGAAAAAGTTTGAAATTTAAAAAAAAAAATAAAGGGTTCGAAGGGGTCTTGATCCCGGGCCCTCCTAAGTGTGGCTCCAGCGCACTATTCGGTTCGCCATCGCGACTTAAGAGATTTCTGGCGAGAGTCCATTGTGACCCTAACTCCGGAGGGGGGTAAACGCCCTTTTTCTAAAGCCAATCACGTTTTAGCACACAAAATTGTCATAGGTTGATCAAAAATGGGTCGTTCGCATATGAAACGAATCAGCGTTCAATGACGCATCTTTTCAAAACAAAATCGTGGCGAAAAATTAATAAAGGAAGCTTGTAGGGCCCCTCAAATATTTGTTCCGATTGGAGAGGGCTTAAGCCCTTTGTATAAAGTCAATTCTCGGTGGTGGTATGCGCAAAAATGTGTCAGTTGTTGACCAAAAACATTGGTATGATGGATAAGATCAAGAAAAAGTTTGAAATTTTGAAAAAAAATAAAGGATTCGAAGGGGTTTCGATCCCGGGTCCCCTAAGTGTGGCTTTAGCACGCTAACCGCTTCGCCATCGCAACTTAACAGATTTCTGGCGAGAGTCAGTTGTGACCCTAACTCTGAAGGGGGGTAAACGCCCTTTTTCTAAAGCCAATCACGTTTTAGCAAACAAAACTGTCGCAGGTTGATCAAAAATGGGTCGTTCGCATATGAATTGAATCAGCGTCTCGGTCCAGGCCCCCCCTAAGTGTTGCTCTAGCACGCTAACCGCTTCGCCATCGCGACTTAAGAGATTTCTGGCGAGAGTCAGTTATGACCCTAACTCTGGAGGGGGGTAAACGCCTTTTTTCTAAAGCCAATCACGTTTTAGCAAACAAAACTGTCATAGGTTGATTAAAAATGGGTCGTTCGCATATAAAACGAATCAGCGTTCAATGACGCATCTTTTCAACACAAAATCGTGGCGAAAAATTAATATAGGAAGCTTGTAGGGCCCCTCAAACATTTGTTCCCAATTGGGAGGGCTTAAGCCCTTTGTATAAAGTCAATTCTCGGTGGTGGTATGCGCACAAATGTGTCAGTTGTTGACCAAAAAACATTGGTATGATGGATAAGATCAAGAAAAAGTTTGAAATTTTGAAGAAAAAAAAATAAAGGGTTCGAGGGGATCTCGATCCCGGGCCCTCAAACATTTATTCCGATTGGGGAGGGCTTAAGCCCTTTGTATAAAGTCAATTCTCGGTGGTGGTATGCGCACAAATGTGTCAGTTGTTGACCAAAAAACATTGGTATGATGGATAAGATCAAGAAAAAGTTTGAAATTTAAAAAAAAAAAAAAATAGTTCGAAGGGGTCTCGATCCCGGGCCCTCCTTAGTGTGGCTCCAGCACGCTAACTTCTTCGCCATCGCGACTTAACAGATTTCTGGCGAGAGTTACTTGTGACCCTAACTCTTGAGGGGTGTAAACGCCCTTTTTCTAAAGCCAATCACGTTTTAGCACACAAAACTGTCATAGGTTGATCAAAAATGGGTCGTTCGCATATGAAACGAATCAGCGTCTCGGTCCAGGGCCCCCCTAAGTGTTGCTCTAGCACGCTAACCGCTTCGCCATCGCGACATAGGAGATTTCTGGCGAGAGTCAGTTGTGACCCTATCTCTGGCGGGGGTAAACGCCCTTTTTCTAAAGCCAATCACGTTTTAGCAAACAAAACTGTCGTAGGTTGATCAAAAATGGGTCGTTCGCATATGAAACGAATCAGCGTTCAATGACGCATCTTTTCAACACAAAATCGTGGCGAAAAATTAATATAGGAAGCTTGTAGGGCCCCTCAAAAATTTGTTCCCAATAAGGAGGGCTTAAGCCCTTTGTATAAAGTCAATTCTCGGCGGTGGTATGCGCACAAATGTGTCAGTTGTTGACCAAAAAACATTGTATGATGGATAAGATCAAGAAAAAGTTTAAAATTTTGAAAAAAAAAGGATTCGAAGGGGTCTCGATCCCGGGCCCTCCTAAGTGTGGCTCCAGCGCGCTATTCGCTTCGCCATCGCGACTTAAGAGATTTCTGGCGAGAGTCAGTTATGACCCTAACTCTGGAGGGGGGTAAACGCCTTTTTTCTAAAGCCAATCACGTTTTAGCAAACAAAACTGTCATAGGTTGATTAAAAATGGGTCGTTCGCATATAAAACGAATCAGCGTTCAATGACGCATCTTTTCAACACAAAATCGTGGCGAAAAATTAATATAGGAAGCTTGTAGGGCCCCTCAAAAATTTGTTCCCAATAAGGAGGGCTTAAGCCCTTTGTATAAAGTCAATTCTCGGCGGTGGTATGCGCACAAATGTGTCAGTTGTTGACCAAAAACATTGGTATGATGGATAAGATCAAGAAAAAGTTTGAAATTTAAAAAAGAAAATAAAGAGTTCGAAGGGGTCTCGATCCCGGGCCCTTCTTAGTGTGGCTCCAGCGCGCTATTCGCTTCGCCATCGCGACTTAAGAGATTTCTGGCGAGAGTCAGTTGTGACCCTAACTCCGGAGGGGGATAAACGCCCTTTTTCTAAAGCCAATCACGTTTTAGCAAACAAAACTGTCGTAGGTTGATCAAAAATGGGTCGTTCGCATATGAAACGAATCAGCGTTCAATGACGCATCTTTTCAACACATAATTGAAGCGAAAATTAATATAGGAAGCTTGTAGGGCCCCTCAAACACTTGTTTCGATTGGGGAGGGCTTAAACCCTTTGTATTAAGTCAATTCTCGGTGGTGGTAATCGCACAAATGTGTCAGTTGTTGACCAAAAACATTGGTATGATGGATAAGATCAAGAAAAAGTTTGAAATTTAAAAAAAAAAATAAAGAGTTCGAAGGGGTCTCGATCCCGGGCCCTCCTTAGTGTGGCTCCAGCACGCTAACTTCTTCGCCATCGCGACTTAACAGATTTCTGGCGAGAGTTACTTGTGACCCTAACTCTTGAGGGGTGTAAACGCCCTTTTTCTAAAGCCAATCACGTTTTAGCACACAAAACTGTCATAGGTTGATCAAAAATGGGTCGTTCGCATATGAAACGAATCAGCGTCTCGGTCCAGGGCCCCCCTAAGTGTTGCTCTAGCACGCTAACCGCTTCGCCATCGCGACATAGGAGATTTCTGGCGAGAGTCAGTTGTGACCCTATCTCTGGCGGGGGTAAACGCCCTTTTTCTAAAGCCAATCACGTTTTAGCAAACAAAACTGTCGTAGGTTGATCAAAAATGGGTCGTTCGCATATGAAACGAATCAGCGTTCAATGACGCATCTTTTCAACACAAAATCGTGGCGAAAAATTAATATAGGAAGCTTGTAGGGCCCCTCAAAAATTTGTTCCCAATAAGGAGGGCTTAAGCCCTTTGTATAAAGTCAATTCTCGGCGGTGGTATGCGCACAAATGTGTCAGTTGTTGACCAAAAAACATTGTATGATGGATAAGATCAAGAAAAAGTTTAAAATTTTGAAAAAAAAAGGATTCGAAGGGGTCTCGATCCCGGGCCCTCCTAAGTGTGGCTCCAGCGCGCTATTCGCTTCGCCATCGCGACTTAAGAGATTTCTGGCGAGAGTCAGTTATGACCCTAACTCTGGAGGGGGGTAAACGCCTTTTTTCTAAAGCCAATCACGTTTTAGCAAACAAAACTGTCATAGGTTGATTAAAAATGGGTCGTTCGCATATAAAACGAATCAGCGTTCAATGACGCATCTTTTCAACACAAAATCGTGGCGAAAAATTAATATAGGAAGCTTGTAGGGCCCCTCAAAAATTTGTTCCCAATAAGGAGGGCTTAAGCCCTTTGTATAAAGTCAATTCTCGGCGGTGGTATGCGCACAAATGTGTCAGTTGTTGACCAAAAACATTGGTATGATGGATAAGATCAAGAAAAAGTTTGAAATTTAAAAAAGAAAATAAAGAGTTCGAAGGGGTCTCGATCCCGGGCCCTTCTTAGTGTGGCTCCAGCGCGCTATTCGCTTCGCCATCGCGACTTAAGAGATTTCTGGCGAGAGTCAGTTGTGACCCTAACTCCGGAGGGGGATAAACGCCCTTTTTCTAAAGCCAATCACGTTTTAGCAAACAAAACTGTCGTAGGTTGATCAAAAATGGGTCGTTCGCATATGAAACGAATCAGCGTTCAATGACGCATCTTTTCAACACATAATTGAAGCGAAAATTAATATAGGAAGCTTGTAGGGCCCCTCAAACACTTGTTTCGATTGGGGAGGGCTTAAACCCTTTGTATTAAGTCAATTCTCGGTGGTGGTAATCGCACAAATGTGTCAGTTGTTGACCAAAAACATTGGTATGATGGATAAGATCAAGAAAAAGTTTGAAATTTAAAAAAAAAAATAAAGAGTTCGAAGGGGTCTCGATCCCGGGCCCTTCTTAGTGTGGCTCCAGCGCGCTATTCGCTTCGCCATCGCGACTTAAGAGATTTCTGGCTAGAGTTCGTTGTGACCCTAACTCTGGAGGGGGGTAAACGCCCTTTTTATAAAGCCAATCACGTTTTAGCAAACAAAACTGTCGTAGGTTGATCAAAAATGGGTCGTTCGCATATGAAACGAATCAGTCAATGAGGTCGAAAGAAATTCAAAATTCGGCTTGCTGTTACTTCTCCTGTATAGTGTTACTCTCGTATATTTCACGATTTAGAAAATTACCTCCCTTGAACTGAACATGAAACTCTATAAACACATATTTGTCTCATTACCCCATCGACCTTCAACCAAACGACATCCTCTTATCTGTCTTCGAGACCTGTTATTTATACAAATTTGAAATACCGCAACTTAAAGTCGTTATTCTGAATATTATCTGAATTGTATTCTCATTAGTTTAAACACTTAGCTTATTGATTCTATAAGTCTATCACAGCGTTATATACACAGATTTCTAACTATGTTCACTTTGTACTATGTCTAAAAGGAAACGAAAACCGTGCAGTAACTGTCACGGGACTGCACATAAAAGTGAACGCTCACAACCGTCCCGGAACTATTGATCTGATTGTTAACTTTTTCGCTCAATGAGCCCGCGAGAATGTTCGAAACATTCTCAATTTGATTATAATGTGATGCGGTTCTCATGCATACAATGATAGAACAATACTTCTCTATTTTATACACGTTTAAACAAAACGAAATAGTACTAATTATCCTAAACATTACCTGCATACAATATATTTGAAAAGGCTTACTTCAAAATTAATTATTTTCATAATAATATGAATATGAAACTATGTATAATCTCTGCTAACAATGCCATGATCGGTGACACCATTCCTGACATAGCTTTTGTCCATTTGTATATTTTACGTCTTATATTCTTTACTTATGACTTTTCTATGTATAATTTGTATACTATGTTTTCTGCACTACTTCACACATAGCACATTTACTCTTCCAAAACTTTCTGTGATGTTATGGACCCTTACTACAAAGTACCCAGTTGGAACCTACAGCACAAATATCAGTAACAAAACATTCTTAACTGAAATTCAAGTCTTCAGTTAACACAGAAACCGAGATTTTTGTCACCTCAATTATCCCACTAAGTTATTGCGGACTGTTGATCCTCCTTTCAAATGATGTCTCACCGAACCCTGGTCCAAATAGTAAAACACCCCCCGATACATTAAATCTGTTTCACCTGAATACACGTAGTATCAGAACGAAATTAGACGGCCTGTACACACTCTTACACGAATTTGACATCGTCTGCTTCACCGAAACACATCTCGACAATTCCGTTGAAGACGAAACACTGACATGGGACGGTTATCACCTTCCTCTTCGTAAAGATAGGGACTGCAACGGTGGTGGTGTGCTCATCTATGTTGCAGACATACTAAAATGTAAGAGGAGGACTGACCTCGAACACCCCAATTTCGAATGCATATGGGTTGAACTAACTCTGCCGCTGGGTCCTTTCTTGATTGCATGCATCTATCGCCCCCAACGATCACATCAAGATTTCTGGGACTACCTCGATTACTCTGTTGAGCAAAGCTACCAAACTACAAATCGAATAGTTCTAACTGGAGATTTCAACGTTGACTTGCTTCAAAACAAAACCGGACGATTGCAGGATCTCTTATTGACTTACAATCTGACAAATGTCATCACTGAACCAACTCGGATTTCTCAGACTCGCTCTTCATTGCTTGATCTTATTCTTGTGTTGAGTCAAATTGACGTAAGTTTCGCCGAAACGTATGACATCAGTAAACATATTTCAGACCACAAAGGCATTAGTTGTGAGATCAACCTTCTACTAAATAAGACAGCTTCCTTTGTCAGAGAGGTTCTCATCTACAAACATGGTGACTTTGACAAGTTAAACACTCTTCTGTTCGAATACAATTGGGAACAAAGACTTAAAAATCTAGACACACACAATGCTTGTGACCATTTCTACAATTTGCTTAGTGAATTTATTGCTGAGACAATCCCGAAAAAGACAGTAACAATTAGACCAAACGACAAAGAATGGTTTAATTCAAAAATAAGGAAGGATATCAGACATCGAGAGAGACTACGAAAGCATGCTAAACGAACGAATAACAAATCTGACTTAGACAAATACAAAACGCAACGCAATAAGGTTAATAACTATAAAAAGGTTCTAAAGTCGAATTACGAGCAGCTAATACTAGATAATCTCAACGGTAATAACAACCAAAATGAAACTTTTTGGAAATTCACTAATAAACTGCTACGTCGAAACAAAAAATCATCAATTCCACCATTACATAACAGTGATGGTTCAGTATCATTTACTGATCTTAACAAAGCAAATACGTTAAATGACTTCTTTGGTTCTGTTTCTGACAATTATTCCACTAACGAACTTCCCATTTTCGAATCAAAAACAAACGCCACATTCAGTTTTCCAGAGATTCTCCGATCTGAAATCCAAGACGCGATTCTTTGTCTGAAACTAAAAAAGGCCTGCGGTCCGGACAGAATAAGTCACCAACTTCTCAAACAATGTTCAGAATCAATTTCTATTCCACTTCAGGTACTATTCAACAAATCTATAAGGGAGTGTGTTTTCCCGGAACACTGGAAAATAGCCAATGTCATTCCTATATTCAAAAAAGGCGATCCATCCCTTCCGTCAAACTACAGACCCATCTCTCTCTTAAGTACCATCAGCAAGCTCCTTGAACGGATACTTTTCAAACACTTGTATAACTATTTCTACACTAACAAGCTCATTTACATTTATCAATCTGGTTTCAGGCCTCAACATTCGACGGTTCACCAACTGATAGAACTATATCACGATGTTGTTTCGTCTTATGAAAACCATCTACTATCATGTTACGTGTTTTTTGACATCTCTAAGGCATTTGATCGTGTCTACCATAGAGGATTGCTACATAAACTCAAATCATACGGCCTAAATGAACACACACTGAAATGGCTATCTAGCTATATAGCAAACAGAACACAGTCTGTGTCGGTAAATGTCTCGACATCAAAACAAATAACCTTGAAATCTGGAGTCCCACAAGGGTCTGTCCTTGGTCCTTTTCTTTTCATCGTTTATATAAATGATATCCAAAAATCACTATCAAATCTTGCACGGCTATTTGCAGATGACACTGCTCTTGGCTCTCACGGCACAACTGTTGAAGAGATTGAAGAATCTCTCAACCTTGATCTATTGCGAATACATGACTGGTCCAAGGAATGGCTCGTAAATTTTAACCCTACAAAAACTAAAGTACTGATGTTCTCCAAAAACAAACATGATTTGCCCAACTTATGGTTAGGCGACACAAAATTGGACATCGTGTCCACCCACAGACATCTTGGTGTTACACTCTCACATGATTTCAAATGGACACCCCATATCGACGCCATTGCTTCATCAGCCTCAAGGCAAATAGGCCTCTTGAGAGGTCTGAAGTACAAACACAGTTGGTCAACCCTTGACAAAATTTACAAGATCTACATTCTTCCCACTTTAGAATACGCATGCCAAGTATGGTGTGGTTGTTTGAACATCAACTGTGAAAAGTTAGAAAAATTGCAGTTGGAAGCGGCACGTGTTGTAACGGGACTGCCCAAATTCACGAGCTCAAACTCGCTTTATACTGAAACCGGATGGGAACCGCTGAATGAAAGACGCAAGAGACGAAGACTTACTTCGTTCTATGACATCTATCACGAAAACAGTCCACAATATCTATTAGATTTGTTAGACACATTCAGAACACAACCTAATCACTATAACTTACGAAATAACTACGATATCAAACCCCCAAATACGAGAACAGCTACCTTTGAAAAATCGTTTTTCCCTGCAACTATCAAAGATTGGAACAATCTTAAACCCGAAACAAAAACTGCAAGTACTAGAGGCAAATTCAAATCCCTTATCACCACTCCTCGTCATACACAGCAATCATTTTTACACAATGGGGATCGGAAATGTGTCATTCTTCTAGCACAACTACGTAATAAAAGCAGTCCTCTGAAAGCCGATCTGTTCAAAGTAAACCTTGTACAAAATCAGAGCTGTTCTTGTGGTAATTCGAGAGAAGATGCTATACATTATCTTCTATATTGTCCGAACCATATAGAATCACGTCAGAAATATCTTTCTCCCTACTTAACAGACCATGTAAATCACCTTATATTTCTTTGGGGCGACAAAAATCTATCTACAAATCAAAATACGATACTTATCAAAAATGTTTTAAAATTCATAAAAGCTAGTGAAAGGTTCTCAACATAATATGTTTGTAAATATTGTACTTAGCATGGGTCAATGACGCATCTTTTCAACACAAAATCGTGGCGAATTTAATATAGGAAGCTTGTAGGGCCCCTCAAACACTTGTTTCGATTGGGGAGGGCTTAAACCCTTTGTATTAAGTCAATTCTCGGTGGTGGTATGCGCACAAATGTGTCAGTTGTTGACCAAAAAACATTGGTTTGATGGATAAGATCAAGAAAAAGTTTGAAATTTAAAAAAAAGATAAAGGGTTCAGTGGGGTCTCGATCCCGGGTCCTCCTAAGTGTGGCTCCAGCACGCTAACCACTTCGCCATCGCGACTTAAGAGATTTCTGGCGAGAGTCAGTTGTGACCCTAACTCCGGAGGGGGATAAACGCCCTTTTTCTAAAGCCAATCACGTTTTAGCAAACAAAACTGTCGTAGGTTGATCAAAAATGGGTCGTTCGCATATCAAACGAATCAGCGTTCAATGACGCATCTTCTCAAGACAACATCGTGGCAAAAAATTAATATAAGAAGCTTGTAGGGCCCTCAAACATTTGTTCCGATTGAGGAGGGCTTAAGCCCTTTGTATAAAGTCAATTCTCGCTGGTGGTATGCGCACAAATGTGTCAGTTGTTGACCAAAAAACATTGGTTTGATGGATAAGATCAAGAAAAAGTTTGAAATTTAGAAAAAAAAAAATGAAAAAGGATTCGAAGGGGTCTCGATCCCGGGCCCTCCTAAGTGTGGCTCCAGCGCTTTTCGCTTCGCCATCGCGACTTAAGAGATTTCTGGTGAGAGTCAGTTGTGACCCTAACTCTTGAGGGGGGTAAACGCCCTTTTTTCTAAAGCCAATCACGTTTTAGCACACAAAAATGTCATAGGTTGATCAAAAATGGGTCGTTCGCATATGAAACGAATCAGCGTTCAATGACGCATCTTTTCAACACAAAATCGTGGCGAAAAATTAATATAGGAAGCTTGTAGGGCCCCTCAAACATTTGTTCCCAATTGGGAGGGCTTAAGCCCTTTGCATAAAGTCAATTCTCGGTGGTGGTATGCGCACAAATGTGTCAGTTGTTGACCAAAAAATCATTGGTATGATGGATAAGATCAAGAAAAAGTTTGAAATTTTGAAAAAAAAATTAAAGGGTTCAGTGTGGTCTCGATCCCGGGTCGCCCTAAGTGTGGCTCCAGCACGCTAACCACTTCGCCATCACGACTTAAGAGATTTCTGGCGAGAGTCAGTTGTGACCCTAACTCCGGAGGGTGATACACGCCCTTTTTCTAAAGCCAATCACGTTTTAGCAAACAAAACTGTCGTAGGTTGATCAAAAATGGGTCGTTCGCATATCAAACGAATCAGCGTTCAATGACGCATCTTCTCAAGACAACATCGTGGCACAAAAAATTAATATAGGAAGCTTGTAGGGCCCTCAAACATTTGTTCCGATTGAGGAGGGCTTAAGCCCTTTGTATAAAATCAATTCTCGGTGGTGGTATGCGCACAAATCTGTCAGTTGTTGACCAAAAAACAATGGTATGATGGATAAGATCAAGAAAAAGTTTGAAATTTAAAAAAAAAAAATAAAAGGTTGAAGGGGTCTCGATCCCGGGTCCTCCTAAGTGTGGCTCCAGCGCGCTATTCGCTTCGCCATCGCGACTTAAGAGATTTCTGGCGAGAGTCAGTTATGACCCTAACTCTGGAGGGGGGTAAACGCCTTTTTTCTAAATCCAATCACGTTTTAGCAAACAAAACTGTCATAGGTTGATTAAAAATGGGTCGTTCGCATATGAAACGAATCAGCGTTCAATGACGCATCTTTTCAACACAAAATCGTGGCGAAAAATTAATATAGGAAGCTTGTAGGGTCCCTCAAACATTTGTTCCGATTGGGGAGGGCTTAAATCCTTTGTATTAAGTCAATTCTCGGTGGTGGTATGCGCACAAATGTGTCAGTTGTTGACCAAAAAACATTGGTATGATGGATAAGATCAAGAAAAAGTTTGAAATTTTGAAGAAAAAAAAATAAAGGGTTCGAGGGGGTCTCGATCCCGGGCTCTCAAACATTTGTTTCGATTGGGAACGGCTTAAGCCCTTTGTATAAAGTCAATTCTCGGAGGTGGTATGAGCACAAATGTGTCAGTTGTTGACCAAAAAACATTGGTATGATGGATAAGATCAAGAAAAAGTTTGAAATTAAAAAAAAAAAAAAATAAAGAGTTCGAAGGGGTCTCGATCCCGGGCCCTCCTTAGTGTGGCTCCAGCACGCTAACTTCTTCGCCATCGCGACTTAAGAGATTTCTGGCGAGAGTCAGTTGTGACCCTAACTCCGGAGGGGGATAAACGCCCTTTTTCTAAAGCCAATCACGTTTCAGCAAACAAATCTGTCGTAGGTGGATCAAAAATGGGTCGTTCGCATATCAAAGGAATCAGCGTTCAATGACGCATCTTCTCAAGACAACATCGTGGCAAAAAATTAATATAGGAAGCTGGTAGGAACCCTCAAACATTTGTTCCGATTGAGGAGGGCTTAAGCCCTTTGTATAAAGTCAATTCTCGGTGGTGGTAATCGCACAAATGTGTCAGTTGTTGACCAAAAAACATTGGTATGATGGATAAGATCAAGAAAAAGTTTGAAATTTAAAAAAAAAAATAAAGAGTTCGAAGGGGTCTCGATCCCGGGCCCTCCTAAGTGTGCCTCCAGCTCGCTATTCGCTTCGCCATCGCGACTTAAGAGATTTCTGGCGAGAGTTCGTTATGACCCTAACTCTGGAGAGGGGTAAACGCCCTTTTTCTAAAGCCAATCACGTTTTAGCAAACAAAACTGTCGTAGGTTGATCAAAAATGGGTCGTTCGCATATGAAACGAATCAGCGTTCAATGACGCATCTTTTCAACACAAAATCGAAGCGAAAAATTAATATAGGAAGCTTGTAGGGCCCCTCAAACACTTGTTTCCATTGGGGAGGGCTTAAACCCTTTGTATTAAGTCAATTCTCGGTGGTGGTATGCGCACAAATGTGTCAGTTGTTGACCAAAAAACATTGGTATGATGGATAAGATCAAGAAAAAGTTTGAAATTTAAAAAAAAAAATAAAGAGTTCGAAGGGGTCTCGATCCCGGGCCCTCCTTAGTGTGGCTCCAGCACGCTAACTTCTTCGCCATCGCGACTTAAGAGATGTCTGGCGAGAGTTATTTGTGACCCTAACTCTTGAGGGGGGTAAACGCCCTTTTTCTAAAGCCAATCACGTTTTAGCAAACAAAACTGTCGTAGGTTGATTAAAAATGGGTCGTTCGCATATGAAACGAATCAGCGTTCAATGACGCATCTTTTCAACACAAAATCGTGGCGAAAAATTAATATAGGAAGCTTGTAGGGCCCCTCAAACATTTGTTCCGATTGGGGAGGGCTTAAGCCCTTTGTATAAAGTCAATTCTCGGTGGTGGTAATCGCACAAATGTGTCAGTTGTTGACCAAAAAACATTGGTATGATGGATAAGATCAAGAAAAAGTTTGAAATTTTGAAGAAAAAAAATAAAGGGTTCGAGGGGGTCTCGATCCCGGGCCCTCAAACATTTGTTTCGATTGGGAAGGGCTTAAGCCCTTTGTATAAAGTCAATTCTTGGAGGTGGTATGAGCACAAATGTGTCAGTTGTTGACCAAAAAACATTGGTATGATGGATAAGATCAAGAAAAAGTTTGAAATTTAAAAAAAAAAAAATAAAGAGTTCGAAGGGGTCTCGATCCCGGGCCCTACTTAGTGTGGCTCCAGCACGCTAACTTCTTTGCCATCGCGACTTAAGAGATTTCTGGCGAGAGTCAGTTGTGACCCTAACTCCGGAGGGGGATAAACGCCCTTTTTTCTAAAGCCAATCACGTTTTAGCAAACAAAACTGTCGTAGGTTGATCAAAAATGGGTCGTTCGCATATCAAACGAATCAGCGTTCAATGACGCATCTTCTCAAGACAACATCGTGGCAAAAAATTAATATAGGAAGCTTGTAGGGCCCCTCAAACACTTGTTTCCAATTGGGAGGGCTTAAGCCCTTTGTATTAAGTCAATTCTCGGTGGTGGTATGCGCACAAATGTGTCAGTTGTTGACCAAAAAACATTGGTATGATGGATAAGATCAAGAAAAAGTTTGAAATTTAAAAAAAAAAATAAAGAGTTCGAAGGGGTCTCGATCCCGGGCCCTCCTTAGTGTGGCTCCAGCACGCTAACTTCTTCGCCATCGCGACTTAAGAGATGTCTGGCGAGAGTTATTTGTGACCCTAACTCTTGAGGGGGGTAAACGCCCTTTTTCTAAAGCCAATCACGTTTTAGCAAACAAAACTGTCGTAGGTTGATTAAAAATGGGTCGTTCGCATATGAAACGAATCAGCGTTCAATGACGCATCTTTTCAACACAAAATCGTGGCGAAAAATTAATATAGGAAGCTTGTAGGGCCCCTCAAACATTTGTTCCGATTGGGGAGGGCTTAAATCCTTTGTATAAAGTCAATTCTCGGTGGTGGTATGCGCACAAATGTGTCAGTTGTTGACCAAAAAACATTGGTTTGATGGATAAGATCAAGAAAAAGTTTGAAATTAAAAAAAATAAAATAAAGGGTTCAGTGGGGTCTCGATCCCGGGTCCTCCTTAGTGTGGCTCCAGTACGCTAACCACTTCGCCATCGCGACTTAAGAGATTTCTGGCGAGAGTTATTTGTGACCCTAACTCTTGAGGGGGGTAAACGCCCTTTTTCTAAAGCCAATCACGTTTTAGCAAACAAAACTGTCGTAGGTTGATTAAAAATGGGTCGTTCGCATATGAAACGAATCAGCGTTCAATGACGCATCTTTTCAACACAAAATCGTGGCGAAAAATTAATATAGGAAGCTTGTAGGGCCCCTCAAACATTTGTTCCGATTGGGGAGGGCTTAAATCCTTTGTATAAAGTCAATTCTCGGTGGTGGTATGCGCACAAATGTGTCAGTTGTTGACCAAAAAATATTGGTTTGATGGATAAGATCAAGAAAAAGTTTGAAATTAAAAAAAATAAAATAAAGGGTTCAGTGGGGTCTCGATCCCGGGTCCTCCTTAGTGTGGCTCCAGTACGCTAACCACTTCGCCATCGCGACTTAAGAGATTTCTGGCGAGAGTCAGTTGTGACCCTAACTCCGGAGGGGGATAAACGCCCTTTTTCTAAAGCCAATCACGTTTTAGCAAACAAAACTGTCGTAGGTTGATCAAAAATGGGTCGTTCGCATATGAAACGAATCAGCGTTCAATGACGCATCTTTTCAACACAAAATCGAAGCGAAAAATTAATATAGGAAGCTTGTAGGGCCCCTCAAACACTTGTTTCGATTGGGGAGGGCTTAAACCCTTTGTATTAAGTCAATTCTCGGTGGTGGTATGCGCACAAATGTGTCAGTTGTTGACCAAAAAACATTGGTATGATGGATAAGATCAAGAAAAAGTTTGAAATTTTGAAGAAAAAAAAATAAAGGGTTCGAGGGGGTCTCGATCCCGGGCCCTCAAACATTTGTTTCGATTGGGAAGGGCTTAAGCCCTTTGTATAAAGTCAATTCTTGGAGGTGGTATGAGCACAAATGTGTCAGTTGTTGACCAAAAAACATTGGTATGATGGATAAGATCAAGAAAAAGTTTGAAATTTAAAAAAAAATAAATAAAGAGTTCGAAGGGGTCTCGATCCCGGGCCCTCCTTAGTGTGGCTCCAGCACGCTAACTTCTTCGCCATCGCGACTTAAGAGATTTCTGGCGAGAGTCAGTTGTGACCCTAACTCCGGAGGGGGATAAACGCCCTTTTTCTAAAGCCAATCACGTTTTAGCAAACAAAACTGTCGTAGGTTGATCAAAAATGGGTCGTTCGCATATCAAACGAATCAGCGTTCAATGACGCATCTTCTCAAGACAACATCGTGGCACAAAAAATTAATATAGGAAGCTTGTAGGGCCCCTCAAACACTTGTTTCGATTGGGGAGGGCTTAAACCCTTTGTATAAAGTCAATTCTCGGTGGTGGTATGCGCACAAATGTGTCAGTTGTTGACCAAAAAACATTGGTATGATGGATAAGATCAAGAAAAAGTTTGAAATTTAAAAAAAAAAAATAAAGAGTTCGAAGGGGTCTCGATCCCGGGCCCTCCTTAGTGTGGCTCCAGCACGCTAACTTCTTCGCCATCGCGACTTAAGAGATGTCTGGCGAGAGTTATTTGTGACCCTAACTCTTGAGGGGGGTAAACGCCCTTTTTCTAAAGCCAATCACGTTTTAGCAAACAAAACTGTCGTAGGTTGATTAAAAATGGGTCGTTCGCATAAGAAACGAATCAGCGTTCAATGACGCATCTTTTCAACACAAAATCGTGGCGAAAAATTAATATAGGAAGCTTGTAGGGCCCTCAAACATTTGTTCCGATTGGGGAGGGCTTAAGCCCTTTGTATAAAGTCAATTCTCGGTGGTGGTAATCGCACAAATGTGTCAGTTGTTGACCAAAAAACATTGGTATGATGGATAAGATCAAGAAAAAGTTTGAAATTTTGAAGAAAAAAAAATAAAGGGTTCGAGGGGGTCTCGATCCCGGGCCCTCAAACATTTGTTTCGATTGGGAACGGCTTAAGCCCTTTGTATAAAGTCAATTCTCGGAGGTGGTATGAGCACAAATGTGTCAGTTGTTGACCAAAAAACATTGGTATGATGGATAAGATCAAGAAAAAGTTTGAAATTAAAAAAAAAAAAAATAAAGAGTTCGAAGGGGTCTCGATCCCGGGCCCTCCTTAGTGTGGCTCCAGCACGCTAACTTCTTCGCCATCGCGACTTAAGAGATTTCTGGCGAGAGTCAGTTGTGACCCTAACTCCGGAGGGGGATAAACGCCCTTTTTCTAAAGCCAATCACGTTTTAGCAAACAAAACTGTCGTAGGTTGATCAAAAATGGGTCGTCCGCATATCAAACGAATCAGCGTTCAATGACGCATCTTCTCAAGACAACCTCGTGGCAAAAAATTAATATAGGAAGCTGGTAGGAACCCTCAAACATTTGTTCCGATTGAGGAGGGCTTAAGCCCTTTGTATTAAGTCAATTCTCGGTGGTGGTAATCGCACAAATGTGTCAGTTGTTGACCAAAAAACATTGGTATGATGGATAAGATCAAGAAAAAGTTTGAAATTTAAAAAAAAAAATAAAGAGTTCGAAGGGGTCTCGATCCCGGGCCCTCCTAAGTGTGGCTCCAGCGCGCTATTCGCTTCGCCATCGCGACTTAAGAGATTTCTGGCGAGAGTTTGTTGTGACCCTAACTCTGAAGGGGGGTAAACGCCCTTTTTCTAAAGCCAATCACGTTTTAGCAAACAAAACTGTCGTAGGTTGATCAAAAATGGGTCGTTCGCATATGAAACGAATCAGCGTTCAATGACGCATCTTTTCAACACAAAATCGAAGCGAAAAATTAATATAGGAAGCTTGTAGGGCCCCTCAAACACTTGTTTCGATTGGGGAGGGCTTAAACCCTTTGTATTAAGTCAATTCTCGGTGGTGGTATGCGCACAAATGTGTCAGTTGTTGACCAAAAAACATTGGTATGATGGATAAGATCAAGAAAAAGTTTGAAATTTAAAAAAAAAATAAAGAGTTCGAAGGGGTCTCGATCCCGGGCCCTCCTTAGTGTGGCTCCAGCACGCTAACTTCTTCGCCATCGCGACTTAAGAGATGTCTGGCGAGAGTTATTTGTGACCCTAACTCTTGAGGGGGGTAAACGCCCTTTTTCTAAAGCCAATCACGTTTTAGCAAACAAAACTGTCGTAGGTTGATTAAAAATGGGTCGTTCGCATATGAAACGAATCAGCGTTCAATGACGCATCTTTTCAACACAAAATTGTGGCGAAAAATTAATATAGGAAGCTTGTAGGTCCCCTCAAACATTTGTTCCGATTGGGGAGGGCTTAAGCCCTTTGTATAAAGTCAATTCTCGGTGGTGGTAATCGCACAAATGTGTCAGTTGTTGACCAAAAAACATTGGTAGGATGGATAAGATCAAGAAAAATTTCGAAATTTAAAAAAAAAAATAAAGAGTTCGAAGGGGTCTCGATCCCGGGCCCTACTAAGTGTGGCTCCAGCGCGCTATTCGCTTCGCCATCGCGACTTAAGAGATTTCTGGCGAGAGTTCGTTGTGACCCTAACTCTGGAGGGGGGTAAACGCCCTTTTTCTAAAGCCAATCACGTTTTAGCAAACAAAACTGTCGTAGGTTGATCAAAAATGGGTCGTTCGCATATGAAACGAATCAGCGTTCAATGACGCATGTTTTCAACACAAAATCGAAGCGAAAAATTAATATAGGAAGCTTGTAGGGCCCCTCAAACACTTGTTTCGATTGGGGAGGGCTTAAACCCTTTGTATTAAGTCAATTCTCGGTGGTGGTATGCGCACAAATGTGTCAGTTGTTGACCAAAAAACATTGGTATGATGGATAAGATCAAGAAAAAGTTTGAAATTTAAAAAAAAAAAATAAAAAGTTCGAAGGGGTCTCGATCCCGGGCCCTCCTTAGTGTGGCTCCAGCACGCTAACTTCTTCGCCATCGCGACTTAAGAGATGTCTGGCGAGAGTTATTTGTGACCCTAACTCTTGAGGGGGGTAAACGCCCTTTTTCTAAAGCCAATCACGTTTTAGCAAACAAAACTGTCGTAGGTTGATTAAAAATGGGTCGTTCGCATATGAAACGAATCAGCGTTCAATGACGCATCTTTTCAACACAAAATCGTGGCGAAAAATTAATATAGGAAGCTTGTAGGGCCCCTCAAACATTTGTTCCGATTGGGGAGGGCTTAAATCCTTTGTATAAAGTCAATTCTCGGTGGTGGTATGCGCACAAATGTGTCAGTTGTTGACCAAAAAACATTGGTATGATGGATAAGATCAAGAAAAAGTTTGAAATTTTGAAGAAAAAAAAATAAAGGGTTCGAGGGGGTCTCGATCCCAGGCCCTCAAACATTTGTTTCGATTGGGAAGGGCTTAAGCCCTTTGTATAAAGTCAATTCTCGGAGGTGGTATGAGCACAAATGTGTCAGTTGTTGACCAAAAAACATTGGTATGATGGATAAGATCAAGAAAAAGTTTGAAATTTAAAAAAAAAAAAAATAAAGAGTTCCAAGGGGTCTCGATCCCGGGCCCTCCTTAGTGTGGCTCCAGCACGCTAACTTCTTTGCCATCGCGACTTAAGAGATTTCTGGCGAGAGTCAGTTGTGACCCTAACTCCGGAGGGGGATAAACGCCCTTTTTCTAAAGCCAATCACGTTTTAGCAAACAAAACTGTCGTAGGTTGATCAAAAATGGGTCGTTCGCATATCAAACGAATCAGCGTTCAATGACGCATCTTTTCAAGACAACATCGTGGCAAAAAATTAATATAGGAAGCTGGTAGGAACCCTCAAACATTTGTTCCGATTGAGGAGGGCTTAAGCCCTTTGTATAAAGTCAATTCTCGGTGGTGGTAATCGCACAAATGTGTCAGTTGTTGACAAAAAAACATTGGTATAATGGATAAGATCAAGAAAAAGTTTGAAATTTAAAAAAAAAAAAAAAAAGTGCTAAAGGGGTCTCGATCCCAGGCCCTCCTAAGTGTGGCTCCAGCGCGCTATTCGCTTCGCCATCGCGACTTAAGAGATTTCTGGCGAGAGTTCGTTGTGACCCTAACTCTGGAGGGGGGTAAACGCCCTTTTTCTAAAGCCAATCACGTTTTAGCAAAAAAACTGTCGTAGGTTGATCAAAAATGGGTCGTTCGCATATGAAACGAATCAGCGTTCAATGACGCATTTTTTCAACACAAAATCGAAGCAAAAATTAATATAGGAAGCTTGTAGGGCCCCTCAAACACTTGTTTCGATTGAGGAGGGCTTAAACCCTTTGTATTAAGTCAATTCTCGGTGGTGGTATGCGCACAAATGTGTCAGTTGTTGACCAAAAAACATTGGTATGATGGATAAGATCAAGAAAAAGTTTGAAATTTAAAAAAAAAAATAAAGAGTTCGAAGGGGTCTCGATCCCGGGCCCTCCTTAGTGTGGCTCCAGCACGTTAACTTCTTCGCCATCGCGACTTAAGAGATGTCTGGCGAGAGTTATTTGTGACCCTAACTATGGAGGGGGGTAAACGCCCTTTTTCTAAAGCCAATCACGTTTTAGCAAACAAAACTGTCGTAGGTTGATCAAAAATGGGTCGTTCGCATATGAAACGAATCAGCGTTCAATGACGCATCTTTTCAACACAAAATCGTGGCGAATTTAATATAGGAAGCTTGTAGGGCCCCTCAAACATTTGTTCCCAATTGGGAGGGCTTAAGCCCTTTGTATAAAGTCAATTCTCGGTGGTGGTATGCGCACAAATGTGTCAGTTGTTGACTAAAAAACATTGGTTTGATGGATAAGATCAAGAAAAAGTTTGAAATTAAAAAAAAAAATAAAGGATTCGAAGGGGTCTCGATCCCGGGCCCTCCTAAGTGTGGCTCCAGCGCGCTATTCGCTTCGCCATCGCGACTTAAGAGATTTCTGGCGAGAGTCACTTGTGACCCTAACTCTTGAGGGGGGTAAACGCCCTTTTTCTAAAGCCAATCACGTTTTAGCACACAAAACTGTCATAGGTTGATCAAAAATGGGTCGTTCGCATATGAAACGAATCAGCGTTCAATGACGCATCTTTTCAACACAAAATCGTGGCGAAAAATTAATATAGGAAGCTTGTAGGGCCCCCTCAAACATTTGTTCCCAATTGGGAGGGCTTAAGCCCTTTGCATAAAGTCAATTCTCGGTGGTGGTATGCGCACAAATGTGTCAGTTGTTGACCAAAAAATCATTGGTATGATGGATAAGATCAAGAAAAAGTTTGAAATTTTGAAAAAAAAATTAAAGGTTCAGTGTGGTCTCGATCCCGGGTCGCCCTTAGTGTGGCTCCAGCACGCTAACCACTTCGCCATCACGACTTAAGAGATTTCTGGCGAGAGTCAGTTGTGACCCTAACTCCGGAGGGTGATACACGCCCTTTTTCTAAAGCCAATCACGTTTTAGCAAACAAAACTGTCGTAGGTTGATCAAAAATGGGTCGTTCGAATATCAAACGAATCAGCGTTCAATGACGCATCTTCTCAAGACAACCTCGTGGCAAAAAATTAATATAGGAAGCTGGTAGGAACCCTCAAACATTTGTTCCCAATTGGGAGGGCTTAAGCCCTTTGTATAAAGTCAATTCTCGGTGGTGGTATGCGCACAAATCTGTCAGTTGTTGACCAAAAAACAATGGTATGATGGATAAGATCAAGAAAAAGTTTGAAATTTTGAAGAAAAAAAAAATAAAGGGTTCGAGGGGGTCTCGGTCCCGGGCCCTCAAACATTTGTTCCGATTGGGGAGGGCTTAAGCCCTTTGTATAAAGTCAATTCTCGGTGGTGGTATGCGCACAAATGTGTCAGTTATTGACCAAAAAACATTGGTATGATGGAAAAGATCAAGAAAAAGTTTGAAATTTAAAAAAAAAAATAAAAGGTTGAAGGGGTCTCGATCCCGGGTCCTCCTAAGTGTGGCTCCAGCGCGCTATTCGCTTCGCCATCGCGACTTAAGAGATTTCTGGCGAGAGTGAGTTGTGACCCTAACTCTGGAGGGGGGTAAACGCCTTTTTTCTAAAGCCAATCACGTTTTAGCAAACAAAACTGTCGTAGGTTGATCAAAAATGGGTCGTTCGCATATGAAACGAATCAGCGTTCAATGACGCATCTTTTCAACACAAAATCGTGGCGAAAAATTAATATAGGAAGCTTGTAGGGCCCCTCAAACATTTGTTCCCAATTGGGAGGGCTTAAGCCCTTTGCATAAAGTCAATTCTCTGTGGTGGTATGCGCACAAATGTGTCAGTTGTTGACCAAAAAATCATTGGTATGATGGATAAGATCAAGAAAAAGTTTGAAATTTTGAAAAAAAAATTAAGGGTTCAGTAGGGTCTCGATCCCGGGTCGCCCTAAGTGTGGATCCAGCACGCTAACCACTTCACCATCGCGAATTAAGAGATTGACTGGCGAGAGTCAGTTGTGACCCTAACTCCGGAGGGGGATAAAGGCCCTTTTTCTAAAGCCAATCACGTTTTAGCAAACAAAACTGTCGTAGGTTGATCAAAAATGGGTCGTTCGCATATCAAACGAATCAGCGTTCAATGACGCATCTTCTCAAGACAACATCGTGGCAAAAAATTAATATAGGAAGCTGGTAGGGCCCTCAAACATTTGTTCCCAATTGGGAGGGCTTAAGCCCTTTGTATAAAGTCAATTCTCGGTGGTGGTATGCGCACAAATGTGTCAGTTGTTGACCAAAAAACATTGGTATGATGGATAAGATCAAGAAAAAGTTTGAAATTTTTGGAAAAAAAATAAAGGGTTCAGTGGGGTTTCGATCCCGGGTGACCCTAAGCGTGGCTCCTGCACGCTAACCGCTTCGCCACCGTGACTTAAGAGATTTCTGGCGAGAGTCTGTTTTGACCCTAACTCTGGAGACGGGTAAACGCCCTTTTTCTAACGCCAATCACGTTTTAGCAAACAAAACTGTCGTAGGTTGATCAAAAATGGGTCGTTCGCATGATGTAGCGCCTTTCAGGATAGATTTAATCTTCTAGATACCTGATACCACTTTTCATTATTGATATACTTACTCATGTATGATTGATATAATTCCTCATGTGAAAAGTGTATAAGCTGTAACGTATGTTTCGTCAAAATGTCCTTTTGGATTTCGCCTTTCGTTTTGCGGTTTGGATCGTTAGTACTTGGTTTCTTTATTTTAAAACTACAATACCCCCCCCCCCCCCCCCACCCACTACACATAACTTCATACTACAATATATAAATATGATATTGTATCTAACCATTGTGTAATATGCAATAAACTCCAAGATCTTTATGTTGGTGTTATAACTTATCAGTCAGTAAAAATCGATGATTTATCGAGACGATGATTGAAAATAGCGATATTGAAAATTATGACGAAGCGAATGAACAATTGACTTTTGTATTTCAAGTGTCAATTCAACTTCCGCTAGTTCATCATATTTATTATATTTTTATCACCCTTCAACCATAATGTAGAGTTAACAACTGTTTAAGAACTTGAGTGAAGAGGACTATTAGATTTGAACGACATTGAGAAATAAAAAACTTATAGGAATATATCATGGTATAAGTCACTTCTTCTTTTCTTATCAAAGACATTCGTCATACCATCCATAAGAACATGGTGATCATATAATCCATTGTGATATTGTTTAACACGTTATGTATTTTGTCATCAACGAAAGTTATTACAGAAGATATGTTTTTAATGTTCTTGTTTCGTAGTTTGTGTCGTGTATGTTTAACAGTTAGGACGGGTGTGGGCCCAGGCAGGGTATGCTTACTCTTCTAGACACCTGATACCACTTTTCTTATTACTTTCTCAAGTATGATTGATATACTCCCTCATGTGAAAAGTTTATAAGCTGTTACCTATGTTTTGTCAAAATATCTTTTTGGATTTCGAGTTCCGTTTTGCGGTTTGGATTGTTAGTACTTGGTTTCTTTATTATTACAGAAATGAAATGAAATGAAATGAATGGAGTTTTACGTCCTACTTTCTGCACCTATATGGGCTAATGGGGCCTCGGTTTATTGGCCCATCCGAACGACTAGACGCTTTTCCATGTCAGCCCCTCTGACCTGCATCACTGACAAGGGGAAACCGGTAGGTATCATCTCGACGCATGCCGGGATTGAACCCTGGACCTCCAGGTTAGCGAGCAAGCGTCTAACTCACTGAGCCACCGTGGCTCCTATTATTACAGAAGACGTGTATATTACTATGTTTAATATAAGTTGTTTTATAATTTAATACGCTAATTAAAATATTAGATTTTACTATTCAAGTCACCTGATCAATCAATAAAATCGACTTTGATTAGGTTTTATCATCCAATCACTTTAATCAGCTTCTTGTGCCTCTTAAAATACAGAATTTATCTTATCTAAAATCTCTTGTTCACCTGATTGGAATTATTTGTAGACTACTCTGTTATGCTGTGTGCAATGAAGGGATTTGTGGGCAGGAGAAATTGTCGACATACATACCTGAAAACAGAACGATATATGTGATCTGTCAAAGCAACCTGTTCAACCTAATCGAAACATGTAACGAATGTCTCGGTCTGTAGATAAATCACTGACTCTTCTTTCAGTGAAATCAAAAACAACCAATTTTTATTTATTTATATGAATATTTAATTCACCTATTAAACTGTTATTTTAATTAGATACTTAGATACTTAATTAACATGGGTTAGAATCTTTCGTATGTTTCGTGGGTGCTTTAATTAACATGGGTTAGAATTTTTCGTAGGTTGCGTGGGTGCTTTGTCACGTGATAACGTCGTATATTTTATTTTACGTTCGCCTTCATGGTATGCATAAATCACAGACGAACCAGACAAACCAGACGTCGAATTGACCAATGGCGTCACACATTACGACCCCCACCCCCCTCCCAATGGACACTCCCAATGGACACTCCCAATGGACACTGGCAATGGTCATTTCCCACTATGGTTAACAGCGAGTGGTAGTAAGATATGACGGCGTCTTAAAAAGAATTCAACATGAACTAGTGGTGATTGGTGGTTTTACGGTCACACATTACGACATCCCCCCCCCCCCCCCCCCCGCAGTGGACACTCACAATGAACACTGGCAATGGTCATTTCCCACTATGGTTATCAGCGAGTGGTAGTAAGATATGACGGCGTCTTAAACAGAATTCAACATGAACTAGTGGTGATTGGTGGTTTTACAGTCACACATTACGACATTCCCCCCCCCCCCCCCCCCCGCAGTGGACACTCACAATGAACACTGGCAATGGTCATTTCCCACTATGGTTAACAGCGAGTGGTAGTAAGATATGACGGCGTCTTAAACAGAATTGAACATGAACTAGTGGTGATTGGTGGTTTTACGGTCACACATTACGACCCCCACCCCCTCTCTCCCAATGGACACCGGTAATGGTCATTTCCCAGTATGGTTAACAGCGGGTGGTAGTAAGATATGACGGCGTCTTAAACAGAATTCAACATGAACTAGTGGTGATTGATAGTTTGATGTAGAATTGATTTGACTCGAGTCAACTTAAAACAAGTAGAAGTTTTACCTGCTCGGTTAAACTATCGACTGACTGTTATGAATGATACATTGATTTCTTTAACTATTAGGATGCCGATATCACTGTAATGTTCAGAAGATGATTTGACAATGAGAGAGTGACCTCAAGCGAAGAGACCCTGTGGGTGTTTGGACCAACTGAGTGATAAAATCAAGCAAAGTGAATTTTTTGTAAAAAATGAAATCCACACAAGCAAGACAATGCCGCGTATCAAAAATTTCGTACAAAAAATGACAAAATCTAGAACAATAGTTGTATAGTAGTGAATTACTCCAAAGAGAAGTACCACCAGGTGTTTCTGTAAGTAAGCATGATCTGCTCAATACAGTTAATCAAGGACGTATAACAAGCAAGCAGTGTTTTGTAAGGATAGAGATTTTTTAGGATGACCAGAATAGTGACTATCGCGTTACTTTCAGTAGATACATGGACATAGAAAACACAATCGCAGTCGGAGAGAGATAGATAGAATGTGTTTAAGATTGCGACTCTTCGAAAGGACAAACATTTTGAAGATTTGAGATTGATAAAAAATAGTATAAAAGGTGAACAATTTAACAAAATCATATCGCAATAAAAACTGAAACAAAAATCAGGCAAATAAATATAAATTGACAGATATCTTGAAACATCCGTGAATTTATAGATTTATTAAACAAGGCGTCAATATTAAAAATTGAAATATATCCCTGAATTATACTTTACCATTGTTAACCATATAACAAAACACAAGACAATATTATGGAATATAACACACTTCATTGTTAACCATATAACAAAACACAAGACAATGTTATGGAATATAACACACTTCATTGTTAACCATATAACAAAACACAAGACAATATTATGGAATATAACACACTTCATTGTTAACCATATAACAAAACACAAGACAATATTATGGAATACAACACACTTCATTGTTAACCATATAACAAAACACAAGACAATATTATGGAATATAACACACTTCATTGTTAACCATATAACAAAACACAAGACAATATTATGGAATATAACACACTTCATTGTTAACCATATAACAAAACACAAGACAATATTATGGAATATAACACACTCCATTGTTAACCATATAACAAAACACAAGACAATATTATGGACACTTCATTGTTAACCATATAACAAAACACAAGACAATATTATGGAATATAACACACTTCATTGTTAACCATATAACAAAACACAAGACAATATTATGGAATATAACACACTCCATTGTTAACCATATAACAAAACACAAGACAATATTATGGAATATAACACACTTCATTGTTAACCATATAACAAAACACAAGACAATATTATGGAATATAACACACACCATTGTTAACCATATAACAAAACACAAGACAATATTATGGAATATAACACACTTCATTGTTAACCATATAACAAAACACAAGACAATATTATGGAATATAACACACTTCATTGTTAACCATATAACAAAACACAAGACAATATTATGGAATATAACACACTTCATTGTTAACCATATAACAAAACACAAGACAATATTATGGAATATAACACACACCATTGTTAACCATATAACAAAACACAAGACAATATCATGGAATATAACACACACCATTGTTAACCATATAACAAAACACAAGACAATATCATGGAATATAACACACTTCATTGTTAACCATATAACAAAACACAAGACAATATTATGGAATATAACACACTTCATTGTTAACCATATAACAAAACACAAGACAATATTATGGAATATAACACACACCATTGTTAACCATATAACAAAACACAAGACAATATTATGGAATATAACACACTTCATTGTTAACCATATAACAAAACACAAGACAATATTATGGAATATAACACACTTCATTGTTAACCATATAACAAAACACAAGACAATATTATGGAATATAACACACTTCATTGTTAACCATATAACAAAACACAAGACAATATTATGGAATATAACACACACCATTGTTAACCATATAACAAAACACAAGACAATATTATGGAATATAACACACTTCATTGTTAACCATATAACAAAACACAAGACAATATTATGGAATATAACACACTTCATTGTTAACCATATAACAAAACACAAGACAATATTATGGAATATAACACACTTCATTGTTAACCATATAACAAAACACAAGACAATATTATGGAATATAACACACACCATTGTTAACCATATAACAAAACACAAGACAATATTATGGAATATAACACACTTCATTGTTAACCATATAACAAAACACAAGACAATATTATGGAATATAACACACACCATTGTTAACCATATAACAAAACACAAGACAATATTATGGAATATAACACACTCCAGTGTTAACCAGTGAAGCAAGAAGAAATCTGATACAAGTAGATAATATTATAATACACTAGTCAATAATTCACAATAACTAAGTACCTACTTGCTAGAAACTTTCTCATTGGAAACGCTTTCGATTCCAGTAACAACTCTACTGAATAACTTATAAAGATTTTTATGTGGTTAAAAAGGATGGTAAAATATTAAAATAGTTAAAATAGAGCTAATCAGTGAGTCGGTAGACGGTATCGCCATTATCTGGCTACATTCGGATGTATATCTGATCCGTTAAGAGTTACATAAACTACATCCTTCTGTAAAGATGTTTGTATTTGGATGTTTGATGATTTGCTGTTTTAGAAACTTAAAACAAAATTGTGTAAGTTGTTTTAGAAACTGACAATTACAATGTGCTGGTGGTTTTAGCAACTGACAATTACAATGTGCTGGTGGTTTTAGAAACTAACAATTAAAATGTGTTAGCTGTTTTAGAAACTGACAATTAAAATGTGCTGGTGGTTTTAGAAACTAACAATTAAAATGTGTTAGCTGTTTTAGAAACTGACAATTAAAATGTGCTGGTGGTTTTAGAAACTAACAATTAAAATGTGTTAGTTGTTTTAGAAACTGACAATTACAATGTGCTGGTGGTTTTAGCAACTGACAATTACAATGTGCTGGTGGTTTTAGAAACTAACAATTAAAATGTGTTAGTTGTTTGAGAAACTGACAATTAAAATGTGCCGGTTGTTTTAGAAACTGATAATTACAATGTGCTGGTTGTTTTAGAAACTCACAATTAAAATGTGCTAGCTGTTTTAGAAACTAACAATTAAAATGTGCCGGTTGTTTTAGAAACTGACAATTAAAATGGGCTGGTTGTTTTAGAAAGTTACAATTAAAATGTGCCGGTTGTTTTAGAAACTGACAATTACAATTAAAATGTGCCGGTTGTTTTAGAAACTTACAATTAAAATGTGCCGGTTGTTTTAGAAACTTACAATTAAAATGTGCTAGCTGTTTTAGAAACTAACAATTAAAATGTGCCGGATTTTTTAGAAAGTTACAATTAAAATGTGCCGGATGTTTTAGAAACTGACAATTAAAATGTGCTGGTTGTTTTAGAAACTAACAATTAAAATGTGCCGGTTGTTTTAGAAACTTACAATTAAAATGTGCTGGTTGTTTTAGAAACTTACAATCAAAACGTGTTTGTTGTTTTGGAAACTTACAATTAAAATGTGCTGGTTGTTTTAGAAACTGATAATTAAAATGTGCTGGTTGTTTTAAAAAGTTACAATTAAAATGTGCTGGTTGTTTTAGAAAGTTACAATTAAAATGTGCTGGTTGTTTTAGAAACTTACAATCAAAACGTGTTGGTTGTTTTGGAAACTTACAATTAAAATGTGCTGGTTGTTTTAGAAACTGATAATTAAAATGTGCTGGTTGTTTTAGAAAGTTACAATTAAAATGTGCTGGTTGTTTTAGAAAGTTACAATTAAAATGTGCTGGTTGTTTTAGAAACTTACAATTAAAATGTGTTGGTTGTTTTAGAAACTGATAATTAAAATGTGCTGGTTGTTATTTTATTTTGTTTGGATTAATTTCACTTCATTCTCAGGTTAGTTATTTTTTTTTAAAGGGATAACCTGTATAATCAATATCAAGAGGTTTAGTCGTAGACCAGTTGGTTGACAGGATCTTTAAGAACTTAAGTTGTTATCCTTGTAAAATATTACTAAGGAGTTTAGTCAAATACTATCTGGGATGTAATCCTTTTAATCATTACTAAGAAATTTAGTCAAAGATCAGCGGGTAGACAGGATCCTCCAAAACCTAAGATGTTATCAAATCTGGTGGTAGACATAAGTTTGGATTGATAAGAGAAGGATGTGATCAATTGTCTCACAGTTAAAGGGGAAGGTTCAGTATTTTCGAGGATCGATTTGGGACTTCAATTTATGTAAATAGCCTTCAGGTTTACTGGAACTGCCCAAAAATCACACAATCCCTTCAATTATATCCCTTCCTTAACGGTTATCTTTAATTTTCATATTTTTGACTTACAAAAGCTGATATGTACAAATACACGAGGATTTGAAGGCTAACATTTTGAGAGGTTGAAACATTATTATGCATTAGATTATCATTAAAATTCCAGGTTGTGAGACTAAAAGTTTTTTGGTCGAACGGTAAGTGAGCATATCCCTTTAACTATGAACTATATCATTTCAGATAGTTTAAATTACTCCTATGTTATGGTATTTATGGAAAACCAAGCCCACAAGCAGATAACCAAAATAGGAAGTATACACCTGTTTGTAGGAACAGCTCAACATAGCGTCTGTACTGGCTATGTTTCAACCCCGTTACTCCATGACAACATCATGACAGAATTTAAAATTCACGGTCCAAATGGCAGCCATTTTGAATACGACTCATCACTAAAGCTAGAAAATACTGGACTTCAATTTAACACGTTTGTGATCGAATCTACGCAGCCTTTGACTGTCATTGGACTTAACAGAGAATTTCCCTCCTCTGATTCGTTTCTCGTCTTTTCAACCCCAAATCTTGGCGTAGAATATTTTGCTGTTTCTTATGCACAGGCTTCTGGTAAATGCCTCTCGGCGTGTCAGTTCTCCATGGTTTCTATCGAAAACAATACAAAGATTCGGATAAATATTCCAACAAATCCTAACATTTTACACTCATTGACTATTGCAGCTAACACGTACACAAACGGAGAGACAATCGAACTCAGCCTTGAACAGTATCAATCATATCAAATTCAATCCGAGTACGATATCACTGGAACGCAAGTGACCGGAGACAAACCCTTCGCAATGTTTAGCGGCAACGTGAAGACAAATTTAGGAAGTCTGTCCAGTGATCATTTAGCAGAACAACTCATTCCAGTAGAATCGATGGGGCGTTCGTTTACCGTGTTGCCGACCCCGGACCAATCTAGATCAACAGACCTTCTGTTCCGAGTCGTGGCTACTAAACGTAATACTGTTGTTAACATTAATGAAGAGTCTGAATATAAACTAGAAAACGCCGGAGATTGGGTAGAAATCAGTGAACCACATGATGAGTATTATACAGTGATGAGTAACAACCCCATCATGGTGATGGACTTCCTGTCCCTGGGTACCAAATTGGGCAACACGGACCCCTGTCTGGTCATGATTGTACCCACGGAGCAGTGGCTAACACGTTATTTCTACTTCGCTCTGAACATTTATACCAATTACTTCATCGTGGTGATTGAAGACTCTGACAAGGGCGGACTACTCTTGAATGGAATACCTGTAACCAATGTGGTCTGGAAACAAGTGAAGACCTCGTCTCTAGTGGGAGGTTATTTTAAAGTCACTGACTCCACCAACCTTCTAACTACCCAGTTTGACAATGTAACGTTTGCAGCCTATGTTTATGGTCGAGTCGGGGTAGAAACACACTGTACTGTTGCTGGAGTAGATCTGGACCCGGTGAGTCAGCAGTTTTATTTCATTTTCTCTTGTTGGTATTTATTCTGGAAGGGGTGGCGAGAAACTTAAGGGTGTGTGTGTGTGGGGAGGGGGGGGGGGGTTGATTGGGGTGTCGTGAAACTTAGAAGGTGACGTGGGGTAAGGGGGCGGTAGCTAGAAATTGAGAGGTAGGTAAGGGTGGCCATGAAAACGTGGTAGGCTTTGATATGCTCAAATTGTGCTTGTCGGTATTGGGTGGGAGAAGAAGCTAGGAGGCTCCACCCCCGCCTCAATTTCAAATAATTGAAATATCTGGTGTTTCGTCAATTCTGTGGTGTAAAATCAACAGATTTCCATGATAAAAATACCAGACACCAGAAAAACGATGATAAATCTATTCAGAATAAACATTTATTGGGTTCTTTTCAAACGATATTGACTTATATCGATTAGAAACAATATTTGTTCTTTATTTTGTAAAAAAGGAATCTGAATCTAAGATCGATATAAATTTAAAAACCAATCTGATTGATTATAGATTATTGATGAATGTTATTTGTACCGACAAATCGATTAATTGATTTGTTAACTGATTGATTTTTTAGATGTTATCGATGACCTTTATTATATTGTCTGTTATCGATTATTACATTGTATAATATTTCACCTACTATTCTTAACCTCTCTTGAGTCAGTATTGAGCAGCAGTGGTGCGTGTGGTGCCAGAAGGGGTATGCTTACTCTTCTACATACCTGATACCACTTTTCATTATGAAATGACTGCTCATTTCTTGTAACACTTCGTCAAATGAAAAGTTGTACATTGTAGGTGGGGTATGCTTACTCTTCTAGATACCTGATACCACTTTTCATTATGGTTCATTTGTAAATACCAATACCAATCTTGATTTTGGGGAATTTCTGAATTTGTTTCTGGGGTTTGTAGTTTTAGGGGAGTTTGTTTTTCTTGGGTTTTTTAACCCTGCTTTACTTAACCCTAAGTTAATCAACACACATCCTCAATTTAAACCAATCTAAAATTTATTTCAGAAAAAAGTTGAGCTGGTCGTGGAAAGTTCAATAGTTTCACAGCAACAAGATACCAGCGTCTCTGAATCAAGTTCTGTTGTAACCGAAAATGTAGAAAGTTCAATTAATTTCGAGACAACTAGTTTGTGGTCCAGTTCCGACCAAATAGATTCATCAATGTCTAGTTCTCTTCTAGCTGACTCAACGACAGTTATAGATTTCAGTTCTAGTAGTTTGGATGTGGAATCTAGTATGAGCTTTTCGTACCCCGGTGATGGACTATTCAGCTCTTCCGTAGAAACCAGCTCGGTCAGTTCCTTCGTGGACGTTACTTATACTACTATATATACATCAGAAGTGATAAAAGCATCCTCACGTGCACCCGGAAGTATGGAAAGTAGGTCAACGAACGTGCCTTCTCATTTTAAAAGTTTATGTCGATGTGGATGCTCTAAAACAAAACTAAATTCAACAGAAACTGATAAAATTATCTCCAGTATCCAAGATAAACTATTCGTAGACAAACAGAAAGTGTCGAAAACTGTCCGTAAAAAAACAAGTGCTCGTGATGCGCGATACAGTTCAACTGGAATTGGAATGATTGGTGTTGTGTTTATTCTGGTCTTATTGGGTGCACTTATAGTATTAGACTTACCCAAAATTTACCGTGACTATAAATTGATGAGAGAAGACGTGAAATGGTGAAAAATTGTTCTCCTGTCGACAGTTATAGCGTTAGTGAAGTTTTTATATGAATAGACACATTCATTCAGATTAAGACATTAGTTATTATCAAAGTGTGGGTGAAAAACTAAAACAAGGGAGGTGATTACAAACAAAGGGAGGAAAACACGACAGTGACTTGTGACAATATAAACCCACAAACACACACTGAAAACACAACCAACTACCATTCAACTACCACCATCAAGAAGAATAACCATGATCACATCGAGTTTGGAAGAATTAAGAAGATCGAGTAACTCACGCCATACTACTCAGGGCCGAGTTTCACTGCCATGCCATTCGACCCGACCAGATCTTACGAATTCTCAAATTACCAAACCAACAGCACAGTACCATCCGATTGAACCAATCAACTACCAACTACCACCACTACCAACAACTACCTAGTTTGCGATATCAGCTGCTTTTGGAAGCGAACGTTAACTTGTCATCTACCAACCAACCACTGAAAACACTGTAACAGTCCAAATAACATTTGCCATTGTTTAGAGTTTACATATAATGAAGAATTTTGGGTTGTCAACTCGGCATCCACATAATTTTGTTTTGGACTTTTCCATGAAGTTGTACGTCCTACTGTTCTGTATTATATTGGACTAATGAAATATAGTTTTACATCCTACTGTTCTGTATCTTATTGGACTAATGAAATGAAATGTAGTTTTATAGCCTATAGCTGTTCTGTATCTTATTAAACTAATTAAATGAAATGTAGTTTTATATCCTACTATTCTGTATCTTATTGAAAAAATGAAATGTAGTTTTATATCCTACTGTTCTGTATCTTATTGGTCTAATGAAATGAAATGTAGTTCTATATCCCACTATTCTGTATCTTTTTGGACTAATGAAATGCAGTTTTATATCCTACTGTTCTGTACCATATTGGTCTAATGAAATGAACGTAGTTTTATATCCTACTGTTCTGTATCTTATTGGTCTAATGATATGAAATATGTATAGGTTAATGGCCGAGTGGCGTACAATAACTTCACGAATGTCCGTAGCTAGGACCGTAAGGTCCGTCGCGAAGGACATGAGTGAAGTTATTGTACGTCAGGAGGCAATTAACCTACTTAAAATACAGTCGAGCACATGCACTGATTAGATTCAGTCACGTGGTCTTCTTAACTAATTACACGGATTAAGTCTGGGTTGTAATACGGAAGTATTAATCAAGATATTTAGTAGCCAATGAAATTGTTCCTTTTGAACACGTGACGTCTTCTACACGCGCGTCATTTGAATTTTTATCGTGCTTGGGGAACGTTATTGGTGCAATGGATCATCTAGAATGGATTTACCTTAATGGATTTAAGTCGATATAGTGTACATTTCTTTATTCTAATATGCCATTAAAACTATCATCATGGACTGTCAAAAAAGGATAAACAAGAAACTATAATCTTGGATGTTAATTTTCAACAGGATATAGCCATTGTAAGCAAAAATTTCTGAGTCGTGTGTGTATGGATTATTATGATTCTAAGGGTGATAATGGATGTTTTGAGAACTAAATGGACCTATAGACATTGGAATTAAAATCACAGTTCAAACAGGACAGACGACAATATTATCAAAGTGACGAAAACAGTTGAATTTAAAAGGGTAACGTTTGGCATTTTCAAGGGTTGAATGTATGTAATAAGTATTCAAAGGCACTACAACTCCATGGAAATTAAAATCGCTTAAAATATGCATGAAACTAAATATTTGTCGTTCAATTTCTGTTCAGGTGTTTTCCATATAATGCTAAATCTGACGATAATACAAGTCGTATGTTTCCCTTTTACAAAACTGAAAATTACTGATGCACAAAGATTTAAAGGCTTTGATTTTGAGGGATAGCTGTGCACAATGTTACTGATAAGCTGAGCTAAAATATTATTATATCATATAAGGCCTTCATGTACAAATTTTATCTTTACGTGTTGAAATTGTATCATGTTAATTAATAAAGTTCACTTCAGTGAGTAGTTAATCCGGTATCTCTTTGTTGTCCCGCTTCACTAAACAGTCCAATAATTCCGCCATTTTGGTTTACGTATTGGTACTCTGGGCACTTTGCCAGTACCAATAAGTTGGATATAAGAACTCGAAGAACAAAAGATTACGTCACAACTGTATTTTAAAGTTTTATATCCTACTGTTCTGTACCTTATTGGTCTAATGAAATGAAAATAATGAGCTAATAAATCATAATAGCGTTAAACATCACGCGTATTAAAACTTTATTCAACGAATACAAAGATATTAATTGGTAATTTACGTGTGTTTTTTTCACTGTCTCTAATCGATAAACTCTTTGTAATGATCTGATGAATTAAAATAACTCAAAGACAATAAACAGCTCATGTTTCTTAGTGCATCAACTGAACTCTGTATTAACTGATGAGGACAATCTCACAATGTGTTTTTATATAATTAATTTAGAATGTGTTAATAGATTGATTAGTCCAATAGTTAAAATAAATATTACATAAATTACAAGATAAAGGTTCTAGTCAGTCCAGTTTTCACCTGTGTGTGGTACAGAACTACATGGAGAACTTGAATAAAACAAATGAAAAATGAAAAAGAACAAAAAAGTTCTCCCATAAATAAATAGCATGACAAAGTAAAGGTCTGGCAATCCAGGTTTCCCCTGTTTGTGGTACACGGCTAGGACTCTGACATGGAAAAGTCTATTGTCTAAGTACTATTCTTGAACTTTCTACATGTAAATTATTTTTAAAGAATTCCAGAATAAATATGAAATAAAACAAACTAATGGTTCTCTGTCTAACAAGTCTAGTCAACACAATATCGTAAAATGTCTCACGTTTATAAAATGTGTTTTCTATAAGTTTTGTGAACTATTTTTTTTTCATATCTATCAACCCAACCATTAAGTCTAAAATTCTGAGTTTATGTTGGTCGCTCAGATAGGAAATTAAACCCTGATTTTTGTGTTTTGTATACAGATTCAACATGTAAAAGGAACATGTATATACACCATCCGTTCGACCAATAAAATATATAGAAAACACAGATACAAAAAACAAAAGATAAACGATTAGATAGAGATTGTGTGATTTTTGTGCAGCTCTAGATGGAGTCTATTTACATCATATTTTCAACACCCAAATTTTAAAGATGTTGTGCACCCGTTGCCCTCGTTAGCTACAGGTAACACCCCCCATTCCTACGCACCCCACGCGGACAACCATTAAATAAGCTTACCCAATATTTGTTCCCGAGGTTCCAAGAGACTGGAGCCACCACTGATAACAATAGGTTCGAGCAAACTGTAATAAATAATTTCAACCTTTAAATAAACAAACATAATAACTCTCAACCCTGTTACAAACTTGAAAACTATCAGAGCAAAACCTTCCAAACCATGAACATAATTCTTCAAACGAATCAAACCTCAGTAGTTTTAACTTGTCATTTAATTTAACACACAATCTATTATCAATAAACTGTGAATGTGATTTACTCACGCAAAATATTTCCTTGAAGCCATCGTTTGTAGTTGAGATATCATGATAGAGGCTGTTGACCGAGGTAAGCAGTCATTTAAGTGCTTAAAAAATGTCTGCCTAAATGACAATGAATCGTTGACCGACGTCGAGAGGAAAATAAACCAGTATCATATAAGTGGTAAAATAAAACATATATTGTTAAAGAAAAATATTCCAATTTCGTTAAGCACAAATCCCGTCCAAAGGATGGCACAGAAATTAGCGTTAAATGAAAATTAAAATGTCCCCTAAAATAAAGTGATAAAGAACCAAACAGCATATATCTATTTCTGAAATTATAGTTTAATAACCCTTCACCATCAGTCTAATTAAAATAAAACACAGATTTTGTTTCGTTCGTTTTCTTATATTCCAGTTTTTAAGTAGTGTTTAAAAACCGAACGAAACGAAATTTGAGTAGACTGCCTTGACATTGTTCTTTCATTATTGTTTGATCTGTATTGGTCACAAATTATGCCTGATTTGAAAATTTTCTGTTTTGACAATTACTCAGTTTAATAAACTTTATTTTCTATGTGGGACAACTGCTGTTTTAAATTTTGCTATGCTTTGAATTTGATTAACGAAATTGTTTTACTTGTATGGATTTTTTTTATATCTGATCATTCGATCTATGTTAGATTTAAGTTGCTGTTCCAACTCCCGTTTACCTCGGCCACCTTCTGGGTTAATAAAAGAGATTATAAGTTAGATTCAAAGGTTAGAGTCCGCCTGGAGAAACACTTAAAGAGGCACAGGCTTCATTTTCGAGGGTCGATTTGGATAAGTCTGAGAAACGGGGATTTTTTAGCTCAGCAATTTAGTACTGGTTATTGAACTTATTATACTCACCATTGAAATTTGAGCCTTCAAATCCATGTGCATCCATAATTATTAGCATTTGAAAGTTATAATGCCCTACTACACATTAGCGATACTATGCAATATATAGAAAAGTCATCTATAGAAATAGAAGGAGAAATGTCTAATTTAAGGTATATTTGAAGAAAATACGCAATGTTTGTGCATTTCTAGTGCCTCTGAAGGATACTTAAATATATTCAAGACACAAATCAACCAATAAAAATGAAGACTGGTCCCCTTTAAATATCTACTTAAGTATTACTTAAACTTGAACTATCTTCCTCCGTTTAGTAAAATAACTGAAGTGTCATGCTCAACTTTCTAAGTACTTTTCTTAACTAAGTCACGTGACGTAATACACAAATTATCATTTTCCTTGGAAACACATGCAGGTGCTCTGAGAGGCTTTTGAGGTCACGGACGACGCTTGTATGCTAGTTTGTCAGCGTGAGAGTATCGACAAGGAAAACTGAATTGGACATACATCATACACAGTCTACAGACACTATTTGAAATCAATACATAATATTTAGGTTTAAATACAACTAGTCATCTAACAGGAAATAGTACCAGTGTAATTATAAAGGTCCTAGGTATATATTATAATGTTAATCCTATCAGTATTTAGTCGACAAAGGAAACTGATGAACGATAAAGCTGTAAAATAGTAAAAATATCACGTATTGTGTAAATGTAGAGGATTATTACAGTAATTATCTTCCTGAGATAATAAAATAGATTTTAGATCTTGTTACCGACAGTGTACCAGGAAATTATTATCCTGTTTGTATCATAGATCTATAAATACAGTTCTATATACCAGGTTTACTCCATATAACACAAAATTAAGATAAAAACCTAGTCTACACGAATGATCCATAATCTCAAGACTATCTGAAATCCAAGTCTATTAAAGTCGAGATGAAATTTGTCTCGTCTATACTACGGTAGTTGGATTAAATTACGACAGATGAAACCGGAAACAGTACTAGTATCGCCACCTATTATGCCAATAACAAATTGCCTTTTTAACTCTTGACTATTATGACTTTGCGTCTATACAGCGTTAGTCCCTGTTTAATTACGCTGGTGCTTAATATACCTTCCACTTGTTGCAGTATTTATTAAACTCGGGGTAAATATATTTCGAGTTTTTTAAACTCGGTTTATGGTTCGTGTAGACAATTAACCCGGAATTAAACTGCTCGTGTAGACGAGGTTAGATACTTATTTCTCATCCAGTTCAGTTCGGTATTTTTAAGTGCGTTGTGTATAAAAGACGATGTATGGGACAATCTTTATTCGTACACAATTAATACTTGAATATCATAGTAACATAATATATTTACATAATAAAACAGATCTTGAAATGACTGAAAATTACAATAACGGTAAATTCAAGACATGTTTATCAGACCAAACTTTTAATCAAACAAAGATTATACATGATATTTCCAAACACCTGATGGTACTTCTCTTTGGAAATGAAGAATCATTCCAACGCCCTAATGATCGACTTTACAGATCGTCATCAAAGTTAGAAATATCAAAGGCACTCCTAGTCCAAATCAAAAAGCAACCATGACACAAATATGAAGCAATTTATTTAATTCTCTAACTAATCACGGTTCACCATCAATGACGAGTATAAACTAATAAAGAATTTCATTAATATAATTTCATATACATGTAGTTTAATATTATCATAGTACGGAATCAACTTATCATGGCTTCAGTGAATTTAGAACATAATGTTGGTAAAGGGAATTTTGCTTTTTCATGAATACAATGGCGAAACTTTCAGAATATACAGAATTAGAGACAATTTGGTTAAAATTCTGTTGAATCCGTACATTAGTTTCAAATACCAACTTAAATCATATTAAACTTTAAAACGTCTACGTAAACTTTTTTAAAATGGTTTTGGTGTTCAAAACAAAATGACAAGAAATTTTTTATCCAAACTTTAAAAGGTTGAATGATGTCGGGTTCGAGATTTTCAATATATGTACAACAGAAACATTAATTTCCATTATCAAGCGAAAACATACTATTTTAAAAAGTTTACGTCAAATTTCTCCATGCTCCAACTCTAGCTGGATTGTATTCGATTCAAAATTTTAAATTTCAAACTTCACTGGTTTCTTCTCTTCGTCCTCCTCGCCATCATTCTCGTTTAACGACAATCTTTCCCGAACACCATTCGTTAGATCTGCTTTCGATCCGTTTCGTTGTTTCATTTTTAAAAGATCCTCTGTTGACAAAACACTGAGTCGTCTCTTCATTCTGTTAGTCATGGGTGGTATATAGGCTCTAGGTATTATATAGGTTGATAGGTTGAATAAATCTAGAAATACTTTATATCGATCACTGAAATATATTACAATAAACATTGTAACATTATAATAAACATTGTAACATTATAATAAACATTGTAACATTATAATATACATTGTAACATTATAATATACATTGTAACATTATAATAAACATTGTAACATTATAATAAACATTGTAACATTATAATATACATTGTAACATTGTAACATTGTAATAAACATTGTAACATTATAATATACATTGTAACATTGTAACATTGTAATAAACATTGTAACATTATAATATACATTGTAACATTATAATATACATTGTAACATTATAATATACATTGTAACATTATAATAAACACTGTAACATTATAATAAACATTGTAACATTATATTAAACACTGTAACATTATAATATACATTGTAACATTATAATAAACATTGTAACATTATAATAAACATTGTAACATTATAATAAACATTGTAACATTATAATGAACATTGTAACATTATAATAAACATTGTAACATTATAACATACATTGTAACACTATAATGAACATTGTAACATTATAATAAACATTGTAACATTATAATATACATCGTAACATTATAACATACATTGTAACATTATAATAAACATTGTAACATTATAATAAACATTGTAACATTATAATAAACATTGTAACATTATAATAAACATTTTAACATTATAATAAACATCGTAACATTATAATATACATTGTAACATTATAATAAACATTTTAACATTATAATAAACATCGTAACATTATAATATACATTGTAACATTATAATAAACATTGTAACATTATACTAAACATCATAACATTATAATAAACATTGTAACACTATAATAAACATTTTAACATTATAATAAACATTATAACACTATAATAAACATTGTAACATTATAATATACATTGTAACATTATAATAAACATTGTAACATTATAATAAACATTGTAACATTAAAATATACATTGTAACATTGTAATAAACATTGTAACATTATAATAAACATTGTAACATTATAATAAACATTGTAACATTATAATAAACATTGTAACATTATAATAAACATTGTAACATTATAATAAACATTGTAACATTATAATAAACATTGTAACATTGTAATACACATTGTAACATTTTAATACTCATTGTAACATTATAATAAACATTGTAACATTGTAATAAACATTGTAACATTATAATAAACATTGTAACGTTATGATAAACATTGTAACATTATAATAAACATTGTAACACTATAATAAACATTGTAACATTATAATATACATTGTAACATGATAATATAAATTGTAACATTATAATATACATTGTAACATGATAATATAAATTGTAACATTATAATATACATTGTAACATTATAATATACATTGAAACATTATAATATACATTGTAACATTATAATATACATTGTAACATTATAATATATATTGTAACATTATAATATACATTGTAACATTATAATATACATTGTAACATTATAATATACATTGTAACATTATAATATACATTGTAACATTATAATATATATTGTAACATTATAATATATATTGTAACATTATAATAAACATTGTAACATTATAATATACAATGTAACATTGTAATATACATTGTAACATTATAATATACAATGTAACATTGTAATATACATTGTAACATTATAATAAACATTGTAACATTATAATATACATTGTAACATTATAATATACATTGTAACATTATAATATACATTGTAACATTATAATATACATTGTAACATTATAATAAACATTGTAACATTAAAATAAACATTATAACATTATAATATACATTGTAACATTATAATAAACATTGTAACATTATAATAAACATTGTAACATTATAATAAACATTGTAACATTATAATAAACATTGTAACATTATAATAAACATTGTAACATTATAATAAACATTGTAACATTATAATAAACATTGTAACATTATAATATACATTGTAACATTGTAATATACATTGTAACATTATAATAAACATTGTAACATTATAATAAACATTGTAACATTATAATATACACTGTAACATTATAATATACATTGTAACATTATAATATACATTGTAACATTATAATATACATTGTAACATTATAATATACATTGTAACATTATAATATACATTGTAACATTGTAATATACATTGTAACTTTATAATAAACATTGTAACATTATAACAAACATTGTAACATTATAATATACATTGTAACATTATAATATACATTGTAACATTATAATAAACATTGTAACATTATAATATGCATTGTAACATTGTAATATACATTGTAACATTGTAATATACATTGTAACATTGTAATATACATTGTAACATTATAATATACACTGTAACATTATAATAAACATTGTAACATTATAATATACATTGTAACATTATAATATACATTGTAACATTATAATAAACATTGTAACATTATAATATACATTGTAACATTATAATATACATTGTAACATTGTAATATACATTGTAACATTGTAATATACATTGTAACATTGTAATATACATTGTAACATTATAATATACACTGTAACATTATAATATACATTGTAACATTGTAATATACATTGTAACATTATAATATACATTGTAACATTATAATATACATTGTAACATTATAATATACATTGTAACATTAGAATACACATTGTAACATTATGATATACATTGTAACATTATAATAAACATTGTGACATTATAATAAACATTGTGACATTATAATATACATTGTAACATTATGATATACATTGTAACATTATAATAAACATTGTAACATTATAATAAACATTGTAACATTATAATACACATTGTGACATTATAATATACATTGTAACATTATAATAAACATTGTAACATTATAACTAACATTGTAACATTATAACTAACATTGTAACATTATGATATACATTGTAACATTATGATATACATTGTAACATTATAATAAACATTGTAACATTATAATACACATTGTAACATTATGATATACATTGTAACATTATAATAAACATTGTAACATTATAATATACATTGTTACATTATAATATACATTGTAACATTATAATATACATTGTAACATTATAATAAACATTGTAACATTATAATATACATTGTAACATTATAATATACATTGTAACATTGTAATATACATTGTAACATTATAATAAACATTGTAACATTATAATAAACATTGTAACATTATAATACACATTGTAACATTATGATAAACATTGTAACATTGTAATAAACATTGTAACATTATAATAAACATTGTAACATTGTAATATACATTGTAACATTATAATATACATTGTAACATTATAATAAACATTGTAACATTGTAATAAACATTGTAACATTATAATAAACATTGTAACATTGTAATATACATTGTAACATTATAATATACATTGTAACATTATAATAAACATTGTAACATTATAATATGCATTGTTACATTATAATATACATTGTAACATTATAATATACATTGTTACATTATAATATACATTGTAACATTATAATATACATTGTAACATTATAATAAACATTGTAACATTATAATAAACATTGTAACATTATAATAAACATTGTGACATTATAATATACATTGTAACATTATAATAAACATTGTAACATTATAACTAACATTGTAACATTATAACTAACATTGTAACATCATAATAAACATTGTAACATTAAAATAAACATTGTAACATTATAATACACATTGTAACATTATGATATACATTGTAACATTATAATAAACATTGTGACATTATAATATACATTGTAACATTATAATAAACATTGTAACAGTATAATAAACATTGTAACGTTATAACTAACATTGTAACATTATAATAAACATTGTAACATTATAATAAACATTGTAACATTGTAATAAACATTGTAACATTATAATATACATTGTAACATTATAATAAACATTGTAACATTATAATATACATTGTAACATTATAACTAACATTGTAACATCATAATAAACATTGTAACATTATAATAAACATTGTAACATTATAATAAACATTGTAACATTATAATAAACATTGTAACATTATAATATACATTGTAACATTATAATAAACATTGTAACGTTATAACTAACATTGTAACATTATAATAAACATTGTAACATTATAATAAACATTGTAACATTGTAATAAACATTGTAACATTATAATAAACATTGTAACATTATAATATACATTGTTACATTATAATATACATTGTAACACTATAATAAACATTGTAACATTATAATATACATTGTTACATTATAATATACATTGTAACATTATAATATACATTGTAACATTATAATAAACATTGTTACATTATAATATACATTGTAACATTATAATAAACATTGTAACATTATAATATACAATGTAACATTGTAATATACATTGTAACATTATAATATATATTGTAACATTATAATATACAATGTAACATTGTAATATACATTGTAACATTATAATATACATTGTAACATTATAATATACATTGTAACGTTATAATAAACATTGTAACATTATAATATACATTGTAACACTATAATAAACATTGTAACATTATAATATACATTGTTACATTATAATATACATTGTAACACTATAATAAACACTGTAACATTATAATATACATTGAAAGACCTGCACCACGCTTATCGTGTATACTTTATGATTTCGTGGAATTTAACGACATAGCTTACACGTATCCGACCAAAAACATCTTCAATTGAAAAACAGTTCACGTCAAATGTAAAAGAAACTGGGGTGATAAAAGAACTGGTTGACCAAGACTAACCTGATAGTAGCTCTAAGATATTGATATCCAGACGATCCCCCAGTACCAACTTTACTTCCTATCATTCTCTGTACCATCAATACGTGATTATCTAGAATGGAGTACCAAAAACAAAATAATTCCATTAACCAAAGATCCACCGTTCTTGAGTTCCAGTATAGTGATATTTAGAATGTGGATCTAGCTACACGAGCTATACGGTGATGCTCTAAAAGTGTTTCTCCATAGCGGACCTTAGAGTTTTATTCTAGAACCTGTTTTAGATTCTTATATTCATCAAAATTGCAATATTACGTTGCGAGTGGTCTTTAGATGGTTTTAGATGGTTTATTGCAATATTCGGTGGAGGGTGATCTTTAGATGGTAGGTCCAAAGTTTTGTTTTTAAATTAAATAAGAAAAGAGAAGAGAGTCTTACATCTCCATTTAGTGACCAGTGAATCAATATCCATTAACAAGGTCAGAATCTGGAACGGTTGATTAAATCTCGGTTCCTCTCTATATAGCGATATTAACATAGCACCTTGAAACGCCAAGTGACTCAATCTTCTTTCACCTGTTAAATAATATAAAATATATTTATTAACAGTTCCTGTTCAATCTTCTTTCACCTGTTAAATAATATAAAATATATTTATTAGCAGTTCCTGTTCAATCTTCTTTCACCTGTTAAATAATATAAAATATATTTGTTAACAATTCCTGTTCAATCTTCTTTCACCTGTTAAATAATATAAAATGTATTTGTTAACAATTCCTGTTCAATCTTCTTTCACCTGTTAAATAATATAAAATATATTTATTAACAGTTCCTGTTCAATCTTCTTTCACCTGTTAAATAATATAAAATATATTTATTAACAGTTCCTGTTCAATCTTCTTTCACCTATTAAATAATATAAAATATATATGTTGGCATTTCCTGTTCAATCTTCTTTCACCTGTTAAATAATATAAAATATATTTATTATCAGTTCCTGTTCAATCTTCTTTCACCTGTTAAATAATATAAAATATATTTATTAGCAGTTCCTGTTCAATCTTCTTTCACCTGTAAAATAATATAAAATATATTTATTAGCAGTTCCTGTTCAATCTTCTTTCACCTGTAAAATAATATAAAATATATTTATTAGCAGTTCCTTTTCAATCTTCTTTCACCTGTAAAATAATATAAAATATATTTATTAACAGTTCCTGTTCAATCTTCTTTCACCTGTAAAATAATATAAAATATATTTGTTAGCATTTCCTGTTCAATCTTCTTTCACCTGTAAAATAAAAGTGGGACGTAAAACACCATTGCCTGTTCAGGTAATAAACTATCTTATTTTTTTACATGAGTATTTTACACCAGTTTTATTTATTTTCATCAGATGACATACAAAACTACGCGCCCTCCTTAAATGAAATACCAAACACGAGAATAGTAGCCTGACATTGAATTCCTACGCCTGACTAAATCAGACCATTCTTATCTTCGGTGACCATTGTCATACAATAACCTTGTATGTAGATAGAAGAAAACCTTCCAAGATTATTGGGCGGAAGTAAAATAAGCGATAAAAAATAGTTCCTCAGTTCTTGCTAGTTACATGCTATAAAAGTTAATGTCACGAAGTCAGGCATAGCGAGAATGGCCGACATATTTACAATTGTAAATCAGATGGTTTTTCGTTTAGAGAAGTAGTTCGGCTATACTGGCTATAGTCACGCTTACAACATGGTTTCTTATTATGGTCGTGTCTGATTCTGTCAACTAGGTCAGCCACCAAGTTTTATAAGCTTCATATACCACTTTTCATTATGATAAACTTACTCATTTATAGTAGATGTATATTATCCTTTTTTTTTTCATCCGACGCTTTTTCATGTTCTTGTTTTGTAGTTTGTTTCGTGTATGACACCTGATACCACTTTTCATTATGATATACTTACTTATGTATGAATGATATAATTCCTTCATGTGAAAAGTTCATAAGCTGTTACCTATGTTTCGTCATAATGTCCTTTTGGAATTCGAGTTTCGTTTCGCGGTTTGGTTCGTTAGTACTTGGTTTCTATATTATTCATACATTATAAAATCAGTTTTTACCACGAGACACACAAATAAAATAAAATGTCAGTTAGTAAGAGTCAACAATAACTATTGATATAATCTTATACATTAATAATTACCTCCCCTTATCAATATTATCTCATCAAATATTCATAATTAATTACACCATCTAATTGGTATTTAATTAATTATGTTTAAACTTCCCAGGTTTCAATACAGAATCATAATAATCATCTTTTAAAATATTAAATATTTTTAGCTGATTGTTTTTATTTCATTGTGAATGTTTTATAATAAAATGTTTTCGATGTTCTATTTGAAGCTCAATATTTTATTTATCTGATTTGATCCAGTGAATTTTGATTCGTAGATTTGTCTTGCTTGTATAGACTTTTATTCAAAGAGCAGCACAATTCGTATTTTCTAACTCATTTTTAAATTATCTAAAAGACTTAAGAAGATCAGCACCTGGCAAAGATTTGGTTGTTGGACGATCTTGTTTTTCTTTTCTATGATATTTTACATTTCTTATTTATGTAAATCCTCGTACCTAAGACTAAGTATCTAAAGTTAGTGAAAGCATCAAATTTAATCACCTAACAAGAGTTTATTATATATATATATTATAACTTATTGATCATCAGATTTAATCACGTTGGATCTATTTTTAATTCTGTTTGTTTGTTTGGTGATATTATTATAAGATCAGATAAATATGTTATTGTTTATTTTGTTTTAAATGTTTATTCCGATAAGAAAATATAATTATAATTAGTGATGGGGATCAATCTGATTTGTATCAACTTCGTAACTAGACTAGCGTACTAGATAACCTCGTATACTATACGCAGAACGCCATATTGAATATATTATTATAGGTCAACCAATCACAATCATTCATCAAAGAATGTTGTTTTTTTTGCGGTTAAAACAGCAAATCAATTTTAATCACCTAACAAGAGTTATTTCCCTTGTGCATTTACTGGGAAAGATGGCCGCCTATCATGGCCGAGTCAATATAGTCTAGAACAATGACGAAGGTTGAGCAGACTTCAAAACATAACTGAAATATTCAACATCTAAATTCTGTTAGGAAGAACTATGTAACATTATAGATTGTATAAAGATGCTCATTGTAACAAATCTAACAGTAAAATACCTGGACTTACCTCTTTCTCGTTGTGAATTATATTTCTCCACATCAAACACTGATTCAAACGTTTCCTGATGTTAAAATACAAAAAAATACTCTACATAATTAAATACAGATAGATACAATTAGATACAAAATAGATACAAGATTATACATGAAAATACAATTAGATACAATGTTATAGATAAAGATATTATTAGAAACAGTTAAGTACAAATAGATACACATAGATACAAATACATGGGATTAGATACAAAAAAAAATTTAATACAGATAGATACAAGTTTATACATGAAAATACATGAAGATACAATTAAATATATTACGATACAAATACGACTGCTTGATACAATGACAGTTTTCTGAGGTCAGAAAGAGACTAGAAAATACCAAACTATCATGTCCAACTAGCTAGCAGATTGTTTGGTACAATGACAGTTTTCTGAGGTCAGAATGAGACTAGAACACACCAAACTATCGTGTCCAACTAGCTAGCAGATTGTTTGGTACAATGACAGTTTTCTGGGGTCAGAATGAGACTAGAACATACCAAACTATCGTGTCCAACTAGCTAGCAGATTGTTTGGTACAATGACAGTTTTCTGTGGTCAGAATGAGACTAGAACATACCAAACTATCGTGTCCAACTAGCTAGCAGATTGTTTGGTACAATGACAATTTTCTGTGGTCAGAATGAGACTAGAACATACCAAACTATCGTGTCCAACTAGCTAGCAGATTGTTTGGTACAATGACAGTTTTCTGTGGTCAGAATGAGACTAGAACATACCAAACTATCGTGTCCAACTAGCTAGCAGATTGTTTGGTACAATGACAGTTTTCTGAGGTCAGAATGAGACTAGAACATACCAAACTATCATGTCCAACTAGCTAGCAGATTGTTTGGTACAATGACAGTTTTCTGAGGTCAGAATGGGACTAGAGCATACCAAACTATCGTGTCCAACTAGCTAACAGATTGTTTGGTACAATGACAGTTTTCTGTAGTCAAAATGAGACTAGAACATACCAAACTTTCGTGTCCAACTAGCTAACAGATTGCTTGGTACAATGACAGCTTTCAGTGGTCAGAATAAGACTAGAGCATACCAAACTATCGTGTCCAACTAGCTAACAGATTGTTTGGTACAATGACAGTTTTCTGTGGTCAGAATAAGACTAGAGCATACCAAACTATCGTGTCCAACTAGCTAGCAGATTGTTTGGTACAATGACAGTTTTCTGTGGTCAGAATAAGACTAGAGCATACCAAACTATCGTGTCCAACTAGCTAACAGATTGTTTGGTACAATGACAGTTTTCTGTAGTCAGAATGAGACTAGAACATATCAAACTATCGTGTCCAACTAGCTAACAGATTGTTTGGTACAATGACAGTTTTCTGTAGTCAGAATGAGACTAGAACATATCAAACTATCGTGTCCAACTAGCTAACAGATTGTTTGGTACAATGACAGTTTTCTGTGGTCAGAATAAGACTAGAGCATACCAAACTATCGTGTCCAACTAGCTAACAGATTGTTTGGTACAATGACAGTTTTCTGTAGTCAGAATGAGACTAGAACATATCAAACTATCGTGTCCAACTAGCTAACAGATTGTTTGGTACAATGACAGTTTTCTGTAGTCAGAATGAGACTAGAACATACCAAACTATCGTGTCCATGTACATGTTACAATGATAATCAATTACCTACCCTAGATTTATTGTAATCAATTACCTACCCTAGATTTATTGTAATCAATTACCTACCCTAGATTTATTGTAATCAATTACCTACCCTAGATTTATTGTAATCAATTACCTACCCTAGATTTATTGTAATCAATTACCTACCCTAGATTTATTGTAATCAATTACCTACCCTAGATTTATTGTAATAAATTACCTACCCTAGATTTATTGTAATCAATTACCTACCCTAGATTTATTGTAATCAATTACCTACCCTAGATTTATTGTAATCAATTACCTACCCTAGATTTATTGTAATCAATTACCTACCCTAGATTTATTGTAATCAATTACCTACCCTAGATTTATTGTAATAAATTACCTACCCTAAATTTATTGTAATCAATTACCTACCCTAGATTTATTATAATCAATTACCTACCCTAGATTTATTGTAATCAATTACCTACCCTAGATTTATTGTAATCAATTACCTACCCTAGATTTATTGTAATCAATTACCTACCCTAGATTTATTGTAATCAATTACCTACCCTAGATTTATTGTAATCAATTACCTACCCTAGATTTATTGTAATCAATTACCTACCCTAGATTTATTGTAATCAATTACCTACCCTAGATTTATTGTAATCAATTACCTACCCTAGATTTATTGTAATCAATTACCTACCCTAGATTTATTGTAATCAATTACCTACCCTAGATTTATTGTAATCAATTACCTACCCTAGATTTATTGTAATCAATTACCTACCCTAGATTTATTGTAATCAATTACCTACCCTAGATTTATTGTAATCAATTACCTACCCTAGATTTATTGTAATCTGTCAAATGACTGGATTTGATATCTTCATCGTCTTCTGTCTAAAAAAAAAGATTTGAGAAAAATTAGTAAAATAAATAAACTAATAAACATAAATAAATACCTTAGTTTATAACAAAACACCTGAGAAATATTTAATAGACTTATCAACACGATCGCAAGGTAACAAAATTCAATATCTTATGACAATGTGATACAAACGCGTCAATAAACGCTTAGTTTTAATGGAATCGGGTGTGGCGCCAGACAGGGTATGCTTACTCTTCTAGACACCTGATACCACTTTTCATTATGATATACTTACTCATGTATGATTGATATAATTCCTCATATGAAATTCATAAGCTGTTACCTATGTTTCGTCAAAATGTCTTCTGGATTTCGGGTTTCGTTTTGCGGTTCGGATCGTTTAGTTTCTTTATTGAACCACAGTCGTGTGATTGAAAATTGGAATGGTGTAAATTGACGCAATCAGTGCCCCCGATACACATACACAATTTAGAAAACCTCATTACAAGATGCTAAAATATAAACCTGAGCAGGATAAAGGTAGGAGTCGTCCTGCCATCGTTTAACAACTTGTTGAAAAATATCCCAGAAATTAAAACCATCGTCTTCGTTTAAACCAGGTGTTCTTTCCAACCATCTCTATTAATACAAAAATATATTCTAAAACGTTTCAACAAATTACATTAAAATTAATAACAATTGATTATATTACTATTGCAATTAATACAGAAAATATATTTTAAATATAAAAACATACATTATAAATCAAAATGTTTAATCGGTGTTCAATCTAATTAAAATTAGATTACATTTCGCTTCGGTTATTTTTTGATTGTCGACTCAGTGTAATCTAACAAGGTTTATAAGGCGAGCATCTTCTGGTGACGAAATAAGCTATTCATAGCACGTGCAACGTTTATCACAATATCGTCCCACAATGCATATCAATGCATAGATTCGCGATCTTGGAGGTAGTTTTTGATTGGCTGAAATTTTCGTCACCAGAAGACGCTTGCCTTATAAACCTTGTTAGATTACATTGAGACGACAATAAAAAATAACCGAAACGAAATGTAATCTAATTTTAATTAGATTGATCGGTGTTTTGACAATGTTTAAAACTTTACCTCGACAAGAGCTAATAAAGATGGCGACTCGATAGAATCTTTAAGTTGAGCGATTGATTTAGGATCATTAAATACCCGGATGTAATGTTGCTGATTATATTTTACTCTACTGTCCTGAAAATCAGAAACAAAAACTGAAGGTTAACATGTCATCTACTCTAACTATAAGAAAAGGCTTTAATAAACCTAATGACAATCTGTGTAATACCACAAACATCTTCAACTTACAGTAAATTTTGACAGAGTCCCAAATGAGGCATGATTTTAATATTTTTACACAAATTTTATAAAGGGGATTGTTCACCAACTTTGTCGGACGACTGGCTTTAGACTCGGAAACGAGAATTTCTCTTTAGCTTCGGTAATCAAAACTCTCCCTCGAAATGTAAGCCTTCAAATCCAGTTGTATCCATAATTAACAGCGTTTGAAAGTCTTAAATACGACTCGTATTTGGGTGAAACTATGCTTTATATAGAAAATACATATACTGAAAATGAAAGATAAATGTTTAGGTAGGGGCATGATTTGAATAAATTGGGCGGTTTTTGTGTAGTTTTAGTACTTCTGGAGGCTATTTACCAATATTAAAGGCCCAAATCGAGTCGTGACAATTTTGAACATTCCCCTTTAACATGTATTTGATATTTTAACATGTCGATCTGGTCACTTACTTCTTTTACACCCATTTTATTTTCAAACAGACGAAATTGTAAACTTTGAAATCCTGAAGCTGTTGCCAGACCAGTTCTGAAAAACACAATAGGAAGATGAAATATTTGTCGAAAGAAGAAAGCTAGTTAAAATTGTATTTTGTTTTTGTGTTTGAAACAATAGAAAGAGTAGAGTTGGAATGAGAAAACTCAAGGTAGTAAACTTGATCAAATTATGACCGCACAAGAAAGACAAATCTTTTGGTCAAAAATATTACAGTAGTATAGTAGTGGACTCCTCTAAGAGAAGTAGCATCAGGTGTTTCGAAAAGAGTAAGTAATGGTCTGCTTTGCGAGCAACACTCTCCCCTACTATATAGGTCAACATCATGGGATACAATCAGATCAATTTATGCCTGACTAAACAGATCAGTCAAAATGCAAGAAGCAGACTTGTCTTATTTGACGAGGAGTTCTTCATCAAGATTTTCATGATAGCAATATTCACTAATAGAAATAATAGAATCTTAGTAAAGTTTAGGAGAATAAAGACCCAGCTCTCACTACAAGAGATTGAAAAAAGTAAAGTTAAAGTATTACCTGAATTCTAAGAAGTCTAATGGTGTCATGGTCTCAAGTATATTTATCTGATCTACCAACAACTTGAAATAAATAAATAATATAAAATATGTTACACCATTCTGTTTATTCATGGTTTAATGGAAAAGATCATTATTATTTATCTTGTTGATATCACCACAAAACTTAGAAAAACAAATGTTTTAAAATAATTATATATAGATCCATAACAATTGTGTTTCTTAGTTTAAAACAGTTTTTTAAACTTGTTTTAGCATCTTCAATTAGCGATGAACACAAAACAAAACACACTTCTGAAATCGAGAGTGGTGAAATATTCCGATGTGAATTATTTTCAAAACATATAAGCCCGAAAGCTTTAAATCACTAAATCAATGTTAAAGCGATACTATGTCTTAGAATGAACAAAAAATCTAAATTTTCAAATTTGGTCAATAGCAGTATATATTCATCAGGGGACAAACCTAGTGACATAACTATAAAACAGATTACCTAAATAATCTGATAAATCCAGAAAACTATGTTTAAATACAATAATTGAAAAACCCGTAATCAAATTTATGGCATTTATCAATAATAATCTGTAATTGTATTGAAAATTACATTGTTATGGGTTTTTTGCATTCTGTTTGTATACTTTGGACACTGTTGATGAATAAATACTCATATTGACCAGGTTTGAGAACTTAATTTTTTTGTTAATTCTATGAGGTAGTATCGCTTTAAAATTAAAACTGACCTTTAAAATCAAAACGACTCTGTTTAATCTGTTGACTATTAATAATGTCTTACTTTCATCCAACAACTGAAAAAAAAACAAGGCAAATATTTAGGTTGCATTTTCCTGATAAATTGAACAATACCAAGCCTGTTATTTATGCAATTTGATTGAATATTATGTTAACATTACTAAAACAAAATTGTCTAAATTGGCACTGACTTCAAACATCGATCGAAATACGAAGCCACATCCGCCATTTGTTCGACGCAATCAAGCTGTTGCTAAAGAAACCAGATATAAAGATGATTTGAAATGTAACTGACTGAGAAGGTGGAAGAAGGGATGGTTAAACGACACTTACCGGGGCCCTGAAAACATCTCTAACTGAGTCAATCTCAAACAGTATCTGTTTAAACCACAATTCATACGCTGCAAAATAAAAATAAAAACGTCATTCAGTCATCTCCTCCGTCAAGCCGAAACTGTCAAAGACGTTAATTATTTTTTTGGCGCTTCTTTAATTCATTATGTATGTCTGGGTATTGGTGAGTGTTCAAATTGCAATTCACAGAAAGCAATTAAAATTGATTCCAAGGTGTTTTGAAGATGAACGGTACAATATGGAAGGTTACAGTTATGATTTGCATGCCTCGAGATTTCTTTGACTGTTTAAATTTTATTCAGACATTCTGATTGCAATTGCAAAATTTCGTCAGGAGTTATCTCCCGTAATGTTTTGACCAAATTATTACAATTAACATAAATAATTTTGTACAGAGTTCTCTCCCTTAATGTGGAATATTATAAACTTAACTGCTTTGAAAATTAAACTTTAAAATTGATTTTGTGACAGAAATCAATAACCTATTGATAACCTAAGGGTATGCTAACCCTTCTAGACACCTGATACCACTTTTGAAATATTCACTAATTTATATATATTATAATATAATTCCTCATATGAAAAGTTCATTATCTGCTACCAATGTATTTTCAATGTGTTTACCAGGATTTTGTGCTTTGTTTTACGGTTGAGATCGTTTGTGCTTGGGTTTTATTATTGACGTAATTATTACATTTAACAAAATTTAATCAGAGTTATCTTTTATTATTCATAGTTTTACATTAATATACATATGACCAATAAATTTTTAAATAATCTTTTGAATGTTTTATTTTAATGACCGTTTTATCCTAATGAACGTTAACTGGATTTCAACTTGGTGTCATTCACGAAAACAATCTTTGTACTTGGGCCAAATCTTAACTTAGATAAATTCAATTTTTAGTGATTGACCAATCAGATTAAGAGAAGATTAAGTCTACGTTGCATCCCGGATCACAAGTTTCTAGATTTACAGCAATAACAGGCCGGAGACATGTGTCTTCTGGGTCTGGTTCTAGCATCTAAATTAGTCTCATATTCAATTTCAAACTTTCTTATTAATTCTTGCATAGACTCAAGTCGACTTAAGGTTTTAAGCACGAAATTGATGTCAAGTACAAAGCTAGGAACTGGGCGCCTGGGTTTGTTTCTTAAAAAATCTAACGATAAATTTTGTCGTAAGTTCAGCATTTTGCAATGAATAATTCCACACTTACGACAATTTTTAATCGTAAGATTCTTTTTGAGAAACAGGCCCCTGGATCGTGATGTCGGGTATAAAACTTTCAACTTCGCCTCACCTTGATGTGTTATGATAAATAGATGTTCATCGTGGACTGCTGACGTCATCGATAAAGAGTCCAATAATCCATGGAGCTGAAACAAACAACATAACATTGTAAATAATCAAAATTTTACATTGAAAATTCTTTATAAAATAGGGGAATATAGTCATAGTTTTAAACACTCAAAGTTACAGTCCGATAGTTATTGTCTGGACCAACTCGTCATCTTATATTCTATTTATAGTTATAGTCAAACAGAGGTATTTCGGCTCATCCGGGTACAGTCAAAACATATACACAACCAGTCCATTTTATTGTCAAGGGTGTTGCTGTAACTTGCCAAACAAACAACCCTCTAAATAAGATACTTTTATACCCTTGAAAATATAATGGACTGGTTTTGTATATGTTTTGACGGTACCCGGATGAGCCGAAATATCTGTTTGACTATACAATGTACCGGTATCCGTTTTAAATCATTAAAGCAACCCACAATAATATACGTCCACATAGAGAATCTGGATTAAATTATTCCAAACCATCGTGTCCAACTAGCTAGCAGATTGTTTGGTACAATGACAGTTTTCTGTGGTCAGAATGAGTCTAGAACATATCAAACTATCATGTCCAACTAGCTAGCAGATTGTTTGGTACAATGACAGTTTTCTGTGATCAGAATGAGACTAGAACATACCAAACTATCGTGTCCAACTAGCTAGCAGATTGTTTGGTACAATGACAGTTTTCTGTGATCAGAATGAGACTAGAACATATCAAACTATCGTGTCTAACTAGCTAGCAGATTGTTTGGTATAATGATAGTTTTCTGTGGTCAGAATGAGACTAGAGCATACCAAACTATCGTATCCAACTAGCTAGCAGATTGTTTGGTACAATGACAGTTTTCTGTGGTCAGAATGAGACTAGAGCATACCAAACTATCATGTCTAACTAGCTAGCAGATTGTTTGGTACAATGACAGTTTTCTGTGATCAGAATGAGACTAGAACATATCAAACTATCGTGTCCAACTAGCTAGCAGATTGTTTGGTACAATGACATTTTTCTGTGGTCAGAATGAGACTAGAGCATACCAAACTATCGTATCCAACTAGCTAGCAGATTGTTTGGTACAATGACAGTTTTCTGTGGTCAGAATGAGACTAGAGCATACCAAACTATCGTATCCAACTAGCTAGCAGATTGTTTGGTACAATGACAGTTTTCTGTGGTCAGAATGAGACTAGAGCATACCAAACTATCATGTCTAACTAGCTAGCAGATTGTTTGGTACAATGACAGTTTTCTGTGATCAGAATGAGACTAGAACATATCAAACTATCGTGTCCAACTAGCTAGCAGATTGTTTGGTACAATGACATTTTTCTGTGGTCAGAATGAGACTAGAGCATACCAAACTATCGTATCCAACTAGCTAGCAGATTGTTTGGTACAATGACAGTTTTCTGTGGTCAGAATGAGACTAGAGCATACCAAACTATCATGTCTAACTAGCTAGCAGATTGTTTGGTACAATGACAGTTTTCTGTGATCAGAATGAGACTAGAACATATCAAACTATCGTGTCTAACTAGCTAGCAGATTGTTTGGTACAATGACATTTTTCTGTGGTCAGAATGAGACTAGAGCATACTAAACTATCGTATCCAACTAGCTAGCAGATTGTTTGGTACAATGACAGTTTTCTGTGGTCAGAATGAGACCAGAACATACCAAACTATCGTGTCCAACTAGCTAGCAGATTGTTTGGTACAAAGACAGTTTTCTGTGATCAGAATGAGACTAGAGCATACCAAACTATCGTGTCCAACTAGCTAGCAGATTGTTTGGTACAATGACAGTTTTCTGTGGTCAGAATGAGACTAGAGCATACCAAACTATCGTGTCCAACTAGCTAGCAGATTGTTTGGTACAAAGACAGTTTTCTGTGATCAGAATGAGACTAGAGCATACCAAACTATCGTGTCCAACTAGCTAGCAGATTGTTTGGTACAATGACAGTTTTCTGTGGTCAGAATGAGACCAGAACATACCAAACTATCGTGTCCAACTAGCTAGCAGATTGTTTGGTACAAAGACAGTTTTCTGTGATCAGAATGAGACTAGAGCATACCAAACTATCGTGTCCAACTAGCTAGCAGATTGTTTGGTACAATGACAGTTTTCTGTGGTCAGAATGAGACCAGAACATACCAAACTATCGTGTCCAACTAGCTAGCAGATTGTTTGGTACAATGACAGTTTTCTGTGATCAGAATGAGACTAGAGCATACCAAACTATCGTGTCCAACTAGCTAGCAGATTGTTTGGTACAATGACAGTTTTCTGTGGTCAGAATGAGACCAGAACATACCAAACTATCGTGTCCAACTAGCTAGCAGATTGTTTGGTACAAAGACAGTTTTCTGTGGTCAGAATGAGACTAGAGCATACCAAACTATCATGTCTAACTAGCTAGCAGATTGTTTGGTACAAAGACAGTTTTCTGTGATCAGAATGAGACTAGAGCATACCAAACTATCGTGTCCAACTAGCTAGCAGATTGTTTGGTACAAAGACAGTTTTCTGTGATCAGAATGAGACTAGAGCATACCAAACTATCGTGTCCAACTAGCTAGCAGATTGTTTGGTACAATGACAGTTTTCTGTGGTCAGAATGAGACTAGAACATATCAAACTATCGTGTCCAACTAGCTAGCAGATTGTTTGATACAATGCCAGTTTTCTGTGGTCAGAATGAGACTAGAACATATCAAACTATCGTGTCTAGCTAACAGAGAGAGATGGTAAACAAACAATTTCCCCAATTCTCTAGAAACGATCCAGTCTAGCCATTGAAAGCTATAGATAAAATGACCACGTATTCTCGGAACAATCCTAGGTCTTGGATGTTCAATGATTTTAAAGGAATACAACCTCTTAGAATGAACAAAAAATCTAAATGTTCAAATTTGGTCAATAGGAGTTTATATTCATCACTTATATCGCTTTAACTTCTAAAACTTTTTTGTACGGTTTTTCTGATCATCAAACAGATGCAAATAGAAGTCACGAGTGCATCAATCCCCACCCTACCCCCACCATCGACCCTATACACATAGCAAATATAGAACACCTTTTTATAATTCCTTTCTATATATTTGACAAGAGAACGTGCAGTAGAAATAGTGAGCATGCTACTTACACCAAGATAGTCACTGTAAGAACTTGGAATCTTGTTCGACATTCTGCTGTTCCCTTTTCTGATCCTGACTGATCCTGACTGATCCTGGCTTGTTAAAAAATACACTCAACACTCTTTAAACCTTGTTCCTCTACTCTAAACACAGATTTGAAACTTTGTCTTTGTTGTGTTCACAATTTTAGACAATTGTCTAACGTTTTAGTAAAAATACTGGCTAATTTCTACCAGTTATCGTCCAAATTAGCGAATAGAAAGCTTGATAATTCCCTGAATGCACCAGTCACGTGGTATAAGAGATGGGAACAGTAACAGATGCTAGACGGGAGTGATTCAGATAAGAACTGGACTTAAAACAAGGTCCACATTACCCTGAATTATTTATCTATGACTTATTGAAGATTACTCTATTTTAGATTGTTTGATAGATAATGAGTTTAATCCGGATTAAAGGTACCTAGTCGTCCAGTGTTTATAATTCTCAGTGAGTAATACTGACTTGGATTAGAAAGAAATAAACAGCTGTTTATATAAGGATGACAACTCGGGTTCACGAGGATCATTCCTTCCAAGCTGGTCATTGACAAAACCTCTACGCATTGATTATCTTTTACGACTAAGTTTACTGGAATTATGAATGAAAAGAATTTATTCACGGTCATTTGACTTTCACACCCCAGCTTATGGGATAATAAACCGATTTATTGCCCGAATTTTAATGATATTTTGCCCGATTTTCTGGATTTTTTGCCCGAAAAAATAACTTTTTTGGGGGTGTGGGGGGATGTCAGATGTGCCCCTGATCTGCTGTCTCCTACGGCTATGTAAGTCGAGCGGATAGAGGGCGTTCCCCCTTAACTGATGTGAAAATTATATAATATAAACCGTTATAAGGTGAAGTAATTCAATGCAATTAAAAATAGAAATAAAAATATCTGAATTATTGTTAGATTGCCATTTGATTTATTCCTGTTTATTGGGGTGGTTAAGAGGGTTGTGGAAGTCAGTTTCCGGTTTCAATTAGTTCCATCAATTGACTTTCACGTGTTTTTGGTTTTTTTTATTAAAGGGAATGTGCTATTTTTCTTTTCATATTATCATTTAGTAAGTTGTTTTGTTAACTGACTTGTATGTTATAAGGTTAAGGTGATCTGCTATTTTTCTTTTAATGTTATCCTACTTTTAAACGATTTTTAGTAGTTTTGGATGTTTTAGAGTTAAGGTGATCTGCTATTTTTCTTTTAATGTTATCTTAGCATTATTTCGAATAATAAACTGTCTACGTGCCACGTCTACTAAAAGATGTTATTCAAAATTAATGATTGTGGTTGGTGGTATTTTTCGACTTTTTCTCTCAACATTTTATCGTTGTCGTGTAAAATTGTCATATCTTTCAGATTTTGATAAATAAAATGAAATTTTGATACTGAAGAATAAGTGAGAAAGCGGTCGTTTCATAGGCGTACGGGAGAGGGTGCAGGGGGGGCGACCGCCCCCCAAAAAGTTTAGGCTCGATCATATTCGGGCAAAATTCTCGACATACTAGTATTCGGACAATGAAAGTTCCCGAGTCTTCTTGTTTTTTTTTTAGAAAAATACCCACTAATATTGCCGGGAACCGATTCTTGCCCGAATCCCTAGATTCTATTGAAGCAAAATACCCGAATATCGAGATATTCGTGTGGAAGCCTTGTGGGCTGGTGATATTTACCTTGGTTGTTCGGGCACTTTAGGATTCATGGAGGTTTCGGATTTGATCACCTGCGAGTATGAATTTCTGGAAGTCATCAGAAATTCACTTATTTCATGCAATATTCCAATAAATTATTGTTGAAGTTTGTGAATGGATATGAAATCGTTTTTGATGAATATTCTCATGGAGTATCAAATTAGTAACCCTTCATGATCAATTTTGTGCATGAATTCCGACATTGTGAGCATATTTCATGTTTTTTTCTCATCCCCCTCGTCCAATAATCAACCCCCAATTATGTCTCAGTAGTCAGAATGCAACAGATTGAATGTAGATTTTTAAAATTTTCTGGGGGAGGATCTCCCGCCCCCTGCAACGGTCTCGCGCCTTCAGCGCTTCTCGTAGTCGGGCTCCGCGTTCAGTAGAATTCGGGCAGAGTCCGAGATTCGGGCACAAATCTCTCCCGCACCCCCAGTTTCAAAACCTCCCGTACGCCTATGGGTCGTTTCATGTATATTACGGTGCTTACATCCAGCAGTGTTCTACTTTCTACTTTCGATTTGCTCAACTCAAAATTTTCATGGTCATCATATATTGAATTTTTGAGGAGACAATAAGTATTGGTCAGGCTTTCATGTGACATACCGGGGAGTTTTCTGGTAAAAGACAATTGAATTTCGTGATTTAACATGGAAAGGCATGGCAAATCAATTAGTAGACTGATTTCTACTGTAGAGTTGAAGGGAGGGAACTCGAATCTACCAGACTTATTAGCAAAGTCTAGTTCGATATGTTCGAGACAATATAATGACTCGGCTATGATAGCGGCCATCTTGCCCAGTATTTGGGCAGGAAAAGACAAATAATTTATTCAATATGGTGACCATCCTATTATCTATCCTGTTATCTAGCCTGTCTAGTTCCATGTTCCTTCAGCAACGTTAGACATTGGCATTATCTACCGTTGCTGGATTGACGGAGTTTTCTCGTCATTAACAACTAATAACCTCGTTTTAAAAACACTACGCCACATGGAAAGGCATGGCAAATCAATTAGTAGACTGATTTCTACTGTAGAGTTGAAGGGAGGGAACTCGAATCTACCAGACTTATTAGCAAAGTCTAGTTCGATATGTTCGAGACAATATAATGACTCGGCTATGATAGCGGCCATCTTGCCCAGTATTTGGGCAGGAAAAGACAAATAATTTATTCAATATGGTGACCATCCTATTATCTATCCTGTTATCTAGCCTGTCTAGTTCCATGTTCCTTCAGCAACGTTAGACATTGGCATTATCTACCGTTGCTGGATTGACGGAGTTTTCTCGTCATTAACAACTAATAACCTCGTTTTAAAAACACTACGCCACATTCAATTTAAGATCGTTGAGACTCGATTATCACAAGGTAAATTTGCCACAAGAAATCTGAGGTCTGGTCATTCGAAAGTTTTCCCGCAATAATTTGTTACAAGGAATATAACTGGCCGAACAATAATCGTTCGACCAATCAAAGTTAATGACGAGAAAAGCTTATCATGATACCAACGGATTAATGTAATGAAATGAAATGATAGCCGTTGCTAAAGGAACATGGTCTAGTTCCGAAGTTGATACGAAGGTGATTCGATATCTCTCGTGATTATCATTCTCACACTGTCGATTTCTCGTATTGGATTAAATAGAGAACTTCTCAAACATTGACCCAGTGTAAACAATTAAATAGGTTCTTGGTCCAAGATAGGTTGAACAGGTCGAATAAGTTGAATAGTTTGAACAGGTTGAACAGACTGAATAGGTTGAAACAGGTTGGACATTGTATATTAGGGTGAACAGGTTGAACAGGTTGGACACAAAATAGTCTATGTTCATAACGTTGTTTGACAATTAGACAAAACATGCAGATTATCCAAAAAATACGCTCACCCGTTTTTGCTAAAAAAGAAAGATTCCCTTACAAAATCAGAAATTTCATGGGAATTGTTTGGCAGCCATTTATTTATCCATGGGCGCATTAGCTGATTGAATATAGACCATTTTGAGAACAAAAGACGATGTCGCTTAGACCATTTTGCAAAAAAAAAAAGAAAGAGAATTCAATTTAAAATATCAAGTTGAGGTTTGAAGTAGGTTTATTATCTCAAAAACTCGAATTTGGCGTTTAGATCGTTTTACAAACAAACTCTTCTCTTGGTGGCTCACATACGACAAAATTATTATTTTTAATTTTTAATTATAAACCTGATTTTGTATTTATAAACTTGAATTTTTAATTAAAAACTTAAATTTTCACCTTGGTGGAAATTAGGTGATAATTCGGTAATAAATAATTAAAAACTTCAATTTCCACCATGGTGGATATTAATTTTCACCATGGTAGATATTATTTTCACCATGGTGAAAATTGAAGTTTTTAATTAAAAATTCAAGTTTATAAATACAAAATCAGGTTTATAATTAAAAATTTTGTCGTATGTGAGCCACCGTACTTATTCGTTTAATATGTCGTATATGGCGGATAAAAGACTTCTTGGGTCGTAGGCAAACGAGTTGTATAACGCCTTATTTTTCATTTTAGGCTGGGTACAAGTTTGAAAAATCATAATTGAATATGGAACAATATAAAACAACCATGATCTTGTATGACAAACGTGTCGACTTTGATTTTCCTATTGTTAATTTTTCATTCATGTGCAGTAACATACCACAGTCGCCTGCTTATGGCACGTACATTTCACAACTGGTCCGCTATAGGGCTTGTTCTCTTTATAAGGACTTTCTGACCATGAACCATGATCGTTACAGAGAACTCCTTGTCAAATACGACAAATTTGTTACTTGCATTTTGACTGATTTGTTTAGTCAGACATGAATTGATCGCATTGCACCTCATGATTTTGACCTTTATAGTAGTGGTGGGTGTCGCGAACGAAACAGACCATGCTTACTCTTTTCGAAACACCTGATAGTTCTTCTCGTATGGGAAGTCCACTACTATATGATTATTGAACCCGATTTTGCAGTGCTCTGGACGAGATTTTTGATTAACGCAATTGTTTTGCTTGTACAGATTTTTATTATGGAAGGGTTATCACAAACTGTTAAACGACAAAATCAGGAGATATTTAACATGTCAATTAAAAAAAAAAACGTCTTGACGTGGCTTATCGACTAGTATAACTCCATGGTCAACCAATTGAATTTCAGGTATATATTGGGCGCCATATTGTTTACCATAATCTCTAAAAACGACCACTAGAAGTGCCCCAGTCGCGATGAAAAGTCGGTAAGTGTGCTTTGACTACACGCTCCGATAACTTGAAAACAAAGTTTGAATGTTGTCTGTTGTGAAATAAAGTTTGAAAAGTAAACTATGAATATCTCTACTTTGTAATTATTAGATTGACTTGTTGATTTATAAAATGTTGAAATATGACATTTAAAACAGAAATAGACTGGGTCAAGTGAATAAGAAGGTGTGCTGGTGAATAATTTAGAAATCTTTCCTCGTATGAATGTTTGTATTCATAAAAAACCAGACCTATTCTTAAATCTGTTTCGATCATTTCATATGTATGACCAGTGATTCATAAAAAACGTCCGCAATTTCAACGGAAATTATCTCATCTGTTTATTAACCGATCTCTTTCAAAATTCTCGCTGATAAACTTTAAGATGTCTTGATCAAAAAAATAAAAAATGAAACTGATCGAATAGAAATGATAAAAAAAAGTACGAGGGGGGAGGGGGGGGAGTTCATAGACTCGGAAGGAATTATGCCAAGGTGATGAAACTTGGCATGCATTAAATTCAATATTTTCTGATACTAACCACATGATTTATTTTCAGATTAACTGATGCTGATGTAGTGTTTGAAAAGTAGAACGAGAGACGTTTTGCGAATATGGATAAAATTTGGCACTGTGCCCTGAACAAAATACTACCAGTAAGAATTTTGAACGAGCACAAACAACTGAGATACTTTCCGTCGAATTTTGGGGACGTTTTTCTACGCAATATAGTCATAGATTTAAAATGATTTACAATTGTAATCAATTGAGTATACTGCTTTAGAACAAAGGTTATCTATATAGTATAGGGACAAGGTGATGGAATTATTGTTCTTCAATTTCTATCACCAATGATGACTAACAAGATGCTGTAGGTGTCCGTTTTGTGACCTTGCATTCCGATCATACTGACAACGTAACAGTGGAAATAACCGAGGTGCAGTCTACGTTGCGTGACACAGCCAAGTTTACTGAAGTCATACACGTACAGTCCTGTCACAATCTCTGTTAGACAACTCAAACGAGGTCCAACCCCACCAAACAGGATATCAGGAGACTGAAGCGGGGAGAACGCGTAAAGGGCCTTCTTTCCACGCAATCTGGGAATCAATAATGGAAGTCATAGACGTAGGAGGGGGGGGGGGGCAGGGGGTCAGCTGCCCCCCCCCCCCCAAATATTATGTTTTCGGGCAAAAAATCCCCCAATTCGGGCAAAATATTGTTAAAATTCGGGCAATAAGTCGGTTCCCCCCGCCCCCCGTCGTGGGCCCCTACGGCTATGATGGAAGTAAATCTATTAAATGATGGTGATCCTTTGTTTTTAGTGATCCCATATTGTAAATGATACCCCTTACTACATTTTATATTTCAATTCAAATTCAATCTAGTTTATAATACAGACAGGTTTGTGCAAGTTAAAATCAGATATTTTCTAGAGTCTCTCACGACCTTCAATCGTTCAGGGTTAAATAACAATTAATATGTTTTCAAAAGACTATTATAATACCTGTATTGAACGGAAATCGAACTGTGTTTATTATTCAAGAGTTTTGGTTTTATAATACCCTTACTATGTTAGTCATCTCTATTCTGTGTCACCTATCACTACAGATAGAATTGGCTCATTATAATAATAATACACTATTAAAAATGATATCAAAATCATATTAAAGGGTCAATGCATTTACTAACAAAATTTTGATGTCTAGAACCATGTCTTCATGGTCGATGGATCTTGCGATGAAATTACAGGTCTGTCGGTCAAAATCTTCAAAATGGCCGATATTTGTATTTGAATAATGACTAATTTAACGTTATAATATCACATTGGAGATCTCTGGTCGATTAGGGCTCTGTATTTTGGTAAATATCAATTGATCATAAACATAGTTCTAGACATAAAAAAATTGCAAATGATTTAGAAGTGAATTTATTGCCTTCACAATATATTTCCATGGCGGCCATTTCGGTTTTTTTTTTTGCCCCTAAAGAAATTACTCAAGATAACCCTGAGATGATCAATAAACCAAAAAACTTGATAATGACTCCCAAATATGCTTTTCCTGGAAATGGCCTCTTGGGATCTGGACTATTATTACACTTTTATAATTCAAGTCAAATTCAATCTTGTTTATAAACTAATGCTCAAAGGAAAGTACCCATTTTTTCATTTTACTGTAAAATTTCAAACAACAAATATAAAGTGATAAAACCACTGTGATGCATCTGAAAACGGTCAACACAATACTTTATGTAAAGTACAATAAAATAAGTGACAGAATCGCGCTTGCGGAGTTGCCAATCATGTATCTGCCGTCGCCCAATTCTCCATTTCCGTCATTCGATAGTATCGGTGTCGAGTGCACTCTGCAGTTGGGTCAACATGCTCCAATATCACGTTCCCTTAGTCGCTAGGACACTGAGTGTCAGCTGATATTGTGTCCCAATGATTCCAAGGATGAATGTTCCTGATATTGCGGTCCCAAACTGGTGTTGTGACACATAATCAGTCACTCCTAGGCCTGTCTGATGTATTGCCTGTGTACCTCAAACGCTGTATCAATCTTGTTACAGTTTTTCTGTTGCAATCAAGGGTTCTTGCAATCAAGGTGTTGTTTGCTCCTTGTTGCACAATCTCCACAGCTCTCTCTCTCTTTCAATCCGGCTCAAATGCGGCATACTTTTTGTGTTTTTCTTAAGCCTCTTGTGTTGACGTGTCCAGTAATCTATTTTATACCACCATCATTCATGCGTATTCCGTGTAACATCAGAATTTGTCGCTTTTTGTTTTTTGCGCTGTTTGCGTGATTTATTCACTTTTTCATAATTTTTTTCACATAAAATATTGCTTTGATCGTGTGTGAGATGCATCACAGTGGTTTTATCACTTTATTTTTACTTTTGTTGATTTTCCTGCAACATATACAGGTGGGTACTTTCTTTTGAGCATTAGTTATAATACAGACAGGTTTGTACAAGTTAAAATCAGATATTTTCTAGAGTCTCTCACGACCTTCAAACGTACAGGGTTAAATAACAATTAATATGTTTTCAAAAGTCTATTATAATACCTGTATTGAACGGAAATCGAATCGAATGGTGTTTATTATTCAAGAGTTTTGGTTTTATAATACCCTTACTGTATTAGTCATTCTATTCAGTGTCGCCTATCACTACAGATAGAATTGGCTCATTACAATAATAATACACTATTAAAAACACCATTGAATAATAAAACTCAAGAACGAACGATTCCAAACCGTAAATATATTAAAGGGAAAGGTTGGATGACCATAGTCTCCAACCAAGAGTTTGACTGCCACACTAACAACCTAGAGTTTGACTGTCACAAGGGTTTGACTGTCACACAAACAACCAAGAGTTTGACTGTCACACTATCAACCAAGAGTTTGACTGTTCATATAAACAACCAAGGGTTTGACTGTCACACTAATAACCAAGGGTTTGACTGTTCACACAAACAACCAAGGGTTTGACTGTCACACTAACAACCAAGGGTTTGACTGTCACACTAACAACCAGGAGTTTGACTGTCACACTAATAACAAAGGGTTTGACTGTTCACACTAACAGCCAAGGGTTTGACTGTTCACACTAACAGCCAAGAGTTTGACTGTCACACTAACAACCAAGAGTTTGACTGTTCACACTAACAACCAAGGGTTTGATTGTCACACTAACAACCAAGGGATTGACAATAACACTAACAACCAAGGGTTTGATTGTCACACTAACAACCAAGGGTTTGACTCTCACACTAACAACCAACAGTTTAATTGTCACACTAACAACCAAGGGTTTGACTGTCACACTAACAACCAATGGCTTGACTGGCACACAAACAACCAAGGGTGTTACTGTCACACAAATAAGATTTGGCCCGCGGGCCACCATTGGAGACGGTCTGAGCTAGAGTATAAGTATAGTACAGAGCTAGATTTTAGAAGAATAAGAGCTAGATTACAAGAATATTTAGAGCTAGATTACAAGAATATTTAGAGCTAGACTTTAGAATATTTAGGGCTAGATTACAAGAATATTTAGAGCTAGATTACACCAATATTTAGAGCTAGACAAGAATATTTAGAGCTAGATTACAAGAATATTTAGAGCTAGACTACAAGAATATTTAGAGCTAGACTACAAGAATATTTAGAGCTAGACAAGAATATTTAGAGCTAGATTACAAGAATATTTAGAGCTAGATTACAAGAATATTTAAAGCTAGACAAGAATATTTAGAGCTAGATTACAAGAATATTTAGAGCTAGACTACAAGAATATTTAGAGCTAGACAAGAATATTTAGAGCTAGATTACAAGAATATTTAGGGCTAGATTACAAGAATATTTAGAGCTAGATTACAAGAATATTTAGAGCTAGACTACAAGAATATTTAGAGCTAGATTACAAGAATATTTAGAGCTAGATTACAAGAATATTTAAAGCTAGACAAGAATATTTAGAGCTAGATTACAAGAATATTTAGAGCTAGACAAGAACATTTAGAGTTAAGATTACAAGAATATTTAGAGCTAGATAACAAGAATATTTAGAGCTAGATAACAAGAATATTTAGAGCTAGATTACAAGAATATTTAGAGCTAGATTTTAGAAACGTTAGAGCTAGACAAGAATATTTAGAGCTAGACAAGATTATTAAGAGCTAGATTACAAGAATATTTAGAGCTAGACTGCTCAGACATGAGATAATGTTTGTGTACGTGGTAGATTACATGTTTGTAATTTAGACTGCCAGAACGGTTGCTACTGTTAGGGCGTATACACAAACAGTTACTCTTAGCTATAACTAGACACGTATTGTATCCAAGTCAAATAATTCGTTTTCACAATAATCGATTTTGAATAACAAGTTGAGTCATACAATTTCTTTTCTTGACTTGTTCTTTCAATTTCTGAATTCATTTTTATTTTTGCATTAAACTGAATAGGGCATATTCTTTACATGGCCTATTTATAAGCTGATAGCATCATTTTAAATTTATTACAGGCCTATAACTTGAGCTGAGCCCCAGATTTTCATTAGAAGAACGTTAACTTTGAAGAAACTTGTTATAACTTGGTGTGATATATAGAGGAGCGCGAGTAACGCTCTTATCAGTATTTTGTTTAACTTCTTGTCCTGATAACGACTACAGGTAACGTCTACTTACTCAAACTATATTTTATTGCTTATTTATTATGTAAATTAGAATATCAGATGATAGTGTTGAAATATATTTTACATAATTGTGTCTAAATGTAAATGGGTAGTCTAGTTCACTGGTTACTGGCTGTATAATCATATATGTATGGGGTGCACTTCTTTGCAGGAGAGAACACGTTTGTCAGAATTTCGTCTTCCCACAAACTATGATGTGTATCCTCTCTAGTGCGTTCATTGATCATTTTTCAATATATTTTGGACTCTGAAGCATTTCAATATTGTTATGTACACTGAACATAAAATTTCAAATCTAATTTTGTTATACGCCCACACATTAATGTGGGCGTATATTGTAGTCGCCCCTGCCTGTCTGTTTGTCTGTCCGCTTGTCTGTGGACACGATAGAGAGATGGATTCTTGATAGATTTAGATGAAACTTGATGTGATTTTTTTACCTTGATAAACCCTATTGAAAATCAGAAATATCAAGAAATATTTTATGAGTAATTGCCCTTGTTCTTAAAACGCGATAATTTTTCATCCCGTATCATTCTTAAAGTTGTGGACACTATAGAGAGTTGGTTGGTTGAAGGATTTTGAGTGTTTATAATCACCTAAGGATAAACCCTATTTTAAATCAGACAAATCGACAAATATTTAACAGGTTATTGCCCTTGCTTTTGAAAATATGTTGTGGACACGACAGGGGCCTGGTTTCTTGATGGATTTTGATGAAACTTGTTGTGAGTTTAGAAAGGCATTGTCCTAATTATACGGTGGCTCACATACGACATTTTAACTTTTTATTTTCATTAAAGACTTTTAATTTTCACCCAGGTGATAATTCAAGAATAAATAAGTCACGTGATCAGATTCAATCTTCTTAAAGGGGAATGTTCAGAAATTTTGAATGTCGATTTGGACCTTGTGTAAATAGCATTCAGAACAACCAAAAAATCGCACAATCCCTTCAATTGAACACGTACCTAAACATTTATCTTTCATTTTTATATGCCCACATAAATATGTGATGGTATATATTGTCGTCACCCCCGTCCGTCGGTCAGTCCGTCAACATTTCTTGTTAATACTATAGATACTACAGTTTTCATCTGATTTTGATGAAACTTTCTGTGACGCTTTACATGGGCGAAGCAAAGATCTAGAGAGAAATGGGGGGGGGGGGTGCTCTGAAATATAACATGCTTCAAATTTTTAGAGGTTTTGACATCAGTCGGGCAAAAATAGGTGGTGGGGTGAAAGCTCGAGCCGGGGTTCCTCCTATAAAAACACTGAGGTCATAATAAGAGAACATCGTAATACGCCCACTTTTATAATGGCAGCCAATTCGTCTGGGGGTTGACAAGAGTAAATGAAAGATTCTGAGAAAGACATTTTCTCTAAAATCAAGGGCAATAACCGTATGTTAAATATCTTTTGATCTGTCTGATTTTCAAAAGGGTTTATCCATGGATGGTTAAAGTTAGAATTATTTATTCTTGAATTATCACCTGGGTGAAAATAAAGGTTTTAATTATTTATTCTTGAATTATCACCTGTGTGAAGACTATTGTAATCTTGGTGAAAATTCAAGTTTTTAATTATTTATTCGTTGAATTATCACCTAGGTGAAAATTCAAGTTTTTGATTAAAAATCAAATTCCACCCAGGTGCAAAATAATATTCACCTAGGTGAAATTTAAAAGTATTTAATTATAATAAAAAGTTAAAATGTCGTATGTGAGCCACCATATAATTGATTACCCAATTTATTATTAGAAATATAGAATAATATAGAAATTATTATTATTATGATTATAATCACCCAAGGATGAACCCTTTAAAAAATCAGACTAATCGAAAATATTTCGTGGATTATTGCCCTTGCTTTGAAAATATGTTGTGGACACGATAGAGATCTTGACGGATTTTGATGAAACTTAGTATGAGTGTTTGTAATGACCTTGGGATAAATCCCATTGAAAATCTGAAACATCGAAAAATATTTATGAGTTTTTGCTTTTGTTCTTTAAAATACGTTAAATTTTCAGCCTTTAAAGGGGAATGTTGAGCATTTTTTATGTTGATTTGAGCCTTAAATCTTCGTAAACAATCAAACAAAAGAAAAAAAGTAAAAATAAGTAATAAAACTTTCCGAAATTCCATAAATCACCTCTGTAAAGCCTCATGGAAAGAACTTTACTTGTATATCCTTACACTATTTTTGATTAGATTATCTAAAATAATTCTGGTGTCTGTGAATAGGGCCACGACATCGAGTTAGTGAACATGTTCCTTTAACGGAGATGTTGACACGATAGAGAGCAGGTTTCTTGTCTTATTTTGATGAAACTTGTTGTGAGTGTTCGTAATCATCGAAGGAAGAACCCTATTGAATATCAAACTAATCGAAAATATTTTATGGGCTATTGCCCTTGCTTTTGAAAATATGCTGTGGACACGATAGGGAGTTGGTTTCCTGATGGATTTCGATGAAACTTCAAGTAAATGTTTGTAATGGATAAACCCATTTGAAAATCGGTAAGCAGTCATTTAGGCACACATTTTTAATCACACATCATTTAAACACAGTACTTTAGGCACACTTCCTTTAGTCACACGGTCAGATAGACACACGTCATATAGGCACAGTGTCATTTAGGCACAGCCATTTAGGCACACTTTCAATTAGGCACACTGTCATTTAGGCACAGTGATTTAGGCACACCTTTAATTAGGCACACATTCATTTAGGCACATATTCAATTAGGCACACATTCATTTAGGCACATATTCAATTAAGCACACTAATATGCGGCACTATGTTATTTAGGCAAACCTGACTCCAATCTCCAACGAGGGGGTTGGGGTACATGGTTCTTAAAAGCTCAATTAACGGAAAAGCAAGATCACTTCATATTAGATAAAAGAAAGGGATAGGTCACATAATGTTCAACATGCATGATTTTCCAAGTTGTAAGATGCTATCACTTCCCTATAGAATGGTTCTGTACCTTCGCTGCATTTTTCTAAACAAACAAAAAACAATCAACAACACATTTTGCAAAGCCCAAACCCCGCAAATTTAAACAGCTGCAGCCTGCAATACAAATTTCTTATCATTTATCTTAACTCTCCCCCCATTAAAATTTCTTCTCAGTCGCGTCTACGGACCTTGAATTTTGCGCTAACCTATCCCTTTCTTTCTTCTAATATAAAGTGATATCGCTTTTCCGTTAATTGGGCTTTTGAGCTGCCATTTACCCCCAACCCCTTTTTAGAGTCAGGTTTACTTAAATGACATATTGCCGCATATAAGTGTGCTTAATTCAAAATGTGCCTAAATGGATGTGTGCCTAATTGAATATGTGCCTAAGTCACTGTGGCTAAATGACAGTGTGCCGAAATTTAGTGCGCCTAAAAAGAGTGTGCCTAATTGAATATGTGCCTAATTGAAAGTATGTCTAAATGACTGTGCCTAAATGACACTGTGCCTATATGACCTGTGTCTATCTGACCGTGTGACTAAAAGAAGTGTGCCTAAAGTACTGTGTCTAAATGAAGTGTGCTTAAAAAATGTGTGCCTAAATGACAGTGAATCTGAAAATCAGACAGATCAAAAGATATTTAACATACGGTTATTGCCCTTGATTTTAGAGAAAATGTCTTTCTCAGAATCTTTTATTTACTGACAACTCTTGTCAACCCCCGGACGAATTGGCTGCCATTATAAAAGTGGGCGTATTACGATGTACTCTTATTATGACCTCAGTGTTTCTATAGGAGAGTATCTTCTATAACATCCAATATTAAAACTGAAACATGGCTAAATTATGATAAATGTATAAATATACTATAAATTAGCTGATAGTTGACTTATATAGTAAAATGGACCTTAAACTCTTATGATGTATATAATGTTAGATTGGTTAGATTGTATACCGACGCCATAGGAAAATGTAATCCACTAAGCGACAAGTAAAATGTAAGGAAATTTAAGTTTATATTTATAATTTATTTTTCAGCATACGTTACCTGTCCTTACAATACTGCCTTCTTTATATAAAGTTGATATTTACAGGTGAGGTAATTTACTTTAATAACGCCACAACTCTCTTTCGGTCTGGAATCGGGTAATAAATTTTTATATTTTTGGTTGTCTCCCTTCTGTTTCCAAACAATGGAGAAAAATCAATTCCGTTAATAAAAATGGATTCCAGAATCATGGCAAAATCGAGAAAAATAGTACTCCTATTACCATCAGGTGTTTCGAAAAATAAAAGAAAAATTGTACAAAAATTGAGAGCAATAGTTGTAAAGAAGTGGACCCCAAATAGAGAAGTACTATCCAGTGTTTCAAAAAGAGGTTTTCTAAATGTGTATCGGAGACGCTGATGGCATCATTTCAATTTTCAATCAGACGCCTGTTGTTCTTACAATTCTTCTTAAACTAAGTATTTTATAAACCACAGATCGTGAATTATGTACATGAATGCTAGGGATGTCTCCAATAGAAATATTCTCTGGGAACACCTCTTAACAATACCTTTATTAACTAAAACTTTTTTTACAGATTATATGGTTATAAATAACTAGAAGTCACACCCTCGTTTTCACCAGGGAGATTTTCATTTCTACTATTACCATTTTAAACTCAACCCACCTGTGTGTAGGGACTATGTTTTTTATTTTATTTTTTTTTTTTCATTTTAATAATTTTTACTTCAATGGTGTATTAGAAAAAAGAGATAAAGACAAATATCACAATTTTATGTATAGATACTTCTAGAATGTTATAACTTCAATATGGTGCTTCTGGTGACAATGTAATAACCACATTAAACGTTGAAGTAATAAATATTCTAGGAGTATCTATACATAACATTGCCCTATTTATTATTATAGTTGTCAAGTCACTCCAAGACATCAGCTAGGGTGAATATCTTACTACCTGTTATCAGACTAAAAGTTTAATTTGTTCAGTGTGTTTGTAAGTATTATATAGTTTTTATTGTATTATACTATTATAGTTGTCTAGTTATTCAAAAAACATCAACTAGGGTGAATATCTTACTACCTGTTATCAGACTAAAAGTTTAATTTGTTCAGTGTGTTTGTAAGTATTATATTATATTGTCTTTATTGTATTATATTATTATAGTTGTCTAGTCACTCCAAAACATCAGCTAGGGTGAATATCATACTACCTGTTATCAGACTAAAAGTTTAATTTGCTCAGTGTGTTTGTAAGTATTATATTATATTGTCTTTATTGTATTATATTATTATAGTTGTCTAGTCACTCCAAAACATCAGCTAGGGTGAATATCTTACTACCTGTTATCAGACTAAAAGTTTAATTTGTTCAGTGTGTTTCTAAGTATTATATTGTCTTTATTGTATTATATTATTATAGTTGTCTAGTCACTCCAAGACATCAACTAGGGTGAATATCTTACTACCTGTTATCAGACTAAAAGTTTAATTTGTTCAGTGTGTTTGTAAGTATTATATTATATTTTCTTTATTGTATTATATTATTATAGTTGTCAAGTCCCTCCAAGACATCAGCTAGAGTGAATATCTTACTACCTGTTATTAGACTAAAATTTTAATTTGCTCAGTGTGTTTGTAAGTATTATATTATATTGTCTTTATTGTATTATATTATTATAGTTGTCTAAACACTCCAAGACATCAGCTAGGGTGAATATCTTACTACCTGTTATCAGACTAAAAGTTTAATTTATTCAGTGTGTTTGTAAGTATTATATTGTCTTTATTGTATTATATTATTATAGTTGTCTAGTCCACCAAGACATCAGCTAGGGTGAATATCTTACTACCTGTTATCAGACTAAAAGTTTAATTTGTTCAGTGTGTTTGTAAGTATTATATTGTCTTTATTGTATTATATTATTATAGTTGTCTAGTCCCTCCAAGACATCAGCTAGAGTGAATATCTTACTACCTGTTATCAGACTAAAAGTTTAATTTGTTCAGTGTGTTTGTAAGTATTATATTATATTGTCTTTATTGTATTATATTATTATAGTTGTCTAGTCCCTCCAAGACATCATCTAGGGTGAATATCTTACTACCTGTTATCAGACTAAAAGTCTAATTTGTTCAGTGTATTTGTAAGTATTATATTGTCTTTATTGTATTATATTCTTATAGATGTCTAGTCACTCCAAGACATCAGCTAGGGTGAATATCTTACTACCTGTTATCAGACTAAAAGTTTAATGCATTCAGTGTGTTTGTAAGTATTATATTATATTGTCTTTATTGTATTATATTATTATAGTTTTTTAGTAACTCCAAGACATCAGCTAGAGTGAATATCTTACTACCTGTTATCAGACTAAAAGTTTAATTTATTCAGTGTGTTTGTAAGTATTATATTGTCTTTATTGTATTATATTATTATAGTTGTCTAGTCCATCAAGACATCAGCTAGGGTGAATATCTTACTACCTGTTATCAGACTAAAAGTTTAATTTGTTCAGTGTGTTTGTAAGTATTATATTATATTGTCTTTATTGTATTATATTATTATAGTTGTCTAGTCCCTCCAAGACATCATCTAGAGTGAATATCTTACTACCTGTTATCAGACTAAAAGTCTAATTTGTTCAGTGTATTTGTAAGTATTATATTGTCTTTATTGTATTATATTCTTATAGATGTCTAGTCACTCCAAGACATCAGCTAGGGTGAATATCTTACTACCTGTTATCAGACTAAAAGTTTAATGCATTCAGTGTGTTTGTAAGTATTATATTATATTGTCTTTATTGTATTATATTATTATAGTTTTTTAGTAACTCCAAGACATCAGCTAGAGTGAATATCTTACTACCTGTTATCAGACTAAAAGTTTAATTTGTTCAGTGTGTTTGTAAGTATTATATTATATTGTCTTTATTGTATTATATTATTATAGTTGTCTAGTCCACCAAGACATCAGCTAGGGTGAATATCTTACTACCTGTTATCAGACTAAAAGTTTAATTTGTTCAGTGTGTTTGTAAGTATTATATTATATTGTCTTTATTGTATTATATTATTATAGTTGTCTAGTCCACCAAGACATCAGCTAGGGTGAATATCTTACTACCTGTTATTGGAATAAACGTTTAATTCGTTCAGTGTGTTTGTAAGTATTATATTATATTGTCTTTATTGTATTATATTATTATAGTTGTCTAGTCCACCAAGACATCAGCTAGGGTGAATATCTTACTACCTGTTATCAGACTAAAAGTCTAATTTGTTCAGTGTGTTTGTAAGTATTACATTACATATTCTTTATTTTATTATATTATTATAGTTGTCTAGCCACTCCAAGACATCAGCTAGAGTGAATATCTTACTACCTGTTATCAGACTAAAAGTCTATATTGTTCAGTGTATTTGTAAGTATTATATTGTCTTTATTGTATTATATTATTATAGTTGTCTATCCACTCCAAGACATCAGCTAGGGTGAATATCTTACTGCCTGTTATCAGGCTAAAAGTTTAATTTATTCAATGTGTTTGTAAGTATTATATTATATTGTCTTTATTGTATTATATTATTATAGTTGTCTATCCACTCCAAGACATCAGCTAGGGTGAATATCTTACTACCGGTTATCAGACTAAATGTTTAATTTACTCAGTGGGTTTGTAAGTATCATATTATATTGTCTTTATTGTATTATTTTATTATAGTTGTCTATCCACTCCAAGACATCAGCTAGGGTGAAAATCTTACTACCTGTTATCAGACTAAAAGTTTAATTTACTCAATGTGTTTGTAAGTATTATATTATATTGTCTTTATTGTATTATATTATTATAGTTGTCGAGTCCCTTCAAGACATCAGCTAGGGTGAATATCTTACTACCTGTTATCAGACTAAAAGTTTAATGCATTCAGTGTGTTTGTAAGTATTATATTATATTGTCTTTATTGTATTATATTATTATAGTTTTTTAGTAACTCCAAGACATCAGCTAGAGTGAATATCTTACTACCTGTTATCAGACTAAAAGTTTAATTTGTTCAGTGTGTTTGTAAGTATTATATTATATTGTCTTTATTGTATTATATTATTATAGTTGTCTAGTCCACCAAGACATCAGCTAGGGTGAATATCTTACTACCTGTTATCAGACTAAACGTTTAATTTGTTCAGTGTGTTTGTAAGTATTATATTATATTGTCTTTATTGTATTATATTATTATAGTTGTCTAGTCACTCCAAAACATCAGCTAGGGTGAATATCATACTACCTGTTATCAGACTAAAAGTTTAATTTGCTCAGTGTGTTTGTAAGTATTATATTATATTGTCTTTATTGTATTATATTATTATAGTTGTCTAGTCACTCCAAAACATCAGCTAGGGTGAATATCTTACTACCTCTTATCAGACTAAAAGTTTAATTTGTTCAGTGTGTTTCTAAGTATTATATTGTCTTTATTGTATTATATTATTATAGTTGTCTAGTCACTCCAAGACATCAACTAGGGTGAATATTTTACTACCTGTTATCAGACTAAAAGTTTAATTTGTTCAGTGTGTTTGTAAGTATTATATTATATTGTCTTTATTGTATTATATTATTATAGTTTTTTAGTAACTCCAAGACATCAGCTAGAGTGAATATCTTACTACCTGTTATCAGACTAAAAGTTTAATTTGTTCAGTGTGTTTGTAAGTATTATATTATATTGTCTTTATTGTATTATATTATTATAGTTGTCTAGTCCACCAAGACATCAGCTAGGGTGAATATCTTACTACCTGTTATCAGACTAAAAGTTTAATTTGTTCAGTGTGTTTGTAAGTATTATATTGTCTTTATTGTATTATATTATTATAGTTGTCTAGTCCACCAAGACATCAGCTAGGGTGAATATCTTACTACCTGTTATCAGACTAAACGTTTAATTTGTTCAGTGTGTTTGTAAGTATTATATTATATTGTCTTTATTGTATTATATTATTATAGTTGTCTAGTCCACCAAGACATCAGCTAGGGTGAATATCTTACTACCTGTTATCAGACTAAACGTTTAATTTGCTCAGTGTGTTTGTAAGTATTATATTATATTGTCTTTATTGTATTATATTATTATAGTTGTCTATCCACTACAAGACATCAGCTAGGGTGAATATCTTACTACCTGTTATCAGACTAAAAGTTTAATTTGCTCAGTGTGTTTGTAAGTATTATATTATATTGTCTTTATTATATTATATTATTATAGTTGTCTAGCCGGTAGTAGGGCGTTTTACACCCAGATAATTCCCGTCCGGACAATTCCCGCCCGGCCAATTCCTATCAGGACATTTCGCACCAGGATGATTTGCATCAGGACAACTTCCACCCGAGACATTTCACACCCAGGCACTTTACACTCAGGACGATTCACATCCAGTAAAACTGACACCCGGAAATTTTTGTATTACGTATGAAGAAACGACACATTAAATAAATCATTTTTCAACATCTATCGTATGTCTTTTGATAGAAAATATTTAGCTATACCACTGTGGCGAGTTTTAACGGGAATAAAAGTAAGCGCGCCATGTATTTTTTGATTTACTTGTGAGTTGAGATTTTGTCGCCGACTGCAATTTCAAATTTACTATTTCATATTTCCGCAGAATTTTTTTTTTATAAACACTGGTCCTCATGTCGATCAAGTGTTGTATGAGATAAATGATATTTCACAGACTGAAATAATAAACGGTTATGGCATGGCATAAGGAACCCTTCTTGGTGGTAACTGACGATGAAATAGTAAATTTGAAATTGCAGTCGGCGACAAAATCTCAACTCACAAGTAAATCAAAAAAAAAAAACATGACACGCTTACTTTTACTCAGTCTGTGAAATATCATTTATCTCATACACTTGATCGATATGAGGACCAGTGAATAAAATACAATTCTTCGGAAATATGAATTCGACATTCGTATGGTAAATCTCATCTCACAAGTAAAATAAACAATACATGGCGCGCTTACTTTTATTCCCGTTAAAACTCGCCACAGTGGGATAGCTGAATATTTTCTATCAAAAGACATACGATAGATGTTGAAAAATGATTTATTTGTTGTTTCGTTTCTTCATACGTAATAACAAAATTCTAACTTTCTAAAAATTATCTGCAGCATGGCATAAGGAACCCTTCTTGGTGGTAACTTAATGGGTTTTGAGTTGCCAGTATTGATCGAATGTTCAACCAATTCCGTGTGCCCAAGTTTACCATCAGGATCCATAAAAATATCTTGAAACACATAAATAGAATTCTTCTTAATCTCAATTTTTTCTAGTAAAAAAAAAACAAAAAAAACTTTTTATTTCTTCATACGTAATAAAAAAAAAACATTCCAATTTTTTAGTGCAGCCTACGGAGTCTGTCGGAGGATTCATGACACTCCCCAGGTGTCCTCTTAGAATTGAAGCAGATCTATCAGTTTACGTCCATATACGTCGGGGGGGGGGGGGGGAATGGAATCAAAATGTGACTGAGTTACTTTAAACTGTAAAGTTGAAATTATATGTTAATTAGAGTTATCTCCCTTATGAATAAAAAAGATGGCTGAAAACAGATTTGTAAACACAGAATTTGAATGATTGATTGGACCTGCACATTTGAATGAGTATACAGTCCTCACTTTTTGATCCGGAGCCTTTCCAGAACCCAACGCCAGTTAAGCCCGTACATGGTCCTAAACCAGACGGATATAACTGAGAATTCCCACGAAGAATTTTCCAGAAAATTAGCAACTTGCCAATGACAGACGATCTTCACCTGTTACTGAGTTTGCTTTTAAAGAAGAATTTAAAGTTGTTAAAATAAATACGACTGGGTCACTATGTCTGGAGAAAACGGAAAGAAGAAACGGATTCGAGGTGGCCACAGATCATCTTTAAAGCGACTTCTTTCGATATCTGGAGAAATATTTGATACGTCAATTAGCCATGCAGATAATCCGAATATTCCAACTATAAAGGAAAAGACAACACAGCCTAAAAGAAAAACTTACAGTTCTGAAGGATGTAGACAACGCAATTTTCGATGGTTTAAAGTCGGACGGTGATTTTGAAATGGAGATAAAATGTTTTCAGAGAAACCGCACAACTTACAATTGTTAAATTAGAGTCAACATTATCAGAAATAGAGAGTATATCAGATAGGAGAAGTGAGGTCTCAACTGTTTTGGGAGTTCAACCAAGCACCTCACAGATCCCTGTACAGCACCAACCAATACCTGATCATGATAATGAGTAACTTTCCACAGAATAACCTTAATCGGATGATGACATCGAACACACAGGAACAAGATCACACACTGACATCCATTTCAAACTTCCAAAGTTGACTTTGAAAACCTTTCACGGAGAATATTCAAAATGGCAAGAATTTTGGACTTATACAATTCAGCATTACACAGCAATTCATCTTTAACAGACATCGATAAATTTAATTATTTAAAATAATTACTTGATGGATCTGCAGCTAACTCCATATCCGGTTTACCACTAAGTTCAAGTAATTATGAGGAAGCCGTAACAATTTTAAGGAAACGTTTTGGAAATCGTCAACAGATAATTAATAGACACATGAAACTTTTATTGAATTTGAACACTGTAACAGATATGCATAATCTACGAAGTTTGAGACAAATGTATGATGTAATTGAGTCAAATGTAAGAAGCTTGCAGACACTGGGAGTACCTTCCACATCTTACGGAAATTTATTGTCAACCAGCTTTATGGATAGAATACCACATGAACAAAATTATAATTGGTCGAGAAGTCTGAGATGACGACTGGAAGTTTGAGAGAGTCCTTGGTATTATGTTGCGAGAATTAGAAGCACGAGAAAGAACTGTCACACCTAGCGGTAATTTTCTAATTTTCGTCATAAATCGACCACATCATCATCAACCAATAGCTATAAGACACATCGGATGTCCTTTTGGATTTCGAGTTTCGTTTTGCGTTTTGCGGTTCGGATCGTTAGTACTTGGTTTCTCTATAATAGTTCATCAAGTACAACACATGGTTGCACTTAATGTAACAAGCCCCACACATCCAATTCCTGCAGAGCAGTGAGTAATATTGAAGCTCGAAAAGAAATTTTGAAGAAAACAGGGAGGTTTCAAGACTCAAGAAATGGTTACCATGCAGCAGTTTTATATACATCCGAAACTTCATGTTCAGTACTTTTACCAACCGCCATGGCAGAAGTTTATAATCCGAACTTATAGCGAGACGTCGAAGTATTTTAGATACAGGAAGTCAACGTACTTACATCACAAGGCACCTACAGGAATTATTGCAGTTACAAACACCTACTACAAGTACGGTCAAGATTAAATCATTTGGATCAACGGTTGAGTTCTCCCAAGACATAGAAGTTGTAAAATTTATGATAAAGAATTCATATGGTAACGACATTACGATGACAGCCTTCGTAGTACCGATTATTTGTCAACCACTTAAAGGTCAAAACCTGGACGAAGTTAAGATTAAATATCATCGATATATCAATTTGAAATTTGCTGATTCTACGAATAGTAACACAGATACTGAAATTGACATTGGATCTGACCAGTATTGGAATATTGTCACCGGACGTATATTATGGGGGGAGTTAGGCCCTACTGCAATGGTGACTAAACTTGATTGGGTATTCTCTGGAAGCAACTTGAAAACATTTTTGGTGACAACCTTACACATATCATTAGATGAGCAACTTAAACAATTCTGGGAAATTGAATCACTCGGACTACAGAACAAAACAGCATATGATGATTTGACCGAGAACATACGGTCCACTTACCACAGATACGATGTCATGTTACCATGGAAACAGCCATACCCGATTCTACCTGACAACTTCCAGTTTTGCCACAGAAGATTGAACAATTTATTGAAGAGACTGAGGGCAGACACAGATTTGTTGAAAGAGTATGATAAGATTATAAGAGAGCAAGTTAAGAGTGGAATATTAGAAGAAGTGAATTGCACAAGCAGAGAAAAAGGTAGAAGTACATTACCTTCCTCATCACGCAGTTATCAGGAGAGAAAAATTGACAACAAAACTTCGCATTGTTTACGATGCTTCAGCGAAAACTCCAACATCACCATCACTAAACGATTGTCTATATTCTGGTCCACCACTTAATCAGAAGATTTTTAACATTATTCTAAGATTCAGAACACACAGAATAGCACTTATTGCAGATATAGAGAAAGCCTTTCTTATGGTATCGATGAAAGAAGAAGACAGAGATGTACTGAGATTTTTATGGGTTGATGATATCCAGAAGGCTGATCCAAAATTAAAAGTTTCCGGTTTACCAGAGTTGTCTTTGGAGTATCATCTAGTCCATTTCTACTCAACGCCACCATCAAGTACCACATGGAACAATATTACAACAATGATCCTGAATTTGTAGATCTATTTTTGAAATCAATTAACGTTGATAACTTAACTTCTGGAGCAAAAAATGAAGAAGATGCTTTTAATATTTATCAGAAGTCAATATTATCTGAAGGAGGTTTTAATTTAAGAAAATTTGTATCGAATTCATCACAGCTTAGAGAAATAATCACCTTTGAAGAGACACAATAAGAATCGAGACACATTTTACCCACGGAAATCAAATTTCAGAAGAAAATGAAACTTTTACCAAGAGCACAGTTGGATCGAATACAGAGCAAGAACACGAAGAACAGAAAATACTTAGAGTACTTTGGAAGTATACTACAGATGAATTCATTTTTGATCTCCAAGATATTTACCACTCGGCGATTAAAGCAGAACTTACCAAGAGGAATGTAGTTAGCACGACCTCTAGATTTTTTGACCCACTTGGATTCATTTCACCACTTACTATACGATTTAAGATACTTTTCCAAGAATTATGTAAATCTAAAGTCGATTGGGATGAAGCACTAGATGTAGAAAAGCTTAACCAATGGAACGATTTAACTCACAGCATATCAGAGATCAAAACTATTAACATTCCAAGATGCTACTTCGTAGAAGATACAGAAAGTCGATCATGCAGACTTGTAGGATTTTGCGATGCATCACTGGTTCGTAGAAAAGTCATTCTGAAAGGCTAAATCTGATTGGTCAAAAATAGGCACTTGGCTGGTATGTATTAATATTCACCAATCATAGACGGTATCTCATATGCGTTTGGAATGTTTAGTTTCTTCGACAAAATGGCGGAGAATTCTGACAGATCACGATAAGATATGTTTAAATTGGTTCGAACAAAGATAATTGAAAATGAAATTTATTGGGATCGTGTTTAAAAGACGTAAAAATGGTTATTCTCAAAGGGCTTGACAAAAATTTGCTCGATTCTTCACCGGAAACGGGAAATAAATTCGATTTAACGTATAAATTGTCAATAATTCAGCGGACTACTTAACTGACGAGTTGATTTGTTTTTTGAGTTCCGGAGCGTAAAAATACTAGTATGGCCATGAAAAGCAGTGAATGTTGTATGTTATTTAAAGATTGATATCTTATGAACAATTTCAGCCATTTACGGTACAGATACGAAGCGTTTTCACGTAATAAAACGACTTTATTCCATTTGTTTACATTTTGCTTGCAGCATTCGTTGGTCCCCTTTATCATATTATACTACATCAATAAAAAAAATTTTTTTTTTGTTTTTTTTTAAATAAACAGTAGGCATTTGTTACCGGTCCCTGTGACGTAAACATGACGTAAATAATAACATACCGGGACAACAACGACTTTCTGTCACTTACTAACAATAAACTTTTAAAGGCATATTAATGAATACATTATTTAGAGATTCTAAATTAAACAAATTGACAAATGTTCTGAAAACTATTCACATTGGGCCACGGGGCTAATTGGTCAAAGCCTACTTCCGGTTGAATGTAAACAACGAGAAATATACAATATCATTTGATCAGATAATGCCAATGCCAATGTCTAACGTTGCTGAAGGAACATGCCATATAATATCTAGTTTTTGTTTATATATTAAGGCCTATATTACACAGTGTCCTTGAACATGTATGTGAAAGGTGCATAAATAATAATATAATGGTAAATAAGATATATTAACAAGAGTTGATTCACTTATACTTTATTATATTACTTTTTATTTCGAAGTCACTTTTAATCATAACTATTTTATTTTTATTTCATCATCAACAATTTAATTACTTGTTTTATTTTATTACAGATTGATTTGAAAATGGCAACCAGTACAGATTTATTTGATGCCATAAAGAACAACGATCTACCAACTGTAAGAAGCCTGATACAGAGTGGTACCTGTGATATTAATGTGAAGAACAGTAATGGTAAAACACCCTTACATATAGCTGTAGGATATAGGAGTGATATAGACAGTGTAAGTGGGGAGGGTGATATTAATATACTGCACCTTATATTTGGTACACCCAACACACCTGTACGGTATACATGTAGTAATATAGACATTGTAAGGTGTTTAGTAGGCAGGGTGGACTGTGATGTGAATATACAGGACAGTGATGGTAAAACACCCTTACATATAGCTTCAGGGCATAGGAGTACTACAGACATTGTAAGGTGTTTAGTAGGCAGGGAGGACTGTGATATTAATGTGGAGGACAGTAGAGGTAAAACACCCTTACATATAGCTGTAATATATAGTACTACAGACACTGTAAGGTGTTTAATAGACAGAGTGGACTGTAATATCAATATACAGGACAGTGATGGTAATACACCCTTACATATAGCTTCAGAGCATAAGAGTACTACAGACAGTGTAAGGTGTTTAGTAGACAGGAAGGTCTGTGATATTAATATACAGAACAGTGATGGTAAAACACCTTTACATACAGCTGTACGGTATAGTACTATGCTACTAGGATACGGTAATATAGACAATGTAAGGTGTTTAGTTGACAGGGAGGACTGTGATATCAATATACAGGACAGTGATGGTAAAACACCCTTACATATAGCTGTGATGAGTGATACATACATTTTAGGGTGTTTAGTAGACAGGGTGGACTGTGATATTAATATACAGGACAGTGCTGGTGATACACCCTTACATACAGCTGTATTCGAGGAGGATATAGACAGTGTAAGGTGTTTAATAGACAGGGTGAACTGTGATATCAATATACAGGACAGTGATGGTAAAACACCCTTACATATAGCTATAATGCAGGAGAATATAGACATTGTAAGGTGTTTAATGGACAATCCACGCTGTGATATAAATAAACAGGACAGTGGTGGTATTACACCCTTACATACAGCTGTAATGTGGAGTAATATAGACATTGTAAAATGTTTAATTAAAGATGGTAGATGTGATGTCAGCGATCAAAGTTTGAGTTCGCAATTATCCTTTAGATATGGTTTACAAACTCTTCATAAAATAGCAGAATCTCAGGATGTGGAATTGTTTCATGTTTTATTTCAACGTAATGTTGATGTTTTAACTAATCATGTCGATAATCAGCTTCAATTAGTTAAATATTTTCTGAGAAAAAATGTTTTTAAATCTCTATGGTTTTATATTCAGAATGGTCTCTATATCAATTGTTTAACATCATCAGGTGAAAATATAGTCCATCTTTTAGCTCAATTTTATATGGATTATTTATATATAGATTTTAGTTTTTTATTTTATTATGAATTAGATTTTGATCTTATAAATAATGATGGTAATTCACCATTAATGGTAGCTTCACTTTTAAATAATTCACCCTTTATTCAGTTTTTAGCTGCTTTACCCTGTGACGTCAATATACAAAACCATCAGGGTCATACAGCACTCCACCTATGTGTTATTGGATTTACTTTGATAAAAGAAAAATTAAATATGATGAAAGTCAATTTAAGAGTGAAAGAGTTATGTGCCCGTGAATACTATTCCAGATATCTTGCATGTATTGATATTTTACTCAGTCTTGGTGCAGACGTCAATTTACAAGATATTGGCGGGAAAACAGTTTTAATGTTGGCCTGTATGAAAAATGATAGAAAATTAGTAGAAACACTATTAATACATGGAGCTGATGTGAATATTGTGGACAACCATGGTCGATCTGCTCTACAATACATAGATTTAACAAACAATGTTTATGATTTAACATGTTTTAATTTACTTCTGTCTCATGGTTGTAGACAATCTTTTAATCAGCCATGGCTAAATGGTAACACTATTATAGAAAATGTTCTCATATTCACACCATTATGGCAAATTGATCAAACAGTCAATTTTATCAAATTTCTTGTTTTTAAAAATGTCAACCTGCAACTTTTAACCTCAGATGATGGAGAAATCTCCTTTGGTCAGTTATCTCTGGAGGAATTTTCTTCAGAATCTAGGAATGAATTAAGGCAAATCTTGTATTTAAGTGGTGGCTCATTTGAACAAATTACACAAATATTACATTTTGAAGTCGAGGAGTTATATGAGGCAAAATTGACAGAAACTTTACGAGTAAAACCAAGAGAAAAATTTCATCTTTTCGCTAACAATCTGAGCCTGAAAGAAATTTGTAGAAGAGTTATTAGACAAAATACAATTCATGACAGAATTTCAGAACTTCTCGATTCTCGAACCCTGACTGATTTTCTGATGTTTAAAGATATTGATTCTGAACGATTTTCACTGCCTGTTCAGTTAGAGTCTTTTATTGATGATGATGATGATGATTATAATTCCTATGATTTAAATAAGGAGAATGATGATTATGAGAATGATTATGAGAAGTATATAGATTGTAAATATTTAAATGAGAAACATGCAGGTTTAAAACACTCAGAACCAGAATCAGAATCAGAATCAGAATCAGAATTAGAATCAGAATCAGAATCAGAATCAGAATCAGAATAAAATTCAGAACTGCCATCCATACATTATTATTATTCGTTATAACAGTATTTATTACACAGTGTTATTAACTCACTGAACATGCATTGTATATGATAAACATGTTATAATAACAGTATTTATTACACAGTGTTATTAACTCACTGTACATGTATTTGTATATTATAAACATGCTATAATAACAGTATTTATTACACAGTGCTATTAACTCACTGAACATGTATTTTATATGATAAACATGTTATAATAACAGTATTTATTACAGTGTTATTAACTCACTGTACATGTATTTGTATATAATAAACATGTTATAATAACAGTATTTATTATACAGTGTTATTAACTCACTGAACATGTATTGTATATAATAAACATGTTATAATAACAGTATTTATTACACAGTGCTATTAACTCACTGAACATGTATTTTATATGATAAACATGTTATAATAACAGTATTTATTACAGTGTTATTAACTCACTGTACATGTATTTGTATATAATAAACATGTTATAATAACAGTATTTATTACACAGTGCTATTAACTCACTGTACATGTATTGTACATGTATATAATAAACATGTTATAATAACAGTATTTATTACACAGTGCTATTAACTCACTGAACATGTATTTTATATGATAAACATGTTATAATAACAGTATTTATTACAGTGTTATTAACTCACTGAACATGCATTGTATATGATAAACATGTTATAATAACAGTATTTATTACACAGTGCTATTAACTCACTGAACATGTATTTTATATGATAAACATGTTATAATAACAGTATTTATTACACAGTGTTATTATTTGAATTGATAATTGAAATGTATGCTCTCTTCTTGTGACCTTGGCCAGTGCTTCTATAGGAGAGTATCTTCTATAACACCCAATACTGTGCATGTATTGTATATGATAAACATGTTATAATAACAATATTTATTACAGTGTTATTTTCTCACTGTACATGTATTGTATATAATAAACATGTTATAATAACAGTATTTATTACACAGTGTTATTAACTCACTGTACATGCATTGTATATAATAAACATGTTATGATAACAGTATTTATTACACAGTGTTATTAACTCACTGAACAAGTATTGTATATGATAAACATGTTATAATAACAGTATTTATTACAGTGTTATTAACTCACTGTACATGCATTGTATATAATAAACATGTTATGATAACAGTATATATTACACAGTGTTATTAACTCACTCAATATGTATTGTATATGATAAACATGTTATAATAACAGTATTTATTACACAGTGTTATTAACTCACTCAACATGTATTGTATATGATAAACATGTTATAATAACAGTATTTATTACACAGTGTTATTAACTCACTGAACATGTATTGTATATAATAAACATGTTATAATAACAGTATCTATTACACAGCGTTATTAACTCACTGAATATGTATTGTATATAATAAACATGTTATAATAACAGTATTTATTACACAGTGTTATTAACTCACTCAATATGTATTGTATATGATAAGTATGATATATAAATTAATTTTTTCATACTTTGTTTTGTTTTCCACTAGAATGTATGGGTGTTGTTTGCGGTACTCACTAAAAAATTTAGTCTAATTTGCTCAGCCTTGAAGTCTATTTGAGTACGTTAAGACATCATCCTGATAACGATGAGATGGGGATGAAGAGAAAACTGTAGTATCTTACTACTGCTCACCAATATATAGTACATACCCGAGTATAGTGCATACCAGTACATAGTACGTAACCGAGTATAATACACACCAGTATATAGTATATACCCGAGTATAATACACACCAATATATAGTATATACCCGAGTATAATACACACCAATATATAGTACATACCCGAGTATAATACACACCAGTATATACTACATACCCGAGTATAATACACACCAGTATATAGTATATACCCGAGTATAATACATACCAGTATATAGTACATACCCGAGTATAATACACACCAGTATATAGTACATACCTGAGTATAATACACACCAGTATATATTACATACCCGAGTATAATACACACCAATATATAGTATATACCCGAGTATAATACACACCAGTATATAGTACATACCCGAGTATAATACACACCAATATATAGTATATACCCGAGTATAATACATACCAGTATATAGTATATACCCTAGTAAAATACACACCAGTATATAGTACATACCCGAGTATAATACACACCAATATATAGTACATACCCTAGTATAATACACACCAGTATATAGTACATACCCGAGTATAATACACACCAGTATATAGTACATACCCGAGTATAATACACACCAGTATATAGTATATACCCGAGTATAATACACACCAATATATAGTACATACCCGAGTATAATACACACCAATATATAGTACATACCCGAGTATAATACACACCAGTATATAGTATATACCCGAGTATAATACACACCAGTATATAGTACATACCCGAGTATAATACACACCAGTATATAGTATATACCCTAGTATAATACACACCAATATATAGTATATACCCTAGTATAATACACACCAGTATATATTACATACCCGAGTATAATACACACCAGTATATAATACATACCCGAGTATAATACATACCAATATATAGTACATACCCTAGTATAATACACACCAATATATAGTATATACCCGAGTATAATACACACCAGTATATAGTACATACCCTAGTATAATACACACCAATATATAGTACATACCCTAGTATAATACACACCAATATATAGTACATACCCGAGTATAATACACACCAGTATATAGTACATACCCTAGTATAATACACACCAGTATATAGTACATACCCGAGTATAATACACACCAATATATAGTACATACCCTAGTATAATACACACCAGTATATAGTATATACCCGAGTATAATACACACCAGTATATAGTACATACCCGAGTATAATACACACCAATATAGAGTACACACCCGAGTATAATACACACCAGTATATAGTACATACCCTAGTATAATACACACCAGTATATAGTATATACCCGAGTATAATACACACCAGTATATAGTACATACCCGAGTATAATACACACCACCGAGTATAATACACACCAGTATATAGTACATACCCGAGTATAATACACACCAGTATATAGTACATACCCTAGTATAATACACACCAGTATATAGTACATACCCGAGTATAATACACACCAATATATAGTATATACCCGAGTATAATACACACCAGTATATAGTATATACCCGAGTATAATACACACCAATATATAGTACATACCCGAGTATAATACACACCAGTATATATTACATACCTGAGTATAATACACACCAATATATAGTACATACCCTAGTATAATACACACCAGTATATAGTATATACCCGAGTATAATACATACCAGTATATAGTACATACCCGAGTATAATACACATCAGTATATAGTATATACCCGAGTATAATACACACCAATATATAGTACATACCCGAGTATAATACACACCAGTATATAGTACATACCTAGTATAATACACACCAATATATAGTACATACCTAGTATAATACACACCAATATATAGTACATACCCGAGTATAATACACACCAATATATAGTACATACCCGAGTATAATACACACCAATATATAGTTATAGTACATACCCGAGTATAATACACACCAGTATATAGTATATACCCGAGTATAATGTACACCAATATATAGTACATACCCTAGTATAATACACACCAATATATAGTACATACCCGAGTATAATACACACCAATATATAGTACATACCCGAGTATAATACACACCAGTATATAGTATATACCCGAGTATAATACACACCAGTACATAGTACGTACCCGAGTATAATACACACCAATATATAGTACATACCCGAGTATAATACACACCAATATATAGTACATACCCGAGTATAATACACACCAATATATAGTATATACCCGAGTATAATACACACCAATATATAGTACATACCCGAGTATAATACACACCAGTATCTAGTACATACCCGAGTATAATACACACCAATATATAGTACATACCCGAGTATAATACACACCAATATATAGTATATACCCGAGTATAATACACACCAATATATAGTACATACCCGAGTATAATACACACCAATATATAGTACATACCCGAGTATAATACACACCAGTATATAGTACATACCCGAGTATAATACACACCAGTATATAGTACATACCCGAGTATAATACACACCAGTATATAGTATATACCCGAGTATAATACACACCAATATATAGTACATACCCGAGTATAATACACACCAATATATAGTACATACCCGAGTATAATACACACCAGTATATAGTACATACCCGAGTATAATACACACCAATATATAGTACATACCCGAGTACAATACACACCAATATATAATACACACCAATATAGTACATACCCGAGTATAATACACAAAAATATAGTACATACCTAGTATAATACACACCAATATATAGTACATACCTAGTATAATACACACCAATATATAGTACATACCCGAGTATAATACACACCAATATATAGTACATACCCGAGTACAATACACACCAATATATAATACACACCAATATAGTACATACCCGAGTATAATACACACCAGTATATAGTACATACCTAGTATAATACACACCAATATATAGTACATACCTAGTATAATACACACCAATATATAGTACATACCCGAGTATAATACACACCAATATATAGTACATACCCGAGTATAATACACACCAATATATAGTTATAGTACATACCCGAGTATAATACACACCAGTATATAGTATATACCCGAGTATAATGTACACCAATATATAGTACATACCCTAGTATAATACACACCAATATATAGTACATACCCGAGTATAATACACACCAATATATAGTACATACCCGAGTATAATACACACCAATATATAGTACATACCAGAGTATAATACACACCAGTATATAGTACATACCCGAGTATAATACACACCAGTATATAGTATATACCCTAGTATAATACACACCAATATATAGTATATACCCGAGTATAATACACACCAATATATAGTAGATACCCGAGTATAATACACACCAATATATAGTATATTCCCGAGTATAATACACACCAATATATAGTATATACCCTAGTATAATACACACCAATATATAGTACATACCCGAGTATAATACACACCAGTATATAGTACATACTCGAGTATAATACACACCAATATATAGTATATACCCGAGTATAATACACACCAATATATAGTACATACCCTAGTATAATACACACCAATATATAGTATATACCCGAGTATAATACACACCAATATATAGTACATACCCTAGTATAATACACACCAGTATATAGTACATACCCTAGTATAATACACACCAGTATATAGTACATACCCTAGTATAATACACACCAATATATAGTACATACCCTAGTATAATACACACCAATATATAGTATATACCCGAGTATAATACACACCAATATATAGTACATACCCTAGTATAATACACACCAGTATATAGTACATACCCTAGTATAATACACACCAGTATATAGTACATACCCTAGTATAATACACACCAATATATAGTACATACCCGAGTATAATACACACCAATATATAGTACATACCCTAGTATAATACACACCAGTATATAGTACATACCCGAGTATAATACGCACCAGTATATAGTACATACCCGAGTATAATACACACCAATATATAGTACATACCCTAGTATAATACACACCAGTATATAGTACATACCCGAGTATAATACGCACCAGTATATAGTACATACCCGAGTATAATACACACCAGTATATAGTACATACCCTAGTATAATACACACCAGTATATAGTACATACCCGAGTATAATACACACCAATATATAGTACATACCCGAGTATAATACACACTAGTATATAGTATATACCCGAGTATAATACACACCAGTATATAGTATATACCCGAGTATAATACACACCAATATATAGTACATACCCGAGTATAATACACACTAGTATATAGTATATACCCGAGTATAAAACAAACTAGTATATAGTACGTACCCGAGTATAATACACACCAATATATAGTACATACCCGAGTATAATACACACCAGTATATAATACATACCCGAGTATAATACACACCAATATATAGTATATACCCGAGTATAATACACACCAATATATAGTATATACCCGAGTATAATACACACCAATATATAGTACATACCCGAGTATAATACACACCAATATGTAGTATATACCCGAGTATAATACACACCAGTATATAGTATATACCCTAGTATAATACACACCAATATATAGTATATACCCTAGTATAATACACACCAGTATATAGTATATACCCTAGTATAATACACACCAATATATAGTATATACCCTAGTATAATACACACCAATATATAGTACATACCCTAGTATAATACACACCAATATATAGTATATACCCTAGTATAATACACACCAATATATAGTACATACCCGAGTATAATACACACCAATATATAGTACATACCCGAGTATAATACACACCAATATATAGTACATACCCGAGTATAATACACACCAGTATATAGTATATACCCGAGTATAATACACACCAGTATATAGTACATACCCTAGTATAATATACACCAATATATAGTATATACCCGAGTATAATACACACCAATATATAGTATATACCCGAGTATAATACACACCAATATATAGTACATACCCGAGTATAATACACACCAATATATAGTATATACCCGAGTATAATACACACCAATATATAGTACATACCCGAGTATAATACACACCAGTATATAGTATATACCCGAGTATAATACACACCAATATATGGTACATACCCGAGTATAATACACACCAGTATATAGTATATACCCGAGTATAATACACACCAGTATATAGTACATACCCTAGTATAATACACACCAATATATAGTATATACCCGAGTATAATACACACCAATATATAGTACATACCCGAGTACAATACACACCAATATATAGTACATACCCTAGTATAATACACACCAATATACACACCAGTATATAGTATATACCCGAGTATAATACACACCCAGTATATAGTACATACCCGAGTATAATACACACCAATATATAGTACATACCCGAGTATAATACACACCAATATATAGTATATACCCTAGTATAATACACACCAATATATAGTACATACCCGAGTATAATACACACCAATATATAGTACATACCCGAGTATAATACACACCAATATATAGTACATACCCGAGTATAATACACACCAGTATATAGTATATACCCGAGTATAATACACACCAGTATATAGTACATACCCTAGTATAATACACACCAATATATAGTATATACCCGAGTATAATACACACCAATATATAGTATATACCCGAGTATAATACACACCAATATATAGTACATACCCGAGTATAATACACACCAATATATAGTATATACCCGAGTATAATACACACCAATATATAGTACATACCCGAGTATAATACACACCAGTATATAGTATATACCCGAGTATAATACACACCAATATATGGTACATACCCGAGTATAATACACACCAGTATATAGTATATACCCGAGTATAATACACACCAGTATATAGTACATACCCTAGTATAATACACACCAATATATAGTATATACCCGAGTATAATACACACCAATATATAGTACATACCCGAGTACAATACACACCAATATATAGTACATACCCTAGTATAATACACACCAATATACACACCAGTATATAGTATATACCCGAGTATAATACACACCCAGTATATAGTACATACCCGAGTATAATACACACCAATATATAGTACATACCCGAGTATAATACACACCAATATATAGTACATACCCTAGTATAATACACACCAATATATAGTACATACCCGAGTATAATACACACCAGTATATAGTACATACCCGAATATAATACACACCAATATATAATACATACCCGAGTATAATACACACCAATATATAGTACATACCCGAGTATAATACACACCAGTATATAGTACATACCCGAGTATAATACATACCAGTATATAGTACATACCCGAGTATAATACATACCAGTATATAGTACATACCCGAGTATAATACACACCAATATATAGTACATACCCGAGTATAATACACACCAATATATAGTACATACCCGAGTATAATACACACCAATATATAATACATACCCGAGTATAATACACACCAATATATAGTACATACCCGAGTATAATACACACCAGTATATAGTACATACCCGAGTATAATACATACCAGTATATAGTACATACCCGAGTATAATACATACCAGTATATAGTACATACCCGAGTATAATACACACCAATATATAGTACATACCCTAGTATAATACACACCAATATATAGTACATACCCGAGTATAATACACACCAGTATATAGTACATACCCGAGTATAATACACACCAATATATAGTACATACCCGAGTATAATACACACCAGTATATAGTACATACCCGAGTATAATACACACCAATATATAGTATATACCCGAGTATAATACATACCAGTATATAGTACATACCCGAGTATAATACACACCAGTATATAGTACATACCCTAGTATAATACACACCAGTATATAGTACATACCCGAGTATAATACACACCAGTATATAGTACATACCCGAGTATAATACACACCAGTATATAGTACATACCCGAGTATAATACACACCAGTATATAGTACATACCCGAATATAATACACACCAGTATATAGTACATACCCTAGTATAATACACACCAATATATAGTACATACCCGAGTATAATGAACACCAATATATAGTACATACCCGAGTATAATACACACCAATATATAGTATATACCCTAGTATAATACACACCAATATATAGTACATACCCGAGTATAATACACACCAATATATAGTATATACCCGAATATAATACACACCAGTATATAGTACATACCCTAGTATAATACACACCAATATATAGTACATACCCGAGTATAATACACACCAATATATAGTACATACCCGAGTATAATACACACCAGTATATAGTACATACCCTAGTATAATACATACCAATATATAGAACATACCCGAGTATAATACACACCAGTATATAGTACATACCCGAGTATAATACACACCAATATATAGTGCATACCCGAGTTTAATACATACCAGTATATAGTACATACCCGAGTATAATACATACCAATATATAGTATATACCCGAGTATAATACACACCAGTATATAGTACATACCCGAGTATAATACATACCAATATATAGTACATACCCGAGTATAATACACACCAGTATATAGTACATACCCGAGTATAATACATACCAGTATATAGTACATACCCTAGTATAATACACACCAGTATATAATACATACCCGAGTATAATACACACCAGTATATAGTACATACCCGAGTATAATACACATCAGTATATAGTACACACCCGAGTATAATACACACCAGTATATAATACATACCCGAGTATAATACACACCAGTATATAGTACATACCCGAGTATAATACACACCAGTATATAGTATATACCCGAGTATAATACACACCAGTATATAGTACATACCCGAGTATAATACACACCAATATATAGTACATACCTAGTATAATACACACCAATATACAGTACATACCCGAGTATAATACACACCAGTATATAGTACATACCCGAGTATAATACACACCAGTATATAGTACATACCCGAGTATAATACACACCAATATATAGTATATACCCGAGTATAATACACACCAGTATATAGTACATACCCGAGTATAATACACACCAATATATAGTACATACCCTAGTATAATACACACCAGTATATAATACATACCCGAGTATAATACACACCAGTATATAGTACATACCCGAGTATAATACACACCAATATATAGTACATACCCTAGTATAATACACACCAGTATATAATACATACCCGAGTATAATACACACCAGTATATAGTACATACCCGAGTATAATACACACCAGTATATAGTACATACCCGAGTATAATACACACCAGTATATAGTACATACCCGAGTATAATACACACCAATATATAGTACATACCCGAGTATAATACACACCAGTATATAGTACATACCCGAGTATAATACACACCAGTATATAGTACATACCCGAGTATAATACACACCAATATATAGTATATACCCGAGTATAATACACACCAATATATAGTACATACCCGAGTATAATACACACCAGTATATAGTACATACCCGAGTATAATACACATCAGTATATAGTACACACCCGAGTATAATACACACCAGTATATAATACATACCCGAGTATAATACACACCAGTATATAGTACATACCCGAGTATAATACACACCAGTATATAGTATATACCCGAGTATAATACACACCAGTATATAGTACATACCCGAGTATAATACACACCAGTATATAGTATATACCCGAGTATAATACACACCAGTATATAGTACATACCCGAGTATAATACACACCAGTATATAGTATATACCCGAGTATAATACACACCAGTATATAGTACATACCCTAGTATAATACATACCAGTATATAGTACATACCCGAGTATAATACACACCAATATATAGTATATACCCGAGTATAATACACACCAGTATATAGTACATACCCTAGTATAATACACACCAGTATATAGTATATACCCGAGTATAATACACACCAGTATATAGTACATACCCGAGTATAATACACACCAGTATATAGTATATACCCGAGTATAATACACACCAGTATATAGTACATACCCGAGTATAATACACACCAGTATATAGTATATACCCGAGTATAATACACACCAATATATAGTATATACCCGAGTATAATACACACCAATATATAGTATATACCCGAGTATAATACACACCAGTATATAGTACATACCCTAGTATAATACACACCAGTATATAGTACATACCCGAGTATAATACACACCAGTATATAGTATATACCCGAGTATAATACACACCAATATATAATACATACCCTAGTATAATACACACTAGTATATAGTATATACCCGAGTATAATACACACCAATATATAGTACATACCCGAGTATAATACACACCAATATATAGTATATACCCGAGTATAATACACACCAGTATATAGTACATACCCTAGTATAATACACACCAGTATATAGTATATACCCTAGTATAATACACACCAATATATAGTACATACCCGAGTATAATACATACCAATATATAGAACATACCAGAGTATAATACACACCAGTATATAATACATACCCGAGTATAATACACACCAGTATATAGTACATACCCTAGTATAATACACACCAATATATAGTACATACCCGAGTATAATACACACCAATATATAGTATATACCCGAGTATAATACACACCAATATATAGTATATACCCGAGTATAATACACACCAGTATATAGTACATACCCTAGTATAATACACACCAGTATATAGTATATACCCGAGTATAATACACACCAATATATAGTACATACCCGAGTATAATACACAGTAGTATATAGTACATACCCGAGTATAATACACACCAGTATATAGTACATACCCGAGTATAATACACACCAGTATATAGTATATACCCGAGTATAATACACACCAGTATATAGTACATACCCGAGTATAATACACACCAGTATATAGTACATACCCGAGTATAATACACACCAATATATAGTATATACCCGAGTATAATACACACCAGTATATAGTACATACCCGAGTATAATACACACCAATATATAGTACATACCCGAGTATAATACACACCAATATATAGTATATACCCGAGTATAATACACACCAGTATATAGTACATACCCGAGTATAATACACACCAATATATAGTACATACCCTAGTATAATACACACCAGTATATAGTACATACCCGAGTATAATACGCACCAGTATATAGTACATACCCGAGTATAATACACACCAGTATATAGTACATACCCTAGTATAATACACACCAGTATATAGTACATACCCGAGTATAATACACACCAATATATAGTACATACCCGAGTATAATACACACTAGTATATAGTATATACCCGAGTATAATACACACCAGTATATAGTATATACCCGAGTATAATACACACCAATATATAGTACATACCCGAGTATAATACACACTAGTATATAGTATATACCCGAGTATAAAACACACTAGTATATAGTACGTACCCGAGTATAATACACACCAATATATAGTACATACCCGAGTATAATACACACCAGTATATAATACATACCCGAGTATAATACACACCAATATATAGTATATACCCGAGTATAATACACACCAATATATAGTATATACCCGAGTATAATACACACCAATATATAGTACATACCCGAGTATAATACACACCAATATATAGTATATACCCGAGTATAATACACACCAGTATATAGTATATACCCTAGTATAATACACACCAATATATAGTATATACCCTAGTATAATACACACCAGTATATAGTATATACCCTAGTATAATACACACCAATATATAGTATATACCCTAGTATAATACACACCAATATATAGTACATACCCTAGTATAATACACACCAATATATAGTATATACCCTAGTATAATACACACCAATATATAGTACATACCCGAGTATAATACACACCAATATATAGTACATACCCGAGTATAATACACACCAATATATAGTACATACCCGAGTATAATACACACCAGTATATAGTATATACCCGAGTATAATACACACCAGTATATAGTACATACCCTAGTATAATACACACCAATATATAGTATATACCCGAGTATAATACACACCAATATATAGTATATACCCGAGTATAATACACACCAATATATAGTACATACCCGAGTATAATACACACCAATATATAGTATATACCCGAGTATAATACACACCAATATATAGTACATACCCGAGTATAATACACACCAGTATATAGTATATACCCGAGTATAATACACACCAATATATGGTACATACCCGAGTATAATACACACCAGTATATAGTATATACCCGAGTATAATACACACCAGTATATAGTACATACCCTAGTATAATACACACCAATATATAGTATATACCCGAGTATAATACACACCAATATATAGTACATACCCGAGTACAATACACACCAATATATAGTACATACCCTAGTATAATACACACCAATATACACACCAGTATATAGTATATACCCGAGTATAATACACACCCAGTATATAGTACATACCCGAGTATAATACACACCAATATATAGTACATACCCGAGTATAATACACACCAATATATAGTATATACCCTAGTATAATACACACCAATATATAGTACATACCCGAGTATAATACACACCAATATATAGTACATACCCGAGTATAATACACACCAATATATAGTACATACCCGAGTATAATACACACCAGTATATAGTATATACCCGAGTATAATACACACCAGTATATAGTACATACCCTAGTATAATACACACCAATATATAGTATATACCCGAGTATAATACACACCAATATATAGTATATACCCGAGTATAATACACACCAATATATAGTACATACCCGAGTATAATACACACCAATATATAGTATATACCCGAGTATAATACACACCAATATATAGTACATACCCGAGTATAATACACACCAGTATATAGTATATACCCGAGTATAATACACACCAATATATGGTACATACCCGAGTATAATACACACCAGTATATAGTATATACCCGAGTATAATACACACCAGTATATAGTACATACCCTAGTATAATACACACCAATATATAGTATATACCCGAGTATAATACACACCAATATATAGTACATACCCGAGTACAATACACACCAATATATAGTACATACCCTAGTATAATACACACCAATATACACACCAGTATATAGTATATACCCGAGTATAATACACACCCAGTATATAGTACATACCCGAGTATAATACACACCAATATATAGTACATACCCGAGTATAATACACACCAATATATAGTACATACCCTAGTATAATACACACCAATATATAGTACATACCCGAGTATAATACATACCAGTATATAGTACATACCCTAGTATAATACACACCAGTATATAATACATACCCGAGTATAATACACACCAGTATATAGTACATACCCGAGTATAATACACATCAGTATATAGTACACACCCGAGTATAATACACACCAGTATATAATACATACCCGAGTATAATACACACCAGTATATAGTACATACCCGAGTATAATACACACCAGTATATAGTATATACCCGAGTATAATACACACCAGTATATAGTACATACCCGAGTATAATACACACCAATATATAGTACATACCTAGTATAATACACACCAATATACAGTACATACCCGAGTATAATACACACCAGTATATAGTACATACCCGAGTATAATACACACCAGTATATAGTACATACCCGAGTATAATACACACCAATATATAGTATATACCCGAGTATAATACACACCAGTATATAGTACATACCCGAGTATAATACACACCAATATATAGTACATACCCTAGTATAATACACACCAGTATATAATACATACCCGAGTATAATACACACCAGTATATAGTACATACCCGAGTATAATACACACCAATATATAGTACATACCCTAGTATAATACACACCAGTATATAATACATACCCGAGTATAATACACACCAGTATATAGTACATACCCGAGTATAATACACACCAGTATATAGTACATACCCGAGTATAATACACACCAGTATATAGTACATACCCGAGTATAATACACACCAATATATAGTACATACCCGAGTATAATACACACCAGTATATAGTACATACCCGAGTATAATACACACCAGTATATAGTACATACCCGAGTATAATACACACCAATATATAGTATATACCCGAGTATAATACACACCAATATATAGTACATACCCGAGTATAATACACACCAGTATATAGTACATACCCGAGTATAATACACATCAGTATATAGTACACACCCGAGTATAATACACACCAGTATATAATACATACCCGAGTATAATACACACCAGTATATAGTACATACCCGAGTATAATACACACCAGTATATAGTATATACCCGAGTATAATACACACCAGTATATAGTACATACCCGAGTATAATACACACCAGTATATAGTATATACCCGAGTATAATACACACCAGTATATAGTACATACCCGAGTATAATACACACCAGTATATAGTATATACCCGAGTATAATACACACCAGTATATAGTACATACCCTAGTATAATACATACCAGTATATAGTACATACCCGAGTATAATACACACCAATATATAGTATATACCCGAGTATATTACACACCAGTATATAGTACATACCCTAGTATAATACACACCAGTATATAGTATATACCCGAGTATAATACACACCAGTATATAGTACATACCCGAGTATAATACACACCAGTATATAGTATATACCCGAGTATAATACACACCAGTATATAGTACATACCCGAGTATAATACACACCAGTATATAGTATATACCCGAGTATAATACACACCAATATATAGTATATACCCGAGTATAATACACACCAATATATAGTATATACCCGAGTATAATACACACCAGTATATAGTACATACCCTAGTATAATACACACCAGTATATAGTACATACCCGAGTATAATACACACCAGTATATAGTATATACCCGAGTATAATACACACCAATATATAATACATACCCTAGTATAATACACACTAGTATATAGTATATACCCGAGTATAATACACACCAATATATAGTACATACCCGAGTATAATACACACCAATATATAGTATATACCCGAGTATAATACACACCAGTATATAGTACATACCCTAGTATAATACACACCAGTATATAGTATATACCCTAGTATAATACACACCAATATATAGTACATACCCGAGTATAATACATACCAATATATAGAACATACCAGAGTATAATACACACCAGTATATAATACATACCCGAGTATAATACACACCAGTATATAGTACATACCCTAGTATAATACACACCAATATATAGTACATACCCGAGTATAATACACACCAATATATAGTATATACCCGAGTATAATACACACCAATATATAGTATATACCCGAGTATAATACACACCAGTATATAGTACATACCCTAGTATAATACACACCAGTATATAGTATATACCCGAGTATAATACACACCAATATATAGTACATACCCGAGTATAATACACAGTAGTATATAGTACATACCCGAGTATAATACACACCAGTATATAGTACATACCCGAGTATAATACACACCAGTATATAGTATATACCCGAGTATAATACACACCAGTATATAGTACATACCCGAGTATAATACACACCAGTATATAGTACATACCCGAGTATAATACACACCAATATATAGTACATACCCGAGTATAATACACACCAATATATAGTATATACCCGAGTATAATACACACCAATATATAGTATATACCCGAGTATAATACACACCAGTATATAGTACATACCCTAGTATAATACACACCAGTATATAGTATATACCCGAGTATAATACACACCAATATATAGTACATACCCGAGTATAATACACAGTAGTATATAGTACATACCCGAGTATAATACACACCAGTATATAGTACATACCCGAGTATAATACACACCAGTATATAGTATATACCCGAGTATAATACACACCAGTATATAGTACATACCCGAGTATAATACACACCAGTATATAGTACATACCCGAGTATAATACACACCAATATATAATACATACCCGAGTATAATACACACCAGTATATAGTACATACCCGAGTATAATACACACCAATATATAGTACATACCCGAGTATAATACATACCAGTATATAGTATATACCCTAGTATAATACACACCAATATATAGTATATACCCGAGTATAATACACACCAATATATAGTACATACCAGAGTATAATACACACCAGTATATAGTATATACCCGAGTATAATACACACCAGTATATAGTACATATCCGAGTATAATACACACCAATATATAGTACATACCCGAGTATAATACACACCAATATATAGTATATACCCGAGTATAATACACACCAGTATATAGTACATACCCGAGTATAATACACACCAATATATAGTACATACCCGAGTATAATACACACCAATATATAGTATATACCCGAGTATAATACACACCAATATATAGTACACACCCGAGTATAATACACACCAGTATATAGTATATACCCGAGTATAATACACACCAGTATATAGTACATACCCGAGTATAATACACACCAGTATATAGTACATACCCGAGTATAATACACACCAATATATAGTATATACCCGAGTATAATACACACCAATATATAGTATATACCCCAGTATAATACACACTAGTATATAGTATATACCCGAGTATAATACACACCAATATATAGTATATACCCGAGTATAATACACACCAGTATATAATATATACCCGAGTATAATGTACACCAGTATATAGTATATACCCGAGTATAATACACACCAGTATATAGTATATACCCGAGTATAATACACACCAATATATAGTACATACCCGAGTATAATACACACCAGTATATAGTAGATACCCGAGTATAATACACACCAATATATAGTACATACCCGAGTATAATACACACCAGTATATAGTATATACCCGAGTATAATACACACCAGTATATAGTATATACCCTAGTATAATACACACCAGTATATAGTATATACCCGAGTATAATACACACCAATATATAGTACATACCCTAGTATAATACACACCAATATATAGTACATACCCGAGTATAATACACACCAGTATAGTACATACCCGAGTATAATACACACCAGTATATAGTACACACCCGAGTATAATACACACCAGTATATAGTATATACCCGAGTATAATACATACCAGTATATAATACATACCTAGTATAATACACACCAATATATAGTACATACCCGAGTATAATACACACCATTATATAGTTCATACCCGAGTATAATACACACCAGTATATAGTACATACCCGAGTATAATACACACCAATATATAGTACATACCCGAGTATAATACACACCAGTATATAGTACATACCCGAGTATAATACACACCAGTATATAGTACATACCCGAGTATAATTCACACCAATATATAGTACATACCCGAGTATAATACACACCAGTATATAGTATATACCCGAGTATAATACACACCAGTATATAGTACATACCCTAGTATAATACACACCAATATATAGTATATACCCGAGTATAATACACACCAGTATATAGTACATACCCTATTATAATACACACCAACATATAATACATAACAGAGTATAATACACACCAGTATATAGTATATACCCGAGTGTAATACACACCAATATATAGTTCATACCCGAGTATAATACACACCAGTATATAGTACATACCCGAGTATAATACACACCAGTATATAGTACATACCCGAGTATAATACACACCAGTATATAGTACATACCCGAGTATAATACACACCAATATATAGTACATACCCGAGTATAATACACACCAATATATAGTACATACCCGAGTATAATACACACCAATATATAGTACATACCCGAGTATAATGGATACGAGTTTATAGTATATACCCGAGTATAATACACACCAGTATATAGTACATACCCGAGTATAATACACACCAATATATAGTACATACCCGAGTATAATACACACCAATATATAGTACATACCCGAGTATAATACACACCAATATATAGTATATACCCGAGTATAATACACACCAGTATATAGTACATACCCGAGTATAATACACACCAGTATATAGTACATACCCTAGTATAATACACACCAGTATATAGTACATACCCAAGTATAATACACACCAATATATAGTACATACCCTAGTATAATACACACCAGTATATAGTACATACCCGAGTATAATACACACCAGTATATAGTACATACCCGAGTATAATACACACCAGTATATAGTACATACCCTAGTATAATACACACCAGTATATAGTACATACCCGAGTATAATACACACCAGTATATAGTACATACCCTAGTATAATACACACCAGTATATAGTACATACCCTAGTATAATACATACCAGTATATAGTACATACCCGAGTATAATACCCACCAGTATATAGTATATACCCGAGTATAATACACACCAGTATATAGTACATACCCGAGTATAATACACACCAGTATATAGTATATACCCTAGTATAATACACATCAGTATATAGTACATACCCGAGTATAATACACACCAATATATAATACATACCCGAGTATAATACACACCAATATATAAAACACACCCGAGTATAATACACACCAGTATATAGTACACACCCGAGTATAATACACACCAGTATATAGTATATACCCGAGTATAATACACACCAGTATATAGTACATACCCGAGTATAATACATACCAATATATAGTACATACGCGAGTATTATACACACCAATATATAGTACATACCCGAGTATAATACACACCAGTATATAGTATATACCCTAGTATAATACACACCAGTATATAGTACATACTCGAGTATAATACACACCAGTATATAGTATATACCCGAGTATAATACACACCAGTATATAGTACATACCCGAGTATAATACACACCAGTATATAATACATACCCGAGTATAATACACACCAGTATATAATACATACCCGAGTATAATACACACCAATATATAAAACACACCCGAGTATAATACACACCAGTATATAATACATTCCCTAGTATAATACACACCAGTATATAATACATACCCGAGTATAATACACACCAGTATATAATACATACCCGAGTATAATACACACCAATATATAAAACACACCCGAGTATAATACACACCAGTATATAGTACATTCCCTAGTATAATACACACCAGTATATAATACATTCCCTAGTATAATACACACCAATATATAGTACATACCCGAGTATAATACACACCAGTATATAGTACATACCCGAGTATAATACACACCAGTATATAGTACATACCCGAGTATAATACACACCAATATATAGTACATACCCGAGTATAATACACACCAATATATAGTACATACCCGAGTATAATACACACCAGTATATAGTACATACCCTAGTATAATACACACCAGTATATAATACATACCCGAGTATAATACACACCAATATATAGTATATACCCGAGTATAATACACACCAATATATAGTACACACCCGAGTATAATACACACCAGTATATAGTACATACCCGAGTATAATACACACCAGTATATAGTACATACCCTAGTATAATACACACCAGTATATAATACATACCCGAGTATAATACACACCAATATATAAAACACACCCGAGTATAATACACACCAGTATATAGTACACACCCGAGTATAATACGCACCAGTATATAGTATATACCCGAGTATAATACACACCAGTATATAGTACATACCCGAGTATAATACATACCAATATATAGTACATACGCGAGTATTATACACACCAATATATAGTACATACCCGAGTATAATACACACCAGTATATAGTATATACCCTAGTATAATACACACCAGTATATAGTACATACTCGAGTATAATACACACCAATATATAGTACATACCCTAATATAATACACACCAGTATATAGTATATACCCTAGTATAATACACACCAGTATATAGTACATACCCGAGTATAATACACACCAATATATAGTACATACCCGAGTATAATACACACCAGTATATAGTACATACTCGAGTATAATACACACCAGTATATAGTATATACCCTAGTATAATACACACCAGTATATAGTACATACCCGAGTATAATACACACCAATATATAGTACATACCCGAGTATAATACACACCAGTATATAGTATATACCCTAGTATAATACACACCAGTATATAGTACATACCCGAGTATTATACACACCAATATATAGTACATACCCGAGTATAATACACACCAATATATAGTACATACCCGAGTATAATACACACCAGTATATAGTACATACCCGAGTATAATACACACCAATATATAGTATATACCCGAGTATAATACACACCAGTATATAGTACATACGCGAGTATAATACACCAATATATAGTACATACCCTAGTATAATACACACCAGTATATAGTACATACCCGAGTATAATACACACCAGTATATAGTACATACCCGAGTATAATACACACCAGTATATAGTACATACCTAGTATAATACACACCAGTATATAGTACATACCCGAGTATAATACACACCAGTATATAGTACATACCCTAGTATAATACACACCAGTATATAGTATATACCCGAGTATAATACACACCAGTATATAGTACATACCCGAGTATAATACATACCAATATATAGTACATACCCGAGTATTATACACACCAGTATATAGTACATACTCGAGTATAATACACACCAGTATATAGTACATACCCGAGTATAATACACACCAGTATATAGTACATACCCGAGTATAATACACACCAGTATATAGTACATACCCGAGTATAATACACACCAGTATATAGTACATACCCGAGTATAATACACACCAGTATATAGTATATACCCGAGTATAATACACACCAGTATATAGTACATACCCGAGTATAATACACACCAATATATAGTACATACCCGAGTATAATACACACCAGTATATAGTACATACCCGAGTATAGTACACACCAGTATATAGTATATACCCGAGTATAATACACACCAGTATATAGTACATACCCGAGTATAGTACACACCAGTATATAGTATATACCCGAGTATAATACACACCAGTATATAGTATATACCCGAGTATAATACACACCAATATATAGTACATACCTGAGTATAATACACACCAGTATATAGTACATACCCGAGTATAATACACACCAGTATATAGTACATACCCGAATATAATACACACCAATATATAGTATATACCCGAGTATAATATACACCAATATATAGTACATACCCGAGTATAATACACACCAATATATAGTACATACCCGAGTATAATACACACCAATATATAGTATATACCCTAGTATAATACACACCAGTATATAGTACATACCCGAGTATAATACACACCAGTATATATTACATACCCGAGTATAATACACACCAGTATATAGTACATACCCGAGTATAATACACACCAATATATAGTACATACCCGAATATAATACACACCAATATATGGCACATACCCGAGTATTTAGAGAGTTATCTGGTGATAGTATTCCACCCCTGGTGTCTATTGAATCTAATCAGTAATAACCCACCTGTATTTTTATCTTATTAACAACAAGCTACATTATCTTATTTCAAATTTTATTCTATATATTAATATAACAACACGGTCTTATTTTAAATTTGAACATTAAAGGAATATGTTCACTAACTGTTCGACCAATAAATTTTTTGTCTCAGAACTTGAATTTTTTAGCTAATCTAATCCATAATAATGTTCACAACTCTCCCTCCAAGTTTAAGCCTTCAAATGCCTGTGTACCCATAATTATGAACGTTTGAAAGTCAAAAATAAGACTATGCCTTATAAAGATAAATATTTAGGAAGGGATGTATTTGAAGGGATTGTGCGATTTTTGTGCTAAAGGCTCAAATCGACCCTTAAAAATGCTGATCATACCCCTTTAAATCTCCAAATCAAATTCCATACATCTTATGGCTGTTTACTACGAATTGATATAAAGATGCTGTCCCTAAAAACTAGTAACTGTCTTATCATCACAACACAAAATACAATGTTACAATTCTATTACACAATTTATATTGAACATCTTCACAGACAAATAATAGCAATAATAAAACCTAGTCTTAAACAATCACAATAGTTAAACAAATCTCAAAATCCATATAAACACATTGACAATACATTGGTAGCAGCTAATAAACTTTTGATCTGAGGAAAATGAAACCCAAGCTCAAACGATCACAACTGTAAAACTCATCTCAAAATCCATGTAAACACATTGACAATACATTGATAGCAGCTAATAAACTTTTGATCTGAGGAAAATGAAACCCAAGCTCAAACGATCACAACTGTAAAACAAATCTCAAAATCCATATAAACACATTGACAATACATTGGTAGCAGCTAATGAACTTTTTATTTGAGGAAAATGAAACTTAAGCACAAACGATCCCAACTGTAAACAAAAAAATCTTGAAATCCATATAAACACATTGGCAATATATAGATAGCAGCCAATCAATACATGAGTTAATATTTCATAATTAAAAGTGGTATCAGGTGTCTAGAAGAGTTAGCATGCACTGTCTACAATACATTGGTAGTAGCTAATGAACTTTTCATTTGAGGAAGTACATTGTATATCAATAAATGAGTAAATAGTAGCAAGTAATTAGAATGGTCCTAAAACAGATAACGTTAATAGTGTAGACCTGGCAAATGTTTAACAATTTTTACGTCCTACAATTTCTGCGGCTATTGGTCTAACACCATGCCGTGTGCAATGAAGGTAATTTTGACTGGAGTTTAATATTATACACAACATCAACTTTTTATAGAAAATCTTGAAGATTTTTGATTACCTGAATTGTTTTGCTTGTACGGATTTTTATTAGTACTAAAATTGTTCTAAAAACCAGTAATTTGTTAACATTTACAATAATTTTTATAGACGGTCTTTTAGGGTGAAGTAAGGAAAATTAATGTAATGGTCCAAAAAAAAGACATCATTTAACTTATACAACAATTTCCACAACACAGACATCAATATCACAGTTCTTCTGATGGAGTTATGAATTATCTGAAAGAAAAATTTAGTTCAGAATTAAACAAAGACTGATAATTAGTTCTCAAAATGGCATCCATCAAGGAATGTATTTCGTTTTCCCTGCAAAATTGCCCATTGTTTCGAGGCTAGATGAGGTAGGAATCGGCCGATGTTAAGACGTGGCTAGATGAGGTATGAATCGGCCGATGTTAAGACGTGGCTAGATGAGGTAGGAATCGGCCGATGTTAAGACGTAGCTAGATGAGGTAGGAATCGGCCGATGTTAAGACGAGGCTAGATGAGGTAGGAATCGGCCGATGTTAAGACGTAGCTAGATGAGGTAGGAATCGACCGATGTTAAGACGAGGCTAGATGAGGTAGGAATCGGCCGATGTTAAGACGTGGCTAGATGAGGTAGGAATCGTCCGATGTTAAGACGAGGCTAGATGAGGTAGGAATCGGCCGATGTTAAGACGAGGCTAGATGAGGTAGGAATCGGCCGATGTTAAGACGAGGCTAGATGAGGTAGGAATCGGCCGATGTTAAGACGAGGCTAGATGAGGTGGGAATCGGCCGATGTTAAGACGAGGCTAGATGAGGTAGGAATCGGCCGATGTTAAGACGTGGCTAGATGAGGTAGGAATCGGCCGATGTTAAGACGAGGCTAGATGAGGTAGGAATCGGCCGATGTTAAGACGAGGCTAGATGAGGTAGCAATCGGCCGATGTTAAGACGAGGCTAGATGAGGTAGGAATCGGCCGATGTTAAGACGAGGCTAGATGAGGTACGAATCGGCCGATGTTAAGACGAGGCTAGATGAGGTAGGAATCGGCCGATGTTAAGACGAGGCTAGATGAGGTAGGAATCGGCCGATGTTAAGACGAGGCTAGATGAGGTACGAATCGGCCGATGTTAAGACGAGGCTAGATGAGGTAGGAATCGGCCGATGTTAAGACGAGGCTAGATGAGGTACGAATCGGCCGATGTTAAGACGTGGCTAGGTAGGAATCGGCCGATGTTAAGACGAGGCTAGATGAGGTACGAATCGGCCGATGTTAAGACGAGGCTAGATGAGGTAGGAATCGGCCGATGTTAAGACGAGGCTAGATGAGGTAGGAATCGGCCGATGTTAAGACGTGGCTAGATGAGGTAGGAATCGGCCGATGTTAAGACGAGGCTAGATAAGGTAGGAATCGGCCGATGTTAAGACGTGGCTAGATGAGGTAGGAATCGGCCGATGTTAAGACGTGGCTAGATGAGGTAGGAATCGGCCGATGTTAAGACGAGGCTAGATGAGGTAGGAATCGGCCGATGTTAAGACGAGGCTAGATGAGGTGGGAATCGGCCGATGTTAAGACGAGGCTAGATGAGGTAGGAATCGGCCGATGTTAAGACGTGGCTAGATGAGGTAGGAATCGGCCAATGTTAAGACGAGGCTAGATGAGGTAGGAATCGGCCGATGTTAAGACGTGGCTAGATGAGGTAGGAATCGGCCGATGTTAAGACGTGGCTAGATGAGGTGGGAATCGGCCGATGTTAAGACGAGGCTAGATGAGGTAGGAATCGGCCGATGTTAAGACGTGGCTAGATGAGGTAGGAATCGGCCGATGTTAAGACGTGGCTAGATGAGGTAGGAATCGGCCGATGTTAAGACGTGGCTAGATGAGGTAGGAATCGGCCGATGTTAAGACGAGGCTAGATGAGGTGGGAATCGGCCGATGTTAAGACGAGGCTAGATGAGGTAGGAATCGGCCGATGTTAAGACGTGGCTAGATGAGGTAGGAATCGGCCAATGTTAAGACGAGGCTAGATGAGGTAGGAATCGGCCGATGTTAAGACGTGGCTAGATGAGGTAGGAATCGGCCGATGTTAAGACGTGGCTAGATGAGGTGGGAATCGGCCGATGTTAAGACGAGGCTAGATGAGGTAGGAATCGGCCGATGTTAAGACGTGGCTAGATGAGGTAGGAATCGGCCGATGTTAAGACGTGGCTAGATGAGGTAGGAATCGGCCGATGTTAAGACGAGGCTAGATGAGGTACGAATCGGCCGATGTTAAGACGAGGCTAGATGAGGTAGGAATCGTCCGATGTTAAGACGTGGCAAGATGAGGTAGGAATCGGCCGATGTTAAGACGAGGCTAGATGAGGTAGGAATCGGCCGATGTTAAGACGAGGCTAGATGAGGTAGGAATCGGCCGATGTTAAGACGAGGCTAGATAAGGTAGGAATCGGCCGATGTTAAGACGAGGCTAGATGAGGTAGGAATCGGCCGATGTTAAGACGAGGCTAGATGAGGTAGGAATCGGCCGATGTTAAGACGTGGCTAGGTAGGAATCGGCCGATGTTAAGACGAGGCTAGATGAGGTAGGAATAAGACGAGGCTAGATGAGGTAGGAATCGGCCGATGTTAAGACGAGGCTAGATGAGGTAGGAATCGGCCGATGTTAAGACGAGGCTAGATGAGGTAGGAATCGGCCGATGTTAAGACGAGGCTAGATGAGGTAGGAATCGGCCGATGTTAAGACATGGCTAGATGAGGTAGAAATCGGCCGATGTTAAGACGAGGCTAGATGAGGTAGGAATCGTCCGATGTTAAGACGTGGCTAGATGAGGTAGGAATCGGCCGATGTTAAGACGTGGCTAGATGGGGTAGGAATCGGCCGATGTTAAGACGAGGCTAGATGAGGTAGGAATCGGCCGATGTTAAGACGAGGCTAAATGAGGTAGGAATCGGCCGATGTTAAGACGAGGCTAGATGAGGTAGGAATCGGCCGATGTTAAGACGAGGCTAGATGAGGTAGGAATCGGCCGATGTTAAGACGTGGCTAGATGAGGTAGGAATCGGCCGATGTTAAGACGTGGCTAGATGAGGTAGGAATCGGCCGATGTTAAGACGTGGCTAGATGAGGTAGGAATCGGCCGATGTTAAGACGTGGCTAGATGGGGTAGGAATCGGCCGATGTTAAGACGTGGCTAGATGAGGTAGGAATGTTAAGACGAGTGCTACCTTACCCTCAGTAAAAGCTGTATCGGACATGACTAAATGGAATATTCTAGGATAAAGATGATGATTTTTCTCTCCGAGTAAATCCAGGGCAATTTTCACTCCTTCATCAATCTTATCATCTTCATTCTCTTGAACTTCCTAGAAATAAAAACCACAAAACTATTTGTTTAGATAGGATAATAAACCAAGGCCTCATATGCTATAATAATAAACTGGATTAAGGCATTTATCAATTATTGTATTTAAACATAGTTTTCTGGATTTTTCAGATTATTTAGGTAATCTGTAGTATAGTTATAACACCAGGTAAGTCCCCTGATGAATATACACTCTGATTGACCCAGTTTGAAAATTTAATTTTTTTGTTCCTTCTAAGACATTGTATTTCTTTAAAGTCCTGTATAGATATATCAAATCTAAAGATAACATTAAGTTCAGTTTTAGTAAAGATAGTAAATTTATTAAACAGGGGAGATCACTCAGTCAGAAAATTACCTGTACTTTATTATACACTTCTATAAATAAATCAAATCCTAAAGCTTCTTCTAACTCAGCTCTAGCTTGTTCTAATCTTCCGTAGACATCATAATCATTATCATCATCAACATCATCATTATCACCAAACGTTGTTTCATCATCACTATCTCCTACAATACAATCAATAATAGTAAGAAATAATCTTATAAACAATTTTATGATATACTACTCCTTAGTTTTATTACACACAACGTTTCAACTATTTACATTGTCATCTTCAGGTGAAGTGGGGAAATATAGTACAAGAAGGTATATATATGTAGATTGCTGAAACATTGTGTGTAATAAAACTAAGGAGTAGTCTACCATAAAATTGTGTTCTGTTATCTAATAAGAAATAGTGGTTGTTGGTTTCAATTTTGGTCAAAGTGCGAAAATAATAAACCAAAGTCTGAATGATCCCAACAATAGAACAAATCTCGAAATCCATGTAAACATATTGCCAAAACATTGGTAGCAGATAGTGAACTTTTCATTTGAGAAAGTATATCATTAAATGAGTAAATATTTCATAATAAAAAGTGGTATCAGGTGTCTAGAAGAGTAAGCATACACTGTCTACAATACATTGGTAGCAACTAATGAACTTTTCATTTGAGGAAGTATATCAATAAATGAGTAAATATTTCATTGTATACTTTAAGCATATAAGGGTGCCTAAAGTCCTTCATTTCTGGTGAATTTTTTGATCCCTAAGTACAGTAAATATAAAGAGATGCCTGTTTCTCAAAAAATCTGACGATAAAATTTGTCATAAGTTCAGCATTTTTCAATGAATAATTCCACACTTACGACAATTTTTAATTGTAAGCCTTTTTGAGAAACAGGACCATGGTTTATGAAACTAGCTGTCCTGATGAGGATTGTGTATCTGAAACATGTGTGAGATACCCATGAATAAATCAAGAAGTCCAAACCTTGGAATAATTCAGAAAGAGTATCAGTTCGGAGACTGGGACGTTTCTCGTTTAATACTGAATCAGATTGGGAGTGATTTAATTTATCATTCTGTCCGTTGTTGGTAGGGGTGTCACCCTCCTTCACTGCGTCACCTGTATTAGATGTCTCCTTCCCTTTCTGAACCTCCCTAGAGGGGCTGACTCTACCATTCTTACTCTGATCTGAAAATACAGTTAAACAAACTATATCCATCAATAAATAAAACACTGTGTTTTACACAGATATAACAAGACTATAACGTGGATTCTGTCTACCACTTGGTAAACAATAATAATACTCCAGCACGAACAATACCAACCATAAAACAAATCTTGAAATCTATATTAACATATTGGCAATACATTGGTAGTAGCTAATGAACATTACATTTGAGGAAATATATCAATAAATGATTAAACCTGTGGCAAGCAACTATTTTTTCGGGCAAGTAGATTTTGGACGTTACTTGCCTGACATGACAAGTGGCTTAAAAAGTTAATGTTGAGCCCTGTAAATTGTCCCCTACAACTATTCAACATAATAATCGACTGAAAGCGACCACCTTCATTACGCGACCAGTGATCAGCGACCACGTAATAAGATGCACCATTCTTAATTTCAATCAGACTTCTGTGGTTCCAGTATTTCCACTCAAACCCTCGCACTTGATGACATCAAACCCACAAAGTATTCTTGCATTATGTTACTTGCACTTTGGCAGATTTGTTTCGACAGGCATGAATTGATCTGGTTGCACCTTGTGATTTTGACCTTTAAAGTTGTGGCGGGTGTCGCACGCGAAGCAGACAAGGCTTAATTTTTTCAAAACACCTGATGGTACTTCTTGTTTGGGAAGTCCACTACTATATAATTGTTGCACCCGATTTTGTCATGCTTTGGACGAGGTTTTTGATTAACGGTATTGTTTTGGTTATACAGATTTTATTATTCTTGTTTCACAGAAGACGGGAAAAGAAACGTCTCATACCAACTGAAAAAAAATCCACGAATTTAACAAACAAAAAAACCTCCTACCTTCATCTTCATCAATCAATAAACTTTGCATAGTTTCTCTGACACTGATCATATCATCATCATCATCATCATCATCATCATCATCATCATCATCATCATCATCATCATCATCATCATCATCATCATCATCAATATCAATGTCTTCTTCACCAAAATCATCATCATTTCTGAGAATATCAATATTGTTGGCATAGCCGTAGGAGACAGGAGGGCAGGGGCGCCAGCTGCACCTCCAAATATTATGTTTTCGGGCAAAAAATCCCCCAAAAATGTAGAAAACGTAAACAAAGATGCAAGTTTTGTTGTTCCGATAATCAAATGTATATAAAAAAAATGCATTATGGCATCACTTGAAGATGAAGTGATTCTACATTTTTTGCTAAATTTGACGATAAAGCGAATACACCGATTGCCATTTAATAAAACAATTCATGACTTTTGGTTTCAGTTGGCATGGGATTTATCAACCCTCAGGGATGAAATATTCACCTCGGCCTTTGGCCTCGGTAAATATTACACCCTTCAGGTTGATAAATCCTCATGTCAACCTCACAAAAGTCATTAATTGTATAATAATAAATGTTTGTAAAATTATTCCGCTTACCCTTCCTGGGCACCATCCCTGTCCTTTCCATTATTGTCTGATTTAGGTTGAGAGTTATCTGATCTTGGTGATAATAATTCCATTTCTAAACTCTGTTTGATCAGATCTAAATCTTCATCTACCTGTAAAAACAATCAGGTAAAAATATATATAAAAATCCCACTGAAAATCATAAGAATGTTGAATTGATTTTATCAGTGTTAATGATACAGATAAAAAATGTAGAAAACGTAAACAAAGATGTAAGTTTTGTTGTCCCGATAATCAAAAATATATGAATTACCTCTTCTTGAACAGTTTTTAATCTTTCGAGACTGGAATGTCGTGTTAATATTGTTGTGAGAAATATATTATCTGAAGTTTGAAATAATTTACTAAGATCTGGTTCCGAACACGTTCTTAACATCTGGAATAAAATAAAAATCTGTAGAAACAAAACAATTCCTTTACCAAAATGGCATCTAAAACATGGCAAAAGAGAGAGTAATAGTTGTATAGTAGTGGACTACCCCAAAGAGAAATACCATCAGGTGTTTTGAAATCAAGAGTAATAGTTGTATAGTAGTGGACTACCCCAAAGAGAAATACCATCAGGTGTTTTGAAAAGAGAGAGTAATAGTTGTATAGTAGTAAACTACCCCAAAGAGAAATACCATCAGGTGTTTTGAAATAAAGAGTAATAGTTGTATAGTAGTGAACTACTCAAGAGAAATACCATCAGGTGTTTTGAAAAGAGAGAGTAATAGTTGTATAGTAGTGGACTACCCCAAAGAGAAATACCATCAGGTGTTTTGAAAAGAGAGAGTAATAGTTGTATAGTAGTGAACTACCCCAAAGAGAAATACCATCAGGTGTTTTGAAAAGAGAGAGTAATAGTTGTATAGTAGTGAACTACCCCAAAGAGAAATACCATCAGGTGTTTTGAAATCAAGAGTAATAGTTGTATAGTAGTGGACTACCCCAAAGAGAAATACCATCAGGTGTTTTGAAAAGAGTAAGCATGGTCTGCTATGTCCAACGATATAAGTCAACATGTAAAACATACATTATACAACAATAACCTTCCCTGAAACCCTTCTTAAAGGTGGGGGAGCCGCGGTGGCTCAGTGAGTTAGACGCTTGCTCGCTAACCTGGAGGTCCAGGGTTCAATCCCGGCATGAGTCGAGATGATACCTTCGGATTTTTCAACCCGGTTTCCCCCTGTCAGTGATGCAGGTCGGAGGGGCTGACATGGAAAAGCGTCTAGTCGTTCGGATGGGACAATAAACCGAGGCCCCGTGTGCTATTGGCTGTGCACGTTAAAGATCCCTCGACAGTTGGAAATCGAAAATAAGAGCAGGCTAATGCCGCTATCCTGGCAAAATTTCCCTCATTGCACACTGCATGGCGTTTGCCCGTCCTCAATTAGCCCATATAGGTGCAGAAAGTAGGACGTAAAACTCCATTCATTTCATTTCATTTCTTAAAGGTGGGACTTGTTTCACTAAATAATAATAAAACCCAAGTAAGAATGATCCCAACCGTAAAACAAATCTCAAAATCCATGTTAACTTATTAGCAATATATTGGTAGAAGCTAATGAACATTTCATATGAGGAAGTATAACAATAAATAAGTAAATATTTCATAATGAAAAATGATATTCTTTATGGAACATCAACATTTTAAATAAATAACAACTTATTTTTACTTACAAGGACAAAATAGGCAAATACAAATGATCAAGCAATGACACAATGTGTTACTCACCCCTACATTATTGATATCAAAATTACCAGTACACAAACCTTTCGATACCATTTTCCCTTCCCTATAACAAAATATATTTTATTACTTGTTATTACAAACAATCCATGAATTTGCGTTGAAAAAAAATGGCCTATCGATGGGTATTCAGGATTATCTTAATGCTCTTTGATAATGTATGGCCGAATTTTTAACCCGTTTCTAATAAAGATATCATCATTATTATTATTATAAAAGTGGTTAGATTACATGGAGTCGACAAACAAAAAATAATCGAAACAAAATGTAATCTAATTAATTAGATTGAGTCAAGAACCAGCTGGTGGAAAATATCTGAGAACCCCCCTAAGTCGTTATCATTATACATGTGGTTTGTTGTAAATCATTTATTCCCTAAATGTGTTACTGCATACTGGATAATCAATCAATCAATGCCATGAGGAGTGACTAAGGTGACAGAAGAAAACATGACAAGGTTGAGCTAAAATATTTAAAATATTCTGATGCGGCATCTAACTTACTCTTATTTAAAAATGATTTTAGTGATTGACCAATCAGGGGACTTATTCTCGAAAACTTAACACATTTTAAGATATACAGTAATCTGATTGGATAATAAAATCAAATTTAAAATCTATTTTTTTGATTGACCAATCAAATTACTAGAACACTATAATCGTTAAGTTTTTGACAATATGGCCAAAGTTGCAGACATCACAAAATTGAGATAAAATATTCCTAAAATATTCTGGTTTGGCATCTGACTTACTCTTTGGCATCATCCCAGTTTGGTTTATCAATCTTGTCTTCATGGTCATCGTCGTCATGGAGATCAACTCTAGAAAACAACTGACCTTCACCTTTATTATTTATAACCACCGGAGCTATCACAGGTTTCGCTGTAAACAAAAATCATACACAACTACAAAAACAACTGCATCAATCATGAATTTTAATCGACAGTTAAAAAAAAAGGGAAGAATTTTGACTTTTAAGTTTTAAAGGAATATGTTCACTAACTGTTCGACCCCAAAAAATTAGTTTCAGAATCTGGAATTTTTTTTAGCTTATCTAGTCCTTAATATTGTTCACAACTATCCTACAAAATTTAAGCCTTCAAACAAACGTGTACGTATAAATATTAGCGTTTGAAAGTCTAAATTACGACTCGCCGTTTAGTAAGACTATATATAAAGAAAACACAATATACAGAAAATGAATGATAAATGTTAAGGTAGGGATATAATTGAAGGAATTGTATGATTTTCATGCAATAGTAGTACCTGAAGGCTATTTGCATATATTCAAGGCCCAAATCAACCCTGAAAAATCTGAACATTCCCCTTTACAGAATATAATCAGGAACATCAACCAAAAAGGGGTAAATAACAGAGGTTGCAGTGAAAGTTGAAAAGCAGAAGAAAATCTCAAGCAAAAACCAAAAATAAAGAAAAAGAATCAAAGCTAACCAAATTCAGCAGAACTCAAATCAGGTTTGGGAAGTAAAACTGGTTTTTTAAACACAAGCTGACGTTCCGATTTTTCTGCCAAGTCATTTGTTGATCGTCTGCTAGATTTGTCATCCGCTTCATTCAAATTTTCCTCTTTTGATTCTGATTGGTCAACATCACTTTGAATGTCCAATTTTGATTGGCTATCACAGGTTTTAGCACTCCTCTCCGATTGTTCACTGTCTAACGGTTTTGATTGGTTATCAGAAATTTTTAAATCACTTTCCAATTGTTTTGATTGGTTATCAGAAATTTTGAAATCGCTGTCTGATTGTTTTGATTGGACAATGTCAGCTTCCTCTTCCGACTGACTGCTTAATTCGTCTAAATCTTCAATGGCTGCCAGAGCGGCCTTGACCTCTTCAATGTTTCGATCAGCTAAAGACGGTGAAACAGGAAGTGCATCTACAAAGCAGAAAAACGTGACACACAAAAGCAACAAACAAAACTTAGGGAAAGAAAAGTTTAAAGGGAAATTTTGGTGAAGGAAAAGGGAAGGAAAGGGGAAGGAAAGGGGAAGAAAGGGGGAAGAAAATGGGAGGGAAGTTATAAGTGTAAGAAAAGGGGAAGAAAAGGGGAAGGAAATTGTAAAGGGGAAGAATTGGGTAAGCTTTTATAACCAACCAACCCCAAACACATAAAAAAGAGGAGAGAAAAAACACCAAAGTTTTATTTGGAAAAGGAAAGAAACACAAAACCTAAAACAAGATTAAGAATTAAAATCCCCAGATTTAAATAAACTCATTAATCTCAGAAGATAAGAAACATATCAAATTTGTAAACCCCAGTCAGGAGGCATTTATAAAATAATCCACCACTCCTGTCAGAAAACGTTTTTTGTATTTACTGGTATTTCAATCAATGGGTAAGGTGTTAGTGTTCCGTTTTAGTGTTAACATGAATTTAACACAACATTTGAACTCATTTTTCGTGTTAATATAGTACTTTTTGGGATTGAACACGTGAAACCAGTATATCTTTTAAACATTGTAAAAATATATTTGTATTGATGGGTCTATGACCTAAAAATAACTGAATAAATATATTATTATATCTATTACATAATTAAGTGTTTCAATATCAATGAAATAAGGTAATATTTGTATTTGACCCAGTCCAAATTCTGTAATAACACTAGTGTTAACACTAACATGGAATTTGACCTCACCCACTGTGTATTTAAAAAATAAACCTCCAAGTTTAAGTGAAATACAATTCCTCTGGGGTTGAAAAAGGTTTGAATTCACACCACGTTTTTCAATGAAAACGAAATTCAAATTGAAATTTTTTTTATATTTGTGAATTAAATCTTGAAGATATTTAAAAGTCCACATATTGAGATTAACATGTTTGCTAAAAAATCAATTTCTATCCAAGATTTGCGTAAAGATTTGAAGATTTATCAGGGCCCTGTTGACCTACCTTTATTATTGACGGAATCCACGGCTGATTTGATGGTTATAGTACCTTCTCGTATCATACTCGGTTTACTGAGAGTTACCGTGGCACCAATACCACTCACGATATCAACTCTCGGTGCTGGCGATTGGCTAACATCACCTTCTCCTATATTACAACATAAATATCATCAAAACACAAGACAATAGTATGGAGGAATAATAACACACTTCTTTAATAAATGTCATTACATCTGATGACGACATGTGTATCTGTGTTGAAACGTTATGTTCCTAACTGTATTAAAGAAGTGTGTTATATTCCATAATAGTGTCTTGTGTTTTGTTTTATGTGATCCTCGCTTCTACATGTCGTTCAAATCTTATGACTTCTATTCTATTTCACTCTTCTACTTTATATAAATAATATTAAAATATTTAATTCTCACTCACCTGAGGCCGTGCTGGACATAGTCCCCTCAATAATAGGTAGACCTTGGAGAACATTAACAACCGTTGACCCTGGTTGACCCCAACCTTGTCGATTAGAGTCTTGACCTTGACCTTTCTCTACTACTCCACGATAGACTCCTATAACCTTCCCGTCTGGACTGCGTATTACTTGATCACCAGCACTAGTAGCTTCAAATATAAAAATACAATAAAACTCAATAAAACAAACTTAACCTTGGTATGAGCTAATTTTAAGGGTGTTGTCATCTAACTCTTAGTTTAAAGGGCCATTTTTAATTTTTAATTGTACGATTTTTTGAGAAACATGCCCCAGGGTTTAAGGGTAATAAAAACTACTGGGCCCAGTTTCACAAAATGTTTACTAAGATAAAAATCCAGATTTTAAGAAATACAGTAATCTGATTGGATAATAAAACAACATTTAAATCGATTTTAGTGATTGACCATTCAGATGGCTAGAACACTAAAATTATGCTAAGTTAAGATTTTGTGAAACTGGCCCCAGGTCCAGTACTGAAAAAAAATAATAAGGGAGCACAAACCTTCCATTTTAGAAGATGTTTCTTCCAGTGTCATATCAGCTAATCCAAGATCTCCTTTCTTTTCACCCCATTGAGACCTCGCTGAACTTGGTTCTTCGTCTTTCACAACCGTAGAGGCGGGAACGAAGGCTCCATCTTGTGCACCCCATTTAGGACGATTCTGGAAATAATATAATAAATACTGCACTGGACCCAAAGAAAGTATTTATTTGATAATATTTGTGTAAATATAAAAAGAATCTGTGTCAAATTCAACACAAATTTTATTTGTCAAAGACATTGTTGATTTAATCAAACACACAATAGTTCATAAAATTCGCAAATCGTGTTAAAAAATTTCCTAATTCAAGTGCAATAAATCAAAAACAGTTCGATAATTGATTGTCAAATTCGAACTTGTCCAAGATCTCATTATTATAAATGTTCACACCAAATTTCAGGTGAAAACTGTAGTCTCAATTCTGTCGCCAAACAAATTTTGATGCGTTTTTGTGAAGTCAAGGGCAATAACTCAAACACTGTTTAATAATAGTTTGTCAAATTCAAACTGGTCCAGATCTCATCATTATAAATGTTCACACCAAATTTCAGGTGAAAACTGTAGTCTCAATTCTGTCCCCAAACAAATTTTGATGCGTTTTTGTGAAGTCAAAGGCAATAGCTCAAAGACAGTTCATTGAAAGATTGTCAAATTCAAACTTGTGGAGGGATGGACTGACATTAAAATGTTGGTGTATAAAAACTTGATAAATAATCTCTTACCCTTTCATTCAATCTTTTTAAAATATTTTCTTTTTGAATTTGTTTTGTTCTGAAATCAAATTGAGAAAAATCAAGTCTTTGCAGAAAATACACAAATGACTGAAAGATTTTTAACATAAAAACTATTCTGAACGAAAGATTTAGGTGAATATTGCATCCCTGAGGTTGATAAATCCCATATCAACTGAAACCAAAAGTCATGAATTGTTTTATTAAATGGCAATTGGTGTCAACGTCAAATGACATGACACTTTATGTGGACTACCTATGACATAACATCTTTGACGTTTGCAATGCCAGCTTTGATTGGTGGAAGGTTAAATTTGTATCCAATCAAAATTGCAAATTAAATTTTCTGAAACAAAATAAGTAATGAGGGGAATATAAAATTTATTCACTTCTCATGCATAAAAAGAGTAACTCAGGGTCTTCATTTTGAAAATAAACAAGAGATCGGTTGTTAAAAAAGTTGAGTGCAGGACTAGGTTTGAACAATCAATCAAAACTGATTTTCAAACAATGATTTAAATCGGCAATCGTTTAGAAATAGCACTGCTAACTATTTTGTGATTTGTTTTATGGTTAAGAGTGTTTCTGTTTGAGAAAAATTATTTCTATTATTATGAAGGTGAAAATGTAACTTACCTGTCATCTACACTAGGACTAGGTGAAACGGGTTTGGGAGCCGGGGGTTCCTTGCCAGCCCCTATAGCTTGTAATACACCAGTCATAGGTACAGATGGGGCCTCTTCGCCTGCCCCTATAGCGTGTAAGATACCAGTTATTGGAACAGCTGGTGAAGGTTTCATATTGACAGCAGGTTTCTTGGCTGAGCTGGGTCTGAAACAGGATTAAATTGAAACATTAGAAAGAAAGAAGAATATTTCATTAGAGTAACAGCTTAGGTTTTCTTGGCAAACCTCTTGGTATTGATTGTTTTCAGATTATCCGTACCCATTTACAGGTGGGTGGACTGGAATTATTAGTGAAGATGACTTATTTCAGTCTTCAGACTTTGACACAACCGAGACTTGAAACCATGATGACAAATGATGAAATGTAAAGAACTTAAACTTCTTCCTGACAGCTGCACATTTCAGAATATTTTGCTTTATTTTCATTTAAAAAACGCAAAATTTGAACATTTTTATTCCATGCATGAGGTGGAGCATTGCTTTATTCTGCTACTCTGTCCATAAATGTAAATTATCTAAAAAAACAAAGAATTTTACCTGCTCTGAGCACCTCCTCTACTTGGTGGTCTACTCTTGGCCTGAAAAATATCATTTAATATGTTTATAACAGTATTTTATATTACACAACATAATTTTAAAATTAACTGCCAAAACCCTTTGTCCAAGTCTAGCAAAGTTAAAACATTTTAATTGATAAAACTATATATCATATCATTATTGATGTATTCCAGAATAATATAACACAATTATTTAAGTTTAATTCTTGATAATCTACATAAAACCTAAAAGTCTGACTTTCTGGAAAACTACAATAAAGATTAAAGAAACCAAGTACTGACGATCCGAACCGCAAAACGAAACTCGAAATCCAAAAGGACATTTTGACGAAACATAGGTAACAGCTTAAGAACTTTTCATATGAGGAATTATGTCAATCATACATGAGTAAGTATATCATAATGAAAAGTGGTATCAGGTGTCTAGAAGAGTAAGCATACCCTACCCGTCCTAGCTGTTAAACCTGCACAAACTTTCATGATGTATACACAATTACAGTTTTAGTTTGAAATGACTGGTGAATGAGGTGAATAATACAGTCTTTCAATTGATGGTTTTCATAGATTGAGACAGCACTGATTGAGACAGCACTGATTGAGACAGAACTGATTGACTGATAGATGGTAAATGAAACCAGCAAACAAAATGGAGTCAAATTTAGTTTTATGTCCCACTTTTATGCATCTATTTGGCTAATAAGAACAATACAAGCAAACAAAGGCATTAAAATCAACTACCGGTAGTAAGAAAGGTGAAACACCATACATTTTTGGGGGAAAAAAAAAACAAGGAAAAATTATGATACAGAAAAAATCTGGAAAATCAGATTAAAATCTGAAATTATTTCATTCCTAGTAAAAAGTGTGTTAATAGAATATTAGGCAACTGTTAAAACGAGGCTCCACTATATTATACTACAATCCAGAAAATATCTAAACAATAAACTATGAAACTAAATACTTTCTATCACACGTTGTTCTCAGACCCTAATGTAGTGTTTAAAAAAACGGATTTAAAAAACCGAACGAAACGAAATTAGGGTCTGATTTTAATTAGACTGTATTATAATAATTTTGTGATTGTAAAAAAAAAAGTGAAAAATTTAACTACCTGATCTTCTAAACCTCGTCTAAGTGCAAATAAATTTCGATTTTTCTCATCATCATATTTAGCTGCCCAATCGTCAGCCTGTTTCTAATATAAAAATTACAACAGGTGAAAATTTTAAATACGGATATTGGGCCTGTTTCTCAAAAAATCTTACGATAAATTTTGTTGTAACTTTGGCAAGTTATAATGAATAATTCCACACTTACGACAATTTTTAATCGTAAGATTTTTTTAGAAACAGGCCCATGGTCAGCAATTAAAAAAAAAGATCAAATGAAAACTTCAGTGAAATGTAAATCATAAGCTGCTAACTAACTAAAGTGAGTGAACACTATGCAAAACATAAAATTATCTTAAAAATCACTTCTTACTTTTAAAGCTTCAAGTTTTTTCTTTCTTTCTTCATCTTGAGGGGGCTAGATGAACAAAATAAGAATAAAAAGTATAAAAAAACATAAAAATTAACAAAAAATTACAAAGTTAAAGGGATTGTAAAGTTACTTTCTAAATTTTATATGTGTATTGGGGACAGTGATATTATCAATTTGCACCATTCCGACATCTGTGGTTCTTGGAATATCACTAAAACTAAAATGTTTTATGACTTCACTAATAGTGATCTACTAGAAGCGGCTATTGATATCTATGCTGATCACTGTCGGTGATGTCATAAAACGCGCTAGTTTTAGTGAAATTACAAGAACCACAGACGTCGGAATGGTGCAAATTTATGCTATCAATGTCCCTGATACACATATGAAGTTTAGAAATACACAATCCCTTTAACATAAAAGGAAGAATAAACAGTATTTTAGTTTTAAAATAAAAATCGAAATTGAAATAACAATAAACCAAACTAATTCAAAAATATTATAAAGATAAAAAACAACTTCTATTTGTTATCAAGTTATAATTATATTACTTTTTCTACTTATTGTTGCCACAAATCACCAAATTAGAAAAACAAAACTCGATATAAATCTACTTGACAAATAAGTGCATAAAAATATATTTCTACAAGTATCAGAAATAATCAAAATTTACACCCTCAATCAAAAAAATAAAAACCAATATAGAAAACAATTTGAAAATAAACTTTAATTATATACCGTTGCACACTGAACGATCACATGACTGCTACATAATGTTTGTACGTTTATGACAGCCCTACGACAAAATTGGGGAGTGACTGGAGATATTTATCATGTCAAATCGAAAAACGTATGGCGTGGCTTATCGACTATGAGGGTCATCCCGATAATTTGTCGTGACCTGGATTAAAATCAACCAATATAATTTTTGGTATATATCACTTAATAATAATAATAATAATAATAAACTCTTTATTTTACATGGGTCAGAATTAGGCCCTATACCACGAGTGATAACGGTCCTGTCTCACACCCAGCCCATGGGGACAAACATAGATACAATATACAACATATAGACACAAAAAAAAAAAAAAAAAAAAAAAAAAAAATCAATGTACAAAGTTTGATGATTTAGAGATCAAGTACATGACCACAGGCTACTGGATATTTTTTTTTTTTTAAGATATACAATATAGCAATATACACAAGTACATGTGTATTAAATGGACATATTATCCTCAAGCGATTATTGTACAGAATTTGATGATTTAGATATCAAATACATGACCACAGGCTACTGGATATTTTTTTTTAAGATATACAATATAGCAATATACACAAGTACATGTGTATTAAATGGACATATTATCCTCAAGCGATTAAGTACATTGCGACAAATTGTAAAAAAAAAAAAAAAAAAATTATTGAATTTGTGAAGCCAAAGGTCAGTGCAAGTGCTGCGAGCGGGCTACCCAACCCTACTCCATTAATGTTCTTATTCTAAATTGGAGGGGGAGGTAGGATTTATCCATGCTCAAGACCAGCTTGAAGGATGTTTACTCATCCCCTGACAGTGTGTTATGAATTTAGATTTGCCAAAAGTGTGAATTGTTTGCCAAAAATGATAATGCCAAATAGAAAACCTGGAAGGGAAATAATTAAAATATGGTATGTCAAAATGTAATAAATCTGTAAGAGATGGAACAGCCAAAATACAATTGCAAGAGACAGGACTATAAGTAAGTACTTCGTCCAGACATCTATTGCACCTACACTATAACTGAAAGAAGAAAGTTAACCGTTAGTTAGTATTTTACTTCCGATATCCTCTGCAACTCTGAGTAGAACTACTTCAACTGTAAAAGGCAAGATAACTTTTATTAAATATTGACGATGAGAAGTCTTCAGCAGTCTAAAAAGTAAAGACACCACAACTGCAAGAGACAGGTAAACCATTAGTAAGTATTTATGAGCAGATTCCATGCAACGCTATGACTATAACTACTTGAATTGAATGTAAGAGGCAAGATAACTATTATTGAATATTGTTGATGAAAGTCTACTGCAATCTAAAAGTAAAGATATCAGAACAGAAGAAGAACTGCACTGCTTCAACTAGACATGCTCCGAGAGTAAAGAAAACATATTAATAAATATTTTCGTTCAGATCTCTACTGGAATTCAAAAGTAGAGTCACCACAACTGTAAGAAGAAAATTTACAAATACAACTGTAAACAAGATCAATAAAACCACGGCTGTAAAATCTAATTTTAAAGGGCATAGAACCAGGTCTGAAAGAAACGGCTCAAAGGCACAGCATCTACAAACCCATTACTGAAATCACCGAAACGATCAAGTTAGCCACGACAGTAAATTCTAATTTAAAGAGTTTATTATAGAAAGTTAAGGATACAGTGTAGCGAAGAAAGCCCTCACCTCCTGATCATAAACATTCATTTTAACAAAGGCAATAAATTCTAATGTAATGAGTTTAGTATAGAAAGTAAAGGATACAGTGTAGCGAAGAAAGCCCTCACCTCCTGATCTTAAACAATCAATTTAACCACTGCAGTAAATTCAATAAGTTTAGTAAAGAAAGTAAAGGATACAGCGTAGCGAAGAAAGCCCTCATCTCCTGAACAGAAACAATCAAGTTAACCACGGCAGCAAGTTCTACGGGGCACAGAATCAGGGTATAAAGAAACGACCCAAAGGCAAGGCATCTACAAACTGGTAAGTTAAATCCGAGAAACAGTCAAATTAACCACGATAGTTATCAGATTTTAGAAGGTATAGAAGAATGTCTGATAGATACGACTCAAAGGCAAACCATCTACAAATTCAAACTCAGAAGTTAAATCAGGGAAACTATCAAGTTAACAACGGCAATAAAATCTTAATTTAGAGGGGGATTAAATAGAAAACTAAAAACATCTGAAGTTAAGTTTTACGGGGATAATGATCCTGCAGGTCTGAAAGAAACGGCTCAAAGGCACAGCATCTACAAACTAATAAGTTCAATCAGAGAACAATCGAATTATTAACGGCAGTAAAATCTTATTTTAGAAGGGGATTTAATCAGGAGTCTCACTCTCGAAAACCTTACCCAGATAAATTCAGAATTTTAGGATGTACGCCAATCTGATTTGATAATCGAACTCAATATAATATCAATTTTAGTGATTAACCAATCAGAAGACATAGAATACTAAAATCATCTTAAGTTAAGTTTTCGAGGATAAGGATCCAGGTCTGAAAGACACGGCTCAAAGGCACAGCATCTACTCATAAGATAAAACCACAAAAACAATCAAATTATTAGCGACAGTAAAATCTCATTTTAGAGGGGGATTTAATCAGGAGTCTCATTCTCGAAAGCTTAACCTAAATTAATTCAGAATTTTAAGATGTACGGCAATCTGCGTATATAACAGAACTCAATATAGCATCGATTTTAGTGATTAACCAGTCAGAAGACATAGAATACTAAAATCAACTCAAGTTAAGTTTTCGAGGATAAGGATCCAGGTCTGAAAGACACGGCTCAAAGGCACAGCATCTACTCATAAGATAAAACAGAGAAACAATCAAATTAATAATGGAAGTAAAATCTTTTTTTAGAGGGGGGTTTAATTAGAAGTCTCATTCTCGAAAACTTAATCCAGATAAATTCAGAATTCAGATGTACGGCAATCTGATTGTATAGGAGAACTCAATATAAAATCGATTTTAGTGATTAACAATAAGATGTAGAATACTTAAATCATCTTAAGTTAAGTTTTCGAGAACAAGGCCCCGGTCTAGAAGATACGGCTCACAGGCACAGCATCTACAGTTAAATCATAGAAGAATCAAATAAATATAACCAGAGCTGACACATGACCTACAACCAAAAGCAATACGAAAGTGGCATATTCTCATACTTTTGAAAGCTTATCAAGAATCATTTTCCGGAAAGTTTTAAAATCTGGAGCTGACTTAATATTATCCCCTAGTCCATTCCATAGAATTGGTCCTTTATATTTAATACTCTGTTTAATCATATTAATTTGTGGTTTTTGTACAATAAGTTTTGAATTTATACTGGAATATGGGGTTTGTTTATAGCTAAAAAGATTTGAAAGGTAGGATGGAGACATATTGTTAAGAGTTTTATAAATAAATTTATACGCATTAAAGTTATGTCTTGTTTTAATGTCTACAATGTTAAGCCTTTTAAGGTTAAGTGCCAAATCAGTATTGTATCTGAAACCTAGAATCAATTTGAAAGCAATTTTTTGTTGTCTATGTAATACGTCGGCGGCTTCAATATCGTGCGAATCCCAAATAGTAGAACAATAATCAAGATAAGGTTGAAAGTGACATTTATAAAAAATAGCTCTAAACTTTTCAGGTAAGACATTTCTTAATTGGCGCAATTGAAATAACTTGGAATTTAAAATTTTTGCAATGGTTTGAATGTGAGGAGTCCAAGAGAGATTTTGATTTACAATAACACCTAAAAGTTTAAAATTGTCAACTTGCTCAATTAACTGATTATTAAGCTCAATTGATAAATTACCTAAAAATCTCCTCTTTTGGGATGTCGTAATTATCATACATTTCGTTTTCTTTTCATTTAAAATCATAACATTAGAAGAACACCAGTTTAAGACTGAATCAGTATCTTCTTGCAATTTCAGTTGAATATCAGTAATAGTTTTACCAGATGTATAAATAGTAGTGTCATCCGCAAATAGGTCGCAGTTAGATTGTATATGAAATGGTAAATCATTTATATAGAGAAAGAGCCCCATTGACGTAACATTGTTGTTTACGATTTGATAAGTAACAATTAATGAAGCTTAGCAATCCATTGGAAAATTTATATAGTTTAAGTTTTTCAATAAATAATCCTTAAAGATGGTTGCTTCAACAAACATGTCTTTATCTTCGATAGTCGCGCCTAGTCGCGATATAAAGTTGGTAAGTGTGATTTGACTGCGTGCTCCGAAGTTGTCAAAAAATCTTAGGAAGTTCCATCAAAAAATGTGCGCAAGCCTCAAGTCTCCGAAAATACAAACCATACCTTATATTTGTTGAGATCAGGAGTACCAGCATCTTTCCTGGCTTGTAATGCTTTTCTTTCTTTCATATTCTGTTCTCTGATTTTACGCAACTGGGCTAAATAATCCTATAATATAATAAAAATCTGTACATACAAAACAATTCCGTTAATCAAAACATAGAAAAATTTATAGTAAAAGATATCTAAGGAATAAACTGTTACCCTATGGTGTGTATAGTCGTAGATCAGGACACAGGCTGGCTGCGAAATTAAATGAATGCACGCTATCCACGAGTAGCCATAGAATAACCTCTATATATATCATTCATTACTAATGATATTATTATATATATTATTTAATATATTAGAAGGTCGTTATGTTTGAGAGTTTGGTTCTCAATCAGGGTGTGAAAGTCCGATGACCTTGAATAAGTCATCTTCACTCATGGAGAAAAGATCCGAACGGAACCTAAGTTGTTATCCTAGTTAAATATAGCTGTTTCTATTTTTTCTTTATCATTATCGATAACATACATACCTGTTCTTCTCTATTTCTAGATTGAGCAGCTGCACCTGGTGGTGGACCTGGGGTCTCTATAATATACAAAAAATATGGAATAGATTGGCAGGGTAAAGAACGTAATCACAGACATTTATTAGCTTTAATCAGACATGAGTGGCAAATAGAAATATGAATGAGTTGATTATCAAAAATTAAGGTAGAGATCAAAACTTCATTTGAGGTAAAATATAATATGTGGAAATTAGCTTCTAGAATTTCAAATTTTCAGAAAAGGCTTAAATTAGAAACACAGAAATGGAAATCATCAGACTTACTTGGAGTTACTGCCCTTTGACCAGATGGTGGACGATTCTGATATAACAAAAACAAATATATTTACAATAAAAAGGTTTCAGGTTTTTCACTAGACAGAAGAATTTCAATATCAATACTGCTGCTTAAAGGGATTAGAAAAAGGTTTTCTAAATTCCTTTTGTTTATCTTCTGATTAAAAATAGGAAAGGTTCGAATGATATAAGTTCACTTGATACACATCAAAAATTTAGGGAACCACTTTACAATCTCTTATAATATTCCATTCTTTTCCTGATAATTCACTTCCACATAGTAATGAAATTGACTACAATCAACTAAACAAAATATACTTACACCAAATAATTGAGCTTGAGCTCTAGCTTTATTCATAGCAGCTTCTTGTTTTCTGTTTAAAAATTCTTGAGCCATTTTAGCACGTTCATTTGCATCTCGCCTTAATAAAAATTTAATACATTTTTATACAAAAAGTGAGATTGATTTTGATTAAGTCATTAAAGTAATCAACATTTATTGTACAATTTCCAGAATTGCCAGAATCCAATACTAATGTCTAGAGCAGTAAAAACTTTAGCTTGAGTTTAAATTCAATATATCAATGTTATCTTGGAAGACAGTACTAACACAGTTAACAACTATCAAAATCATTGTCAGTCATCAATACAGAACCTTATCTTACTGTCAGGCTTGTTAACTATAACAACAGGTGAACTATATTCAACTAACATTGTCAAGATCCTGGGTTTCCAACTTGGGGGACATTAAAACGAAAAATGCTGTGACTATATCATGCTTCGAAATTGCATGTTTTTGAAGACTTGTGTGGATAATTAAGGGGACATGGTCATTTCCTTGCGCAGTTTTGGGGAATTTAAAAAAACAGTTGAAAACCCAGGGTCGAGATCGTCCATGATGATAACAAAGATTATTAACCCTACAAGGCAGTTGAATAGCTTAGTTGCTGACTATGTGGATTGTAGTCTGCTTGGTGATTAGGTGTTATGGGTTTTAATCTCTCTGAAGCCAAGGAAAATGAAAATGCCTGTGCCGATACTTCGAGAGTCAGTTTTCAACCTCTAATACATACCTTTCAGGATCCATCTGTGGTCCTCTATTAAACTGGAATTGGTCTCTACCTAGTCTCGGTCCAGCTACAGGATAAGGACCAGCCTGCATGTACGGTACAGCTGATGATACAAAAAATACAATTGGGGACTTTAGATTAATTTGGGCACACCCTGAATTCACAGAGTGTATTGAATATATAGGATTAAAGTGCGGCCTACAGTAGCATTTTCACTAATTTAGAACTCTCTGGGTGTTATATAATTTCATTTTTGGAGGAAAGTCTACTGTTATGATCAGACAGGCCTTCTAAGATGTTGGCATTTCTTGCTCTGAAGTGTTTAAGTAACATGATGTCACATCTCGTGTATATTGTGTTGAAACGTTATATGCCTAACGGTATTAAAGGAGTGTGTTATATTCCATAATATTGTCTTGTGTTTTGTTATCAGTCATTCAAACTATTTACCTGCTGGTCTTGACACGGGAACTGGACCACCATCTCTAATTCTATTGATACGATCTTGTTGAAGTTTATCAAGGTAGGCGTTATAATGATCATAACTTCCACGATTCTCCACTACCGGTACTCGATTTTCTGGCTTCTGTAATATTTATGGACAAGATTTTTGATTACCGAAATTGTTTTGCTTGTATGGATTTTTATTATATAAATATTTCTCTTGAACTTTTTTTTACAGAGAAAATGTTCCAATATAATAAATGTTTCACTTATTTGATCACTTTATTTGTTGTGAAAATATTTCATAATAAATAAAAATGATGAGACCATGATTAATCTTTTTAAACACTTGATGGCAGTTCTCTTTTGGATAGTCCACTACAACTATTGCTCCAGATTTTGCCATGTTTTTGGATGCGATTTTAATTAACGGAATTGACTCAACAATTAGTTGTACAAATATTTTAAAACATTTTTTTTTTTAATAATTCATTGAGCAACTTTGACACACAAATTTATCTCAAGTGAGTCAGGTAATTTTCAACTGGAAGAGACATCGGAATATTTATCATCAATATCTTCCAATAATATCCGTGCAAACAAAACATATATCTTCTAGACACCTGATACCTTTTTTAATTTGAAATATTAACTCATTTATTGATGTACTTCCTCAAAAGAAAAGTTCATTAGCGGCTACCAATGTATTGCCAATGAGTTAATGTCTATATGGATATTTTTTTTAAGATTTATCATTATTCTAGGAATTCACAAACAATATTAGAGTAACTTGATATTGAACACTTCCATGAAAAAAAAAACCAATTTCAATACCTTGGGTATGATCATTTGAGGTTTTTGTAAAACTGGTTGTGGATCATCTTGTCTAACTAAACCAGGCTCTAGTATATTCTTCCAACCTATTTCACGACTTCGGTTAATCTGGGCTTTCTGTATAATAAATATAACATTTTCAATTAGTTATAAGTTTAAGTAATGACTAACATTACCTCCATTGAGCTGAACAACTGACTCAATGTCATAATATTATCAAAAGGTAGTGGCAGGTGTGGCAACAGGCCAGTAAGCGTACTCTTCTAGACACCTGATACCACTATTCATGATGAAATATTTACACATTTATTGATACATTTCCTCATAAGAAAAGTTCATTAGCTGCTACCAATGTATTGTCAATATGTTTACATGACTGGTACTCATGTTAAAAATGCTAGTATTAACTTTATTATTGTTATTTTTTTTGTAAAAAAAAAGAAAAGAAAGACCAAACAAAACAGATTGATATAACAGAATACAGGGATAAAACCAAGTTGTGAACTATAGTATAGTCAGCAGTAGTAAGCGCACTTTTAGGTTTACAGCATTGCATTGCACTAATGAAAAATCTGTTAATAAATTTTAATTTCAAACAATTTTACTATCTATTTTCATATTAATAGTAGTGCAACAAATAAGTAGTAATAGAGCTTTCAGATGTACAGTAGTGCAACAAATAAGTAGAAATAGAGCTTTTAGATGTGCAGTAGAGCAACAATTAAGTAGTAAAAGAGCTTTTAGATGTACAGTAGAGCAACAAATAAGTAGTAATAGAGCTTTTATATGTGCAGTAGAGCAACAATTAAGTAGTAAAAGAGCTTTTAGATTAACAGTAGTGCAACAAATAAGTAGTAATAGAGCTTTTAGATTAACAGTAGTGCAACAAATAAGTAGTAATAGAGCTTTTAGATGTGCAGTAGAGCAACAATTAAGTAGTAAAAGAGCTTTTAGATTTACAGTAGTGCAACAAATAAGTAGTAATAGAGCTTTTAGATGTACAGTAGAGCAACAAATAAGTAGTAAAAGAGCTTTTAGATGTACAGTAGAGCAACAAATAAGTAGTAAAAGTACTTTTAGATTAACAGTAGTGCAACAAATAAGTACTAATAGAGATTTTAGATGTACAGTAGAGCAACAAGTAAGTAGTAATAGAGCTTTTAAATTAACAGTAGTGCAACAAATAAGTAGTAATAGAGCTTTTAGATGAACAGTAGTGCCACAAATAACTAGTAATAGAGCTTTAAGATGTACAGTAGTGCAACAAATAAGTAGTAATAGAGCTTTAAGATTAACAGTGCAACAAATAAGTAGAAATAGTGCTTTTAGATTAACAGTAGTGCCAAAAATAAGTAGTAAAAGCACTTTTAAATTTACAGTAGTGCCAAAAATAAGTAGTAATAGAGCTTTAAGATTTGCAGTAGTGCCACAAATAAGTAGTAATAGAGCTTTTAAATTAACAGTAGTGCAACAAATAAGTAGTAATAGAGCTTTTAGATTCACAGTAGTGCAACAAATAAGTAGAGCTTTTAATGCTATGCAATGCTATTATTTTTATCATCTGTATCATCTTATTCATATCTTTGAGAGCTGAGCAAATGGAATAGGTCACATCTTTATGTATAATTTAGAAGATTAACTGAATATTAATAATATCTGCTAAGAATAACGGTAAAAGGAATTGTCTTGCTTATACATATTTTTATATATAGTAAATGAAATAAAATGAATGGAGTTTTACGTCCTACTTTTCTGCACCTATATGGGCTAGTTGAGGACGGGTTTATAGATAGTAATGTGACAAAAAATAATTGTCGAAAGTGTCACATACATGCATATTAAATTATTTTACCTTTTGTTTATTTTTTAGTTCTTTATATTGTTTAGCATAAAGGTCTTGTTCCTAACATTCAAAAAGAAAAAAAAAACAGGTGAAAAACTCTAAAAAGCATAGAATTGAAGCAGACAATAATTGAACTATGAAGAATAGGATTGTTGCTTTTCAGTTGTCTAACATCAATTTAAGATCAGAAAATCAGATATTTGACCAAATTGTAGAATGGATAGGGTAGTAAATTAAGATTAATCTTTAATTTATAAAATGTCAAAAAATGGTGAATTTTCAGTCAGAGAACCCTAACCCTAACCCTAGTGCTGGGAGTTCAGGGTATATGATGTTTTAGCCAAAGTAATGTCAGGGTTCAAAGGGTTAAGCTTCTACCAATGTATTGCCAATATGTTTATATGGATTTCGTGATGCGTTTTACGGTATTGATCGTTCGTACTCAGTTTTTATTATCAGAGCTCCAGTCAAGCACTGGTTGAGGTCATAAATAAAGAGTCAGAGTTTTAGTTGAGAGCACAGCAAACAGAAACACAGAGATAAAAATTGTGTAATCTTACTTTTTGTTTCTCTGCTTCACGTCTTTGTCTTTCTTTTTCTTTTAATTCCAATCTTTTCTTGTCCCAATCCTGTATTCAAAATAGAAAATTTCTACTTATATCAACATTTTAAAATCTAAATACATGTATTGCTAATTTTCAAAACTGCCCCAAAATTGTTAATATGTTATTTGATTATGTGATTGTGTCGCAAGATATAATAATAAAAATCCATACAAGCAAAACAATTCTGTTAATCAAAATCGACATAGCAAAATCGACATAGCAAAATCGAGAGTACTAGTTGTATTGTAGTGGACTACTCCAAAGATAAGTACCTTCAGGTGTTTCAAAAAGAGTAAGCATGGTCTTCTTTGCTTCACCAGCCACTACTTAAAAGGTCAACATGATGGGACACAATCAGATCAATTCATGCCTGACTAAACAAATCAAATGATAGTGTGTTCACTAAGTATCGGTATTTATAATTACAAATTTAAAGATTTTCTCAGTGAAGAACATGATGCTGTAGTTAGAGACACAAGGAATGATTATCAAAAATGAAATAAAATAAATGGAGTCCTTCTTTTCTGCACCTATATGGACTAATTGAGGACAGGCAAATGCCATGCAGTGTGCAATGAGGGAAATTTTGCCAGAACAGAGGTATTGACCTGCTCTTATTTTCGATTTCCAACTGTCGAGGGATCTTTAACGTGCACAGCCAATAACACACAGGACCTCGGTTTATTGTCCCATCCGAACAACTACACGCTACACTACACAACAGAGGGAAACCGGGGGGTATGATTATCAAATGATCATTTTTGTACAATAAGTGATAAGAAGAACTCACAGCTTGTCCTGGAATAACTCTTCCTCCACTATTATTCTTCTTCTTTAAATCAGGTCTAAAAATAGATTCAATATTGAAGGGGAATATTCACTAACTTTGTTGTTGTGATGTTGGTCGACCATAGCCTAGTCACAGACACCAATTTTTTCTTAGATAATCTAATCAGTAATAGTGTTCAAGGTTAACCCCAAAAATTTAATCCTTTAAATCCATGCAAATACATGATTATCCTTGACGTAATTGAGCCCATCGAATCGAAATTCAAAACATTCAACATTTGCAGCATGCAATAGGTTATCCTGTAATACCTACACACTGATTTCATAAAGAAACCAAGTACTAACGTTCCAAACCGCAAAACGAAACTCGAAATACAAAAAGACATTTTGACGAAACATGGACATATCAGACTTTATCCACAAGACGTTCAATTATTGAAGAGAAATTTGTAAACGAAAGAAATTACAAGGTGTACTAGATTTGGGGAAAGAAGACATCTTTTGGGTTTTCAATGCATAAATACCTTCTGTCATTTTTCTTAGTTTAGACTGAAACACTTACCGTTCTCGAGATTTTTTAACTAATGGTGCCCCGTAAACAGAAGCAGGATCATATTTAGGTTTATTTACAGGTCTCTTGGCAGCTGAAAATATTCATCAAATCATTCAGATCCTGAGGGATGAATGTGACTTCATCATAGGAAATAATTGACAAACTGTTCATCAAAAAGCCAAAATCGTACTTAAGTAGCGACTGATTGGGGAGTTTTAAATAAAGAAACCAAGTACTGACGATCAGAACCGTAAAACAAAACCCGAAATCCAAAAAGAAACTTTGTCGAAACATAGGTAACAGCTTATGAACTTTTCACATTAAAAACAAGTTCTGTATGTCCCAAATGGAACAGTACTAAATCCGACATCTTCTATTTTAAATTTATTTCCTTCTCAGCCATTTAAAATATTATCTGCACCTACTATTTTAGAAATGGGTGGAACACATTCTGAATTCTGTTCCAACTTTTATCATTTCTAGATATTCCATGAATCCTGAACATGGAGAGCGTACGAATCAAGCGCCCCGATAAAAAAGGGCAAATCAAACTCAGAGAACATCTTACCTGAACCAGGTCGGTTACTGGCAGCTGAAGCAGGGCGGGAACAAGCAGACGATGGTCTGGGAGGTGGGGGTAAGGCTCGTGATATTTTCTTACCATGCATTATAGTGTGACTAAACTCTTCAGCAAATTTCTGAAAATAAAAAATTTTTAGTTATCAATAAAGAAACCGCAAAACGAAACTCGAAACACAAAAAGACATTTTGACGAAACATAGGTAACAGCTTATGAACTTTTCACATGAGGAATTATATCAATCATTTTTAATTTCTTTTAACCTCCTCTCATTTTTCCCCTGTACTTGTATATAATTCAAATTTCTAAATCTCACATCTCACTTTTTACAATCCCCTCCTTTCCCCTTTTTGCCTGTACTTGTATATAATTCAAATTTTAAAATGTATATCCTTCTTACCATCGCCTCCTTTTCCCCTCCCCCACACCCCCTCTTCTATTTTCCCATCCTCCTTTTGCCCTTTTTCCTGTACTTGTATATAACTCACATATTTTGTGCGTCCATAGTTTCAAAAGAAAATGTAAAAATAAGAATATACCAGCCTGTTGATTTTTACTTGTATTTGAGAAGAACGATATAGAATGAGAAATGAAATATAGAATATTTCTGTAAATTTTGAAATGTGGAGAAAAAATGGACAAACCTCATCAGATAAAACATTCCGAACTTTCTGCATCATGATATTTTTACGTAGTAAGGCATTGATAGATGGACGGTCTCTGAAATTAAAAACATCACAAATATTATAAATATTGCATCATCTGTTTGAAGATCCACGGGTCAGCACAAATCATTGTCCAGAACAGTCAGAACTGTCGGAACTTGATTGGAGTGAAATGGAACACTGTCCCGGACAAAGATTTTCTATCCAAACTAGTGAGGTGGAAGAAATCAAGATGGCGGATAGGATTTGACCTTTATAACAGTGGCTGGTGTCGCACGAAGCAGATCATGCTTACTCTTTTCGGAACACCTGATGGTACTTCTCGTATGGGAAGTCCACTACTATATAAGTATTGCACCTGTTTTTTTCATGCTCTGGATAAGATTTTTGATTAACGGAATTGTTTTGCTTAAATAGATCAATATTATGTTAGTTTGTTAAATCATATTTACTCGTATGTAGAATATGAAATATGAACAGTACCTTGGAGAACGTTTAAACAGTTGAGCTATAACTCCACGTAAATCATAACTATACTTGGGAGGAATAGGTGGATACACTCCCCTGAAAATACATAAAACACAGGCATTGTTATTATTTACATCAAACACAGGCATTGTTATTATTTACATCAAACACAGGCATTGTTATTATTTACATCAAACACAGGCATTGTTATTATTTACATCAAACACAGGCATTGTTATTATTTACATCAAACACAGGAGTAGTTATAGTAGTTATAGATTTAAAGCATGTTTCCCCCATTCCATTTTTCATTTCATGGGGGAAAAAACATGCTTTAAATCTATAACTACATGAGGAAAAAATGCAACCAAATTGAGCGTACCCAAAACAAAAACCTCTACATTTCATAAAACACCCTACATTTTTCATAGAATTCTTACAACAAACACCTTCAATAAATTTCCTACATTCCATCAAGTCCCTACCTAGCATAAAATACCTCAAATTACATATTATCCCACTATTTGAAAATGATTTATTTATCTTTGAAATCCATTGTGGTCTGGTTTTATTAAGATTGACAGATTTAGTTCAGATTTAGACAGATAGAGTATATTATATATGTATTATATTTTTTTTTCAGGTCAAGAAAGTGAAAAAGCCGATGGATTAGAAGACATGGATTTTGATATAAGTGATTTGGATATTTCTAAAGCGATAACAAGCCATATCAGATACCATGAGGAATATTTACAATATTATACAACATTACAAGAAAAACTTGAAAAACAGAGTGTTCAATGTGCAGCCGATTACCACAAATCGACTTTCAAAACCCTGTCCAAAACACCAAAAAAAATTGATTTTAATAAAGGAACGCGGACTAGCAAACAAACTAAATCCTCCAACGAATATTTGGAATATCTAAAAACTCGACTTCGAGACAATGCAATTACAAACACACAAATAAAAGATTTTGACGACAAAATTAATGACAATGAAAATGTTCAAGAAATACTTATAAATTGTGACAAGTACATCAAAAATAAGAAACACTTCATCCAACATTACGTAACATTTGGATGTTGGCTACAAAAACTATTCAAATTGAATGGTGGGAACTTCGACACTTTTGTGGCAGACAAATTGTCAATTTCGGTGCGTTGGGCTAGAAAATTGAGATCTCTAGCAAATCTGTGTAAACGCTACACAAAATTTAGAAATTTATCCATGCCAATTTCCGAATTAGTTTCAAACATTGCGAAAATCAATCGAAGCTTAGAAACCAATCCTCAGGAGCAAATATTTTGGAAATGATTTTTTATGTGTTTCTAGTTTAATATCATTTAAGTTTGGCATTCAACAGGGTAATGAGTTTTTGTCGATTTAAAGTGTTTATTTAATTCATAGTTTGTCACGGCTTATAACGCGGATATCTTTGTTATGGTGTATTTATATAGTATAGTGTTATAGCGTGTAATGTCATCATGACCGGCCCTGTAGGACCGCTCTAAAAAATAACTCAAGCTTCACGCAATCGATAGTTTTGTCTTCAGTAGATTTATAGTGTGTAATGTCATCATGACCGGTCCTGTAGGACCGATCTAAAAAATAACTCAAGCTTCACGCAATCGATAGTTTTGTCTTCAGTAGATTTATAGTGTGTAATGTCATCATGACCGGTCTTAAGTAGACATATACCACGTGTTATTTGTGAGTTGCTAGGGACATTAACTAAAAATAGATGTGTGTAATGTCACGATAACCGGCCTTGTAGGACCGGTATTAACATTGTGAGTGATACAGTAAAAGTTGTACCTCCCTTTACACATTGTTGAACTTATTTATATAATAATACTTGAAACCATGGAGAGAGTCTGTATGATCACCTCTTGGTTACCAGTGTTTATCCGTAGTCAAGGGGTTGATTAATACAGTAAAAGTTGTTACTAAACATTGTTGAACTTATTTATATGTTGTTATTTTGTTCTATTAAACATTATATATGCATATAGTAAATGTATTGTATTTTATCAAAATAATTCCTCTAAAAATGGCAAATAAAATTCTTGATCCAATTTTTAGATTATACGATCCAATTCTTTATTCATTTAATAAAAAAAAAGAAGATTTCATAATTATTTCTCCGAGTGTTGGATCTAAATCACAATTGAATGATGGTGGGAGGGTCACTTTCGAGATCAATTCACTGTCAAATTGGTTGCTACTGTCTGATGCCTATTTCAGATGCGATTTCAAAATCAAGGACGGAACAGCAAATGAAAATAGAGTCCCACAGACTAATACAACATTAGAAAATAATTTCTTTCCTTCTTTATTTAGCGAAATGGTTTTGGAAGCGGGATCAAACCCCATAGAAACCATCAAACACCCTGGAGAATTTGACACAATGTTGAAAACAGTCCTTTACCCCAAAAACTACGATTCAGTCTCGGGTTGGATACCCGATGTTGGTGATGGGACCGTTTTAAAAGAACCAGTAAAAACTGTAGCTAACGATGCTGATATCGCTAGAATGAGAGTCATTGCCAGAAATAGCATCGAGAGAATCGGTAGAGCAGTAAACCAGGGGTTTGACAAACGAGTAAATCAGTACAATAATGTTGTTGAGGATAATAGATGGGGTAATTACGTAAATTGGAAATTATATCCTTTATTCGGTCTTTTAGAACATAGAAAAGTTTCTATAGGTTTACCATTTAAAATTCATTTACAAAGAGAAATTAATGACGATAAGATATTCTTTGGAGAAGCTAATTCAAATGCAAAATTAGAAATAACAAATCTCCAACTTTTCATACCCGTAATAACACCATCAATTGAAGTAGAAACGAGAATATTCAACTCGTTAACTAAAGACATTGAAATAGCTTTTCTTCGTCGCAACACTGTAGGGAGCATGACTTTAACTGGAGAATCCACAACATGGCCAATCACTAACAGCATTAAACCAGCAAGATATTTAATAGTTGGTTTCAAGAACTTACCAGATTCTCAGACAAATAACAACAATATCTTTAGAGTGGCAATGAACCAAACTCAAGATCCTATAATCCGTAAAGTTCAAGTAAGATTAAACAACGATAATTATCCTAACCAACCTTTAACTATTAATCCATCCACAAAGGATTATAATGAATTGTATAGAAATTATAAAAATATGTGTGAATTATTTGGAAATCCACCTCAGTTTGGATATGTAGATTTTGCAATTAATCACCCAATCTTCTGTTTTGATCTATCAGCTCATCAAGAAGATCTTTTCAAAACTGGAGTAAACATAAATATTCATATCGAAAAAACACAAGGAGATGTAACCGGTTATTGTTTATTATTGGAAGAAGCAAAACATATAATAAAAATATCCGACAGACGGATGATTCGAATAGAATAAGTTAATCCCTTAAAAATGAAACCCGAAACTTTAGTAAAAAGAATAATAGATGCTATCGAAACAGAAAAGCCAACTACAATTACTTACAATGGTAAAAGAATCAGCATAACTAAAAAACTTATTGATAAATATAAACACTGTAAAGTACGAGATGATATAGATTTGGAAAGAATTGACAAGAACATAAAGGAAGGTGGATTTTTACCTTTCCTACCCTTGATCTTTGCAGGTTTGGCCGCAGCCGGTGCCACGGCCGGCGGAACAGCAGGAATAGTTCAAGCCGTCAATGCCAAGAAAGCAGCCGAAGCTGAAAAAAGTGAAAAACGTAGACATAATTTGGAAATGGAAAAGTTAGCAAAAGGTTCGGGAGTAGCAGACATATTAGGCACAGTTAAAGAATTTGGAAATCGATTTAGTGAAGAAACTAAGAAAACTGTCAAACAAGGATTAACTAAATTAGTGGATAGTATTGACACAGGGGAAATCAAAGTCAAACATAAGGGTAATGGAATATTTTTTAAAAATATACACAGTGGAGAAGGAATATATCTTTCAAAGTATAAAGGAGAAGGTGTAATTTTTGGTACATAAAAATGGAAAAGAAATTTAATCATTCAGAAATATTTCCTAATAATCCAATGCTCATGTGTATATGCGGTAGTTCAGGTTCTGGGAAAACTCATCTCACTTTTAACATGTTGACAACACCCAACCTTTTAGATTTTGATTCTCTATATATCTACACAACAACACCAGAACAATCGTATTATCAATTTCTCAAAGCTTTAGAATATTTACCAAAGAAATATGTTCAAGAATTATTTCAATATTACGATAAAGGAGAAATGGAAATAAAAGATATCTTAGATACCTTCATAAAAGAAAAGAATCCATCTTTCAATCCAACTGACATAAAAGTGTTTCTGACAAAAAATGTAAATGATCTGGACTTGTCTAATATTGATAGCAAACGAAAGAACTTAATATTGTTTGACGACTGCGTAGCGCAAAAAAATCAAATTGTTCAACAAGACTTCTTCACGAAGGGAAGACATCACAACTGTCACTGCTTATACCAATCCCAATCTTTTTACGGGATGGATTCTATGTTCATTAGAAAAAATGCTAATTGTTTTTTATTATTTGAATTAAACGATAAAGATTTATCTCAAATCATACAGTCGATAAATCACGGAATGGACAGAGATTCGTTTAAAAAGGTTTGTAAAGCTCAATGGAGAAATCCAGAGGAACATGGATATGTATTCGTTAATACCAGAAAACCTGCGGGTGAAAGAGTAATGATCAACATATGTTAATTTATTTTTTTAAAAATGGAATGGAATAATATTTTAAAAAGAAATAGAGAATATATCAAAGCTAAGAATAAAATAAAGACCCAAGTTGAAAATAACAGATTACAACAACTTGGATTAACAGAAAATCTACAAACTTTATTTAAACCAATATTAAAAAGTCAAGAGGATATCAAGAATAAATTAGAAGCTCCTAAACAACAAATTCAACAATCTCCTCCACAAATAGAATATCCCATTGAAGATGATGGAATCGTAATCAGGACATTAGATGATATAAAACGTTATTTTTCAAATCCAAATCCAACCCTAGCCAAAACAATAAAGCCAACAATTGATCAGGATGGATTGATTCTTAACGGTTTTAGGATACGTTTCAATCAACTCTACCCAACATTTAAGATTGACAGAATAGACGCTGTATATGATTTAACACCCGGTATGATTAATCTTTTGAATGGGTATGATAAAGATTATAATTTCAAAGATTTAAATTCATACGTGGAAATTCTTAAATCGACAAGGACAGGAGGACCAAAAACTTTAAGATTAAGAAGACTGGAAAAAGAATTAGATGATAACACCGATGGTAGTGATGATAACTACACTGATGATATTATAGAAGAAATCGATGACTTTTTGGGATATACAGGAGATGGTGTAATTTTTTTATCCGACAACAACGAAGAATTGCTTAATAGATTACAAATAATATTAGCAGCAATGAAGGAAGGACATCAATCACACAGACAATATAATGAATTAAATTGTATATTAAAAAGACTCCTACAAAAAGGTATCATAGATAAAAATGATTATAAAAGTGTTATTAAAAATGAGTCAACTATTCGTCATCACCTCAAATAAATCAGACATTAAATTATCTCTAGATTATGAGTATGAACTCGATCGAAATCAAGAATATGAATTGGGATTAAAGTATTTCTCTGTTTACAATTCCATTAGAAATATCAACGAAGATAATAACAAAATAAAAATATCAACAGATAATGGAGCAACATTCAAAACCATAAGTTTACTACCAGGAAGTTACGAATACATAGCCATTAACGAATACCTATCTGAATACGCAGGAAGTGTCAATGGTAAAAACAATATTGAATTCGAAGGTAATTTAAATTTGAACAAAATGAAATTGATATTAAGAAATAATAGTCAAGTTGATTTCAACGTAGAAAATTCATTGAATACGTTACTAGGATTTGATAAACGAGTATACACCCAATCTACTATAGCACCACATAAAGCTAATATCGAGAATGATGTCGATGTGATCAATATACATTGCAATTTAATAAACGGTGGATTTTTCAATAAATACAAACGTCAGATTATTTACAGTCTTCCAACATTCACTGTTCCTATTGGATATAGAATTATAGAGAAACCATTTCAAACTACGTATTTACCACTTAATTCGTTTATGATCAAAGATATAAATCTGGAAATCAAAGATGGTAAAAATAGGTTTATAGACTTTGGAAACGAAGAAATTGTTATTCAACTTCATTTAAAAAGAATTAAGTAACTCTTCATTCTCTTCTTGAATAGTTAGATAATCGAAATCATCAAATTCATAGTTTTCATCCAAACTCAATTCATCTTTATTACAATAAGGATACATGATTCCTTCACTATTTGGAGCCTTTCTCTTTACAAGATTTAAATAACTTCTAAAAACTTTCTTTTGTTTATCATCATCCCTTGGAATAACTACTCCATTTGTGAAACTTTTTTCCCAATTTCTCTTAAATTCATTTGATATATCATATCCACTAGCCAACCGAATATAATCGTCTACAGTTATCTTATCATTAGAATAACCTTTAAATGTTTTCTTTTCTTTTAAAACACCATCTGAAGTTAGTATGATATTGTATTTGACTTTCGGCGCTAAATATAAACCGAATATAATTCCACCATCACCGTAATCATTCTTTCCTTTACAGTATTCATTTTCGGATACTAATCCAGCTTCATTTAATTTATTCCAATTGCTAGATGAAATGTATAAACTATCAGTATCGGTATAGTATATTTCCGGTTGATAAAACCCATCTATTACGTGAATAAAATTGTTCATTATTTTCTTACTGTGTGATAATACAAATGATCCCAAATGACTGGGTGTAAGTCGTGTAGATTTACTATTTACATCGTCAATTTCTTTTTCTTCTTTTTCTATATCAACAATGTATTGAGTCTCATTTATTTTTTCATAGTGTTTAACATGTGAATCAAAGTTAGCCTTTAAAGTTACGTCATTCCAAAGATGTTTTGATGAAGATATATCCTTCTGAATAGATTTCCCATACAGGGCATTACCTAATAATTTCATGCAATTACTACCAACGATATTGCCATCCCTTTTGAATTGATTTCTTAGATCTCTCAAAATTAAAATGTAGTCTCTATAGGGAGGAGTTCTAAAGTTTTCTTCGTATACTATGCCATCTAATATTCTAATAATTCGTCCACCAGCTTTTACTATTTCTTGAATATCGACCGATGTTAAAACATCTGAACAGAAACCATTTCTGAATCTGATTTTAGTGCCAGTTTCCTTTTTTCCTTCTTTGTTCGTAAAACTAATTTTATCTTTAGCTGGTATCGGTTGGAAGAACATGTTTTTGGGATACTCAAACCAAACTGTTAAAATAGCAGTTTTGGGTCTAAAGTTTTGTTCATTGAAGAGTCTTACAAATTCTTCTTCTTCTTCTGGTAAAAACGGTCTACCACTTTCTGCTTTGGGATATTCACTATCTAAATCTGACATAGCAGAAGCATACAAACCGTTAGCATCAAATGCCATCAGTCTAGAACATGTTATATTTTTAAGTTTTGAATTAACCTCTGTTTTATCTTTATCACTTTTACTATATTCTTTAAATAAATCAATTATGTTGTCGTCATTTGTTTGTGTATATTCCTTTAATACATCACAAATTTCATTGATTTTATCAGTTGTAAATATTTTTCGATTTGCAGAAACCCTTCCTCCTTTAATAGAGCGTCTTATAAAATGTCTTATAAAAGGGTTAGTGTGTGAGTAAACCTTTTCTATATTTTGTTTTTCAGTATGTTTTGGTACGAGTCTTGTACTTTCGTAATATGGTTCTTCAACCATTTCTTTATCGTAATGATACAAATAATACCACCCCTTTAAAGATAGAGATGGAGCCGTTAGATTATTAGAAACGCTCTGGAATACAACGTCTTTCATAACTTTGTTATATTTTATCAAGCACGCTCCAAGACATAGGGTGTCTCGCTTTGCATATGGTTCCCATTCGTGTCTTAAAATTTCCCAGTTATCTTTGGTATATTTTGCAATGTCTACATCAACGATCTTTCTCAAATTCATTGGTAGATTAGACGACTTTCCCCATGTTGCTAAACTAGATGCTTCGTGTTGATAGGAACATGTGAAATTAATATGCTGTAAATAATTGGATTTACTTTTTATATCTTTCTGTCGTTTCCATCTTTTCTGTAAATCTTCATCAGTGTATGGATTAGATAATGGTAAAGAAAGAATTCCTCTGGGTGTTATTAGTGGACATTGTGTTAGTTTCTTTACGTTTTTAATTACGATCCAGTTATCAAAACCACTACCGTTATGAGAAATCAATGTTAATCTTTTTTTATCATATTTACCTAAATATTTCAACATTTGATCTATACAATCTGTGCCTACAAATATTTCTACTATTTTCATTAGTTTGTTATAAAATGCTTCTGGAATATTATCAGTGGGAGGTATCATCTCTAACTTTTTTCTTAGCTTTTCTAAATTAATTAACGTACATGAATAAGGAATTGCTTTACGCGTTTCACTATCTGAATACGTTTCACAGTCCCAAGCGAATAAAGTATCATCACTCATATTTGAAAATACGTTTAGTTTCAAAGGTGATACTTCTTTTACAGCATTATCATCTCTACATGTTTTCCATACCTGTTCATAATTATCTTCTATTTCTTTAATCCCTAAACTTTTTTGATTTCTTCTTATAAGACAGAAATGTGAGTTATGTAAATATAAAACCCAATCTAATGCCTTGTCCTTGTTTACATCTGTGAGGGTGGGGCGTACATTTCTATTTTCGGGAGTGTAAATTTGAAATGAAGTATTACATTTCTCATTGAATTTATTAATTCTAGCAGCTGTCATTACTCCTTTTCTATTCGCTTTTGGAAATGTATTAATTAATGTTTGAAATTTATTTGTTAAATCTTTTTTCAAAACATGATTTACGCATTTGATAAAACAGTTACCATCTGTTGGTATATAACAATTTCTACCTTTATATTCATTTATCTTTTTAAGTAGTTCAGTTCCTCTACCAGCGTTTGATCTTCTTATTTCCTTAAAATTGTCTCTACGTAAAATCATTTTCCCTGTAAAATACCAATCCGAGCAGTCAGATTTTGCATCCATATTAGACAAAATGGTCTTAAAAGTTTTGGAATTGAAACCAAGAAGTTTCATGAATTGTTTGTGATTTCCATTCTCGATTATCCTACCATCTATTTCAATTTGACCCTTAAATGTTAAAAATTTATGAGTAATAGCCCTGATAAGATCGGTAAATAGTACGTTTTCTATGAATGTTTCATCGTCTATAATTTCAATGTTATTCATATTTTTTATATGTTTTTTTTTAATTACCTAATTTTTGGAGTTCTTTTTATTATCTTTTATTGCTGATATTTGTATCTTAAATTTATCCAAAATTTCATTAAATTCTTTCAACTCTTCAACGCTAATGATCTTATCTTCTCTTGATCTTTCGAAGAAAATATACAACTTATTAAGATATGTATTTAAGATATCTGTTTTCTTTTTAAAATAAGATTTCTGTTTGGATGTAAAACCCATAGCAATCAATCCACAAGATGAGGTTTGAATAGCAGTAATTGCGGCTAATACAGTTGGAATAAGTATTGGCACCATCAATCCGCCAGTTACTGCCGTTGCAATTGTTGTTCCTACTGTTAAAACTACACTTAGTGCTTTGAAAGCAGAATCAATTCTACTCCATCTTTTCTTACATTTATTATATTGTTCTAGTTTTACTTTTAGTTCGTTTTGTTTGTCTATCAGGTATTTTTGTCTACTTTCTTGTTCCATTTTTAGACGTTAAATTAAGTGAATTTCCGACAATGCTCTACGTACATCCTTAGGGTTTTGTGCAATAGTGACATGTACATGTACTAAGAATGCTTCTTGTTTTGACTCCTTGTTCTTCTTATCCCGATAAACAAAAAAATTTGTTTTTTTTTCAATAGAGATTTCTATGAAAAAATATGATACATCTATATTTTCTGTTAATGCTATTGGAAAATGTTTTAATTGTTGATTTTTATTAACATCAACAGAGAAGAAAAGATCATTATGAACAAAATATAGTTTCACATATTCAAAATCTGTTGTTCGTAAAAAATCATAAATCTGTGTTTCTTCTTCTCGTGGTTCTGGATTTCTAACTATGTTTACTGATGGTGGAGTTTCCGTTTCCAATATCATGTCATCAAATAAATCAAATACGCAATATCTCACATTACCATCTTCCGGTTCGATTGAGATTCTAAGCTTATCTACATAGAACTGATTTGACGAAATATTAAAAGGGAGCTCCCAAGATTTAAATTCTTTAGTATCTACGATGTTATCATTTTTGATAAAGTGAAAAAATAAAAGAGATTTACAATTAGTGAATCGATCACGAATTGAAAAATCGACTTTTACCTTTATAGGAAAAACAATTTCAATTATAGTATTGTTAAATATTTGAGTATACCTCGAACTGCCAAAAATCCTTGTAGGAATATCAATATCAGTATCAATAATAGGAATAGGAAGCCTTGTAGGAAGATCAATATCAAATCTCATAATTATTTTAAACCCATATTTATAATTAGAATAGATTCTTTCACGGTCATCCACCTTTATATGTTCTTTGTCCTTTTTAAAAGATGGAAGAAAGAAATAATAGGGTTTAATGTATTCTAGTTCATTGAGATTATTTTGTAATGTGCTTATATTTGTTTGCTGTTTTAAAACTTCATTATTAATAGTAGTTATCCGTTGTTGAATCTCACTATAATCAATATTTTGTATTTGTTGTTGAATATAAGTTTTAATTTCACTATCATCAATATTTTCTATCTGTTGTTGAATATAAGTTTTAATTTCACTATCATCAATATTTTCTATCTGTTGTTGAATATAAGTTTTAATTTCACTATCATCAATATTTTCTATCTGTTGTTGAATATAAGTTTTAATTTCACTATCATCAATAGTTTTTAGTTCGTTTTGTAATTCAGTTTTAAATTTAGTTTCCAGAGCAGTTAATTCTTGTTGTAATTTATCTTTACTTATGCCTGGATTAATATTGGATATTAGTTGTTTAAGATCTACTTTTTGCTTTGTTAGTTTATCATCTAAATTAGATATTAATGACCTTAAATTTTGTAATTGAGTTTTATCTATTGTATTGACTAATTGTTGTTGAATAGATTCTATTTGTTTTTGTATTTCGCTATCATCACTAAGTTTACTTTCTAATGCGGTTAATTTATCTTCACTTATGCCTGGATTAATATTGGATATTAGTTGTTTAAGATCTACTTTTTGCTTTGTTAGTTTATCATCTAAATTAGATATTAATGACCTTAAATTTTGTAATTGAGTTTTATCTATTGTATTGACTAATTGTTGTTGAATAAAACTTTTTAAACTTGTTACTTCTTTTTGTAATTTACCATCATCAATATAATCTAATTCTTTCAATTCAGATTCATTTATAAAATCTTTATTATTTATTTGTCGTTTGAAGAATCTTTTCACATCAGCTATTCGATCTTTTAAATGGTCTTTATCTACTTCAATTAAATTTATTTGATCCATTAAATATTTCTTATGAACAGCATCATTATCGTTTTCCGGAGATTTTAAATTAGTTATACCAAAATTGTTCATATCAATATCACCCTGAAGAATGTCTCCGATTTGATCCACAAAATATGGTTTGATTTTATTGATTGAAAATGTAGTGTTTGGTTTTTTAGTATCTAAAGATAAAGCGCCTAAACCAAATTTATTTGCCATTTTTATTGAGTTAAATTTATTACAATTTCTTCGAACTGTTTTCCTAAACTCAACTGATATAAAACCCAAAGTGAAAGTTGTCCACAAAACTTTTGACCCGGCTTTTGTATTTGAAATGTAGAAGATTTAATTGGTTGATTAGTTATATTCATTATCTCTTCAGTGGGATCTAATCCAAAAGAGTCGAAAAAATAAAAGTTAGAGTCTTTGTACAAAGCAGAATGATGAACACCTTTTTGATCGGAAGTGTGTATATTTGTTATAGCGTAGAATTTACCTTTCTTACTTTTGAGATTATTTATTTCATCTCTCATACAATAATAAAACGGTGATATGTTTAACTCATTCGCCCATCTCATAAGTTGGAAGTTTGTGGTTGTATCGGTTCCATATTTATCGAGAAATTCATTCATTTTTAAAAGTCAGTTTTTTGAAGTTCATTTTGATAAAACCTACCTATAATTTGTTCTTTGTCTTGATCGATTAATTCATATGTTGGAGGAGATGTACTATTAACTTTATCTACGATAAATATTTCGTTTGTCCAATAACCAACATATCCTTTTTCGAATTTACTTTTATATTTATAAATACGAACTCGATCTCCGACTTTAAATTTGGGTTTAATATTTAAATTGTTTATCTCATTTTCGTAGTTATGTTGCGCGTTAATTGATCTTATAATATTTGGATTTTTTGAGGCTTGTGCTGGTGACACTCCTATAGATGAATGTATTTTGTTATTGTATTCGTCTACGACCTCTGGTAATATTTTTAGCCATTTTTGAGACTTTAATTCCGTGAACTTTTTGAATAGTTTATTTTTTAGAGTCCTGTTGAATCTTTCAATAACTACAGCCTTACCTTCGTTGTGAGTACTGTAAATTTCAAACCCCACAGATTTCATATTTTTGTTATAAAATTCGCTCCCTTTATCTACCCATAACTTTTGGGGCCGTCTGTCAGATTGTTTCATTATGGTTTCAAATGCGTGTTTGACTGATATTCCAGTTTTGTTTTTGAGAGGAATAACCCAAGCATAACGTGTATATAAATCAATAACTGTTAAACAATATTTATATCCCCTTTCAACTGGCATATTAATTAAATCTGCTGACCATATTTCATCTTTATCAAATACTTTAACTTTTAAATAATGTTTGTTTTTTCTAAATTCTTTATGAATTTCATCTGCCAATCCCATACCCAATTTCATCTTTGCTTTTAACAGTTTTATGATTATCGCTCTTTGCATTTTCTCTTTGAATGTTGGATTTGGAATATTTTCGAGTTCGATTATCATTTGTTTGTCTGCTTCGTGTCTGAAGTTTATGTCTTTGTTTCTGTAAAGTATGTCGTGTTTAAGCGCAGCAGCGTCAACTCTATTGACTGGTTCTTCCCCTGGTTTGGGTTTATCGTTTTCGTCTAATCGCAGATCTAATCTAGTACCTGGACCGGTGTAATTATGACCTGGAAGATGTTTCTCGCCAGAGTATTTGGCCCATGGAAATCCAGGAAGATATCCTAATGATTTTTGAATATCGGAACCAAAATAGGTTTTTGGAGCGTGAGCGACTATCATTTTTATCCTATAACTTTAAACCCTTTTCCCTCTTTTACCTGCTGCTCTATTCTCCTGTTTCGTAGTTCTCTTATTTGCTGTAATTCTTTCAGTTCGTCGGATTTTTTCACGGCGTCGTTTATTCTTAAGCCTGCTTTTGCCACGGACCCAACTGCTTGAGCTCCGGAGGAAATTAGGGATTTGTTGTTTGAAACAAAGCCAGCTACTTTTGGAATTATTTTTGAACCTAGAGAAAATATAGATGAAAAGATACCGTCGCCTGAATAATCTTCGAATCTGTATTGTTCATGTTTTAAAATTAAACTCATCCTATTTTTAATATGTTTTTTTTTGATGGAATGTAGGAAATTTATTGAAGGTGTTTGTTGTAAGAATTCTATGAAAAATGTAGGGTGTTTTATGAAATGTAGAGGTTTTGTTTTGGGTACGCTCAATTTGGTTGCATTTTTTCCTCATGTAGTTATAGATTTAAAGCATGTTTTTTCCCCCATGAAATGAAAAATGGAATGGGGGAAACATGCTTTAAATCTATAACTACTATAACTACTCACAGGCATTGTTATTATTTACATCAAACACAGGCATTGTTATTATTTACATCAAACACAGGCATTGTTATTATTTACATCAAACACAGGCATTGCTATTATTTACATCAAACACAGGCATTGTTATTATTTACATCAAACACAGGCATTGTTATTATTTACATCAAACACAGGCATTGTTATTATTTACATCAAACACAGGCATTGTTATTATTTACATCAAACACAGGCATTGTTATTATTTACATCAAACACAGGCATTGTTATTATTTACATCAAACACAGGCATTGTTATTATTTACATCAAACACAGGCATTGTTATTATTTACTTCAAACACAGGCATTGTTATTATTTACATCAAACACAGGCATTGTTATTATTTACATCAAACACAGGCATTGTTATTATTTACATCAAACACAGGCATTGTTATTATTTACATCAAACACAGGCATTGTTATTATTTACATCAAACACAGGCATTGTTATTATTTACATCAAACACAGGCATTGTTATTATTTCCATCAAACACAGGCATTGTTATTATTTCCATCAAACACAGGCATTGTTATTATTTACATCAAACACAGGCATTGTTATTATTTACATCAAACACAGGCATTGTTATTATTTACATCAAACACAGGCATTGTTATTATTTACATCAAACACAGGCATTGTTATTATTTACATCAAACACAGGCATTGTTATTATTTACATCAAACACAGGCATTGTTATTATTTACATCAAACACAGGCATTGTTATTATTTACATCAAACACAGGCATTGTTATTATTTACATCAAACACAGGCATTGTTATTATTTACATCAACTAATGGGGAATGTTCAGCAATTTTAAGGTTCGATTTGGGCCTTGAATATATACAAATAGCCTTCAGAAATGTATAACTAATAATAATAATATCTGTATGTGTAATGAAACGTTGTGTTCAATAATAAATAGAAGTCTATATCCATAAAACTGTTATTTCTTAAAGGCACATAAGCTCAGACTTGGACATTGAGAAAAAGTCTTCTAATGGTTTTTTATTAAAGTTAGCACTTAGAAATGAATATTGAACTAAAAAAAAATCGATTCCCTTTCGTGGTTCCAATTCTACAGCCATTTGAAGGAAATTTTGATTGTTTACGTTTCAACACCGAGTTGATTGAGGGAGACGTCAATAACTCACAAGCTCCGCCCACTACTAGCACGTGCTACTGGAGATTGGAGTGTGACGTCATTTAACTAACACGCCCCCCGCTTGACCTCATTAGCATTTTATTTAAGGAAATCATTTTATTAGATCCCGATTTTAAATCCAGCTGCATCGAAGCCATCTGAGTACCCAAAGTCGTGAATTTTAGTTTTTTGACTTAATTAAACATCATAGATTAAGCTAGAATACCTTTTGTCCCGAAATCCCATAATTTTCATTTTGTAAACAAACGAATCCCGCAATGTGACTTTAATAGTTAAAGTTAATAATGTTTATTATCTTTATTCTACTGGTGAATAAACATTTTATATTAGTCTAAAAGAATCTTACCTAATAATTTTTAAAACTAAATTTTTCATATTACCAGCTTCAAACTGAAAATATATATCAACAACTTACAATAATTTGGTACAAGGTAAAAAAAGACAGCCACAAAGTTGATATGTAACAATACAATTTACAATGTCAGAAACACAACTTTATAAATTTAAAGACATTACAGTTTACCATCAGGAAATATCTTTTTTCAAAGTAACAGCCATAAATAACTCACTGACTTTTTCATATTTTAGAATTGTACATCTAAGATTTAAACATTGGTCTCATTATTATATAAATAACGAATCATTTTTGTATGTTTGTGATCAAGGTTTTTTTGGTATTGAAGGAAGTGATAATAGAAATATTGAAATATAGAGTCGGTGGCTCAATATAAATCTTAGATTATGGGGGAGAAATAAAATTTATATTTGGGTTCAAAATCAAGAAAAGAATATTCTGTACTTACTGCATGTTTCAATGTAGTCATTTCATATAATACACAACCTAAAGACCACACATCGCTAAAAATATAAAATAATATTTCTTTAATCCCTAAAATATAAAACTGTGTGGACGAGAGTTGTCAAAGTTTGAGAATTTTGATATTATAAAACAGGCCTTCTCAAATGGAGGCCGGCGGGACAAATACGGCCTGCAAAGCCCTCAAGATTGACCCCTTGAACTGCTAAAATGCTCTACTCGCTATGTTAGCAAAGCTCTATTTGGCTTTGTATTTTTTCATAGAATACATTTGGCCCTTTATAAAAATTAATTGAGAAGACCTGTTGTAAGAGGTAGAAGACCTTGGTCCTGTATTCTCATAAACAATTCTATGCCAGGATGTTCCACTGTCTTTACTATTTACACTGTTTCTAGATATTAAAGGACAACATAGTACTTAGACTTGTTTTGTTTTTTATACAATATAAATTCTTACAGAAAAACAATTCCATTAATCAAAAATCTTGTCCAGACATGATAGTTGTATCGCAGATAGAGGATTTCATTTAAAAGTAAGAATTGTATCCCATGATGTTGACCTATATATAGTAGTGGCAGTAGTGTAATGTAGTAGTAGTGACCATGCTTACTCTTTTCGAAACACCTGATGGAATTTACTGTAACAAGTACACTACCAAAAAAATTATTGCACCTGATTTTGTCATGCTCTGGACGAGATTTGGACAAAAAGAATGATCTTGTTTACACAGATTTTTATCTGACCTACCTTTTATTATTATAAGGTTTATTTTCTACGAGTTCTGGAGACAGGTAATAAGGTGTACCTATACATGTTCTAGCCAGCTCCATTGTACTGGAATATAAAAATTAATAAACTGAGTTGTTGTGCTGGACATTATTAGTGGTTTTCTAAACTTTGTATGTGGGGGATACTGATAGAATCACTTTGCGCCATTCCAATTTCTATTTCGATGTCTGTGGTTCTTGCAATTTCACTAAAACTAGAGTGAACACTGCTTCAACCCTGCGCTAGTGCCTTCTGTTGAATAGTAACTTGTTGCTTTCAACCACTCTAACCACTAATACTAATGTGTTTTATGACATCACTAACAGTGACCTACCGGAAGCTACTATTGATATCTATACAGATCACTGTCAGTGACGTCATAAAACATGTTAGTTTTAGTGGAATTGCAAGAACCACAGACGTCGGAATGGAAATTGGAATGGTGCAAATTGATGCTATCAGTGTCCCTGTGATACATACAAAGTTTAGAAAAACTCTTTACAATCTCTTTAAGAATTAAATTGAAATAGAAATCTGTGTCCTTCTATTCTACAACTATTTGTAAATTAATGTAAATAGTGAAGATTATTTATATCACTGTTAAAATTATAACTTTTGAAAAAAAACACTAGGGGAAACTTACTTGTTTAAAACTTTAGCGATTCCAAAATCTCCAATCTTTACACGTCCTTCAGCAGTTAAAAATATATTCTGAAAATAACATTTAAAACGAGAATTAAAATCACCTCATTAATATCAGTTTGTTTTTCACCCCTGCATGGAATTGAATTTATATTGAATCTTGAGAGTAAGTAAGAAAAAGTTGACAGATGACAGTAAGAACGAGATGACAGCAAGAACGAGATGACAGTTGACAGTAGGAACAAGATGACAGTTGGCAGTAAGAACAATATGACAGTTGACAGTAAAAACAAGATGACAGTTGACAGTAAGAACGAGATGACAGTTGACAGTAAGAACAAGATGACAGTTGGCAGTAAGAACAATATGACAGTTGACATTAAGAACAAGATGACAGTTGGCAGTAAGAACAATATGACAGTTGACAGTAAAAACAAGATGACAGTTGATAGTAAGAACAAGATGACAGTTGACAGTAGGAACAAGATGACAGTTGGCAGTAAGAACAACATGACAGTTGACAGTAAAAACAACATGACAGTTGACAGTAAGAACGAGATGACAGTTGGCAGTAAGAACAATATGACAGTTGACAGTAAGAACAATATGACAGTAAGAACAATATGACAGTAAGAACAATATGACAGTAAGAACAAGATGACAGTAAGAACAAGATATTACCTGAGACTTGATATCCCGATGTAGAATTTTTCTATCGTGAATATGTTTAATGGCCAGACAGATTTGAGCAAAGAAATTCCAGATCTGATCTTCTGGTATTAATGCTCCTCGCTGCTGGTTGATCTTAGTGTATAAATCTCCTGAAATGTAAAATAATAAAGATAAACTACCATTCTTACTCTTTCCAAAACACCTGATGATACTTCTTCTTTGAGGAGTTCACTACTATATATTTATTGCAATGCTTTGAACAAGATTTTAGGTTAAGAGAATTTGCCTGTACATATTTTTAATTCCTAAAGAATTATCTTAATCAAATACCTCTTAGGAGTCAATTTATTACTTCTGATTTTAGCCAGCCCTGGACAAAATTTGTGGTATATAGAATTTGTCGTATTTTCAATTTATTTTGTTTTAACTATGACTATTAAGGACAAAAAGAATCATCTTAATTAAATAAAATCATAAGTAACTCTTTTTAGGAAATCCACTAAATAAGCCTATAAACATTTACTACTTCTAACTTTGTCAGGTTGTGGACAAGATTTTTGGATTAAGGAATTTGCTTGTGTGTAATTTTATTCAATTGTATTTTTAATATTTTTCTTTCCAATAACAGTTTAGTGAGAATATAGAAATTATGTCAATCAAATCTTAATTCTTATTCTAATAACTGTAGGCTAATAATTAATGGCATACAAGGAGGTTTTCTAAACTTGTATATGTTAGCAGTTTGCACAACACCAATTTTAATTCATACACTAATTCAAATGATAGTTATAATAATATTTCTGTTATCTTATGTGTATACTATCTACTGACATTAAAACACTAAGATTAAAGGATATACTACTTCTGCATTTATTACAAACTATATTATTATTAGTATGTATTAAATACAGAAGTAGTATATCTATATATCTTAGTGTTTTAATGTAATAGTCCTACTTCTATAGTCTTATAAACAATACACAATTTATATACTGATAATTACTAATCCTAATCTTCTTTAATCTACTTAAAGCTGATCAAGAGCCTGATTATAACACAGTTCCTTATATTTATAAAGCCTTGGGAAGTTATACAACTATTTTAATAGTTTATTAATCGAAGAAAGCTGATTATAAAATTCAAGCATTTTAAATTAGGAAATGTACAGTAACTCATTATTACATAATTAAAAAAGGATTAATAATTACTCTTTAACTCTATGAATTTTATCATTTTTTTTCACCAATTACTCTTTAAAGGGATTGTATAAAGGTAAAAAACTTTGTATGAGTACCAGGGACACTGATAGTATCAATTTACACCATTCCAATTTCCATTCGGACGTCTTTGATTCTTGCAATTCCACTAAAACTAACATGTTTTATAACGTCACTGACAGTGATATGCATAGATATCAATAGTAGCTTCTGGTAGATCAATGTCAGTGACATCAAATAACTTGTCATTTTCATGCCATGGCCACTCATTGGTCCCCCCCCCCCTTAATAAATTGCTTGCTTTGCCATTGTGGTAACGTCACCCTGAACAAATCAAACCCTAGCAAGCCCAGAGAAAAACTGTTAATAAAGATTGATATCCTACCTCCAGCACAGTAATCCATACAGATATACAACGTCCCTCTTTCTACAAAATAAAATATCAGACTTACAATTATTAAAGATTAACAGACAGTACAGTATGGTATGGGGTTGGTGAACAGACAGACTTATCTGAAACTGTGTACAATATCCATGAACAATATCCATGAACAATATCCATGTACAATATCCATGAACAATATCCATGAACAATAGCCATGTACAATACCCATGAACAATATCCATGTACAATATCCATGTACAATATCCATGTACTGTACAATATCCATGTACAATATCCATGTAGAAACCACCTTGCCCTGGGCTGTAGATAACATGCTAATATTAAGGTAAATGTTTTGCCCAAATCAGCTGTTACTAAATTAAAATAAATAACAAGATGCTACTTAAACACTACAGAGCTAAAGATGCCAACAACTTTGAAGGCCTGTCTGATCAAAACAGAAGTTCACCTCTATAAATTACGTATTATAACCCCCAAGATCCTGATAGAAACCACCTTGCCCATAACTTGTGGGGCTTTATAGTTATAATTTAGTGACAGAATGACCTCGAGTATATAATTTTTTTTTTTAGAAATTAGCACTTGTGAAGTTTTAACTACAATTGTTCCAAATCATTTGATCCATGTTTATTTTCTACAAGAATAGTTGAAGAGAAGTGATTGGTGCTCCAAAAAATAAAGCATGCCTCAAACTAAACAAATTCTGAACTAAAATTCAATCTCACCTTCAAAAGATTCGAGATAAGTTACGATGTTCGGATGGTTCAACTGAGATAAAACAGAAACCTGAAAAAATCAATTTGGTTTATCTTAGCAAATTCTATTTTTCAGCTATTTTAATGGAACAATGCAGTTTGTGACAGTTGGGAATCCAAAAGTAGATGGTTAATCTGGCTGTTTCGGTAATATTTCCCTCATTGCACACATCATGGTGATATTCATTAGTTAAGATGCAGAAAAAGTAGAAACTACATTTCATTACTCTTTAGTTTTGATCAAGATAAACTGTAAACATTGTCTACATTCAAAATACAACTAGGAATTTAACAAAAGGATTGTAATGAGTTTTTTTTTAAATCTGTGTACAGGAGATGTTTGTAGGTTTAATTTAGACCATTCCCATTTTACTACAATAACTAATTGGATGATTTGTGAGTGAAGTAATATCATTTAAACTAGATGTTTATTGTTTATGACATTAACAATTGCATAATTAACAGGTATCATGTCATCAAACACTTAAATAAATCTGAAATCTGAATATCTGATTGAAATTTGGAATGGTACAAAATGATGCTATCAGTGTCCCTGATACACATACAAATTAAGAAAATCACTTTACAATAACTTTAATGGGCCTTATTCTCGAAAACTTAACTTAAGATGATTTTAGTGTTCCAATTACCGGTATCTGATTGGTCAGGTACGGTACTAAAATTAATGATAAATTAGGTATTATTATCCAATCACATTGCTGTATTTCTTAAAATGCTGATCTTGTCTTAAGTTAAGTTTTTGAGGCCCTTGTCACTTGTTGGTAAGCTGATGTTCACAATGTTTAACATCTGAGAGATAAAAACCAAAACTTTTATACTGACCTCTTTTCTCGAGTCTTCCCTTTCTTTAGGCCCCATCTACAAAAACAATTATTATGTTGGGGATTAAAGAAAATGAACATGACTGGCAATGACATTAAATATAAATAATTGTGAAGCTGTGAAAACATAATCTAAACCACGTGTTTCACAAGTTAAAACTTTATTATTGAAACAATTGTGACAGGATGGATTTTTTGGTAGTGTGACTGTCCCTTTAAACAGCCATGTATAGTATTCTCTTAACTTGTTATTACTTATCACTGCACCAGCCAATCAACTGTAAACACCCTCTGTCTCTCTATCTATTTTTAGCTTTGGGATATACCTTTCTTTACTTGCCTCTGGGGTGAGTTCTCTTCATCACCACCCTAGCTACTGTGTGTGTGTGTGTGTATGTTAGTTACCATTAGTATTAGAGATTTGTTGAAGTGAGGAACAACTTCTTTGTCCTCCATTTAAGTATTTAAATACTGTATTAGTTTTGGATATTTCTCTATATAGATAAGGTATGTGTGTAATTTAGTTATTTTAGTAATATAAAGCATAGTAATATTCATTTTAATAAGCAAGTTGCTTATAATGCATTTTTCACCTTTTATAAAGTAATTAGATTTTGAATAAGTTATAGTTAAATATGTATTTCTAATTAATAACGCATTTATTTCAGAGTGTTACAATATTAGTTTGGAGCCGTTTCGGCAAGTTCTTAATTACTGTACTTATAAACCCCACTTCGGGTAGGTTTATTTCTGTTATTATATACATATTTTCAATGCATTTTATTATTTCCTGTAGAGCATTGTAAATGTTTGCTATTCATATTTATATTATATTGTATTGTACATTTTGTATATAATAGTCTAATAAGTGCAATATTGTTTTACAGGGTTTTTGTTTGTCAGTTACTTGAATAATAAAATGATGATCGCATGAACCCAAGCCTTGTCTCTGGGTCAGGGAAGAAGCCCCTTCATCGAGCCCAGTGCCCGGCTACACAATGAGGTCTTTTTCTTTCATTTATTGGGGTGACAACCATAGCAGTAGGGGCCCACGACTCAAAGGGGGGGGGGGAGTTGGTGGGCACTCTGACTTGCCCGAATTTTTATGATGTTTGCCCCCAGCTCACTGCGTAGATTTTGCCCGATTTTTGGTACTCACTCACAGAAAACCTACTATTTGGGGGGACAGCTGCCCTCCCTGCCCCCTGTCTCCTACGGCTATGGTGACAACTGTCAAAATAATTTTCCACGGCTGGACGAGGGTCAAAATGTTTAGGCCTATTCTTCAATTGCTAATTTCATAACCAGCCAACCCTTGACCCTTGACCCAGGGTTATGTTTGATTATTCTAAGTTTATCAGGTCTAATTTCCAATCAAATAAATAATTAACTAACTTACTCGACCCAAGCTTATTTCCTTTATTACACACTGGCGTCCATTTTGTATCTGCTTCACTAAAATGGCCTTCCCAAATGCACCTTCTCCTATTTTTCGTATTCTTTGATATTTCTCCATTTTCTTTTATCACATTCAACACAAAAGACTGACAAAATCGTTCATGTATTGATTTGTTACAATAACTGTCAAAACTTTTTGTGAATTTCTTTGTATTTTTTTAGTCTAACTCTTCTTAAAAAATGGCTAATTTATGAATAAATCTTTCAAAACAACTCGAATATCCACAACAAACTTCAAAACAATTAATTAAATTTACAAAAAACTCAACAAAGAACCTGAATAAAGCTCAAACTACCCCATTTTATCATTGGGCTATAAATAGAGCTAACGTTCCTCACAGAATCGAAATATTTTTCGATCGATTTTACAGGAAACCAATGTAAACTATTTTTCTATTTTGATACTTCACTTCCGGTAGGGTTAGGTTCGTTTTACTCAATGAAGTAAAGGTCGTTTGGATTTTTCATTTTACGGTTTTGATCGAGAGTTTGAAATTAAAAAAAATTGAATGAAAAAAGCACAATTAGATTCTTTTCTAATGAACTGATATTTTTTTTTTTCATTTATGAAAAGAACAAAATCTCAATGTTGAGCTCAGCGAACTTGTCCCAATACTATGACGGACTAGACTAGGAATCTGGAATAGCTCTGAGAAATATGGAATTTCTGCTCGAAAATTTTCAGTCTTTACAATTTTAAGTGATTATTCCGTTTAGAATTCGCAATAAAAAAGAAATGCCACCATCAAACTTAGAACTTTGAAATTTCAACCAAATTACAGAAGATCGGAATGAAAAGTTGACCTGAATTCCACACTCAATCCGTATGTCTTGAAGGTTAATCAGCCAAAATGGCTTCTGCTGTAAGATTCGGTAAAACATTAAAAGAACTCAGAGTTCATCTCTGTCAGAAATCTCAAAATAGCCAGGGAGTGAGGTAAACATGGCAGCTTTTTGTTGCATTCATTTTCAACTTTTTTCAATAACATGGAGAGCTGCTAGCGTTGTATTTTTGCATTAATTTTGGTGTCTGTGAAATGCCAAACACTGACCCAACTCCAAAAATGAAATGAATGGAGTTTTACGTCCTACTTTTCTGCACCTGTATGGGCTAATTGAGGACGGCAAACCCCATGCAGTTTGCAATGAGGAAACATTTTGCCAAGAAAACCCAACTCCAAGTAACTGATTAAGAAATGAATGAAGTTTAACGCTCCGACCAGAGTAAGAGAATAAAACAAGATACGTGTTGTACGGAAGATATGGCCTGTTAGGGATCAATAGCTCAAATCTACCTGTACTTGTTCCAAAGTCTACAAAATAAAAATAAGAGTAAGGTAATGCCACTTCAATCAAATGAGGGGCCTTTTGGATACCTGAGGCCCAATTGACTGTAACTCTTTGACTGTCAGTGTAATGTCTAAATTTACCTTATTGCAAACTGCATGGCCCTTTTTCTCGTTCTCATTAGCCCATACAGGTGCAGAAGTCAAGAACTAGTAAAGGACGTAAAACTCCATTTCATTTAAACACTCTAGAATGCTACATTATGATTTTATGATTTGTTTATTTTCAGGGATTTTATTGAGAAATATTACGTAGACCTGAAGAAGAGTAATCACCAAACACCAATTTTAATACGAGAATGTAGCAACGTTCAACCTAAAGTTTACGCCAGATTTGGTAAGGAGATTTTATGTGGAATATGAACACTTTGAAGTATGCAATGAGGGAAATGGTATAGGGGGCTTGGTATGCTTACTCATCTAAACACCTGATACCACTTGTCACGAACAATGACAAAGGTTGAGCCGAATGCTGAATGATAAAATTCCATTTCATTTCAGAAGTGGGAAAAGAATCCAGTATACCTCTTGGTGGATTGAACAGTGATCAAGTTTTAGATGCCATAAAAAACCTGGCGAAATAACAGAATGATAAAACCTAGAGATTGTTGTAAATAAAAAACAGAGAAACATAGAATAATTTAATTGTATTAAAACTTTAAAATCTTTATTATGTTTATTCTTTATTAGTTCCGTGGACATATACACCTGGGGCTTTTTTCTCCAAAAATCTTACGATAAATTTTGTCTTAAGTTCAGCATTTTACAACGAACAATTCCACACTTACGACAATTTTTAATTGTAAGACTTTTAGAGAAACAGGCCCCTGAGGCTTCTTTCTCAAAAACTTAACTTACAATGATTTTAGTGGTCTAGTCATCTGATTGTACAACCACTAAAATTGATTTTAAATATAGCTTTATTATCCAAATTTATTTATCAAAATATGGATTTTATCTTAGTTAAGTTTTCGAGAGTAAGGCCCCTGATTCGTAATGTGAACACAGGCAATTCTTTTTATTTGTAGGTAGAATGAATAGTAAAAAAAAAACTATACACACCAAAATTATACATGTATTGTGTTGATGACTACTTAAAATGATTGTAAAGAGGTTTTCTAAACTTTGTATGTGTATCAGGGACACTGATAGAATCAATTTGGACATATCTTTAAAAAAAAAAGAAAACTGGGGAGTTGGTATTCCGAAACTTGCTGAATCTATTCCCAGCCTCTATTTTGACGGATATGTCTGGGAGAGAGTCAGAAAAACTTGCGATGCAGCCATATCTGTCCAATAATCTATCAATGGTTGGGAATAGAGGCAGCAAGTTACAGATGAGGGGGTTGACTGAATGGTTTCTCTTTTTACAGAAATCCTATAAAGGATGCGGCATCGAACATCAAAACATTTGCCACTAAAGGAAGATTTTATGGATTCTCCCATTAAGACAATTTTGAAATTCAGGGTTGATTTCCTTGCGTCTGAGGCTTTTCCGAACAGAATTCTCGTTTAAAACGCCCACTTCTTGAAGAGGGTTCTGTACCCCAAGACAATTTTGAAATCCGGACTGATTTCCTCGCGTCTCGGGCTTTTCCCAGCATTTATGTCTTTGAGAACGACCACCCATTGAAGAAGGTTTTGACAATTAGGGATGATTTCCTTGTATATGAAGCCTTTCCGAGCAGAATTTACGTTGAGAACACCGACCTCTTAATTAAAGTTTAGGGCATTATACAGAAAGAAAATTTTTCAATTAGTCTTCCTGCAGTGTTTCAAATATCTACAACTCCAGGCACAGGCGGGCCACTGGATCCCAACCCGTTACTCTTTCGGCTTGCAAGGTCAATATATTCTGTCGGTTCATTTTTACCATTGCACCACCAGTATCGAAAACCTGGCTATGCTACTGAAAACCATCTTAAAAGGGAATGTTCAGCAATTTCGAGGGTAGATTTAAGTCTTTATTATAAGATAAATCTTTATTACCCTTTCGGGAATTCTTGTATAATGCAAGGATGACAAGTACAGACATAAGTAACATATTATATGTAAATAGCCTCCAGAACTACTAGAACTGCACAAAAATCGCATAATCCCTTCTATTATATCCCTTCTTTAACATTTAACTTACATTTTCTGTATTTGTCTTTTCTATATAAGGCATAGTCTTACTTAACGGAGAGCCGTATTTTTGACTTTCAAACGTTAATAATTATGGCTACACAGGGATTTGAAGGCTTAAATTTCGAGGGAGAGTTTTTAACATTATTATGGATTAGAATAGCTAAAAAATTCAAGTTCTGAGACAATATTTTATTGGTCGAATAGTTAGTGAACATATCCATGGCTCCATGATGTAATGTAAAACTCCACTGTATCCTATATACAATACGATATATTGTAATTTATATGTATATTTTGAAGATAAGTATGATAAGAAATACTAATAGTAATAATACTTTATTTGACAGGAAAACCAGTATGCCAGAAGCAAATCCTCCCTGGTATCCTCCTGATGTGACGATATATAAGTTCCACTATAATTACTGTTCCAAAGAACATTTGTTATGTAATAATTGTTCCATTTGGAACTTTTATTATATAATACTAGACCTAACCCTAACCCTGATATTATATGATAAGAGTTCCTGAGATCATTTATTATAATAATGTTTGTTACACAAGGAATATTTATTATGAGGAAAAACGTATTTTTTATTCTTTGATTTGGAACCTTTATTATATAAAACTAGACCTAACCCTAACCCTACCCCTAACCCTGATATTATATGATAAGAGTTCCAAAGATCATTTATTATAATAATGTTTGTTCCACAAGGAATATTTATTATGAGGAAAAACGTATTTTTTATTCTTTGATTTGGAACCTTTATTATATAAAACTAGACCTAACCCTAACCCTACCCCTAGCCCTGATATTATATGATAAGAGTTCCAAAGATCATTTATTATAATAATTTTTGTTCCATGAGGAATATTTACTATGGGGAACAAATATACAGTCACACTGAAACCATCTTGAGTTCGGTTTTTGAGAATATGGCTGCGGGATGTAATACAATATATTATTATTTATATGTATATAATATTGTTTTGAAGATAATAATGATGATAAGATATAAACTATAAAACCATCTTGAGTTCGGTTTTTGAGAATATGGCTCTGGGATGTTATATGATATATTGTTATTTATAATGTATTATTGTTTTGAAGATAAAGATAATAATGATAAGATATGAACTATAAAACCATCTTGAGTTCGGTTTTTGAGAATATGGCTGCGGGATGTAATACAATATATTATTATTTATATGTATATAATATTGTTATGAAGATAATAATGATGATAAGATATGAACACTTAAACCATCTTGAGTTCGGTTTTTGAGAATATGACTCTGGAATGTAATTCGATATATTATTATTTATATGTATTATTGTTTTGAAGATAATAATGATGATAAGATATGAACACTTAAACCATCTTGAGTTCGGTTTTTGAGAATATGGCTGCGGGATGTAATACAATATATTATTATTTATATGTATATAATATTGTTTTGAAGATAATGATGATGATAAGATATGAACTATAAAACCATCTTGAGTTCGGTTTTTGAGAATATGACTCTGGAATGTAATTCGATATATTATTATTTATATGTATTATTGTTTTGAAGATAATAATGATGATAAGATATGAACACTTAAACCATCTTGAGTTCGGTTTTTGAGAATATGGCTGCGGGATGTAATACAATATATTATTATTTATATGTATATAATATTGTTTTGAAGATAATGATGATGATAAGATATGAACTATAAAACCATCTTGAGTTCGGTTTTTGAGAATATGGCTGTATTATTGTTATGAAGATAATAATGATGATAAGATATGAAGGTGAAATTGATTATGATTATTATTGACATCCTATCTAATAACCGACCTCACGTGACCCCCCTCTATACTATGTTATCATCCGTACCTGGCTATTGGACTAATTGGTTATCTCACCTCGTGGTACGGTTTAAAAAATATAGTCGCAGTTCAAAATATAGTCGCAGTGTAGAATACAGCCAGTCGCAGTTCAAAATATAGTCGCAGTTCAAAATATAGTGACATTTCAAAATACAGCCAGCCAGTCGGAGTTCAAATATAGTCGCAGTTGAAAATATAGTCGCAGTTTAAATATAGTCGCAGTTTACAGAATCGGATTTACTTTGTTTTCGGATATACATACTGTCAGCTTAGTCTGTTCCAAGGTAGGGATACTTTCTCATTTTTAGAATAGCGCTTGCCATGAACCTTTGAATATCATTTAAAGGGCCATTCTGCTTTTTTGAAAAAAAAAGTTTCCATTATCAAAAACATCGCAAATGTTACCTGGTAGTATTTCTAAATTGGTTGATGAAATAATGAGCCATATTTAAAAATATAAATAGGAGATTTTTACTTCTTTCATTTTTTGCACCTGTGTCTTAGTACTCCGACAATATGTGTGGAGGTGGGGCAGCGCAGCCATACCCTGTCCCGTCCAATGCCTTGAATTCCGCAAAACGACCTTTTAGAATGAATTTTGCACAATTTGCCAAATCTGTATAATCCGGGATCTATTTCTGGTCCCGATTGAATTCCTTCTTATGCTAGTATTAAAAACTCTTAGTATTCCGACAATCTGTGTATTCCGACAATCTGTGTATTCCGACAATCTGTGTATTCCGACAATCCGTCTATTAATTTCCAGAATTCACCACATATTGTTGTAGAAGAGTAAAATGGTCACATGATATCAAGTCAAGATGCCGTCGTTTAGAAAAAAATCAACCAGCAATTTAATTCTACATGTTAATCCTAATCGCAGTTTATCTCAGGGCAACAGACCACTGTTAACTTCTCGAGATAGCGACTATGGTTCAACCAGCCTGACCGCCAGTCATAAATCACCTAAAGGAAGCCGCACCCCGGAGCCTAGAGCGAGAGAAAATGAACTGATCGAGTCCCCCGCTATATCTGTCACCCCCTCTATTCTAGAGGATGATGTATTTATTGAGTCTGGTCCCAGTTTGGACTATTTACTGGACAGCGGAGCCACGTAAGTAAAAGTTACATTTAAAGCAGTGGTTTCCAACCGGGGGGCCATGGTCCCTTAGGGAGCCATGGGGTGCTTTTCAGGGGGCCACGGGGCCTGAGGATGTATATCATTTTTTTTTTAACCCAACTAATATTTAACTATATTTTGCTGTTTAAGGTCTGTAGTTGCTTGTGGTCAAATGCATCTGATCCACTGATGATGGGGAGGCACAAGACAACAACCCTTGCGCTATGTTCTCTATTTTGCCTTAGTTTGGAATAGAACAGGGGGCCATAGCTCTGGGTTCTTTATTAATTTGGGCCACGATTTAAAAAAGGTTGGGAACCACTGCCTTAGAGTGATTATAAAAAGGTTTTATTAATTTTTATATGTGTATCGGAGACTAAAATGCATCATTCCAATTTTCAATCAGACTTCCGTGGTTCTAGAAGTTCCACTTAAATTAAGACGTTTAAAAAGTCTTTATATATCGACGTTTTACCTTTTATCGCGTGATTGTTTTCTTCCTTTATTACAAGTCAACTCGTCGTTTTATTTTTATATTATTTAATTGTAGGACTGTTGAGAATGAAAAGGAAGGTTTAGAGAACAGTGTTACCTCCCTTGATAGACAACTCAGTGAATGGGCCACATACAACAAGAAAAAATCCTTGGATAAAAAAGATTTGTTCGAGTATATCAAATGTGGAGTTTTGTTTATATTTGTGGTAGTTTGTAGCGTAAGTAACAAAAATTCTTAAAAAAATAATGAGTAAAAATAAATTCCTTATTGTAAACCTAAGACTTGCTACGAGTCATGGCCCCCTGTTTAATTTAATTAGGGCCTAGTTGTGTTTTCAATTGGTTTTCACACGTGTCCACGATTACTCTTAATGAAATTACCATGTCGCCTAAACAGAAATTGTAATATAATACAATATACAGGTATATCGCCTAGTTGAGCCAGATAAAACTAATAACAAAACACAAGACAATATTATGGAAGATAAAACAAAACCATTCATTAATCATTTCTAAACTAGGAATTCGATGACCAATCACAGATTTTTTACAGATACAATTATACCAAAAATGATTATTGGTAAATTCAGTTCCCAAGGATCCATTTTATATGCACCCTTTTGACGTTGACCAATTATTACTATTACAATGAAACTCCTGAAAATCGGCCATGCACGAGACCAATTCATTTGGCTGGTTTTCAGGAATGGCCGATTTACCGTAACTTGTAACATTGTAAACATTTATCAGGACGATTGATTTGTATAACCGTATATTTCCGAATATAATGCGCACCCCTCCTTACCCCATCAACATCGGGAAAAATTCATTTACTCGTGTATAGTGCGCACCCCTTGTTGACGAAGTTGGTATAACACAGACACCAAAATAGTTTTACTATTACTATAAATTATTATTACTATAGATTTTTAATTATTATTATTATTATAGATTATTATTATTATTATTATTATAGATTTTTAATTATTATTATAGATTATTATCGCCTTGAATCCCGAGGTAGAAGAAGAATCGTTTCAAGTGACAGTAGCTTACAACCATTCCGAGGGTGAGTTAGTTATCCTACTGAATACACACTGAGTGACGTCCCCCTTACCTAATCTGACAATACAATAGTAGCTTCCGGTAGATCAGCGGGGGTGACGTCATAAAACGCGTTAGTTTTAGTGGAATAGCAAGAATCACAGACGTCGGAATGGAAATTGGAATAGCACAAATTGATGCTATCAGTGTCCCTGATACACATACAAAGTTTAGAAAACCTCTTTATAACCCCTTTAAAAGACTTATGTTACTAAATGAAGCTGCCTATGTAAAGGAGAGTAGCCGAAAACTATACATTCTGTGGGAGAATGGATCAACCGAGGCGCGTTAGCGCCGAGGTTGATCTATTCTCACACAGAATGTATAGTTTGAGGCTTCTCTCTGACTTAAACCATAGCCACCCATTGTTGTAATAATGGACAGACACTAAAGTGAGTTAATTTCAACAACACAACTCAGGACCTTGAGTAGATATTATCAGATTTAACCAATAAATCAATTGATAATCATTCATTGATTTAGTCAAGGACCATGTCTTCAAACTGAGAGGATATGTACATTTTGGTGTTGATTTGGGATTAAATGTGGAGTATTGTGACACCCGTAACATATAAAATGAAATCTTAATATGTTACTTGGATATTTTATAGCAGAATGTCATCAGCGACATAAATCGGATGCCATTAGGTCCTTTAAACAAGTGTTTTCAACCTTTATGATCTATTTCCCCACTTGCTAAAAAAAAAAATTTGTCAACATTCACTCTAGATGCACGTAACGGCGGGGGGTTTTGGAGTCTTATCTAAGAACCAAGAAAAAACATGTCCAATTCTATTTTGGAAGTCTTTTCATCATGTCAAAATTGTCTATTTTCATACGAAAACTATTTTCTTATTGCAAAATATAATGATGCTCGGCAAAATCACACTCAGTACCATGGGTGCAAATCCCGGGTAAAAGACGGGCATGATGTCCTCCACCCCCCCCCCCCCTCCCCTTTTAACACACACCCAACCACACACAAATGGTCAAGCAGGGTTGAGTAATAGGGCATACTCTTTAATAGACGTAATATAGGCACAATTTGCCGCCGACCCTATTGTGAGACCCCTATTGATCAATTCTGCGTACGCCGCTGGTCTCTCCGTCCCCGGGCATTGAAAAAGCAATCTGCACCCATGAGAAAATCAATGATAAGCTCAATCTGGTGGGGGGGGGGGGGGTGGGGGGGCTCTTCCCGGTAAATGACTGTATATTGATTTTATGGTGGGGAAATGGATCATAAAAGGTAACAATGCACTGATATATACAATATGCACACATTCTGATCGATGGCTCTCTTTCAGATGATTCCATACTGTCAAAATTAAATTCTGACCCGGATGACCCGGAAAACTCACTTTATGAAAGTTTCCCTCTTATTGTTGTTGTCGGTTAGTTATGCTCTATTGCCACTGTCACCTTTACCTAACTGTCCATTCTTAACGTTCAACTGTCCATTATTTCATTTAATAATGTACAGTTCCTGTTTAAGAATGGACAGTTATAGCTTAAGAATGGACAGTTGGTGAACTGTGTTGAGAGTGTTTAAGACTGGAGTAAGCCACTCTTCTGGATAATGGATTAAAAGAACAATAGATGACGTCATAGCTATGGTTTAAAATGGTATATGCTTCAAATCCAGTTGTGTACCCATAGGGGGACCCGGGAGGAGCTAATGCCCCCCCCCCATTATTGATATCTGTCGGTTATAAAAGTGCCGTCGGTAAAGATGAGCCGACCTGACGCAGGCATAAACATCAAAATAATCCAAAAATATAGCTTTAATTAGCCTTCCTGCAGTGTGTCACATAGTTAAAACCTCCGAGCTTACGGGGGCTTCGCCCCTTGGATCCCCAACTAGCTCAGGCGGGCCCCTAGACCCACCCGATATTCACTCCACTCGCAATGTCAATATATTCTGTCGGTTCATCTTTACCATTGCACCCCCAGTTTCGAAAACCCTGCTACGCCACTGTTGAAATCACTCGTTAAATGATTTTGTTTTAATTATGTATTCTTATTTCAGATATATATCTCTCTAAGATTACTCAGAGCCATTCTATAGTTAAACTACGAATTCTGGGACCCTTTATTGAACATTCTGAAAATAATACTATATATAAACTAACAGATCATCTTGTTACTGTTAAATTACCATCTGAGGTCAACTCGACAGAGGTAAAGATACTGTTAAAATAATACTATATATAAACTAACAGATCATCTTGTTACTGTTAAATTACCATCTGAGGTCAACTCGACAGAGGTAAAGATACTGTTAAAATAATACTATATATAAACTAACAGATCATCTTGTTACTGTTAAATTACCATCTGAGGTCAACTCGACAGAGGTAAAGATACTGTTAAAATAATACTATATATAAACTAACAGATCATCTTGTTACTGTTAAATTACCATCTGAGGTCAACTCGACAGAGGTAAAGATACTGTTAAAATAATACTATTTATAAACTAACAGATCATCTTGTTACTGTTAAATTACCATCTGAGGTCAACTCGACAGAGGTAAGGATACTGTTAAAATAATACTATATATAAACTAACAGATCATCTTGTTACTGTTAAATTACCATCTGAGGTCAACTCGACAGAGGTAAAGATACTGTTAAAATAATACTATATATAAACTAACAGATCATCTTGTTACTGTTAAATTACCATCTGAGGTCAACTTGACAGAGGTAAAGATACTGTTAAAATAATACTATATATAAACTAACAGATCATCTTGTTACTGTTAAATTACCATCTGAGGTCAACTCGACAGAGGTAAAGATACTGTTAAAATAATACTATATATAAACTAACAGATCATCTTGTTACTGTTAAATTACCATCTGAGGTCAACTCGACAGAGGTAAAGATACTGTTAAAATAATACTATATATAAACTAACAGATCATCTTGTTACTGTTAAATTACCATCTGAGGTCAACTCGACAGAGGTAAAGATACTGTTAAAATAATACTATATATAAACTAACAGATCATCTTGTTACTGTTAAATTACCATCTGAGGTCAACTCGACAGAGGTAAAGATACTGTTAAAATAATACTATATATAAACTAACAGATCATCTTGTTACTGTTAAATTACCATCTGAGGTCAACTCGACAGAGGTAAAGATACTGTTAAAATAATACTATATATAAACTAACAGATCATCTTGTTACTGTTAAATTACCATCTGAGGTCAACTCGACAGAGGTAAAGATACTGTTAAAATAATACTATATATAAACTAACAGATCATCTTGTTACTGTTAAATTACCATCTGAGGTCAACTCGACAGAGGTAAAGATACTGTTAAAATAATACTATATATAAACTAACAGATCATCTTGTTACTGTTAAATTACCATCTGAGGTCAACTCGACAGAGGTAAAGATACTGTTAAAATAATACTATATATAAACTAACAGATCATCTTGTTACTGTTAAATTACCATCTGAGGTCAACTTGACAGAGGTAAAGATACTGTTAAAATAATACTATATATAAACTAACAGATCATCTTGTTACTGTTAAATTACCATCTGAGGTCAACTTGACAGAGGTAAAGATACTGTTAAAATAATACTATATATAAACTAACAGATCATCTTGTTACTGTTAAATTACCATCTGAGGTCAACTCGACAGAGGTAAAGATACTGTTAAAATAATACTATATATAAACTAACAGATCATCTTGTTACTGTTAAATTACCATCTGAGGTCAACTCGACAGAGGTAAAGATACTGTTAAAATAATACTATATATAAACTAACAGATCATCTTGTTACTGTTAAATTACCATCTGAGGTCAACTCGACAGAGGTAAAGATACTGTTAAAATAATACTATATATAAACTAACAGATCATCTTGTTACTGTTAAATTACCATCTGAGGTCAACTCGACAGAGGTAAGGATACTGTTAAAATAATACTATATATAAACTAACAGATCATCTTGTTACTGTTAAATTACCATCTGAGGTCAACTCGACAGAGGTAAAGATACTGTTAAAATAATACTATATATAAACTAACAGATCATCTTGTTACTGTTAAATTACCATCTGAGGTCAACTCGACAGAGGTAAGGATACTGTTAAAATAATACTATATATAAACTAACAGATCATCTTGTTACTGTTAAATTACCATCTGAGGTCAACTCGACAGAGGTAAAGATACTGTTAAAATAATACTATATATAAACTAACAGATCATCTTGTTACTGTTAAATTACCATCTGAGGTCAACTCGACAGAGGTAAAGATACTGTTAAAATAATACTATATATAAACTAACAGATCATCTTGTTACTGTTAAATTACCATCTGAGGTCAACTCGACAGAGGTAAAGATACTGTTAAAATAATACTATATATAAACTAACAGATCATCTTGTTACTGTTAAATTACCATCTGAGGTCAACTCGACAGAGGTAAAGATACTGTTAAAATAATACTATATATAAACTAACAGATCATCTTGTTACTGTTAAATTACCATCTGAGGTCAACTCGACAGAGGTTAGGATACTGTTAAAATAATACTATTTATAAACTAACAGATCATCTTGTTACTGTTAAATTACCATCTGAGGTCAACTTGACAGAGGTAAAGATACTGTTAAAATAATACTATATATAAACTAACAGATCATCTTGTTACTGTTAAATTACCATCTGAGGTCAACTCGACAGAGGTAAAGATACTGTTAAAATAATACTATATATAAACTAACAGATCATCTTGTTACTGTTAAATTACCATCTGAGGTCAACTCGACAGAGGTAAAGATACTGTTAAAATAATACTTATATAAACTAACAGATCATCTTGTTACTGTTAAATTACCATCTGAGGTCAACTCGACAGAGGTAAAGATACTGTTAAAATAATACTATATATAAACTAACAGATCATCTTGTTACTGTTAAATTACCATCTGAGGTCAACTCGACAGAGGTAAAGATACTGTTAAAATAATACTATATATAAACTAACAGATCATCTTGTTACTGTTAAATTACCATCTGAGGTCAACTTGACAGAGGTAAAGATACTGTTAAAATAATACTATATATAAACTAACAGATCATCTTGTTACTGTTAAATTACCATCTGAGGTCAACTCGACAGAGGTAAAGATACTGTTAAAATAATACAATATATAAACTAACAGATCATCTTGTTACTGTTAAATTACCATCTGAGGTCAACTTGACAGTGGTAAAGATACTGTTAAAATAATACAATATATAAACTAACAGATCATCTTGTTACTGTTAAATTACCATCTGAGGTCAACTTGACAGAGGTAAAGATACTGTTAAAATAATACTATATATAAACTAACAGATCATCTTGTTACTGTTAAATTACCATCTGAGGTCAACTTGACAGAGGTAAAGATACTGTTAAAATAATACTATATATAAACTAACAGATCATCTTGTTACTGTTAAATTACCATCTGAGGTCAACTTGACAGAGGTAAAGATACTGTTAAAATAATACTATATATAAACTAACAGATCATCTTGTTACTGTTAAATTACCATCTGAGGTCAACTCGACAGAGGTAAAGATACTGTTAAAATAATACTATATATAAACTAACAGATCATCTTGTTACTGTTAAATTACCATCTGAGGTCAACTCGACAGAGGTAAAGATACTGTTAAAATAACACTATATATAAACTAACAGATCATCTTGTTACTGTTAAATTACCATCTGAGGTCAACTCGACAGAGGTAAAGATACTGTTAAAATAATACTATATATAAACTAACAGATCATCTTGTTACTGTTAAATTACCATCTGAGGTCAACTCGACAGAGGTAAAGATACTGTTAAAATAATACTATATATAAACTAACAGATCATCTTGTTACTGTTAAATTACCATCTGAGGTCAACTCGACAGAGGTAAAGATACTGTTAAAATAATACTATATATAAAATAACAGATCATCTTGTTACTGTTAAATTACCATCTGAGGTCAACTCGACAGAGGTAAAGATACTGTTAAAATAATACTGTATATAAACTAACAGATCATCTTGTTACTGTTAAATTACCATCTGAGGTCAACTCGACAGAGGTAAAGATACTGTTAAAATAATACTATATATAAACTAACAGATCATCTTGTTACTGTTAAATTACCATCTGAGGTCAACTCGACAGAGGTAAAGATACTGTTAAAATAATACTATATATAAACTAACAGATCATATTGTTACTGTTAAATTACCATCTGAGGTCAACTCGACAGAGGTAAAGATACTGTTAAAATAATACTATTTATAAACTAACAGATCATCTTGTTACTGTTAAATTACTATCTGAGGTCAACTTGACAGAGGTAAAGATACTGTTAAAATAATACTATATATAAACTAACAGATCATCTTGTTACTGTTAAATTACCATCTGAGGTCAACTTGACAGAGGTAAAGATACTGTTAAAATAATACTATATATAAACTAACAGATCATCTTGTTACTGTTAAATTACCATCTGAGGTCAACTTGACAGAGGTAAAGATACTGTTAAAATAATACTATATATAAACTAACAGATCATCTTGTTACTGTTAAATTACCATCTGAGGTCAACTCGACAGAGGTAAAGATACTGTTAAAATAATACTATATATAAACTAACAGATCATCTTGTTACTGTTAAATTACTATCTGAGGTCAACTCGACAGAGGTAAAGATACTGTTAAAATAATACTATATATAAACTAACAGATCATCTTGTTACTGTTAAATTACTATCTGAGGTCAACTCGACAGAGGTAAAGATACTGTTAAAATAATACTATATATAAACTAACAGATCATCTTGTTACTGTTAAATTACTATCTGAGGTCAACTTGACAGTGGTAAAGATACTGTTAAAATAATACTATATATAAACTAACAGATCATCTTGTTACTGTTAAATTACCATCTGAGGTCAACTCGACAGAGGTAAAGATACTGTTAAAATAATACTATATATAAACTAACAGATCATCTTGTTACTGTTAAATTACCATCTGAGGTCAACTCGACAGAGGTTAGGATACTGTTAAAATAATACTATATATAAACTAACAGATCATCTTGTTACTGTTAAATTACCATCTGAGGTCAACTCGACAGAGGTAAAGATACTGTTAAAATAATACTATATATAAACTAACAGATCATCTTGTTACTGTTAAATTACCATCTGAGGTCAACTCGACAGAGGTAAAGATACTGTTAAAATAATACTATATATAAACTAACAGATCATCTTGTTACTGTTAAATTACCATCTGAGGTCAACTTGACAGAGGTAAAGATACTGTTAAAATAATACTATATATAAACTAACAGATCATCTTGTTACTGTTAAATTACCATCTGAGGTCAACTCGACAGAGGTAAAGATACTGTTAAAATAATACTATATATAAACTAACAGATCACCTTGTTACTGTTAAATTACCATCTGAGGTCAACTCGACAGAGGTAAAGATACTGTTAAAATAATACTATATATAAACTAACAGATCATCTTGTTACTGTTAAATTACCATCTGAGGTCAACTCGACAGAGGTAAGGATACTGTTAAAATAATACTATATATAAACTAACAGATCATCTTGTTACTGTTAAATTACCATCTGAGGTCAACACGACAGAGGTAAAGATACTGTTAAAATAATACTATATATAAACTAACAGATCATCTTGTTACTGTTAAATTACCATCTGAGGTCAACTCGACAGAGGTAAGGATACTGTTAAAATAATACTATATATAAACTAACAGATCATCTTGTTACTGTTAAATTACTATCTGAGGTCAACTCGACAGAGGTAAAGATACTGTTAAAATAATACTATATATAAACTAACAGATCATCTTGTTACTGTTAAATTACCATCTGAGGTCAACTTGACAGAGGTAAAGATACTGTTAAAATAATACTATATATAAACTAACAGATCATCTTGTTACTGTTAAATTACCATCTGAGGTCAACTCGACAGAGGTAAAGATACTGTTAAAATAATACTATATATAAACTAACAGATCATCTTGTTACTGTTAAATTACCATCTGAGGTCAACTCGATAGAGGTAAAGATACTGTTAAAATAATACTATATATAAACTAACAGATCATCTTGTTACTGTTAAATTACCATCTGAGGTCAACTTGACAGAGGTAAAGATACTGTTAAAATAATACTATATATAAACTAACAGATCATCTTGTTACTGTTAAATTACCATCTGAGGTCAACTCGATAGAGGTAAAGATACTGTTAAAATAATACTATATATAAACTAACAGATCATCTTGTTACTGTTAAATTACTATCTGAGGTTAACTCGACAGAGGTAAAGATACTGTTAAAATAATACTATATATAAACTAACAGATCATCTTGTTACTGTTAAATTACCATCTGAGGTCAACTCGACAGAGGTAAGGATACTGTTAAAATAATACTATATATAAACTAACAGATCATCTTGTTACTGTTAAATTACCATCTGAGGTCAACTCGACAGAGGTAAAGATACTGTTAAAATAATACTATATATAAACTAACAGATCATCTTGTTACTGTTAAATTACCATCTAAGGTCAACTCGATAGAGGTAAAGATACTGTTAAAATAATACTATATATAAACTAACAGATCATCTTGTTACTGTTAAATTACCATCTGAGGTCAACTCGACAGAGGTAAAGATACTGTTAAAATAATACTATATATAAACTAACAGATCATCTTGTTACTGTTAAATTACCATCTGAGGTCAACTCGACAGAGGTAAAGATACTGTTAAAATAATACTATATATAAACTAACAGATCATCTTGTTACTGTTAAATTACCATCTGAGGTCAACTTGACAGAGGTAAAGATACTGTTAAAATAATACTATATATAAACTAACAGATCATCTTGTTACTGTTAAATTACCATCTGAGGTCAACTCGACAGAGGTAAAGATACTGTTAAAATAATACTATATATAAACTAACAGATCATCTTGTTACTGTTAAATTACCATCTGAGGTCAACTCGACAGAGGTAAAGATACTGTTAAAATAATACTATATATAAACTAACAGATCATCTTGTTACTGTTAAATTACCATCTGAGGTCAACTCGACAGAGGTAAAGATACTGTTAAAATAATACTATATATAAACTAACAGATCATCTTGTTACTGTTAAATTACCATCTGAGGTCAACTCGACAGAGGTAAAGATACTGTTAAAATAATACTATATATAAACTAACAGATCATCTTGTTACTGTTAAATTACCATCTGAGGTCAACTCGACAGAGGTAAAGATACTGTTAAAATAATACTATATATAAACTAACAGATCATCTTGTTACTGTTAAATTACCATCTGAGGTCAACTCGACAGAGGTAAAGATACTGTTAAAATAATACTATATATAAACTAACAGATCATCTTGTTACTGTTAAATTACCATCTGAGGTCAACTCGACAGAGGTAAAGATACTGTTAAAATAATACTATATATAAACTAACAGATCATCTTGTTACTGTTAAATTACCATCTGAGGTCAACTCGACAGAGGTAAAGATACTGTTAAAATAATACTATATATAAACTAACAGATCATCTTGTTACTGTTAAATTACCATCTGAGGTCAACTCGACAGAGGTAAAGATACTGTTAAAATAATACTATATATAAACTAACAGATCATCTTGTTACTGTTAAATTACCATCTGAGGTCAACTTGACAGAGGTAAAGATACTGTTAAAATAATACTATATATAAACTAACAGATCATCTTGTTACTGTTAAATTACCATCTGAGGTCAACTTGACAGAGGTAAAGATACTGTTAAAATAATACTATATATAAACTAACAGATCATCTTGTTACTGTTAAATTACCATCTGAGGTCAACTCGACAGAGATAAAGATACTGTTAAAATAATACTATATATAAACTAACAGATCATCTTGTTACTGTTAAATTACCATCTGAGGTCAACTCGACAGAGGTAAGGATACTGTTAAAATAATACTATATATAAACTAACAGATCATCTTGTTACTGTTAAATTACCATCTGAGGTCAACTCGACAGAGGTAAAGATACTGTTAAAATAATACTATATATAAACTACCAGATCATCTTGTTACTGTTAAATTACCATCTGAGGTCAACTTGACAGAGGTAAAGATACTGTTAAAATAATACTATATATAAACTAACAGATCACCTTGTTACTGTTAAATTACCATCTGAGGTCAACTCGACAGAGGTAAAGATACTGTTAAAATAATACTATATATAAACTAACAGATCATCTTGTTACTGTTAAATTACCATCTGAGGTCAACTTGACAGAGGTAAAGATACTGTTAAAATAATACTATATATAAACTAACAGATCATCTTGTTACTGTTAAATTACCATCTGAGGTCAACTCGACAGAGGTAAAGATACTGTTAAAATAATACTATATATAAACTACCAGATCATCTTGTTACTGTTAAATTACCATCTGAGGTCAACTTGACAGAGGTAAAGATACTGTTAAAATAATACTATATATAAACTAACAGATCATCTTGTTACTGTTAAATTACCATCTGAGGTCAACTTGACAGAGGTAAAGATACTGTTAAAATAATACTATATATAAACTAACAGATCATCTTGTTACTGTTAAATTACCATCTGAGGTCAACTCGACAGAGATAAAGATACTGTTAAAATAATACTATATATAAACTAACAGATCATCTTGTTACTGTTAAATTACCATCTGAGGTCAACTCGACAGAGGTAAGGATACTGTTAAAATAATACTATATATAAACTAACAGATCATCTTGTTACTGTTAAATTACCATCTGAGGTCAACTCGACAGAGGTAAAGATACTGTTAAAATAATACTATATATAAACTACCAGATCATCTTGTTACTGTTAAATTACCATCTGAGGTCAACTTGACAGAGGTAAAGATACTGTTAAAATAATACTATATATAAACTAACAGATCACCTTGTTACTGTTAAATTACCATCTGAGGTCAACTCGACAGAGGTAAAGATACTGTTAAAATAATACTATATATAAACTAACAGATCATCTTGTTACTGTTAAATTACCATCTGAGGTCAACTTGACAGAGGTAAAGATACTGTTAAAATAATACTATATATAAACTAACAGATCATCTTGTTACTGTTAAATTACCATCTGAGGTCAACTCGACAGAGGTAAAGATACTGTTAAAATAATACTATATATAAACTACCAGATCATCTTGTTACTGTTAAATTACCATCTGAGGTCAACTTGACAGAGGTAAAGATACTGTTAAAATAATACTATATATAAACTAACAGATCATCTTGTTACTGTTAAATTACCATCTGAGGTCAACTTGACAGAGGTAAAGATACTGTTAAAATAATACTATATATAAACTAACAGATCATCTTGTTACTGTTAAATTACCATCTGAGGTCAACTTGACAGAGGTAAAGATACTGTTAAAATAATACTATATATAAACTACCAGATCATCTTGTTACTGTTAAATTACCATCTGAGGTCAACTCGACAGAGGTAAAGATACTGTTAAAATAATACTATATATAAACTACCAGATCATCTTGTTACTGTTAAATTACCATCTGAGGTCAACTCGACAGAGGTAAAGATACTGTTAAAATAATACTATATATAAACTACCAGATCATCTTGTTACTGTTAAATTACCATCTGAGGTCAACTTGACAGAGGTAAAGATACTGTTAAAATAATACTATATATAAACTAACAGATCATCTTGTTACTGTTAAATTACCATCTGAGGTCAACTTGACAGAGGTAAGGATACTGTTAAAATAATACTATATATAAACTAACAGATCATCTTGTTACTGTTAAATTACCATCTGAGGTCAACTCGACAGAGGTAAAGATACTGTTAAAATAATACTATATATAAACTAACAGATCATCTTGTTACTGTTAAATTACCATCTGAGGTCAACTTGACAGAGGTAAAGATACTGTTAAAATAATACTATATATAAACTAACAGATCATCTTGTTACTGTTAAATTACCATCTGAGGTCAACTCGACAGAGGTAAAGATACTGTTAAAATAATACTATATATAAACTACCAGATCATCTTGTTACTGTTAAATTACCATCTGAGGTCAACTCGACAGAGGTAAAGATACTGTTAAAATAATACTATATATAAACTAACAGATCATCTTGTTACTGTTAAATTACCATCTGAGGTCAACTCGACAGAGGTAAGGATACTGTTAAAATAATACTATATATAAACTAACAGATCATCTTGTTACTGTTAAATTACCATCTGAGGTCAACTCGACAGAGGTAAAGATACTGTTAAAATAATACTATATATAAACGGTACGAAGTTTTAAGTCGATTACAATTTTCAGAAATTATCTTTATTCAATTTATTTTCAGTGGCATCTTGTAATGAATGAAACCAACTTGAAACTGGGGAGAATTGTTTTGAAAGAAAAAGAATTTACCTGTTATGGAGAGGCGTGAGTATAAATCTACCAACAATCTCTTCGATTGTAAAAAGTCACAAGTAATAACCCCTGTTAACAAAAACCTAGTGCCGAATACTATTAGTTATAGAAATGATCTTTCACAGTGGCGTAGAATATTCCTATATACCGATAGGTCAACAGATTTCTAGTAAGTCCGGTATACACTACTTAATTAATGTCCCTTACTTTCAGAATAAACTGTAACTTGTCGTTGACGACGGACTATAATAGGCCTGTCCCTATAGAATATTCCTATTTACCAATAGGACAACAGGCTCACAATGGAGTATATTACGCAGCGGCCATCTTGATAACGGTTTATATTCTCATTATATTTGAGGTAAGTAGCTCTACTGGAAATTAGGTCAACGCACGTGCATTTTATAATTTTTAAAGGAATTGTCAGAGAATTTCCTGGACCCTCAGCCGTCTGATTGGAAAAGTTGAATGGTGCAAATGGATTCTATCAGTACCGGTTAGAAATATTATCTGAAAATGAAAATGTTAATCTGTTGGAACCAGACCATGCTCAATCTTAAGAATTTATAACTCTCAATTTTGTCATATCTTAGATGCAATTTGATTAACGAGTTCTTTTGCTAGAACAGATTTATATTTATTTGAAAAGATCTGTCAACTGAATTATTAAAGAAGCAATTCTTCACTTAGTACATGTATTTCTGTTTAATATCGTTATTCTATGCGGAAATGTGGAAATTAGTTGTGTTCGGTCAGATCAGTTCAATTAGCGTGGAATAAATAACACGTGTATTATTCGAATTTTGTTAACGTCCTTCTGTCTTTCAGTTGGTTCACAGAACAGTCGCCGCTCTGATTGGATCGTTCGCTGCTCTAGCTGTTTTATCAGCGTTAAACGAGGTAAGTTCCTCTACTCTTATCTTGATTCTGGTAAAAAATATCGACCATAGAATACCTTTTGATTGGAATAAAAAGATCCACTGACGATAAACTGACAATCGGAATAAGATATAAATGAATATGATACATCCATAAAAAAAAACAATAAAAACCACCTTTCTTCAGGGTTGGCTGATTTAAATCACATGCTTTTTTAAAAGTTCTTACTCTTTTAGACACCTGATATCACTTTTCATTTTAAAATATTCTTTCTTCATTACATGTTACCAATGCATTGTCAATGTGTTTTTACGTGGATTTCGAGATTCCTATTACGGTTAGGATCTTTCGTGTTTTGGTTTTACTCATAACCTCAAACTCCTTCCAAGCTTTAAAACATTTGGCCCTTTACAAAAATTGATTAAGAAGTCCTGTTTTAAAACATTATTTCTAATTGTGGGTGTTTTTAGAGACCAACTACGGACACTATAATAAGTTGGATTGATATTGAAACTATGATGTTATTATTTGGTATGATGATACTTGTTGCTATATTCGCTGAAACTGGATTCTTTGATTACTCAGCTTTGAAGGTATGTTAATTAGCACGACACTGGTACTTTAAAAAGGAATGTTCAGCATTTTTGAGAGTCGATTTGGACCTTCAGAAGTACTAGAACTGCACACACATTACACCATCCCTTCAATTATACCACTCCCTAAACGTTTATCTTTCATTTCTGTATATGTCCTTTCTATATATTGCATTTAATCCTTCAATGGCATATTAGAAGCACAATTTATAGATAAATAAGACAGTTTTATGGATACTGTATATACTTTTAGAAAATGTATTACTTCAACGTTTCAATGTGGTTCTCACACTGTCATCAGGAATATAATGATACAAAAATATTTATTGTATAGTCTCACTGAAATACTAGTCCGGTTTCCCCCTGTCAGTGATGCAGGTCGGAGGGGTTGACATGGAAAAGCGTCTAGTCGTTTGGATGGGACAATAAACCGAGGTCCCGTGTGCTATTGGCTGTGCACGTTAAAGATCCCTTGACAGTTGGAAATCGAAAATAAGAGCTAATGCCGCTGTCCTTGCAAAATTTCCCTCATTGCACACTGCATGGCGTTTGCTCGTCCTCAATTAGCCCATATAGGTGCAGAAAAAAAGTAGTCAATACGGGTCGTGCTTAGCACAATATTTTTTTTATTTATATTATATATTATAGGTTTATCAGCTAGCCCAAGGTGAAGTCTGGCCATTGGTCACTCTATTGTGTTTATTCAGTGCTGTGGTTTCAGCGTTTTTAGATAATGTTACAACTATATTACTGTTAACACCCGTTACAATAAGGTAAGTTGTATACTGTATTTCAAAATTTCCCTCATTAATCACTGCATGGTGTTTGCCAGTTCCGTGGTTTCAGCGTTTACCCCCCTTCCAAAGTTAGAAGTATTTTTGTAATCGCGATAGGATTAAGTGAGCTTTAGAGAGTTTTAGAGTGATAAGAAAATTCTACGAAATTTCTGAAAAACGTAAATTTATAAAAGTGGTCCAATTCGTTAAGACTTGAGAGGCATTCAAACCCCGGGAATCCTCATTCTTGGTATTCCGCCATAGGTTCGTATAGTATAGGACGGATCCCAAACTACGTCACTGCCATGCATCTGGACGCCGCGCGACACACTTTTGGGTGCCATGATGCGCAATTTTGGGCGACTGACGATGCTATTCCCCCCCCCCCTCTTCGAGCCGTCACGGCTTATTCCTGACTGGGTCCCGACACCAGTACAACTATTCTCGACTCTCTATTTCAGATTGTGTGAAGTTTTAAATTTGGACCCTAAACAGATTTTAATGGCGGAAGTTTTATTTTCAAATATTGGAGGAACAGCTACAGCAATCGGTGACCCCCCAAATGTTATAATAGTTGGGGCATTGTCCAGTGAGGTAAGAAGGTCGAGTTCAAAATATTTGCTACTACCACCAAGATCGGCCGCTACACCTAGACTGGCGTCTAAGGCTTTGGCGCTGACCGCGGCTGCCCTCCTACTCGTCTCGGCCCCAGCACTATATAAGAAGGGCTTTGTAGCAATTTTTAAAAACCATAAAAATCCGTACAATGCAAAACAATTCCTTTGATCAAAATAGCACCCAAAAAACATGACAAAAGCAAGAGTAATAGTTATTTAGCACTGGACTACTCCATAACCATTTGTATCTGGCGGCATTTCATTATTCAAACTGCTGATTCAAATTCCAAATTCAATGTTTTCATTTTGTAAATAAACTCTTTTTGACGACGGTTTTATACACAGTTGTTTTCCAAACCCAAAGCAAATTTTGTATTAGATTAAGAATAACTTTTAATATTGGGTAAAAGTTATAAAATTGAATTATTTGGTATTTATTTATTTCAGGGAATTTCATTTTCAGTGTTTACTGTGCACGCTTTCCTCGGTATTTTGTTTATAATAGTTGGTGCGTATGGGTTGTTGAGGTTTTATTATAGAAACGCTGAAAGTTTGAAAAACCCGGAATCACCGGAAGTTAGAGGTTAGTGTTGTTTTTACCATAGAAATGTAGATAGGGAATAATAACACAAGATTTATGCAATTCTCGGTAGTTTCTATAAATATGGCATCGCAAAAAGTGTCTGTTCTGAACCGGGTTGTCCAATTCGAAATTTTACTCATCTATTTCCTTCTGTAGTTTCCGTAAAAATGAATCGCGCAATCGAGGAGTTCTGTCTATTGTATTGCTGGTTTTAATTGAACTTTACACTGTCGAGCTCTACCCTAGTTGTATTTCCTCCTCCACCAATTTTTTTTTCTGTCTACAACTACTTATTGGGAACAGTTAGACTACATTTTCACAATAAAGCCTTTCATTTTCTATTAGTTCAATCTTTCTGAAAGACGTAAAACACAATTCTCTTCCTTCATTTCATAGTAATTTTAAAAGTTGGTATTTGTTGATCTCGATAGCTGAACTATGATAAATATTATAATATATAATATTTTTAATGTTTTCTATGTTTTAGAGTTACGTCACGAGATAGGGTTATGGAAGAAAGCAGCGTCGAGAATTTCAGTTGTAACTCGAGAAGAGAGCGTCATGAAAGTTTTATTTTTACAGAAATCAGTAGAACTGGAGAACGAACTGAACAGAGAACTTCATCGACAGAGGTTCGTTGGTTTATTATACATGAAAAAAACAGGATCAGGGGATCAGGGGCTAATGAACAACGGGCGGTATCATACAGTTAATTCATTAAACCACGCATTAAATTTGTAATTAAAGTCATTAAAGATAAGATAAGACTTTATTGTACATGGTACACCATGGTCCTCTCGCGAGGTCCATATCTGGTCAAATTGTACAGAACAATGGTAATGATGAACATAATAAAAATTAAATTAAAACGTTTTTGATTTTTTTTTTGCAAGAAAAAATATTTGTTATTTCAGAAAAGCAAAGAAGAGAGATTTTACAGACACGTATGAAGAACTTCAGAAAAAGGTAAAAAATGGAAATTTCTGAACTGAAAAACATCAGTTTTCATACAATAAACATTTATTGAAGTTTGGTTTACATGATGTACTGGCAAAATTAGGTGCAGGCGTAAAACTCCATTTCATTTCTAATATATTTTTTTTTATTTCAACAAAATTTTATTTGACTCACTTTTTCACAATATTTTAAAGGGATTGTAAAAAAGGTTTTCTAAAAAAAATATGTGTATTGGGAACACTGATAGCATCAATTTACATCTGTTCAATTTCCAATATTTACATTTCTATTATCACTTCCTTCAATGAACCAGTTAAGAAAAGTGGCGTTCATTTTTCGATGAACGCTAGTTTGTCACGTGACACTATGACGTCATCAAAGTACAATATGACATAATCTAAGATTTGTGGCAAATTCAAGCAAATTATCATATAAAAAGGGCAAAATTTGATTAATAAAAGTATCTGAATATAAATATAAGAAATAAACGTTGGTCTCATTAGCATTATTGGTGTGTAAACGCAATAGACTTCGTCATTTATTCAGTTTGTCACGTGATCTATTGCGTTTACACACCAATAATGCTAATGAGACCAACGTTTAATTCTTAATTCTAGGACGTCACGCCCGCATTTCAAGCAATTAAATCATATTTTGCGGTTGTGACGTCATCAAACACTGATTTAAAGTGGAATTGGTGGAACCACCGATGTCTGATTGAAAATAGATATGGTACAAATAGATGCTTCCAGTGTTCCTGATACACATACAAAGTTTAGAAAATCTCTTTACAATCCCTTTAAAATATTGTGCAAAAGTGATTGATTAGAAATTCATATTAGTTAGAGGTTATGAAATGTATCTTTGTGTTTTTAGTATAAAATTACAGACCCATGGCTGTTGGTGAAGAGTGGCGTAGTTTTATCAACTGTTATTCTTATTTTGTTCATCCATTCCTTCGTTCCTTCCATCCACGTGGGTATAGGTAAGGAGTGATTTTTGTTTCTTTTTAAATTGAAATTACACGTAAGTTTCACAGTTCGTGTAGTTCTATATTACTTCTGTAGACTACACGTATTAACTCCTCGATTCCCAACCAGGGCAACTAGTACCAATTTGGGGTACCAGAGAACACCACAAGGGGTACCTGAGAAGCGTCTCGGATAATTTTAAAAAGTATGGAATGGTTTCAATATCAAACTCCATCAACCGGCAAATATCCTTTTATTTTCATGTTGGCTCTTAATGTTACTTACGGTGGGTGAAGGGTTACCACGAGATTGCTTTTAATATAGGGGTATGAAGAGTCTGAAAGGTTGGGAACCAAGAAACATATATTCCAAATCCAAATCAATCCGTGAAATTGCTGAATGCTCTCCTTTAGGTGTGTACCGCTGTTTGTGTCTTATTTCGTAGATTGAGTGCACCAAAGAGCAAAGAATCAAAAAGGACAATATTTGGTAATTTAATTTGAAATAAGAATGTGTTTAAAGGGATTGTAAAGAGGTTTTCTAAACTTTGTATGTGTATCTGGGACACTGATAGCATCAATTTGTGCCATCCTAATTTCCATCAAGACGTCTGTGGTTCTTACAATTCCACTAAAACTAATGGGTTTTATAATGTCATTAACACTGATCTACTGGAAGCTACTATTGATATGTATGTAGATCACTGGTAGATAAATGAATAGAAATTGGAATGGCGCAAATTGATACTACCAGAGTCTCCGACCGATATACATACAAAGTTTAGAAAATCTCTTTACAATCACTTTAAATTCTCTGGGGTCTACTGTCAGCTATAATCCGCCGTTATTAAATTGAAATAAGAAACAAGATTCATTAAAAACACAGACATTTTAATCCGACTTGAATAGAATAATCATATAAAACTGTTATAGTTATAATGGTTGATTCAATTTCATAGCCTAGTTTTAAAGGGGACCAGTCTTCATTTTTATTGGTTGATTTGGGTCTTGAATATACTTTAGTATCCTTCAGAGGCACTAGAAATGTACGAAAATTGCATATTTCCTTCAAATATATCTTAAATTAGACATTTCTCCTTTTATTTCTATACATGACTTTTCTATATATTGCATAGTATCGCTAATGTGTAGTAGGGCATTATAACTTTTAAATGCTAATAATTATGGATGCACATGGATTTGAAGACTCAAATTTCAATGGTGAGTTGTGATAACCAGTACTAATTTGCTGAACTAAAAAAGTCCCCGTTTCTGAGACTTGGAAAAATCGACCCACGAAAATGAAGCCTGTGCCCCTTTAATGTGAAAATAATCCTACTGTTATCGTTCATTTACCTTAGCGTTTCTTAATCTTTCTAAACCACCTACTGACTATAGAGAAAATATCCTCTAGGACCTCTACTTAAACTCATTCCGGACGATATTAAATTTAGTTAGATTAACAGGTTATGCTCAATTGACGGAAAATTTACATAAGACTAAAAACTCAATTTATGCAGTTTTTATTTTCGGGTTCAAACATCTATCATGGTCGTGAACATAGCCATAGCCGTAGCCGTAGGAGCTGTCGTCAGATCCATCGTCAGATCTGAAAAAGCGTAATATAATAACAGTTTTCTGTTGTCAGAATGAGAATAGAACATATCAAACTATCGTGTCCAACTAGCTAGCAGATTGTTTGGTATAATGACAGTTTTCTGAGGTCAGAATGAGACTAGAGCATACCAAACTATCGTGACCAACTAGCTCCTGGCTTTTCAACTGGTTTTCTCCCCGATTATGCATCAGGAAATTACCATGTTCCCAGAACAATTCTCGGAATATCTTAGTTAATAGATATCCATGTCGACCATGTGATGGCTTGGTTATGAGAATGAAAATTGGGGCCCAAGTGTATAGAGGCAGTGGACACTGGATGCACGTCCACTCAGATAATTACTTGGGTTTGTTTTCAGACCTTTAGCTCAGTTTGTGTCCCCAGGAAAATGTCCAAATGTCCCCAATGTGGGACATGTGCCTCAAGTTGAAAACCCAGGAACTAGCTAGTAGATTGTTTGGTACATTCAGTGCCTCGACTAACACTGTGACTAGGCGGCAGCGCTGCCGCCCAGTGGCGGTATTCTGCCGCCCAGTGAACACAAAAGTCAGTCCCGGTCGGCAGTACTATATTGTTAAAATATCGCTAGCAATCGAAATTCTTTAATGTAAAGTACATTGTATATAACCTTCAATCCAAGACCGGCAGTGCACACTTTCCTGAACAGGAAAGAGCGCAGGATGCGCCTGCCTGGCAGAGAATTTGTGAGGCAGTTCTTTTCGTCAGAACATAATTTCTAAGCTGAACATTTGAGATTTGTGATGACGGTGATGATGATGTTCTGGTTGTCGTGAATAAATGTTTCGGAATAATTCTTCTGTTCTTGTAATTTTTTCGCCGTTTTTCAAATAAATATCAAATATCGCCGCATTTCATAGAGACTATTTGATGTCTGTTTCAGTGGCGTGGTGGCTCCAAATTGGCTGGGGGGCACACACCCTTTTTGGCGCTCCCAGCATCTCATGGTCCCCACCCACACCTTAAGGTATTCTGTTCAGGTATGGATCACAATGCATGAATGCACTGATGCACATGTAAAACCTCTGGAGCCCTTCGACCGTGGAACACCGCTTTGAAGAGGAGGAACGAGGTAATACGGGGTTCCTTTCATGGAAAATTTTGAAAATTAAGACTGTTGTGGGTGCTATCTAGTATATTACAGGCACTTGCAGCCCCGATAAAAATATTCGATACTGAAACGCAAAACACAATTTTTTTTTAGATTTAATAAGTAAATGTTATCAGTAAATGACAGATTCTGAGAGTGACATTTTTTATATTACACGGATTTTGTTGACATTATGTTTCTTCAAGTGGATTAACTTAATACTAATAAGCTTTATCCTTGGGTGATTACAAACACTCACACCATGTTTCATCAAAATCCATCAAGAAACCAACTCTCTTTCGGGTCCACAAACAATTCAAGAACGAGGGCAATAATTCATAGAAAATGTTGCTCTTATTTTAAATAGGCTTAATCCTTGGGTGATTACAAACACTCACACCATTGTCTTCATTGTCCTTAAAGTTTTCGTTTTAACTGTAGTAAACGCGGGTTAATTCAACATTGTTCTAAAATTGAAATTAGGCTTTGGACCCTAGAAGTAAATTCAAAGATCCAAAATAATTAATTCAGTCCGTAGGAAGACCGGAAAGACCTAATTTTGAAGTACAAAAGCCATTTTACCATTTGTCATAGTGAACGCTAGTAGCGAGCGCGGACCTATGAGAGACCCTCATAGTTGTCTCCCTTGAATAATTGTAAGCAGTGAAACGTAACATTTCTGCTCACTCCCTTCATTTATCACAACTTAATAGGCTTTATCCTTGGGTGATTACAAACACTCACACCAAGTTTCATCAAAATCCATCAAGAAATCCGCTCTCTATCGGGTCCACAAACAATTCAAGAACGAGGGCAATAATTCATAGAAAATATTGTTCAATTGCTCTTATTTTCAATAGGCTTAATCCTTGGGTGATTACAAACACTCACACCAAGACCCCCGGAAACTTTAATGCTTAAGCTATTTGAAACAATGCAGGAAGGCTATTTGACGCTATATTTTTGTATTCTTTTGTATGTTTATGTCTGCGATCGGTCGGCTCAACTTTACCGACGGATATAAATAACGGGGGTGGATCCAGGATTTATAGAAATGTGGAGGGACTCTGAAATATAACATGCTTCAAATGGAACGGCACTGCGAGCGCCGAAGTCGCGAGCGGCAATTTTATAGAGTGTTCTGACATTATTCGGTCAAAAATAAGGGTGAGGGCCCGAGATGTATTGAGACTAAAAGAATAAGCTCGAAAATAATTAGTATTTCTTAACGACCGACTTTTTTTCGAAGGGTTTTTGGCGCCCCCTTGCAACGTCGGCGCCCCCTGGTTTCCATTCGCTGGGGGGTGGGTGGAGGTCACGTGCCAATTTGGAGCCCTCCGGCCACCACGCCACTGGTCTGTTTCACTGCATTTCCGGCGATCTAGTTTTCAACTTCGCCTGTTCAATTAACTGCCGCCCAGTAACAATTCCTTAGACGAGGCACTGGGTACATTAACAGTTTAAGTAATTGAGAACGAGAATTACCTGTATCCCACTGTGAAGACGAAAGACTAACTAATCAATAGATTTACTGGTTTGTTAAGAATTTAATCTATAAGTTAATAATTCTGATTAGATTGTGTTAAAGCGTATTATTATAATGATGAAAATTTAGCAGGTTATTTGAACTAGGGATTTGAAATGAAGTCACGATCGAACTACCTGGACAGTTGTAGCGTCATTTAAAGCTTATATAAATTGTGTGACACTAAGTTGTACCAGTGTAGTTACAGTTCAAACGCACGGTTGTAGCAGTAACATAACAGTTCAACCGCACGGTTGTAGCAGTAACATAACAGTTCAAACGCACGGTTGTAGCAGTAACGTAACAGTTCAAACGCACGGTTGTAGCAGTAACGTGACAATTTAAACGCAAGGTTGTAGCAGTAACGTGAGATATCAAACGCACGATTGAAGCAGTAACGTAAAAGATATCAAACGCACGGTTGTAGCAGTAACGTAAGATATCAAACGCACGGTTGTAGCAGTAACGTAAGATATCAAACGCACGATTGTAGCAGTAATGTAAAATCCAATCGCACGATTGTAGTAATAACGTAAGATATCAAACGCACGGTTGTAGCAGTAACGTAACAGTTCAAACGCACGGTTGTAGCAGTAACGTAAAAGTTCAAACGTTAGGTTGCAGCAGTAGCATAACAGTTCAAACTCTAGGTTGTAGCATTAACGTAATAGTTCAAACGTTAGGTTGTAGCAGTAACGTATGATATCAAACGCTTGGTTGTAGCAGTAACGTAAACGTGCAAACGCTAGGTTGTAGCATGACGTAACAGTTCAAACGAGTAATGGTGATAGTGATTGACAATAATGTAGAGATTATAACGTTCCGGTTGAACATTTCGTAGCTGTTGGTTGTAACGTACGATATGAGCACAATAGATTGTAACGCAACAATTTGAACACTCGTTTGTGATATATGTAGTTACGGATCGGTTTTGGTGGTAACTTACAAGTTAACGCAACGTGATAGCAACGTATCAATTTGAACACTCAGTCGTGGCAATAACTCAGTCGTTTGTGAACGGAACGTTCAATCTTGAAGTAGTAAGAAACCCCGTTCGTGACTTAATCGAACGACATCAGCGATGTTTTCCACCTAAAGTCGTAGGTTCAGCAAAAAGTTAATAAAAATTTGTATTGTTCTCACAGATGAACTGCAGTGGAAGATTATTTCTCTGAACGGTGTATTAACAAATCTCTACGGCAGGGTTTTTATTTTCTCGTCGATCAGGAATTGGGACGGGAGAAATATTCTCAGAGATGGGGGAAAGTTTCGATTGGTTGGAGATTACCCTGTTCGTGTTTATAATTGTATTTCTCATTTTGAGTTTGTTACTCAACTCTATCCAGGTTTTAATAATGTTACGGGTCAACAAAACGATTCTAGTTTCCGATATGCCGGTGTTTAATTTGTGTTTCATTAGTATATATTTCTCTATTTTCGTGCCACCGACCATGTTGTTCGCAGTGGTGGAAAAACGTTTGGGATTTACGTCTCCGATTCGCTGTGTGATCATTATATACGTGATCGTAGCCAGTTGTTGTATCTTAATGTTCGGACATCTGTTAATTGCGTTTGAGAGATACGTCTCCGTTTTTTATCCGATTATTCACCGTGTAAGGATAAGTAAACTAGTCATGCGGAATCTGTGTGCGGCCACGTGGATGGTCGGATTCGGTTATTTAGCTATTGTTACTGTTGTGAGTCAAATTGGTTTTAACAAACGTATCGAGTCGTATGATGTGTGCGTTTTTGATGCGGGTATAGAGTATTGCGGTGGAGTCGTAACGTGTCTGGCTGGGATTTTATCAATGGGAATGTTCATCAGATTGAAAATTATCATCAGAAGAAGAGTAACACCGAAAACTCGAGCTGGAAGAAGTCAAATGAATAGAACGAATCTGATGTTTATTCTGTTTAACGTTTCAACTCTAATTTGTTCATTTGTGGTACTTTGTATTTGTGTGTCTAATATATTCATGTTCAATCCAAGTTTCAACGTGAAAATGGCGTACGGACTTATAGCCTTCTTTAGTTTGTTCACTAATTTTTTCGTTCATTTAAAAAAATCACCACGATTTAAAGAAGAATTGAAACTGATTTTGATGAAATGTTTTCTGTGTCGTGAAGAGAGATTGAAACCTGAAAATACAAAAAATGTTAACTCGAAACTTGGCTACTCAGTGGACTCACTTGATTCTTTGAATTAAAAATAAACATTATTAACTATGTGGACTCTATGAAAGGGACACCTAAATACCAAATAAACATTATTAGCTATGTGGACTCTATGAAAGGGACACCTAAATACCAAATAAACATTATTAACTATGTGGACTCTATGAAAGGGACACCTAAATACCAAATAAACATTATTAACTATGTGGACTCTCTGAAAGGGATTTCCAAACCTAAATACCAAATAAACATTATTAGCTATGTGGACTCTCTGAAAGGGACACCTAAATACCAAATAAATATTATTAACTATGTGGACTCTCTGAAAGGTATGCCCAAACCTAAATACCAAATGAACATTATTAGCTATGTGGACTCTCTGAAAGAGATGTCGAGTTGACAAACCAAATAACCAAATAAACATTATTAGCTATGTGGACTCTCTGAAAGGAATGTCGAGTTGACAAACCTAAATACCAAATAAACATTATTAACTATGTGGACTCTCTGAAAGGTATGTCAAGTTGACAAACCTAAATACCAAATAAACATTATAAGCTATGTGGACTCTCTGAAAGGGATGCTGAGTTGACAAACCTAAATACCAAATAAACATTATTAGCTATGTGGACTCTCTGAAAGGAATGCTGAGTTGACAAACCTAAATACCAATAAACATTATTAGCTATGTGGACTCTCTGAAAGGGATGTTGAGTTGACAAACCTAAATACCAAATAAACATTATTAACTATGTGGACTCTCTGAAAGGGATGTCCAAACCTAAATACCAAATAAACAGTATTAGCTATGTGGACTCTCTGAAAGGGTTGCCGAGTTGACAAACCTAAATACCAAATAAACATTATTAGCTCTGTGAACTCTCTGAAAGGTATGTCCAAACCTTAATACCAAAAAAACATTATTAGCTATGTGGACTCTCTGAAAGGTATGTCAAGTTGACAAACCTAAATACCAAATAAACATTATTAGCTATGTGGACTCTCTGAAAGAGATTTCAAGTTGACAAACCTAAACACCAAATAAACATTACTAGCTATGTGGACTCTCTGAAAGGTATGTAGAGTTGACAAACCTAAATACCAAATAAACATTATTAACTATGTGGACTCTCTGAAAGGTATGTCTAGTTGACAAACCTAAATACCTAATAAACATTATTAGCTATGTGGACTCTCTGAAAGGTATGTCTAGTTGACAAACCTAAATACCAAATAAACATTATTAACTATGTGGACTCTCTGAAAGGTATGTCTAGTTGACAAACCTAAATACCAAATAAACATTATTAACTATGTGGACTCTCTGAAAGGTATGTCTAGTTGACAAACCTAAATACCAAATAAACATTATTAACTATGTGGACTCTCTGAAAGGTATGTCTAGTTGACAAACCTAAATACCAAATAAACATTATTAGCTATGTGGACTCTCTGAAAGGGATGTCGAGTTGACAAACCTAAATACCAAATAAACATTATTAACTATGTGGACTCTCTGAAAGGGATGTAGAGTTGACAAACGTAAATACCAAATAAACATTATTAGCTATGTGGACTCTCTGAAAGAGATTTCAAGTTGACAAACCTAAATGCCAAATAAACATTATAAGCTATGTGGACTCTCTGAAAGGGATGTCGAGTTGACAAACCTAAATGCCAAATAAACATTATTAACTATGTGGACTCTCTGAAAGGGACACCTAAATACCAAATAAACATTATTAGCTATGTGGACTCTCTGAAAGGGATGTCGAGTTGACAAACCTAAATACCAAATAAACATTATTAACTATGTGGACTCTCTGAAAGGGATGTCCAAACCTAAATACTAAATAAACATTATTAACTATGTGGACTCTCTGAAAGGGATGTTGAGTTGATAAACCTAAATACCAAATAAACATTATTAGCTATGTGGACTCTCTGAAAGGGATGCTGAGTTGACAAACCTAAATACCAAGTAAACATTATTGACTATGTGGACTCTCTGAAATGTATTCTAAATATAGTCGGTACACCAGATGTGTTTGGACCAGTGCTTCGTTAGAGATTCCCGACAAATAATTTATTATAATGAAACTCTATTCTTAATAAAAAATCAGACAAAATACAAATGTCTTCTCTATTTATTTGTTAGAATGCACCAAATCAATAATTTTGGCAATCATACCCTGCCCAAGGCCTTGAATTCTGTAAAACCACCCTTGAGAATGAGTTTTTGCACAATTTGCCCCTCAATATGAAATTGCTTCCTACGGGCCTGAATAGTTATATAGTAGTGGACTCCGCCAAAGAGAAGTAACATCAGGTGTTTCGAAAAGAGCGAGCATAGAACCCTGCCTGCCTACTTTTTCAAGACCTGAATCCTTGATTAAGGTTTAATCGGCATAATCATGGTTTTTGATGGTTGCCGTTTTCTGTCAATTGTTCTTTTTTAAACAAAGCTGCCAGTGGACGTGTATTACCTTGTCTGACAAGTTATTTTATTGTATTTGTAGGATGGACAGCAGTGACAGGAGCTATATGGTTAATAGTTCTAGCCAATATATCTGATATTGATAATATTTTACATAAAGTTGAATGGTCGACACTTCTCTTCTTCTCCGTTTTATTTGTTTTGATGGAGGTGGGATTCATTTACTTTAACTTTAGATAAGGTTTAAATTTAAAGTCTAATAAAATGAAATGAAATAAAATGGAGTTTTACGTCCTACTTTTCTGCACCTATTTGGGCTAATTGGGGACGGGCAAACGCAATACAGTGTGCAATGAGTGAAATTTTCCCAAGACAGTGGCATTAGCCTGCTCTTATTATCGATTTCCAACTGTCGAGGGATCTTTAAAATGCTCAGTCAATAGCTCCTATTTTCACCTTTCCATTATTTAAGTTAGATCTTTTAGTTTCGCTAAACTAAGCTGTTTATAACTTCACTATGGCAAAAACTTCTAATGAGCAATGAAATATAACCAGAGGCGTCTGCATGGGGGTATTTCTTTCTTTCTTAAGTCGGTTAGATTGGTTAGAAAGTTCAAATTTTTGCATCAAAATGGTGGCTCAAACCTCAATCTGTGTGTGAAAATCTGTAAAATATAGTTGTTTCTTTCTCATTTCTCCAGACGATCCAATTTAAAATGGGTACGGATCAATCAACAAAAACAAAGCCAAAAGCATTGGCCAAGAAGCAGCTATTAGAAACAATCATTGTGAATCTGTATTATTTTTGTAAAATATAGTTGTTTCTTTCTCGTTTCAATACAGCTGACTAAGTATTACACGACAATCTATTGCAGGCACTGGCCGAGCTGGGATTAATCCAAGAAATCGGAAACCTAGTCAGTGAAATTATAGAAGGTGTAGAGCCAGACTCTCGGATTATAGCTGCTGTGTCTATAATCATCTGGATTTCCGCGATAGCCTCGAGTTTTATAGATAACATACCTTATACTACAGCTATGGTAAGTCCGTTGATCTATTTTTGTGATGGTTTCGGCTATTTATATCAAGAAACCAAGTATTAACGATCCGAACCGCATAACGAAACTCGCAATCCAAAAAGACATTTTGACGAAACATAGGTAACAGCTTATGAACTTTTCAAATGAGGAATTATATCAATCATACATGAGTAAGTATATCATAATGAAAAGTGGTATCAGGTGTCTAGGAGAGTATCGTTCTTTTCTTCAAGATGGTTTCTTCTATCTAGCATAAATAACCCATCGATTAAATTTCATAGCTGGAGAATAAAAATTGTTGCCAGACAAGATACCACACACCCCCTTGTAGTTTTGTTTTTATCTTGCTAGTAATTAATTATCTGTCTAATTCGGCAGTTTCTGTAAAGTATATAAATGCATGATATAATGAATGGGAACCATTGTCAAATGATAGTAGTAATGCGATTGTATAGTCTGATAATACATGTACATAGTTCTGACAAACCATGGCTTCCATTCAAACCGTTATATTTTACATTACGTTACGGAACGTATAACAAGACGAGTTAACTATTTTTCCTTTAAGTGGTGTATATCACTGTACTTCCGTTTTGAGCGACGCCACAGTAAATAATCCAGACGAATTTTATTGGTTGATTTATATTTCAGGCGAAGTAGATCACTGTACTTCCGGTTTAAGCGACGCGGCAGTAAATAATTCAGACGAATTTTATTGGTTGATTTGTATTTCAGGTGAAGTAGATCACTGTACATCCGCAGTAAATAATTTAGATTAATTTTATTGGTTGATTTGTATTTCAGGTTCCGGTTCTAGTCGCGATCAGTGAGAATTCTGATCTAGATTTACCGATTTTACCACTGGTCATGGCCCTTGCTTTCGGTGCCTGTTTAGGCGGGAATGGAACATTAATAGGAGCGTCTGCTAATGTCGTCTGTGCTGGGATAGCAGAACAACATGGTTACGGCATCAGTTTTGCTGAATTCTTCAAGTAAGCGACAAATGAAATTCTTCAATTGATTGTATTTTTATATATAAATAGAATTATCTAAATTATGTTATCTATTTGCACCTTGTGACTGAGGAGGTTATGGGCAAATCTTCCGACTTTTTTCTTCAAATTTATGCCTGCTTTTTTTTTTATTTCAATTTTTGGGGGTTGGCTGACATATAATTTATTCAATATGACAATCTTTGTATAGTATACGGGGTTATCTAGCCACTAGTCTACTTTCTAAGTTGATATGAGTACCACTGTATAATCCTCTATTTCTATCAATATTTATATTTTATTTTAAACAGGGTTGGTTTTCCTATGATGTTGTTGACAACACTACTCGCTCATATATATTTGATATTTTGTCACGTCCTCATTGGATGGAACAGCGTCGACTTGTGATCAGCGTCGACTTGTGATCAGCGTCGACTTGTGATCCCGAGATTACTTAAAATGTGATATTCCTGTGTATATTTGTACAGTGCCTCGTCTAAGGAATTTTTACTGGGCGGCAGTTTGAACAGGCGAAATTGAAAACTAAATCGCCGGAAATGCAATCAGTGAAACAGACATCATGCCGTTGTTGAAAACAAAAAACATATTATTTTTATTTCTGTTATGTTATGTTAGTTATATTTTACATTAAAGAATTTCGATTGCTAGCGATATTTGAACAATATAGGACTGCCGTCCGGGACTGACTTTTGTGTTCACTGGACGGCAGAATACCACCAGTGCGCGGCAGCGCTGCCGCCTAGTCACAGTGTTAGTAGAGGCACTGATTTGTGATGAAATTGTGATATTGAACAGACTCGATTTGTGATCAGCATTGAATTAAAACAATCACGTTGTATATTTGTGATTTATTTTATTAAAATTGTGATATCAGAACTTTCTCTGTGTAAATTTGTGATTTATATTATTAAAATTGCGATATCAATACATTCTCTGTGTAAATTTGTGATTTATATTATTAAAATTGTGATATCAGAACTTTCCCTGTGTATATTTGTGATTCATTTTATTAAAATTGTGATATCAGAACTTCTCCTGTGTATATTTGTGATTCATTTTATTAAAATTGTGATATCAGAACTTTCCCTGTGTATATTTGATTCATATAATTAAAATTGTGATATCAGAACTTTCCCTGTGTATATTTGTGATTCATTTTATTAAAATTGTGATATCAGAACTTCTCCTGTGTATATTTGTGATTCATATTATTAAAATTGTGATATCAATACATTCCCTGTGTATATTTCTGATTTATATTATTAAAATTGTGATATTAAAATTTCCCCTGTGTATATTTGTGATTTATATTATTAAAATTGTGATATCAGAACTTCTCCTGTGTATATTTGTGATTTATTTTATTAAAATTGTGATATCAAAACTTTCCCTGTGTATATTTGTGATTTATATTATTAAAATTGTGATATCAAAACTTTCCCTGTGTATATTTGTGATTTATTTTATTAAAATTGTGATATCAGAACTTCCCCTGTGTATATTTGTGATTCATTTTACTAAAATTGTGATATTAAAACTTCCCCAGTGTAAATTTGTGATTTATATTATTGAAATTGTGATATCAAAACTTTCCCTGTGTATATTTGTGATTTATATTATTAAAATTGTGATATCAGAACTTTCCTTGTGTATATTTGTGATTTATTTTATTGAAATTGTGATATCAGAACTTTCCCAGTGTAAATTTGTGATTCAAATAATTGAAATTGTGATATCAAAACTTTCCCTGTGTATATTTGTGATTCATATTATTAAAATTGTGATATCAGAACTTCCCCTGTGTATATTTGTGATTTATTTTATTAAAATTGTGATATCAAAACTTCCCCAATGTAAATTTGTGATTTATATTATTAAAATTGTGATATCAAAACTTTCCCTGTGTATATTTGTGATTTATATTATTAAAATTGTGATATCAAAACTTTCCCTGTGTATATTTGTGATTTATATTATTAAAATTGTGATATCAAAACTTTCCCTGTGTATATTTGTGATTTATATTATTAAAATTGTGATATCAAAACTTTCCCTGTGTATATTTGTGATTTATTTTATTAAAATTGTGATATCAGAACTTCCCCTGTGTATATTTGTGATTCATTTTACTAAAATTGTGATATTAAAACTTCCCCAGTGTAAATTTGTGATTTATATTATTGAAATTGTGATATCAAAACTTCCCCTGTGTATATTTGTGATTTATTTTATTAAAATTGTAATATCAGAACTTTCACTGTGTATATTTGAATTTTATTTTTTTTTTAAATATTACTATTGATGATAATGTCTTTAATGATGTAATCTTTGATAAAACAATTGTTTCATACGATAATACTGTTATCAAAATCACACAAAAATGGAGAGCAATAGTTGTAGGACTATAGTACTAATATAGAGAAGGGTGGACATTTCGCCCAAGGATTTTGCACAATTTTGCCCTCATCCTCGAAAACTAAGATAAAGTCCAGATTTTAAGAAATACAGTAATCTGATTGGATTATAAAGCTATATTTAAAATCAATTTTAGTGATTGACCAATCAGATGACCCGAGCACTAGAATCATTGTAAGTTAAGTTTTTGAGAATAAGGCACCAGGCTATTGAAGAAATGTGTTGGAATAAAAACTGACAGGCCCGTAACCAGCCTATATTTTTGAAACTGGATGTGCAATGTTTAAAATGAACCGACAGAATATATTGACGCCGAGCAGAGCTAATAACGGGTGGGGGTCCAATGGGCGAAGTCCCAGGGAGCTCGGAGATTTAAACTATTTGACACACTGCAGGAAGGCTAATAAAAGCTATATTTTTGGATTATTTTTATGGTTATGTCTGCGGACGGTCAGCTATATATATATATACCGCTTATTGTTTTGGTAATTCAGAGCATTTTATTGGATTCGTCTCACCCAGCTAGGACGGGCTCAACAGAATTGAGGCTGCGTCGTTTTCTGGGAATTATTAGGAGGGAGAAGCGGGGCGGGGTGTGGCGGTAGGGGCCACATAATGGTCAAGGGGGTCTGAAAGCATCATAAGTCGAATTATGGTGCTCCTTTTGCCCCTCAGAGAGACGCCACTCGATGAGGCGTTTGAGAATGAAAAATTCGACTCTACAAAAAGGTTATATAAATCTGATTCTTCTGAACACATAAATCAACCCCAACAATGTAAACTACTTGACGTCACACCCGACACTGCTGTTAAATGATATTACATGTACTTCAATAGGTTAATGATTTACATTAATTTAACTTTCAAGGGAGATAATTTTAATAAAATCTTGAAATTCGACATTAAGGGAGAGAACTCCATCAAAATTTAAATCATCCATTGGAAATTCTGAATGTGATTGGTCCAATCGTATATACGTCGGCCATTTTCAATCAATAATAACCTCGTATGCATCAGGCGGATAAATCGCACTACTTTTGTCTCTATTGATGACGTCATCTGAAAAGTCCCTAACATCCAGACTTTTCCTATCTATAAGCATAATGTGCAAGGGAGGTAACTAACAACCAATAAACAGAACTATTTTTTATCGCGTAATCTCCTTCCGCCCATTGGCATTGGAAGGTTTTCTTCTATCTGCATACGAGGTTATTATTGATAGAAAATGGCCGACGTATATACGATTGGTGATTGGTCATATTCTTTCTATCAAGCAGGGCTTGAAAAATCCTAATTAAATGACCTTGGGCTCAATATTACCCAAGACTCCATAATTGACTTTCAAAATTTCCTGGTCTTCGAAATCAAAACAGATTTTAGCTGTATTTATCTGTGAATAGTCTTAAAGCAATTTATCCCGCGACTTTATGATGTGATAAATAAAATTTCGGATTTTTTCTCAACAATTGGAGTATTGGGTACGTTTTATAAATCTGAACCTTGAACCGGAAGTCATCAAACCGGATATTTATATGTCATGTGATCTCTTTTAACCAATCACAGCAAAGAAGAAATGCACATGGTTGCATTAGGTTGACTTGTGACAAATTTTAACTTTTTATTTGCTTATATAACCTAAATTTTAATAGACATTTTGTGAGTGCAAAATTCTATGGTGTGTGAATTGTAATGGGAAACGTATCTGCGTCCTCTTCAACCTCTGGAGGACTTGCCCCTCCCCCGCCTGTGTTAGTGCCCCCACCGACACAAGGTCAAGAAGCCGACAGTGCAGCAACGAAAGAAAAACCAATTTTAGCTCAAGTTCCCTTCGATAACAATCCAGGAACGTTTGAAGAGCTACATAGAAGATGCAAAGATATATTTCCACAGATTTTCGAAGGAGGCAAGCTCGTCATATCCAAGGGGCTCAGCAGCAATTTTCAAGTCAGTCACACTCTGGCTTTGAGTTCCATTCAGCCCTCGGGGTACCGGTTTGGAAGTACATACATAGGCAGCAAGCAGTTCAGTCCTCAAGAATCTTATCCAGTTATATTGGGTGATATTGATGCTAACGGTGACCTGAATGCACAAGTGATTCACGCCTTCACGGAACGGATTCGCAGCAAAGGCGTTGTTCAAATTCAGAACAATAAATGTGTCGTAAGTCAGTTTACGAGTGATTACAAGGGGAACGATTTCACAGCCTCCGTAACCCTCGGTAACATTGATCCCATTCTGGACTCGGGAATAGTTATCGGTCAATATTTACAGCGAGTTACAAACCGATTGGATCTTGGTGCGGAGCTACATTATCAATATGGAAACCAAATTCCTGGTGGCCAGATCGCTTTCATGTCATTGGCTGGGAAACTGTCCAATGAGAACTGGCAGTTCAGTGGTAACGTCAGTCCGTTGATGGGAAACTTTCATGGGTGTTACGTACGTAAAATTAGTGAACATTTACAATTAGCAGCTGAGTTAGAGACTAGTTTAAATATGGGGGAGAGCACCGCGACGGTTGGGTATCAAATAGAAATTCCTAACGCTAGTGTAACTTTTAAGGGACAAGTGGATAGCGATGGAACAGTGGGGGCAGTGTTGGAAAAAAAGATTCCGCCATTTCCCTTCACCTTTGCATTTAGTGGTTATTTGAATCATGTTAAGGGAACGTCACGATTTGGACTGGGTCTTATAGTAGGATAATGTTAAATAATTGTAGTTGAATGAGATATTGAAATATATCGACTTGTAGAATAGTGAGCGATGAAAAGAAGTCAGGTAGAGTCGCTCCAAAGTACGTCAAGAGAATACTGCGCTATTAAAAACGGCTCGCATTAACACTTTAAGGGCACCGCTATGTAAATGAAGATGTTGCATGTTAGAAGATTAAAAACCAGGGGCCTTATTCTCGAAAACTTAACTAAAAATAATTTTAGTGTTCTAGACATCTGATTTGTCAGTTACTAAAATTCATTGTAAATTAAGTATTATACAATCATATAACTGTATTTCTTAAAATCTGGATTTTATCTAGATTAAGTTTTCGAGAATAAGGCTCCAGAAGTAGAAGAGTGAATATGTCAGTTGTCAGATGACGTGTTACAGCAAACTTCCATTAAGCTGATATCATAGATTTAAAAGTGATCTATCATATTTTTGTGTGGAGAAAATGACAAATTTTATAATCAATTGAAAAATACGCTTATGTGCCAGAATTTATGTCCGTACACAAGCATATTTTTTGGGTTGATTATAAAAATTGCCTCGATCGGGTGAAAAAATTCGCTTGTGTGCCGTTAGCATTAGAGAGAACTGGCCTTGATGAAAAATTAATTTTTATTGTGTTTAATTGATAATTTATACTGATTTAAAGAAATCAACGTTTATTTGTTAGTTTGAAGATAGACTACAGAAATTTTTTGTTAGTGTCCTGGGGCCTTATTCTCAAAAACTTAAATTAGATTTTAAGAAATACAGTATTCTGATTGGATAATAAGGTCAAATTTAAAATCAATTTTTGTGATTGACCAATCAGATGATTGGAACACTAAAATTTACTTAAGTCAAGTTTTCGTGAATAAGGCCCCTGATCATCGTAAATTGTTACATTTTAAATCAACATTAATTGTAAGATACTTTGAGAAAAAGGGAAAGATATTTAGTGACCCTGTAGGTGCATGAATGACTGCAGTATTTTCAACATGATATTTATTCAACGAGGGCCTTGTTCCAATAAAATCATTTGATCAATTTTATTTGGTGCATGAATGACTGCAGTATTTTCAACATGACTATTCAACAAAAAAGTCCATGATTAATTTTGTCTGCAGCGGGGTATTTTTCAGTTAAATTCTATATGGTGGCAAATTCTGATCACAGGACTTTTCAGGACCCAAAATTGTAAGATATATGTCAATCCCTGAGTCTGGTTGTTCCAGAATAAAATACACCCCTATCCCACATCCCCCTGGGACGGCATATTTAACTACACCCCACCAACAGAAATCTCTTATGGTTGCACATCAACAAGTTTATTGTAAAAAAAAATGAAATCAAAAGAGTTTTACGTCCTACTTTTCTGCACCTATATGGGCTATTTGAGGACTGGCAAACGCCATGCAGTTTGCTATGAGGGAAATTTTGCCAGGACAGCGGCATTAGTCTGCTCTTATTTTTCGATTTCCAACTGTAGAGGGATCTTTAACGTGCACAGCCAATAGCAAACAGGAGCTCGGTTTATTGTAAAAACAATGAATCATATAAATAAAAGCGATTGCCGTCCCAGGGGGAGGGGATGTATTTTGTTTTTCAAACAGCCCTGACTGACAAATTGATGAATATTGATTTTATAACTATGACATGTAGTTGCTCCTTAGTAGGCTATATAACTAGAATTAAAGAAGATTTGAAGATTTTGTATTATTTAAAATTATCTTGTGTGTTAGTGTATTTGTTATAACATTCAATTTTTCTATATAAAATATTTAAACACTAGCTTTATTATATATCATATTATCTTTACATTCTAATCCAGTCCAGCCGTCCCTCATTGCACACTGCATGAGTTTGCCCGGCCTCAATTAGCCCACATAGTGCAGAAAAGTAGGACGTAAAACTCCATTCATTTCATTTCAGTCCAGCGGTCCTCATTAGCCCATACAGGTGCAGAAAAAGAGGACTTAAAACTCCTTTTCATATCTAGTTGAGTCAAGATAATACTGTAGTACAGCCTTGCTTATCTTCATTTACAATTACACACAATGGCAGACAAAAACAAAACTAGTTTCATCGAAAGAGACCTAAAGACCGAGACCATTCACGTGATCAAACATAGTCTAGAATAAGTGTTTCAAAGCGAGTAGAGTCAAATGGATTACTCAAGCCTCTCTACGTCCACGTACGGTTTATTAACTTATGAATACATAGATTATTCATTAGAAACACCGATTGATTTGATCCTAAAACAATGTGATAACCCATCATTAATTATATTAAATAAAGTTAATTTACAGAAAGGAGAAAGGCCACAATTTAAGACAAACATATTTTTTACAAAGTTTAATACTGATTCATTTGCTAGTATCTATGAGTAAAATCATTTATCCTGTGGGAAACAGCCCTCAGAAATTTCATTTAAAAAAAAGTAAAATTGCCAGTTTACATCTTTTACATACACAAAATTTACGTTGTGAAATTTCCTTCATTGCACACTGCATGGCAATGTCAATCCTTGTTTAAAAGTCTACAGTACAACCTTTTTCAATACATAATTACATCTGAGCTAATGCTTGAGGCATGCAGTGTGCAATGAGGGAATTTTTGCCAAGACTGTTGCATTAGCCTACTCATTTTTAATTTCCAACTATCAATGGATCTTTAACTAGCACAGCCTGTATTACGCAGAACCTTGAAAGAACCACTTAATATTTAATAATAACGTATGCGAGTTTCTTCAATCGTCAGTGTCTCTCTGTCTCGCGTTCCGAGCACCTGACCCCACTTTCCGCTTTTTAAACGACACAACCTCGCCTGGTTTTGAAGATAAAGAGGTAACAGTTTTTTCTCGGAATCTTTGTTTGGAAGGTTTTTGTTCTTTAACAGGTTCTGGTAGGGGAATATCTTCAACTAACACATCTTCTGGGGGAGGGGGGCTGAAATTAAAATAAAATACGATGTATGTGGACTCTCATAAGTTAGTGCAGTGGTGAATTTAGAATTTCATAAAGGAGGTGGTGGATAATGAAAAGAATGCGTCTCAAACACACGAGCCGCAAATATTTAGAGGTTCACATAGTTTAAGGCCATAGTAATTCATTGCATTTCAATTAGTTCAGATATCTTGTTTCGAGACGCAAGAACGATGCTATAGTTTCGGATGCTATGTCAAAGCCTTATTAATCAGATCAGTGCAGTGTGCAATAAGGTTAATTTAGTCAACTATATTATAAACTTACAGTTCAGTAACAGAAACTGTCTCCCAGCCACCAAAAACAGACCGTGATGTTTTGGGGTCTTTACGTGTAGATAATGGTATCTGGGGGGTAGGTTCTGGTTCTACAGGGGGTGGCACTTCTTCCTCTTCCTAAAATGCAAAAATTTAGTAAATGACTGAACCAAAGCCAAATTCTACTAGTACTTGAAAACAACTAAATTCAATCAGAGCCCTTTATCTCAAACACTTAGTATTCTAAGACTTCTGGGGCCTTATTCTCAAAAACTTAACTAAGATAACATCCAGATTTTAAGAAATACAGTTGTCTGATTGGATAATATAGCTATATTTAAAATTGATTTTAGTGAATGACCAATCAGATAACTGGAACACTAAAATCATTGTTTAAGTTTTCGAGATTAAGGCCCCAGATTGGTTAATCACTTAAATCGATTTTATTTTGAGTTCTATTATCCAATCAAATTGCCGTATTAATTTTATCTGTGTTAAGTGTTGGAGAATAAGTCACTGACAGTGATCTGCATAGATATCAATTGTAGCTTTCAGTAGATCACTGTCAGTGATGCCATAAAAGACGTTTTAGTGGCATTACAAGAACCACAGACGTCAGAATGGAAATTGAAATGGCGTAAATTGATGTTATCAGTGTCTCGATACACATACAAAGTTTAGAAAATCTCTTTAATTTATAAATTTGTGATATTAATAACTGTTCTTACTGGTAAAGGTATATTACAAGCTCCGGTATCCTCTACCCCTGATTCTACCTCACCCCCTTTATTCTCCAATCTCTCCTGTTCAGACAGAGATATAAACTTCTCAGGTGCTTCCCATACTGGCTCTGTAAATATATTGTTATAACAAATGTAGTGACTACTCAAGGGCTAGGTCAGGCCTTCTCAAGAGTGACCCCTTCCTCTAAAACTCTTTCATCGCTATGCTAGCTAAACCCTATTTGGCTCAGTGTGCAATGAGGTAAATTAGTCTACTCTAATTATCGATTTCAAACTATTGAGAGATCTTTAAATTACAACATAAAGCCTCGGTTTATTGTCCCATCCAATTGATTAGACGCTTTGTCCATGTCAGCACCTGAGAACTGCATCACTGACAAGAGGTAAACCGGGATGAAAAATCCGAAGACCTTAACCAATGCCTGGATTGCTCACTGGACCTTCAGGTTAGCGAGAAAGTGTCTAACTCACTGAGCCACTGCAGCCCCCTCTGTCAGATAAGACTAATATAAAGACCTACCGTTGGTAAGGGAATTCCAATAATAGGGATATCCTTCGGGAGAGATAGCCTCATACCACTTTCCCTTGTCTTCAACTGTTTTCTCATCGTCAACTTTATCTTCTATAACTTCCTTCTTTCTCTTTTTATTCTTCTGTACTTCTAATTTCTCTTGTTCTAAAAATAACAATCCATGTCAATCAACACCATTTTACATGAGGTTTGTAAAATTGTGAGTTTTATATTAGGAGGTCTACTGGCTTCATTTGAAAAGTGACGCTTGATTGGTAAAAATCAGCTCTTACCAAGTTTAATAATGCTAGGGCCTTATTCTCGAAATCTTAACTTCAGATGATTTTAGTGTTCTAGTTACTTGATTGGTCAGTTAATAAAATCAGTTTTAAATTAAGTATAATTACCCAATTACAGATTAATGTATTTCTTAAAATCTGGATTTTATTTAAGTTAAGTTTCAGAGAATGAGGCCTCCTGAAACGTAGCTACATTTACTCTAATTATATCGACTTTTTACCTACTTTAATTAAGAACAACTGTTATGGATATACTACTCCTTTCTTTAATTTTTTCAATTCACATACAGGAATCTTTATCAAGCACAAACAAATACTTCTAAATGTCATTTAAAGATTATTTTTTACCTACTGTTTGCACTTTATTTTTACATATATTTTACTGTTATTAATATTACAACTTATACACCTAATATATTAATATTATAACATACCTTCTTTAGCAGCTTTCGCCTTCGCCTTGTAATGATCAGCCAAAGCTGGGTTACTTTCTAAATCTTTTCTAAAAGCTTCAAGTGCTGCCTGAAATTAACATCAGATCTTACACATAACAGTAAATGAGCAAGGGAAGATAACTCGTACACTCTGTAAATTGATTGTGATTGGCTGAACTATAATTTATTCAATATTGTGACTACCGTCTCGTGTGCGAGGTTGTCTCGTAAGCTATTCAAGAGCCGAAGTTGATACAAGTGCTGTATTTCCCGTCTCTCTCCGAAGGTATTGAGGAACAAGATGTTCCAATCTAGGTAAATAGGCACTTTAAAGGGGAATGTTCAGCAATTTCGAGGGTCGATTTTAGCCTTTAATGTGTGTAAATAGCCTCCAGAAGTACTAGAACTGTACAAAAATCGCATAATCCCTTCAATTATATCCCTTCCTAAACATTAATCTTTCATTTTCTGTATTATGTGTTTTCTATATAAAGCATAGTCTCACTAAAGTACGAGTCGTATTTTTGACTTTGAAAAGCTGATAATTACAGGTAGACACGTATTTGAAGGCTTAAATTTTGTACGAGAGTTATAAACAATATAAAGGTTTAGATAAGCTAAAAAAAATCCAGATTCTGAGACTAACATATCCCTTTAATGAAAATAAATACCTTTTCCATTGCTGCAATATCATCATCGAATTCGGCTTTATCTTTCGCTCTTTTTTCACTGTTCTTTCGTACCTGTTTTATAATAAAAATATTCAAGTAAATTGTACTCAATAAAATAAAAAAAATCGTGAGTCGACTTATAATAAAGGCAAAAAACTGTTTGCACGTTACCATATGATGCTTGGTATGTTTTCGATAAGTTTACAAGAAAAAAAAATGGAACCCTTTTTCTACTGGCGCACTAGTGGTAGACAAAATAGCTTGATGGGTGAAGGTGAAAACGTATTATAACTTTTAGTTTTCTTGAGCTTAAAATTTTGGTGCCTGTAATTTCCCCGAAAAATATATTTAGCTTCAATGATTTTAAAAGATGAAATACATCTTATTACCTCTGTGATTCTGTTCTGGACATTTTCTTTGTGTCTTTTTCCTCTCTCATGAAATTCTATACTCTATAGAATTGAGAAAAAAAATATTACATATACTTAGCCTACTATATGTATATACAATATATGAAAAAATGCAAGTTTTAAGCATAATGAAATTTCATAATCGATTAAAATTCATAGTCAGAATTTCTTTAAACATGATCTGTTACACGATTAACAGACTAGTTACAACCCATTTTATCATGATGATCATACAAAATTCTTGACATTACTTCAGTTACATTTGTCTTCGATACCAGATATTGATAAATAACAAACATATAAATAATGTTACATGATTATCAGACAAGTCACAACTCATTTTATCATGTTGATCATACAAAATTCTTGACATTACTTCAGTTTCAGTAATACACCAGTTATTGGAACCCAAACAGATTAATTCCAGAGACTTACAGGTTTATTATCGGATATCCAACATTTACAAAAATCACAGAATTTTCTTGGATTCGACTTCCAATATTCAGACCTAAAATACAGAAAATGACAAAATGCTGTATGCAAAATAAATGTCCTAGCAGAAGCCCGGGTCTGTTTCTCAAATTATCATTAACAGGATAAAAGAATAAAACTTGACTGAAATAAACAAAATATTCAGCACCCCCCCCCCTTTTTTTTCTAACAATTATCCATTCCTTCACTAAATGAATGCCAAAAGCGTTTATAGGTGGATCTGATTGATTCAAATTCAATTGCAATGCCATTAGAATCACTTCAACAAAAGGGACATCGGAAGAATTGAAGGAGAGGCTTTTCAAATATTGTTAAAGAGAAAGGATTACATTTTAATTTTTGGTTTGTTTTTATTTTTTGCTCAGATGTAAATACGGAAGTAGTTTTTCTGACGCATGCGTAGAGCTGACATAGTGCCGCGGGAAAAAAATGACTTCCTGTTGCCTTTTAAGGATTGTGATTGGATGAAAATAAAGTGGTGCAGAAATACATAAAAAATCAACCAATGGGAATATTGTTTACAATCATCAACATAAGTTCACTGAGCATGCGTATTGAGGTTGCCTTTGTTGTCCCGAAAATCCAGGGACCAGTTACGTTTTGTCATTTTGGCAAGTTTCATGCAGCGATCTGAGGAATATAACTGCACTTTCTGAATGAAATTTTTTCCAGAAAAGTAGTCATGGTAAGTTGGAAGATGACAGTCACGGAAATCAGCACCTGGATCATTTCAAAACCTGGATTCGAAAAATTTCCGACGGCTGTCAACTTCAAATTTCTGAATTTGTTGTGGAATTTCAGCCTGGAAGTTGTGTTTGTTTTGATTTGGTCCATTCAATAATGAACATGTCTATGTGTTATTGATATAATTTTTAGGGTTGAAATTTCAATATGAATGTGATTTTGCATGGTTTTGCCAATTTTGAAACAGAAGAATAACCTTCAAGATCAATCTGGCATTGATTAGAAAGACAATCTTGCAATTTTTCTGCCACAACTTCAGCAAAATCTAAAAAAGTAAGATTGCAAAACAAAAATTTGAACAGTTGTAACTATTTTGATTGTAACTGGATACCCTGAAAAGTCAAAATACCATGAAGATTGATATCAGGAAACAAATTTGAGTATGAAAAGTTATTTTGCTATGGAATAGACCATAATTTTTATGTTTTGTTTTCATTTTTCAGGACACTGAAGACCAAGGTAAATATTTCACAATGTAAACTAAGCTATATTTGAATGATATATCAACCTCGAATAGTCATCTTCACTCTTGATTCCAGTCAGCACAGCTGTAAATGGAACAGATATTGGAGTAGTTGACTGATTATTACAGTTACTTCCACCTTTACTAACTTAACTCAGGTTCTCCCCTCCCTTTTTTTAATCCTAGTTATTTCCACTCCAATTCCAAGTGTTTTCCTCCCATAATTAACTCATCATTAACTAATTAAGAACCCGTTAATCTTTGATCTATAATTGTGATGGTTTCATTAAGATAAACAAAAGCAGTGTATAGTCAAACAGAGATATTTTTACCCTTGAAAATATAATTTTATGGTTTTGTATATGTTTTGACGGTACCCGGATGAGCCGAAATATCTCTGTTTGACTATACCGGTATAAGAAAGGCATTCGAAATATGTTTACTTTCAAGAATCAAAAAAAAAGAAGAGGCTAATGCCATGGACCTGTCACAAATTTCTAATTTTCTCTGGTTGCACACTGAAGGGCATTCATCATGCTTGCTAACCCAAACAGAAGCAGAATATGGGTACAATAATTGGAAGTAAAACTCAGTTTAATTAATTAACTTGTATTTATTATTATGTTTTATAGGGTATGAGTATGTTTTTATTATTATATAAGATTTGAACGACATATATTACATCTGATGACGACACGTATATATTGCGTTGAAACGTTATGTGCTTAACTGTATTAAAGAAGTGTGTTATATTCCATAATATTGTCTTGTGTTTTGTTTTATATTATTATTAAGCTTATGTTTTATAGAGTATGAGTATAATGAGAATAATGAAATGGAGTCAATGATAGAAAGTTATAATAAAAATGATGAATCTACCATGGATTCTATTGATGGTAGATCAGATTCTGTTTGTGGGGGAAGTACTCTAGGGGTGAGCCTTTATCTTTATTAACTTTTCATTTGAGGAAGTAAATCAATAAATGAGTAAATATTTCATACTCGACCCATGCCAGGAATTTAAGATTACAAGCAGGGTGTGCTTACTCTTCTGATTTAAAGTCATCCATTAAAGAAGTGTAACATAAGCTTATTGTTGGTTCCTCCCTAGTGAAAACATTCATATCTAATTAAACATAGATTTATCAGTAAAAACACATTGAAATGATAGTACATTACTCTTACTAGACACCTGATATCACTCTTCAGTATGAAATATTTACTCTTTTAATGATATACTTCCTCAAAAGAAAAGTTCATTAGTTGCTACCAATGTATTGTAACTCTTCTAGACACCTGATAGCACTTTTCAGTATATTTTTCAACCCGGTTTCCCCCTGTCAGTGATTGAGGTCGGAGGGGCTGACACGGAAAAAGGCTGTAGTCCTTCGGATGGGACAATAAACCGATTTCCCGTGTGCTATTGGCTGTATACGTTAGAGATCCCTCGACAGTTGGAAATCTAAAATAAGAACAGGCTAATGCCGCTGTCCTGGCAAAATTTTCCTCATTGCACAGTGCATGGCGTTTGCCCGTCCTCAATTAGCCCATATAAGTGCAGAAAAGTAGGACGTAAAACTCCATTCATTTCATTTCATTTTTTTGCAATCTATAATGACTATATAATATATAACAAAACACAAGACAATATATATAACAGTTATTAACACACTTCTTTAAAACAGTTAGGCACATAACTGTGTTATATTCCATAATACGTCTTGTGTTTTGTTATATGTGCTCCTCACTTCTATATGTCGTTCAAAGACTTTATAATATATTTTAGGGAGAAGATGATTATATGTCTAATATTGGAATGTATGATGGGTACGATAGTTATAATGAATCGGGCGAGAGTTCCGACGAGGAAGAAGAAGAACTACCCCGGGGTGAATTACTAGCCGCCCATCTTAAAGGCATCATTCCCTCGAAACCCTCACCGTTTAGATTTATGAACGGAAAAGATGGCATGGGTAAGAATCTTTGTATAGTCTTATTCTTTTTTGAGAAACAGACCCCTGTATCTTAAAAAGGCAACACTCCCTACCTTGAAAGCATTTGTCATGAAAGCAGAATTTGTCATATCTTGAGGGGATTCGGACCTGCAGCATCTTATTTTAGTCAATAATACATAAATTCTTTTTTTGTTTCAGCAACGTGTGAGAAGTGTGGAACAGTTGGAATTAAACATGCGTTTTATTCTAAATCTAAAAGATTCTGTAGTTTATCGTGTTCTAGAAGTTTTGCTACGGCTCAACGAGAGGGAAAACCATTGCCACCTAAACCACTTATTGTTAAAAAGGTAGGCAACTTTTACAAAATATAGCTTGAACTGTCAGCAAACAATCATTGCTTCTGTTTGTCATTGGATGTGACATTAAAACAAGGCATGGTGTGCTTCAGACTGCATGTTTAAGAAAATAAGAACATGCTAAATGTCGTCGTCCTTCTTACAAAATTTCTCTCATTGCACACGGCTGTTAACCAGTTTTCATTGTTAAAAAGGTCTGTCTTTTTCATAATTCTGCTTGAACTGTCAGCAAACAAATGTTACAATTGTTAGTTGTTGGATGGGATTATAAAACGAGGCCTCTGTTTGCAGGTTAAAAAACACTCAACAGTTGAAAATTGTCAATTATTGTAGGTAGGCTAATAATCCATAATAGTGTTGTTATTTTTAATATTTATATTATATTTTGTAGAGTTCTAAACATCTGAATGTGAAGAAACCGATGTCGAAATCTAGCAGTTTAAACAATAGAGGAGGTAGGCATATTATTAACCAGATTTTGCCTTACCATTGAGTCCCAGTCGAACAGACAAAAATCAAAAGATTTCTCAATTAAAATATTTTGATTACTGATTAGTTGCCCGGCTTGGTAACAATACATGCTGATATATAAGAGCAGGGCGGCGCGCAGCAGAGTGGTTAGTAGCAACATTAATGTACAGATGGTTTTAAATATACAGACGCTCAGCTGTTTACTTTACTACGCAAGCAGAACGACTTGGCACTGGGGTGAACAAAGCAAAGTGATACGCTGTTCTGCGCTTCACCGCCCTGCTCTGCCTGTAGTGTGACTAAACCCTAATTCTTTGTTTCCAGATACAGTACGAGGATTTGACTGGGGACCGTATCTCACCTCCGGCTGTGGAGAGGGAGCTTCTATTTTATGTTTCGCTCACGTAAGTATACTCTGTCATAGTATTCATATTCTTGATATGGAGTGGTCCTTGTCGTTTGTTCAAAGCTATTTCATATTTAGGCTAAATAGTGTTTGAAAAAAGTGCCAAGCCCCTAAATAATCAATCATAATATTGGCTTACCATAACTGAAACTACGTCCCATCTCATTGGGACGCCCGTCTATTGTCAAGTACGCCGCCAATGATTGACATGTGTCACTCATGTTCGTATAATTAGACGATATTTCTGTATATTTCAGACAATATTTCTGTATATTTTCAGTCAATATTTCTGTATATTTTCAGTCAATATTTCTATATAATACAGTCAATAATTCTGTATATTTCAGTCAGTGTTTCTGTATATATATTTCAGGCGCCGATGGTAGATATTTGGGAACAGATAACAATTGGTATGAAAATAGAATGTCTAAATCATGATACAGATTTAAATTACCCCTCATTCTGGATCGCATCAGTTTTAAAATTAGCAGGTCTGTATTTTTAATAGTTGACACTTTGAGTTTGCTTTCTTTTCTCATGAATAAGCTTCAAGTATTATAACTTGTCTTCAACCAAAACAGGCGTAGAAAAAAAGAAACTCAGTGAGTTTTATGCTTGCACGTTAGTCTGAACTATCTTGCATTCTTCTCTTATTTCAAAATCACATCTAAATCATGGCAAAATCTGTTAAAACAGTTATATAATAGTGGACTACTGCAAAGCATCAGGTGCCTTATTCACGAAGACTTAACTTAAATAAAATCCAGATTTTAAGAAATACAGCAATCTGATTGGATGATAAAGCTATATTTAAAATCAATTTTAGTGATTGTCCAATCAGATGACTGGAACACTAAAATCCTTGTAAGTTAAGTTTTCTAGAATAAGGCCCCAGATGTTTTGAAAAGACTAAACAGAAAATACTTTCGAATTTTAACATTTTAGAGATACACGACGGTCTAAACCCAGTTCACGTTCCCTGTTGGTAGGTGAACAATCCAGGGCTTTCAATCCCGGACGAACGTTCGTCTTGTACTAGTCAGTCCTACCCGCTCGTAGCCGCTCGTTCGTAAAGAGTTCCCTACCAGTAGGGTAAAACTAACCTGTCTCTCGACGGTCTAAACCCAGCTCACGTTCCCTGTTGGTAGGTGAACAATCCAATGCTTGAAAATTTCCCTCATTGTACACTGTTTAATTTCAGGGTTTAGAGCGTTTGTTCGATATGAAGGATTCTCTAGTGATCCGTCGAAAGATTTCTGGTTAAATTTATGTTCTAAAGATGTACATCCTGTTGGTTGGTGTGCTTCTCACAGTCAACCTCTAGTTCCTCCCAAATGTAAGTCTGAATTTCTATTATTTATTTTTAGTATTGCACAATCTTATAACTAAAGATATCACTCGTATCAACTTTGGAACTAGACTTGTGTGATATCATAGATATCCTAATATACAGAGATTGCCATATTGAATTAGTTATAGTTCAGCTAATCACTTGTATCAACTTGTGAACAAGACTTGTGTGATATCATAGATATCCTAATATACAGAGATTGCCATATTGAATTAGTTATAGTTCAGCTAATCACTTGTATCAACTTGTGAACAAGACTTGTGTGATATCATAGATATCCTAATATACAGAGATTGCCATATTGAATTAGTTATAGTTCAGCTAATCACTTGTATCAACTTGTGAACAAGACTTGTGTGATATCATAGATATCCTAATATACAGAGATTGCCATATTGAATTAGTTATAGTTCAGCTAATCACTTGTATCAACTTGTGAACAAGACTTGTGTGATATCATAGATATCCTAATATACAGAGATTGTCATATTGAATAAATTATAGTTCACCCAATCACAATCATTCTTCAAACAGAGAGGTATCTTCGTGCGTTTATATCAGCCAATCAAATTCGATCTCCAAAGAGTTTTGTGTTGATTTTGTTAAATTTCAAAATGAAAATCCTGATCCAATATAGAACACCAGGGGCCTTATTCTCAAAAACTTAAGATGATTTTAGTGTTCCAGTCATCTGATTGGTCAGTTACTAAAATCAGTTTTAAATTAAATATTATTATCCAATCAGATTACTGTATTTCCAAAAAATCGGGATTTTATCTAAGTTAAGTTTTCGAGAATAAGGCCCCAGGACTAACAATTACGGTACAATTTTCATCTTTTTCATCATTTTGATAATTTTATCATTTTCTATTTATTTTCAGCTGTTCAGAATAAATATGCAGACTGGAAAACATTTCTTGTGTCCAGATTAACAGGTGCTAGAACTTTACCCAGTAGTTTCTATTCCAAGGTAAGCATTTTACACTTCCTGTTCACTGTGATGGCTTCAAACTGGTATAGAAAAATAGGACATAAGATCCATAACATTGATTTACGGGAAAGATCAATGCCAAGAGGTTTGGCCAAGGACCAGCTGGTAGAAAGGATCCGCAAGGAATCTAAGTTGTTATGCTTGTAAAATATACATGTTTGTTTCTTTCTTTCATTTGACAATACACAAGACATTGAAATGGAATATAACACCTTTTTAATGGGATATGTTCACCATCTGTTTGACATATCAAATCTTAGTCTCGGAACCTTGTAATTTTTTTAGCTAATCTAATCTTAAATAATAAAATCTCTCTCTCAAAATTTAAGACATCAGACCCCGGTGTTTCCATAGTTATCAGTATTTGAAAGTCACAAATAAGACTCTTCTTCCATTGAGACTATGCCTTATATAGAAAACACAAATACAGAAAATGAAAGATAAGTGTGTAGGTAGAGATATAATTGAAGGGATTGTACAATTTTTGTTCAGTTCAGATTAGTGTTGTTTCTCTGAGGGAAAGGACATTTCTTGCCTATAAATATATTTTTTAATTTTTTTTGCTTGATAAAGGGATTAGTCCTGAAACGTAGCTACATTTACTCTCATTATTTTGACTTTTTATCTACTGTTTGTACGTTATCGTGTATTTATTTTTTCCTATATTTTAGATACAAGACTGTATTAATAATCAGAAACTAAAGAAAGGTATGAGAGTAGAGGTTGTAGATAAGATGTGTGTATCGGCTATGAGAGTCGCGCTAGTTAACGAGAATATTGGTGGTCGAGTACGATTAAACTATGAAGATAGTAAGGTAAGAACAGAATATTATATATTCATTGTTCACTGCATGTATTTTGAAAAGCCTTAAATTTATTTGTTGTTCTTATTTCGTTTCATTAATTTAACTCAGAGTTATTATGAATACACAGGTTAATTATGGATTTAACTCTGACTTAAGCTTTGAAATAATTTCTGAATGAAGTGATAAAGACAAGATCATGCACACTCTGATTGAGATTAGAAACCACCACTGCCATTTGATTGACATAAAACAACTTAGTGATAAGAACCAACCTCGTAACCAACTATGATTTAGAATTGATAGATTTGTCATTGAATATTTCAGATTGAAAATGATGATTTTTGGTGCCATACCTTCTCTCCGTTGATACATTATGTGGGTTGGTCCCAAGAAGTAAACCATAAACTACACAGTACACCAGGTAAGGGGCTATTCAACATCTGGAGCCGCGGTGGCTCAGTGAGTTAGACGCTTGCTCGCTAACCTGAAGGTCCAGGGTTCAATCCCGGCATGGGCCGAGATGATACCTTCGGATTTTTCAACCCGGTTTCACCCTGTCAATGATGCAGGTCAGAGGGGCTAACATGGAAAAAGTGTCTAGTCGTTCGGATGGGACAATAAACCGAGGTCCTGTGTGCTATTGTCTGTGCACGTTAAAGATCCCTCGACAGTTGGAAATCGAAAATAAGAGCAGACTAATGCCGCTGTCCTGGCAAAATTTCCCTCACTGCACACTGCATGACGTTTGCCCGTCCTCAATTAGCCCATATAGGTGCAGAAACTGCACTTGTTTTATAGGCCTACATCTTAGTATTAAACCTGTCCACACCATTTATATGTTTTTTTTTTCCTTGTAGAATATCGAAGTAAATGTCTAACGAAGGTCACAATGCAGAAATACGACCCCATGGATTCGGTGTCTGATATGTTTTATAGATTTAAAGATCCTAAAACTAATTTAAAATTTCAAGTTGGTATGAAACTGGAGGCTATAGATCCTTTAAATCTTTCTGCTATTTGTGTAGCTACAGTTACTAAGGTTAGTGATTTACTTATTCTGTCTGAACAAGTGCAGGGTATTGCCAATCATGCCACGATACAACACACATCGCGATACAAAGGTCATGATACAATACGAAATGAGAAGTATCATCAAGTATCGATACACGACCTGGCGATACGATATGCGTATCATGGCATGTCGTATCGTGATACAACAATATATCGTGCAAGCACTAGTTCGAACACGAACAATGCTTAATGTTTTGGCAACCATCAGTGCTCCACATCTTGCTGATTTTTATTTATAAATTGCTGTAAACTTCAAATAAGTACAGGGTTTTACTCTCCAAAACTAAAATAAAATGAATTACTAAACATAAAAAAGAAACTTATGAGAACTACCTAATATTGGTAGGGTGTATTGTTGTTAGTTCAATGTTAACACAGGTCCTCCACCCAGGGGGGCAGGGTCAGAGGAGCTCACATGAAAAAAGCGTCCAGTCATTTCGGTGGGGCAAAAAACTGAGGCCCAGTGTGCTACAGATTCTGCAAATTTTTAGTTCCCTTGACAGTTGAATGTTCCTCATTGCACACTGCTTGGCGTTGACCCATACAGGTGAAAAAAGGTAGGACTACAAAAATTACCTAGATTTTTTTTTCTCCAGATAATGATTGAAATTAAAAGCTATAAAATATTTATCTATATTTTAGGTATTAAAGTATAACTATATAATGATAGGAATCGACGGTTCCGCTGCCCAGAATGGTTCTGATTGGTTCTGTTATCATTCCTCCTCCCCCTGTATATTCCCCGTAGGGTTCTGTGAAATTAACGGGATCACCCTGACTCCACCGCGGGGATTTAAAGGAATATTTAAATGGTTTGAGTATCTCAAACAAACCAAATCTGTGGCTGCTCCTGTTAAACTCTTTGATAAGGTTAGTATGCTTACTCTTTTAGAAACACCTGATGGTACTTCTCGTATGGGAAGTCCACTACTATAAACTATTACTCTTGATTTTGAAACACCTGTTGGTACTTCACGTATGGGAGGTCCTCTACTATATAACTATTTCTCTTGATTTTGAAACACCTGATGGTACTTCACGTATGGGAGGTCCTCTACTATATAATTATTTCTCTTGATTTCGAAACACCTGATGGTACTTCACTAATGGGAAGTCCACTACTATATAACTATTACTCTTGATTTTGAAACACCTGATGGTACTTCTCGTACTATAAACTATTACTCTTGATTTTAAAACACCTGATGGTACTTCTCGTATGGGAAGTCCACTACTATATAATTATTACTCTTGATTTTGAAACACCTGATGGTACTTCTCGTATGGGAAGTCCACTACTATATAACTATTACTCTTGATTTTGAAACACCTGATGGTACTTCTCGTATGGGAAGTTTACTACTATATAACTATTACTCTTGATTTTGAAACACCTGATGGTACTTCTCTTTTGAGTAGTCTACTACTATACAACTATTACTCTTGATTTTAAAACACCTGATGGTACTTCTCTAATGGGAAGTCCACTACTATACAACTATTACTCTTGATTTTCAAACACCTGATGGTACTTCTCTTTTGAGTAGTCCACTATTATACAACTATTTGAAACACCTGATGGTACTTCTTGTATGGGAGGTTCACTATTATACAACTATTTCTCTCGATTTCAAAACACCTGATGGTACTTCTCTAATAGGAAGTCCACTACTATATGATTATTGCACCTGATTTTGTCATGCTCTGGACGAGATTTTTGTTTAAGGGATAGAATAGCAGACATCTGAATTGAAATTGGAATGATTGGAATTGATGCCATTGGTGTCCTCTTTTCCACCTTAATGTTTTATAAACATTTATAATTTCTTTTCTTTTGTGCAAACATTACTCTTTATTGGGCTAATCCCAAAAAATCACCAAACTCTAAGCTCCCATAAATGATAATGATTTTGCATCATTTATAAATCTATCGTTGAATAGATCTAAATCTTTATTTTGAACCTTCAATTTATTTCAGGAAATTCCAAAACATGGTTTTAAAATGGGTCATAAGATAGAGGCTGTAGATCTGATGGAACCAAGGTGAGGGTTATCTCTTTTAGGATCAATTACTGTTACTCTTTTAGACACCTGATATCACTTTTTATCATGAAATATTTACTCAATAGTAAGTCTAAACACCTGATACCACTTTCAATTATGAAATATTTACTCATTTATTGATATACTTTCTCATATGAAACATTTTTATACACCCACACGTAAGTATAGGCGTATATTGTGGTTGCCCCTGTCGGCCTGTCTATTGGTTCACATTTACCTCGTGCTCCCTCTACAGCCAACAATTCTCCATTGATTCATTTGATATTTTGTGTATGTGTGTCAATATCATTATGAAGATGTGCACTATTGAATTTAGTGATGATGCTATGATTTTTATGTCATAAAACTCAAATATCACGTTCGTTTTGGAGTTTACCAATGAATTACTAATATGTTTTGATATTTGTTTTAGGGTTGAGATCGTTCATACTAGAGATTTATTATTCTATCTATCTGTATCTATATTTCAGATTAATCTGTGTTGGAACAGTAACTAAAGTTGTAGGAAGATTATTACGGATACATTTTGATGGTTGGGAGAATGAGTATGATCAATGGGTAGACTGTGAAACACCAGATCTCTATCCTGTAGGCTGGTGTGAAATGATGGGCTATACACTAGAAGGTCCTAGAATGAAAAGTAAGTTAAATTTGTTTTAATTCTTCTCTCAAAAGACGTAGTTTCTCCCTGTCAGTGATGCAGGTTGGAGGGGCTGACATAAAAAAAAAGCCTCTAGTCGTTCGGATGGGACATGTAATCCGAGGCCCTATGTGCTACAGGCTGTGCACGTTAAAGATCCCGCAACAGTTGAAAATAAAAAATAAGATTAGGCTTATGCTGCTGTCCTGGCAAAATTTCCTTCAATGCACACTACATGGCGTTTGCCCGTCCTCACGAGCCCATACAGGTGCAGAAAAGCAGGACTTCATTTCTTTTCTCTCAGAAAGAATGGAAATGTAAAACTGTAGTAAACAGTGCCTGTTAAGTAGCTGAAAGATTGGGGGTCCTTGATTGAAATTTGTAACTATATTAAGCAGACGAGCTTTATCATAGAAAACTTAGTCCTAGTGTAATTGCAAGAGCCACAGAACTCTGATTGAACTCTGATCTGACCTCTTTACAATCCTTTTATCTAAACAATAATTTAATTCTATATTTGTGTATTTCAGTTGAGAATCCGACTATGACGATACCAATGTGTAAAAAACGTAAAAATAAAGCTCAGTTATATAAAGGTCAAAGGAAGAGTAAGTTTAATGGTTTGTACAAAGTTTTACTAACATCTTATATTTATTATATATCATTATATATCATTAGTTCTTTTACCTGCTTTCATTAGCCCATTGGGTACAGAATGCGGGACAAAAAACATCATTTTTATACGCCCTCATCTCTCTATGAGGATGTATATTGTCGGCACCCCCGTCCGTCTGTGAACGTAAACGCTCTAAAAATATTTGGTGATGTTTCTGATGTCCTAAGGTCAAAACAAATATCATCAGTCCGTCCGTCAACATTTGCTCATAAATTCTCTAAAGACTAAATATTTTGATGGAATTGATATGTGTATATATACGAAGATCAAGTTCAAATTTAAGCTATATTTGACCGTTAGAAGCAGAGTTATTGCCCTTGCAAAATCTTGAATATTATGCTATTACTCTCTTAGTTTTAAACTAATTTTGATGAAACTTAAAATGAATTGTTCAATATCTTTAAAATATTTTTCGTTTTTACCATCCACATGCTGTGGTGGGCGTATATGGCTGTGATCCACTATATTTAATTCTATGTTCAGTATAATATACAACAATGATCAAGGGATCTGGAAACAAGCAAACTGCTTATATATAAATCCATTTCCCAACAAAACTGTACAATAAATAGTGACACATACAAATAGGTAGTAATAAACAAACATGTATACAATAGATGGTAATATTGAAATAGAAATAGAAATGGGCATATATGACTGGTCCACTATCCTTAATTAGTAAATTTACTTAATGTTAATACAGTTTAATTAATCAATTAATTAGATTTCTAGGTTCGTTATAATTAATGTAATGTTTTAATTAATCTATCATTCTCATTCACCAATTGTTTTACCAGATCTTAAAGAGATTGTAAAGAGGTTTTCTAAACTTTGTATATGTATCAGGGACACTGATAGCATCAATTTTCACCATTCCAATTTCCATTCTGACATCTCTGGTTCCTGCAATTCCACTACAACTAACGTGTTTATGACGTCATTGACAGTTATCTGCATAGATATAAATAGTAGCTTCCGGAGCAAATTGATGCTATCAATGTCCCCGATACACATACAAAGTTTAGAAAATCACTTTACAATCTCTTTAAGGCCTCATAAGAACTTTTCAATGCATACTATTTGATGAAGTTTATGAGCCAAATGTAATATTTGTGTTGAAGGACTTTGTACTATCGGTGAAGCATTTCGTGTTAGTGTTAACACTGGTGTAAGTACAGAATTTGGACTGGGTCAAATACAAATATTACCTTATTTGATTGATATTGAAACACTTAATTATGTAAAAGATATACTGGTTTCGCATGTTCACTCCTAAAAGTACTATATTAACACGAAAAATGAGTTTAAATGTTGTGTTGAATTTATGTTAACACTAACACAAGATTTGACCTTACCCATTGTCTAGGCTTGGCTTGACCAATATCTATAGTCTATGTAATTCGTCTTGGTTCTATTTCTGTGTTTTGGTATAAAAAGGGCAAAGGCCTTTTGACTTCGAAACTGTTCAACTGCCTCACTATGTTATAATTGTAGTTGGAAAACCAATATTCGATTTATATTTTACAATGTTTATTTTTCAGAAAAGAAAAGATCGCCTGGTAAACCAGGTTTGAATTATTTAGAGATGGGTGACGGACAGAATTACCCCCCTTATGTTTCTCTACCTGCCGAGGCTGTCGTAGCTAATCTACCCCCAATGTTAGATCAACCATCATCAAACCCTCCGAAACGTAAGTTTGCTTTATTTTTCATAGACTAAGACTTCTGGGGCCTTATTCTAGAAAACTTAACTTGGATAAAAAATCCTGATTTTAAGAAATACAGTACCGGTAATATGATTGGATAATAAAACTATATTTAAAATCAATTTTAGTGGTTGTCCAATCAGATGACTGGAACACTAAAATCATCTTAAGTTAAGTTTTCGAGAATAAGGCCCCTGGAACATTATTGTTGGTTACCCAATCAAATAATTGCACTATACTAAAACTTTTGGGAACTTATTCTTGATTTTAGTGTTCTATTCATCTGGGAACATATTTTCGAAAACTTAATTTATATAAAATCCAGATTTTAAGAAATACAGAACTCTGATTTAATGATAATTCTGAATTCAAAGTTAGACGCTTGCTTGCTAACCTGAAGGTCCAGGGTTTAATCCCAGCATGGATCGAGATGATACCTTCCGATTTTTCAACCCGGTTTCCCCCTGTTAGTGATACATGTGAGAGGGGCTGACATGGAAAAGCGTCTTGTCGTTTGGGTGGGACAATAAACCGAGGTCCCGTGTGCTATTGGCTGTGCACATTAAAGATATCTTTACAGTTGAATATTGAAAAAAAGAGCAGGCTAATGCCGCTATCCTGGCAAAATTTCCCTCATTACACACTGCATGTTCGCCTGTAAGATGGAAACCACCATTTCATTTAAATTACATGTCACTTAATTATTAAATTTCTTTCAGGTAATCGTGTTGACAGTAGTAGTGAACTTCCGATGTCTGCCGATAACCCACCCGTACTGAGTCCTTTAGAGGCGCCACCTAGTCAGACGCCAGCAATATCGCGAGCAGCCACCATGCCGATAATAACGCAATTTAAAACAGACAATTCTTCAATGATTAATCAAAGAAATTTAACGTTAAGTCAACATTTACTGTCGGGAACGAACATTTTAAATAAACCAGCTAGTCTTACCCAATCAAACGACAGTGCTATTAAACCCACTGTGGCTCCACCTAGTGGTGAGAAAGTGACGTTATCGATGACGACGCGACATCAAACAGTGCTACCTGATCATTGGACGATATTAGACGTGTACCAGTTTTTACATGTTAATGATTGTGCCATGTATTGTGAGAGTTTTAAGAAAAAGGTAATTTTTTAGTCATTTTACTTCTGTGAAAACTAAAATCCCATTATTATTTTTCAAGTCATATTAGTTGACAGCAAAAATATCATTTCGAATTCTTGTGAAACAAAAACTCAAGATATATGGAAATTATAAGATCTCAAACAGGCAATGCTCAACAGAGACGTAGGCTGCTTTACTTGCACAGTTTCCCTAATTAGACACTGCATGGTGTTGCTTTTCCTCATTAGCCAAAGGACGTAGGCTGAAATAAATCAGTTGTCTGAAGATCGCATAGCGTGAAACTCTGAGTAACAACATGTTTCAAGTTCTATTTTAATATTTCTAATATTTCTATATCGCTCTACATTTAATGTATTGATGTATTTGTTATTATAATATTTTGTGTGTTTTTATATATTTTTAGGGTATTGATGGTAAGAGGTTTATAAATCTAACAAAAGAAGAAATTGTCAGTTTAACGTCGATGAAAGTTGGACCTTCCTTACGTATATACGATCTTATTCAATATTTAAAACAACATTTTGAACGTAAAATGCGTTTAGACGAGTTTTCGTGAAGCAAGAGATGTTATTAGAATATAGTTTATGTGAGGCATTAGATTATAGCAGTGGTTCCCAACCTGTGGGTCATGGCCCTCTAGGGAGCCATGGGGTGTTTGTCAGGGGGCCATGGCGCATGAGGATGGATATAATTTTTTCTCAAGCCCAACTTGTATTTAAATTTAAATATATTTTGTTGTGTAAGGTCTGTACATGTAGTTGCTTTTGGTCAAATACATCTGACCTCCTGATAATGAGGAGGCATAAGACAACAAACCTTGCGCTATATTCCCTAGTTTGCCTAGTTTGCCCTAGTTAGGAATAGGACAGGGGGCCATGGCTCTAGGAGCTTTGTGAATTTGGGCCACAGCTTGAAAAAGATTGGGAACCACTAGATTATAGAGAGAGGAAATATAATATATTTGTTGAAGTGTTGTGTATCAGAACTACTATTAGAATGTGTGTGAACTATCTAAAAGAGATGTCAAGTTGATGAACCCAATATCCAATCTGCGGTGGACATACCAAGTAAACATTATTAGCTATGTGCTAAGATATAAGCTTGCCTGGAAATTGTTTGGAGAGAAAAACTTGCATATATGTATGTACATGTATATCAAAATATATTAGTACCAGTACCGAAAGGGAAAGTCGAGTCTGACGAGACAAACTATTCAAAAAACTATGTGGACTCTCTGAAAGAGATGTTGACAAAAGCCATATTTAATAAACATGAGCATAAGGATGTCAAGTTGACAAATCTAAAAACCAAGTTAACAATATTAACTATATGGACTCTCTGAAAGAGATATTAGGACCACAAAACCAGTTACAGAGGGAAAATTTAAAAAAGAAAAATAGATCTGATTCTAGGAGAGTAAAGTATATTCTACCAGGGCCAGATCTGTATCTAAGATAATATATTGGGCATGTGTTACCATGGTAATTTACTACTGATTTTTGTTGTCTTGGTAACAGTTAGATACCTCACCCCGTTAAAGTTTAGATGAATAATTAAGATTAATTTATATTGAAGAATACCATGGATATATATGTACCGTGCAATAAATATTCGTACAAAATGGTGCCCTCATTACATTTGCTCTACGACCCTACATACTTAGACATCGCTTTGGAAATTATTACAAAGGTGGAAAACCATTACCTATGTATCAGAAACATTGGAATTGCACAGGAGTACAATTAGCAAGTTTTAAGAAGCGTGTAGAACGAAGGGGGTACATAGTATACACCCGAGACAAGGAAGGCAACCTATTTATATGTACGGATATATATTGCACGGTACTGTATATGTACAATCGAGTTTGATTCTAAGTTTTTGTGAGGAATGGTGTCTGTATGAAACTATAGTGTTATTCTGGTAACCAATAGTAACCAGAACTTACATAGAAACTTACTGTAAACAGTGTTGTGATGTAAATATATCAATATTTATTTTATAAAAACATTCAAGAATTATATTATTATCTTTATATATTATCCATGGGCTGAATATGAGAAGGCCGTATCACGCGTATCACGCTTGGTATTAGGTCTAATTCTGACCCATGTAAAATAAAGAGTTTTATGTTTGTCCCTATGGGCTGAATGTGAGACAGGGGCCTTATTCTTAAAAATTTAACTTAGATAAAATCCAGATTTTAAGAAATACTTTTATCTGATTGGATAATAAAACAAAATTTAAAATCGATTTTAGTGATTGACCAATCAGATTGCTGGATCACTAAAATCACTTAAGTTAAATTTTCGAGAACAAGGCCACAGGACCGTATCACTTGTGGTATTGAGCCTAATTCTGACCCATGTAAAATAAAGAGTTTATTATTATTATTTTTACTTGTCCATTTTACACATCATTTGATGCAGAAATTTAGAAAAATGGGAAAACGGGAGTCTATACAAGCGAGTCTGGGGTCTTATTCTCAAAAACTTAACTTAAGATGATTTTAGTGTTCGCGTCATCTGATTGGACAGTTACTAAAATAGGTTTTAAATATAGCTTTATTATCTAATCAGATTACTCTATTTATTAAAATCTGTTAAGTTTTTGAGAATAAGGCCCCTGGCTTGTGTGTAAAGGCTCTGGGAAAAAGGAAAATTTTGTCCCTTTTGACAAATTTGTATCAAATCTGTGTTGATTGTCCAAGTTTCACAATAAAATCAGATTGTATTTATTTATAAGTAGGAGAGCTAGGGCTAGACAATAAAAATGGCATAGAAGTGGAAACTTATAAGATATTTATATTCTTTCTACGAATAATATATTGTGGCTCAGTGGTTCTCTCCAAATACGACTCATTGGCTGTGCACGTTAAAGATCCCTTGACAGTTGGAAATCGAAAATAAGAGCAGGCTAATGCAAAATTTCCCTCATTGCACACTGCATGGCGTTTGCCCGTCCTCAATTTGCCCATATAGGTGCAGAAAAACTCCATTCATGTAATTTTACAATTTCCGAATACAACTCCTTTTAGTATGAATGATTTGGTTTGAAATATTACAGAAGGGTGGTTTGCCCTGCCTTGCTAAAATATATATTTTCATCTTGTCTGAATTTTTTGGTCTGATTGTATGATGTTGACTTATATAGTCAATGGTGAGTGTCATGCGTAAAGTTCATGCTTACTCTTTTTGAAACACCTGATGGTACTTCACTTTGGAGAATCTATAATAAAAGCACGAACGATTCCAACTGTAAATCAAATCTCAAAATCCATGTAGGCCCTACACACATTGGCAATACATTGGTAACAGCTAATGAACTTTTTATTTGAGGAAGTTTATCAATAAATGAGTAAATATTTCATAATCCCCCCCCAAGATAAATTAAGAAGATATATAAAGATATAATTGTTATTTAAAATCGTGTTATGTTAATATATTTAATGTTTAAATTTTCTCAATTTTTGATAATAAACAGTGTCAAACATGTTAAATTTTGTGTCACTGATTTAATTTTCATATCGCTGATCATTTTCAACAGGTTTCTGAGAATTATTAGGTGGAAGTACTCAATTGGGGTCACAGAATTCAGGGGGCCATAAGCACATGGCATGTAAGAACTCAATGATAAAAGAATGAAACTGGGGAGGGGGACGACTGATCTTTTTTATGAAGCAAAAAATTAGATAAGAGGGGCCACAGTGGACTGTAGGTCACTAAGACCTTCTCTCCTCCCACCTTCCTTCACCACTGATCATTATCTGTCAGTCTTCAACTTCCCTTACTGATGGGACAATAAACCATGAACCCCCCTGTGCTATAGACTGTTGAAGTTGTTGGATATCAAAAAAAGGCAAATTTTGCTGTCCTTGCTCAACTTCCCTCATCTCTATATGACCAGTTTAGCTTCTATGACATTGGTAAAGGTTCAGATGGGGCATGAAATTTCTTGTCATACAATAGCTAATAGTAGATAGCCAGTCACAAATTCCACAAGGTTCCTGAATGTGCTAATGAAGCAGTGTGCAATGAGGGACATTTTTCAGGCTACAATATTTGAAATCTTGTGTTTATGGGGTAAATCACACATGATCCTAATGCATTTTTAAACGCCCACATCTCTCTATGAGGATGTATATTGTCGGCACCCCAGTCCGTCCCACAGTGAACATTTGCTAGAGTGACGGAATCAAATGAAATTTCATGTGTATTTCGATTGTTAGAAGCAGAGTTATTGCCCTTGCCCCAAATCTTGAATATGCTATTACTCTCTTAGTTTTCAACCGATTTTGATGAAACTTAAAATGTATGTTATTGGACCTAAATCGAAATGTTTGAAAAAGTTTAGTTTGATCCTGATTAAATTTAAAGCTTTTTTGTTTGGTGCATATGGCCGTGGTCCACTATCTTTTATTTTGACATTAACTTGGTTGTTGGGTCAGTATTTTTAGGTTAATAAACCACCACCCCAGATGTAGGCATGTAGCCAGGGACCCCTCGAACCAAACCTGGATACCGGTGGCTAATGTAACCCTCAACAAAACAAAAAGTGAATTTACTTAAAATGACATGATTTTTAATAGGTGAAAGGAAAATAATGGATACACAACATAAAAACATTACACGTAAAGTTTCGACATTTCAAACCATAGCAGTAAGTGACGTCAACAGAAATTAAACGACTGGGACAATCCAAGCCAGCACTAGTAGCGACAAATTATAGTCTAGATCATATAGTCATACACCAATATCAGTCCCGAGTAGAACAAACGTACATGGTGTGAGGTCAAATTCCTCGTTAATTTTGCAGCGGCATTAGTCTACTCTTATTTTCGATTTCCAACTGTCGTGGGATCTTTAACGTGCGTTTCTCTCTTGGAGTTTTTGATTATAATGATAATAGTGAAAGATGACTTAACATGAAATGAAAATTATATAGCACTTTATAAAGCTCAGACTTGAGGCAATTCCAACCAATTTGGTTATTTCCAACAACTACCAAAGTCTGATATTGATCTACATGAAAATATTGAGGTGAGGGTGAAACTACTGAAATGACAAACACACCTATAAATCGATAATGAAATGTTCTAAAGATGCATGACTGCAAGGAAACACATCAATGGAAAAGTTCATAACAGAATTACAGGGAGTTAAGGTTAGAATGGAATACATTTTGTTTTGTGTCTAAAATTCTCCCCAAGAACTAAGATTGACAATTTCTAATATACAACAAAATAAGATGAACAGGGCCTGATCTCAGATTTCTGAATCTTTAGCCAAAATATTTTAAAACTCAAAACTTTACTCAAAATTAATACGTGGGCAATCTTATCAATGAGCTTATCAAAACATGCATCATTTTGATGAAGGACTAGTTGACTGTTTTTAAAAATTGTCGTAACTGAAATTCGTAATTTTTTTTGACTAATAAGTGATATCGAGAGCAGGCCCTGGATAAAACAAATGAATAAATTTGTCCCACGATGAACGACGCACAACAAACAATATGATGGGTAGATTAAACATGAAAGTTCTGCACCGAACGTTCGTTAAGTTTCCGTCACTAATTAATATTATACATCCCAGTCCGTGAATTATATTTTATCGTGAAGATGGATGCTGCGTGTGATTTGATCCACCAGTTTGAGACTGAAATACGTCTATAGAATCGCCATCTTCCATGTCCAGCTGAAACACACAAATACAGTTATTGTTAACACTGGTGTTAGTACAGAATTTGGACTGGGTCTAATACAAATATTACCTTTTTTGATTGATATTAAAACACTTAATCATGTAAAAGATGAATTTAACACAACATTTGAACTCATTTTTCGTGTTAATATAGTACTTTTTGGGAGTGAACACGCGAAACCAGTATATCAACACGAAAAATGAGTTCAGATGTTGTGTTAAATTCATGTTAACACTAACATGGAACGCTAACACGAGATTTGACCTTACCCAATGTAGCTTTCACACTGATTAACTTTGTCCAGAACTTTTTAATACTGAATGGAGTAAACCAAATCATTGCCATCATCTTTTACACATTAACCCTTTCAACCCGACAAGCTGGTATACCAGCCCATCCTTACGTTATATATACCCGACAAGCCGGTAAACCGGCCCATCCTTATGTTATATATACCCGACAAGCCGGCACCGGCCCATCCTTACGTTAAATATTTTGGCAATAAATACGAGAACCAATTATTATTGCCTAAATGGGGATAATAAAAGCCCAATTATATTTACCGATATAGGAGTATCATCATCATTCATTGGATTTCCATCAAACCTAAATCTTACTGCTCCTGCTGTTATACCCTAAAAAATATTCAAAAACACATTAAAAATAATTAGCTGTAATTGTAAAAGAAATAGATCAACTGGATGATTGAGATATTTTTTCAGTGTAAAAAAAATGAATGGAGTTTTACATCCTACTTTTCTGCACCTATATGGGCTAATTGAGGACGGGCAAAGCAGTGTTCAATGAGGGAAATTTGGCCAGGATGTTTTTCAGGGTTATTTTGATCAAATTTGAGACCATGTTAGTTTGGTACCTAATTAACTTTGGACTCAAATCAAGAAGATTTATTCAAATGAGGATAAAAAAATCAGAAAGAACAAAGGATCTCATTTCCTAATTGAAAAAAAAAACCTTTAAAGACATCAGATATATTTGCAAATCAGACATTTTCTGTTACAATATGCCCAACCAGGATTAAATGTAATCATTAAGTAAAAGTTTTAAAAAGCAGAAGTCATTTAACTCTCAATACTTACCGCTCTGTTACAATATGCAGACATCAATTTACGTAAAGGTGTATTCTTTTTAATTTTAAAATGGACAACACTGCCATCTTGACCTGTGACTTTCAAATTAATGTGTTCTGATCCGATCTTTTCATCGTTAACCTAAAAATAGTCATCAAAAATAATTTCTAACATTCAGTTAAAGACAAACTCAACAGGGTTTTCATTTCTAACCCATAACAGATGGGAATCAGTGCTTTGAAACGAGTTTTGATCCTGCACTCAAATGGCAAAGGGGCTCCTAAATCCCTTGCCAATTCTGTTGATTTTGCCAACCAATCTGTTGTTAAATTTCAAAATGAAAACATTTGACAAACAAACAAAAAGAAAAGTGCACAAAGAAAAGTGCAAAAAGAACCCCTGAAGCATTGTGAACCAATAGATTCTAAATGTTTTTTTTTTATCCCTAGCAGTTGGAAATAAAGTTGGGAAAATATTACTGTCCCCGGCAAATTCTCCTTCATCGACATTGTCCAGTCTGAGTAAAGTAGAACATTTTACCCTCAAAACAGACAATAGAAATATTAATTTAAGCACAATTTTTAAATCGACCCATCAATATTATCATTAAAAGATATCTTGGCCATGTCCAACAATATTTTGAATATACAAGCATGGAACCTGGAAGTTTAATAAGATTCAAGAAAGCAGGATTTGATTTAGACATTTTACTGAAAGAGCATGCTATGCTATGTAGAAATGTGGAAGTTACGATATAGTAACTACATGCTATGCAGTTGCAAAAATGCGGTCGTATGGTAACAATCGAAAATGAGAGTGAATAAAAACAAATAATTTAAAAACCAAGAGAAAATCTGTAAGATATTCAAATAAAAATGAAACAATTCTTTTGTTTCGCCCACAAAATTTGTCAACTTCCGTTTCATTTGTTTGACATAAAACTTTTCCGGAAGGCATGTTGAAAATATAAATCAAAACGCCTTCGTCATTTCCACTACATGAGCATAGATTTTCAGCTAAAACGAAAAATCACATTTTTCTTCAAAAATAAACCCAATGTTACAATAATTACCTGTTTTTCGTCTGACATTTTGGTGAAATAAAAAGAGAACAAGACGACGCAATGAAAATGGCGCAATGGTTTCTACAAAGAATTGTGGGATTGCCGGGAAATATATCTGTAGTCACTGTCTACCAGACTTTAGAATTTTTATCCAGTCTGAACAGAAACGTAACCAGTTACACATGATTGATTTTCATCTTAATCCGAATTGTCTGAAAAACTATAAAAAATTGAATAAAAATAAATGGGAAACTAAATGAATAAATGAGATTGCTGTAGAACCAGTGGGCAGTGGCGTGGTGGCTCCACATTGGCTGGAGGGGCACAAACCTGTTTTTGGCGCTTCATGGAAAACTGCGCTTTTCCCGTAACTCATGGTCCCCAACCCTTTATCTACACTCTAAGGTATTCTGTTCAGGTATGGATCACGACGCATGAATACCTTCGACCGTGGAACACCGCGTCGACGTGGAGGCACGAGTGAGTACAGGGGTTCTTCCAAGGAAAATGTTGAAAATTAAGACTGTTGTAGGTGCGATCTAGATATATTTCAGGCAAGGCAGCCCCCCCCCCCCCCCCAAAAAAAAATCGATACTGAAACGCAACACAGATTTCGTAATTTTAATATCAATTAGGCCCTATCAATAGGGCAAAGACACTGTCCTGGTATAATTTCCCTTATTGGACACTGCTTGCGCCCCCAAAAGCATACGCATACGATGATCAAAACAGGCCCAATAGGGTAGACAACTCTATTTCTATATATCAGTAATATTTAGTAATTAATTAGTATATTTATAGTACTACCTACACCCCTTAAAACAAAATGAGTCAAGTCTAGTTTATTATCTACATCACTAACATTCGACTCTACTATTATCAATATTCTAGATTAACATTATAACTCGGTCACTTTACACGACCATCTTGCCTGGTATATTGGCAAGCATTGATAACTCTTGCTTGGAGATTGATTTTGATTTGCTGATTTAAATGCCCCGAAGACAACTCTTTCTTAAGAATGTTATTAATTAACTGAACTATATTTTTTTTCAATATGGCAATCTCCTTAAAGTATACGAGGCTATTTAGCCACTAGTCTAGTTCCCAAGTAGAAACGAGTGTATAGATAAAATATAAACCAGGTCAAAAGTCAGTTTACTTGAAGATTGTTTGTGTTTATATTACAATATTATCTATCAAGTGGCTCAGTGAATTCAACTTTTCAATAATTATCACGATTCATTAACTTTGTACTGTATAGTCCCTCGGTCGCGGAGAACATGGCGACAACCCGAATTTCTAACAGACTTTTGAAGAAATATTTCGTGACATTAACAGGAATTTCAAACGGATTAACAGCACCAGAATGTTTACATAGAAACAGTTCGTCCTGGTTCTCACGGCATAGTTTAACAAGCGCTCGGTAGGTACTTCTTGTTTTCCTGAGTGACACGAAACAGACGAGTGGTAGGGCAGGGTCATAGCCGTAGAAGACAAGAGGGTGGGGGCCGGGGGGGTTGTAGGGTAAGCGTGTGTTTTTGTTATTCCTGGATGACACGAAAGAGACGAGTGCTAGGGCAAGGGTGAGCGTGTGCAGAAATGTAGGACGTAAAACTCCATTCATTTCATTTCATTTGTTTTTCCTTGAGAAATAATTGGGACGTGGGTGAAGAGGGGTGGACGGATGTTATACAGGTACTTTTTGTAATGCCTGGGTGAGGGAGTGGTGGAGCAGTGGGGGTGGGTGTTATTGTTATTTCCGGGTGACATGATTGGGACGAAGGGTGGGGCAGGGTGGACATATGATGTGTAAACAAAGAACCGGTACTAGCGATTCGGAGGAAGGGGAGACCGAGACTGATAACCCGAGGGGGTCGGACGGAGGGGGCGAAAGTCGAACACTACTTCATAAGGTAGTCAAATCGTCATTCGAACTATTAATATTGTAGTAAAGTTTTGTATCTCAGAAGATAATTTCTGTTCCAAGTTCCAAGGACAGTTAAATCCTTAGGTCCTATGTCCCCGATGCACAAACAAAGTTTAGAAACACTCTCTACAATCCCTTTAAGTATTTCTTTAACTTAAAATATCGATTTACCTATATAGCCTACTTAATGTTTTACACAGTATAGTAAGCTGAGATGAAGAGGTGAACACTGATATCAGATATTCATACATTTTAAAAGTGTTTGGCGCATGAGGATGTATATCATTTTTTCTCTAGCCCAACTTTTATTTAACTATATTTTGCTGTGTAAGGTCTGTAGTTGCTTGTGGTCAAATGCATCTGACCTCCTGATGATGAGGAGGCACAAAACAACAACCCTTGCGCTATTTTTCCCTTTGTGGAATAGATCAGGGGGCCATGGTTCTGGGAGCTTCGTGAATTTGGGCTACAGCGTGAAAAATGTTGGGAACTACTGATTTAAAGCTTTTATTTGCATCATAGTTCTATGATTTTCACCGTTCCAATTGGAATCAAATGCCTCAGTGTTTTATGTTGACCAAAATATGCCAAGTCATTCAGAAATCATCGACAGTTTCTTTAAACCGGGACCGTTAACCAAATCGTTTTACTTGATAGTTGAGGCTCCGAGAACAATTGTGATCTAACTCAAGTTTTATAGTCAAATTGAAATAACAAATCCAATCGAAGAAAAAGTGTTAAAATAATGTACAAGATCAAGCTTATTTCAGTCAGTGTGTTCAGATATCGTTAAAATAAGGATGTCTAGATCTGATTTGTTGAGAAAATGATAAACTTTCAAGGCTTATAACAAAACAGAGGCAGACAGTATCAAGCATTGTATTTCTTATTTTAAAGATGAAACAAGAAATTTTACTGGTATGTTGTTAGGGCCAGTAAATTCAAAATTGCGTTGTAAATAAAGGCAGGAACAGTCAACCTGAAAGTGATTGTAAAGAGGTTTTCTAAACACTGGGAACACTGATAGCATCAATTTGTGCCATTCCAATTTCCATTCCGATGTCTGTGGTTCTTGCAATTCCACTAAAACTAACACGTTTTATGACGTTACTGCCAGTCATCTGCATAGATACCAATAGTAGCTTCCGGTAGATCAGTGGGGGAGACGTCATAAACGTGTTATTTTTGAGTAGAATTCCTAGAACTACAGACGTTGGAATGGAAAATGGAATGGCGCAAATTGATGCTATCAGTGTCCCCGATACACATTTTAGAAAACCCCTTTACAATCTCTTGTCCTTGAATTCTGCACCACCACCCTTGAGCATGAAACTTTTTTCTACGGGCCTGGTTTGAGGTCGACGACATTTTTATCTTTGTTTTATCTATAATGAAAGAATGTTTTGTTATCAGCGTCCGAGAAAATTTGTTCAAAATATTTTCTCATCTTGAAAGTTAGGGGACGAAAAAAAAATGTCTTTTGAAGAAATCTTTCCAGTGAATTAGGTTGGCATAGCTGTAGGGTGATGCAATTAAAAATGACACGAAAAGGGTGTCAAAATAATACAATTGAAAAAAAGACACTTCTGGGCTGGTCTCGGTTGCAAAAGTGAGCTATTTACCAGTGGAAGGGTCACAAAATTGAGGGGGTGGGAAGGGGGGTTTATGGGTGTCACAGAATTGAGGGGGTGGGGACTGACAATACCGGGCATAGGAATCCAGTGATCAAAAAATTATGAGTGACGCCATTGATATGCCTAGTTTACGCTATGACAAGGACTTTGTTTCTCTTTTGATAGAGAACTATCCTATTTCTAAAACTAGGTCTTGTTCTATTTTCACATAACAGTGAATGACCTGTAACCTCTCGGTCAGTCTACGACCTTTGAACTTTAAAGTCATGCTGTCATTTAAATATTAGATTTAGCCTACCAGTCAGATTTTAGTTGTGCAGAGCTGAAATTCAACTTCATATGCATTTGGTAAATCAAATATTCAAATGACTATTCTCTATAATGAATAGAGGTTTATTAACTCAAAAGTTCAAACTTGGTCAATAACATTAAATATTCATCAGTGAACTTAATACCAATATTTAAAAGTGTTGGGGGGGGGGGGGGGGGGGGGGGGGCTAAACTTCCCCCGTAGAAACACCACTGTAATTGTTATCAAAACGTTCATGTAATTTTTTGGACAATTGATTTAGTCTGATTGTTCTAATTATTTGTCAGATTGTGGAGAAATGTTGTTGTATAGCTTTGGCAATCTAAAAGGTGGTATTCCCTTTAAAGCCAAATAAATTCAAACATTTACATGTATTATCAGAATATGACCTAGTTGTTAAAGTAATTTGAATCACGAAGCTATAAAGTTTTAAATATTAAAATGTCGAATAAGGCTCTATTTTGAATGTAATATCGATCATCAGGCCGCCTACTATAATATTACACATCGGGCCGTCTACTATAATATTAAACATCGGGCCGTCTACTATAATATTACACATCGGGCCGCCTACTATAATATTAATCATCGGGCCACCTACTATAATATTGATCATCGTGCCGCCTACCGTAATATTGATCATCGGGCCGCCTACAATAATATTGATCATCGGGCCACCTACTATAATATTAACTATCGGGCCGCCTACTATAATATAGACCATCGGACCGACTACTATAATATTACACATCGGGCCGACTACTATAATATTACACATCAGGCCGCCTTCTATAATATTAACCATCGGACCGCCTACTATAATATTAACTATCGGGCCGCCTACTATAATATTAACTATCGGGCAGCCTACCGTAATATTGATCATCGGGCCGCCTACAATAATATTGATCATCGGGCCGCCTACCATAATATTACACATCGGGCCGCCTACTATAATATTACACATCAGGCCGCCTACTATAATATTGTAGGACGTAAAACTCCATTCATTTCATTTCATTTACTATAATATTGATCATCGGGCCGCCTACTGTAATATTGATCATTGGGCCGCCTACTGTAATATTAAACATCGGGCCACCTACTGTAATATTGATCATCGGGCCGCCTACTGTAATATTGATCATCGGGCCGCCTACTGTAATATTGATCATCGGGCCGCCTACTGTAATATTGATCATCGGGCCGCCTACTGTAATATTGATCATCGGGCCGCCTACTATAATATTAACCATCGGGCCGCCTACTATAATATTAATCATTGGGTCGCTTACTATAATATTAACCATCGGGCCGCCTACTATAATATTGATCATCAGGCCGACTACTATAATATTAACTCTCGGACCGCCTACTATAATATTAACCATCGGGCCGCCTACTATAATATTACACATCAGGCCGCCTACTATAATATTACACACCTGGCCGCCTACTATAATATTAACCATCGGGCCGACAACTATAATATTAACCATCGGGCCGCCTACTATAATATTGCTCGTCGGGCCGCTTACTATATTATTACACATCGGACCGCCTACTATAATATTGATCATCGGGCCACCTACTATAATATTACACATCAGGCCGCCTTACTATAATATTACACATCGGGCCGACTACTATAATATTGATCATCAGGCCAACTACTATAATATTGATCATCGGGCCGTCTACTATAATATTGATCATCGGGCCGTCTACTATAATATTAACCATCGGGCCACCTACTATAATATTACACATAGGGCCGACTACTATAATATTACACATCGGGCCGCCTACTATAATATTACACATCGGGTCGTCTACTATAATATTACACATCGGGCCGAGACTACTATAATATAACACACCTGGCCGCCTACTATAATATTACACACCTGGCCGCCTACTATAATATTAATCATCATGTCGCTTACTATAATATCGATCATCGGGCCGCCTACTATAATATTAAACATCAAGCCGCCTATTATAATATTACACATCGGGTCGCCTACTATAATATTACACATCCGGCCGACTACTATCATATTACACATCAGGCCGCCTACTATAATATTGATCATCAGGTCGCTTACTATAATATCGATCATCGGGCCGACTACTATAATATTACACATCGGACCGACTGCTATAATATTACACATCAGGCCGCCTACTATAATATTGATCATCGGGCCGACTACTATAACATTAAACATCAGGCCGACTACTGTTGTATTGATCATCGGGCCGCCTACTATAATATTACACATCGGGCCGACTACTATAATATTACACATCGGGCTGCCTACTATAATATTAACCATCGGGCCGCCTACTATGATATTATACATCAGGCCTCCTACTATAATATTGATCATCAGGCCGCCTACTGTAATATTAACCATCAGGCAGCCTACTATAATATTAACCATCGGGCCGCCTACTATAATATTGATCATCGGGCCGCCTACTGTTATATTGATCATCGGGCCGACTACTATAATATTAACCATCGGGCCACCTACTATAATATTACACATCGGGCCGCCTATTGTTATATTGATCATCGGACCGCCTACTATAATATTGATCATCGGGCCGCCTACTGTTATATTGATCATCGGGTCGACTACTATAATATTAACCATCGGGCCACCTACTATAATATTACACATCGGGCCGCCTATTGTTATATTGATCATCGGACCGCCTACTATAATATTGATCATCGGGCCGCCTACTGTTATATTGATCATCGGGCCGACTACTATAATATTAACCATCGGGCCACCTACTATAATATTACACACCTGGCCGCCTACTTTTATATTACACACCTGGCCGCCTACTATTATATTACACATCGGGCCGCCTACTATAATATTACACATCGGGTCGCTTACTATAATATTCATCATCAGGCCGACTACTATAATATTACACATCGGGCCGCCTACTATAATATTGATCATCGAGCCGACTATTATTATATTACACATCGGGCCGCCTATTATAATATTACACATCGGGCCGACTACTATAATATTGATCATCAGGCCGCCTTCTATAATATTGATCATCGGGCCGACTACTATAATATTGATCATCGGGCCGCCTACTATAATATTACACATCGGGCCGACTACTATAATATTGATCATCGGACCGACTACAATAATATTACAAATCGGTCCGCCTACTATAATATTGATCATCGGGCCGCCTGCTATAATATTACACATCAGGCCGACTACTATAATATTAAACATCGGGCCGACTACTATAACATTAAACATCAGGCCGACTACTGTTGTATTGATTATCGGGCCGCCTACTATAATATTACACATCGGGCCGCCTACTATAATATTGATCATCAGGCCGCCTACTATAATATTAACCATCGGTCCGCCTACTATAATATTGATCATCGGGCCGCCTACTATAATATTAACCATCATGCCGCCTACTATAATATTAACCATCATGCCGCCTACTATAATATTAAACACCTGGCTGCCTACTATAATATTGATCATCGGTCCGCCTACAATAATATTGATCATCGGGCCGCCTACTATAATATTAATCATCGGGCCGACTACTATAATATTACACACCTGGCCGCCTACTATAATATTACACATCGGGCCGACTACTATAATATTACACATTGGGCTGCCTACTATAATATTAACCATCGGGCCGCCTACTATGATATTATACATCAGGCCTCCTACTATAATATTACACATCGGGCCGACTACTATAATATTACACATCGGGCTGCCTACTATAATATAACACATCGGGCCGACTACTATAATATTACACATCGGGCTGCCTACTATAATATAACACATCTTGCCGACTACTATAATATTGATCATCGGGCCGCCTACTGTTATATTGATCATCGGGCCGACTACTATAATATTAACCATTGGGCCACCTACTATACTACTATAATATTACACATCGGGCCGCCTATTGTTATATTGATCATCGGACCGCCTACTATAATATTGATCATCGGGCCGCCTACTGTTATATTGATCATCGGGCCGACTACTATAATATTATCCATCGGGCCACCTACTATAATATTACACACCTGGCCGCCTACTATTATATTACACATCGGGCCGCCTACTATAATATTACACATCGGGTCGCTTACTATAATATTCATCATCAGGCCGACTACTATAATATTACACATCGGGCCGCCTACTATAATATTGATCATCGAGCCGACTATTATTATATTACACATCGGGCCGCCTACTATAATATTACACATCTGGCCGCCTACTATAATATTGATCATCAGGTCGCCTTCTATAATATTGATCATCGGGCCGACTACTATAATATTGATCATCGGGCCTACTATAATATTACACATCGGGCCGACTACTATACTATTGATCATCGGGCCGCCTGCTATAATATTACACATCAGGCCGACTACTATACTATTAAACATCGGGCCGACTACTATAACATTAAACATCAGGCCGACTACTGTTGTATTGATCATCGGGCCGCCTACTATAATATTACACATCGGGCCGCCTACTATAATATTGATCATCAGGCCGCCTACTATAATATTGATCATCGGGCCGCCTACTATAATATTAATCATCATGCCGCCTACTATAATATTAAACTCATGGCTGCCTACTATAATATTGATCATCGGTCCGCCTACAATAATATTGATCATCGGGCCGCCTACTATAATATTAATCATCGGGCCGACTACTATAATATTACACACCTGGCCGCCTACTATAATATTACACATCGGGCCGACTACTATAATATTACACATTGGGCTGCCTACTATAATATTAACCATCGGGCCGCCTACTATGATATTATACATCAGGCCTCCTACTATAATATTACACATCGGGCCGACTACTATAATATTACACATCGGGCTGCCTACTATAATATAACACATCTTGCCGACTACTATAATATTACACATCGGGCTGCCTACTGTTATATTGATCATCGGGCCGACTTCTATAATATTAACCATTGGGCCACCTACTATAATATTACACATAGGGCCGCCTATTGTTATATTGATCATCGGACCGCCTACTATAATATTGATCAACGGGCCGCCTACTGTTATATTGATCATCGGGCCGACTACTATAATATGAACCATCGGGCCACCTACTATAATATTACACACCTGGCCGCCTACTATTATATTACACATCGGGCCGCCTACTATAATATTACACATCGGGTCGCTTACTATAATATTCATCATCAGGCCGACTACTATAATATTACACATCGGGCCGCCTACTATAATATTGATCATCGAGCCGAATATTATTATATTACACATCGGGCCGCCTATTATAATATTACACATCGGGCCGACTACTATAATATTACACACCTGGCCGCCTACTATAATATTGATCATCAGGGCGCCTTCTATAATATTGATCATCGGGCCGACTACTATAATATTGATCATCGGACCGACTACAATAATATTACAAATCGGTCCGCCTACTATAATATTGATCATCGGGCCGCCTGCTATAATATTACACATCAGGCCGACTACTATAATATTAAACATCGGGCCGACTACTATAACATTATATTATTATTAATATTATAGTAGGTGGCCCGATGTGTAATATTACAGTAGGCGGCCAGGTGTGTAATATTATAGTAGGCGGCCAGGTGTGTAATATTATAGTATGCGGCCAGGTGTGTAATATTATAGTAAGCAGCCTGATGATTAATATTATAGTAGGCGGCCCGATGTGTAATATTATAGTAGTCGGCCCGATGATCAATATTACAGTAGGCGGCCCGATCATTAATATTATAGTAGGAGACCCGATGATCAATATTACAGTAGGCGGCCCGATTACACATCGGGCCGCCTACTATAATATTGATCATCGGGCCGACTACTATAATATTGATCATCGGGCCGACTACTATAATATTACACATCGGGCCGCCTACTATAATATTGATCATCGGGCCGACTACTATAATATTGATCATCGGGCCGCCTACTATAATATTAAACATCAGGCCGCCTACTATAATATTGATCGTCGAGCCGCCTACTATAATATTAATCATCGGGCTTACAACTATAATATTACACATCAGGCCTCCTACTATAATATTGATCATCGGTCCACCTACTATAATATTACACATCGGGCCACCTACTATAATATTACACATCGGGCCACCTACTATAATATTACACATCAGGCCGCCTACTATAATATTAAACACCTGGCCGCAATAATATTGATCATCGGGCCACCTACTATGATATTACACATCGGGCCGTCTACTATAATATTACACATCAGGCCGCCTACTATAATATTAAACACCTGGCCGCAATACTATTGATCATCGGGCCACCTTCTATAATATTAGTCATCGGGCCGACTACTATAATATTAACCATCGGGCCGCCTACTATGATATTATACATCAGGCCTCCTACTATAATATTACACATCGGGCCGTTTACTATAATATTATACATCAGGCCGCCTACTATAATATTAAACACCTGGCCGCAATAATATTGATCATCGGGCCACCTACTATAATATTACACATCGGGCCGTCTACTATAATATTAACCATCGGGCCGCCTACTATAATATTAGTCATCGGGCCGACTACTATAATATTAACCATCGGGCCGCCTACTATGATATTATACATCAGGCCTCCTACTATAATATTACACAACGGTCCGCCTACTATAATATTACACATCGGGCTGCCTACTATGATATTACACATCGGGCCGTCTACTATAATATTACACATCAGGCCGCCTACTATAATATTAAACACCTGGCCGCAATACTATTGATCATCGGGCCACCTTCTATAATATTAGTCATCGGGCCGACTACTATAATATTAACCATCGGGCCGCCTACTATGATATTATACATCAGGCCTCCTACTATAATATTACACATCGGGCCGTCTACTATTATATTACACATCGGGCCGACTACTATAATATTAACCATCGGGCCGCCTACTATGATATTATACATCAGGCCTCCTACTATAATATTACACATCGGGCCGTCTACTATAATATTACACATCAGGCCGCCTACTATAATATTAAACACCTGGCCGCAATAATATTGATCATCGGGCCACCTACTATAATATTACACATCGGGCCGTCTACTATAATATTAACCATCGGGCCGCCTACTATAATATTAGTCATCGGGCCGACTACTATAATATTAACCATCGGGCCGCCTACTATAATATTACACACCTGGCCGCCTACTATAATATTACACAACGGTCCGCCTAGTATAATATTAAACATCAGGTCTCCTACTATAATATTAACCATCGGGTCGCTTACTATGATATTAATCATCGGGCCGACTACTATAATATTAACTATCGGGCCGCCTACTATAATATTACACATCGGGCCGCTTACTATAATATTACACATCGGGCCGCCTACTATAATATTAAACACCTGGCCGCCTACTGTAATATTGATCATCGGGACGACTACTATAATATTACGCATCAGGCCGCCTACTGTAATATTACACATCGGACCGACTGCTATAATATTACACATCGGGCCGTCTAATATAATATTGATCATCGGGACGACTACTATAATATTACACATTGGGCCGCCTACTATAATATTACACACCTGGCCGCCTACTATAATATTAACCATCGGGCCGACAACTATAATATTAACCATCGGGCCGCCTACTATAATATTGCTCGTCGGGCCGCTTACTATATTATTACACATCGGACCGCCTACTATAATATTGATCATCGGGCCACCTACTATAATATTACACATCAGGCCGCCTTACTATAATATTACACATCGGGCCGACTACTATAATATTGATCATCAGGCCAACTACTATAATATTGATCATCGGGCCGTCTACTATAATATTGATCATCGGGCCGTCTACTATAATATTAACCATCGGGCCACCTACTATAATATTACACATAGGGCCGACTACTATAATATTACACATCGGGCCGCCTACTATAATATTACACATCGGGTCGTCTACTATAATATTACACATCGGGCCGAGACTACTATAATATAACACACCTGGCCGCCTACTATAATATTACACACCGGACCGACTACTATAATATTGATCAACGGGCCGACTAATATAATATTGATCAATAGGCCGCCTACTATAATATTGATCATCGGGCTGCCTACTATAATATTGATCATCGGGCCAACTACTATAATATTGATCATCGAGCCGACTACTATAATATTAACCATCAGGCTGCTTACTATAATATTGATCATCGGGCTGCCTACTATGATATTACACATCGGGCCGACTACTATATTATTACACATCGGGCCGCCTACTGTAATATTAACCATCAGGCCGCTTAATATAATATTGATCATCGGGCCGCTTACTATAATATTAACTATCAGGGCGCCTACTATAATATTGATCATCGGACTGCCTACTCTAATATTGATCATCGGTCTGCCTACTATAATATTGATCATCGGGCCGCCTACTATAATATTACACATCGGGTCGCTTACTATAATATTACACATCAGGCCGACTACAATAATGTTAACCATCAGGCCGCCTACTATAATATTGATCATCTGGCCGACTACTATAATATTACAGATCGGGTCGCTTACTATAATATTGATCATCAAGCCGCCTACTATAATATTGATCATCGGGCTGCCTACTATTATATTGATCATCTGGCCGACTACTATAATATTACAGATTGGGTCGCTTACTATAATGTTGATCATCAAGCCGCCTACTATAATATTGATCATTGGGTCGCTTACTATAATGTTGATCATCAAGCCGCCTACTATAATATTGATCATTGGGTCGCCTACTATAATATTACATATCGGGCCGCCTACTATAATAGTGATCATCAGGTCGCCTTCTATAATATAGATCATCGGGCCGCTTACTATAATATAGATCATCGGGCCGACAACTATAATATTGATCATCGGGCCGCCTACTATAATGTTGATCATCAAGCCGCCTACTATAATATAGATCATCGGGCCGCTTACTATAATATTGATCATCGGGCCGCCTACTATAATATAGATCATCGGGCCGCTTACTATAATGTTGATAATCGGGCCGCCTACTATAATATTACACATCGGGTCGGTTACTATAATATTGATCATTAGTCCGTCTACTATAATATTACACACCTGACCGCCTACTATAATATTACACATCGGGCCGCCTACTGTAATATTACACATCGGGCCGCCTACTGTAATATAGATCATCGGGCCGCCTACTGTAATATAGATCATCGGGCCGCCTACTATAATATTGATCATCGGGCCGACTACTATAATATTACACATCAGGCCGCCTACTGTAATATTGATCATCGGGCCGCCTACTGCAATATTAATCATCGGGCCGCCTACTATAATATTAAACATCAGGCCGCCTACTATAATATTGATCATCGGGCCGACTACTATAATATTACACATCAGGCCGCCTACTATAATATTACACATCGGGCCGCCTACTATAATATTACACATCGGGCCGCCTACTATAATATTGATAATCGGGTCACCTACTATAATATTGATCATCGGGCCGCCTACTATAATATTAATCATCGGGCCGCCTACTATAATATTAAACACCTGGCCGCCTACTGTAATATTGATCATCGGGCCGTCTACTATGATATTAAACATCAAGCCGCCTACTATAATATTACACATCGGGCCGACAACTATAATATTGATCATCGGGTCACCTACTATAATATTAATCATCGGGCCGCCTACTATAATATTAAACACCTGGCCGCCTACTGTAATATTGATCATCGGGCCGCCTACTATGATATTAAACATGAAGCCGCCTACTATAATATTACACATCAGGCCGACTACTTTAATATTAATCATCGGGCCGTCTACTATAATATTAATCATCAGGTCGCCTACTATAATATTAATCATCGGGCCGCTTACTATAATATTGATCATCAGGCCGCCTACTATAATATTACACATCGGGCCGCCTACTGTAATATTATACATCGGGTCGCTTACTATAATATAGATCATCAAGCCGCCTACTATGATATAAACCATCGGGCCGCCTACTATAATATTGATCATCGGGCCGCCTACTATAATATTACACATTGGGTCGCTTACTATAATATTGATCATCGGGCCGCCTACTATAATATTACACATCGGGTCGCTTACTATAATATTGATCATCGGGCCGCCTACTATAATATTAACCATCGGGCCGACTACTATAATATTACACATCGGGTCGCTTACTATAATATTACACATCGGGCCGCCTACTATAATATTACACATCGGGTCGCTTACTATAATATTGATCATCGGGCCGCCTACTATAATATTACACATCAGGCCGCCTACTATAATATTAAACATCAGGAGGCCTACTGTAATATTGATCATCGGACCGCCTACTATAATATTAACCATCGGACCACCTACTATAATATTAATCATCAGGTCGCCTACTATAATATTAAACATCAGGCTGCTTACTATAATATTAAACACCTGGCCGCCTACTATAATATTACACATCTGGCCGACTTCTGTAATATTAACCATCGGGCCGCATACTATAATATTGATCATCGGGCCGCCTACTATAATATTGATCATCTGGCCGACTACTATAATATTATACATCGGGCCGCCTACTATAATATTGAGCATCGGACCGCCTACTATAATATTGATCATCTGGCCGACTACTATAATATTAAACATCAGGCCTCCTACTATAATATTAAACATCAGGCCTCCTACTGTAATATTACACATCGGACCGCCTACTATAATATTACACATCGGGCCGCCTACTATAATATTAAACATCAGGCCTCCTACTATAATATTAAACATCAGGCCTCCTACTGTAATATTACACATCGGGCCGCCTACTATAATATTACACATCGGGCCGCCTACTATAATATTATACACCTGACCGCCTACTATAATATTAAACATCAGGCCGACTACTATAATATTAACCATCGGGCCGCCTACCATAATATCAACCATCGGACCGCCTACTGTAATATTAACCATCGGGCCGCCTACTATAATATTACACATCATGCCGCCTACTGTAATATTGATCATCAGGCCGACTTCTATAATATTAACCATCGGGCCGCCTCCTATAATATTACACATCGGGTCGCTTACTATAATATTGATCATCGGGTCGCCTACTATAATATTGATCCTCGGGTCGCCTACTATAATATTGATCTTCGGGCCGCCTACTATAATATTGATCATCGGGCCGCCTACTATAATATTCATCATCGAGCCTCCTACTATAATATTACACACCTGGCCGCCTACCTAAATATTACACACCTGGCCGCCTACTATAATATTGACCATCGGGACGACTACTATAATATTACACACCTGGCCGCCTACTATAATATTACACATCTGGCCGCCTACTATAATATTGATCATCGGACTGACTACTATAATATTACACACCTGGCCGCCTACTATAATATTACACACCTGGCCGCCTACTATAATATTACACACCTGGCCGCCTACTATAATTATGATCATCGGGCCGCCTACTATAATATTACACACCTGGCCGCCTACTGTTATATTGATCATCGGGGCGCCTACCTAAATATTACACACCTGGCCGCCTACTATAATATTGACCATCGGGACGACTACTATAATATTACACACCTGGCCGCCTACTATAATATAACACATCGGGCCGCCTACTATAATATTGATCATCAAGCCGACTACTATAATATTAACCATCGGGCCGCCTACTATAATATTAATAATCGTGTCGACTACTATAATATTAAACATCGGACCACCAACTATAATATTAACCATCGGGCCGACTACTATAATTATGATCATCGGGCCGCCTACTATAATATTACACACCTGGTCGCCTACTGTTATATTGATCATCGGGGCGCCTACTGTTATATTGATCATCGGGCCCACTAATATAATATTAAACACCTGGCTGCCTACTATACTATTACACACCTGGCCGCCTACTATAATATTGATCATCGGGCCGACTACAATAATATTAATTATCGCGCCGCCTACTATAATATTAAACATCGTGCCGCCTACTATAATATTACACATCGGGCCGCTTACTATAATATTTCACATCGGGCCGCCTACTATAATATTACACATCGGGCCGCTTACTATAATATTACACATCGGGCCGCTTACTATAATATTAATCATCGGGCCGCTTACTATAATATTGATCATCGGGCCGCCTACTATAATATTACACATCGGGCCGCTTACTATAATATTAATCATCGAGACGCCTACTATAATATTACACATCGGGCCGCTTACTATAATATTAATCATCGGGCCGCTTACTATAATATTGATCATCGGGCCGCCTACTATAATATTACACATCGGGCCGCCTAATATAATATTGATCATCTGGCCGCCTACTATAATATTACACATCGGGCCGCCTACTATAATATTGATCATTGGGCCGCTTACTATAATATTGATCATCGGGCCGCCTACTATAATATTACACATCGGGCCGCTTACTATAGTATTAATCATCATGCCGCCTATTATAATATTACACATCGGGCCGCTTACTATAATATTTCACATCGGGCCGACTACTATAATATTACACATCGGGCCGCCTACTGTAATATTATACATCGGGTCGCTTACTATAATATAGATCATCAAGCCGCCTACTATGATATTAACCATCGGGCCGCCTACTATAATATTGATCATCGGGCCGCCTACTATAATATTACACATCGGGTCGCTTACTATAATATTGATCATCGGGCCGCCTACTATAATATTAACCATCGGACCGCCTACTATAATATTGATCATCGGGCCGCCTACTATAATATTAACCATCGGGCCGCCTACTGTAATATTGATCATCAGGCCGACTTCTATAATATTAACCATCGGGCCGCCTCCTATAATATTACACATCAGGTCGCTTACTATAATATTGATCATCGGGTCGCCTACTATAATATTGATCCTCGGGTCGCCTACTATAATATTGATCCTCGGGCCGCCTACTATAATATTGATCATCGGGCCGCCTACTATAATATTCATCATCGGGCCTCCTACTATAATATTACACACCTGGCCGCCTACCTAAATATTACACACCTGACCGCCTACTATAATATTGATCATCGGACTGACTACTATAATATTACACACCTGGCCGCCTACTATAATATTACACACCTGGCCGCCTACTATAATATTACACACCTGGCCGCCTACTATAATATAACACATCGGGCCGCCTACTATAATATAACACACCTGGCCGCCTACTATAATTATGATCATCGGGCCGCCTACTATAATATTACACACCTGGCCTCCTACTATAATATTGATCATCAAGCCGACTACTATAATATTAACCATCGGGACGACTACTATAATATTACACATCGGGCCGCCTACTATAATATTGATCATCGGGCCGCCTACTATAATATTAACCATCGGGCCGACTACTATAATTATGATCATCGGGCCGCCTACTATAATATTACACACCTGGTCGCCTACTGTTATATTGATCATCGGGGCGCCTACTGTTATATTTATCATCGGGCCCACTAATATAATATTAAACAACAGGCCGCCTACTATAATATTAATCATCGGGCCGACTACTATAATATTGATCATCGGGCCACCTACTATAATATTACACAACAGGCCGCCTACTATAATATTACACATCGGGCCGCTTACTATAATATTACACACCTGGCCGCCTACTATAATATTAATCATCGGGCCGCCTACTATAATATTGATCATCGGGCCCCCTACTATAATATTACACTTCGGGCCGCCTACTATAATATTGATCATAGAGCCGACTACTATAATATTACACACCTGGCCGCCTACTATAATATTAATCATCAGGCCGCCTACTATAATATTAATCATCAGGCCGCCTACTATAATATTAACCATTGGGCCGACTACTATAATATTACACATCGGCCGTCTAATATAATATTAACCATCGGGCCGCCTACTATAATATTACACATCAGGCCGCCTACTGTAATATTAACCATCGGGCCGCCTACTATAATATTAATCATCAGGCCGTCTAACATAATATTAACCATCGGGCCGTCTACTATAATATTAACCATCGGGCCGCCTACTATAATATTACACATCGGGCCGCCTACTATAATATTAACCATCAGGCCGCCTACTATAATATTAAACACCTGGCTGCCTACTATAATATTTATCATCTGGCCGACTACTATAATATTGATCATCGGGCCACAGACTATAATATTGACCATCAGGCCGACTACTATAATATTGATCATCGGGCCACAGACTATAATATTGATCATCGGGCCCCCTAATATAATATTGATAATCGGGCCCCCTAATATAATATTGATCATCGGGCCGCCTACTATAATATTGATCATCGGGCCCCCTAATATAATATTGATCATCGGGCCGCCTACTATAATATTGATCATCGGGCCACAGACTATAATATTACACACCAGGCCGCCTACTGTAATATTAAACATCTGGCCGCCTACTATAATATTGATCATCGGCCGCCTACTATAATATTACACATCTGGCCGCCTACTATAATATTAACCATCGGGCCGCCTACTATAATATTGATCATCGGGCCACCGACTGCAATATTAATAATCGGGCCGCCTACTATAATATTAAAAACCTGGCCGCCTACTATAATATTACACATCGGGCCGTCTACTATAATATTACACATTGGGCTGACTACTATAATATTACACATCGGGCCGCCTACTATAATATTACACACCTGGCCGTCTACTATAATATTACACATAGGGTCGCTTACTATAATAATAATCATCGGGCCGCCGACTATAATATTACACATCGGGTCGCTTACTATAATATTGATCATCGGGCCGCCTACTATAATATTACACATCGGGTCGCTTACTACAATAATAATCATCGGGCCGCCTACTATATTATTACACATCGGGCCGAATACTATAATATTGATCATCGGGCCGCCTACTATTACACATCGGGCCGAATACTATAATATTGATCATCGGGCCGACTACTATAATATTGAACATCGGACTGACTACTATTATTATTATTATATTATTAAGTTGTATTTATATAGCGCATCTTTCACCTTAGTGCCCAGATGCGCTTTACAATAAAATATATTAAAATACATACGAATACATACAAAGATTTAAAAGACAACAAAAGTTAATATTTCGTTAATAGATAAAAATAAGAAATGTTAAAAAAGAAGGTAAATCGTGGTATAAAATATCATTGAATTAAAATCTACATAAAGGCAGCAGTAAAAAGATGTGTTTTTAATTTAGATTTAAAAACTGACAATGATGGAATGCTTCTGAGAGAAAAGGGTAGTTTGTTCCAAAGTTTAGGAGCTCTTATAGAGAAAGCACGCTCTCCGTATGTCTTCAGCCTAGCATTGCGTTCCACAAGAAGAAAACTATCCTTACTCGATCGTAGGTTCCTCAAGGGCCTATAGAATGTCAGCAGATCAGTTAAATATGATGGAGCAAGATTACTGATACATTTAAAAGTTAATAATATAATTTTATAATCAATTCTAAAAGAAATGGGCAGCCAATGGAGCTCTCGGAGGATAGGTGTTATATGGTCATATCGTGAAGAACTAGTTACAAGTCGAGCAGCCGAGTTTTGCAGTCTCTGTAGTTTAAGGATAAGATTGTCATATAATATTGATCATCAGGCTGCTTACTGTAATATTAACCATCGGGCCACAGACTATGATATTACACCTCGGGCCGCCTACTATAATATTACACATCGGGCTGACTACTATAATATTACACACCTGGCCGAATACTATAATATTACACATCGGGCTTACTATAATATTGATCATCGGGCAACATACTATAATATTGACCATCGGGCCGCCTACTATAATATTAACCATCGGGCCGCCTACTATAATATTGATCATCGGGCCGACTACTGTAATATTACACATCGGGCCGCCTACTGTAATATTACACATCGGGTCGCTTACTATAATATTGATCATCGGGCCGCCTGCTATAATATTAAACATCGGACCGCCTACTATAATATTACACATCGGACCGCCTACTATAATATTACACATCGGGCCGCCTACTATAATATTGATCATCGGGCCGCCTACTATAATATTACACGAGTCTAGGACAATTCCCCCCCCCCCCCCAGACAAGTGCCCCCTGCAAATCCGCCTACTATAATATTACACATCAGGCCGCCTACTATAATATTACACATCAGGCCGCCTACTATAATATTACACATCAGGCCGCCTACTATAATATTGATCATCGGGCCGACTACTATAATATTAAACATCAGGCCGCCTACTATAATATTGATCATTGGGCCGCCTACTATAATAGTGATCACCATGCCGCTTACTGTAATATTGATCATCAGGCCGACTACTATAATATTGATCATCGGGACGACTACTGCAATATTAATCATCAGGCCGCCTACTGTAATATTAATCATTGGGCCGACTACTATAATATTGATCATCAGGCCGCCTACTGCAATATTAATCACCGGGCCGACTACTATAATATTGATCATCAGGCCGCCTACTGCAATATTGATCATCAGGCCGCCTACTATTATATTGATGATCGGGCCGACTACTATAATGTTACACACCGGGCTTACTATAATATTGATCATTGGGCCGCCTACTATAAAATTAAACACCTGGCCGCCTACTATAATATTGAACATCAGGCCGCCTACTATAATATTACCCATCAGGCCGACTACTATAATATTACACATCAGGCCGCCTACTATAATATTAAACACCTGGCTGCCTACTATAATATTGATCATCGGGCTGCCTACTATAATATTATCCATTAGACCGCCTACTATAATATTAAACATTAAGCCGCCTACTATAATATTACACATCGGGCCGACTACTATAATATTACACATCGGGCCGACTACTATAATATTACACATTGGGCCGACTACTATAATATTAACCATTGGGCCGACTACTATAATATTACACATCAGGCCGACTACTATAATATTACACATCGGGTCGACTACTATAATATTAAACATCAGGCCGCCTACTATAATATTACCAATCAGGCCGACTACTATAATATTACACATCAGGCCGACTACTATAATATTACCCATCGGGCCGACTACTATAATATTACACATCAGGCCGACTACTATAATATTACACATCAGGCCGACTACTATAATATTACCCATCGGGCCGACTACTATAATATTACACATCTGGCTGCCTACTATAATATTAATCATCAGGCCGCCTACTATAATATTGATCATCAGGCCGCCTACTATAATATTACCCATCAGGCCGACTACTATAATATTACACATCAGGCCGACTACTATAATATTACACATCGGGCCGTCTACTCTAATATTAACCATCGGGCCGCATCCTAAAATATTGATCATCGAGCTGACTACTATAATATTACACATCGGGCCGACTACAATTATATTAAACACCTGGCCACCTACTATAATATTACACATCGGTCCGCATACTATAATATTCCACATGGGGCCGCCTACTATAATATTACACATCGGTCCGCATACTATAATATTCCACATGGGGCCGCCTACTATAATATTACACATCGGGTCGCTTACTATAATTTTACACACCTGGCCGCCTACTATAATATGACACATCGGGCCGACTACTATAATATTACACACCTGGCCGCCTACTATAATATGACACACCTGGCCGCCTACTATAATATGACACACCTGGCCGCCTACTATAATACTACACACCTGGCCGCCTACTATAATACTACACACCTGGCCGCCTACTATAATATGACACACCTGGCCGCCTACTATAATATGACACACCTGGCCGCCTACTATAATATTACACACCTGGCCGCCTACTATAATATTACACACCTGGCCGCCTACTATAATATTACACACCTGGCCGATTACTATAATATTAATCATCGGGCCGCCTACTATAATATTACACATCGGGTCGCTTACTATAATTTTACACACCTGGCCGCCTACTATAATATGACACACCTGGCCGCCTACTATAATATGACACACCTGGCCGCCTACTATAATATTACACACCTGGCCGCCTACTATAATATTGATCATCGGGCCGACTACTATAATATTACACATCGGGCCGCCTACTATAATATTACACACCCGGCCTCCTACTATAATATTACACATCGGGCCTCGTACTATAATACTACACACCTGGCCGCCTACTATAATATTACACACCTGGCCGCCTACTATAATATTACACACCTGGCCGCCTACTATAATACTACACACCTGGCCGATTACTATAATATTAATCATCGGGCCGCCTACTATAATATTACACACCTGGCCTCCTACTATAATATTACACATCGGGCCTCGTACTATAATACTACACACCTGGCCGACTACTGTAATATTACACATCGGGCCTCCTACTATAATACTACACACCTGGCCGACTACTATAATATTACACACCTGGCCGCCTACTATAATATTACACACCTGGCCGCCTACTATAATATGACACATCGGGCCGCCTACTATAATATTACACACCTGGCCGCCTACTATAATATTACACATCGGGCCGCCTACTATAATACTACACACCTGGCCGCCTACTATAATACTACACACCTGGCCGCCTACTATAATATTACACACCTGGCCGATTACTATAATATTAATCATCGGGCCGCCTACTATAATATTACACATCGGGTCGCTTACTATAATATTAATCATCAGGCTGCTTACTATAATTTTACACACCTGGCCGCCTACTATAATATTACACACCTGGCCGCCTACTATAATATTACACACCTGGCCGCCTACTATAATACTACACACCTGGCCGCCTACTATAATATTACACACCTGGCCGCATTATGACTGCCACGACCATGAGTCGTGTAGATATTGGGCGAAATGCATGGTTGCAATGCAGGGCAGGCACATGACGTTGGGGAATTTCGTTTCGTTTCTATTCAAACTATTCGTTGTTAATAAAGAGTCTTTAAGTTTCCACAAATTTTATATACTCAGCAAAATACTGTTGTAGTCTTGCATATAACTTGACAGATATAACTTTGCAGTGAATGCAGTTTGCAGGTTTTACTACAATGACAAAATACAAAATGTTAATAAGCACATGTTTACATAATAATAAAAGCAGGGGGAAAAAATAAGCTAATATCAATACAAATCACTCATGAATGCACAGTCAACTCACATATAATTATTTAAACGCAAATTATGACAATAATACTAATAATATTCAATTAATACAGCTAGCAGACGATTTTTACTTCAATAAGCCCATGTCTATACACGAGGGAAATGTCTGCTTCAATACAGTCAGAAAAACGAACAATAATACGATTAACATAAATGTCAGCGTTAAAATACACCGTTTACGTTTAGAGCGTTCCTTATAGTTTATTATGTGTCACTCACTATTTGTAGAAAACCATCTCTTCTTACGTTACGTTGCGTTTTATTACGTTTTCGTTGATTAATATTTCTTACAAAAATGGCGTTTGTCCTTGACCATGGGAAAATAATTTTCAGTCACGTGACTACACATATAATAGTACGGAAGGCAATCTATGCCAAAAAACACAAATATTTTTATATTTCGAAACAAACACACATTTCCTTTACTAGGAACACTTTTATTTATACAAATGACCTTTTGGCCGTAACACACCGGCCCCGTTAACTCCCTTAACACATAAACTAGGGCAAAAGGATCACTAATTTAGAAATCGGTCGCACTAGAGTAGGAGATTTTGTTTTAACTGTAGCACTTCTCACTATATCATTTTTATCTTTGAACACTTCAATAACACGTGCCATTTGCCAAAAATTACGTGGCTGATTTTCATCTACAATAAGCACTATATCACCATTATTTATGTTCCTTCTGGGCGTGTTCCATTTAACGCGTTGCTGCAATGTAACTAAATACTCCTTTCTCCAACGCTTCCAAAAGGAATCTGCGAGGAATTGTACACGTTTCCAGTATTTCCTGGCATATAAATCTTCTCTTACAAATTCACCAGGGGGAACAAGCCATTTCGTTCGTTGGGTTAAGAGTTGATTTGGTGTTATGGGATTTAAGTCTTTCGGATCGTCAGAAACAAAAGTCAACGGGCGACTATTAATGATCGATTCCACTTCACACATGAGGGTGATAAATGATTCGTTATTCAAACGTGGGTTGCCAGCTTCTCGTAGAAGTGAGTTTAATACCTTACGAACAGAACGAATCTGTCGTTCCCAGACTCCACCATGATGGCTACCACTGGGTGGATTGAACATCCATTTAATGTTTTGTTGAAGTAATTCATCGTTAATAACACTCTGATTCCATTTATCAATTTCTAACCGTAACTCTCGTTCCGCTCCACAGAAATTTGTACCGTTATCACTTCGGATTTCCAAAACTTGACCTCTTCTAGCTATAAATCGTCTCAAGGCTAAAATAAAAGAGCTAGTATCTAATGAGCAGGCGATCTCAATATGAACTGCCCTTACAACAAGGCAGGTGAACAAAACACCATAACGTTTAAGTTCTTTTCGTCCTTCTTTGACCAAAAATGGTCCGAAAAAGTCAACACCGGTGTAAGTAAAAACAGGTGCAGGAGTAACACGATTAGCAGGCAAATCTGCCATTTTCTGTTCCATAACAGGATTGTTTAATTTTCGACACGTTACACATTTAGAGAGTGTAAATCTAACTATAGAGTTACTGTTAATAATCCAATATTTCTCTCGAATAATTGATAAAGTGTGAGCTCTTCCAGAATGTCCTATACTCTGATGAACATGTCTAATAATTAAAACTGTAACATGTCCACTTTTAGGAATAACTATAGGGTACTTAGCTTCGTAAGGAATGTCGGCACGACTCAATCTTCCACCAACTCTAATTATACCCTTATCTAACCATGGATCTAACTTGGACAATGGACTTGATTTCTGTACTGTTAACTTCATTTTACCATCTTCAACTTTATCGCTACCATTTTGCTGATTATCTTTGACTGCTTTACTCAAAATCTTAATTTCATCTGAAAAAACTTGACCTTGGACAAATTTTAGAACTGCAATCTCAGCTGAATCAAGTTCATCAATACTCAAATCAGATTTCCAATCAGTGTGGTTATCAATACCTCGAACTTTGCCAATGAGGTATGATTTTACTCGTAACATAAATGCAACTGCTCGTTTCAGTCGATGAAAACTGGAAAATCGTTCTATAAGGTTCATCGTTGCATTGACCAAAGGGATAGCATCAGTAGCGAAAGTAAGCAAATCTGATCTTACCTCTGGATCGTTGGCTGGTATCAGCTTATCAATATTTTGGTCTGACCAGGTTTCTTTTGGTTGCCAAAGAAATTCCGGCCCCATTAACCATTGTGATGAGTTTAAAAATTCTTTAGGAGAGGTGCTTCTAGAAGTTAAGTCAGCTGGATTAAATTTGGTATCCACTTTATACCATTGACTAGGCTGCGTTTCTTTAAGGATTGTTGTAACTCTGTTTGCTACGAAAACATGGAACCGTTTACTTTTGTTATTGATGTATTTTAGTACGGTAGTACTGTCAGTCCAATAGGTGATATAATCTACCTGTAGATCTAATTCTTCTGATATCATATTTCCAACTTGAGTTGCCATCGTTGCTGCTTGTAGCTCCAACCTTGGAATTGTGACTGGTTTAATAGGTGATAGACGTGACTTTCCCATCAAAAATGAACAATGAATTTCATTTCTGTCGTTGATTATTCTTTGATAAGATACTGTGCCGTATCCTGAGGTGCTTGCATCTGCAAAGTGATGAAGCTCTGAGTAAACAATTGGACCAAAGTTTACTGGTTTAAGACATCTGTTTATTGTAAATTTCTCTAATATTGGTAATTCTTCTAACCACTTTCTCCATTCCATTTCATGATGATTTGGAATATCTTCATCCCATCCAATTTGTTCTCGGCAGAGATCTTGAAGAATTCGTTTGGCTTTTAATGTGACAGGTGCCACAAATCCTAGAGGGTCAAATACTGAGGCAATAATTGACAGTATTCCTCTCCGTGTTATTGGTTTGTCTTTGATGATTATCCGAAAACCAAATTGGTCATTCTCGATGCACCAATGCACACCTAATGCTCTTTCAATAGGTAAATCATCATATTCCAATTGAAGTTCTTTTACATCTTTAGCATGTCTGTCTTCATCAATACTTTTCAGGAAAGTGCGATTATTGCTGATAAATTTCGTAAGGTTGAATCCTCCTTTTGCGCATACATCGATGACTTCAGTTGCTACTTCTATGGCCTCTTGTACATCGTTGCAGGATTTCAACAGGTCATCAACATAAAAATTACGTTCAACTATTGATTTAACGTTGTGATCATAACATTCAGCATTATCTTTAGAAGTTTGACGTAGGGCGTAATTAGCGCAGCTAGGTGAAGAAACTGCACCAAATAAGTGTACTGTCATCTTAAATTCTTTTGGTTCTTCGTTGATGTTACCTTCTGGCCACCATACGAAGCGTAAAAAGTCTTGATGATTAGCGGGTACGTTGACTTGATAAAACATGGCCTCAACGTCTGCCATGAATGCAACTGGCTTCTCTCTGAATCTTGTTAATACACCTACTAATGATGATGTAAGATGAGGACCTTGTAATAAAGCGTTGTTCAGACTCTTATGTTGTAACTGGGCACTACAGTCGAAGACGACTCTTACTTTATCAGGCTTACGGGGATGATATACAGCGTGATGCGGTATGTACCAGACGTTACCATTCGTTACGTTCAGTTGATCTTCTGGTACTTGTACTGCATATTCCTTGCTGATGATGCCATTCATGAATTCAACATAATCTTTGAATAAAGTTGAATCTGATTGTAGTCTACGTTTGAGGTAAGAAAGTCTCTTCATAGCTTGAGCTTTGTTATTAGGAAGATAAGCTTCATCTTCTTTAAAGGGAAGTGGTATAACATAATGTCCTTCTGAATATTCTATATTATTACCAACTTTCTGCATAAATATTCTATCTTCTTTTGATGGACCAAGTTTATTTGAATCGTTGTCCTTAAAATCAGCTTCAAAAACATCTAAAAGTTTCTTTGTATCAATGTCTACTTCTTTAATTGATTCTGTGACAGCTAACTGATGACAGTTGACAAAAGGTTCACATTCTTTAACGATGATTCTGTTACAATCTACTATGAGGGGGGATACTTCAGCTTTAATTGGACCAGTTATAGACCAACCGAGTCTAGTACGTACAGCAAATGGACCATTATCTTGACTAGAAACAACTTCTAATGGTTCTATAGCCTTAGGACAGTTTGTACCAATTAAAAGTCCTATCTCTACACCAGGTAAAAAGTCATTGATGGGAACATCATTTAAATACTGCCAACGTTGGATGATTTCTGGAGTAGGAATTCTAGAAGTTGATGCAGGAATTTCATCTCTCAAGTAAGTTCTGGGTAAATCTATTGTATATTCACCATTCATATCAGAAATCTGTAAATTATCATATGCACAGCTATCAATCAAACTCTCTCCATGCATGGTACCAAGTAATAATTGCAAGTTATCTCCCTTTAAACCTAATCGTTGTACCACATCTAGTGTAACAAAACATCCACCAGAACCATTATCTTGAAAGGCATATGTAATGAGAGTACGTCTGTTACATCTAAGTCGGACAGGAACAATAGACATCAATAAGTCAGTTTCTGTTGTATCTTTAACAATGTAACTAGTAATGTTGACATAACCATTTTTAATAGCACCATTGGTTGTAGACAATTTTTGATCATTGGACTGTTTAACATTTGTCTGATTGGTTGATGATTTAAAGTTTGTAGATGATTTAGCAGTTTGTTGTAAATCAGAATTTGGCTTAAAGTTGCTACGTTGAAAACCATCAATATGAAATACAGTTGGATGAGGCTTTTGACAAATTGAGCAAGTTTTCTTCTTAGGACAATTTCTAGATTCATGATTAGTCTCTAAACAACCATAACACAGGAATTTAGTTCTTGCAAAATTTCTACGTTCTTCTACAGATATCTTTTTAAAGTCCTTACAGTCTTCTAAATTATGTAAACCATCACAAAAGATACATGTAACCTTTTCAGTTGTAGCTGTAACAAAACTTCTTTGTTTAGTGATTTGTGAACTATGTGTTGGTTTTGAATTGTGGGTTGTAGTTTGACTTCTAGCTGTTGAATTTTCATATTTTTTACCAAATACAGGATCGTTTAACATTTCTGCTTCACCTTCGACAAAGCGGACAAAGTCTTCAAAATCTGCAATTCTTTGTTTGTGTCTTTTTATGCTGTTAGTTTTTCTTCTCCAACGTTCCTTTGTAGCGTACGGTAATATATCCATTAACTCTAATAAATTCTTAGGGTGATTTAATTCATCTAAATAACCAATGTCAATCATTGCGTTTAGGCTACTTTTTAATGCTATGGAAAATTTATTCATTTGTGTCGGATTGTCGTATTTCATTGGAGTATACTTCAAAAGTTTGCTTAAATGAGCTTTAGCGATTTTATATTCATCACCAAATTTGTATATTAATTCTTTCTTAGCCTTTATAAAACCAAGTGCTGGTTGCATGTGTAGGTAACTACGAACAAGCTCATTTGGTTCACCAGTCGTTAACTGTTCTAAATAGTAAAGTTTATCAGTTGGATCAGAGATGTGCCGTTCGATCCTGTTTTCGAAGGCACGTAGGAAGGCCTGAAAGTCTAGGGGTTCTCCATTAAACTTGTCTACTTCGGGTTGAGGCAACAAAGACCTTTCATGTTGCTCGACAAGTATTGTGCTTAATCTATTTTGATTACGGATTAGTTCATTATAATCGTTTAAATGTGGAGGCATGATAACTGTAGGCTGAATAACAGGAAGCACATACTGTGGCATTTCAGAATGTGGCATTTCAGATTGTGGCATTTCAGGCTGTGGCATTTCAAAGGGTTGCTGTCCATCATGTCTTCTGTATATCAAAGAGTTTAAGCTGTGATTACTACCATTATTTGATAAAAGTCTATTTCTTGAAGAATGTTGAGAGAGTTGTGGGGTAAGCACTGGTGGTGAACGGTTTTGACCAGGAAGTCCAGTATAATTTGACCTATAAGTTCTATCAGTTCTGTTTGATCTAAAACTTCCGGACGAGGAGACAGAAGCTCTCTCAATGTCATCGTATTCATTCATCCACATGGCTATGATAAAATGTTAATTGAAATGTTACTATAAAAAGGCTTACACAAATACACAAAGTTTCTTTCATAAACAATATACCAGTATCGTTTAATACAGTTTGAATACACGTTTGACTAATTTGTCTTCACAGTTGTCTTTCATAATAAACACAGTTTATCTACACGATTGTCTTTGGTAAATATAAAACTAATATGACTGCCACGACCATGAGTCGTGTAGATATTGGGCGAAATGCATGGTTGCAATGCAGGGCAGGCACATGACGTTGGGGAATTTCGTTTCGTTTCTATTCAAACTATTCGTTGTTAATAAAGAGTCTTTAAGTTTCCACAAATTTTATATACTCAGCAAAATACTGTTGTAGTCTTGCATATAACTTGACAGATATAACTTTGCAGTGAATGCAGTTTGCAGGTTTTACTACAATGACAAAATACAAAATGTTAATAAGCACATGTTTACATAATAATAAAAGCAGGGGGAAAAATAAGCTAATATCAATACAAATCACTCATGAATGCACAGTCAACTCACATATAATTATTTAAACGCAAATTATGACAATAATACTAATAATATTCAATTAATACAGCTAGCAGACGATTTTTACTTCAATAAGCCCATGTCTATACACGAGGGAAATGTCTGCTTCAATACAGTCAGAAAAACGAACAATAATACGATTAACATAAATGTCAGCGTTAAAATACACCGTTTACGTTTAGAGCGTTCCTTATAGTTTATTATGTGTCACTCACTATTTGTAGAAAACCATCTCTTCTTACGTTACGTTGCGTTTTATTACGTTTTCGTTGATTAATATTTCTTACAAAAATGGCGTTTGTCCTTGACCATGGGAAAATAATTTTCAGTCACGTGACTACACATATAATAGTACGGAAGGCAATCTATGCCAAAAAACACAAATATTTTTATATTTCGAAACAAACACACATTTCCTTTACTAGGAACACTTTTATTTATACAAATGACCTTTTGGCCGTAACACGCATACTATAATATTACACACCTGGCCGCCTACTATAATATAACACATCGGGCCGCCTACTATAATATTGATCATCAAGCCGACTACTATAATATTAACCATCGGGCCGCCTACTATAATATTAATAATCGTGTCGACTACTATAATATTGATCATCGGGCCGCCTACAATAATATTACACATCGGGTCGTCTACTATAATATTGATCATTGGGCCACCTACTATAATATTAAACAACAGGCCGCCTACTATAATATTAATCATCGGGCCGACTACTATAATATTGATCATCGGGCCACCTACTATAAAATTACACAACAGGCCGCCTACTATAATATTACACATCGGGCCGCTTACTATAATATTACACACCTGGCCGCCTACTATAATATTAATCATCGGGCCGCCTACTATAATATTACACATCAGGCCGCTTACTATAATATTACACATCGGGCCGCCTACTATAATATTACACATTGGGCCGTCTACTATAACATAACACATCGGGCCGCCTACTATAATATTACACATCGGGCCGCCTACTATTATATTAATCATCGGGCCGCCTACTATAATATTGATCATCGGGCCCCCTACTATAATATTACACTTCGGGCCGCCTACTATAATATTGATCATAGAGCCGACTACTATAATATTACACACCTGGCCGCCTACTATAATATTAATCATCAGGCCGCCTACTATAATATTACACATCGGGCCGCCTACTATAATATTACACATCGGGCCGCCTACTATAATATTACACATTGGGCCGTCTACTATAACATAACACATCGGGCCGCCTACTATAATATTTAACACCTGGCCGCCTACTATAATATTAAACATCTTGTCGCCTACTATAATATTAATCATCGGGCCGCCTACTATAATATTGATCATCGGGTCGCCTACTATAATATTACACATCGGGCCGCCTACTATAATATTACACATCAGGCCGCCTACTGTAATATTAAACATCAGGACGCCTACTGTTATATTGACCATCGGGCCGCTTACTATAATATTAATCATCGGGCCGACTACTATAATATTAATCATCAGGCCGCCTACTATAATATTACACATCGGGCCGCCTACTATAATATTACACATCGGGCCGCCTACTATAATATTAACCATCAGGCCGCCTACTATAATATTACACATCGGGCCGCCTACTATAATATTACACATCGGGCCGCCTACTATAATATTACACATCGGGCCGCCTACTATAATATTAACCATCAGGCCGCCTACTATAATATTACACATCGGGCCGCCTACTATAATATTACACATCGGGCCGCCTACTATAATATTAACCATCGGGCCGCCTACTATAATATTGATCATCGGGCTGCCTACTATAATATTGATCATCGGGCTGCCTACTATAATATTACACATCGGGCCGCCTACTGTAATGTTGATCATCTGGCTGCCTACTATAATATTAAACATCAGGCTGCTTACTATGACATTGATCATCGGGCCGACTACTATAATATTACACACCTGGCCGCCTACTATAATATTACACATCGGACCGACTACTATAATATTGATCGTCGGGACGACTACTATAATATTACACATCGGGCCGCCTACTATAATATTACACATTGGGCCGTCTACTATAACATAACACATCGGGCCGCCTACTATAATATTTAACACCTGGCCGCCTACTATAATATTAAACATCTTGCCGCCTACTATAATATTAATCATCGGGCCGCCTACTATAATATTGATCATCGGGTCGCCTACTATAATATTACACATCGGGCCGCCTACTATAATATTACACATCAGGCCGCCTACTGTAATATTAAACATCAGGACGCCTACTGTTATATTGACCATCGGGCCGCTTACTATAATATTAATCATCGGGCCGACTACTATAATATTGATCATCGGGCCACCTACTATAAAATTACACAACAGGCCGACTACTATAATATTACACATCGGGCCGACTACTATAATATTACACATCGGGCCGACTACTATAATATTAAACATCAGGCCGCCTACTATAATATTACACATCGGGCCGACTACTATAATATTACACATCAGGCCGACTACTATAATATTACACATCAGGCCGCCTACTATAATATTAAACACCTGGCTGCCTACTATAATATTGATCATCGGGCTGCCTACTATAATATTATCCATTAGACCGCCTACTATAATATTAAACATTAAGCCGCCTACTATAATATTACACATCGGGCCGACTACTATAATATTACACATCGGGCCGACTACTATAATATTACACATTGGGCCGACTACTATAATATTAACCATTGGGCCGACTACTATAATATTACACATCAGGCCGACTACTATAATATTACACATCGGGTCGACTACTATAATATTAAACATCAGGCCGCCTACTATAATATTACCAATCAGGCCGACTACTATAATATTACACATCAGGCCGACTACTATAATATTACCCATCGGGCCGACTACTATAATATTACACATCAGGCCGACTACTATAATATTACACATCAGGCCGACTACTATAATATTACCCATCGGGCCGACTACTATAATATTACACATCTGGCTGCCTACTATAATATTAATCATCAGGCCGCCTACTATAATATTGATCATCAGGCCGCCTACTATAATATTACCCATCAGGCCGACTACTATAATATTGACCATCGGGCCGCATCCTAAAATATTGATCATCGAGCTGACTACTATAATATTACACATCATTCATGTTCATGTTCTGCGCATGCCCAGACACAAGCAGCGGTTTTTCACTCGGACCAAAATTTAATGTTATTTTTGATGCTACAACCTACTTTTGGAAACAGGAACTGATACAAATCTCCCATGGAGGTTATCTAGAAGCAATCTACGAAGCAAGAACTAAATACCTCGATCTACCAATTTTCTTATGTCATTTTCCAAACTTTTTTGACAACTACCGAAACGAGGCCAACATGGCGGCGCCCAGGTTACTAACATAAACAATGTTTCAACGTTTTTCTTGTTGTCAGCTGTACTGATAGCTACTAAAACAGCAAATATCCTTCACCAGAAGCTTGAGGACAGGTATAATTCACCCACGCATTACCCTCTCCATCCCCAAAACACCTATAATGGCTTAGATTGGTATTTTGCCAAACAGAACCGGATAACACCTACCGATAATGTGTATTCTTGGCTCCGTCATACGAAGAAACACTTTCCCTACAGCCTAAAATTTTCTAAAGACAGAAGCTCTCACAGACTTATCCTCCTACTGATCTCTGGAATTGAACCAAACCCTGGCCCAAGACGCCCAAGATTCCCATGTGGAATTTGCAAGAAAGCCTGTAAAAACAATGTGATAGCCTGTGACGATTGTGACACATGGATACATAAGTCATGTCTTGGGATGAATACCGTGGACTTTGAGAAACTTGGTAGCTGCGAGGCATCATGGTCATGTCCAACATGTGCCAAACCCAACAACTCCTCTACAACAGTTTACCATGTCCCAGACTCAGCATCTATCGATAATGCCCCCATAAACTTATCTACACAACCGTCCCGACTTGACAGCATCTCAGATGAGTCTATTCCATCTACATCAGGATCAAGCTCAAGCACAGAAAATTGCAGCACGTTATTCTCACCAACCAGATTTACTGATTGTCCAATCATGACATCCTCACCAAAGAAAAACAACACACCAGCACAGAAAGAAAGGACCAAGGAGACGTTAAGGATATTGAATATTAATTTCCAGAGCTTGCGAAAGAAAGGCCAACTCCTTGAAACCATCTTGGATACTACTAATGCCGACATAATTCTTGGAACAGAGACTTGGTTAGATGGAAACATAAAAAGCAGTGAAGTTTTCCCGCCTTACCTAAACCTAGATGTAGAGCGCAGAGACAGACCTTCCGATCCACACGGGGGTGTACTCATTGCAGCCAAAAATGACCTACAACTGGGAAACATCATTAGAAGTGACAGACTAGAACTAATAAGCGGCACCATCAAGTTGGAAGGACAGAAAAGGATGAGGATAGCATCCTACTACAGACCACCAACACAGATAGATGACCAAAGCATCTCCCAATACAAGGAGGAAATCGCATCCCTGAGGAAGGAAAGAAAGAATGATATATTTCTGATAGCAGGAGATTTCAACCTACCCGACATTAAATGGTCGGATCATACCATTGAGACTAACCAATACCCAGCAGTACTAAACAGAGCATACATAGACTCGGTAGCAGATAATGGACTAGAACAGATAGTGGACTTCCCAACGAGAGGGGATAACACGCTGGACCTCATTATGACAACACATCCATCATTTAAACATCGCTGTAAACCGATACCCTCAATAGGAAACGGCGACCATGACATTGTCCTGCTCGACGTAGCATGCAAAGCGACAAGACCAAAACCAACACGAAGGAAGATCTTACTATGGAAAAAGGCAGACATCAACAAAATACAAGAGGATATTGCTGTATATGGAAACAACTTCAGGGAAAGGACCTTTGATACAATGGACATCATGTGGACAGATTTTAAGGACACAATCCACTCCATCATGGAACACAGAGTACCATCAAAGACCACCAAACCAAGGCACTCAAACCCATGGATCAACACCAGAATAAGACAGAAAATTAACCAAAAGCACAGAGCCCATACTAAAGCCAGGAAGACAAAAAAGAAGAGGGACAAGGACAGATACAAAAAACTACAAAAGGAGGTTCAGTGGGAAACCAGAAAGGCCAACAAGGAATACATGACAGATGTCATCTGTGATAAAGACAACACAAAGAAATTCTGGTCCTACATAAAGAGCAAAGGCCAGGAGTTCATTGGAGTAGCACCATTGAAAGACAACCAGGGTTTTCTTCACAGTGATAACACAATGAAGGCAAACATACTCAATGATCAGTTCAAGTCGGTATTCACCCAGGAAGACCACACAAACTTCCCTGATAAAGGCCAAAGCCCATTTGACACCATGAATGAGATAAACATCAGCGAACATGGAGTACTGAAGTTACTTAAAACACAGAAACCACACAAAGCAACAGGCCCGGATGATATACCAGCATTTATCCTCAGATCAGCAGCAAACCAACTAGCACCTCTACTGACCCGGATCTACCAACGCTCCCTCGAAACCGGACAAGTTCCCCAAGACTGGAGAGACGCACTAGTAGTACCAATATACAAAAAAGGAGAGAGACATATAGCAGCCAATTATAGACCAGTATCTTTGACGTCAATAACATGTAAGATCCTAGAACATATCATCCATAGCAGTATAATGAAGCACTTCGATACCAACAAGATCCTAACAGATGCCCAACATGGCTTCCGAAAAAGACGCTCTTGCGAAACCCAACTTATAGGCACGGTCCATGAGATAGCCAGACGAATTGAAAATGGATCACAAGTAGACATCATTCTACTTGATTTTGCTAAAGCCTTTGACAAGGTTCCACACTCAAGATTACTACATAAACTGGCGTACTATGGAGTTGATGCCAAGACCACAAGCTGGGTGAAGTCATTTTTGGAAGACAGAAAACAGAATGTTGTCCTGGATGGTGCAACATCTACATCTGCCCCAGTAATGTCTGGTGTTCCACAAGGCTCAGTATTGGGACCCCTTTTATTCCTAGCCTACATCAACGACATGCCAGACATCATTCGACACTCTGAAACCAGACTTTTCGCTGACGATACCATTCTATTTCGGACAATCAACACCAAAGAAGACCATAGGTTATTACAAAAGGACCTTACAGCCTTAGAGACATGGGAAAAGACTTGGCAGATGGCATTTAATCCAACCAAGTGTACAGTTATAAGGGTAACATCTGGCAAACGCAAACATGCCCTAGATCAGCAGTACCAGCTCCATGGCCATACCCTTGAGATAGAGGACGCCAGCAAATACTTAGGCGTGACTATTACCAGCAACCTATCCTGGGACAGGCATGTTGACAATGTGGTAGCCAAAGGGAACAGAACTCTTGGATTTATCCGAAGGAACCTGAAAGACTGCCCAAAGCCAGTCAGGGAAGCCAGCTACACAACTCTCGTAAGACCCATAATAGAGTATGCTTCCACAGTATGGGATCCTACCACCCAAATGAAGATCAAGGCCCTTGAAAACGTGCAAAGAAGAGCTGCGCGATTCGTAGTGAAAGACTATACAAGCCGCACACCTGGCTGTGTAACCAATATGGTGGAAACTCTTGGTTGGCAGAGTCTGGAACAGAGGAGAAAAAACAATCGTCTCTGCCTGATGTACAAAATCCAGCACGACCTAGTTGACATCAACAAAGACCTATACACAAAAAACAGTGACAGAAGAACCAGAGGCCAACACAAATTATACCAAGAACGCATTACCAACACTGCTTACAGAAATTCGTTCTTCCCAAGAACGGTAGTTGATTGGAACTGTCTTCCAGCCACAGCAGCTGCGTCTCCATCTATTGAGGACTTCAGGGCTAACCTTGTCATAGTGGTTAGTCCTGTCAGCTATTAAACAACGACCCCATGTACAAATTTTTACCTGTATAATATACCCAGAACTTTTTAACTGTAAATAGTCCAGGGGATTGCTGTTGTGCGTGTCTGGGAACGCGTAAATAGTCCCGCAGAACTTAATACAGTCAGAGATTGACTCCAGTTCTATATCGAGAGAAGAAGAAGAAGAAGACATCGGGCCGACTACAATTATATTAAACACCTGGCCACCTACTATAATATTACACATCGGTCCGCATACTATAATATTCCACATGGGGCCGCCTACTATAATATTACACATCGGGTCGCTTACTATAATTTTACACACCTGGCCGCCTACTATAATATGACACATCGGGCCGCCTACTATAATACTACACACCTGGCCGCCTACTATAATATGACACACCTGGCCGCCTACTATAATATTACACACCTGGCCGCCTACTATAATATTACACACCTGGCCGCCTACTATAATACTACACACCTAGCCGCCTACTATAATATTACACACCTGGCCGCATACTATAATATTACACACCTGGCCGCCTACTATAATATAACACATTGGGCCGCCTACTATAATATTGATCATCAAGCCGACTACTATAATATTAACCATCGGGCCGCCTACTATAATATTAATAATCGTGTCGACTACTATAATATTACACACCTGGCCGCCTACTATAATATTAATAATCGTGTCGACTACTATAATATTAAACATCGGACCACCTACTATAATATTACACATCGGGTCGTCTACTATAATATTGATCATTGGGCCACCTACTATAATATTAAACAACAGGCCGCCTACTATAATATTAATCATCGGGCCGACTACTATAATATTGATCATCGGGCCACCTACTATAAAATTACACAACAGGCCGCCTACTATAATATTACACATCGGGCCGCTTACTATAATATTACACACCTGGCCGCCTACTATTATATTAATCATCGGGCCGCCTACTATAATATTGATCATCGGGCCCCCTACCATAATATTACACTTCGGGCCGCCTACTATAATATTGATCATAGAGCCGACTACTATAATATTACACACCGGGCCGCCTACTATAATATTAATCATCAGGCCGCCTACTATAATATTACACATCGGGCCGCCTACTATAATATTACACATCGGGCCGCCTACTATAATATTAACCATCAGGCCGCCTACTATAATATTACACATCGGGCCGCCTACTATAATATTACACATCGGGCCGCCTACTATAATATTAACCATCAGGCCGCCTACTATAATATTACACATCGGGCCGCCTACTATAATATTACACATCGGGCCGCCTACTATAATATTAACCATCGGGCCGCCTACTATAATATTGATCATCGGGCTGCCTACTATAATATTGATCATCGGGCTGCCTACTATAATATTACACATCGGGCCGCCTACTGTAATGTTGATCATCTGGCTGCCTACTATAATATTAAACATCAGGCTGCTTACTATGACATTGATCATCGGGCCGACTACTATAATATTACACACCTGGCCGCCTACTATAATATTACACATCGGACCGACTACTATAATATTGATCGTCGGGACGACTACTATAATATTACACATCGGGCCGCCTACTATAATATTACACATTGGGCCGTCTACTATAACATAACACATCGGGCCGCCTACTATAATATTTAACACCTGGCCGCCTACTATAATATTAAACATCTTGCCGCCTACTATAATATTAATCATCGGGCCGCCTACTATAATATTGATCATCGGGTCGCCTACTATAATATTACACATCGGGCCGCCTACTATAATATTACACATCAGGCCGCCTACTGTAATATTAAACATCAGGACGCCTACTGTTATATTGACCATCGGGCCGCTTACTATAATATTAACCATCGGGCTGCCTACTATAATATTACACATCGGGCCGCCTACTATAATATTAAACATCAGGACGCCTACTGTTATATTGACCATCGGGCCGACTACTATAATATTACACATCAGGCCGCCTACTATAATATTAACCATCGGGCCGACTACTATAATATTACACATCGGGCCGTCTACTATAATATTACACATCGGGCTGACTACTATAATATTACACATCAGGCCGCCTACTATAATATTAACCATTGGGCCGACTACTATAATATTACACATCGGGCCGTCTAATATAATATTAACCATCGGGCCGCCTACTATAATATTACACATCAGGCCGCCTACTGTAATATTAACCATCGGGCCGCCTACTATAATATTAATCATCAGGCCGTCTAACATAATATTAACAATCGGGCCGTCTACTATAATATTAACCATCGGGCCGCCTACTATAATATTACACATCGGGCCGCCTACTATAATATTAACCATCAGGCCGCCTACTATAATATTAAACACCTGGCTGCCTACTATAATATTTATCATCGGGCCGACTAGGGACTATAATATTAAACATTAAGCCGCCTACTATAATATTACACATCGGGCCGACTACTATAATATTACACATCGGGCCGACTACTATAATATTACACATTGGGCCGACTACTATAATATTAACCATTGGGCCGACTACTATAATATTACACATCAGGCCGACTTCTATAATATTACACATCGGGTCGACTACTATAATATTAAACATCAGGCCGCCTACTATAATATTACCAATCAGGCCGACTACTATAATATTACACATCAGGCCGACTACTATAATATTACCCATCGGGCCGACTACTATAATATTACACATCAGGCCGACTACTATAATATTACACATCAGGCCGACTACTATAATATTACCCATCGGGCCGACTACTATAATATTACACATCTGGCTGCCTACTATAATATTAATCATCAGGCCGCCTACTATAATATTGATCATCAGGCCGACTACTATAATATTACACATCAGGCCGCCTACTATAATATTACACATCGGGTCGCTTACTATAATTTTACACACCTGGCCGCCTACTATAATATGACACACCTGGCCGCCTACTATAATACTACACACCTGGCCGCCTACTATAATTTTACACACCTGGCCGCCTACTATAATATTACACACCTGGCCGCCTACTATAATATTACACACCTGGCCGCCTACTATAATATAACACATCGGGTCGCCTACTATAATATTACACACCTGGCCGCATACTATAATATTACACACCTGGCCGCCTACTATAATATAACACATCGGGCCGCCTACTATAATATTGATCATCAAGCCGACTACTATAATATTAACCATCGGGCCGCCTACTATAATATTAATAATCGGGTCCACTACTATAATATTAAACATCGGACCACCTACTATAATATTACACATCGGGTCGTCTACTATAATATTGATCATTTGGCCACCTACTATAATATTAAACAACAGGCCGCCTACTATAATATTAATCATCGGGCCGACTACTATAATATTGATCATCGGGCCACCTACTATAATATTACACAACAGGCCGCCTACTATAATATTACACATCGGGCCGCTTACTATAATATTACACACCTGGCCGCCTACTATAATATTAATCATCGGGCCGCCTACTATAATATTGATCATCGGGCCCCCTACTATAATATTACACTTCGGGCCGCCTACTATAATATTGATCATAGAGCCGACTACTATAATATTACACACCTGGCCGCCTACTATAATATTAATCATCAGGCCGCCTACTATAATATTACACATCGGGCCGCCTACTATAATATTACACATCGGGCCGCCTACTATAATATTAACCATCAGGCCGCCTACTATAATATTACACATCGGGCCGCCTACTATAATATTACACATCTGGCCGCCTACTATAATATTACACATCGGGCCGCCTACTATAATATTAACCATCAGGCCGCCTACTATAATATTACACATCGGGCCGCCTACTATAATATTACACATCGGGCCGCCTACTATAATATTAACCATCGGGCCGCCTACTATAATATTGATCATCGGGCTGCCTACTATAATATTGATCATCGGGCTGCCTACTATAATATTACACATCGGGCCGCCTACTGTAATGTTGATCATCTGGCTGCCTACTATAATATTACACATCGGGCCGCCTACTATAATATTAACCATCGGGCCGACTACTATAATATTACACATCGGGCCGTCTACTATAATATTACACATCGGGCTGACTACTATAATATTACACATCAGGCCGCCTACTATAATATTAACCATTGGGCCGACTACTATAATATTACACATCGGGCCGTCTAATATAATATTAACCATCGGGCCGCCTACTATAATATTACACATCAGGCCGCCTACTGTAATATTAACCATCGGGCCGCCTACTATAATATTAATCATCAGGCCGTCTAACATAATATTAACAATCGGGCCGTCTACTATAATATTAACCATCGGGCCGCCTACTATAATATTACACATCGGGCCGCCTACTATAATATTAACCATCAGGCCGCCTACTATAATATTAAACACCTGGCTGCCTACTATAATATTTATCATCGGGCCGACTAGGGACTATAATATTAAACATTAAGCCGCCTACTATAATATTACACATCGGGCCGACTACTATAATATTACACATCGGGCCGACTACTATAATATTACACATTGGGCCGACTACTATAATATTAACCATTGGGCCGACTACTATAATATTACACATCAGGCCGACTTCTATAATATTACACATCGGGTCGACTACTATAATTTTACACACCTGGCCGCCTACTATAATATGACACACCTGGCCGCCTACTATAATACTACACACCTGGCCGCCTACTATAATATTACACACCTGGCCGCATACTATAATATTACACACCTGGCCGCCTACTATAATATAACACATCGGGCCGCCTACTATAATATTGATCATCAAGCCGACTACTATAATATTAACCATCGGGCCGCCTACTATAATATTAATAATCGGGTCCACTACTATAATATTAAACATCGGACCACCTACTATAATATTGATTATCGGGCCGACTACTATAATATTGATCATCGGGCCGCCTGCTATAATATTACACATCGGGTCGTCTACTATAATATTGATCATTGGGCCACCTACTATAATATTAAACAACAGGCCGCCTACTATAATATTACACATCGGGTCGTCTACTATAATATTGATCATTGGGCCACCTACTATAATATTAAACAACAGGCCGCCTACTATAATATTAATCATCGGGCCGCCTACTATAATATTGATCATCGGGCCCCCTACTATAATATTACACTTCGGGCCGCCTACTATAATATTGATCATAGAGCCGACTACTATAATATTACACACCTGGCCGCCTACTATAATATTACACATCGGGCCGCCTACTATAATATTAACCATCAGGCCGCCTACTATAATATTACACATCGGGCCGCCTACTATAATATTACACATCGGGCCGCCTACTATAATATTACACATCTGGCCGCCTACTATAATATTACACATCGGGCCGCCTACTATAATATTAACCATCAGGCCGCCTACTATAATATTACACATCGGGCCGCCTACTATAATATTACACATCGGGCCGCCTACTATAATATTAACCATCGGGCCGCCTACTATAATATTGATCATCGGGCTGCCTACTATAATATTGATCATCGGGCTGCCTACTATAATATTACACATCGGGCCGCCTACTGTAATGTTGATCATCTGGCTGCCTACTATAATATTACACATCGGGCCGCCTACTATAATATTAACCATCGGGCCGACTACTATAATATTACACATCGGGCCGTCTACTATAATATTACACATCGGGCTGACTACTATAATATTACACATCAGGCCGCCTACTATAATATTAACCATTGGGCCGACTACTATAATATTACACATCGGGCCGTCTAATATAATATTAACCATCGGGCCGCCTACTATAATATTACACATCAGGCCGCCTACTGTAATATTAACCATCGGGCCGCCTACTATAATATTAATCATCAGGCCGTCTAACATAATATTAACAATCGGGCCGTCTACTATAATATTAACCATCGGGCCGCCTACTATAATATTACACATCGGGCCGCCTACTATAATATTAACCATCAGGCCGCCTACTATAATATTAAACACCTGGCTGCCTACTATAATATTTATCATCGGGCCGACTAGGGACTATAATATTAAACATTAAGCCGCCTACTATAATATTACACATCGGGCCGACTACTATAATATTACACATCGGGCCGACTACTATAATATTACACATTGGGCCGACTACTATAATATTAACCATTGGGCCGACTACTATAATATTACACATCAGGCCGACTTCTATAATATTACACATCGGGTCGACTACTATAATATTAAACATCAGGCCGCCTACTATAATATTACACATCGGGCCGTCTACTATAATATTACACATCGGGCTGACTACTATAATATTACACATCAGGCCGCCTACTATAATATTAACCATTGGGCCGACTACTATAATATTACACATCGGGCCGTCTAATATAATATTAACCATCGGGCCGCCTACTATAATATTACACATCAGGCCGCCTACTGTAATATTAACCATCGGGCCGCCTACTATAATATTAATCATCAGGCCGTCTAACATAATATTAACAATCGGGCCGTCTACTATAATATTAACCATCGGGCCGCCTACTATAATATTACACATCGGGCCGCCTACTATAATATTAACCATCAGGCCGCCTACTATAATATTAAACACCTGGCTGCCTACTATAATATTTATCATCGGGCCGACTAGGGACTATAATATTAAACATTAAGCCGCCTACTATAATATTACACATCGGGCCGACTACTATAATATTACACATCGGGCCGACTACTATAATATTACACATTGGGCCGACTACTATAATATTAACCATTGGGCCGACTACTATAATATTACACATCAGGCCGACTTCTATAATATTACACATCGGGTCGACTACTATAATATTAAACATCAGGCCGCCTACTATAATATTACCAATCAGGCCGACTACTATAATATTACACATCAGGCCGACTACTATAATATTACCCATCGGGCCGACTACTATAATATTACACATCAGGCCGACTACTATAATATTACACATCAGGCCGACTACTATAATATTACCCATCGGGCCGACTACTATAATATTACACATCTGGCTGCCTACTATAATATTAATCATCAGGCCGCCTACTATAATATTGATCATCAGGCCGACTACTATAATATTACACATCAGGCCGCCTACTATAATATTACACATCGGGTCGCTTACTATAATTTTACACACCTGGCCGCCTACTATAATATGACACACCTGGCCGCCTACTATAATACTACACACCTGGCCGCCTACTATAATATAACACACCTGGCCGCCTACTATAATATTACCCATCGGGCCGACTACTATAATATTACACATCTGGCTGCCTACTATAATATTAATCATCAGGCCGCCTACTATAATATTGATCATCAGGCCGACTACTATAATATTACACATCAGGCCGCCTACTATAATATTACACATCGGGTCGCTTACTATAATTTTACACACCTGGCCGCCTACTATAATATGACACACCTGGCCGCCTACTATAATACTACACACCTGGCCGCCTACTATAATTTTACACACCTGGCCGCCTACTATAATATTACACACCTGGCCGCCTACTATAATATTACACACCTGGCCGCCTACTATAATATAACACATCGGGCCGCCTACTATAATATTGATCATCAAGCCGACTACTATAATATTAACCATCGGGCCGCCTACTATAATATTAATAATCGGGTCCACTACTATAATATTAAACATCGGACCACCTACTATAATATTACACATCGGGTCGTCTACTATAATATTGATCATTGGGCCACCTACTATAATATTAAACAACAGGCCGCCTACTATAATATTAATCATCGGGCCGACTACTATAATATTGATCATCGGGCCACCTACTATAATATTACACAACAGGCCGCCTACTATAATATTACACATCGGGCCGCTTACTATAATATTACACACCTGGCCGCCTACTATAATATTAATCATCGGGCCGCCTACTATAATATTGATCATCGGGCCCCCTACTATAATATTACACTTCGGGCCGCCTACTATAATATTGATCATAGAGCCGACTACTATAATATTACACACCTGGCCGCCTACTATAATATTAATCATCAGGCCGCCTACTATAATATTACACATCGGGCCGCCTACTATAATATTACACATCGGGCCGCCTACTATAATATTAACCATCAGGCCGCCTACTATAATATTACACATCGGGCCGCCTACTATAATATTACACATCTGGCCGCCTACTATAATATTACACATCGGGCCGCCTACTATAATATTAACCATCAGGCCGCCTACTATAATATTACACATCGGGCCGCCTACTATAATATTACACATCGGGCCGCCTACTATAATATTAACCATCGGGCCGCCTACTATAATATTGATCATCGGGCTGCCTACTATAATATTGATCATCGGGCTGCCTACTATAATATTACACATCGGGCCGCCTACTGTAATGTTGATCATCTGGCTGCCTACTATAATATTAAACATCAGGCTGCTTACTATGACATTGATCATCGGGCCGACTACTATAATATTACACACCTGGCCGCCTACTATAATATTACACATCGGACCGACTACTATAATATTGATCGTCGGGACGACTACTATAATATTACACATCGGGCCGCCTACTATAATATTACACATTGGGCCGTCTACTATAACATAACACATCGGGCCGCCTACTATAATGTTTAACACCTGGCCGCCTACTATAATATTAAACATCTTGCCGCCTACTATAATATTAATCATCGGGCCGCCTACTATAATATTGATCATCGGGTCGCCTACTATAATATTACACATCGGGCCGCCTACTATAATATTACACATCAGGCCGCCTACTGTAATATTAAACATCAGGACGCCTACTGTTATATTGACCATCGGGCCGCTTACTATAATATTAACCATCGGGCTGCCTACTATAATATTACACATCGGGCCGCCTACTATAATATTAAACATCAGGACGCCTACTGTTATATTGACCATCGGGCCGACTACTATAATATTACACATCAGGCCGCCTACTATAATATTAACCATCGGGCCGACTACTATAATATTACACATCGGGCCGTCTACTATAATATTACACATCGGGCTGACTACTATAATATTACACATCAGGCCGCCTACTATAATATTAACCATTGTACCGACTACTATAATATTACACATCGGGCCGTCTAATATAATATTAACCATCGGGCCGCCTACTATAATATTACACATCAGGCCGCCTACTGTAATATTAACCATCGGGCCGCCTACTATAATATTAATCATCACGCCGTCTAACATAATATTAACCATCGGGCCGTCTACTATAATATTAACCATCGGGCCGCCTACTATAATATTACACATCGGGCCGCCTACTATAATATTAACCATCAGGCCGCCTACTATAATATTAAACACCTGGCTGCCTACTATAATATTTATCATCGGGCCGACTACTATAATATTGATCATCGGGCCACAGACTATAATATTGACCATCAGGCCGACTACTATAATATTGATCATCGGGCCACAGACTATAATATTGATCATCGGGCCCCCTAATATAATATTGATAATCGGGCCCCCTAATATAATATTGATCATCGGGCCGCCTACTATAATATTGATCATCGGGCCCCCTAATATAATATTGATCATCGGGCCGCCTACTATAATATTGATCATCGGGCCACAGACTATAATATTACACACCAGGCCGCCTACTGTAATATTAAACATCTGGCCGCCTACTATAATATTGATCATCGGGCCGCCTACTATAATATTACACATCTGGCCGCCTACTATAATATTAACCATCGGGCCGCCTACTATAATATTGATCATCGGGCCACCGACTGCAATATTAATAATCGGGCCGCCTACTATAATATTAAAAACCTGGCCGCCTACTATAATATTACACATCGGGCCGTCTACTATAATATTACACATTGGGCTGACTACTATAATATTACACATCGGGCCGCCTACTATGATATTACACACCTGGCCGTCTACTATAATATTACACATAGGGTCGCTTACTATAATGATAATCATCGGGCCGCCTACTATAATATTACACATCGGGTCGCTTACTACAATAATAATCATCGGGCCGCCTACTATATTATTACACATCGGGCCGAATACTATAATATTGATCATCGGGCCGCCTACTATAATATTGATCATCGGGCCGACTACTATAATATTGAACATCGGACTGACTACTATTATTATTATTATAAACTGACAGGCAAAAGAAACTTATCACTTTAAAAATCGTTGTATCAAACACAAAAAAGCTGGTACAGGTTTGAACCCCAGCAGCAAATATTTACCTAAATGCAACGTAATTATAACCACAACGCAGATTATCAAACGTAACTTCCCAAATAGTGCATGCATAAAAATGTGCAAAATGCGTTTTTGCGACATCGGTTCAAATGCACGTGCACGATTTTGGCAAAAATGACGAATTTGGACAGAACAGGTATTCTGTAAGTAAAAAACCACCAAAAATATGCCAAGACGTACGCAGACGCAACGAGAACAGCGATCGGTATGGCCAATATGGGAGCTTCTCAATGACAGTTAGTCAGAACCTTCAACTGCTCCCAGATCACCATCAGCAATTTGATAATTCGGTTCCAACAGACTGGACAGACCCAAGACCGACCAAAATCAGGAAAACGGAGGGTGGACAACACCGGCCGATGACCGCTACATCCGGCGGATTCATCTTCGAAACAGATGGGTGACGGCGGGGCCGACGGCAGTAACAACACTCGTTCATGTCATCAGCAGACAAACAGTTCTTCAAAGACCTTGATCAGTTGATGCACCGCGCATACCGACCCTCCTTTGGAATGACGTCGATCCGTCTACGTCGTACAATGGGAACAACCTGTACGTCGGTCGGAGCGACGTGACATGGTCAGAGTATTTTTTACAGATGGAAGTCGGTTCCCTATCTCCAGGATCACCTTAATCTTCAGCTGAAAAGGCGTGTACGACCTTCAGTGAACCGACAGGACCTTGAATAGGTTCTACAGAACTTACGGAACAGGATTCATATTGACGTTATCTGCCGCCTAACGACGTTAATGAGGAGGCGTGTGTCTGCGTGCATGTGTGCTCAGGATGGCCACACTCATTATTGATGACGTTTTGCCCGACTACTGTGTCATGGAATGAACTCTTTAAGCACTTTTGCAAAGAACTCTTTCGTGTAATTTTTAATTTTGACCCCTTGACCCTTCCTTTGTGTATTGTGGAGAATTGAATGTCGGCATTACAATGCATTTTCATTTTAATTTTTCGAAATTGATTTCTGTTTATAAATCAGTCATCATATATCTCACATATGCCTTTGCCTTTGATGTGTGGTCAAATGAAGTCGGTGATAAGTTTCTTTTGCCTGTTAGTTTATTATTAAGTTGTATTTATATAGCGCATCTTTCACCTTAGTGCCCAGATGCGCTTTACAATAAAATATATTAAAATACATACGAATACATACAAAGATTTAAAAGACAACAAAAGTTAATATTTCGTTAATAGATAAAAATAAGAAATGTTAAAAAAGAAGGTAAATCGTGGTATAAAATATCATTGAATTAAAATCTACATAAAGGCAGCAGTAAAAAGATGTGTTTTTAATTTAGATTTAAAAACTGACAATGATGGAATGCTTCTGAGAGAAAAGGGTAGTTTGTTCCAAAGTTTAGGAGCTCTTATAGAGAAAGCACGCTCTCCGTATGTCTTCAGCCTAGCATTGCGTTCCACAAGAAGAAAACTATCCTTACTCGATCGTAGGTTCCTCAAGGGCCTATAGAATGTCAGCAGATCAGTTAAATATGATGGAGCAAGATTACTGATACATTTAAAAGTTAATAATATAATTTTATAATCAATTCTAAAAGAAATGGGCAGCCAATGGAGCTCTCGGAGGATAGGTGTTATATGGTCATATCGTGAAGAACTAGTTACAAGTCGAGCAGCCGAGTTTTGCAGTCTCTGTAGTTTAAGGATAAGATTGTCATATAATATTGATCATCAGGCTGCTTACTGTAATATTAACCATCGGGCCACAGACTATGATATTACACCTCGGGCCGCCTACTATAATATTACACACCTGGCCGAATACTATAATATTACACATCGGGCTTACTATAATATTGATCATCGGGCAACATACTATAATATTGACCATCGGGCCGCCTACTATAATATTAACCATCGGGCCGCCTACTATAATATTGATCATCGGGCCGACTACTGTAATATTACACATCGGGCCGCCTACTGTAATATTACACATCGGGTCGCTTACTATAATATTGATCATCGGGCCGCCTGCTATAATATTAAACATCGGACCGCCTACTATAATATTATACATCGGACCGCCTACTATAATATTACACATCGGGCCGCTTACTATAATATCAAACATCGGGCCGCTTACTGTAATATTAACCATCAGGCTGACTACTATAATATTGACCATCAGGCCGCCTACTATAATATAACACATTGGGCCGACTACTATAATATTACACATCCGGCCGCCTACTGTAATATTACACATCGGGCCGCCTACTGTAATATTGATCATCGGGCCGACTACTATAATATTACACATCGGGCCGCCTACTATAATACTACACACCTGGCCGCCTACTATAATATTACACATCGGGCCGCCTACTGTAATATTGATCATCGGGCCGACTACTATAATATTACACATCGGGTCGCTTACTATAATATAGATCATCGGGCCGACTACTATAATATTACACATCTGGACGCTTACTATAATATTACACATCGGGCCGCCTACTGTAATATTAACCATCGGGCCGACTACTATAATATTACACATCTGGCCGCCTACTATTATATTACACATCGGGCAGCCTACTGTAATATTGATCATTGGGTCGTTTACTATAATATTGATCATCGGGCCGCCTACTATAATATAGATCATCGGGCCGCCTACTATAATATTGATCATCGGGCCGCTTACTATAATATTGATCATCGGGCCGCCTACTATAATATTACACATCATGCCGCCTACTGTAATATTACACATCGGGCCGTCTATTACTGTGTAGTATTATTACACATCGGGACGCCTACTATAATATTACACATCGGGCCTACTATAATATTAACCTTCGGGCCTACTATAATATTACACATCGGGCAGCCTACTATAATATTACACATCGGGCCGACTACTGTAATATTACACATCGGGCCGCCTACTAAAATATTACACATCATGCCGCCTACTGTAATATTACACATCGGGCCGACTACTACTGTGTAGTATTATTACACATCGTGACGTAATACCGTAATATTGATCATTGGGCCGCCTACTATAATATTGATCATCGGGTCGCCTACCATAATATTGATCATCAGGCCGCCTACTGTAATATTACACATCAGGCCGACTACTATAATATTGATCATCGGGCCGCCTACTATAATATTACACATCGGGTCGCTTACTTTAATATTAACCATCGGGCCGCCTACTATAATATTACACACATGGCCGCCTACTATAATATTACACATCGGGCCGACTACTATAATATTAACCATCGGGCCGACTACTATAATATTACACATCGGGCCGACTACTATGATATTACACATCGGGCCGCCTACTATAATATTACACATCCGGCCGCCTACTATAATATTACACATCCGGCCGCCTACTATTATATTGATAATCGGGCCGACTACTATAATATTAATCATCGGGCCGCCTACTATAATATTACACATCGGACCGCCTACTATGATATTACACATCATAGAGCCGACAACCATAATATTAACCATCGGGCCGACTACTATAATTTTACACATCGGGCCGACTACTATAATATTACACACCTGGCCGCCTCCATAATATTGATCATAGAGCCGACGAATATAATATTACACATCGGGCCGACTACTATAATATTACACATTGGGCCGCCTACTATAATATTTACCATCAGGCCGCCTACTATAAAATTAACCATCGGGCCGCCTACTATAATATTACACATCAGGCCGACTACTATAATATTACACACCTGGCCGCCTACTATAATATCAATCTTCGGGCCGATTACTGTAATATTACACATCAGGCCGATTACTATAATATCAAACATCGGGCCGCTTACTATAATATTAACCACCAGGCTGACTACTATAATATTACACATCGGGCCACCTACTATAATATTACACATCGGGCCGCTTACTATAATATTACACATCGGGCCGCTTACTGTAATATTAACCATCAGGCTGACTACTATAATATTGACCATCAGACCGCCTACTATAATATCAAACATCGGGCCGCTTACTATGATATTAACCATCAGGCCGCCTACTATAATATTACACATCGGGCCACCTACTATAATATTACACATCGGGCCGCTTACTATAATATCAAACATCGGGCCGCTTACTGTAATATTAACCATCAGGCTGACTACTATAATATTGACCATCAGGCCGCCTACTATAATATTACACATTGGGCCGACTACCATAATATTGATCATCGGGCCGACTACTATAATATAGATCATCGGGCCGACTACTATAATATTACACATCTGGACGCTTACTATAATATTACACATCGGGCCGCCTACTGTAATATTAACCATCGGGCCGACTACTATAATATTACACATCTGGCCGCCTACTATTATATTACACATCGGGCCGCCTACTGTAATATTGATCATTGGGTCGTTTACTATAATATTGATCATCGGGCCGCCTACTATAATATAGATCATCGGGCCGCCTACTATGATATTGATCATCGGGCCGCTTACTATAATATTGATCATCGGGCCGCCTACTATAATATTACACATCATGCCGCCTACTGTAATATTACACATCGGGCCGTCTATTACTGTGTAGTATTATTACACATCGGGACGCCTACTATAATATTACACATCGGGCCGTCTACTATAATATTAACCTTCGGGCCTACTATAATATTACACATCGGGCAGCCTACTATAATATTACACATCGGGCCGACTACTGTAATATTACACATCGGGCCGCCTACTAAAATATTACACATCATGCCGCCTACTGTAATATTACACATCGGGCCGACTACTACTGTGTAGTATTATTACACATCGTGACGTAATACCGTAATATTGATCATTGGGCCGCCTACTATAATATTGATCATCGGGTCGCCTACCATAATATTGATCATCAGGCCGCCTACTGTAATATTACACATCAGGCCGACTACTATAATATTGATCATCGGGCCGCCTACTATAATATTACACATCGGGTCGCTTACTATAATATTAACCATCGGGCCGCCTACTATAATATTACACACATGGCCGCCTACTATAATATTACACATCGGGCCGACTACTATAATATTAACCATCGGGCCGACTACTATAATATTACACATCGGGCCGACTACTATGATATTACACATCGGGCCGCCTACTATAATATTACACATCCGGCCGCCTACTATAATATTACACATCCGGCCGCCTACTATTATATTGATAATCGGGCCGACTACTATAATATTAATCATCGGGCCGCCTACTATAATATTACACATCGGACCGCCTACTATGATATTACACATCGGGCCGATTACTATAATATTACACATCCGGCCGCCTACTATAATATTACACATCCGGCCGCCTACTATTATATTGATAATCGGGCCGACTACTATAATATTAATCATCGGGCCGCCTACTATAATATTACACATCGGGCCGTCTACTATAATATTAACCATCGGGCCGCCTACTGTAATATTGATCAACGGGTCTCCTACTATAATATTGATCATCGGGCCGCCTACTATAATATAGATCATCAAGCCGCCTGCTATAATATTACACATCGGGCCGACTACTATAATATTGATCATCGGGCCGCCTACTATAATATTGATCATCGGGCCGATTACTATATTATTAACCATCGGGCCGCCTACTATAATATTACACACCTGGCCGCCTACTATAATATTGATAGTATTACACACCTGGCCGCCTACTATAATATAGATTATCGGGCCTCCTACTGTAATATTGATCATCGGGCCGCCTACTGTAATATTAATCATCGGGCTGACTACTATAATATTAATCATCGGGCTGACTACTATAATATTGATCATCGGGCCGCCTACTATAATATTGATCATCGGGCCGATTACTATATTATTAACCATCGGGCCGCCTACTATAATATTACACACCTGGCCGCCTACTATAATATTGATAGTATTACACACCTGGCCGCCTACTATAATATAGATTATCGGGCCTCCTACTGTAATATTGATCATCGGGCCGCCTACTGTAATATTAATCATCGGGCTGACTACTATAATATTGATCATCGGGCTGACTACTATAATATTGATCATCGGGCTGCCTACTGTAATATTGATCATCGGGCCGCCTACTATAATATTGATCATCGGGCCGCCTACTATAATATAGATCATCAAGCCGCCTACTATAATATTACACATCGGGCCGACTACTATAATATTACACATCAGGCCGCCTACTATAATATTACACATCAAGCCGCCTACTATAATATTGATCATCGGGCCGACTACTATAATATTACACATCAGGCCGCCTACTATAATATTACACACCTGGCCGCATACTATAATATTACACATCAGGCCGCCTACTATAATATTACACATCAGGCCGCCTACTATAATATTGATCATCGGGCCGACTACTATAATATTACACATCAGGCCGCCTACTATAATATTACACATCAAGCCGCCTACTATAATATTGATCATCGGGCCGCCTACTATAATATTACACATCAGGCCGCCTACTATAATCGACTGTACTTACAACCATCCTGGTATATTTTATGGATCTATGTTGGATTGTAGATTAGTTCTGGTGTATAGCATTGGCAATCTAAAAGGTGGTATTCCCTTTAAAGCCAAATAAATTCAAACATTTGCATGTATTATCAGAATATGACCTAGTTGTTGAAGTAATTTGAATCACGAAACTATAAAGTTTTAAATATTAAAATGTCGAATAAGGCTATGTGTCGAATGTATATGTATATTAATGGTAAGTATATCAATGATAGGAAACTATTATAAAACATTAGACACGGTCTCCTCGACTTTTATCATCTTATTAAAGTGATATCTTATCTTATATGTCCACAACTCTCCCTCTAAATTTAATCATTCACATCAAATCCCCGGTCATCCATAATAATTAGCTGATAGAACTCAATTTCAGCTATCTGTATAGTCATCTAAATATTTACTTTACCAGCTGATAGAGCTCAATTTCAGCTATCTGTATAGTCATCTAAATATTTACTTTACCAGCTGATAGAACTCAATTTCAGCTATCTGTATAGTCATCTAAATATTAACTTTACCAGCTGATAGAGCTCAATTTCAGCTATCTGTATAGTCATCTAAATATTAACTTTACCAGCTGATAGAACTCAATTTCAGCTATCTGTATAGTCATCTAAATATTTACTTTACCAGCTGATAGAGCTCAATTTCAGCTATCTGTATAGTCATCTAAATATTTACTTTACCAGCTGATAGAGCTTAATTTCAGCTATCTGTATAGTCATCTAAATATTAACTTTACCAGCTGATAGAACTCAATTTCAGCTATCTGTATAGTCATCTAAATATTTACTTTACCAGCTGATAGAGCTCAATTTCAGCTATCTGTATAGTCATCTAAATATTACCTTTACCAGCTGATAGAGCTCAATTTCAGCTATCTGTATAGTCATCTAAATATTTACTTTACCAGCTGATAGAGCTCAATTTCAGCTATCTGTATAGTCATCTAAATATTAACTTTACCAGCTGATAGAACTCAATTTCAGCTATCTGTATAGTCATCTAAATATTTACTTTACCAGCTGATAGAACTCAATTTCAGCTATCTGTATAGTCATCTAAATATTTACTTTACCAGTTGATAGAGCTCAATTTCAGCTATCTGTATAGTCATCTAAATATTTACTTTACCAGCTGATAGAACTCAATTTCAGCTATCTGTATAGTCATCTAAATATTTACTTTACCAGCTGATAGAGCTCAATTTCAGCTATCTGTATAGTCATCTTAATATTTACTTTACCAGTTGATAGAGCTCAATTTCAGCTATCTGTATAGTCATCTAAATATTAACTTTACTAGCTGATAGAACTCAATTACAGCTATCTGTTTAGTCATCTAAATATTTACTTTACCAGCTGATAGAACTCAATTTCAGCTATCTGTATAGTCATCTAAATATTTACTTTACCAGTTGATAGAACTCAATTTCAGCTATCTGTTTAGTCATCTAAATATTTACTTTACTAGCTGATAGAACTCAATTTCAGTTATCTGTTTAGGCATCTAAATATTTACTTTACCAGCTGATAGAACTAAATTTCAGCTATCTGTTTAGGCATCTAAATAGTTACTTTACTAGCTGATAGAACTCAATTTCAGTTATCTGTTTAGGCATCTAAATATTTACTTTACCAGCTGATAGAGCTCAATTTCAGCTATCTGTATAGTCATCTAAATATTAACTTTACCAGCTGATAGAACTCAATTTCAGCTATCTGTATAGTCATCTAAATATTAACTTTACCAGCTGATAGAACTCAATTTCAGCTATCTGTTTAGTCATCTAAATATTTACTTTACCAGCTGATAGAACTAAATTTCAGCTATCTGTTTAGGCATCTAAATATTTACTTTACTAGCTGATAGAACTCAATTTCAGTTATCTGTTTAGGCATCTAAATATTTACTTTACCAGCTGATAGAGCTCAATTTCAGCTATCTGTATAGTCATCTAAATATTAACTTTACCAGCTGATAGAACTCAATTTCAGCTATCTGTATAGTCATCTAAATATTAACTTTACCAGCTGATAGAACTCAATTTCAGCTATCTGTTTAGTCATCTAAATATTTACTTTACCAGCTGGTAGAACTAAATTTCAGCTATCTGTTTAGGCATCTAAATATTTACTATACTAGCTGATAGAACTCAATTTCAGTTATCTGTTTAGGCATCTAAATATTTACTTTACTAGTTGATAGAGCTCAATTTCAGCTATCTGTATAGTCATCTAAATATTAACTTTACCAGCTGATAGAACTCAATTTCAGCTATCTGTTTAGTCATCTAAATATTTACTTTACCAGCTGATAGAACTAAATTTCAGCTATCTGTTTAGGCATCTAAATATTTACTTTACTAGCTGATAGAACTCAATTTCAGTTATCTGTTTAGGCATCTAAATATTTACTTTACCAGCTGATAGAGCTCAATTTCAGCTATCTGTATAGTCATCTAAATATTTACTTTACCAGCTGATATAGCTCAATTTCAGCTATCTGTATAGTCATCTAAATATTTACTTTACCAGCTGATAGAACTCAATTTCAGCTTTCTGTATAGTCATCTAAATATTTACTTTACCAGCTGATAGAACTCAATTTCAACTATTGAGCTCTATCAACTGGTTAAGTTAATATTTATATCTCCCATGAAAAGAAAACTAAAAACCGACTCTAAATCTATGGGTTATAGGTCCTTTCCGTGTTGTGCTTTTATTCCCTTGCGAGATTTGTATCTCACATGAAAAGAAAACTAAAAACCGACTCTAAATCTAACAATTCAGGGGTGAGGTCCTATCCGTGGTGTGCGAGTTTTGTATGAATTATAACAAGTTGTTCAGTATTAACAATTATTATTGAAAAGTGATCTTCCATGCATGATATTCAACCCAGTTGTAAACTTGATAATAATACAGGTCTATATATTACATGTAAACTTATACATAAATTATACGATCTCCCGCTGATATAGACGATGTGCTCTCTTAACAAACTGCAACTTTTTCAATACATGTATATGGTGTTTAAATGAAATATAGCTTATCGTTCTTCTTTTATCTACCTGTTTGGGTTTATAGGTACAAGCAATATATTGTTAATAGTCCAATGACCTTCAATAAGTCATCTTCACTCATAATTCCAGCTGTAAATGGATAGCCTACGGATGATCCGGGAAAGATCAGTACCAAGGACCAACTGTTAAAAAGCATCCATTACGAGACCTGAATTACTATAAATACAAATCAAGCAAGAAAATTTCAAAAATTCTTCCAGAGAATGGAAAAATTGAAAGCAATAAAGTAGTGGACCTTATTGGCATCCTTGTCAAATGTCTGTTTTTTATCCCCTGAATCCGTGGTTCTCAAATGCGGGGTCGCGACCCCAAGTGGGGTCGCAGAGACGAAATGGTGAGGTCGCGGGAACGACTTGGGGTCGCTGGGGTCGCGGGTTAATTTCCTGATTGTTTTTTTTTTCAATCTATTAATCCCTAGCACTGCCTTGAATCAGTGGCTATATACTATCTACAAAGATTTTCTATGAAAACTATTGTCTACGATATTGTTTACGAAAGTTACGAATTACAAGTTCGTGCAAGAAATATTCTATTCTATTCGCACGGGGTCACATGGGTAATGAATTCCGAAGTTTCCAGACTTTCAAAACACAGATAATGATACTGGCATACATGTAATACTTTATTAATGGTACTAATATATATGTACATTTTTAGATTAAATTATAGGTAAATGGTTGCTTTGTGACTAAAAGGGTTTGGCATGGGGTCGCAACAAGACGCTCGATGGTGGAAATGGGGTCGCGGGAAAAAATCGATGAGAACCACGGCCCTGAATGATTGTTTGTATTATTTATATTTCCAAGTACTACTGTATTAAAGAAGTGTGTTATATTCCATAATATTGTCTTGTGTTTTGTTATATTGCCAAGTACCAGTTTGGAGAAAGGAGACCTGAATTATTATAAATACAAATCAAGCAAGACAATTTCAAAAACTCATCCAAAGAATGGAACAATTGAAAGCAATAAAGTAGTGGAAAGTAGTGGACCATTTTTTATCACACTAGTGATTTTTTGTATTATTTTTACTTCCAGGTACACAACATCAACAACATCATCAACAGCAACTACATCAACATCAACAAATGGCAGTGGTGGCGGGAAGTTAAAATGGAGTTATGTACACGGTAATGACAAAGAAGGACTATTAGGTATAACAATCGGCCAGGCATTACAGAATACAGTAGAACGAGTACCAGATCAGGAAGCCTGTGTTTTCTATGAGGCTGGAATCAGAAAAACTAATGCTGAATTCCTGGAAGAGGTATGTACATCTGAAACATTTTGAAAGTTTTATGGGCGGCAGCAGGATATATTTGATCATATATTTATACCAGATCGTTTGCCCAGTGATACTACATCTTTTTACTGTGCAACTGCCCTCTGTCTCCTACGGCTATGCGGGTGTATGAGATGGTTACTAATTTACTATAAAAATCAACATAATATAATTATTTGTATCTACAGGTTGATCAATTTGCTGCTGGTTTATTATCACTAGGGTTAAAACGAGGAGAAAGAGTTGGAATTTGGGGTCCCAACTCGTATGAATGGTTGATTGTACAATATGCTACAGCAAGACTTGGTATTATATTGGTACGTCTTTTATTACATTTCTAAAAACATTATCCACATTTTAATCCTTTCCATAGCCGTAGGGGACCACAACTCAACAGGGGGGCAGATCGCCTTATTGCCCGAATTTTGATGATATTTTGCTCGTTTTTGTGGATTTTTTGCCCCCCTGCTCCCCTGTCTCCTATGGCCATGCTTTACTCTTGTTTAGTTACATCTAACTTTGTTTTTCTGTGAAAGTTGATAACTTTTGACTTTTTTCTCGTAGTAGCCTATCATTGGTTTCCAAAAACTCGCACCGAGTTTTATACTTCTGCCTTTAATATCAATAAGGAGTCTGTTTTTATGACCAGTTGGAAATTCATTCATTCATAACGTTAAGATCAAACCAGAAATATTAAACGCTTCGAATAGTTTATTTATCGACTGAAAAGGTTAATCTTTCTTCTATTACAAACTACTGTATTCGTTAATCCTCGATGTTTTCTGTAAACCATGATCTGTATGTTCCAGAGCGCCAGTGTAACGTTCATGGGAACCAGTTGAAACTACTGTAGAAAGAATGGACAAAAAATCTAAATTTTCAAACATTGGTCAATAGGAGTTTATATTCATCAAGGGACTTGTCTGGTTGCATAACTATACAACATATTACCTAAATAATCTGATAAATCCAGAAAATAATGTTTATATACAATAATTGAAAAGTGCTTAATCAAATTTAAGGCATTTATCAATTATAACCTGTTATTATATGGAAATTTACATAGTTTCATGGTTTTTTTTTTTGCATTCTGTTTGTATAATTTGGACATCGTTGATGAATATATACTCTTATTGACCAAGTTTGAGAACTTAATTTTTTTTTTCATTTTAAGAGGTTGTATCGCTTTAAAATATCGTTCATGGCTTCTGAATATAAAATGTAAAATGTATAAGTTATAAAAGTTATTGTTTTAACTAATTTCAGGTGAACATCAATCCTCAGTACAAACAACATGAACTGGAATATGCACTGAAAAAGGTTTGTAAAATTCTTTCTTGATATATGCCTACTTTTCTGGAATTGGTGATTGAAAATTTGAACAGCGCAATTTGATGCTGTCAGTGCCCCCGATACACATACAAAGGTTAAAAAAACACTTAAAGGGACAGTCTGAATTTTTTTTAAGTCAAAAAATTTTTTTGTTCAAATTTGTGAAAACTTTACACCAAAATCTGTAACTATGTGCCCTTTAATATATCTGAAAGTTTTAACTTAAAAAATCCATCCGTTAATTTTTAAACGCTAAAAACGTGCGAAAATTTTTAAAAGCCTTACGTAAGGTTTTTAAGTGTGTTATGTTTTTTGGACGCTGATAGGAAACTACTGAACGGATTTGAGTAAAATAAACGCCTAACTGTAGAGAAATGTCCCTGTTGTGTATCATAAAAGTTTCGGCTAGAAATTTTGAGCCATTTAAAGGGCAAACACCAAAAATGGGTCAAATTGCTTAATTAACAATAAGTACTCCCTGTTTGTAATTAACCCTTTACAATCAAATTCAGTTTGATCAAGAAGATATAGAGATACAATAAAGATACTTTGAATCACTTTCATGTAACATTTGCAACGTTTTTGTTTATAAACATTTTTTACAAAAAATACGGAATGGCCCTTTAACAATTCCTTCAATACGTATTTATGATTGTAAGTGTAAAGCGTTGATAATTAAGATGTACAGTATGTATGAAATGATGAAGTATTTATGTTTGTAGGTAGAGTGTAAAGCGTTGATAATTAAGATGTACAGTATGACAACTGACAAATTTGTGCGCATACAACCACCGCGAATTGACTTTTTACAAAGGGCTTAAGCCGATTCATTTGATATGCGAACGACCCTTTTTTGACCAACCTATGACAGTTTTGTGTGCTAAAACGTAATTTGCTTTAGAACAAGGGCGTTTACCCCCTCCGGAGTTAGGGTCACGGCTGACTCTCGCCAGAAATCTCTTAAGTCGCGATGGCGAAGCGGTTAGCGTGCTGGAGCCAAACTTGGGGGGTGCCCGGGATCGAGACCCCACCGAATCCTTTATTTTTTTTCAAAATTTCAAATTTTTTATTGATCTTATCCATCATACCAATGTTTTTTGGTCAACAACTGACACATTTGTGCGCATACCACCACCGCGAATTGACTTTTTACAAAGGGATTTAGCCCTCCCCAATCGGAACAAATGTTTGAGGGGCCCTACAAGCTTCCTATATTAATTTTTCGCCATGATTTTGTGCTGAAAAGATGCGTCATTGAACGCTGATTCGTTTGATATGCGAACGACCCATTTTTGACCAACCAATGACAGTTTTGTGTGCTAAAACGTGATTGGCTTTAGAACAAGGGCGTTTACCCCCCTCCGGAGTTAGGGTCACGGCTGACTCTCGCCAGAAATCTCTTAAGTCGCGGTGGCGAAGCGGTTAGCGTGCTGGAGCCACACTTAGGGGGCCCGGGATCGAGACCCCACCGAACCCTTTATTTTTTTCTTCAAAATTTCAAACTTTTTCTTGATCTTATTTATCATACCAATGTTTTTTGGTCAACAACTGACACATTTGTGCGCACACCACCACCGCGAATTGACTTTTTACAAAGGGCTTAAGCCCTCCCCAATCGGAACAAATGTTTGAGGGGCCCTACAAGCTTCCTATATTAATTTTTCGCCTCGATTTTGTGCTGAAAAGATGCGTCATTGAACGCTGATTCGTTTGATATGCGAACGACCCATTTTTGACCAACCTATGGCATTTTTCTGTGCTAAAACGTGATTGGCTTTAGAACAAGGGCGTTTACCCCCCTCCGGAGTTAGGGTCACGGCTGACTCTCGCCAGAAATCTTATCCATCATACCAATGTATTTTGGTCAACAACTGACACATTTGTGCGCATATCACCACCGCGAATAGACTTTTTACAAAGGTCTTTAGCCCTCCCCAATCGGAACAAATGTTTGAGGGGCCCTACAAGCTTCCTATATTATTAATTTTTCGCCGCGATTTCATGCTGAAAAGATGCATCATTGAACGCCGTTTCGTTTGATATGCGAACGACCCATTTTTGACCAACCTATGACAGTTTTGTGTGCTAAAACGTGATTGGCTTTAGAACAAGGGCGTTTACCCCCCTCCGGAGTTAGGGTCACGGCTGACTCTCACCAGAAATATCTTAAGTCGCGATGGCGAAGCGGTTAGCGTGCTGGAGCCACACTTAGGGGGGCCCGGGATCGAGACCCCACCGAACCCTTTATTTTTTTTTCAAAATTTCAAATTTTTTTTTGATCTTATCCATCATACCAATTTTATTTGGTCAACAACTGACACATTTGTGCGCATACCACCACCGCGAATTGACTTTTTAACAGAGGGCTTAAGCCCTCCCCAATCGGAACAAATGTTTGAGGGGCACTACAAGCTTCCTATATTAATTTTTCGCCACGATTTTGTGCTGAAAAGATGCGTCATTGAACGCTGATTCGTTTGATATGCGAACGACCCTTTTTTGACCAACCTATGACAGTTTTGTGTGCTAAAACGTGATTGGCTTTAGAACAAGGGCGTTTACCCCCTCCGGAGTTAGGGTCACGGCTGACTCTCGCCAGAAATATCTTAAGTCGCGATGGCGAAGAGGTTAGCGTGCTGGATCCACACTTAAGGGGGCCCGGGATCGAGACTCCACCGAACCCTTTATTTTTTTTTCAAAATTTCAAATTTTTTATTGATCTTATCCATCATACCAATGTTTTTTGGTCAACAACTGACACATTTGTGCGCATACCACCACCGCGAATTGACTATTTACAAAGGGCTTAATCCCTCCCCAATCGGAACAAATGTTTGAGGGGCACTACAAGCTTCCTATATTAATTTTTCGCCACGATTTTGTGCTGAAAAGATGCATCATTGAACGCTGATTCGTTTGATATGCGAACGACCCATTTTTGACCAACCAATGACAGTTTTGTGTGCTAAAACGTGATTGGCTTTAGAACAAGGGCGTTTACCCCCCTCCGGAGTTAGGGTCACGGCTGACTCTCGCCAGAAATGTCTTAAGTCGCGATGGCGAAGCGGTTAGCGTGCTGGAGCCACACTTAGGGGGGCCCGGGATCAAGACCCCACCGAACCCTTTATTTTTTTTTCAAAATTTCAAATTTTTTATTGATCTTATCCATCATACCAATGTTTTTTGGTCAACAACTGACACATTTGTGCGCATACCACCACCGCGAATTGACTTTTTACAAAGGGCTTAAGCCCTCCCCAATCGGAACAAATGTTTGAGGGGCCCTACAAGCTTCCTATATTAAATTTTCGCCACGATTTTGTGCTGAAAAAATGCACCATTGAACGCTGATTCGTTTGATATGCGAACGACCCTTTTTTGACCAACCTATGACAGTTTTGTGTGCTAAAACGTAATTGGCTTTAGAACAAGGGCGTTTATCCCCTCCGGAGTTAGGGTCACGGCTGACTCTCGCCAGAAATCTCTTAAGTCGCGGTTAGCGTGCTGGAGCCAAACTTGGGGGGTGCCCGGGATCGAGACCCCACCGAATCCTTTATTTTTTTTTCAAAATTTCAAATTTTTTATTGATCTTATCCATCATACCAATGTTTTTTGGTCAACAACTGACACATTTGTGCACATACCACCACCGCGAATTGACTTTTTACAAAGGGCTTAAGCCCTCCCCAATCGGAACAAATGTTTGAGGGGCCCTACAAGCTTCCTATATTAATTTTTCGCCACGATTTTGTGCTGAAAAGATGCGTCATTGAACGCTGATTCGTTTGATATGCGAACGACCCTTTTTTGACCAACCAATGACAGTTTTGTGTGCTAAAACGTGATTGGCTTTAGAACAAGGGCGTTTACCCCCCTCCGGAGTTAGGGTCACGGCTGACTCTCGCCAGAAATCTCTTAAGTCGCGATGGCGAAGCGGTTAGCGTGCTGGAGCCACACTTAGGGGGGCCCGAGATCGAGACCCCATCGAACCCTTGATTTTTTTTTCAAAATTTCAAATTTTTTTTTGATCTTATCCATCATACCAATGTTTTTTGGTCAACAACTGACACATTTGTGCGCATACCACCACCGCGAATTGACTTTTTACAAAGGGCTTAAGCCCTCCCCAATCGGAACAAATGTTTGAGGGGCCCTACAAGCTTCCTATATTAATTTTTCGCCACGATTTTGTGCTGAAAAGATGCGTCATTGAACGCTGATTCGTTTGATATGCGAACGACCCATTTTTGACCAACCAATGACAGTTTTGTGTGCTAAAACGTGATTGGCTTTAGAACAAGGGCGTTTACCCCCCTCCGGAGTTAGGGTCACGGCTGACTCTCGCCAGAAATCTTATCCATCATACCAATGTATTTTGGTCAACAACTGACACATTTGTGCGCATATCACCACCGCGAATTGACTTTTTACAAAGGGCTTTAGCCCTCCCCAATCGGAACAAATGTTTGAGGGGCCCTACAAGCTTCCTATATTATTAATTTTTCGCCACGATTTCATGCTGAAAAGATGCATCATTGAACGCCGTTTCGTTTGATATGCGAACGACCCATTTTTGACCAACCTATGACAGTTTTGTGTGCTAAAACGTGATTGGCTTTAGAACAAGGGCGTTTACCCCCCTCCGGAGTTAGGGTCACGGCTGACTCTCGCCAGAAATATCTTAAGTCGCGATGGCGAAGCGGTTAGCGTGCTGGAGCCACACTTAGGGGGGCCCGGGATCGAGACCCCACCGAACCCTTTATTTTTTTTTCAAAATTTCAAATTTTTTTTTGATCTTATCCATCATACCAATGTTTTTTGGTCAACAACTGACACATTTGTGCGCATACCACCACTGCGAATTGACTTTTTACAAAGGGCTTAAGCCCTCCCCAATCGGAACAAATGTTTGAGGGGCCCTACAAGCTTCCTATATTAATTTTTCGCCACGATTGTGTGCTGAAAAGATGCGTCATTGAACGCTGATTCGTTTGATATGCGAACGACCCTTTTTTGACCAACCTATGACAGTTTTGTGTGCTAAAACGTGATTGGCTTTAGAACAAGGGCGTTTACCCCCTCCGGAGTTAGAGTCACGGCTGACTCTCGCCAGAAATATCTTAAGTCGCGATGGCGAAGCGGTTAGCGTGCTGGATCCACACTTAAGGGGGCCCGGGATCGAGACTCCACCGAACCCTTTATTTTTTTTTCAAAATTTCAAATTTTTTATTGATCTTATCCATCATACCAATGTTTTTTGGTCAACAACTGACACATTTGTGCGCATACCACCACCGCGAATTGACTTTTTACAAAGGGCTTAATCCCTCCCCAATCGGAACAAATGTTTGAGGGGCACTACAAGCTTCCTATATTAATTTTTCGCCACGATTTTGTGCTGAAAAGATGCATCATTGAACGCTGATTCGTTTGATATGCGAACGACCCATTTTTGACCAACCAATGACAGTTTTGTGTGCTAAAACGTGATTGGCTTTAGAACAAGGGCGTTTACCCACCTCCGGAGTTAGGGTCACGGCTGACTCTCGCCAGAAATCTCTTAAGTCGCGATGGCGAAGCGGTTAGCGTGCTGGAGCCACACTTAGGGGGGCCTGGGATCGAGACCCCACCGAACCCTTTATTTTTTTTTCAAAATTTCAAATTTTTTATTGATCTTATCCATCATACCAATGTTTTTTGGTCAACAACTGACACATTTGTGCGCATACCACCACCGCGAATTGACTTTTTACAAAGGGCTTAAGCCCTCCCCAATCGGAACAAATGTTTGAGGGGCCCTACAAGCTTCCTATATTAATTTTTCGCCACGATTTTGTGCTGAAAAGATGCGTCATTGAACGCTGATTCGTTTGATATGCGAACGACCCTTTTTTGACCAACCTATGACAGTTTTGTGTGCTAAAACGTGATTGGCTTTAGAACAAGGGCGTTTACCCCCTCCGGAGTTAGGGTCACGGCTGACTCTCGCCAGAAATCTCTTAAGTCGCGATGGCGAAGCGGTTAGCGTGCTGGAGCCACACTTAGGGGGGCCCGGGATCCACACCCCACCGAACCCTTTAGTTTTTTTTTCAAAATTTCAAATTCTTTATTGATCTTATCCATCATACCAATGTTTTTTGGTCAACAACTGACACATTTGTGCGCATACCACCACCGCGAATTGACTTTTTACAAAGGGCTTAAGCCCTCCCCAATCGAAACAAATGTTTGAGGGGCCCTACAAGCTTCCTATATTAATTTTTCGCCACGATTTTGTGCTGAAAAGATGCGTCGTTGAACGCTGATTCGTTTGATATGCGAACGACCTATTTTTGACCAACCTATGACAGTGATTGGCTTTAGAAAAAGGGCGTTTACCCCCTCCGGAGTTAGGGTCACGGCTGACTCTCGCCAGAAATCTCTTAAGTCGCGATGGCGAAGCGGTTAGCGTGCTGGATCCACACTTAGGGGGGCCCGGGATCGAGACCCCACCGAACCCTTTATTTTTTTTTCAAAATTTCAAATTTTTTATTGATCTTATCCATCATACCAATGTTTTTTGGTCAACAACTGACACATTTGTGCGCATACCACCACCGCGAATTTACTTTTTACAAAGGGCTTAAGCCCTCCCCAATCGGAACAAATGTTTGAGGGGCCCTACAAGCTTCCTATATTAATTTTTCGCCACGATTTTGTGCTGAAAATATGCGTCATTGAACGCTGATTCGTTTGATATGCGAACGACCATTTTTTGACAAACCTATGACAGTTTTGTGTGCTAAAACGTGATTGGCTTTAGAACAAGGGCGTTTACCCCCTCCGGAGTTAGGGTCACGGCTGACTCTCGCCAGAAATATCTTAAGTCGCGATGGCGAAGCGGTTAGCGTGCTGGAGGCACACTTATGGGGGCCCAGGATCGAGACCCCACCGATCCCTTTATTTTTTTTCTTCAAAATTTCAAATTTTTTATTGATCTTATCCATCATACCAATGTTTTTTGGTCAACAACTGACACATTTGTGCGCATACCACCACCGCGAATTGACATTTTACAAAGGGCTTAAGCCCTCCCCAATCGGAACAAATGTTTGAGGGGCCCTACAAGCTTCCTATATTAATTTTTCGCCACGATTTTGTGCTGAAAAGATGCATCATTGAACGCTGATTCGTTTGATATGCGAACGACCCATTTTTGACCAACCTATGACAGTTTTGTGTGCTAAAACGTGATTGGCTTTAGAACAAGGGCGTTTACCCCCTCCGGAGTTAGGGTCACGGCTGACTCTCGCCAGAAATATCTTAAGTCGCGATGGCGAAGCGGTTAGCGTGCTGGATCCACACTTAGGGGGGCCCGGGATCGAGACTCCACCGAAGCCTTTATTTTTTTTTCAAAATTTCAAATTTTTTATTGATCTTATCCATCATACCAATGCTTTTTGGTCAACAACTGACACATTTGTGCGCATACCACCACCGCGAATTGACTTTTTAACAAAGGGCTTAAGCCCTCCCTAATCGGAACAAATGTTTGAGGGGCACTACAAGCTTCCTATATTAATTTTTCGCCACGATTTTGTGCTGAAAAGATGCGTCATTGAACGCTGATTCGTTTGATATGCGAACGACCCATTTTTGACCAACCAATGACAGTTTTGTGTGCTAAAACGTGATTGGCTTTAGAACAAGGGCGTTTACCCCCCTCCGGAGTTAGGGTCACGGCTGACTCTCGCCAGAAATCTTATCCATCATACCAATGTATTTTGGTCAACAACTGACACATTTGTGCGCATATCACCACCGCGAATTGACTTTTTACAAAGGGCTTTAGCCCTCCCCAATCGGAACAAATGTTTGAGGGGCCCTACAAGCTTCCTATATTATTAATTTTTCGCCACGATTTCATGCTGAAAAGATGCATCATTGAACGCCGTTTCGTTTGATATGCGAACGACCCATTTTTGACCAACCTATGACAGTTTTGTGTGCTAAAACGTGATTGGCTTTAGAACAAGGGCGTTTACCCCCCTCCGGAGTTAGGGTCACGGCTGACTCTCGCCAGAAATATCTTAAGTCGCGATGGCGAAGCGGTTAGCGTGCTGGAGCCACACTTAGGGGGGCCCGGGATCGAGACCCCACCGAACCCTTTATTTTTTTTTCAAAATTTCAAATTTTTTTTTGATCTTATCCATCATACCAATGTTTTTTGGTCAACAACTGACACATTTGTGCGCATACCACCACTGCGAATTGACTTTTTACAAAGGGCTTAAGCCCTCCCCAATCGGAACAAATGTTTGAGGGGCCCTACAAGCTTCCTATATTAATTTTTCGCCACGATTTTGTGCTGAAAAGATGCGTCATTGAACGCTGATTCGTTTGATATGCGAACGACCCTTTTTTGACCAACCTATGACAGTTTTGTGTGCTAAAACGTGATTGGCTTTAGAACAAGGGCGTTTACCCCATCCGGAGTTAGGGTCACGGCTGACTCTCGCCAGAAATATCTTAAGTCGCGATGGCGAAGCGGTTAGCGTGCTGGATCCACACTTAAGGGGGCCCGGGATCGAGACTCCACCGAACCCTTTATTTTTTTTTCAAAATTTCAAATTTTTTATTGATCTTATCCATCATACCAATGTTTTTTGGTCAACAACTGACACATTTGTGCGCATACCACCACCGCGAATTGACTTTTTACAAAGGGCTTAATCCCTCCCCAATCGGAACAAATGTTTGAGGGGCACTACAAGCTTCCTATATTAATTTTTCGCCACGATTTTGTGCTGAAAAGATGCATCATTGAACGCTGATTCGTTTGATATGCGAACGACCCATTTTTGACCAACCAATGACAGTTTTGTGTGCTAAAACGTGATTGGCTTTAGAACAAGGGCGTTTACCCACCTCCGGAGTTAGGGTCACGGCTGACTCTCGCCAGAAATCTCTTAAGTCGCGATGGCGAAGCGGTTAGCGTGCTGGAGCCACACTTAGGGGGGCCTGGGATCGACACCCCACCGAACCCTTTATTTTTTTTTCAAAATTTCAAATTTTTTATTGATCTTATCCATCATACCAATGTTTTTTGGTCAACAACTGACACATTTGTGCGCATACCACCACCGCGAATTGACTTTTTACAAAGGGCTTAAGCCCTCCCCAATCGGAACAAATGTTTGAGGGGCCCTACAAGCTTCCTATATTAATTTTTCGCCACGATTTTGTGCTGAAAAGATGCGTCGTTGAACGCTGATTCGTTTGATATGCGAACGACCCATTTTTGACCAACCTATGACAGTGATTGGCTTTAGAAAAAGGGCGTTTACCCCCTCCGGAGTTAGGGTCACGGCTGACTCTCGCCAGAAATCTCTTAAGTCGCGATGGCGAAGCGGTTAGCGTGCTGGATCCACACTTAGGGGGGCCCGGGATCGAGACCCCACCGAACCCTTTATTTTTTTTTCAAAATTTCAAATTTTTTATTGATCTTATCCATCATACCAATGTTTTTTGGTCAACAACTGACACATTTGTGCGCATACCACCACCGCGAATTTACTTTTTACAAAGGGCTTAAGCCCTCCCCAATCGGAACAAATGTTTGAGGGGCCCTACAAGCTTCCTATATTAATTTTTCGCCACGATTTTGTGCTGAAAATATGCGTCATTGAACGCTGATTCGTTTGATATGCGAACGACCATTTTTTGACAAACCTATGACAGTTTTGTGTGCTAAAACGTGATTGGCTTTAGAACAAGGGCGTTTACCCCCTCCGGAGTTAGGGTCACGGCTGACTCTCGCCAGAAATATCTTAAGTCGCGATGGCGAAGCGGTTAGCGTGCTGGAGCCACACTTAGGGGGGCCTGGGATCGAGACCCCACCGAACCCTTTATTTTTTTTTCAAAATTTCAAATTTTTTATTGATCTTATCCATCATACCAATGTTTTTTGGTCAACAACTGACACATTTGTGCGCATACCACCACCGCGAATTGACTTTTTACAAAGGGCTTAAGCCCTCCCCAATCGGAACAAATGTTTGAGGGGCCCTACAAGCTTCCTATATTAATTTTTCGCCACGATTTTGTGCTGAAAAGATGCGTCATTGAACGCTGATTCGTTTGATATGCGAACGACCCTTTTTTGACCAACCTATGACAGTTTTGTGTGCTAAAACGTGATTGGCTTTAGAACAAGGGCGTTTACCCCCTCCGGAGTTAGGGTCACGGCTGACTCTCGCCAGAAATCTCTTAAGTCGCGATGGCGAAGCGGTTAGCGTGCTGGAGCCACACTTAGGGGGGCCCGGGATCCACACCCCACCGAACCCTTTAGTTTTTTTTTCAAAATTTCAAATTCTTTATTGATCTTATCCATCATACCAATGTTTTTTGGTCAACAACTGACACATTTGTGCGCATACCACCACCGCGAATTGACTTTTTACAAAGGGCTTAAGCCCTCCCCAATCGAAACAAATGTTTGAGGGGCCCTACAAGCTTCCTATATTAATTTTTCGCCACGATTTTGTGCTGAAAAGATGCGTCGTTGAACGCTGATTCGTTTGATATGCGAACGACCCATTTTTGACCAACCTATGACAGTGATTGGCTTTAGAAAAAGGGCGTTTACCCCCTCCGGAGTTAGGGTCACGGCTGACTCTCGCCAGAAATCTCTTAAGTCGCGATGGCGAAGCGGTTAGCGTGCTGGATCCACACTTAGGGGGGCCCGGGATCGAGACCCCACCGAACCCTTTATTTTTTTTTCAAAATTTCAAATTTTTTATTGATCTTATCCATCATACCAATGTTTTTTGGTCAACAACTGACACATTTGTGCGCATACCACCACCGCGAATTTACTTTTTACAAAGGGCTTAAGCCCTCCCCAATCGGAACAAATGTTTGAGGGGCCCTACAAGCTTCCTATATTAATTTTTCGCCACGATTTTGTGCTGAAAATATGCGTCATTGAACGCTGATTCGTTTGATATGCGAACGACCATTTTTTGACAAACCTATGACAGTTTTGTGTGCTAAAACGTGATTGGCTTTAGAACAAGGGCGTTTACCCCCTCCGGAGTTAGGGTCACGGCTGACTCTCGCCAGAAATATCTTAAGTCGCGATGGCGAAGCGGTTAGCGTGCTGGAGGCACACTTATGGGGGCCCAGGATCGAGACCCCACCGATCCCTTTATTTTTTTTCTTCAAAATTTCAAATTTTTTATTGATCTTATCCATCATACCAATGTTTTTTGGTCAACAACTGACACATTTGTGCGCATACCACCACCGCGAATTGACATTTTACAAAGGGCTTAAGCCCTCCCCAATCGGAACAAATGTTTGAGGGGCCCTACAAGCTTCCTATATTAATTTTTCGCCACGATTTTGTGCTGAAAAGATGCATCATTGAACGCTGATTCGTTTGATATGCGAACGACCCATTTTTGACCAACCTATGACAGTTTTGTGTGCTAAAACGTTATTGGCTTTAGAACAAGGGCGTTTACCCCCTCCGGAGTTAGGGTCACGGCTGACTCTCGCCAGAAATATCTTAAGTCGCGATGGCGAAGCGGTTAGCGTGTTGGATCCACACTTAGGGGGGCCCCGGATCGAGACTCCACCGAACCCTTTATTTTTTTCAAAATTTCATATTTTTTATTGATCTTATCCATCATACCAATGTTTTTTGGTCAACAACTGAAACATTTGTGCGCATACCACCACCGCGAATTGACTTTTTACAAAGGGCTTAATCCCTCCCCAATCGGAACAAATGTTTGAGGGGCCCTACAAGCTTCCTATATTAATTTTTCGCCACGATTTTGTGCTGAAAAGATGCGTCATTGAACGCTGATTCGTTTGATATGCGAACGACCCTTTTTTGACCATCCTATGACAGTTTTGTGTGCTAAAACGTGATTGGCTTTAGAACAAGGGCGTTTACCCCCTCCGGAGTTAGGGTCACGGCTGACTCTCGCCAGAAATCTCTTAAGTCGCGATGGCGAAGCGGTTAGCGTGCTGGAGCCACACTTAGGGGGGCCCGGGATCGACACCCCACCGAACCCTTTAGTTTTTTTTCAAAATTTCAAATTCTTTATTGATCTTATCCATCATACCAATGTTTTTTGGTCAACAACTGACACATTTGTGCGCATACCACCACCGCGAATTGACTTTTTACAAAGGGCTTAAGCCCTCCCCAATCGGAACAAATGTTTGAGGGGCCCTACAAGCTTCCTATATTAATTTTTCGCCACGATTTTGTGCTGAAAAGATGCGTCGTTGAACGCTGATTCGTTTGATATGCGAACGACCCATTTTTGACCAACCTATGACAGTGATTGGCTTTAGAAAAAGGGCGTTTACCCCCTCCGGAGTTAGGGTCACGACTGACTCTCGCCAGAAATCTCTTAAGTCGCGATGGCGAAGCGGTTAGCGTGCTGGATCCACACTTAGGGGGGCCCGGGATCGAGACCCCTATGAACCCTTTATTTTTTTTTCAAAATTTCAAATTTTTTATTGATCTTATCCATCATACCAATGTTTTTTGGTCAACAACTGACACATTTGTGCGCATACCACCACCGCGAATTGACTTTTTACAAAGGGCTTAAGCCCTCCCCAATCGGAACAAATGTTTGAGGGGCCCTACAAGCTTCCTATATTAATTTTTCGCCACGATTTTGTGCTGAAAAGATGCATCATTGAACGCCGATTCGTTTGATATGCGAACGACCCATTTTTGACCAACCTACGACAGTTTTGTGTGCTAAAACGTGATTGGCTTTAGAACAAGGGCGTTTACCCCCCTCCGGAGTTAGGGTCACGGCTGACTCTGGCCATAAATCTCTTAAGTCGCGATGGCGATGCGGTTAGCGTGCTGGAGCCACACTTAGGTGGGCCCGGGATCGAGACCCCACTGAACCCTTTATTTTTTTTCTTCAAAATTTCAAATTTTTTATTGATCTTATCCATCATACCAATGTTTTTTGGTCAACAACTGACACATTTGTGCGCATACCACCACCGCGAATTGACTTTTTACAAAGGGCTTAAGCCCTCCCCAATCGAAACAAATGTTTGAGGGGCCCTACAAGCTTCCTATATTAATTTTTCGCCACGATTTTGTGCTGAAAAGATGCGTCATTGAACGCTGATTCGTTTGCGAACGACCCTTTTTTGACCAACCTATGACAGTTTTGTGTGCTAAAACGTGATTGGCTTTAGAACAAGGGCGTTTACCCCCTTTGGAGTTAGGGTTACGGCTGAATCTCGCCAGAAATATCTTAAGTCGTGATGGCGAAGCGGTTAGCGTGCTGGAGCCACACTTAGGGGGGCCCGGGATCGAGACCCCACAGAACCCTTTAGTTTTTTTTTCAAAATTTCAAATTTTTTATTGATCTTATCCATCATACCAATGTTTTTTGGTCAACAACTGACACATTTGTGCGCATACTACCACCGCGAATTGACTTTTTACAAAGGGCTTAAGCCCTCCCCAATCGGAACAAATGTTTGAGGGGCCCTACAAGCTTCCTATATTAATTTTTCGCCACGATTTTGTGCTGAAAAGATGCATCATTGAACGCCGATTCGTTTGATATGCGAACGACCCATTTTTGACCAACCTACGACAGTTTTGTGTGCTAAAACGTGATTGGCTTTAGAACAAGGGCGTTTACCCCCCTCCGGAGTTAGGGTCACGGCTGACTCTGGCCATAAATCTCTTAAGTCGCGATGGCGATGCGGTTAGCGTGCTGGAGCCACACTTAGGTGGGCCCGGGATCGAGACTCCACCGAACCCTTTATTTTTTTTTCAAAATTTCAAATTTTTTATTGATCTTATCCATCATACCAATGTTTTTTGGTCAACAACTGACACATTTGTGCGCATACCACCACCGCGAATTGACTTTTTACAAAGGGCTTAAGTCCTCCCCAATCGGAACAAATGTTTAAGGGGCCCTACAAGCTTCCTATATTAATTTTTCGCCACGATTTTGTGCTGAAAAGATGCATCATTGAACGCTGATTCGTTTGATATGCGAACGACCCATTTTTGACCAACCTATGACAGTTTTGTGTGCTAAAACGTGATTGGCTTTAGAACAAGGGCGTTTACCCCCCTCCGGAGTTAGGGTCACGGCTGACTCTCGCCAGAAATCTCTTAAGTCGCGATGGCGAAGCGGTTAGCGTGCTGGAGTCACACTTAGGGTAGCCCGGGATCGAGACCCCACCGAACCCTTTAGTTTTTTTTCAAAATTTCAAATTTTTTATTGATCTTATCCATCATACCAATGTTTTTTGGTCAACAACTGACACATTTGTGCGCATACTACCACCGCGAATTGACTTTTTACAAAGGGCTTAAGCCCTCCTCAATCGGAACAAATGTTTGAGGGGCCCTACAAGCTTCCTATATTAATTTTTCGCCACGATTTTGTGCTGAAAAGATGCATCATTGAACGCCGATTCGTTTGATATGCGAACGACCCATTTTTGACCAACCTGTGACAGTTTTGTGTGCTAAAACGTGATTGGCTTTAGAACAAGGGCGTTTACCCCCCTCCGCAGTTAGGGTCACGGCTGACTCTCGCCAGAAATCTCTTAAGTCGCGATGGCGAAGCGGTTAGCGTGCTGGAGCCACACTTAGGGGGGCCCGGGATCGAGACCCCACTGAACCCATTATTATTTTTCTTCAAAATTTCAAATTTTTTATTGATCTTATCCATCATACCAATGTTTTTTGGTCAACAACTGACACATTTGTGCGCATACCACCACCGCGAATTGACTTTTTACAAAGGGCTTAAGCGCTACAAGCTTCCTATATTAATTTTTCGCCACGATTTTGTGCTGAAAAGATGCATCATTGAACGCTGATTCGTTTGATATGCGAACGACCCTTTTTTGACCAACCTATGACAGTTTTGTGTGCTAAAACGTGATTGGCTTTAGAACAAGGGCGTTTACCCCCTTTGGAGTTAGGGTCACGGCTGAATCTCGCCAGAAATATCTTAAGTCGCGATGGCGAAGCGGTTAGCGTGCTGGAGCCACACTTAGGGGGGCCCGGGATCGAGACCCCACCGAACCCTTTAGTTTTTTTTCAAAATTTCAAATTTTTTATTGATCTTATCCATCATACCAATGTTTTTTGGTCAACAACTGACACATTTGTGCGCATACCACCACCGCGAATTGACTTTTTACAAAGGGCTTAAGCGCTCCCCAATCGGAACAAATGTTTGAGGGGACCTACAAGCTTCCTATATTAATTTTTCGCCACGATTTCATGCTGAAAAGATGCATCATTGAACGCCGATTCGTTTGATATGCGAACGACCCATTTTAGACCAACCTATGACAGTTTTGTGTGCTAAAACGTGATTGGCTTTAGAACAAGGGCGTTTACCCCCCTCCGGAGTTAGGGTCACGGGTGACTCTCGCCAGAAATCTCTTAAGTCGCGATGGCGAAGCGGTTAGCGTGCTGGAGCCACACTTAGGGGAGCCCGGGATCGAGACCCCACCGAACCCTTTAGTTTTTTTTCAAAATTTCAAATTTTTTATTGATCTTATCCATCATACCAATGTTTTTTGGTCAACAACTGACACATTTGTGCACATACTACCACCGCGAATTGACTTTTTACCAAGGGCTTAAGCCCTCCCCAATCGGAACAAATGTTTGAGGGGCCCTACAAGCTTCCTATACTAATTTTTCGCCACGATTTTGTGCTGAAAAGATGCATCATTGAACGCTGATTCGTTTGATATGCGAACGACCCATTTTTGACCAACCTATGACAGTTTTGTGTGCTAAAACGTGATTGGCTTTAGAACAAGGGCGTTTACCCCCTTTGGAGTTAGGGTCACGGATGAATCTCGCCAGAAATATCTAAAGTCGTGATGGCGAAGCGGTTAGCGTGCTGGATCCACACTTAGGGGGGCCCGGGATCGAGACTCCACCGAACCCTTTATTTTTTTTTCAAAATTTCAAATTTTTTATTGATCTTATCCATCATACCAATGTTTTTTGGTCAACAACTGACACATTTGTGCGCATACCACCACCGCGAATTGACTTTTTACAAAGGGCTTAGGTCCTCCCCAATCGGAACAAATGTTTAAGGGGCCCTACAAGCTTCCTATATTAATTTTTCGCCACGATTTTGTGCTGAAAAGATGCATCATTGAACGCTGATTCGTTTGATATGCGAACGACCCATTTTTGACCAACCTATGACAGTTTTGTGTGCTAAAACGTGATTGGCTTTAGAACAAGGGCGTTTACCCCCCTCCGGAGTTAGGGTCACGGCTGACTCTCGCCAGAAATCTCTTTAGTCGCGATGGCGAAGCGGTTAGCGTGCTGGAGTCACACTTAGGGGGGCCCGGGATCGAGACCCCACCGAACCCTTTAGTTTTTTTTCAAAATTTCAAATTTTTTATTGATCTTATCCATCATACCAATGTTTTTTGGTCAACAACTGACACATTTGTGCGCATACTACCACCGCGAATTGACTTTTTACAAAGGGCTTAAGCCCTCCCCAATCGGAACAAATGTTTGAGGGGCCCTACAAGCTTCCTATATTAATTTTTCGCCACGATTTTGTGCTGAAAAGATGCATCATTGAACGCCGATTCGTTTGATATGCGAACGACCCATTTTTGACCAACCTGTGACACATTTGTGCGCATACCACCACCGCGAATTGACTTTTTACAAAGGGCTTAAGCGCTACAAGCTTCCTATATTAATTTTTCGCCACGATTTTGTGCTGAAAAGATGCATCATTGAACGCTGATTCGTTTGATATGCGAACGACCCTTTTTTGACCAACCTATGACAGTTTTGTGTGCTAAAACGTGATTGGCTTTAGAACAAGGGCGTTTACCCCCTCCGGAGTTAGGGTCACGGCTGACTCTCGCCAGAAATCTCTTAAGTCGCGATGGCGAAGCGGTTAGCGTGCTGGAGCCACAATTAGGGGGGCCCGGGATCGAGACCCCACCGAACCCTTTATTTTTTTTTCAAAATTTCAAATTTTTTATTGATCTTATCCATCATACCAATGTTTTTTGGTCAACAACTGACACATTTGTGCGCATACTACCACCGCGAATTGACTTTTTACAAAGGGCTTAAGCCCTTCCCAATCGGAACAAATGTTTGAGGGGCCCTACAAGCTTCCTATATTAATTTTTCGCCACGATTTTGTGCTGAAAAGATGCATCATTGAACGCCGATTCGTTTGATATGCGAACGACCCATTTTTGACCAACCTACGACAGTTTTGTGTGCTAAAACGTGATTGGCTTTAGAACAAGGGCGTTTACCCCCCTCCGGAGTTAGGGTCACGGCTGACTCTGGCCATAAGTCTCTTAAGTCGCGATGGCGATGCGGTTAGCGTGCTGGAGCCACACTTAGGTGGGCCCGGGATCGAGACCCCACTGAACCCTTTATTTTTTTTCTTCAAAATTTCAAATTTTTTATTGATCTCATCCATCATACCAATGTTTTTTGGTCAACAACTGACACATTTGTGCGCTTACTACCACCGCGAATTGACTTTTTACAAAGGGCTTAAGCCCTTCCCAATCGGAACAAATGTTTGAGGGGCCCTACAAGCTTCCTATATTAATTTTTCGCCACGATTTTGTGCTGAAAAGATGCATCATTGAACGCCGATTCGTTTGATATGCGAACGACCCATTTTTGACCAACCTATGACAGTTTTGTGTGCTAAAACATGATTGGCTTTAGAACAAGGGCGTTTACCCCCCTCCGGAATTAGGGTCACGGCTGACTCTCGCCAGAAATCTCTTAAGTCGCGATGGCGAAGCGGTTAGCGTGCTGGAGCCACACTTAGGGTAGCCCGGGATCGAGACCCCACCGAACCCTTTATTTTTTTTTCAAAATTTCAATTTTTTTATTGATCTTATCCATCATACCAATGTTTTTTGGTCAACAACTGACACATTTGTGCGCATACTACCACCGCAAATTGACTTTTTACAAAGGGCTTAAACCCTCCCCAATCGGAACAAATGTTTGAGGGGCCCTACAAGCTTCCTATATTAATTTTTCGCCACGATTTTGTGCTGAAAAGATGCATCATTGAACGCCGATTCGTTTGATATGCGAACGACCCATTTTTGACCAACCTATGACAGTTTTGTGTGCTAAAACATGATTGGCTTTAGAACAAGGGCGTTTACCCCCCTCCGGAATTAGGGTCACGGCTGACTCTCGCCAGAAATCTCTTAAGTCGCGATGGCGAAGCGGTTAGCGTGCTGGAGCCACACTTAGGGTAGCCCGGGATCGAGACCCCACCGAACCCTTTAGTTTTTTTTCAAAATTTCAAATTTTTTATTGATCTTATCCATCATACCAATGTTTTTTGGTCAACAACTGACACATTTGTGCGCATACTACCACCGCAAATTGACTTTTTACAAAGGGCTTAAACCCTCCCCAATCGGAACAAATGTTTGAGGGGCCCTACAAGCTTCCTATATTAATTTTTCGCCACGATTTTGTGCTGAAAAGATGCATCATTGAACGCCGATTCGTTTGATATGCGAACGACCCATTTTTGACCAACCTATGACAGTTTTGTGTGCTAAAACGTGATTGGCTTTAGAACAAGGGCGTTTACCCCCCTCCGGAGTTAGGGTCACGGCTGACTCTCGCCAGAAATCTCTTAAGTCGCGATGGCGAAGCGGTTAGCGTGCTGGAGCCACACTTAGGGGAGCCCGGGATCGAGACCCCACCGAACCCTTTAGTTTTTTTTCAAAATTTCAAATTTTTTATTGATCTTATCCATCATACCAATGTTTTTGGGTCAACAACTGACACATTTGTGCGCATACTACCACCGCGAATTGACTTTTTACAAAGGGCTTAAGCGCTCCCCAATCGGAACAAATGTTTAAGGGGCCCTACAAGCTTCCTATATTAATTTTTCGCCACGATTTTGTGCTGAAAAGATGCATCATTGAACGCTGATTCGTTTGATATGCGAACGACCCATTTTTGACCAACCAATGACAGTTTTGTGTGCTAAAACGTGATTGGCTTTAGAACAAGGGCGTTTACCCCATTTGGAGTTAGGGTCACGGCTGAATCTCGCCAGAAATATCTTAAGTCGCGATGGCGAAGCGGTTAGCGTGCTGGAGCCACACTTAGGGGGGCCCGGGATCGAGACCCCACCGAACCCTTTAGTTTTTTTTCAAAATTTCAAATTTTTTATTGATCTTATCCATCATACCAATGTTTTTTGGTCAACAACTGACACATTTGTGCGCATACCACCACCACGAATTGACTTTTTACAAAGGGCTTAAGCGCTCCCCAATCGGAACAAATGTTTGAGGGGACCTACAAGCTTCCTATATTAATTTTTCGCCACGATTTCATGCTGAAAAGATGCATCATTGAACGCCGATTCGTTTGATATGCGAACGACCCATTTTAGACCAACCTATGACAGTTTTGTGTGCTAAAACGTGATTGGCTTTAGAACAAGGGCGTTTACCCCCCTCCGGAGTTAGGGTCACGGGTGACTCTCGCCAGAAATCTCTTAAGTCGCGATGGCGAAGCGGTTAGCGTGCTGGAGCCACACTTAGGGGAGCCCGGGATCGAGACCCCACCGAACCCTTTAGTTTTTTTTCAAAATTTCAAATTTTTTATTGATCTTATCCATCATACCAATGTTTTTTGGTCAACAACTGACACATTTGTGCACATACTACCACCGCAAATTGACTTTTTACCAAGGGCTTAAGCCCTCCCCAATCGGAACAAATGTTTGAGGGGCCCTACAAGCTTCCTATATTAATTTTTCGCCACGATTTTGTGCTGAAAAGATGCATCATTGAACGCCGATTCGTTTGATATGCGAACGACCTATTTTTGACCAACCTATGACAGTTTTGTGTGCTAAAACGTGATTGGCTTTAGAACAAGGGCGTTTACCCCCCTCCGGAGTTAGGGTCACGGGTGACTCTCGCCAGAAATCTCTTAAGTCGCGATGGCGAAGCGGTTAGCGTGCTGGAGCCACACTTAGGAGGGCCCGGGATCGAGACCCCACCGAACCCTTTAGTTTTTTTTCAAAATTTCAAATTTTTTATTGATCTTATCCATCATACCAATGTTTTTTGGTCAACAACTGACACATTTGTGCTCATACCACCACCGCGAATTGACTTTTTACAAAGGGCTTAAGCCCTCCCCAATCGGAACAAATGTTTGAGGGGCCCTACAAGCTTCCTATATTAATTTTTCGCCACGATTTTGTGCTGAAAAGATGCATCATTGAACGCCGATTCGTTTGATATGCGAACGACCCATTTTTGACCAACCTATGACAGTTTTGTGTGCTAAAACGTGATTGGCTTTAGAACAAGGGCGTTTACCCCCTTTGGAGTTAGGGTCACGGCTGAATCTCGACAGAAATATCTTAAGTCGCGATGGCGAAGCGGTAAGCGTGCTGGATCCACACTTAGGGGGGCCCGGGATCGAGACTCCACCGAACCCTTTTATTTTTTTTCAAAATTTCAAATTTTTTATTGATCTTATCCATCATACCAATGTTTTTTGGTCAACAACTGACACATTTGTGCGCATACCACCACCGCGAATTGACTTTTTACAAAGGGCTTAAGTCCTCCCAATTCGGAACAAATGTTTGAGGGGCCCTTCAAGCTTCCTATATTAATTTTTCGCCACGATTTTGTGCTGAAAAGATGCATCATTGATTCGTTTGATATGCGAACGACCCATTTTTGACCAACCTATGACAGTTTTGTGTGCTAAAACGTGATTGGCTTTAGAACAAGGGCGTTTACCCCCCTCCGGAGTTAGGGTCACGTCTGACTCTCGCCAGAAATCTCTTAAGTCGCGATGGCGAAGCGGTTAGCGTGCTAGAGCCACACTTAGGGGTGCCCGGGATCGAGACCCCACCGAACCCTTTATTTTTTTTTTTCAAAATTTCAAATTTTTATACGCCCACACATTAATGTGGGCGTATATTGTAGTCACCCCTGTCTGTCTGTCTGTCTGTCTTGATGGATTTTGATGAAACTTGCTGTGACTGTTTGTTATCACCCAAGGAGGAACCCTATTGAAAATCAGACGAATCGAATAATATTTCATGGGTTATTGCCCTTGCTTTTGAACATATCTTGTGGTCACCATAGAGAGCTGGTTTCTTGATGGATTTTGATGAAACTTGGTATGAGTGTTTGTATTGATATTAGGATAAACCCTATTGAATATCAGAAACGTCGAAAAAATATTTGATGAGTTATTGCCCTTGTTCTTTAAAACACGTTAATTTTTCAGCCGTTACACTCTCAAAGTTGTGGACACGATAGAGAGCTGGTTTCTTGATGGATTTTGATGAAACTTGCTGTGAGTATTTGTTATCACCCAAGGATGAACCCTATTGAAAATCAGACTAATCGAAAAATATTTCATGGGTTATTGCCCTTGCTTTTGAAAATATGTTGTGGACACGATAGAGAGCTGGTTTCTTGATGGATTTTGATGAAACTTGGTATGAGTGATTGTATTGACCTTGGGTTATACCCTATTGAAAATCAGAAACATCGAAAAATATTTGATGAGTTATTACCCTTGCCTTTAAAACGTGTTAATTTTTCAGCCAATAACAAAGTTGTGGACATGATAGAGAGCTGGTTTCTTGATGGATTTTGATGAAACTTGCTGTGAGTGTTCATAAACACCCAAGGATGAACCCTATTGAAAATCAGACTAATCGAAAAATATTTCATTTGTTATTGCCCTTGCTTTTGAAAATATGTTGTGGACACGATAGAAAGCTGGTTTCTTGATGGATTTTGATAAAACTTGGTATGAGTGTTTGTATTGATCTTGGGTTAAACCCTATTGAAAATCAGAAACATCCAAAAATATTTGATGAGTTATTGCCCTTGTCTTTAAAAAGCGTTAATTTTTCAGCCGTTAACAAAGTTGTGGACATGATAGAGAGCTGGTTTCTTGATGGATTTTGATGAAACTTGCTGTGAGTGTTTGTTATCACCCAAGGATGAACCCTATTGAAAATCAGACGAATCGAATAATATTTCATGAGTTATTGCCCTTGCTTTTGAACATATCTTGTGGACACCATAGAGAGCTGGTTTCTTGATGGATTTTGATGAAACTTGGTATGAGTGTTTGTATTGACATTAGGATAAACACTATTGAATATCAGAAACATCGAAAAAATATTTGATGAGTTATTGCCCTTGTTCTTCAAAACACGTTAATTTTTCAGCCGTTACACTCTCAAAGTTGTGGACACGATAGAGAGCTGGTTTCTAGATGGATTTTGATGAAACTTGCTGTGAGTGTTTGTAATCACCCAAGGATGAACCCTATTGAAAATCAGACTAATCGAAAAATATTTCATGGGTTATTGCCCTTGCTTTTGAAAATATGTTGTGGACACGATAGAGAGCTGGTTTCTTGATGGATTGTGATGAAACTTGGTATGAGTGATTGTATTGACCTTGGGTTAAACCCTATTAAAAATCAGAAACATCGAAAAATATTTGATGAGTTATTGCCCTTGTCTTTAAAACGCGTTAATGTTTCAGCCGTTAACAAAGTTGTGGACATGATAGAGAGCTGGTTTCTTGATGGATTTTGATGAAACTTGCTGTGAGTGTTTATTGATCTTATCCATCATACCAATGTTTTTTGGTCAACAACTGACACATTTGTGCGCATACCACCACCGCGAATTGAATTTTTACAAAGGGCTTAAGCCCTCCCCAATCGGAACAAATGTTTGAGGGGCCCTACAAGCTTCCTATATTAATTTTTCGCCACGATTTTGTGCTGAAAAGATGCGTTATTGAACGCTGATTCGTTTGATATGCGAACGACCCATTTTGTGACCAACCTATGACAGTTTTGTGTGCTAAAACGTGATTGGCTTTAGAACAAGGGCGTTTACCCCCTTTGGAGTTAGCGTCACGGCTGAATCTCGCCAGAAATATCTTAAGTCGTGATGGCGAAGCGGTTAGCGTGCTGGAGCCACACTTAGGGGGGCCCGGGATCGAGACTCCACCGAACCCTTTATTTTTTTTTCAAAATTTCAAATTTTTTATTGATCTTATCCATCATACCAATGTTTTTTGGTCAACAACTGACACATTTGTGCGCATACCACCACCGCGAATTGACTTTTTACAAAGGGCTTAAGTGCTCCCCAATCGGAACAAATGTTTGAGGGGCCCTACAAGCTTCCTATATTAATTTTTCGCCACGATTTTGTGCTGAAAAGATGCATCATTGAACGCCGATTCGTTTGATATGCGAACTACCCAGTTTTGACCAACCTATGACAGTTTTGTGTGCTAAAACGTGATTGGCTTTAGAACAAGGGCGTTTACCCCCCTCCGGAGTTAGGGTCACGGCTGACTCTCGCCAGAAGTCTCTTAAGTCGCGATGGCGAAGCGGTTAGCGTGCTAGAGCCACACTTAGGGGGGCCCGGGATCGAGACCCCACCGAACCCTTTATTTTTTTTCTTCAAAATTTCAAATTTTTTATTGATCTTATCCATCATACCAATGTTTTTTGGTCAACAACTGACACATTTGTGCGCATACCACCACCGCGAATTGACTTTTTACAAAGGGCTTAAGCCCTCCCCAATCGGAACAAATGTTTGAGGGGCCCTACAAGCTTCCTATATTAATTTTTCGCCACGATTTCGTGCTGAAAAGATGCATCATTGAACGCCGATTCGTTTGATATGCGAACGACCCATTTTTGACCAACCTATGACAGTTTTGTGTGCTAAAACGTGATTGGCTTTAGAACAAGGGCGTTTACCCCCCTCCGGAGTTAGGGTCACGGCTGACTCTGGCCATAAATCTCTTAAGTCGCGATGGCGAAGCGGTTAGCGTGCTGGAGCCACACTTAGGGGGGCCCGGGATCGAGACCCCACCGAACCCTTTATTTTTTTTTTCAAAATTTCAAATTTTTTATTGATCTTATCCATCATACCAATGTTTTTTGGTCAACAACTGACACATTGTGCGCATACCACCACCGCGAATTGACTTTTTACAAAGGGCTTAAGCCCTCCCCAATCGGAACAAATGTTTGAGGGGCCCTACAAGCTTCCTATATTAATTTTTCGCCACGATGTCGTGCTGAAAAGATGCATCATTGAACGCCGATTCGTTTGATATGCGAACGACCCACTTTTGACCAACCTATGACAGTTCTGTGTGCTAAAACGTGATTGGCTTTAGAACAAGGGCGTTTACCCCCCTCCGGAGTTAGGGTCACGGCTGACTCTCGCCAGAAATCTCTTAAGTCGCGATGGCGAAGCGGTTAGCGTGCTGGAGCCACACTTAGGGGGGCCCGGGATCGAGACCCCACCGAACCCTTTAGTTTTTTTTCAAAATTTCAATTTTTTTATTGATCTTATCCATCATACCAATGTTTTTTGGTCAACAACTGACACATTTGTGCGCATACTACCACCGCGAATTGACTTTTTACAAAGGGCTTAAGCCCTCCCCAATCGGAACAAATGTTTGAGGGGCCCTACAAGCTTCCTATATTAAATTTTCGCCACGATTTTGTGCTGAAAAGATGCATCATTGAACGCCGATTCGTTTGATATGCGAACGACCCATTTTTGACCAACCTATGACAGTTTTGTATGCTAAAACGTGATTGGCTTTAGAACAAGGGCGTTTACCCCCTTTGGAGTTAGGGTCACGGCTGAATCTCGCCAGAAATATCTTAAGTCGCGATGGCGAAGCGGTTAGCGTGCTGGATCCACTCTTAGGGGGCCCGGGATCAAGACCCCACCGAACCCTTTATTTAAAATGTATATATAAAATGATGAAGTATTTATGTTTGTAGGTAGAGTGTAAAGCGTTGATAATTAAGATGTACAGTATGTATAAAATGATGAAGTATTTATTATTGTAGGTAGAGTGTAAAGCGTTGATAATTAAGATGTACAGTATGTATAAAATGATGAAGTATTTATGTTTGTAGGTAGGATGTAAAGTGTTGATAATTAAGATGTACAATATATATAAAATGATGAAGTATTTATGTTTGTAGGTAGAGTGTAAAGCGTTGATGATTAAGATGTACAGTATGTATAAAATGATGAAGTATTTATGTTTGTAGGTAGAGTGTAAAGCGTTGATAATTAAGATGTACAGTATATATAAAATGATGAAGTATTTATGTTTGTAGGTAGAGTGTAAAGTGTTGATAATTAAGATGTACAGTATGTATAAAATGATGAAGTATTTATGTTTGTAGGTAGGGTGTAAAGTGTTGATGATTAAGATGTACAATATATATAAAATGATGAAGTATTTATGTTTGTAGGTAGAGTGTAAAGTGTTGATAATTAAGATGTACAGTATATATAAAATGATGAAGTATTTATGTTTGTAGGTAGAGTGTAAAGCGTTGATAATTAAGATGTACAGTATGTATAAAATGATGAAGTATTTATGTTTGTAGGTAGAGTGTAAAGCGTTGATAATTAAGATGTACAGTATATATAAAATGATGAAGTATTTATGTTTGTAGGTAGAGTGTAAAGCGTTGATAATTAAGATGTACAGTATGTATAAAATGATGAAGTATTTATGTTTGTAGGTAGAGTGTAAAGCGTTGATAATTAAGATGTACAGTATGTATAAAATGATGAAGTATTTATGTTTGTAGGTAGAGTGTAAAGTGTTGATAATTAAGATGTACAGTATGTATAAAATGATGAAGTATTTATGTTTGTAGGTAGGATATAAAGCGTTGATAATTAAGATGTACAGTATGTATAAAATGATGAAGTATTTATATTTGTAGGTAGAGTGTAAAGCGTTGATAATTAAGATGTACAGTATGTATAAAATGATGAAGTATTTATGTTTGTATTTAGGGTGTAAAGCGTTGATAATTAAGATGTACAGTATGTATAAAATTATGAAGTATTTATGTTTGTATGTAGGGTGTAAAGCGTTGATAATTAAGATGTACAATATGTATAAAATGATGAACTATTTATGTTTGTAGGTAGAGTGTAAAGTGTTGATAATTAAGATGTACAGTATGTATAAAATGATGAAGTATTTATGTTTGTAGGTAGGGTGTAAAGCGTTGATAATTAAGATGTACAGTATATATAAAATGATGAAGTATTTATGTTTGTAGGTATATTGCGTTGATAATTAAGATGTACAATATGTATAAAATGATGAAGTATTTATGTTTGTAGGTAGAGTGTAAAGCGTTGATAATTAAGATGTACAGTATGTATAAAATGATGAAGTATTTATGTTTGTAGGTAGGGTGTAAAGCGTTGATAATTAAGATGTACAGTATATATAAAATGATGAAGTATTTATGTTTGTAGGTAGGATGTAAAGTGTTGATAATTAAGATGTACAATATATATAAAATGATGAAGTATTTATGTTTGTAGGTAGGGTGTAAAGCGTTGATAATTAAGATGTACAGTATATATAAAATGATGAAGTATTTATGTTTGTAGGTATATTGCGTTGATAATTAAGATGTACAGTATGTATAAAATGATGAAGTGTTTATGTTTGTAGGTAGAGTGTAAAGCGTTGATAATTAAGATGTACAATATGTATAAAATGATGAAGTATTTATGTTTGTAGGTAGGGTGTAAAGCGTTGATAATTAAGATGTACAGTATATATAAAATGATGAAGTATTTATGTTTGTAGGTATATTGCGTTGATAATTAAGATGTACAGTATGTATAAAATGATGAAGTGTTTATGTTTGTAGGTAGAGTGTAAAGCGTTGATAATTAAGATGTACAGTATGTATAAAATGATGAAGTATTTATGTTTGTAGGTAGAGTGTAAAGCGTTGATAATTAAGATGTACAGTATATATAAAATGATGAAGTATTTATGTTTGTAGGTAGAGTATAAAGCGTTGATAATTAAGATGTACAGTATGTATAAAATGATGAAGTATTTATGTTTGTAGGTAGAGTGTAAAGCGTTGATAATTAAGATGTACAGTATGTATAAAATGATGAAGTATTTATGTTTGTAGGTAGGGTGTAAAGCGTTGATAATTAAGATGTACAGTATGTATAAAATGATGAAGTATTTATGTTTGTAGGTAGAGTGTAAAGCGTTGATAATTAAGATGTACAGTATGTATAAAATGATGAAGTATTTATGTTTGTAAGTAGAGTGTAAAGCGTTGATAATTAAGATGTACAGTATATATAAAATGATGAAGTATTTATGTTTGTATGTAGAGTGTTAAGCGTTGATAATTAAGATGTACAGTATGTATAAAATGATGAAGTATTTATGTTTGTATGTAGAGTGTTAAGCGTTGATAATTAAGATGTACAGTATGTATAAAATGATGAAGTATTTATGTTTGTAGGTAGAGTGTAAAGCGTTGATAATTAAGATATACAGTATATATAAAATGATGAAGTATTTATGTTTGTATGTAGAGTGTTAAGCGTTGATAATTAAGATGTACAGTATGTATAAAATGATGAAGTATTTATGTTTGTAGGTAGAGTGTAAAGCGTTGATAATTAAGATGTACAGTATCTATAAAATGATGAAGTATTTATGTTTGTAGGTAGAGTGTAAAGCGTTGATAATTAAGATGTACAGTATATATAAAATGATGAAGTGTTTATGTTTGTAGGTAGGGTGTAAAGCGTTGATAATTAAGATGTACAGTATATATAAAATGATGAAGTATTTATGTTTGTAGGTAGAGTGTAAAGTGTTGATAATTAAGATGTACAGTATATATAAAATGATGAAGTATTTATGTTTGTAGGTAGAGTGTAAAGCGTTGATAATTAAGATGTACAGTATGTATAAAATGATGAAGTATTTATGTTTGTAGGTAGGGTGTAAAGCGTTGATAATTAAGATGTACAGTATGTATAAAATGATGAAGTATTTATGTTTGTAGGTAGAGTGTAAAGCGTTGATAATTAAGATGTACAGTATGTATAAAATGATGAAGTATTTATGTTTGTATGTAGGGTGTAAAGCGTTGATAATTAAGATGTACAGTATATATAAAATGATGAAGTATTTATGTTTGTAAGTAGAGTGTAAAGTGTTGATAATTAAGATGTACAGTATATATAAAATGATGAAGTATTTATGTTTGTAGGTAGGGTGTAAAGTGTTGATAGTTAAGATGTACAGTATATATAAAATGATGAAGTATTTATGTTTGTAGGTAGAGTGTAAAGTGTTGATAATTAAGATGTACAGTATGTATAAAATGATGAAGTATTTATGTTTGTAGGTAGGATGTAAAGCGTTGATAATTAAGATGTACAGTATATATAAAATGATGAAGTATTTATGTTTGTAAGTAGAGTGTAAAGTGTTGATAATTAAGATGTACAGTATATATAAAATGATGAAGTATTTATGTTTGTAGGTAGGGTGTAAAGCGTTGATAATTAAGATGTACAATATGTATAAAATGATGAACTATTTATGTTTGTAGGTAGAGTGTAAAGTGTTGATAATTAAGATGTACAGTATGTATAAAATGATGAAGTATTTATGTTTGTAGGTAGGGTGTAAAGCGTTGATAATTAAGATGTACAGTATATATAAAATGATGAAGTATTTATGTTTGTAGGTATATTGCGTTGATAATTAAGATGTACAATATGTATAAAATGATGAAGTATTTATGTTTGTAGGTAGAGTGTAAAGCGTTGATAATTAAGATGTACAGTATGTATAAAATGATGAAGTATTTATGTTTGTAGGTAGGGTGTAAAGCGTTGATAATTAAGATGTACAGTATATATAAAATGATGAAGTATTTATGTTTGTAGGTAGGATGTAAAGTGTTGATAATTAAGATGTACAATATATATAAAATGATGAAGTATTTATGTTTGTAGGTAGGGTGTAAAGCGTTGATAATTAAGATGTACAGTATATATAAAATGATGAAGTATTTATGTTTGTAGGTATATTGCGTTGATAATTAAGATGTACAGTATGTATAAAATGATGAAGTGTTTATGTTTGTAGGTAGAGTGTAAAGCGTTGATAATTAAGATGTACAATATGTATAAAATGATGAAGTATTTATGTTTGTAGGTAGGGTGTAAAGCGTTGATAATTAAGATGTACAGTATATATAAAATGATGAAGTATTTATGTTTGTAGGTATATTGCGTTGATAATTAAGATGTACAGTATGTATAAAATGATGAAGTGTTTATGTTTGTAGGTAGAGTGTAAAGCGTTGATAATTAAGATGTACAGTATGTATAAAATGATGAAGTATTTATGTTTGTAGGTAGAGTGTAAAGCGTTGATAATTAAGATGTACAGTATATATAAAATGATGAAGTATTTATGTTTGTAGGTAGAGTATAAAGCGTTGATAATTAAGATGTACAGTATGTATAAAATGATGAAGTATTTATGTTTGTAGGTAGAGTGTAAAGCGTTGATAATTAAGATGTACAGTATGTATAAAATGATGAAGTATTTATGTTTGTAGGTAGGGTGTAAAGCGTTGATAATTAAGATGTACAGTATGTATAAAATGATGAAGTATTTATGTTTGTAGGTAGAGTGTAAAGCGTTGATAATTAAGATGTACAGTATGTATAAAATGATGAAGTATTTATGTTTGTAAGTAGAGTGTAAAGCGTTGATAATTAAGATGTACAGTATATATAAAATGATGAAGTATTTATGTTTGTATGTAGAGTGTTAAGCGTTGATAATTAAGATGTACAGTATGTATAAAATGATGAAGTATTTATGTTTGTATGTAGAGTGTTAAGCGTTGATAATTAAGATGTACAGTATGTATAAAATGATGAAGTATTTATGTTTGTAGGTAGAGTGTAAAGCGTTGATAATTAAGATATACAGTATATATAAAATGATGAAGTATTTATGTTTGTATGTAGAGTGTTAAGCGTTGATAATTAAGATGTACAGTATGTATAAAATGATGAAGTATTTATGTTTGTAGGTAGAGTGTAAAGCGTTGATAATTAAGATGTACAGTATCTATAAAATGATGAAGTATTTATGTTTGTAGGTAGAGTGTAAAGCGTTGATAATTAAGATGTACAGTATATATAAAATGATGAAGTGTTTATGTTTGTAGGTAGGGTGTAAAGCGTTGATAATTAAGATGTACAGTATATATAAAATGATGAAGTATTTATGTTTGTAGGTAGAGTGTAAAGTGTTGATAATTAAGATGTACAGTATATATAAAATGATGAAGTATTTATGTTTGTAGGTAGAGTGTAAAGCGTTGATAATTAAGATGTACAGTATGTATAAAATGATGAAGTATTTATGTTTGTAGGTAGGGTGTAAAGCGTTGATAATTAAGATGTACAGTATGTATAAAATGATGAAGTATTTATGTTTGTAGGTAGAGTGTAAAGCGTTGATAATTAAGATGTACAGTATGTATAAAATGATGAAGTATTTATGTTTGTATGTAGGGTGTAAAGCGTTGATAATTAAGATGTACAGTATATATAAAATGATGAAGTATTTATGTTTGTAAGTAGAGTGTAAAGTGTTGATAATTAAGATGTACAGTATATATAAAATGATGAAGTATTTATGTTTGTAGGTAGGGTGTAAAGTGTTGATAGTTAAGATGTACAGTATATATAAAATGATGAAGTATTTATGTTTGTAGGTAGAGTGTAAAGTGTTGATAATTAAGATGTACAGTATGTATAAAATGATGAAGTATTTATGTTTGTAGGTAGGATGTAAAGCGTTGATAATTAAGATGTACAGTATATATAAAATGATGAAGTATTTATGTTTGTAAGTAGAGTGTAAAGTGTTGATAATTAAGATGTACAGTATATATAAAATGATGAAGTATTTATGTTTGTAGGTAGGGTGTAAAGCGTTGATAATTAAGATGTACAGTATGTATAAAATGATGAAGTATTTATGTTTGTAGGTAGAGTGTAAAGCGTTGATAATTAAGATGTACAGTATGTATAAAATGATGAAGTATTTATGTTTGTATGTAGGGTGTAAAGCGTTGATAATTAAGATGTACAGTATATATAAAATTATGAAGTATTTATGTTTGTAGGTATATTGCGTTGATAATTAAGATGTACAATATGTATAAAATGATGAACTATTTATGTTTGTAGGTAGGGTGTAAAGCGTTGATAATTAAGATGTACAGTATGTATAAAATGATGAAGTATTTATGTTTGTAGGTGGGGTGTAAAGCGTTGATAATTAAGATGTACAGTATATATAAAATGATGAAGTATTTATGTTTGTAGGTAGAGTGTAAAGTGTTGATAATTAAGATGTACAGTATGTATAAAATGATGAAGTATTTATGTTTGTAGGTGGGGTGTAAAGCGTTGATAATTAAGATGTACAGTATATATAAAATGATGAAGTATTTATGTTTGTAGGTAGAGTGTAAAGCGTTGATAATTAAGATGTACAGTATGTATAAAATGATGAAGTATTTATGTTTGTAGGTGGGGTGTAAAGTGTTGATAATTAAGATGTACAGTATATATAAAATGATGAAGTATTTATGTTTGTATGTAGAGTGTAAAGCGTTGATAATTAAGATGTACAATATGTATAAAATGATGAACTATTTATGTTTGTAGGTAGAGTGTAAAGTGTTGATAATTAAGATGTACAGTATGTATAAAATGATGAAGTATTTATGTTTGTAGGTAGGGTGTAAAGCGTTGATAATTAAGATGTACAGTATATATAAAATGATGAAGTATTTATGTTTGTAAGTAGAGTGTAAAGTGTTGATAATTAAGATGTACAGTATATATAAAATGATGAAGTATTTATGTTTGTAGGTAGGGTGTAAAGCGTTGATAATTAAGATGTACAGTATATATAAAATGATGAAGTATTTATGTTTGTAGGTAGAGTATAAAGCGTTGATAATTAAGATGTACAGTATGTATAAAATGATGAAGTATTTATGTTTGTAGGTAGAGTGTAAAGCGTTGATAATTAAGATGTACAGTATGTATAAAATGATGAAGTATTTATGTTTGTAGGTAGAGTGTAAAGCGTTGATAATTAAGATGTACAGTATGTATAAAATGATGAAGTATTTATGTTTGTAAGTAGAGTGTAAAGCGTTGATAATTAAGATGTACAGTATATATAAAATGATGAAGTGTTTATGTTTGTAGGTAGGGTGTAAAGCGTTGATAATTAAGATGTACAGTATGTATAAAATGATGAAGTATTTATGTTTGTAGGTAGAGTGTAAAGCGTTGATAATTAAGATGTACAGTATATATAAAATGATGAAGTATTTATGTTTGTAAGTAGAGTGTAAAGCGTTGATAATTAAGATGTACAGTATGTATAAAATGATGAAGTATTTATGTTTGTAAGTAGAGTGTAAAGCGTTAATAATTAAGATGTACAGTATGTATAAAATGATGAAGTATTTATGTTTGTAGGTAGAGTGTAAAGCGTTGATAATTAAGATGTACAGTATATATAAAATGATGAAGTATTTATGTTTGTATGTAGAGTGTAAAGCGTTGATAATTAAGATGTACAGTATGTATAAAATGATGAAGTATTTATGTTTGTAGGTAGAGTGTAAAGCGTTGATAATTAAGATGTACAGTATATATAAAATGATGAAGTATTTATGTTTGTAGGTAGAGTGTAAAGCGTTGATAATTAAGATGTACAGTATGTATAAAATGATGAAGTATTTATGTTTGTAGGTAGAGTGTAAAGTGTTGATAATTAAGATGTACAGTATGTATAAAATGATGAAGTATTTATGTTTGTATGTAGAGTGTAAAGCGTTGATAATTAAGATGTACAGTATGTATAAAATGATGAAGTATTTCTGTTTGTAGGTAGAGTGTAAAGCGTTGATAATTAAGATGTACAGTATGTATAAAATGATGAAGTATTTATGTTTGTAAGTAGAGTGTAAAGCGTTAATAATTAAGATGTACAGTATGTATAAAATGATGAAGTATTTATGTTTGTAGGTAGAGTGTAAAGCGTTGATAATTAAGATGTACAGTATATATAAAATGATGAAGTATTTATGTTTGTATGTAGAGTGTAAAGCGTTGATAATTAAGATGTACAGTATGTATAAAATGATGAAGTATTTATGTTTGTAGGTAGAGTGTAAAGCGTTGATAATTAAGATGTACAGTATGTATAAAATGATGAAGTATTTATGTTTGTATGTAGAGTGTAAAGCGTTGATAATTAAGATGTACAGTATGTATAAAATGATGAAGTATTTCTGTTTGTAAGTAGAGTGTAAAGCGTTGATAATTAAGATGTACAGTATATATAAAATGATGAAGTATTTATGTTTGTAGGTAGAGTGTAAAGCGTTGATAATTAAGATGTACAGTATGTATAAAATGATGAAGTATTTATGTTTGTAGGTAGAGTGTAAAGCGTTGATAATTAAGATGTACAGTATGTATAAAATGATGAAGTATTTATGTTTGTAGGTAGAGTGTAAAGCGTTGATAATTAAGATGTACAGTATGTATAAAATGATGAAGTATTTATGTTTGTAGGTAGAGTGTAAAGCGTTGATAATTAAGATGTACAGTATATATAAAATGATGAAGTATTTATGTTTGTAGGTAGAGTGTAAAGCGTTGATAATTAAGATGTACAGTATATATAAAATGATGAAGTATTTATGTTTGTAGGTAGAGTGTAAAGCGTTGATAATTAAGATGTACAGTATATATAAAATGATGAAGTATTTATGTTTGTAGGTAGAGTGTAAAGCGTTGATAATTAAGATGTACAGTATATATAAAATGATGAAGTATTTCTGTTTGTAGGTAGAGTGTAAAGCGTTGATAAATAAGATGTACAGTATGTATAAAATGATGAAGTATTTATGTTTGTAGGTAGAGTGTAAAGCGTTGATAATTAATATGTACAGTATGTATAAAATGATGAAGTATTTATGTTTGTAGGTAGAGTGTAAAGCGTTGATAATTAAGATGTACAGTATGTATAAAATGATGAAGTATTTATGTTTGTAGGTAGAGTGTAAAGCGTTGATAATTAAGATGTACAGTATATATAAAATGATGAAGTATTTATGTTTGTAGGTAGAGTGTAAAGCGTTGATAATTAAGATGTACAGTATATATAAAATGATGAAGTATTTATGTTTGTAGGTAGAGTGTAAAGTGTTGATAATTAAGATGTACAGTATATATAAAATGATGAAGTATTTATGTTTGTAGGTAGGATGTAAAGCGTTGATAATTAAGATGTACAGTATGTATAAAATGATGAAGTATTTATGTTTGTAGGTAGAGTGTAAAGTGTTGATAATTAAGATGTACAGTATATATAAAATGATGAAGTATTTATGTTTGTAGGTAGAGTGTAAAGCGTTGATAATTAAGATGTACAGTATGTATAAAATGATGAAGTATTTATATTTGTAGGTGGGATGTAAAGCGTTGATAATTAAGATGTACAGTATATATAAAATGATGAAGTATTTATGTTTGTAAGTAGAGTGTAAAGTGTTGATAATTAAGATGTACAGTATATATAAAATGATGAAGTATTTCTGTTTGTAGGTAGAGTGTAAAGCGTTGATAATTAAGATGTACAGTATATATAAATGATGAAGTATTTATGTTTGTAGGTAGAGTGTAAAGCGTTGATAATTAAGATGTACAGTATATATAAAATGATGAAGTATTTATGTTTGTAGGTAGGGTGTAAAGCGTTGATAATTAAGATGTACAGTATATATAAAATGATGAAGTATTTATGTTTGTAGGTAGAGTGTAAAGCGTTGATAATTAAGATGTACAGTATATATAAAATGATGAAGTATTTATGTTTGTAGGTAGAGTGTAAAGCGTTGATAATTAAGATGTACAGTATGTATAAAATGATGAAGTATTTATGTTTGTAGGTAGGGTGTAAAGTGTTGATAATTAAGTTGTACAGTATATATAAAATGATGAAGTATTTATGTTTGTAGGTGGGGTGTAAAGCGTTGATAATTAAGATGTACAGTATATATAAAATGATGAAGTATTTATGTTTGTAGGTAGAGTGTAAAGTGTTGATAATTAAGATGTACAGTATGTATAAAATGATGAAGTATTTATGTTTGTAGGTAGAGTGTAAAGTGTTGATAATTAAGATGTACAGTATATATAAAATGATGAAGTATTTATGTTTGTAGGTAGAGTGTAAAGCGTTGATAATTAAGATGTACAGTATGTATAAAATGATGAAGTATTTATGTTTGTAAGTAGAGTGTAAAGCGTTGATAATTAAGATGTACAGTATGTATAAAATGATGAAGTATTTATGTTTGTAGGTAGAGTGTAAAGTGTTGATAATTAAGATGTACAGTATATATAAAATGATGAAGTATTTATGTTTGTAGGTAGAGTGTAAAGCGATGATAATTAAGATGTACAGTATGTATAAAATGATGAAGTATTTATGTTTGTAGGTAGAGTGTAAAGTGTTGATAATTAAGATGTACAGTATGTATATAATGATGAAGTATTTATGTTTGTAAGTAGAGTGTAAAGCGTTGATAATTAAGATGTACAGTATGTATAAAATGATGAAGTATTTATGTTTGTAGGTAGAGTGTAAAGTGTTGATAATTAAGATGTACAGTATGTATATAATGATGAAGTATTTATGTTTGTAGGTAGAGTGTAAAGCGTTGATAATTAAGATGTACAGTATGTATAAAATGATGAAGTATTTATGTTTGTAGGTAGAGTGTAAAGCGTTGATAATTAAGATGTACAGTATGTATAAAATGATGAAGTATTTCTGTTTGTAGGTAGAGTGTAAAGCGTTGATAATTAAGATGTACAGTATGTATATAATGATGAAGTATTTATGTTTGTAGGTAGAGTATAAAGCGTTGATAATTAAGATGTACAGTATATATAAAATGATGAAGTATTTATGTTTGTAGGTAGAGTGTAAAGTGTTGATAATTAAGATGTACAGTATGTATATAATGATGAAGTATTTATGTTTGTAGGTAGAGTGTAAAGCGTTGATAATTAAGATGTACAGTATGTATAAAATGATGAAGTATTTATGTTTGTATGTAGGGTGTAAAGCGTTGATAATTAAGATGTACAGTATATATAAAATGATGAAGTATTTATGTTTGTAGGTAGAGTGTAAAGCGTTGATAATTAAGATGTACAGTATAATTATATAAAATGATGAAGTATTTATGTTTGTAGGTAGAGTGTAAAGTGTTGATAATTAAGATGTACAGTATGTATAAAATGATGAAGTATTTATGTTTGTAGGTAGAGTGTAAAGTGTTGATAATTAAGATGTACAATATGTATAAAATGATGAAGTATTTATGTTTGTAGGTAGAGTGTAAAGCGTTGATAATTAAGATGTACAGTATAATTATATAAAATGATGAAGTATTTATGTTTGTAGGTAGAGTGTAAAGTGTTGATAATTAAGATGTACAGTATATATAAAATGATGAAGTATTTATGTTTGTAGGTAGAGTGTAAAGTGTTGATAATTAAGATGTACAGTATGTTTAAAATGATGAAGTATTTATGTTTGTAGGTAGAGTGTAAAGCGTTGATATCAGCAACTGGATATATGGATACCGATTATTATGATTTATTGTTTGAGATTTTACCAGAATTAGCCACAGATCAACCTAACAACATTCACAGTCATTTGTAGGTAATCTTACCCTACTTATAACTAAAAAGACACCCACCCCCTCTTGTGTAACATCAAACTCAACTTGATGAGTCGGATAAAGAAACCAAGTACTAACGATCCGAACCGAAAAACGAAACCCCAAATCCAAAAAGACAATTTGACGTTTTCACATGAAGAAATATATCAATCATACATGAGTAAGTATATCATAATGAAAAGTGGTATCAGGTGTCTAGAAGAGTAAGCATACCCTGGATGGCGCCACACCCGTCCTATAGATGCTGGATGCTCCTGCTATCAGGGGAGACCTACTCCATTCGTTTACTGATAGAACTATAGTGCAGTTGTACATGGGTCCTCTATAGCAACACTGTACTAGTTGGTGTTCTGCAGGGTGCTTTCCTTAGCCCACTACTGTTTTTGATGTATTTAAATGATATTGTCAAAAATATAAAAGTTGAGTCACTGGTTACCAGAATTTATAAAGTTATTTTATTTTTTAAACGCATCTCGTCACGTTAACTTAAAAGATGATGGTAGTGGGTTGTTATTTCAGGTTGCCAGAATTCAGAACGTTAATTATGATGGGGGACAAGGAATACAGGTAATTTTTTTCTTATCATTTCCATCTCACCAACAACTTGAAAATGAGGTTTGCCAATGTGCAGTGGTGTGTATCGCTGCCGGCGCAGATCGTGCTTTCCATTCTGGAACACCTGAACAACAAATTCAGCCTTTTAGACCAGTGGTTCCCAACCTTTATCAAGCTGCTGGTGGGCGTATACGCTTGCGAGAATTGCGGCAAGCCTATGATTGTATATATTAAGTGCAGTAAAAAAAAATATCTAGTTTATGTAGAAAGGATGAATTTGTGATATTTTCAGTGGAGCGTTAAAGTTTCGAGATGTTTTAGACAATGGAAGTAATAAAGAGAGAAAGAAGATTTTAGATCTTCAGGATAAACTACAGTTTGACGACCCTATAAATATTCAGTTTACATCGGTAGGTTATAATACCCCCCTTCCCCACGTCCCTTCTTCTATCCCCATATCAGACCCCCCCACCCCTTACACCGTCATCGTACCTCTTATACCCCTAATTAGATATCCCCTTCCCCCCATACTATCACCATCACTGGTGCTTTCTTATTATCTTTCTTATTATCTAACATTTGAACGTGAACACTGTTTCTTCCCTGTCATTGATGCAGGTCGGTTGGGGGGAGGGGGTCTTTCGTATGAGACAATAAACCGAAACCCCGTGTGCTGTTGTCTGTGCACGTTAAAGATCCCTCGACACTGGGGCGCCGGAACCTGGCAAAATTTCCCTCATTGCACACTGCATGGCGTTTGTCCGTCCTCAATTAGCCCATATAGGCGCAGAAAGCAGGACGTAAAACTCCATTTCATTTGAACTTGAACAGTGAAATAACAACTCTTACACGAATAATGAAATATAAAACCCAAGTATAAACGATCCAAACTGAAATAATCTAGAAATCTATGTAAACATATTGGCAATACATTGGTAGCAGCTAATGAAATAACATCAACAGTCAACAGTTTGAATCTAATAAAATGTAAAAATTGTAATTTTCAGGGGACGACAGGGTCACCAAAAGGAGTAACATTGTCTCATCATAATATAGTCAATAATAGTTACAGTGTAGGGGTGAGACTAGACTATCATCAAAAGGTTAGTATCTTGGTCAAATATTTTACGCTTCACACCACGAAGCCAGTCCACCCAGCTGTAAATGGGTACGGATAATCCAGGAAAGATCAATGCCAAGAGGTTTGGCCAAAGACCAGCTGTTATTCTTATAAGATATACAATCATGTTTCTTTCTTTCTTTTTCATTTTTGTAAAATCTTTTTTTTGGTAAAAAAAACTGCGCATTGTACTCGCAAATATACACTACGTGTATTTAATAATTTTGTGTTTAGGATACTCGTACATGTGCTAGGACCACAGCTGTCTAAAATGCCCACCCTGAGTTCGGCAAGCTCTTTTGATCATAGCCGTAGGAGACAGGGGGGGGGGGGGGGCAAATGTTATACTTTCGGGCAAAAAATCCCCCTAATTGGGCAAAATATCAATAAAATTCGGGCAATAAGTCGGTTTGCCCCCCTGTTAAGTCGTGGGCCCCTACGGCTATGCTTTTGACGATTAAAAACCGAACCCTTTAAAATATTTCATAATTTTGTATTCAGGATGCCCGTATCTGTGTGCCAGTACCACTGTATCATTGTTTTGGGATGGTTGTAGGAAGTTTACAACTCGCTCTTCATGGTTCCTGTGTGGTTTTCCCTGGTATTGGATTTAAACCGGAACTCACTTTACAAGCTGTCCAAGATGAAAAGTAAGTCTTCTCAAGCTGAGGCTTGGGGCTAGGGCTTGGTTCAACCAGCCCCATCGATTGACAAGTTATATATCCTGGGTTTTCAACTTGGGGGACATGTCCCGAACTGGGGATATTTGGACATTTTCCTGGGGACACAAACTGAGCTATAGGCCTGAAAAGAATGTAATATATTTTATTTTCTGGTATATCCAGTGTCCACTGACTGTAAAGACTCTTTATATCTTGGCCACAATTTTCATGCACACAGGTAATTGTCAAAAAGAGGAAGGGGGGTGTGTGTTACCTACTGTGTCAGAAATTCGAACAATTGTATGTTCAGGGGACATGGTAATTTCCTCATACGTATTCGGGGACACTTCAGGAAACTAGTTGAAAACCCAGGAGTTATATGATATGATTAAAGTTTTTAAATGGCATTTAGCAATTGTAAGCACAATATATAGACACGGAATGGAACATAAATGTGCCTGAAGACGACGGGGGAAACATGTCGAAACGTTGCATAAAACTTTAACCAGTGATTGTTGTTCCATAAAGCTGTGTCTATATATATGATATGATTGTTTAATTGAAGTATCTTTATCTGATATTGTAGATGTAGAGCTCATAATGATTTCTTAATTTGTATTTTATACTGGGGGAGGGGCCCTCTTTAGGCTGGGGGCTAGGGCTTAGTTTAACCAGCCCTATCGATTGAGAAGTAATATTATAGTTTAATTGAAGTGTCTCTATCTGATATTGTAGATGTACATCACTATATGGAGTACCGACTATGTTTATAGACATGTTAAATCATCCTAACTTCTCTCAATATAACCTCTCCTCTCTTTATACTGGGGTCATGGCGGGGTCACCCTGCCCCGTAGAGGTCATGAAAGAGGTCAACTCTAAGATGCACATGCCGGAAGTCATTGTAAGTACCCTGAGTTAAAATTCTACTGTCGTATGCACTGACTAGGGCATCGGAAACACATTAAGTAGCTTAAACTAAAATCTGTCATGTAAGGTGATGGACGTGGACTTTTCCGAAATTTTGTGGGTTGGCTTGTAGAGTCCAATTACACCTGAGACTCGTGCACAAACACTAGGTACTCCTCCTAGAAAACAATGAAAAATGGCTGAGATTTTGGTGCATTCTGAAATATATTAAGTAATTGGATGTCGAGACCCTTTCGTCCTCCACCCACCCCTTCAAAGGTTTGAGTTTTAAAGGTTCTGAAAGAAAACCAACAGCCCTTATTCGCCTAGTATGACTACCTAATTCGCGTGTGAACATTACTTTGGGATCAAGGGTAACCCATAGAATTATTTTGCATCGGTATAAACCATTAAACCAAGCCTGCTAATAAAATCATCAAAGATGGATATGTACATGTACGATGTGAAAATCATTGTGACTTTTAATTTTGAATCACTCAGTCACTCTGCCTTTTTATGTTTTTTTAATTGTTGTAAATTGAATTCCAGGTATGTTACGGTCTGACTGAAACTAGTCCTGTTACATTCAGTAGTTTTAGAAATAGTCCAATAAATAAACGAGTATCAACTGTAGGACTTCCTGGTAGCCACGTAGAGGTTGGTATCGATATTCAAATATAATAATAACATATTACTTGCCTATTTGAGTAAACAAAAATCCGTACAAGCAACACAATTCCGTGTTGATCGAGAGTAATAGTTGTATAGTAGTGGACTACTCATAAGATTTTCCGAAAAGAGTAAGCATGAAGAAGTATCTAACTGTGCTCCAAAATAAATTGTTTGGTAACCACGTAAATATCTGTCCAAATAGCTATCAAAGGCTGAGAATAGAGTCAGCAAGTTTCGGACTAGATTATATCCAACGGAATGAAATTATAGCTACCATTTCCATAGATGACTCTTGATAGCAAAATGATTTTGGCTGTAATAAAACCGTTTTATATTATTAAGGATTAAGATGGGTTATCTATCTGAGTTTTGTCTTTTTTTATCATTCAGGCTAAAGTAATAGATAACGAGGGTAATATTGTACCAGTAGGAGAACCAGGAGAGTTATGTTCTCGAGGTTATACCACTATGTTAGGATACTGGAATGACGACCATAAAACTAACGAGGTTATCTCAAAATCAAACTGGTTTCATACTGGGTAACACTCACTTTTATTATTTAAGGGATTGTAAAGTGATTTCTAAACTTTGTATGTGTATCGGGGACACTGATAGCATCAATTTGAACCATTCCAATTTCCATTCCGACGTCTGTGGTTCTTGCAATTCCACTAAAACTAACGCGTTTTATGTCGTCACTAATAGTGATCTGCATAGATATCAATGGTAGCTTCCGGTAGATCACTATTAGTGACGTCATAAAACGCGTTAGTTTTAGTGGAATTGCAAGAACCACAGACGTCGGAATGGTGCAAATTGATGCTATCATTGTCCCCGATACACATACAAAGTTTATAAAACCTCTTTACACCCCATTAACTTTATATCTTATGTTCTGCCTCACCATAAACATTTTCTAAGAGTAAACAATAACCTAAACGACAGGATATCAAATTGGTAATATGGGCAAGACCTTTAGAACGTCAAAATATTACCAACGTGTATTTGTTATCAAAATGCCAAAAACCAATGTTTAGATCCAGCACTGAAAAGTTACATTATTATTCATAAATACATGTATATGTACTACGGCGTTAGATTTTTTATGATGCCTTCTATTTCATAAAGAACATACAGCTCGATAATCTATACAAAACCTCATACCATTATCCTACTTTGTAACAAGTAAATCAGGGCATCCGTACGGAATGTTATTATTATATATCCTGTAAATTAATCTCAAAAGGTCTATTGTAGAGATATAGCTGAGATTGATGAAGATGGATATTGTAAAATTGTAGTTATCTATTGTAGAGATATAGCTGAGATTGATGAAGATGGATATTGTAAAATTGTAGTTATCTATTGTAGAGATATAGCTGAGATTGATGAAGATGGATATTGTAAAATTGTAATTATCTATTGTAGAGATATAGCTGAGATTGATGAAGATGGATATTGTAAAATTGTAGTTATCTATTGTAGAGATATAGCTGAGATTGATGAAGATGGATATTGTAAAATTGTAGTTATCTATTGTAGAGATATAGCTGAGATTGATGAAGATGGATATTGTAAAATTGTAGTTATCTATTGTAGAGATATAGCTGAGATTGATGAAGATGGATATTGTAAAATTGTAATTATCTATTGTAGAGATATAGCTGAGATAGACGAAGATGGATATTGTAAAATTGTAGTTATCTATTGTAGAGATATAGCTGAGATTGATGAAGATGGATATTGTAAAATTGTAGTTATCTATTGTAGAGATATAGCTGAGATTGATGAAGATGGATATTGTAAAATTGTAGTTATCTATTGTAGAGATATAGCTGAGATTGATGAAGATGGATATTGTAAAATTGTAGTTATCTATTGTAGAGATATAGCTGAGATTGATGAAGATGGATATTGTAAAATTGTAGTTATCTATTGTAGAGATATAGCTGAGATTGATGAAGATGGATATTGTAAAATTGTAGTTATCTATTGTAGAGATATAGCTGAGATTGATGAAGATGGATATTGTAAAATTGTAGTTATCTATTGTAGAGATATAGCTGAGATTGATGAAGATGGATATTGTAAAATTGTAGTTATCTATTGTAGAGATATAGCTGAGATTGATGAAGATGGATATTGTAAAATTGTAGTTATCTATTGTAGAGATATAGCTGAGATTGATGAAGATGGATATTGTAAAATTGTAGTTATCTATTGTAGAGATATAGCTGAGATTGATGAAGATGGATATTGTAAAATTGTAGTTATCTATTGTAGAGATATAGCTGAGATAGATGAAGATGGATATTGTAAAATTGTAGTTATCTATTGTAGAGATATAGCTGAGATTGATGAAGATTGATATTGTAAAATTGTAGTTATCTATTGTAGAGATATAGCTGAGATTGATGAAGATGGATATTGTAAAATTGTAGTTATCTATTGTAGAGATATAGCTGAGATTGATGAAGATGGATATTGTAAAATTGTAGTTATCTATTGTAGAGATATAGCTGAGATTGATGAAGATTGATATTGTAAAATTGTAGTTATCTATTGTAGAGATATAGCTGAGATTGATGAAGATGGATATTGTAAAATTGTAGTTATCTATTGTAGAGATATAGCTGAGATTGATGAAGATAGATATTGTAAAATTGTAGTTATCTATTGTAGAGATATAGCTGAGATTGATGAAGATGGATATTGTAAAATTGTAGTTATCTATTGTAGAGATATAGCTGAGATTGATGAAGATGGATATTGTAAAATTGTAGTTATCTATTGTAGAGATATAGCTGAGATTGATGAAGATGGATATTGTAAAATTGTACTTATCTATTGTAGAGATATAGCTGAGATTGATGAAGATGGATATTGTAAAATTGTACTTATCTATTGTAGAGATATAGCTGAGATAGATGAAGATGGATATTGTAAAATTGTAGTTATCTATTGTAGAGATATAGCTGAGATTGATGAAGATGGATATTGTAAAATTGTAGGAAGAATAAAAGATATGATAATTCGAGGAGGTGAAAATGTCTACCCTACTGAAATAGAACAGATACTGTATCAACATCCCGCTGTTAAAGATGTCCAGGTAGAGTAGAGTCACAATTTCAAGTTATTGCGAACTCTGGCTAAATTCCTGATTAACGGATTTGTCTCGCTTGTACAGATCCTTAGACATTCAACCTTTCAAGGTAATACAAACCCAGCCTGTGACTTCTTTACAACGTCAAGTTGTTTAAAATCTGTCTAAATTCCTGGGAACTTATTCTCGAAAATTTAACTTAAATAAAATACAGATTTAAAGAAATACAGTTATCTGATTGGATAATAATACTTAATTTGCAATCGAATTTAGTGATTGACTAATCAAATGACTGAAAGACCAAAAAAATGACAAGTTAAGTTTTTGAGAATAAGGCCCCAAATTAATGGATTGTATTGCTTGTACAGATCGTTAGTCATTCCATCTTTCAAGGTAATACAAACTCAGCCTGTGACTTCTTTACAACGTCGAGCTATAATGAATAACTGCACCATCTTCTCGATATCATGTTATTATAAGAAATTGGAATTAATCATATTATGTTTATGTTAATATTTAGGTTGTTGGTATTCCTGATAACAGACTAGGTGAAGAAATCTGTGCCTGTATAGAATTAAAATCTAATACTGAAATTACCCCAGAGGAAATTAAACAATACTGTAGTGAAAAGGTTCGTCAAATTTCCAACCTGTTTAATGTCAGTTTCCTGTCTGAACTGTGTTCTAAGATAATAACATTAAATTCTGTATTATAACAAGTTATAATATTGTTTATTTCAGCTGGCCAGGTTTAAAGTTCCTCGTTATATAGAGTTTGTAGAAAGTTATCCTCTAACTGTTACTGGTAAAGTCATGAAATATAAAATACGAGACGATATGATTAAAAAATTACACCTGGACCAGGGTCATCACCATTCATAATATAGTTTATATATAAAACATTCTCTTCCAGCTAATAACGTGTTTTTTTCATCTGACGCTTTTTCACGTTCTTGTTTTGTGTATGTTTAACAGCTAGGACGGGTGTGGCGCCAGGCAGGGTATGCTTACTCTTCTAGACACCTGATACCACTTTTCATTATGATATACTTACTCATGTATGATTGATATAATTCCTCATGTGAAAAGTTCATAAGCTGTTACCTATGTTTCGTCATAATGTCAAAACATTCTGTTTGTAACATAGATATCAGAGATTTTGAATTTAAATTTCGACATCGTATCATATTTACAAATGAAAAATTGTGTAAAATTGGTAAAGTAAGTAGTACCCTGTGTGATTTCTGCAGTGATAGCATTGAATCGATTGAACATATTTTCTTGTTTTGTAACAGATCACAAATACTATGGAACGTACTATCAGAAAAACTATCGAATAAAGATATTAATGTTAACTTAACAACATATGTCAAAATATTTGGAATTCCTAATAAGGATACTTTGATGTCCACTGCCCAGTGGCATTTTATAAATCATGTGATAATACTGACTAAATATTTCATATATAAAACTAAAATAACGAACTCTAGCATAAATATTAAAATATACAACACCTTTTTGGGGAGTATAGCTAGTACAGAAAAGGCTCTCAACAACAGTGATTTCTTTAATCAGAAATGGTCCTTTTTATCATGATTTTTATTCACTTAATTTCATATAACAGACCTCTTACATTATTAATGAATTATTAACATATTAAAGGAAATTAATTAAATATTTATATTTAAGCCATCCCTGCCATATATCTGTTTTTTATTGTTATTATGATTATATATTTATGTTTATACTATTTGTAAAATAACTATGTAATGTATGAACTCTAAAATGTATTTATTATGTATTATAGAGCAATAAAAGTGAAAAAAAAAAAAGAAAAAAAAACCAAAAAAAAAAAAAAAAAACCATTCTCTTCCAGCTAATAACGTGTTTAAAAAAAATGTCGTGTCTGTTATTAATGACATTTTAACCAAGGGTTTATATATCCCCAGTAATCTGACCTGTTATTTAATTTCTACTGATGATACCTAGTGTGTTCAATAAACGAGACTAAGAAATATCAATACCATTTTTTATGGAACAGGCTTCAATAGCGCATGACAACTTTAACCAAAGCCGAATTTTAATTAAATAAAATTGTATGCATATCTGGACTGGAACTAGCTGGGAAAGTTATGGGGTATGTTTGTAAATTTATGCTAATGGCAGTGTTACGAAAGCAGCTGATAAAATTCCATTAACACTTGTTAACATTTGTTCTATAGAAATTGCAGAAGATCCCGGATGGGACAATAAACCGAGGCCTCGTGTGCAATTGGCTGTGCACGTTAAAGATCCCCCGGGAGGCTAATGCCGCTGTCCTGGAAAAATTTTCCTCATTGCACACTGTATGGCGTTTGCCCGTCCTCAATTAGCCCATATAGGTGCAGAAAAGTAGGACTTAAAACTCCATTCATTTCATTTTCCAAGATGGTATTCGAAATTCAGTGAAAAAATGAAACAAGAAGAACAGCATTTTGCTCAGAATTTGCATCATTTTACTCCATACTATACATAAAACTATTAGGTACACCAAGTATCACTCTTCGATTGCGAAACTCCACTAGGATCATAACTTGCTATTATAAAAATCCACAGACGTATTAACGTATGTTAAATCGCCTGCTTATGGCACGTACATTTCACAACTGATCCGCTATGCTAGAGCTTGTTCTTTTTATAAGGACTTTCTTGCAAGGGGTCGAATATTAACCGTGAAATTACTGAAACAGGGTTACTTGACACACAAACTTAAAATTTCTTTTAGAAAATTTTATGGTCGTTATGGAGAACTCCTTGTCTAATATGACAAATCTGTTACTTGCATTTTGGCATTATTATTATTAACCGATTGAGTACTTTATTATTATTATTATTATTATTATTATTTATTAATGTATTGTTTTTTAATCTGTAGCATTATCCAATATAAAATGATCTAACACAGAGACAAACGCCAATAACACATAGTCCGATTCTCATCTCTTCACCTCCACATAGTTCTGGCTCTAAAATCATAGTCCGAGAATCTGACCACTAACTCATCATTTCTGAGAATGTCATCAATGTCTTCATATGAACCCATTCCTCTGTCACTGAAATTACACAAAATAAATAGCGAAATAAATTCAGATATCCAAGGAAAACCCAGGTCTTGCCAACTGGCATCTGTCGGAAATGATACTATTTTAATTAACGATAATACGTGTACATATTTTATTAGAACAAAAGAACAAAACGTCGAGGGAAAAAACTCCAAAATCATTCACAAAATTCCAATGATCACGCCAAGTTTAGTCAAAATCGGTTGAAAACTGTAGCTTCTATTGCACTCAAGAATAAATTTGTTAATTTCAATGTGGGCGTATGTAAAAGAATAAATGAATTATTTTCCGGGAGTGAAGGAAATAAGTCATTTCTCTTTTTCGTAATTTCAACTTTATTTCGCAATAGGACAAGGGGCTTGCATATGGAAGGAGTGGGGGGTAGGGCAAGGGGCTTGCATATGGAGGGGTGGAGGATAGGACAAGGGGTTGCATATGGAGGGGTGGAGGATAGGACAAGGGGCTTGCATATGGAGGGGTGGGCGCTTTTCTGTCGGGTAAAAATATACTTTTGTAGGAGGGTCAAAGAAATATATGACATGAAGTACAATATAAAAAGATAATTTTCAAATCCACCCCCGTCCCTTAAGATTTTATCTGGACGTTCCTTGCAATAGGACAAGAGGAGAAGTGAAAGTCGGATTGAAACTGTAGTTATCATTGACAAAACAGAACATCTAAATCCAGGCCTTCTCAAGATAATTCCCTGAAGCATCACTTTGGTCAAAATAGTGAGCAAGAAGCGCCACAAACGTCCGCGCGGCACTTTGACAGTTACAATGCGCCACAAGTGGCGCGCCCGCCGCCAGTTGAAAACGCCTGATCTAAGTCCATGTTTAACAGAAGTCTGATTCAAAATTTAAAGATTTTGTTCAGTGACCAAAAACACATGGTACACGAATGCCCACACTTTAGCAGTGGCGGCCCCAACATTCTGGGACTGGGTATATAAACAAAGAGTTGACTGATAAATCGAAGGACAACTATATAGGGAAAGATGTTGAAAAATAGAATTGATTTGACTCATTCTTATTTTGACGTATGGATATAGAAAATCTTCAGAGAATTCAAGGAAAGTTATTTTACACTCACCTGGGAAAGGACAACAATATCCTAGGGATCCTCTTCTACTAGGGTCAACAGGAATACAATTAAAAGACATAGGACAGCTGTGGAGGCAGGGCGTTGGAAACTTCCCAAATCCATAAAGCTGAGAAATTGTTTTACATTTTAGTCTTCTTAACACTTTCCTCCTAGCCACCGTGTCTACTATCGAAAAAATAGGATTTCTGTTGAATGATGGCCAGCCGATATTATGACCTCCGTTGTGGCCCCATCCGTTATTGTGGCCCCATCCGTTATTGTGGCCCCATCCGGTATTACCCCATCCGTTATTACTTCCACCGCCATTGTTACCAGACCCTACGTTACCCCCGCCCCCGTTATTGCCCGCTCCTCCACCTGCGTTTCCCGCGCCTCCGTTATTTCCTCCACCCCCTGTGTTTCCTGCGCCTCCGGTATTGCCCCCGCCCCCACCTGCGGTATTGCCCCCATCCACGTTATTTGGATCCGCGATAATAATGTTGCCCTCGGTAATCACTGGAATGTTGGATGAAGAAACTGTAAGACTGGGAAGTTGGTTTTTATCGGCTGGTTGGTTCGGTAGGAACCGTGCCATAGCCCCGGGATCTATTGGGGCCAGGGGTTTTTGTGGGGTTTTAACTGGACCCGAACCTTGGACATTTTTAAGGAAATCTCGTAATGAATTCTGTGCCAAAACTTGCGACAAATCTGAAAAGAGAAAGAAAAAAGTAAAAAATGGTATGATTGAATACGGAACAGATATTTGTGTATGTATATAAAAGTACACTCAAGGGCCTGGATTTAGTCTAAGTGGGAGGACGGGGGACGTATCTTCCCACTTTGAACTCAAAAGGGGGGGGGGGTATCTCAAAATTCATGAAAACTCATTGACAATAAAAACAGCAATATCTTCGATATGTGAACTAAAAGCGCTATGTTTTGTTTCAAAATAAATACAAAAATACAAACAATACTTACAAAAAGTGAAGATAAATCCAAACAAGAGGGTACAACTCGAGTTAAACGCCATGCTCTCTATTCCCGATACTTTATTTAATCCATAACGTGTTGAAATGAATCACGACTGGCGATAAAACTTGACATACATCACTCTTCATGTCACCAAACATCTTAGTTTTTATCTTACTGGTAGAATATATCTCTGTCACGACACGACGCCATTTAATGAAGGGAATATCGTGTCATACAAGCAACGGTAAGATCACTAAGATCGTACGCCGTTGCTCAAGAAACATTTCTACACATATAAAAGCCTTTTTGAAAAGCCTTTTGACAATCCTTTAAGAACATAAGTTGCAACCTATAGACTTAGTGGGGTGGGGCTCTTTCGCAATGGATCCAGCATGTTCCTTCAGCAACGTTAGACATTTGCATTATCGCCGTTGCTAAAGGAACATGTGGATCCAGGGGCAGGCTCTTACACTTTTAGCATATGCTTCTTTAATTGTGTATATTCTTTTTACGGAGGTGGGGTCCCCTTTGAAGTAGGGGTGGGGGGCCCTAGCACTTGGTTCGACCAGCACGTCGTATGATAGATTCGCCACCGGTGAAACACTTTTAAACATGGCAGAGAAAAACGTAACGGGTGATGTTTTTAAAGACTCCAGACAATCTCCAAGTTGACAGAAATATTTTGACACTGGTGAAGGGTATTTAAGTTTTTTTATATTTTTTAATATGTGTAAGATGTACAGTAAAACATGATATTTATATCCAGGGTAATATAAATTAGAGGGCGAGGTCCCTTTACGTCATTGTTTTGGTTTCTCTTGACAGATACAGGATATGATAATTACGTCTTTAGGTTGTTTTTTTCTTGTTTATTTTATAAATTGAATTTTAATTGTAGAATCGTTTAGCTGCTTCTATACTTAATCGTTTCTTTGTATACCAAAATTGACCTACTCATATGGATTTTCAAAAGCAAATGATGTTTATATCTCGCGGGTAATATAAATTAGCTGCTTCGATGCTTTGCGGGTTTTTTTTCATAAAAATTCATCTACTCATATTACTCTATAATGGAGCAAAATTCTTATCTGAGGACTAATGGAATAAGGACTAATGGACGCGATGCCATGACGCTTCAAGCTGCCAAGTCTATGACGTTTGTAGGAATCTTAAGGTAGGGGGGGGGGGGGGCGAGTTGGAGTCAAATAATTGTCAGTTGGAGATCCGTATGTAACATTATACGAAATTTCAAAGAGGGGGCCAAAACGCCACGCCAATAGGATAAGTACTTAAAGTCCTATTTTAGCGAATATCTCTTGACCAACTATTGTATAGCTATTTGTAGAGCTAGTTTTGTGTTGAAGCTAATTAAGCATTAAGAGAGAAAAGGGGAAGGGAGGAAGTAATTTGCCCGTGTATACGGACGCCCAGGTACAATCAGTGATTCCAATTTCAACTCGGTTGAAGGCTGTGTTTACTATGTTGTTGTCTTAAATGATCCATGGTTGGGTGTGAAATTAAATTTTGATGTCTTTGTTTTATTTCAAGGACATTTTTTAGGTGAAATTAATAATTTCTAGAGTTTAGTCTGTCACGCAATGTTGAGAAAGTCGAGAGAAATTAACGACTATAAAAGTCTATTTTCTGACGTTTACAAGAATTTAACACATTTTTCACAAATTCCGAATGTTTACATCGAGTGTATAAAATGTTGTTTATTTAAAGGGAAACAGTCGGCATGAACAGGGAGTTAATTGGAGACTTGAATATATGTTAATAGTTTACAAAAGTACTAGAGCTGTACGAAAATCACACAATCCCTTAAGTATACCTCAATTAAGAAATGAAATGAGTTTTACGTCCTACTTTTCTGCACCTATATGGGCTAATTGAGCACGGACAAACGCCATGCTGTGTACAATGAGGGTAATTTTGCCAGTGCAGCGGTATTAGCCTGCTCTTATTTTCGATTTCCAACTGTCGAGGGATCTTTAACGTGCACAACCAATAACACACGGGACCTCGGTTTATTGTCCCATCCGAACGACTAGACGCTTTTTCCATGTCAGCCCCTCCGACCTGTATCACTGACAGGGGGAAACCGGGTGGATAAATCCAAAGGTATCATCTAGACCCATGCCGGGATTGAACCCTGGACCTTCAGGTTGGCGAGCGTCTAACTCACTGAGGCACTGCATCTCCCAATTAAGAAATTTAACCTGATTATGATTGGTCGAACGGATGGTGAACGACCCTTCCCCCTATATAACAAATTTTCTCAAGTAATATTTATACCGCGACAATCGGACTCGCTGTGTCTAGTTTCAGGAACGTCGCATTAACAGGATTCTCATTAAATACACCTTTTGAGTTTTTTTATAGGTAGCGTAGCAGCTAATGAACCTTTCATTTGAGGAAGTATATCAATATATGAGTAAATGTTTCATAATGAATAGTGGTATCATCAGGTGTATAGAAGAGTTAGCATACCCTGTCTACAATACATTGGTAGCAGCTAGTGAACTTTTCATTTGAGGAAGTACATCAATAAATGAGTAAATATCTCATATTAAAAAGTGGTATCAGGTGTTTAGAAAAGTAAGCATAACCTGGTTATTTTTTTTGTTTTTGTGAAGCGGAAACTCCACCTATTGCCGGTAATGGTTGTCAACTTTCCAGACATCGTACTTTGTTCTGCGTTGTAATTTAAAACAAAACGTCTTAAATGTCTTCACCTGTCAAAATATAAAGATGCAAAATGCAGAACTTTTATCACAAAAAAACATTGTGAATTATACGAGAATAGATCTGTATGATATGCTATTAACTTTAATGTCTCTATTTGATTAACTGTTATTGTTTTTATGCTGGTGGCAGATGAACGTATTTTTTCGCCTGATCGCAGCAAATTCTATAATCACCCCAAAAAATACGCTCGTCTGCCCCTAGCATAAAAGGGGTGATTAAAACGGAATGTGATTATTGCTGTTACATTTAGTTTTCCTAATTATGGCTCGATATTTTTATTGGAAACTTTACGAGAAGAGAAGACACATTTGTCTACAATTTTGTCTTAATTTTGTACATTCGTAAATCAGGCTTCCAACAGCAACAAAAGACATGGTGAGTATAAAAAGTAAACGTCGGCCTTCCAGGGTTCAGTTCCCTCATTGCACATTGCATGGCGTTTGCCAAATGCATTTTATGAATGAAATATTAGGGCCAAAAAGAGCTTAGCAAACATAGGGAGCAGAGCGCTTAGGCGGAAGGGGTCACTTTTGAGGGGCCCCTCTTGAGGGAGTCGCGGGCTGGATTTGGCCCACGGTCTGCCATTTGAGAAGGCCTGGTATAAGTTAAAAGTTAACGGAAATATTTCTCTAGATTTTTGTGATAAGATATACACCAAGAAAAAATTTCTGAACTATAAAATAATTTGTTAACACTAGCATACGAAATGAAATATTTATTTTGATGAATAATTTGACGCAGTACAAAAATGTCAGTTGTCAAATAAAATAGTTTTTAATACGCATTTGGCAACGTGAAGTCAAAACTGGTCACAATTAGTCAAAGTGAAATGAGGTTGAGTTTTACACCCTTCTGATCTGCACTTAAAACATTAACCTGTGTTGATATGTTAAAGGAATACAACCTCTTAGAATGAACAAACAATCAAAATTTTCAAATTTGGTCAATAGGAGTTTATATTCATCAGGGGACAAACCCTTAATCGAATTTAAGACATTTATCAATTATAACCTGTTATTATATGGAAATTTACATTTTTGTAGTTTTGTAGTATAGTTTTGTGGGGTTTTGGCACTCTGTTTGTATACTTTGGACACTGTTGATGAATATATACTCTGATTGACCAAGTTTGAGAACTTAATTTTTGTATTCATTCTAACAGTAGCGACTAAAAACGATCTAATGATTTAATAGAATGACTGTTTTTAGCAATGTTTTGTACTATAATCCTAGAAGGTCACAACTACTTGAGTAGTTACTACTATTTATAATAAACAAGTCAACTATTGTGACAAAATAGTCATTAAAATATTCTTAAAATGTCCGAACTTAGCCTTTCATCGTCCAATAGTTATGATTTAATAATAGTGGATGGCCGTCGTGAAATATTATCAGAATAGAACGAGTACGGGTTCACAGAACAGATAAACAAAACTCGAAATACAAAAGCAGTTTGACAATACATTGGTAGCAGCATATGAGGAAGTATATCAATAATTGAGTAAATATTTCATAATAAAAAGTGGTTTCAGGTGACTAAAAAAGTTAGCATACCCTGTCTGGCGCCATATCTATCACTGTTAATGAATATTGCCCTTTTTGTCATACAGTAAATACTCGAACACTAACCGAAATTAAATGAAATTATGTTTTACGTCCTGCTTTTCTGCGCCTGTATGGGCTACTGAGGACGGGTAAACGCTATGCAGTGTGCAATGAGGGAAAATTTGCATTAGCCTGCTCTTATTATCGATTTCCAACTGTCGAGGGTTCTTTAACGTGCACATCCTGTAGAACACGGGTCTCGGAACACTACTCGAAGCCATTACCCACCAATATAATTATACCTTGTATACTAACTATCTTCTTCTCTCTAGGGGTGGACTTTTTACACTTAGTTTTATCACAAGAATGTCAGGGATGTCAAAATCCGCCCAAATAAATCTCGAATTCTTTAAAACTAAGTCAATAAATAAAAGTGAAGGTTTACATTAAACCTAATAATAGTTTGATTTATAGAGACCTGTCATTAAAATATTCAAAACAAGACGTTATAACACTTTAAATCAGTGGTTCCCAACCTGGGGACCCCCTAGGGAGCCATAGGGTGTTAGTCAGGAGGCCATGGCGAATGAGGATGTATATCATTTTTTCTCTAGCCCAATTTTTATTTAACTATATTTTGCTGTGTAAGGTTTGTAGTTGCTTGTGATCAAATTCATCTGACCTCATGCTGAAGAGGAGGCACAAGACAACGACCCTTGCGCTATATTCCCTATTTAACCCTGTTTGGAATAGAACAGGGGGCATGGCTCTGGGAGCGTCGTGAATTTGGGCCACTGCTTTAAATCAATTGATACTAGACTGTCACCACCAAACAGTGATTTTAAAGAGGCACATTTGGTATTTTTTCGGGGGTAGGTTGGACCTATAATGATCTAAATTATGGAGGTATAACGTTGCCAATATTGTTGATTGTGTTGCAACGTTAAAATATCAATGTCGTAATTACAAAATGCATTTGTCAATGCTGCAAAGTAAAATTGTCGATGTGTAAAAATGCAAAATGTATAAGTATACTCAACAATCCAATGAAATGCCACACGAATGCAGCTAACAATTTACTCAATTTATTCTTTTGCATTATTGGCAACGTTTTACCTCCATACTAAATAACCTTCAATTTTATCCCTCTAACAGTGGCGGATTAAGGACTCTTTGGACCAAAGGCAAAAATGGCAGAGAGCGTAATATTTTTTAACTTTAGAGGGGTTGGGGTTGCTGTGTTTGGGATCCTTGTTTCTGGGCGACAGAGCGATAAACGCTGTGCTCTTTTGGAAGGCTTCAGAAATTTAAGGACTGAATTGCTCCAACAAGAACAGAAGAAAAACAACAAATGTGGTTTTTTTTTATTTTTGCAGACACTATACTTTTATACAGCATACAATACAGTATTTGAGCCGAATTTCAAAAACATACGAAGGCAATCATTCCAGAAAACAAAATACCATTGATAAACGATCACATCTTTCTGAACACAATCTACAAAGCAGTCATGATTTCGTCTGAGAAAATGATTTCACAGGAAAAAAGAAAACACTGGCCAATTGTCAAGAAATGTTTAAACTTTGATCACAGTCTTACATAATCTTGAGCACTATTCAAGGACCAAACATTAACAGAATATCCATAAAGTAAAGAAGCGTAGGTCAAGAACAGAAAAAAAAACCACTAACGTAACTAACACAAAATGGCACTAGCCGTGAACCAGAATTAAGTTGATCGAGCATCAAGGAAAAATAAATCTCTGATCAGTCTCAGAAAATACAGTAGCACGTCAAGGAACGGTGAAATCACTAACGGAGTACATGTATCCACAAAATGGCACTAGCCGTGAACAAGAATTACGTTAGTCGAGCGTCAAGTAACTGTAAAACACTACACAGAATATCCACAAAGTACAGAAGCGCAGGTCAAGGACCGGGAAATTACTAACCTAGTTCATGGTTGAGCACCAGGAAACGAAATATCCAGAAAATACAGTAACAGTATTGAATACACTAAACGCCTATCAACAAAATTGCACTAGCCGTAAACTGCCAAAAACACAGGTCAAACACAAAGCCGTAGGGACCCACGACTCAACAGGGGGACAGATCGACATATTGCCCGAATTTTAATGACATTTTGCCCGATTTGGGGGATTTTTGACCGAAAACATAATATTTCGGGGGGCAGCTGCAACCCCCTTGTCTCCTACGGCTATGGTCAAGAATCAGAGTTTTTCCTCTGGGTTATTATCGATAACACAGTATATGTCTTTATTAAAGTTATCTAACATCATGTATTCTCCCTCCGACTCTAGTAATTCTTCTAGTGTTTGGACTAGCTCAGTAAAACTTGGCCGGTCTCCTGGCTCTCTAGTCCAACAACTTTCCATCACGTCAAAACTGAAAATACAAAATAGATCTTTTAAAATCACCAACACGTAGATATGACTGAGGCGGTACCAGTTGCCTGGAATTTGGGGTATAAAATATGAGAGCGGATTGATAAATGGAGGGACAATTTGATTGAGATTCTCGTATAAACTGGGTTTTCAACGGTTTCCTTAAAGGAATAGAACCTCTTAAAAAGAACAAAAAAGCAAAATTCTCAAACTCAGTGAATAAGAGTTTATATTCATCAAGGGACTTAACTGGTTGCATAACTATACAACAGATTACCTTAATAATTGATGAATCTACGAGAATAAGAAGGAACACACACCCTTCCCCCATCCCCCACACAGCCCTCTCCCATTCCAACCTATGATAATTAGATGGAAGATAAATTAAATACTAGTACTCACAATTCTTGTTTACAATGTATAGGACACTCCAGTCGTTCTCCTGATAAAATAGCATCCATCGCCATCTTGACTGATTTACCAGGGTACGGACTGGCTCCTGTTAATAATAATAATAATAAAATCTTTAAATACAAGGGAGAAGTTATCAAATAAATCACGGTCTATATATTAGAAGGCTATAGTCAAAACGAGTCCAAATCACAGCAGAGCTTCCATTTGGTCACACTTTCCATAATGAAATACTTCCTCATTTATAATTGATATATTTTCTCATATATGGTTCATTTGCTGTTTAGTAAAAACGAGTCCAAATCAACGGCACCGCTAGCTCCAAAATCGCGAGCAGCAAATTGTTTAGAGGGTTGGCAGTGTCATTTGCACTGATCACAATGACATAATGATCGACGAACATAAGCTATCGATAAAATTTGCTAAGTGTGACCATTAGTAATGGTGCTTGTGTGAGTTGAGATGATTTGCGATAGGAACGACTGAGTTTTCCTGCCATTTGACAATATATTGTTGTAATAGGGTGCCAATTGTATGTCCATTACCGACACTCTACTCAACCAAGCTTCACCATTTGTAGGGGGACACGGGGTATCATGTCCCCCCCCCCCCCAAGTTTTCTGATGGGGGGGAGGGTACGTGTCCCCCTGTCCCCCCGTGATCTGCGCCAATGATATAAGAGTTGTGCCAACTTACCAAACGTAGCGATTTCCCATAAACACACACCGTAGGCCCAGACATCTGATTTAGTAGAATAAACATTATCTCGTAAAGCTTCAGGCGATAACCAACGAATTGGTAGAGGTCCCTAAAACAACACAAAACAGACAATCAGCACAGAGGAAGAGGCTCCTAAAAACAGAACAATATTGTGCAGACAAAACTACACTCTGTAAAATATGGAGCTACCCCTAGAAATCTTATCATAATCCAAACTTAGATGTATCGTTTCGTGCGGTATCTACAGTTTTCTAACGTGTCATTTTGATTGGTTTAATATACGATGATCCGTAACAACATCTATCAAATTCGTCAGATTCAGATTCACCTCCTATTTCCTCGGGCAAAAAATTGGACCCGATTTTCAATTAAAAATTACAAGATTTGAGCTTTTTCAAAACCATTCCCGTACCACTGACTAATCTAGAGGGCATACAATCACGAGCTACCAATAATGATAAAAGAACCAACGAGCCTAGCGCCTAAAAAATAATTTCGAAATGCATACAACATATTGTCAATGCAGCAGGTAATAAACTTTTACAAGTTAACCTCTCAACCCCTTACCTTAGTCGTTCGTTCATATTCATCAGCGCCTTCAACATCTCGAGCCAGACCAAAATCAGAAACTTTACAGATATTACTATCACTGATTAGTATATTTCTTGCTGCCACATCACGATGGACTATCTGAAATATACATAACAAGTATTAATACTAGCAGCTAGAGGAAGCCCTCGGGGCCAATTCCCCCACCACCCATTATTGATATCCGTCGGTTGAAAAAGTGCCGTCGGTTCTTGACCTGTTCCAGATGCTCTCTAGCTAGAGGGAGCCCTCGGGGCTGATCCCCCCACCCATTATTGATATCCGTCAGTTGAAAAAGTGCCGTCGGTTCTTGACCTGTTCCAGATGCTCTCTAAAAAACAAGCTTTCGATTAATTCTGGAATTGTTCTGGACAGGAAGTGGAAAGTTCTGTACGGAACTAAAATCTGAGTAGTTCTAAACAGGTTTTGGACACTAACAAATGGTTGCAACATTTGTAACCATCTTGATTTCGTCACTGTTCCAGCTGCACCACCTTGCTATAGTTGGGACAGAAAATCTTATTCACTCCACTAGCAATGTCAATATATTCTGTCGGTTCATGTTTACCATACCACACTGTCACATTATTGAAATCTAACTCTCATATATTCCCGCTATTGGAGATTATTCACTTCCTGCATCACTGATTAACTGGCTGCTCAGATAAGGCCCGTAGCTTCAGGAGGGATTGGGGGCGATCAAAATCCCCCAACCTCTTCCTTGAAAAAAAAACGCGACAGTTACCCACGCATTGCAGTGTAGTGTGATTCTAAAATAATGTGACGCAGTGATACGTGTAGTGTGACGGACGGTAGGGCCAGCCCTTTAGGTTTAATGTGGCAAAACGTGACTGAAGTGTTCTTACCTCAAGTGAAGCGATGTGACTCATGCCTTTAGCTATCTGATGACTATAGCACAGTAAATCTTTGGGTGACAAATTTGGTTGAAGCGTCAATTCTGTTACTCTGGCTTTTTCCGGGCTCTTTGCGGTTATTTCTTGTGATCCAATATCCGGATTTCCCTCTGTTATTGCTGATGCTCCGCTGTCATCAGGTGTGGATTCTAATTTCTGTTGGTTCTCCACTGCTATCTGGTTGTAATAAGTTCTCTTGGTTCGTAGAAAACGGAGTAAATCTCCTCCTGATATAAACTCCATGATCATCAAGACGGAATCAGACCCTGAAAGAGATGGTTTGGTCTAAATACTTTCTGATCGTTTGGGAATTCATAGCGGTGCTAATAAAAAGTAGAATAAAAATCCGTACAAGCAAAACAATTCCTTTAATCAAAATCGCATCCAAACACATTGCAAAATTGATTGTAATAGTTTTAGAGTAGCGAACTACTACTCCAAAGAGAAGTACCATCAAGTGGTTCGAAAAGAGTAAGCAAGGTCAACATCATGAGATACAATCAGATCAATTTACGCCTGACTTCCTGATCTGTGCAGTGCTAAAAAAGAGTACAACAAAACCTAGAATAAGTGTTTAGTAGTAGACTCCTCCAAAAAAAAGTACCATCAGGTGTTTCTAAAGCAGCAAGCGTATAATAAAGACTAGAAACTTTCCTGCGAAGCTCTTGAAAATGCATAATAATTTGGTAAATATTTAGACGCGAGTTTCTAGATAAAGGAATTCAAAAGAGTTTTTCAATGGTGTTTTATTAGTGTATTAAGGCACTTGTAGCTTTCATTTGCTTCGTTGAAATGTTTCTCCTGATGTCTCTGGTTTCTGCACCAGCTTACAGCTAAATGGTTTATGCGACATTGGCATCATTTCCTGGTCCAAATTATAAGAATCACAAGCAGTGTGGATATTACAATCTAGCGTTTTCACTGATTTATCAAAAACAGTTCCTATAGTCAAAAATCTATCCATTGAGACCCAATGTAAAAGAGAAAAAACACCGGATCCCAATGAAAATGAATGAATGGAGTTTTACGTCCTACTTTTCTGCACCTATATGAGCTAATTGAGGAAGGGCAAACGCCATGCAGTGTGCAATGAGGGAAATTTTGCCAGGACAGTGGCATAAACCTGCTCTTATTATCGATTTCCAACTGTCGAGGGATCTTTAACGTGCACAGCCAATAGCACACGGGACCTAGGTTTTTTGTCTCATCCGAACAACTCACTGAGTCACCGCCCCCCCCCCCCCCCCCAATGTAATAGAGAAATATATTTACCTATAGCTTTGGTTGACCCCAAGAATTTCACAACATTTTGATGATGTGTTATTTTCTTTACAATCATCAACTCGTGGTAAAAATCTTCTTTCTCGCCATCAGTTGCAGTGTCTGAAATAGAGAGAAAACAGTTTACAAAAATACTCTTGAAACCTAATTACTTAGAGAGTGAGCAAGTCTTGGTAAAAAAAATTAACAAACATTTTTTTTTTTGACAATTGTATCGTTTATTTCATTGAAAATGAAAAAGCCTAAAGCTGGAAGTGAAAGAGACCACTCATAGCCGTAGGAGCCCACGACTCAACAGGGGGCATACCGACTTATTGCCCGAATTTTAATGATATTTTGCCCGATTTCCATGTTCCTTCAGCAACGTTAGACATTTGCATTATCTACCGTTGCTGGATTGACGGGGTTTTCTCGTCATTATCAACTAATAACCTCGTTTAAAAAACACTATACGTCACATTCAATTTATGACCGTTGAGACTCGATTATCACAAGGTAAATTTGCTACAAGAAATTTGACGTCTGGTCATTCGAAAGTTTTCCCGCAATAATTTGTTACAAGGAATATAATTGGTCGACCATAATCGTTCGACCAATCAAAGTTAATGACGAGAAAAGCTTATCATGATAGCAACGGATTAATGTAATGAAATGAAATGATAGCCGTTGCTAAAGGAACATGCCCGATTTCTTGAAAGTGTTGCCCCCCTGTCTCCTACGGTTATGAGTCCACTGCTACAAAGTTGTTGCTTCCGATTCTGTTATTCTTCGGACCAGATTTTTGGGTGACGGAATCTTAATTTCGATGATATTTTGCTGGCATGAGGTTCCTTTATAATACCTTTCCACATTTTAACCGCCACAGTTTCCCATGTTCCACCGTGACAAATACCCAGAGCTTCCGCTTTCAGAACTTTTCCAAACTTCCCTTCCCCTAATCTATCTTTAAACTTTAATCGACATCTGGGAAAATCTTCTGGGTCTATTTCTAAACCGTCATTGTCATAACCCTGAAATAAATAGGAGTTTTACGTCCCGCTTCTCTTCTGGTTTTGTAGAAGACGGGCAAGGTCATGCAGCGTGCAAGGAGGGAAATTTACCAAGACAGAGGCAGTAGCCTACTCTTCTTGAGTTGAAATATGAGTTATTTGTAGATTTCTATATTTACAGTGTCGACTCTATCAGTCAACAGGTTGAGGGGTCGAATATATTTTCAAGGGGCTTTATGAATTAATTTGTTTTTCAATCAGTTTCAGATTTGTTTGGTCAGACATAAATTGATCTGATTGTATCCCATAATGTTGACGCAGTGGCGGGTGTCGAACGTGAAGCAGACTATGATTACTCTTTCGAAACACCTGATGTTACTTCTCTTTGGAATATACAACTATTACTCAGGCCGCGACGCCCTTTAGAATGGCCCCTCAAGAGTAACCCCTTCTGCTAAAACGCTCTACTCGCTATGATAGCTAAGCTCTATTTGGCCCTTATATTTTTTCTTAAAATGTAATTGGCCCTTGTTCAAAAATTTATTCAGAAGGCGTGGGCTAGAACAAGAAATTAATAGAAGCAATAAAAACAGTAACTGACCAAACTTAATGAGTTGTTTCTAGAATGTATATTATATCTCTCCATTAAACCCAAGGCTGGGGTCATCTTCGCAATTTCCGTTTTCTGTCTCTGGAAAGGAAAATGTTTATGACAATTCAACTCAAAATGTTTTGGAGGTGACGCTTTCTGCTCCAAGTTAACGACTGAAAGAAAATGAAGAAGCATAGCAAACCATGCATGAATGATCCATAACGTTTGGTGCCAGGCAGGGTATGCTTACTCTTCTAGACACCAGGGGCCTGTTTCTCAAAAAATCGTACGATAAATGTTGTCGTAACTGGCATTTTACAATGAATAATTCCACATTTACGACAATTTTTAATCGTAAGATTTTTTGAGAAACAGGCCCCTGTTACCACTTTTCATTATGATATACTTTCTCATGTATGAGTGATATAATTCCTCATGTGAAAAGTTCATTAGCTGTTACCTATGTTTCATCAAAATGTTCTTTTTGGATTTCAGGTTTCGTTTTGCGGTTTAGATCGTTAGTACTTGGTTTCTTTATTCTTTACTGACATTTTAACCTATATAGTAGTGGCGGGTGTCGCGCGCGAAACAGACCATGCTTACTCTTTTCGAAACACCTGATGGTACTTCTCGTATGAGAAGTCCACTACTATATAATTATTGCACTCGATTTTGTCATGCTCTGGACGAGATTTTTGATTAACAGAATTGTTTTGCTTGTACGGATTTTTATTGACATACGACACGACATGTACATATTGTTCTTACAATTTGCCACCACATCAAGAGGTTTACTCTAAGAGTTCGTCAAAAAAATATCTCACCCGCTTCCATAGCATTGCAACAACGACAGATATTACAGCTACGGCCAGAATTACCAATACGACTGCGACACCAATAGCCGTACCGTTTACCGTCTGCGGCTTAGCTTCTGTCTTAGCTTCCGTCTTACCTTCCAAAAGACAAAATAAACACATTTGACGTCTCAAACACAATTTCAGTATTATAGAAGTAAATATGAATCAGGGGCAAAAAATAGGGTGGCCTGACATTGCCCCTACACCCCCAATTCCAAATTTCTTTTCATCAGTATCTTATATAGTAGTTGCTGACCATTTGACCCCTTCACATGAGACAACTGGGGTTAATTTCGTCTGAAACAAAACCATTGGCAAGGAAAGAAACACATAGCAGCTCTCCCCCCTCCCCCCAAAATATTATGTTTTCGGGCAACAAAAAAAAAAAACCAAATCGGGCAAAATATCATTAAAATTCGGGCAATAAGTTGGTTAAAAGTCCAAAATACGACTCGTCGTTAAGTAAGACTATGCCTTATATAGAAAACACATATACATAAAATGAAAGATAATTGTTTAGGAAGGGATATAATTGAAGGGATTATACAATGTTTTGTGCAGTACTAGTAATTATGAAGGCTATTTACATATATTCAGGCTCACATCGGCCATCGAAAATGCTGAACATTCCCCTTTAAAACACGACGAGTTGTGGTGCTACAATACAGCTTCAAGGTGAAAGAAAAAAAAAACGTTACCGACCTACCTACAGTAGTAATGTTTAGAGAACCACTACCATATTCGTTACTGGCTGTACATGTATAGATCGTCCCTAGCTGTTTTACATGGTCTATATACAGAACGGAAGTGACGTAGATATCATCTACTAGTGTTTCTATTCGAAGTTTACCACTGAAAATAAAAGATATTAGAAATAAAATGATGTTTACGACTCACTTTTATGCACCTAAACGCAATGGAGTGTGGAATGAGGGCAACTGATATCGTATGGTGTTTGATGTCGTATGGTGTCTGATATCGTATGGTGTCTGATATCGAGTGGTGTATGATATCGTATGGTGTCTGATATCGTATGGCGTCTGATATCGTATGGCGTCTGATATCGTATGGTGTCTGATATCGTATGGCGTCTGATATCGAATCGTGTGGCATGTGATATTGTGTAACGTGTTATATCGTTGATGTGTGATATCGAGTGGTGTCTGATATCGTATGGTGTCTGATAGCGTATTGCGTCTGATAGCGTACAGCCATTACACGATATCAAACAACATACAATATCAGACACCATACGATATCAGACACCATACGATATCAGACACAACACGGTATCAGACACCATACGATATCAGACACCACACGATATTAGACGCCTTACGATATCAGACACCACATGATATCAGACACCACTCGGTATCAGACACCACACGATATCAAACATCATACGATATCAGACACCACACGATATTAGACGCCTTACGATATCAGACACCACATGATATCAGACACCATACGATATCAGACACAACACGGTATCAGACACCATACAATATCAGACATCATACACCATACGATACCAGACACCACTCGGTATCAGACACCACACGATATCAAACATCATACACCATACGATATCAGACACCACTCGGTATCAGACACCATACGATATCAGACACCACACGATATTAGACGCCTTACGATATCAGACACCACATGATATCAGACACCATACGATATCAGACACAACATGATATCAGACACCACTCGGTATCAGACACCACACGATATCAAACATCATACGATATCAGACACCACACGATATTAGACGCCTTACGATATCAGACACCACATGATATCAGACACCATACGATATCAGACACAACACGGTATCAGACACCATACAATATCAGACATCATACACCATACGATACCAGACACCACTCGGTATCAGACACCACACGATATCAGACACCACTCGGTATCAGACACCACACGATATCAAACATCAGACACCATACAATATCAGACACCACTCGGTATCAGACACCACACGATATCAAACATCATACACCATACGATACCAGACACCACTCGGTATCAGACACCATACAATATCAAACATCATACACCATACGATACCAGACACCACTCGGTATCAGACACCATACAATATCAAACATCATACACCATACGATACCAGACACCACTCGGTATCAGACACCACACGATATCAGACATCATACACCATACGATACCAGACACCACTCGGTATCAGACACCATACAATATCAGACACCATACGATACCAGACACCACTCGGTATCAGACACCACACGATATCAAACATCAGACACCATACGATACCAGACACCACTCGGTATCAGACACCACACGATATCAGACATCATACACCATACGATACCAGACACCACTCGGTATCAGACACCATACAATATCAGACACCATACGATACCAGACACCACTCGGTATCAGACACCATACGATATCAAACATCAGACACCATACGATACCAGACACCACTCGGTATCAGACACCATACAATATCAGACACAACACGGTATCAGACACCATACAATATCAGACACCATACAATATCAGACACCACTCGGTATCAGACACCACACGATATCAAACATCAGACACCATACGATACCAGACACCACTCGGTATCAGACACCATACGATATCAAACATCATACACCATACGATACCAGACACCACTCGGTATCAGACACCACACGATATCAAACATCAGACACCATACGATACCAGACACCACTCGGTATCAGACACCATACAATATCAAACATCATACACCATACGATACCAGACACCACTCGGTATCAGACACCATACAATATCAAACATCATACACCATACGATACCAGACACCACTCGGTATCAGACACCATACAATATCAAACATCATACACCATACGATACCAGACACCACTCGGTATCAGACACCACACGATATCAGACATCATACACCATACGATACCAGACACCACTCGGTATCAGACACCACACGATATCAGACATCATACACCATACGATACCAGACACCACTCGGTATCAGACACCATACAATATCAGACACCATACGATACCAGACACCACTCGGTATCAGACACCACACGATATCAAACATCAGACACCATACGATACCAGACACCACTCGGTATCAGACACCACACGATATCAGACATCATACACCATACGATACCAGACACCACTCGGTATCAGACACCATACAATATCAGACACCATACGATACCAGACACCACTCGGTATCAGAAACCATACGATATCAAACATCAGACACCATACGATACCAGACACCACTCGGTATCAGACACCATACGATATCAGACACCATACACCATACGATATCAGGCACCACTCGATATCAGACACAACACGGTATCAGACACCATACAATATCAGACACCATACGATACCAGACACCACTCGGTATCAGACACCATACGATATCAAACATCAGACACCATACGATACCAGACACCACTCGGTATCAGACACCATACGATATCAGACACCATACACCATACGATATCAGACACCATACACCATACGATACCAGACACCACTCGGTATCAGACACCACACGATATCAAACATCAGACACCATACGATACCAGACACCACTCGGTATCAGACACCATACGATATCAGACATCATACACCATACGATACCAGACACCACTCGGTATCAGACACCATACGATATCAAACATCATACACCATACGATACCAGACACCACTCGGTATCAGACACCACACGATATCAAACATCAGACACCATACGATACCAGACACCACTCGGTATCAGACACCATACAATATCAGACATCATACACCATACGATACCAGACACCACTCGGTATCAGACACCATACGATATCAGACACAACACGGTATCAGACACCATACAATATCAGACATCATACACCATACGATACCAGACACCACTCGGTATCAGACACCATACGATATCAAACATCATACACCATACGATACCAGACACCACTCGGTATCAGACACCATACGATATCAAACATCATACACCATACGATACCAGACACCACTCGGTATCAGACACCACACGATATCAAACATCATACACCATACGATACCAGACACCACTCGGTATCAGACACCATACAATATCAGACATCATACACCATACGATACCAGACACCACTCGGTATCAGACACCATACGATATCAAACATCATACACCATACGATACCAGACACCACTCGGTATCAGACACCACACGATATCAAACATCATACACCATACGATATACTCGCCTTGTTATATAAGGTGAAATACGATATTAAACGTCATACGATATCAGACACCATTGGACGTTCGATGGAAGGTTGTATATGAGTAAAATCTTACTTATAAATCTGAACATGACTGCGGTACCAGACGACTTGTGCTGTGGGACGGGAAGTGACGTTACATACAATCTGAACACTCTCACCAATTCTTGTAGAAACATTCTCGGATTTAGTTGTTATGATTGGAGGTCCTACAAATAATGAGACTAATTATAAACTCCTTTTATAATAAAAAAAAAATGATAAGAATGAAGGTACGACGTGGAAATTTCTTGAAAATCTTTGTCTCAGAGTGACAATCTAAAAAGATGATCGGTCTTGAACAAGAGTTTAAAGTCCTATTTTTCATATAATAAAACTGCGTACAAGCAAAACAATTCCGTTAATCAAAAATCTCGTCCAGAGCATGACAAAATCAAGAGAAATAGTTCTATAGTAGTACTACCAGGTGTTCCGAAAAGAGTAAGCAAATCTCAAAATGTTAACACATTGGCAATACATTTGAAGCAGCTAATGAACTTTTCATATGAAGAAGTATATCAATAAATGAAGTAAATATTTCATAATGAAAAGTGGTATCAGATGTCTAGAAGAGTTAGCTAGCATACCCTGCTTGGCGCCATTACCTCTAATAATGAAAAGTGGTATCAGGTGTCTAGAAGAGTAAGTATACCCTGCCTAAGAAAAACACGAACAGCTTACCTTTAACAGTGATAAATTTAGAAGCAGAAATTTCAGACTCATTGTATCGATGAATACAGGTATATCGTCCCTGGTCTTCTAACTTGGCCTCCCAGATACGTAAATCAGAGATGGTCAACGTGGACGACATGGGTACAGAAATAATGTGAAAACGTTGAATATCAAGATTATTGTTCAGTATTGATGGTGTTGAATCTTTATCATCGTATCTCCACCGTGTCTATTATAAAAACAAATATTGAAATAATAAAAAAAAAATTAACGTCGCATATTTTCTGCTCCTGTTTACGCTAATGAGGATTTACAATGTGCAATGAGAGCAATCTAATCAGCAGCAACATTATAGCTTACTCTGAATTCCAAAGGTAAGGGATCTATACCATGTGTTGCAATGCAATGTGCTACGGAGAAATGATGTAAGCGTGACGCTGATATAATGTGACATAGCGCGATATAGCGTGACGCTGATATAATGTGCCATAGCGCGATATAGCGTGACGCTGATGTTATGTGCCATAGCGCGATATAGCGTGACGCTGATGTAATGTGCCATAGCGCGATATAGCTTGACGCTGATGTAATGTGCCATAGCGCGATATATCATGACGCTGATGTAATGTGACATAGCGTGATATAGTGTGACGCTGATGTAATGTGCCATTGTGCGATATAGCGTGACGCTGATGTAATGTGACATAGCGTGATATAGCGTGACGCTGATGTATTGTGACATAGCGCGATATAGCGTGACGCTGATGTAATGTGCCATAGCGCGATATAGCGTGACGCTGATGTAATGTGCCATAGCGTGATATAGTGTGACGCTGATGTAATGTGCCATAGTGCGATATAGCGTGACGTTGATGTAATGTGCCATAGCGCGATACAGCGTGATATAGCGTGACGTTGATGTAGTGTGCCATAGCGCGATATAGCGTGACGCTGATGTAATGTGCCATAGCGCGATATAGCCTGATGCTGATGTAATGTACCATAGCGTGATATAGCGTGATGATGATGTAATGTGACATAGCGCGATATAGCGTGACGCTGATATAATGTACCATAGCGCGATATAGCGTGACGCTGATGTAATGTACCATAGCACGATATAGCGTGATGATGATGTAATGTGACATAGCGCGATATAGCTTGACGCTGATGTAATGTGACATAGCGCGATATAGCTTTACGCAGATGTAATGTACCATAGCACGATATAGCGTGATGATGACGTAATGTGCCCTAGCGCGATATAGCGTGATGATGACGTAATGTGACATAGCGCGATATAGCTTGACGCTGATGTAATGTACCATAGCAAGATATAGCGTGACGCTGATGTAATGTACCATAGCACGATATAGCTTGACGCTGATGTAATGTACCATAGCACGATATAGCGTGACGCTGATGTAATGTACCATAGCGCGATATAGCGTGATGATGATGTAATGTGACATAGCGCGATATAGCTTGACGCTGATGTAATGTTCCATAGCGCGATATAGCTTGACGCTGATGTAATGTGCCATAGCGCGATATAGCTTGACGCTGATGTAATGTGACATTGCGCGATATAGCGTGATGATGATGTAATGTGCCATAGCGCGATATAGCGTAACGCTGATGTAATGTGCCATAGCGCGATATAGCGTGACGATGATGTAATGTGACATAGCGTGACACTGATAAAATGTGACATAGCGCGATATAGCGTGACGCTGATGTAATGTTCCATAGCGCGATATAGCGTGGCGCTGATGTAATGTGACATATCGCGATATAGCGTGACGATGATGTAATATGCCATAGTGCGATATAGCGTGACGATGATGTAATATGCCATAGTGCAAAATAGCGTGACGATGATGTAATGTGCCATAGTGCGATAAAGCGTGACGATGATGTAATGTGCCATAGCGCGATATAGCGTGACGCTGATGTAATGTACCATAGCGCGTGACGCTGATGTAATGTGCCATAGCGCGATATAGCGTGACGCTGATGTAATGTACCATACCGCGATATAGCGTGACGCTGATGTAATGTGCCATAGCGTGATATAGCTTGACGCTGATGTAATGTGACATAGCGCGATATAGCGTGATGATGACGTAATGTGACATAGCGCGATATAGCTTGACGCTGATGTAATGTACCATAGCACGATATAGCGTGACGCTGATGTAATGTACCATAGCACGATATAGCTTGACGCTGATGTAATGTACCATAGCGCGATATAGCGTGACAATGATGTAATGTGACATAGCGCGATATAGCGTGACGCTGATGTAATGTTCCATAGCGCGATATAGCTTGACGCTGATGTAATGTACCATAGCGCGATATAGCGTGATGATGATGTAATGTACCATAGCGCGATATAGCGTGATGATGATGTAATGTGACATAGCGCGATATAGCTTGACGCTGATGTAATGTTCCATAGCGCGATATAGCTTGACGCTGATGTAATGTGCCATAGCGCGATATAGCTTGACGCTGATGTAATGTTCCATAGCGCGATATAGCTTGACGCTGATGTAATGTACCATAGCGCGATATAGCGTGATGATGATGTAATGTACCATAGCGCGATATAGCGTGATGATGATGTAATGTGACATAGCGCGATATAGCTTGACGCTGATGTAATGTTCCATAGCGCGATATAGCTTGACGCTGATGTAATGTGCCATAGCGCGATATAGCTTGACGCTGATGTAATGTACCATAGCGCGATATAGCGTGATGATGATGTAATGTTCCATAGCGCGATATAGCGTGACGCTGATGTTATGTGACATAGCGCGATATAGCGTGACGCTGATGTAATGTGATAAAGCGGACGATGATGTAATGTGCCATAGCACGATATAGCTTGACGCTGATGTAATGTACCATAGCGCGATATAGCGTGATGATGATGTAATGTGACATAGCGCGATATAGCTTGACGCTGATGTAATGTTCCATAGCGCGATATAGCGTAACGCTGATGTAATGTGCCATAGCGCAATATAGCGTGACGATGATGTAATGTGACATAGCGTGACACTGATGTAATGTGACATAGCGCGACGATGATGTAATGTGTCATAGCGTGACGATGATGTAATGTGCCATAGCGCGATATAGCGTGACAATGATGTATTGTGACATAACGCGATATAGCGTGAAGCTGATGTAATGTGACATAGTGCGATATAGCGTGACGCTGATGTAATGTGCCATTGGGCGATATAGCGTGACGCTGATGTAATGTGCCAGTGTCATAGCTTCGTTGTAATGTAGTATCACCAATTGGCAACAAAGTAGTATTACAAAGTATGACTAACAAAGATTGACCAAACCTGCCGATCTTCTGTTCGTATATCGTTCACACTACATTTAAGTATAATCATCTGTCCAACTAAATATTCTGATTCCAGTGTGTTCATCATCTCTATAAAAGGCTTTGCTGTAAATGGAAACAATAATAAAGGTGAACGTGTAATCAAAAACAAAATTGATTTACGAGCCAACCTGCATACAAGAATTGTAAACATGTTTGGCCTAATTTATGTCCCAATGAAGATATTATTATTGTTTTTTATTATCCTATCCTAACGACTAGATGCTTTTTCCATGTCAGCCCCTCCGATCTGCATCACGGACAGGTACACTATCATCTGAACCCGGGTTTGAGCAATGGACCTTCCGCTTAAAAAGCAAGCGTCTAACTCACTGAGCCACCATAACTCTCTAAATAGACTGAGATTGAACACTGGACCTTCAGGTTAACTGAGGCTGTGACAGTGTGATTGTAAAATGTTTATCTGTGACGGTGAAATGTTTACATGTGGCAGTGAAATGTTTACCTGTGACATGTTTACCTGTGACGATGAAATGTTTATCTGTGACGGTGAAATGTTTATCTGTGACGATAAAATGTTTACCCGTGACGGTGAAATGTTTACCTGTGACGGTGAAATGTTTACCTGTGACGGTGAAATGTTTACATGTGACGGTGAAATGTTTATCTGTGACGGTGAAATGTTTATCTGTGACGGTGAAATGTTTACCTGTGACGGTGAAATGTTTACCTAAGACGGTGAAATGTTTATCTGTGACGATAAAATGTTTACCCCTGACGGTGAAATGTTTACCTATGACGGTGAAATGTTTATCTGTGACGATAAAATGTTTACCCAAGACGGTGAAATGTTTATCTGTGACGGTGAAATGTTTATCTGTGTCGGTGAAATGTTTACCTGTGACGATGAAATGTTTATCTGTGACGGTGAAATGTTTACCTGTGACGGTGAAATGTTTACCTAAGACGGTGAAATGTTTATCTGTGACGGTGAAATGTTTACCTGTGACGGTGAAATGTTGACCTAAGACGGTGAAATGTTTACCTGTGACGGTGAAATGTTTACCTGTGACGGTGAAATGTTTATCTGTGACGGTGAAATGTTTATTTGTGACGATGAAATGTTTATCTGTGACGATAAAATGTTTATCTGTGTCGGTGAAATGTTTATCTGTGACGGTGAAATGTTTATCTGTGACGATAAAATGTTTATCTGTGACGGTGAAATGTTTATCTGTGACAGTGAAATGTTTATCTGTGACGGTGAAATGTTTATCTGTGTCGGTGAAATGTTTATCTGTGACGATGAAATGTTTATCTTTGACGATGAAATGTTTACGTGTGACTGTGAAATGTTTGTCTGTGACGGTGAAATGATTATCTTTGACGATAAAATGTTTATCTCTGACGGTGAAATGTTTATCTGTGACGGTGAAATGTTTGTCTGTGACTGTGAAATGTTTATCTGTGACGATAAAATGTTTATCTGTGACGGTGAAATGTTTATCTGTGACGGTGAAATGTTTATCTGTGACGATGAAATGTTTATCTGTGACAGTGAAATGTTTACCCGCGACGGCCAAATGTTTATCTGTGACGATGAAATGTTTATCTGTGACAGTAAAATGTTTACCTGTGACGGTGAAATGTTTACATGTGACGGTGAAATGTTTATCTGTGACGGTGAAATGTTTATCTGTGACGGTGAAATGTTTACCTGTGACGGTGAAATGTTTACCTAAGACGGTGAAATGTTTATCTGTGACGGTGAAATGTTTACATGTGACGGTGAAATGTTTATCTGTGACGGTGAAATGTTTACCTGTGACGGTGAAATGTTTACATGTGACGGTGAAATGTTTACCTGTGACGGTGAAATGTTTACCTATGACGGTGAAATGTTTATCTGTGACGATAAAATGTTTACCCAAGACGGTGAAATGTTTATCTGTGACGGTGAAATGTTTATTTGTGTTGGTGAAATGTTTAACTGTGACGGTGAAATGTTTACCTGTGACGATGAAATGTTTATCTGTGACGGTGAAATGTTTACCTGTGACGGTGAAATGTTTACCTAAGACGGTGAAATGTTTATCTGTGACGGTGAAATGTTTACCTGTGACGGTGAAATGTTGACATGTGACGGTGAAATGTTTACCTGTGACGGTGAAATGTTTACCTGTGACGGTGAAATGTTTATCTGTGACGGTGAAATGTTTACCTATGACGGTGAAATGTTTATCTGTGACGGTGAAATGTTTATCTGTGACGGTGAAATGTTTATTTGTGACGATGAAATGTTTATCTGTGACGGTAAAATGTTTATCTGTGTCGGTGAAATGTTTATCTGTGACGGTGAAATGTTTATCTGTGACGATAAAATGTTTATCTGTGACGGTGAAATGTTTATCTGTGACAGTGAAATGTTTATCTGTGACGGTGAAATGTTTATCTGTGTCGGTGAAATGTTTATCTGTGACGATGAAATGTTTATCTTTGACGATGAAATGTTTACGTGTGACTGTGAAATGTTTGTCTGTGACGGTGAAATGTTTATCTTTGACGATAAAATGTTTATCTGTGACGGTGAAATGTTTGTCTGTGACAGTAAAATGTTTATCTTTGACGATAAAATGTTTATCTCTGACGGTGAAATGTTTATCTGTGACGGTGAAATGTTTGTCTGTGACTGTGAAATGTTTATCTTTGACGATAAAATGTTTATCTCTGACGGTGAAATGTTTATCTGTGACGGTGAAATGTTTATCTGTGACAGTAAAATGATTATCTTTGACGATAAAATGTTTATCTCTGACGGTGAAATGTTTATCTGTGACGGTGAAATGTTTGTCTGTGACTGTGAAATGTTTATCTTTGACGATAAAATGTTTATCTCTGACGGTGAAATGTTTGTCTGTGACGGTGAAATGTTTATCTGTGACGGTGAAATGTTTATCTGTGACGGTGAAATGTTTATCTGTGCAGTGGCGGATCCAGGATTTTTATTGGGGGGAGCTATTTAAAAAAAAAGTATCAAGAATAGGCGGTAGCGCGGCTGAGTATCAAAGCGAGGTGCGGGGAGGGTGCGTGGGGGGTATGGGGGTGTCTCCCAGCATTTTTGTTTTAAATCAACATGAAATTATGCAATTTTAGACCATTTTGTGTTGAAAATGTCAGATAAAAATGAACAAACCATTTTCTAACTGTGATTAATATTTTACAATTGACTTAAATGCTGGTCAATTCCAAAAGCCTGTATTTACTATTTAATACCCCCATCACACCGGAGAGGCGTCCTTACTGCGCTGCTGCGGCGACGGAAAATGGTCCCAGAGCGTGGTAACGTCGCCATAAGCGTGGTATTAGCGTGGTAACGTCGCCAGACATCGTGCTGTGGTCGCCATGGTCGCCAATGATCGCAGAGTCACGGCGTTTGTTTTGGACATGTTCAAAACAAACGCCAAGGTCCGGCGATCCGTCTTGGAACGCGTTGAGAACTCGGTGGGATCACAAAGGTCGTAATACAAACGCCATAACATCTCCATGAACGTAGTATAAGCGCAGTACACGCGTGGTAAAGACGCTGCGAAAACGGTTACACTTGAAACGGCGACTTCAAGGCGTCCTCACCACGACCCTCGGGTTTCTGATACGACCCTACTACACCTGGTAACAACCCCAAAAGCGTAGTGAGAGCGCTGCGGGAACTCAGGTGAACGCCGTTAGATCTAAACAGAAACACCATAAGCGGGTAAAAGTCGTGGCGGGCGCGTCGTGAGAACGCAGTATGATCGCATAGGTCGTGGTAAAAGCGCGGCTGTTATAGATTTTGCTTTTTTTCGGAGTCTTTTTCTCGAGTTTTCGTCGCGTTTGCCGCGAATTTGTCCATTTTCTGGTCGCAGTAAGAACGTAGATGGTCGCGGTCCGGTGTGATGGGGGTTTAAATCAAATAATTAAAAGGTTTAACAATATGTATTATTGATTTATTCTAAATTTAAACATTTAAAAGTACCATCTATACATAAAATCACAGGGGCTCGTAGTTATACTTTTTTTTAAATATTGTTATACGGTTATAAGAGAAATGAGAAGGGAGGACACTAATTTTGGGGTCAAAATTGAAATAGAAATTCGGCGCCTTTCTTCGCCTCGAAAACGGCCAAGTCTTTGTTCTAACCGATATATTTAGGTAAATAAAGCAGATTTTGAATGATAGACTGGTTTACGACGGAGTAATTACCGTTTTTGTGTTCCAAGCGGAGCAAACATGGTTCGGACAACTTCTTTGTAGGCCAATTTCCGCTAGCTTCAAGACGAATTACCAGTTGAGTTTTCATTGGTCCAAATTTGAGTTAATAATTGACGTCATTGTATGACGTCCAGAAAAATAAATTTCTATTTTTATTTGGACCAATGAAAACTCACCTAGTATTTCGTCTCGAAGCAACCGGAAAATTACCTACAAAGAAGTTGTCCGAACCATCTTCGCTCCGCTTGGAACACAAAAACGGTAATTACTCCGTCGTAAACCAGTCTGTCATTCAAAATGTGCTTTTTTTACTTAAATATATCGGTTAGATCAAAGATTTGGCCGTTTTCGAGGCGAAGAAAGGCGCCGAATTTCTATTTCAATTTTGACCCCAAAATTAGTGTCCTTCTCATTTCTCTTATAACTGTATAACAATATTTATAAAAATATAACTACGAGCCCCTGTGCATAAAATCACAAAAGTTACTATTTAAATTACAAAAGGTAGCCGCCGAGCAGATGAAGAAAACTTGTCTAACACCTGAACAGGGGTTGGCAACCTGTCACGATGCACTCGTAATAAAATTAGAGATTCAAGTCTTTCCTCAACAAACACAACTAAAATACAACACTTGGTTAATACCGTCTCTATCATCCAGTCCCACTTTGTCTACGCCAGGTTAATATAGCATGAATTATGATGCACGTGCAATGATGAATTCATAACAAGAAGACCACTCACCCAATTGTCAATCAGGTTATAAGTAATTTATAGCACGTTTTCGTTCGCTCCACTCATGAAAACTGTGCTATAAATAATACTTATTTACATAAATCTAAAAAAAACTCCCTGTAGGCCATAGCCTTTGGGGGGAGCTACCGCTCCCTAAACTTTCCTTCTATGCCCTTTGGGGGGAACTATAGCTCCCAACGCTCCCCCCCTGGATCCGCCACTGTATCTGTGACGATGAAATGTTTATCTGTGACAGTGAAATGTTTACCCGCGACGGCCAAATGTTTATCTGTGACGATGAAATGTTTATCTGTGACAGTGAAATGTTTATCTTTGACGATGAAATGTTTACCTGTGACAGGTGAAATGTTTATCTTTGACGATGAAATATTTACCCGTGACTGTGAAATGTTTATCTTTGACGATGAAATGTTTATCTGTGACGGTGTGACAAGGAATTATTTACCTGTGATTGAGAATGTTTTGTTGATGGTACCATGTTGATTACCAATAATACAGGTATAATCCTGGTGAAGATCAGTCACGGTGACAATAGTCATCTCTAGTTTAATAGATTTAGTCACCTTATCACCTTCAATCTCTATTTCATATCTGAAATCAAAATTAAAAAATATATACCTTCATTAGGAACTCAGGGGCCTGTTTCTCAAAAAATCTTACGATCAATAATGTCGTAAGTTCAGCATTTTGCAATGAATATATCCACAGTTACGACAATTAATAATCGTAAGATTTTTTGAGAAACAGGCCCCTGGCCCGTAGCTATGTGGGGGGGGGGGGGAGTCAAGGAAGAGGAGGGTGGGTACTTAAGTTAAAACCTCCTCCCAAACTCCCCCCTCCTCACACCCTCCTTGATTGAACGTTTGTCTCTGTAAAAGAAGTTAGATTGCTACGGGTCAGTTAGGAACAATCACGTTGAAACAATATTTCAAACTTCTTACAAAGTTTTAGGTGTTGGCCATTTTGAAATTCGGTTTACAGAGTTCCATGGTCCATGACAAATGCCCTATAGCCCCCAGGTTTGGCCCCACTGGTTTAAAGAAAACTCTCGAGGGTACTAGATTGCCAGACAGTAACGTTAATCTTAGTAGTAGTATTCTGGCCAGATATGAATTGCAAAATGTTATTTTAATATTATTATGCAAGATACTTGTCGGAATTCTTGATGGTGCTACCAAATTCATCGATCCATTGTTTCATATTTGGTGGTGGGAAACAGCGAGCTTCACATTTTAGAGTGTAACTTCTTCCTAGGACAGCTTCTTCTCCGTCTTCTTCTTGCACTTCAAACTCTGGAGGTGCTACAATTTGTATATTGAAATGAAATGAAATGAATGGAGTTTTACGTCCTACTTTTCTGCACCTTATGGGCTAATTGAGGACGGGCAAACGCCATGCAGTGTGCAATGAGGGAAATTTTGCCAGGACAGCGGCATTAGCCTGCTCTTATTTTCGATTTCAAACTCTGGGGGCGCTACAATTTGAATATTGAAGATGTTTTTCCTTCTTAGATAGTATATCTTATTTAGCAAACATGCTGCGATTTTTATATAAAATAACAATAATAAATCTTTATTCTTCCCGGAAAAGGAAATTCATTTTACAACAAGAGATATCTCGGATATAAAAAATAATAAATAGAAACACAAACAATCGAAACATAACATAAATACAAACAGACAAACAAGAACATAGTTACATACAGTGATATATTTATCGCTCAAAGAAATAACGTTTTCGTCAGGCCTGCCTTTGGAATTGAACATTCGAAAGCTAAGAGGGATAAAAGATTTAAGGGCTCTTACTTTTTGCAAGTGGGGATAGAAATCTCTGTCCAGAGGGTAGGAGAATGTAATTATCTGATAAAACATGCGTATAGTCGTGGAGAAGTTTCTCAGTTTTTTTAACTAACTGAGTTTTGAAGCTGTGGCACCATGCAAGAAGCAGACAACCCGCCAGTTATATTCGCATTAAAAGGCAAAATGCTGTGACTTTATAATGCCTCAAATTGCATGTTTTCGATGACTTTTGCAGATGATTCAGGGGACATGGTCATTTCTGTGTGGGAAATCGGGGACACCTGAGAAAACCAGTTGAAAACCCAGGCCTTAGATATACAATAGTGAACTGAACTAATTTTTCATGGTTAAGTGGCTTATCTGGTTCTTGCATGGTGCCAAAGTTGATAAAAGCATCTTACCTTCAATAATAATAGTAAGTTGTTTAATCCGAACAGAGACTCCATCATCCACTGTACAACGATAGACACCCTCATCAACATAGTCAGCATCTGTTATAATAAACCCAGCCCCTAACACTGATACACCTAACATCTTTATTCTTATCCTACTCACCCGATACTTCACTGGGTTCATCTTGAAAAAAACACCACGTAGTGGATTATATCTTGAAAATGTAATCTGAAATATCAAAAAATATCAGGAAAATTAAATTATATACAGGGGCGGATCCAAGGGGGGCTTCCCCAGCTCGAGCCCCCCTTCCTATGTTTGGCCAACTGTTGTCAGAACTTCTTCAGCGCTCGCGGTACCGTTGAATTTGAAGTATGTTATATTTCAGAGACACCCCCTCCCCCCTAAATCTTTCTAAATTCAATGTAGAGTTGCGGATTAGGTCAAGATCAGGGTTCGCAACCGGTACCAGTACCGGTACCGCCGGTACTGACGCCTCAGTACCGGTACCGGGTTCCAGTACCGGCGGTACCGGTACCGGAATTTGTGAAAACACGGAGGTTTATTCCTCACATTGCACGTGTATTATTTCAGTCGCTTGACATATTCTCACGCTAACCGGACCATATATGGTCATGGGCATGACTCATGGGACCATAATAATATGCTCATTCGTCAGGCAGCAAGAAACTATTTTCTAGAAAACTGCTTCTCCGAAAATCGTCTCTTATGACCATATAAGGTATATTTAAACGCTTGACTTTTTCCGGGAAAACTATCAAATGACCGCGAAATAGTTGAGATCGAATAAAGACTATCCGTATTATTGACTCTCAGTTGCCATCCAACTGTTGGTGTTGTGTATAGGTATTAGATGTATATCTCAATTTTTTCAGTTCCTAATAAAGTAATATTCATTTCGGTAATGAAAGAAATTTGCTAGTTGTGAGTATAATAAAAACGTTTGGTTCGCCGTGAAGAGATTCATCTGATAGAAGTAGTAATAAAGGGAATATAGGGTTATACAGCAGTGAGCAGTTACATAGTCCGGTTTGTTATACATGATTTGGTCTCAAATTCATTGTACCATTGTAGTACCGGTATCGGTACCGGTACCGTCGGTACCAGCCTCGTACCGGTATCGGTCACCTGGTACCGCCGGTACTCCTGCGAACCCTGGTCAAGATGATTTCCTCCAAATTTTCAAATTTCAGTTTTAAATATAAAGAATGATAAAAAATGATTCCTTACCGTATTATTGTCATTGAGACCAGCACAAATTGTTCTGATATCAGTTCCCTTGAGTTGTTTCCCTTGTACCATGAACATTACTACAGGAATATTAGGTTTCGGAGTTTCATAAAAACCACCAGTTCCAGTTATAAGGCAACACAAACCTAAAAATTATACGTTCTATAGGTGTAGGTGGACTTGCGGAGTAGATAGAGGTTGGTCAGCCAAAGAAAACAACGACCGGAATCTCAGACCTCAAATTTAATAAACGTTTTTTATACCCCACCCTTTTTACTCAAAAAATACAAAACTTACCTAAGACATATCTGATCCAAATTACTCCATTCAAATCCATTACAAAGTTTCCACAACTATCACGATACCGAATATTAATTAACCCGTCTCGTTCTGCTTTCTAAATCGCTTTCTCTCTCTCCTAGTCCCTATAACACTACATTCTTTCCAAAATATGACTATCTGATAAACGTCTCTCTACATCCTACAACTGCCTAAAAGATACTGTGTCTCCAAAAACGACTATCTGGGCTTCAAATTTTCTCTGTGTGTAACAGTTATAATGTCTAGATCAAATCAACAGAATTCATTCCAGTTTCGTTTTTGTGCGAAAATTGATTTTACGCCATACAATAGGCCTTTCTGGATTCCAAATCGTTCTCTCGTCCAGACAGAACTACCTGTACCTTCAAAAATTATTGGGCCTCAAAACGACTCTCTGTTAAAAATTGTCTCTGTGTGTAACAGTTAAAAGTCTAAATAAAGTCTTGTTAACACAGTTCAGTCCAGTGTCCGGCAAGGGATAACAACAGTTGATCAGTCATTGTGAACAGTATTCTAGAGGCTGGTATCAAATCTTACCGTTTTTAAATTGAATGAGTTCACATACTTGAGTATAATTCATTAAGCCGTTTAAAGTGCAGGAAATGAAAGGAAATGGAGTTTTACGTCCTACTTTTCTGCACCTATATGGGCTAATCGAGGACGGGCAAACGCCATGCAGTGTGCAATGAGGGAAATTTTGTCAGGACAGCGGCATTAGCCTGCTCTTATTTTCGTTTTCCAACTGTGAAGGGGTTTAAAGTTCAGGTAAAAAGATTTATTAATCATTGTCTGACGCACGGGCATTGTTTTACGTAAATAATAAAACGACGCATCGATTTGTAAGATAGGAAAAATTAAAAACACGAGTAAATGTAGCTTCGAGACTAATCCCTTTATCAAGCAAAAAAAAGAAAATTAAAAAATTAAAAAATTAAAAAAAAGAAATGTTATTTTGCTTGAAAAAGGGATTAGACTCGAACCGTAGCTACATTTACTCTCAGTATATCGACTTTTTACCTACTGTTTGCACGTTATCGTGTATTTATTTTTTCCTTTTGTTTTACGTACAGCCCGTCTGAATTTAAACATGGACCATTTCAACTGGCATTGGAAACATGGGCGTAGATCCAGTTTTTTTCATCCAAATATTTTTATCATATTCTATATTCATAGGATAATATCCTGAATCTGAAAATCAAGTGGCCGAAAATCCGGGGAGTTTTGGTATGGGGGTGGGGGTGGTAGTTAGGTATGTAAGATTTCTGGAACCGCGGGCCAAACCCACATCCAGGAACGCTCCGCACCCCATGAATGGCACTGGCCCACCGCGTTGAAAAAAAAAACACTGAATAAAGGGTACACATACAGCATTTTGAGCAGCTACCTTAATGTCCATAAATACTGGATCTAATTAGAGTTGTCAGTGAGTGAAGAGACGATAGCTACAGGATCTGTATAGATAATCTTAATTCATCTTATAGACAATTAAAGTGAAGGCAAACAGAGAATAAAGTCCAATTCATTTAATTTATATCCATTGCTAACTGGGCAACTTAAATTAACCAATAATCATGGTAAAATTTCCCTCATCAACACCAGTTGAATATTTTAATATTTTTATTTTCATATTTTTGGCACAGTTTTTATATAAATATATCAGCCTAAACGAAAATACAATTCCAAATCTATCAACGAGCAAACATAGAAAAATATACATAAATTATTCTTAGTAGAGGCACTAGTACTGGGACGTGGGAGTTAGAGAAGATAGGACCATTAGGGCCCCTAATCTACCCAAGACATCCCCACCTCCCCCACCAACCTCTCTTTTCTCCCATAAATTAGGGAAAGAGAGGGTCGGGGCGGGGGCAGAATAAAAGAGGGGGTAGGGGCATGGTGGAAGAAAAGAGAGGGTTGGTGGTGGGGTGGGGTAGCTTGAGTAGGTTACGGGAAGAAGGTAGGGTACAATAAATGGACAAAGGGTGATAAAATGATATGAGGAGGTACTATTGGAGGTGAAAAATGAATGTAAAAAAACAAAACTGTCCCGTTACATAGGGGTAGAGAGAGTGGGATTTGTTTTTCTAAAACAGATGAGAGACCTATCACTTTTCCGAGGGAAGAAGAAAGGGAAAATGCTAAAACAAAAGTAGAAATAAAAAATTGTCTGAGGGGTAGGGGATATGGAAATATGGGAGGGCGGGTGATAATTCTAAAACAAAAGTAGAAACAAAAAATTGTCTGAGGGGCAGGGGATATGGAAATATGGGAGGGCGGGTGATAATTCTAAAACAAAAGTAGAAACAAAAAATTGTCTGAGGGGCGGGGATATGGAAATATGGGAGGGCGGGTGATAATTCTAAAACAAAAGTATAAATATAAAATAGTCTAATGTTATAAATGAACCTGAGGTAATGACCGTAACGAACGACGTGACCTTGACCTGGTAAGAAAACCCTCTTCTGATTGGTCTAAATCTAGGTCACTCATTGACACGTGATCTATAAAGTTATAATTTTGACTATTATAATTAGAGAGGTCAATGTATTCCTCCGCGAGGTCGAGCCTCATCTCCATATCGTCTACTATCTCGTGAAACTCAGGTCGAGATTCTGGGCGAAGTTCCCAGCAGTTGTTTAATATTTTATAGCTGAAAGAAAAAAACAACATTAAGAATTTATAATGTGAATTGAATTTTTTCGTTTTCTTTTAAAAAAATACGACATAAAGGGAGATAATCACCCTAAAAGAATTGATATGCCCAAGAAGAACGTAGTCTGCTTGAATTTCATTAACTGTTGATTTAGTGAGCGCCGATAACGAATCGACCTATAAAAACAATGTCCATGTCCGTATCAATCTATTCGAAACACTTGATAGTACTTCTGACATAGGAGACAGGGGGGCACGGGGGGGGGGGGGCCTCAAATATTATGCTTTCGGACAAAATATCAATAAAATTCGGGCAATAAGTCGGTCTGCCCCCCCCCCCCCCCCGCCCCGTTAAGTCGTGGGCCCCTACGGCTATGCCTGATGGTACTTCTCTTTGGAGAGTCCACTACTTTAAAACTCCGGTTTGTACTGTACGTTCAATACATACGACCTCACAACGACCTTCTTACCTTTCTGTCAAATTGACCTTAAGTTGAAAGGTAAAAGGGTCGTTGTTAGACCCTACTGTATTGGCACGAACAAAACGAAAGTGTACATGGTCAATAAGTAAGGGAAATAACTCTAACGAGCAAAATGACATTTTTCAACTATCTGGAATATCGATAATCCGCACGAATTTATCGGGAATGTGCGGATAAACGATGTTCCACTGTACTTACATTTCTACCGTACAATGTGTAGGATTATTTAATCGTTCTCCCTGTTTCAACATCTCTAAAACCTGAGGTCCTGATTTACCAGGGTACGGTCGAGATCCTGAAATATTTTATAAACATTGTGCCAATCTATATCTTCTGAGATAATATTACTAACACTGCCATTTGTCATTTTGTTCGACACTATGAAATAACTCTGTCATGGTAAGCAGCCAGTGGCGTGGTGGCAGGGGGGGCCTGGGGGGCACGTGCCGCCCAGCCAATGGAAACCAGGGGGCGCCGACGTTGCAAGGGGGCGCCAAAAGCCCTTCGAAAAAAAGTCGGTCGGTAAGAAATAATAATTATTTTCTAGCTTATTCTTTTAGTCCCAATACAACTCGGGCCCTCCCCCTTATTTTTGACCGAATAATGTCAGATCGCTCTATTAAATTGCCGCTTGCGCCTTCGGCGCTCGCGGTGCTGTTCAATTTGAAGCATGTTATATTTCAGAGTCCCCCCCCCCCCCACCTTTCTCTAAATCCTGGATCCGCCCCCGTTATTGATATCCGTCGGTAAAGTTGAGCCGACCGACCGCAGAGCGCAGACATAAACATACAAAAAAATATAGCTTTAAATAGCCTTCCTGCATTGTTTCAAATAGCTAAAATCATGAAGTTTCAGGGGGTCTTGGTGTGAGTGTTTGTAATCACCCAAGGAGTAAGCCTATTGAAAATAAGAGCAATTGAACAATATTTACTATGAATTATTGACCTCGTTCTTGAATTGTTTGTGGACCCGATAGAGAGTTGATTTCTTGATGGATTTTGATGAAACTTGGTGTGAGTGTTTGCAATCACCCAAGGATAAAGCCTATTGGGTTGTGATAAATGTGATAAATGATAAGTGATAAATGAATGTTACATTTCACTGCTTACAGCTATTCAAGGGAGACAACTATGAGGGTCTCTCATAGGTCCGCGCTCGCTACAAGCGTTCACTATGACAAGCGGTAAAATTGCTTTTGTACTTCAAAATTAGGTCTTTCCGATCTTCCTACGGACTGAATTAATTATTTTGGCTCTTTGAATTTACTTCTGGGGTCCAAAGCCTAATTTCAATTTAGAACAATGTTTGAATTAACCCGCGTTTACTACAGTTAAAACGAAAACGTTAAGGACAATGAAGACAATGGTGTGAGTGTTTGTAATCACCCAAGGATGAAGCCTATTAAGTTAATCCACTTGAAGAAACATAATGTCAACAAAACCCGTGAAATATAAAAAATGTCACTCTCAGAATCTTTCATTTACTGATAACATTTACTTATTAAACCTAAAAAAAATTGTGTTTTGCGTTTCAGTATCGAATATTTTTATCGGGGCTGCAAGTGCCTGAAATATATCTAGATCGCACCCACAACAGTCTTAATTTCAAAATTTTCCATGAAAGGACCCCCGTATTCCCTCGTTCCTCCTCTTCGACGCGGTGTTCCACGGTCGAAGGGCTCCAGAGGTTTTACATGTGCATCAGTGCATTCATGCATTTGTGATCCATACCTGAACAGAATTCCTTAGAGGTGTGACTGTATATTTGTTCCTCATAATAAATATTCCTTGTGGAACAAACATTATTATAATAAATGATCTCAGGAACTCTTATCATATAATATCAGGGTTAGGGTTAGGGCTAGTTTTATATAATACAAGTTCCAAATGGAACAAATATTACATAACAAATGTCCTTTGGAACAGTTATTATAGTGGAACTTATATATCGTGGGGACCATGAGTTGCAGGAAAAGCGCAGTTTTTATTGGAGCGCCAAAAAGGGTTTGTGTCCCCCAGCCAATTTGGAGCCACAACGCCACTGTAAGCAGCCATCTTGCCCGGTAAATGAAAAAGGGAAGATAATTCTTGTTCGAGATTGATTTTGATTGGCTGTTTTCTTACCGCGAAGAAGATAACACTCTCTGACGAATGATTGTGATTGGCTGAACTATAATTTAGCATTCTCTTTTTTATAACATGTTTTTTTTTTAAATTTGCATTTTGTCTGGTAGTGGGAATCACCCTAGGGGTTTAATCTACAGGGGTTAGATGGTGACACGTTACCTCCCCTTGAAAACTCTCTCTACGCCACTAAAGACAATACGCGACTTTATTTTCAAAGCGATACAAATATCATCAAGTTGTTTTATAGTCAATACAGGTACAAAGTAAAATATCTTTGTTTTCACAAATTTTAGAATATAAAAACTTCCAAGGATACTTTATTTATTGATATACTTCCTCAAATAATAAAAAGTTCATTAGCTGCTACCAATGTATTGTCAATATGTTAAAATGGATTTTAAGATTTGTTTTACGGTTGGGATCGTTTACTGCCTGGGTTGTATTATTATGAAACATAAAAAAAATATCTTCCCTTACCAAGAGTAATCATCTCCCAGAATAAGATACCATACGACCATACGTCACTTTTATTACTGGTCCGATCACTGAATATAGCTTCCGGTGCCATCCATAATATTGGTAGGGGTCGCTATAAAATAAAACATGGCAGAGCCCTTTTATAGAGAGAGTTTGGACAACGTCTTATTAGTCGTCATATTGGATACCTACTATCGAAGCGTGACGTTATACGCTAACGTTAAAACAGCAAAGTGACAAATCAAAGCCTAATCAACTACGTGAGCAGCCAGGGGAAAACAGCCAACAGCTATCGAGAAATGTTTGTACATCACATAGGCGAGCACAATCAGCTACGTGGGCTCAAGGTCATTTTCTAGTTGAGAACCAGGGGAACAACCATCTCATCCCAACGCCTAGCGAGAAATTTATTCAGTACATCTCAGATCACGACACTGTAATCGTAGCCCTTCACAAGCATCGTTTTGCTTGTGATCCTAAAGAACAAAACAGCAAGGATTAAAACGGAACGTTAACGTAAACGTACCTTGGATCTGGACGTATAGCTGTAATCTTCTCCGACTTTTCTGGCTAAACCAAAATCTGATATTTTACAGCAGTTTTCATTGGCTACCAGAACATTCCTCGCTGCTAAATCTCTATGTATAATCTGAAATCAGTTTAAAATATTTATCTTCCCTTGAAAAAGTCCCGAAATTAGTTACTATTTTGATAAGTATTTGTGAAACTATTAGAGTGGAATAAGAAAAATGAGGTATGTAGGGCGAACAAGTCCTACCAACAAATTTCGATTTGTCCCCTTCACCATTTTACCCTTAAATATTCCCATTTTTACCCCTTCACCATATCCCATTGCCATATCGCCCATTTTACTTTATTTTCTACCATTCGTACCCAGTGGCATGTGCTGGTAGCCTCCCCTGACAATAATTTGTCCCCAACGCGGCCCCTCCACCTAAAAATCCCTAGAAACGCCCCTGTTCGTACCTTATTTTGATGTAGATGTTGCATGCCCCTAGCACACTGTAAAGCAAACTGAAAGATCTGACTGGGAGTGATAGGTACTCGGTGTAGATGTAAAGAACTAGAACTCAGTCTGTAATTCTCAGGTCTTCTCTGTCGTAAATAGGTTAGTAGGTCACCGTTTGACATGTATTCTAGTAACATTGACATCATGGCTAGAAATATAATGATAAATATTCTTAAACACTGTACGTGAGTGACATTAAAGTGATTATAAAGTGGTTTTCTAAACTTTGTATGTGTATCGGGGACACTGATAGCATCAGTTTGCCCCATTCCAATTTCCATTCCGACGTCTGTGGTTCTTGCAATTCCACTAAAACTAACGTGTTTTATGACGTCACTATCAATGATCTACTGGAAGCTACTATTGATATCTATGCAGATCACTGTCAGTGACGTCATAAAACAAGTTGGTTTTAGTGGAATTGCAAGAACCACAGACGTCGGAATGGAAATTGGAATGACGCAAATTGATGCTATCAGTGTCCCCGATACACATACAAAGTTTAGAAATACAGATCACAATCTCTTTAAGATAGTAAGAAACATGACTTTCTTTGACAGCAGAACTTACAGTCAAGACATTAACCCCCCCGGTACCCACCCTCTCGTTAACCCTAGAGGTTACTTCACCCAACTAAAAGAACCAAGACAGGAGGGACTTCCATAATCAAAGAATACTTACGTTCATAAAAGAAGCCCAGACATCTAACTATATTTCTATTATAAGGAATTCGTTTCACTAAATTTAGTTCGTGTAAAAAGGCACTTTTATCTTCGTCTGTTAGGTCACCTGAAATATATAATAAATATTATTTATAACTCTCTTTATCTGGTGAAATTCTTGCTTCATTGAAATTGACATTCTACATCAATGGTTCCAAACCTAAAGACCATGAAGCATTAGCAGGACATAGGATATTTGTCAGGGGGCCATGTGGCATGAAAATGTGTATACATTTTTCACTAGCCCAATTTTATTTTACTATATTGTGTAAGGTCTGTAGTTGCTTGTGGTCAAATACATCTGGTCTCCCAATGATGGAAAGGCAAAAATCAACAACCCTTGGACTATATATATCTCGAGTCGAACAGGGGCCCACGACTCTGGGAGTTTCATGAATTTAGGTCACGGTTTGAAAAGGGTTGAGAACCACCGTTTAGTTTATAGAAATGGTAATGCCGTGATTTCAACCCTTAATAAATTTGATTGTCAGATACAAATGTCAATTTTCGATCATGCATAAATTTTGAATTCGGGGTCCAAACAAAAGAAAAGTATTAAGAAACAAGAATAAAAAGCCAACTGGCCTCCTGGACCCTGATTCTCAAAAGTCTTACGGTTAAAATATGTCGTAAGTGTGGAATTATCATTGCAAAATGCCAAACATTTTTCCTAAGATTTTTTGAGAAACAGGGGCCAAGTATACTTACGTCTTGACTGTTTAACAGCAACTGGTTCCCAGGTTCCGGTTCCAGTGATATCCCAGGCCCGGGCTAAATAAACCTGCCCAAATCTTCCTTTACCTATCTCGTGTTGCATTTCTACTTTATTTACAGAGAATTCATGGACTATACTCGCCTAGAATATAATATCAAAGAGTATAATCCAGCAAATGAAAAATCAGAGCACAGTATTAAATTTAAACGTGAAGGCAAAACATCCGTCGTTTCCAGATATTGGAAACCCATGTCAAAATCACTGAGATGAAAATAAATAAACTTAAATGATAATTGAGTGTTCAACTGGATAAAATAATTTTAAGCGTTTTTCAATTATAACCTGTAATTGTATGGAAAATTACATTAATTACATAGTTTTATGGTTTATTTGATTCTGTTTGTATACTGTAGACACCTTTGATGAATAAATATATACTCTTACTGGCCACCTAAAATCCAAATTCAGAAACCGCCATTTTGAAGATGTCAGTGAAGAGGAATAATTCACTGGGAGTGAGGGGACGACAGCGCCCCCAACCCCACCCTTTCCTACCCCTCGAGAAATAAAGAAGAATAATAACTTACCGTGGGTGTTGAAGATTTTTCAAAAAAATATTGAGGTGGTGGCTGTAAAAATAAATAAATAACTGAGTGAGTGAGTGAAAAGATATTTCGTGTAACTGGGACCCAAATGTCAACTTACACAAATCGACATTGTGGGGCCTTCGATAAAATAAAAACATACTTTAGGGGAGTATACATGATTAATCTTTCACACTTGCAATTACCAAGTCTGGACAAATATGACTAATCTAGATTATTTGCCAATTTGTTTGATCCAGTATCAATTCACCTGGTTGCACATCATAGTAACTGTAGCAGTCGCCCACCTAGCAGACCATGCTTACTCTATTTAAGCACCTGGTGATACTTCTTTTTGGAGGAGTTCACTATTATACAACTATTACTCTCGATTTTGCCGTCCTTTGAACGAGATTGTTTGGTTAAGTAATTGTCTTGGCTATATAAATCTGATTTTACTCACCGTTGAAGATTTGTTTCTCTTATTTCGTCTTCTGATGATAAAAACAGCTACTAGTATGATGATTATAATAACTATAGCTCCTACTACCCCGACTATAGCGTATACTGTATCGTTATTTACTGGTGGTTGGGGTGGGGCGATATACTCTGAAATTATAAACATATACACATATACCGTATATAGCCGATACTGTACGCATTGGAACGTCAATTTTACATTGTACTATTACCCTAGTTGATAGAAAATAGAACCCCCCGCAGTGTTTGTAATAGTTATACATGTAGTAATAATTATCTTATATCGGGTGTCTTAAAAAAATGTCCCCAAGTTTTACGGTATGTATCCCATCTGTTGGTCACCGATCTCTTTCAAAATTCTCACAGATTTACTTCTATTTTTAAAGAGAACGGTTCCTGAGAGATACTGAAATATTTCCCGTCAAACTTGGGGACGTTGCCTATGTGCCTAACCTTGTATGTTATATTCCATAATACATGTATTGTCTTATAACGCAGTATAATTAATCTCCTTTATAACCAATACATGATTTGAAGTGAAGTTTTACCAATAAAAGGAAACTTTGTTAGATTAACAGCATGAGCAAACTAATTTTTGACTTTTAAATGTCAAGGGTTTTAGAATAATGAAATTGATGTCCTCATCAGAATGACTAGTTTTGGAAACCCTACCTTTACATTTATTATTGGGTTCATCCACTACGTAGCCTTGATTACAGGTACAGGTAAACGAGGCTGGTATGTTGGTACACCTTTGTTCACAGTTATCATTACCCAGTTGACATTCATCAATATCTACAAGATACAAAGGTACAGTTTTGATAAGTTAAAGCGATACCACCATTAGAATGAACAAAACCCATAAAACTATATAAATTTCCATATAATAACAGGTTATAATTGAAAAACGCTTAAAAATGGATTTTTGTAAATAAACATTTTCTGGATTTATCAGATTATTTAGGTAATCTGTTGTATAGTTATGTCACCAGGTAAGTTCACTGATGAATATACATGTATACTTATTCACCAAGGGATGGCAGCAGGTCTCGCAGCATCCAGCATTTTACAAATCCATGAGGACAAATGTGAAACTTGGAAGGAGTGAGGAACAAAGCCTTTCCATCCTAATTTCCCTGGGACCCGTTGTACACAGGGACCCGTTGTATTGTTTCATTTGTACGATAAGCCAAAGCCCTGTATATATACATATGTAGGGCATTGCGACTAGCCATTTTTTCTATGTCATCCCCTCTGACCTGCATCACCGACAAGATTTCACCAGATTAAAATTCTTGTTTAATTACTTAACCCTGGACGATTCCTGAAAGCGTTTAGGTCGGAGGGCTCGTCTTGAACTGTAAGTTGTTTCACACAAGGACTAGATTGAAAAGATTGTTGCACAAAATGTTTTGACTTATTTTCCCAACCTGTTCCACGACTGGAAGGGATTGGAAAGATGGTTTTCTAAATTATAAGCATTATATAATTAAAAACAATCTTGTAATGGTGTTAATATTCATTTGAGGAAACAGATGGAATTGTCATTAAAGGTAGAACAATACAATTTAATAACTGCCGTGCAAGAACTCAATTAGACCCAGTTCACTAAAAGTTCAATATGCAGATACCATCATTAAATGACACCTGTATACCTTTTTACATACAGGATGTCGTTATTGTCTTTTATTCTTGGTCAATGATTGTCCGGTAGTTTAGATTGATAATTAAGATAATTCCATTCTGGTTTTAATGAGATTATTAATTAATTCCTCAAATGAATATAAATATCGGTAGGAAAGCAGGAGTGGACAGTCCAGTTACCAGACGAGTTGGAAGTCCGTTCCTGTAGTGTATGTATCACTTCCTTGGCTAGCTAGTTAGGGAATATATATATATCTATAAATAAAGTTGTTAGTATCCTGAACCAGCCTTATTTGTTACTACAAGAGTTGGGACGCTAGAATCTTTATAACTTGAAAGATTGAAATGAATTACCCTAACCCTAACCCTACCTTGGCATTGTCCAGTAGATCGTTCTCTATATCCCTCTAGACAGATACAACCATGATCTAGATTACACGTCTGTTGGTCATTACATTTATATTGTTCTCTACATCCTACCGTTTCATCTTTACCAACTGAAATAGCAAACGGAGTTTAACGTCCTGCTTCTCTCCACCTATTGGGCTAATGAGGGTGGACAAACGCAATAAAGTATTCATTGAGGAATATTTTGCCAGGACAACAGCATGAGCCTTCCCTTTTTTTCAATTTCCACTGGAATATGGAGGGTTCATGTGTTGGCACAAATGCACATTGAATTCTGGCAGGAAAAACATTAGCCCAATCTTTTGCGATATCATTTACTTCAACTGTGTACGGGTTGTTGGTTTCTAACGACTATAAAGGGAGGGCAAGATATCGCCTCCATGTATGTGGTTGTTCTATAAGTCTGACTTGTCCCTTTCTAACGACAAGGCTCGTTTTCCATGTCGGTCCTCCAAGTCCTGCATCATTGAAAGGGTAACTGATAACCAAAATATACAAATAGCTTGTGTGGACTGGGGAAAGAGGAAAAATAGTCTTTGAGTGAATAATTCAGAAGATTGGACACGGTATCATCTTAATGCAAGTTGTTGATATATAAGTCTGATTTGCCGAGTCGTCGCACTTCCCTTATTTAGCCACGCCAACTTCCTAGACTATAATATTATTTATTCATATTTGACTATATTAGTTTACGATTCTAAATCACAAACAATTGTTTATCATGATATAGTTATTGATATCTGACCGAACTAAACATCTAAAACACTAGTTTAATTAAAATCAAACCCTAATTTCGTTTCGTTCGGTTTTTTTAATCCTGTTTTTAACACTACACTAGCCACACAGCCACGTGCGATAGAAAGTGTCTACGTTAACTCTGGTTTTAACCAATCATATCCTAATGTAGAGTTTAAAAAACCGGATTAAAAAAAACGAACAAAACGAAATTAGGGTCTGATTTTAATTAGACTGCTAAAACACATACCTTTGGCCTCCAACGCGAGTTGAACCTCACCGAACTCATTTTTAGCCCAGCAAATATAGGTACCAGTCTCACTCTGATCAAATCGTAAAATCTTTAAATAACTGTGACTTATTGAACGATCTTTATACGTTCTATCATACATCTGATGCCTCGAAATTACAGAATGAAATCAAACAATCAAACAAAAAATATCATACTTGAGTATTAATAAAAATCCGTACAAGCAAAATAATTCCGTTAATCAAAAATCATGTCCAGAGCATGACAAAATCGAGTGCAACAATTATATAGTAGTGGACTTCCCATACGAGAAGTACCATCAGGTGTTATGAAAAGAGTAAGCATGGTCTGTTTCGCGCGCGACACCCGCCACAACTATAAAGGTCAAGATCACGAGGTGCAACCAGATCAATTCATGTCTTACTAAACAAAATGCAAGGGTTGACTTGAGTATCATCGTCGAAACGACGTTAGATATTTATTAAAGGAATTGTAAAGTGGTTTTCTAAACTTTGTATGTGTATCGGGGACACTGATAGCATCAATTTGCGCCATTTCAATTTCCATTCCGACGTCTGTGGTTCTTGCAATTCCACTAAAACTAACATGTTTGATGACGCCACTGACAATGATCAGCATAGATATCAATAGTAGCTTCCGGTAGATTACTATTAGTGACGTCATGAAACGCGTTAGTTTAAGTGGAATTACAAGAACCACAGACGTCAGAATGGAAATTGAAATGGTGCAAATTGATGCTATCAGTGTTCCCGATACACATACAAAGTTTAGAAAATCACTGTACAATCCCTTTAATATTTGTATTACCTACAAGAGGGTTTTGTTTAAAAAAAAAGAATTGTGTATAATTTTGTTGCTGAACTGGGATACTTTTATCTTTGAATTTTGAAGCGTTTAAAGTTTGGATTCATAACTTAAACTAATAGAATCCATTGAATAATTCCACTTTCTTCTTGTTTTTATTATTATCGTCTCGATATCAATTTAAATTTTGCTTCGAATTTCAAAACTAATTGGATTGCAATAGAGGTCGTTTGGTTTGTAAATTATGATGCGAAACCGCTGAAATTAAACCGTGTATAAGAGTAATAAGTATATTTACCTGGCATCTTGTATGAGTATATTATTCTGATAGTACCATCTATATTGTTTAGGGTGGGGCCAGGATTGAACCCGACAATCTAATAATATATCTGACCCAGCCTTACCATATATAGTCTGAAACTGATTAGTTATTCTTGGTGGACCTGAAATAAACACAGACAAGATGTAAGAAGGTGTTGGGGTAGCTAGATAGTTCAGAGCGTTTCAACCCATGCCCCTCACCCCTACCCCCTCCCCCGACAGACAAGATGTTAGATGGTGTTGGAAAATGAAATGAATGGAGTTTTACGTCCTGCCTTTTGCACCTATATGGGATGATTGAGGATGGACAATCGCCATGCAGTGTGCAATGAGGGAAATTTTGCCAGGACAGCGGCATTAGCCTGCTCTTATTATAGATTTCCAACTTTACTGTCGAGGGATCTTTAACGTGCACAGTCAATAGCACACAGGACCTCGGCTTATTGTCCCATCCGAACGACTAGACGCTTTTCCATGTCAGTCCCTCAAAAAAACATGGACCTCCAGGTTAGCGAGAAAGCGTCTAACTAGATGGTGTTGGGGTAGCTAGACAGTTTATCCACCCCCCCCCCCCACCCCTCTCTCTCTCTTGTTTTAATACCCGTACCTTGTATAGTAGTAACAACTGAATCAATGACAGTCAGGTTTATAAACTGGATGATATATTTAGTCTCGTCTTCTATATCAATATCACTAATAGTCAGTGTAACCCTACCCTCATCAATATCCACCCCCCCCCCCCCCACCCCTCTCTCTCTTGTTTTAATACCCGTACCTTGTATAGTAGTAACAACTGAATCAATGACAGTCAGGTTTATAAACTGGATGATATATTTAGTCTCGTCTTCTACATCAATATCACTAATAGTCAGTGTAACCCTACCCTCATCAATATCCCCCCCCACCCCCCCCCCCACCCCACCCCTCTCTCTCTTGTTTTAATACCCGTACCTTGTATAGTAGTAACAACTGAATCAATGACAGTCAGGTTTATAAACTGGATGATATATTTAGTCTCGTCTTCTATATCAATATCACTAATAGTCAGTGTAACCCTACCCTCATCAATATCCACCCCCACCCCACCCCACCCCTCTCTCTCTTGTTTTAATACCCGTACCTTGTATAGTAGTAACAACTGAATCAATGACAGTCAGGTTTATAAACTGGATGATATATTTAGTCTCGTCTTCTATATCAATATCACTAATAGTCAGTGTAACCCTACCCTCATCAATATCCACCCCCACCCCACCCCACCCCTCTCTCTCTTGTTTTAATACCCGTACCTTGTATAGTAGTAACAACTGAATCAATGACAGTCAGGTTTATAAACTGGATGATATATTTAGTCTCGTCTTCTACATCAATATCACTAATAGTCAGTGTAACCCTACCCTCATCAATATCCCCCCCCACCCCCCCCCCCCCCACCCCACCCCTCTCTCTCTTGTTTTAATACCCGTACCTTGTATAGTAGTAACAACTGAATCAATGACAGTCAGGTTTATAAACTGGATGATATATTTAGTCTCGTCTTCTACATCAATATCACTAATAGTCAGTGTAACCCTACCCTCATCAATATCCACCCCCACCCCACCCCACCCCTCTCTCTCTTGTTTTAATACCCGTACCTTGTATAGTAGTAACAACTGAATCAATGACAGTCAGGTTTATAAACTGGATGATATATTTAGTCTCGTCTTCTATATCAATATCACTAATAGTCAGTGTAACCCTACCCTCATCAATATCCACCCCCACCCCACCCCACCCCTCTCTCTCTTGTTTTAATACCCGTACCTTGTATAGTAGTAACAACTGAATCAATGACAGTCAGGTTTATAAACTGGATGATATATTTAGTCTCGTCTTCTACATCAATATCACTAATAGTCAGTGTAACCCTACCCTCATCAATATCCACCCCCCCCCCCCCCCACCCCTCTCTCTCTCTTGTTTTAATACCCGTACCTTGTATAGTAGTAACAACTGAATCAATGACAGTCAGGTTTATAAACTGGATGATATATTTAGTCTCGTCTTCTACATCAATATCACTAATAGTCAGTGTAACCCTACCCTCATCAATATCCCCCCCCCCACCCCCCCCCCCCCCACCCCACCCCTCTCTCTCTTGTTTTAATACCCGTACCTTGTATAGTAGTAACAACTGAATCAATGACAGTCAGGTTTATAAACTGGATGATATATTTAGTCTCGTCTTCTATATCAATATCACTAATAGTCAGTGTAACCCTACCCTCATCAATATCCACCCCCACCCCACCCCACCCCTCTCTCTCTTGTTTTAATACCCGTACCTTGTATAGTAGTAACAACTGAATCAATGACAGTCAGGTTTATAAACTGGATGATATATTTAGTCTCGTCTTCTATATCAATATCACTAATAGTCAGTGTAACCCTACCCTCATCAATATCCACCCCCACCCCACCCCACCCCTCTCTCTCTTGTTTTAATACCCGTACCTTGTATAGTAGTAACAACTGAATCAATGACAGTCAGGTTTATAAACTGGATGATATATTTAGTCTCGTCTTCTACATCAATATCACTAATAGTCAGTGTAACCCTACCCTCATCAATATCCCCCCCCACCCCCCCCCCACCCCACCCCTCTCTCTCTTGTTTTAATACCCGTACCTTGTATAGTAGTAACAACTGAATCAATGACAGTCAGGTTTATAAACTGGATGATATATTTAGTCTCGTCTTCTACATCAATATCACTAATAGTCAGTGTAACCCTACCCTCATCAATATCCACCCCCACCCCACCCCACCCCTCTCTCTCTTGTTTTAATACCCGTACCTTGTATAGTAGTAACAACTGAATCAATGACAGTCAGGTTTATAAACTGGATGATATATTTAGTCTCGTCTTCTATATCAATATCACTAATAGTCAGTGTAACCCTACCCTCATCAATATCCACCCCACCCCACCCCACCCCTCTCTCTCTTGTTTTAATACCCGTACCTTGTATAGTAGTAACAACTGAATCAATGACAGTCAGGTTTATAAACTGGATGATATATTTAGTCTCGTCTTCTATATCAATATCACTAATAGTCAGTGTAACCCTACCCTCATCAATATCCACCCCCCCCCACCCCTCTCTCTCTCTTGTTTTAATACTCGTACCTTGTATAGTAGTAACAACTGAATCAATGACAGTCAGGTTTATAAACTGGATGATATATTTAGTCTCGTCTTCTACATCAATATCACTAATAGTCAGTGTAACCCTACCCTCATCAATATCCACCCCCCCCCCCCCACCCCTCTCTCTCTTGTTTTAATACCCGTACCTTGTATAGTAGTAACAACTGAATCAATGACAGTCAGGTTTATAAACTGGATGATATATTTAGTCTCGTCTTCTACATCAATATCACTAATAGTCAGTGTAACCCTACCCTCATCAATATCTACCCCCCACCCCCCCACCCCTCTCTCTCTTGTTTTAATACCCGTACCTTGTATAGTAGTAACAACTGAATCAATGACAGTCAGGTTTATAAACTGGATGATATATTTAGTCTCGTCTTCTATATCAATATCACTAATAGTCAGTGTAACCCTACCCTCATCAATATCCACCCCCACCCCACCTCTCTCTCTCTTGTTTTAATACCCGTACCTTGTATAGTAGTAACAACTGAATCAATGACAGTCAGGTTTATAAACTGGATGATATATTTAGTCTCGTCTTCTATATCAATATCACTAATAGTCAGTGTAACCCTACCCTCATCAATATCCACCCCCACCCCCCCCACCCCTCTCTCTCTTGTTTTAATACCCGTACCTTGTATAGTAGTAACAACTGAATCAATGACAGTCAGGTTTATAAACTGGATGTTATATTTAGTCTCGTCTTCTACATCAATATCACTAATAGTCAGTGTAACCCTACCCTCATCAATATCCACCCCCCCCCCCCCACCCCACCTCTCTCTCTCTTGTTTTAATACCCGTACCTTGTATAGTAGTAACAACTGAATCAATGACAGTCAGGTTTATAAACTGGATGTTATATTTAGTCTCGTCTTCTACATCAATATCACTAATAGTCAGTGTAACCCTACCCTCATCAATATCCACCCCCCCCCCCCACCCCACCTCTCTCTCTCTTGTTTTAATACCCGTACCTTGTATAGTAGTAACAACTGAATCAATGACAGTCAGGTTTATAAACTGGATGTTATATTTAGTCTCGTCTTCTACATCAATATCACTAATAGTCAGTGTAACCCTACCCTCATCAATATCCACCCCCCCCCCCCCACCCCACCCCTCTCTCTCTCTTGTTTTAATACTCGTACCTTGTATAGTAGTAACAACTGAATCAATGACAGTCAGGTTTATAAACTGGATGATATATTTAGTCTCGTCTTCTACATCAATATCACTAATAGTCAGTGTAACCCTACCCTCATCAATATCCACCCCCCCCCCCCCCACCCCCCACCCCTCTCTCTCTTGTTTTAATACCCGTACCTTGTATAGTAGTAACAACTGAATCAATGACAGTCAGGTTTATAAACTGGATGATATATTTAGTCTCGTCTTCTACATCAATATCACTAATAGTCAGTGTAACCCTACCCTCATCAATATCCACCCACCCCCACCCCCCACCCCCCCCCCCCCCTCTCTCTCTTGTTTTAATACCCGTACCTTGTATAGTAGTAACAACTGAATCAATGACAGTCAGGTTTATAAACTGGATGATATATTTAGTCTCGTCTTCTACATCAATATCACTAATAGTCAGTGTAACCCTACCCTCATCAATATCCCCCCCCCCCCCACCCCTCTCTCTCTTGTTTTAATACCCGTACCTTGTATAGTAGTAACAACTGAATCAATGACAGTCAGGTTTATAAACTGGATGATATATTTAGTCTCGTCTTCTACATCAATATCACTAATAGTCAGTGTAACCCTACCCTCATCAATATCCACCCCCCCCCCCCCCCACCCCACCCCACCCCTCTCTCTCTTGTTTTAATACTCGTACCTTGTATAGTAGTAACAACTGAATCAATGACAGTCAGGTTTATAAACTGGATGATATATTTAGTCTCGTCTTCTACATCAATATCACTAATAGTCAGTGTAACGCTACCCTCATCAATATCCACCCACCCCCCCCACCCCCCTCTCTCTTGTTTTAATACTCGTACCTTGTATAGTAGTAACAACTGAATCAATGACAGTCAGGTTTATAAACTGGATGATATATTTAGTCTCGTCTTCTACATCAATATCACTAATAGTCAGTGTAACCCTACCCTCATCAATATCCACCCCCCCCCCCCACCCACCCCTCTCTCTCTTGTTTTAATACCCGTACCTTGTATAGTAGTAACAACTGAATCAATGACAGTCAGGTTTATAAACTGGATGATATATTTAGTCTCGTCTTCTACATCAATATCACTAATAGTCAGTGTAACCCTACCCTCATCAATATCCACCCCCCCCCCCCCCACCCCTCTCTCTCTCTCTTGTTTTAATACCCGTACCTTGTATAGTAGTAACAACTGAATCAATGACAGTCAGGTTTATAAACTGGATGATATATTTAGTCTCGTCTTCTACATCAATATCACTAATAGTCAGTGTAACCCTACCCTCATCAATATCCACCCACCCCCCCCCCCCCCACCCCTCTCTCTCTTGTTTTAATACTCGTACCTTGTATAGTAGTAACAACTGAATCAATGACAGTCAGGTTTATAAACTGGATGATATATTTAGTCTCGTCTTCTACATCAATATCACTAATAGTCAGTGTAACCCTACCCTCATCAATATCCACCCCCCCCCCCACCCCTCTCTCTCTTGTTTTAATACCCGTACCTTGTATAGTAGTAACAACTGAATCAATGACAGTCAGGTTTATAAACTGGATGATATATTTAGTCTCGTCTTCTACATCAATATCACTAATAGTCAGTGTAACCCTACCCTCATCAATATCCACCCCCCCCCCCACACCTCTCTCTTGTTTTAATACCCGTACCTTGTATAGTAGTAACAACTGAATCAATGACAGTCAGGTTTATAAACTGGATGATATATTTAGTCTCGTCTTCTACATCAATATTACTAATAGTCAGAGTAACCCTACCCTCATCAATATCCACCCCACCCCCCCCCCCACCCCTCTCTCTCTCTCTTGTTTTAATACCCGTACCTTGTATAGTAGTAACAACTGAATCAATGACAGTCAGGTTTATAAACTGGATGATATATTTAGTCTCGTCTTCTACATCAATATCACTAATAGTCAGTGTAACCCTACCCACATCAATATCCACCCCCCACCCCCCCACCCCTCTCTCTCTCTCTCTCTTGTTTTAATACTCGTACCTTGTATAGTAGTAACAACTGAATCAATGACAGTCAGGTTTATAAACTGGATGATATATTTAGTCTCGTCTTCTACATCAATATCACTAATAGTCAGTGTAACCCTACCCTCATCAATATCCACCCCCCCACCCCCCTCTCTCTCTCTCTCTTGTTTTAATACTCGTACCTTGTATAGTAGTAACAACTGAATCAATGACAGTCAGGTTTATAAACTGGATGATATATTTAGTCTCGTCTTCTACATCAATATCACTAATAGTCAGTGTAACCCTACCCTCATCAATATCCACCCCCCCCCCCCCACCCCCCTCTCTCTCTTGTTTTAATACCCGTACCTTGTATAGTAGTAACAACTGAATCAATGACAGTCAGGTTTATAAACTGGATGATATATTTAGTCTCGTCTTCTACATCAATATCACTAATAGTCAGTGTAACCCTACCCTCATCAATATCCACCCCCCCCCCCCACCCCCCACCACCCCTCTCTCTCTTGTTTTAATACTCGTACCTTGTATAGTAGTAACAACTGAATCAATGACAGTCAGGTTTATAAACTGGATGATATATTTAGTCTCGTCTTCTACATCAATATCACTAATAGTCAGTGTGACCCTACCCTCATCAATATTAACCCCTCCCCCCCACCCCACCCCTCTCTCTCTTGTTTTAATACCCGTACCTTGTATAGTAGTAACAACTGAATCAATGACAGTCAGGTTTATAAACTGGATGATATATTTAGTCTCGTCTTCTATATCAATATCACTAATAGTCAGTGTAACCCTACCCTCATCAATATCCACCACCCCCCCCCCCCCCCACCCCACCTCTCTCTCTCTTGTTTTAATACCCGTACCTTGTATAGTAGTAACAACTGAATCAATGACAGTCAGGTTTATAAACTGGATGATATATTTAGTCTCGTCTTCTACATCAATATCACTAATAGTCAGTGTAACCCTACCCTCATCAATATCCACCCCCCCCCCCACCCCTCTCTCTCTTGTTTTAATACCCGTACCTTGTATAGTAGTAACAACTGAATCAATGACAGTCAGGTTTATAAACTGGATGATATATTTAGTCTCGTCTTCTACATCAATATCACTAATAGTCAGTGTAACCCTACCCTCATCAATATCCACCCCCCCCCCCCCCCCCACCCACCCCTCTCTCTCTTGTTTTAATACTCGTACCTTGTATAGTAGTAACAACTGAATCAATGACAGTCAGGTTTATAAACTGGATGATATATTTAGTCTCGTCTTCTACATCAATATCACTAATAGTCAGTGTAACTCGGGCTTCATTCAAGTTGATATTAATGATACTTTCCTCGTATTTATCATTAGACTCTGGGTATATTCGTATCGGCCCGGAGTCCCTCTGTATCGCCCAATTGACCTGGAAAATAAATAAACAGATACACTTGATTATCAGTGAACAGAATCGTTTCTGGGGAAAATTATGTTTTCACTTAAAAGCGCAAAATTTGAGTTTTTTCTGGCTATGCCCCCACCCCCTCAAAATATTTTTCGCTACGCCACTGTATATAGTGACATGCTCTTTTCTGTGCAGAGAATGGTACTTCTTAGTGGAGGAATCATCTAGTTAGTTACAATTGCTCCTGATTTTGGAATTGTTTCGAAGTGATTTTAAGTTAACTAAATTGTACGTTCGGGAGTTTTGTTATGTACAAAATTAATTGTTTTCGAACTTATAGTAAATCTGAATATCATCTTTCAAACAGTACAGATTTTATTTTTGATAAAATTATAAACATGGAACTAACCTGAGCTGATTGGTTATTGAGATCTGTTAAAATACAAACTATTTTTAAAGTTTGTCCGAGTTCCGCGATTAGAGTTGATTGTGTTTGACAATCTACCGACACACTCAGTACACCAGATAGACTCAATATCAAATAAATACAGCATACACCTGGAATAGTTAATATTAGCTAATATAGACAACATTCGGCTCAACCATCATCAATGTTAGAAACTTATAATATAACTCGTCCTTGACAAGCATCCATCTTTCTCAATATAAAATAAATACAGAATACACCTGGAATAGTTAATATTAACCAAGATAAAAATGAACTGAAATTGAGTTTACGTCCCATTTTTTGCACCTTATACAGGGCTAATGACAGACAAACGCCATGCAGTGTGCAATGAGGAAAATTGTGCGCGAACAGCGGCATTAACCTGGTCTTATTTTCGATTTCCAACTGTCAAGGGATCTTAAACGTGCACAGCCAATAGCACACGGATCATCGGTGTATTGTCCCATCCGAACAACCGGGTTGAAATATCCAAAGGTATCATCTCGACCCATGCCGGAATACAACCATAAGTCTTTGGGTTAGTGAGCTTCTAATATAGAAGGTGTGAAGACATCAATAATTGTACAAAAAAGAGACAAATACAAGACTTGGAATACAGGTAGTTATTTCTCATGGACGATGGTCACCATATTGATGTAGAAAGCGAAAATGTTAGTTTAAGGCATATTGAAGGGGTTGTGCTATTGTTGTTCAGTATTCGTAGGTCTAAAGTCTGGGTTTTTAACTGGTTTTCTCAAGTGTCCACGATTACACACAAGGAAATGACCATGTCCCCTGAATTGTTAGCAGAAGTCATCGAAAACATGCAATTGTGAAGCATGATAAAGTCACAGCATCCTGCTTTTTAATACGTTGCTTGCAGTGGACATTACATGTATATCCACCCAGATAATACACAAATATAACCATGTTTTTTTATACGTATATCTCATTTTGTGTCCCCCCAAGTTGAAAACCCAGGGTCTAAAGCTGGTTTTCTCAAATGTCCCTACAAATGCGTATGAAAATGATCGTGTCCCCTGAATTGTCCGCAAAAGTCATAGAAAACATGCAATTTCGAAGCATGATATAGTCAGAGCATTTTTACTTTTCAATACAAACTTAAATTGTGGTCATTGCAGGCAGTGGACACTGGTGTTGCAAGATAATACAAGATATAACATATTTTTTAGACCTATAGATCAGTTTGTGTCTCCTTGACTATGTGCAAATGTCCCCAGTCTGGGACATGTCCCCCAAGTTGAAAACCCAGGGCCTAAAGACTATAACATCAGTCTTTCAAATCAATAAAAATTCCCCTTGTATTCCCCTACACTCGATATAAATTGTATGGGTCTGTATTGTATTATATATTAGTATGAAATAAACTGGGTATGTATTATATTATATTTATTGAATACAGGCTTCATGTAGTTTAAAGCGATACTACGTCTTAGAATGAACAAACAAAAATAAATTTTCAAACTTGGTCAATAGGAGTTTATATTCATCAAGGGACTTACCTGGTGGCATAACTATACAACAGATTACCTAAATACCTGTTTGTATACTTTGGACATCGTTGATGAATATAAACTCTGATTGACCAAGTTTGATAACTTAACCCTTTTGTTGATTCTAAGACGTAATATCGCTTTAACAAGATAGTTCAATTATTCACAGTAACTCTACACCTCACAATTAATTAACATAATATCTTGATATGATTGATCTACAGCAGTGCTTCCCAACCTTTTTTAAACCGTGCCCTAGATTTATGGAACTGGTGGTCCCTTATTTAATTCAATTAGAGTGAAATGTGTTCTCATCATCAGGAGGTCAGATGCATTTGACCACAAGCAACTACAGACCTTATATAAAAACGAGAAAAAGCAGAACGTAAAACTCCATTTCTTTTCATTTCTGAATTAAATCGGAATGTTTTCAAAATGGAACGGTGTTTTATGTCCTCCTTGTACCTAATTGTGAAGTACGTTATCTACGGACAACGAGGTGAATTTTAGCCTGATCAGGATCATCAGAAAAAATGAAATGAGATTCATTAAAGGGGAATGTTCATCAATTTCGAGAGTCGATTTTAACCTTCAATACATGAAAATAGCCTCCACAGGTACTAGAACTGCACAAAAATCACATAATCAATTATATCCCTTCCGAAACATTTATCTTACATTTTCTGTAATTTGTCTTTTCTATATAAAGCATAGTCATGCTAAACGGAGAGTCGTATTTTTTCAAACGCTCAAAATTATGGCTTCACATGGATTTAAAGGCGTAAATCTCGAGGGAGAGTTGTGAGCAACACTATAGATTAGAAAATCTAAAAAATTCCAGGTTCTGAGAAGAAAAAAAAATATTGGTCGATAAGTTAGTGAAATATCCCTTTAAGAAGCACCAGCACCAAACGGGTTATACAGCTCCAGAATACGATAGTAAATGAAACATCAGAGGGTGACTATACTTCAAAGATCAAAAAAGAGAACGTTAAACTCCTTTTCAGTTATTTGAAATTTTCAATAACTTATTGGTAACTATTGCACATAAAAATCAAACTGAGTATGATGATTGTATTATAAAATTAACTCGAGGCCTGGGGCGGTTGGTATAGAGTTTTTATAATGATATATCAGATTAGATAAATAAGAACATTATTACAGATATACAAGTCCTTTCTTTGTTAGTACAACATATACATTATCCTACACATAATTACCTAACAAAATATATACATACATATATACGTCCTGCTTTTCTGTACCTATATGGGCTAATTGAGAACGGGCGAACGCCATGCAGTGTGCAATGAGGAAAATTTGCCAGGACAGCGACAATGCTCTTATTTTAGATTTCCAACTGTCAAGGAATCTTTAAAGCGATACTACGTCTTAGAATGAACAAAAAAATTAAATTTCAAATTTGGTCAATAGGTATAATGAATAATGAATAATTATATACTCTTTTTGACCAAATTTGAAATTTATTTTTTTTGTTCATTCTAAGACGTAGTATCGCTTTAACATGCTCAGAGAAGATGAAAAGCCTACAGCAAGTAACCAGTAACAGACTATAGTTTGTGAATATAATTTATTCTGGGAGATAAAAACATGATAGATATTGACAGTCCACGAGTTTTAATACTCATAAAATAGCAGATCAAAAATCAATTTAGGTAGAAAATATATTCAAATAACTATACACACCCTCTTAGTACATATAGAGAAGGAAGGAATGATTCGCCGACCTGCCACACATTGAGTATACTGAGGATGTGACGATATATAAGTTCCACTATAATAACTGTTCCAAAAGACATTTGTTATTTAATAATTGTTCCATTTGGAACTTTTATTATATAACACTAGCCCTAACCCTAACCCTGATATTATATGATAAGAGTTCCAAAGATCATTTATTATTATAATAATGTTTGTTCCACAAGGAATATTTATTATGAGGAACAAATATACAGTCACAAAGAGAGTATTGCAAAAAATCAACCCTCACTCCTGCCTGATCCCTAAGACAGGAAAGGTATTCATACATTAACATGTCATCCAATCACTTGAATCACTCTGTTTGCTGTTTGAGATATTTCGTCCCACTATCAACTATAGATTAACTGGTGAAGGGACAAAAGGCATTTCAACCCACCGTAATATTTGTATACATAGAAAACCAGTCAGGCGAGTTTCACTCCACATGTTTTTAAGACAATCAAACCTATTGTTTACAAATAACTCAGTTTCTTAAATCATTGATCATAAATAGAGCAAAACTCACCTAATATTCGACATATATCCATTTTTATCATACAGAATTTTAATATTTTCGCGTAATAATCCGTCCAGATAATCCTTAAATCAGAACATAACTTGTGACACTATAGAAAGCCTAATAATCATTTCATGAGATTTTGAAGAATTTCACGTCCATTTTATATCAATGGTTAACACACTGGCGGCTCGGAATTCATACACGATATTAAATATATGCCTAAAATCGTCCCAACTGTTGATGACCGAGGTAAGATTGGGACCGGACGGGCGTCGGCCTATATACCAGTCAGTAGTCAGTGAAGCGGTAATAAAATAAATACAGGTAGCTATACAATCGGTAAGGTAAGAGAGGTAGCTATTGTGTATCAACTCGGACTCTATAAGCGTAGGAAAATATAGGTAATATGTTTACACTGAGTGTTTTAAGATTCATCAACAAATTATAATGTTGTATTTAGCATATTTTATAATCAAATTATTTACATTTGATCGCTGGTGAATAAATTACAGACTCTATCAAAAGAATCTATGGATTATTTCTTATCACGGATTGACATAACCGAATAATTCAGCCATACTTTGTTGGTAGCTTACTCTGTCGGCGTGTAGAGATGTTACTATATATATAAAAATCTTTACATTTCACCCTAGGATTGGTCAAATACAAACTAATGTAACCAATATTGTTAGCCTCTAAGTCGCTAGTTTAACAGGGCGGTTGTCAAAAATAAGATTAGCAAGGTCAAATGGATTATACTTTAATTCTTATATCAAAGAGATGGGAAATATGTTCAGGAGAGAAACTGGAAGCATCAATTTGCACCATTCCAATTTTCAATCATGGTTCTTGTTATGTCATGATACGTTCCATTACACATACAGGTAACATTTCATAACGCATACAGGTAACATTTCATTACACATACAGGTAACATTTCATTACACATACAGGTAACGTTTCATTACACATACAGGTAACATGTCATTACACATACAGGTAACGTTTCATTACACATACAGGTAACATTTCATTACAAATACAGATAACGTTTCATTACACATACAGGTAACATTTCATTACATATACAGGTAAGATTTCATTACACATACAGGTAACATTTCATTACACATACAGGTAACGTTTCATTACACATACACGTAACATTACATTACACATACAGGTAACATTTCATCACACATACAGGTAACGTTTCATTACACATACAGGTAACATTTCATTACACATACAGGTAACATTTCATTACACATACAGGTAACATTACATTACACATACAGGTAACATTTCATTACACATACACGTAACATTACATTACACATACAGGTAACATTTCATCACACATACAGGTAACATTTCATTACACATACAGGTAACGTTTCATAACACATACAGGTAACATTTCATAACACATACAGGTAACATTTCATTACACATACAGGTAACATTTCATTACACATACAGGTAACATTTAATTACACATACAGGTAACATTTCATCACACATACAGGTAACATTTCATTACACACACAGGTAACATTTCATTACACACACAGGTAACATTTCATTACACATACAGGTAATATTTTATTATACAGGTAACGTTTATAAGTAACATTTCACGAAAAAAGAATTAACTCTTGTTTTCTATCTAAATGTCAAACTACACTTAAATAATTGGAATATACCTTTCGGCTTGTTTCTTATTTTGAGAATGGAATGTGGTTATAATTAATTTTGATATTAGAGTTTTTAGAGAATTGAGAGGTGATGTTATTCTCAATCTCATAGCTCTAAAAGTCATCACATTTATTTGGGGTTTCTCAAGGATGAAATCTGACCTACTGTTTATGTTTTGGCAGAGTTCCCTCCCTTAATGTATGAATTTCATGTTGATGTTTTTTAGTATAGCATTACCTCCCTTGAATTTTTTTCCAAATTGCTCTTGAGTACTATAGAGAAACAATGACGAATGTGTCGCCCTTCAGAGCATGCTTACACTTGTAGACACAAGATAGCACTATTCATTGTGAAATAATTGATTTATATGCTTTCACAAATGAAAAGTTGCAATGTATTGCCATTGATAATTATACGTGCCAGCAATACAAATCCGTTTATCAAAATTCCATCTCAAAAGCACCACAAAACGTCTTTGTGCAATAATTTCAAGGCTACTCCTGCTTTAATATAAGGCAATTTTGATTTTACTGGCCCTAACAACATAACAGTAATTTCTTGTTTTATCTTGGAAAAAAAATGATTTTTTTTTAATGCTTCAGTCATTAATGTCAAAATTATTGGCCCACTCCTGTTCCTACGGGTCTGTACTCAATGACACAAAATTATAACAAAATATCAGTTTATTTTCATTATTTATGTGTACATGTTACAAAATAAATAAGTGAGAAAAAAAAGTTAGCACGAAATTTCATTCTACTGATCATATTTCAGCTACAGACAACAACAAAATTCAAAAAAAAAAAATTCACAATCAATAGCACTATTTACACTTCATAAATCTACAATTGTCTCTGAAACACGGAAACCAGGTTGTACACAGTCACCAACACAGCACGTCACAGTCAGCAACACAGCACGTCACAGTCAGCAACACATTGTAAAAAATTGGACGGTATTGTCTAATATTCGTGACGTAACACAATGACGTGATGTAATTGTAGCGTGACAGGGGAATAACACAACGTAAAGATGTGAAATCCAAGACATGACGTTAAAACATGATGTAGCGTGACAGGGGAATAACACAACTTGAAGACGTGACATCCAATGCGTGACGTTAAGAAGTCATGTAGCGTGACGGGGCATAACACAACGTGGAGGTGTGACATACAAGGCGTGACGTTAAAACATGATGTAACGTGACGGGGCATAACACAACGTGAAGGTGTGACATCCAAGGCGTGACGTTAAAACATGATGTAGCGTGACGCCCGGGGTGTAACACAACGCAAAGGTGTGACATCCAAGGCGTGACGTTAAACGTGATGTACCGTGACAGGGAATAACACAACGTAAAGGTGTGACATCCAAGGCGTGACGTTAAAACATGATGTAGCGTGACGCCCGGGGTGTAACACAACGTGAAGACGTGACATCCAAGACGTGACGTTAAAACATGATGTACCGTGACGGGGTGTAACACAACGCAAAGGTGTGACATCCAAGGCGTGACGTTTAAACATGATGTAGCGTGACGGGGAATAACACAACGCGAAGGTGTGACATCCAAGGCGTGACGTTTAAACATGATGTACCGTGACGGGGGGTAACACAACGTGAAGGTGTGACATCCTAGACGTGACGTTAAAACATGATGTACCGTGACGGGGAGTAACACAACGTGAAGACGTGACATCCAAGACGTGACGTTAAAACATGATGTACCGTGACGGGGAGTAACACAACGTGAAGGTGTGACATCCTAGACGTGACGTTAAAACATGATGTACCGTGACGGGGAGTAACACAACGTGAAGACGTGACATCCAAGACGTGACGTTAAAATATGATGTAGCGTGACGGGGCATAACACAACGTGAAGATGTGACATCCAAGGCGTGACGTTAAAACGTGATGTTGCGTGACGGGGAGTAACATAACGTGAAGGAGTGACATCAAAGGCGTGACGTTCAAACATGATGTAGCGTGACGGGGAGTAACACAACGTGAAGACGTGACATCCAAGGCGTGATGTAACGTGACGCTCAATATTTCAACTGCGGCGTGACGTCCAGGAATAAATTATTACTAAATTATATACAGTAATGCACTTCGTCCAATCCATCAACTATTTCTTTTATTTTCACTCATTTTGACAAAAGAACATCTTAACCTACAATAATAATAATAATAGTATCATTATAAAGTACACAAATAGACAATATCATAAACAGATTGATTATAAATTGTAATATTTTGATTTTCGATTAAATAGGTCTTTTTATTCTTTACTTTTTTTTCTAATTGGATTACAAGAATTCGAATGGATACATTCGCTTAAAAGTTTCAACTAGCTAATAGAGTTCTATCTCAGCTATGAATGTCCGTTTTCAAAATTGAATTCCGACTTTTGGTTTGTGTACAATCTAATAAAGACAATAAAAAATTTAATCAAGGTTTAAAGGTCAACTTACGTCATCCATGATACCGTCAAATTTCTGCATCCCGTCTCCACTTCCAATTATTAAACTACTTTTTCTTATTTCTACTGAACCTAGAAAATATAGCAGATAATTACTAACACGTATACATAATACATGTATATATATATTTAGATAAAGAAGTAGTTGCTTTACGGTAAAATATATGTAATCAATATGCTTTCAATTTTTGGTAAAATGCATCAATATACATGTAACCAAATTACATCAATATAACCAAATTACTTCAATATAACCAAATTACATCAATATCACCAAATTACTTCAATATAACCAAATTACATCGATATAACCAAATTACTTCAATATAACCAAATTACATCAATATAACCAAATTACATCAATATAACCAAATTACTTCAATATAACCAAATTACATCAATATAACCAAATCAGTTCAATATAACCAAATTACTTCAATATAACCAAATTACTTCGATGTAACCAAATTACTTCAATATAACCAAATCACTTCAATATAACCAAATCACTTCAATGTAACCAAATTACTTCAATATAACCAAATTACTTCAATATAACCAAATCAGTTCAATATAACCAAATTACTTCAATATAACCAAATTACTTCGATGTAACCAAATTACTTCAATATAACCAAATCAGTTCAATATAACCAAATTACTTCAATATAACCAAATTACTTCTATGTAACCAAATTACTTCAATATAACCAAATCAGTTCAATATAACCAAATTACTTCAATATGACCAAATTACTTCGATGTAACCAAATTACTTCACTATAACCAAACACTTCGATATAACCAAATCAGTTCAATATAACCAAATCACTTCAATATAACCAAATTACTTCGATGTAACCAAATTACTTCAATATAACCAAATCACTTCAAAATAACCAAATCACTTCAATATATCCAAATTACTTCAATATAACCAAATAACTTCAATATAACCAAATTACTTCAATGTAACTAAATCACTTCGATATAACCAAATTACTTAAAAATAATCAAATCACTTCAATATAACCAAATAACTGCAATAGAATCAAATTACTTCAATATAACCAAATTACTTCAAAATAACCAAATCACTTCAATATAACCAAATTACTTAAATATAACTAAATCACTTCTATATAACCAAATTACTTAAATATAATCAAATCACTTCAATGTAACCAAATAACTTCAATATAACCAAATTACTTCAATATAACCAAATTAACCAAATTACTTCAATATAACCAAATTACTTCAAATCACTTCAATATAACCACTTCAATATAACCAAATAACTTCAATATAACCAAATTACTTCAATATAACCAAATTACTTCAAATTACTTCGATACAACGAAATCACTTCCATATAACGAAATCACTTCAATGAAACGAAATCACTTCAATGAAACGAAATCACTTCAATATAACCAAATCACTTCAATATAACCAAATTACTTCAATATAACCAAATTACTTCACTATAACCAAATCACTTCAATATAACCAAATTAATTCAATATAACCAAATTACTTCAATGTAACCAAATTACTTCAATATAACCAAATTACTTCAATATAACCAAATCACTTCAATGTAACCAAATTACTACAATATAACCAAATCACTTCAATATAACCAAATTACTTCAATATAACACAATTACTTCAACACAACCAAATTACTTCAATATAACCAAATTACTTCCATATAACCTAATCACTTCAATATAAACAAATCACTTCAATATAACCTAATCACTTCAATATAAACAAATCACTTCAATATAACGAAATCACTTAAATAGAACCAAATTACCTCAATATAACCAAATTACCTCAATACAACCAAATTACTTCAATATAACCAAATCACTTCAATATAACCAAATCACTTCAATATAACTAAATCACTTCAATATAACCAAATTACTTCAATATAACCAAATCACTTCAATATAACCAAATTACTTCAATATAACCAAATTACTTCCATATAACCAAATTACTTCAATATAACCAAATCACTTCAATATAACCAAATCACTTCAATATAACCAAATTACTCCAATATAACCAAATTACTTCAATATAACTAAATTACTACAATATAACCGAATTTATTCAATGTAACCAAATCACTTTAATATAACACAATTTATTCAATATAACCAAATTACTTTAATATAACCAAATCATTTCAATATAACCAAATCATTTCAATATAACCAAATTACTTCGATTTAACCAAATTACTTCATTATAACCAATTCACTTCGATATAACCAAATTACTTCGATATAACCAAATTACTTCTCCAATATAACCAAATTACTTCTTTAATGTAACCAAATTACTTTAATTTAACCAAATTACTTCAATATAACCAAATTACTTTGATATAACCAAATTGCTTCGATATAACCAAATTACTTCTTCAATATAACCAAATTACTTCTTCAATATAACCAAATTACTTCAATATAACCAAATCACTTCAATATAACCAAATTACCTCAATATAACCAAAATTACTTCAATATAACCAAAATACTTCCATATAACCAAAATACTTCAATATAACCAAATTACTTCAATATAACCAAATCACTTCAATATAACCTAATCACTTCAATTTAACCAAATTACTTTGATATAACCAAATTACTATAATATAACCAAATTACTTCAATATAACCAAATTACTTCAATTAGATGTCTGATAAAATTTGTTGCGTAGGATGCCTTGAAAAAAGAGAAATCATTCCATCCTTGTGTCAAATCGAAAATAAGAGCAGGCTAATGCCGCTGTCCTGGCAAAATTTCCCACATTGCACACTGCATGGCGTTTGTCCGTCCTGAATTAGCCCATATAGGAGCAGAAAAGTCGGACGTAAAACTCCATTTATTTCATATCATTTCCATCCTTGTGTCAACACTAAATATTGTTCCTCCAACCAGGTTCCCCGTCCTCTTTAGCTCAATAGTTGCCGAAAAGTAGGACGTAAAACTCATCTCATCTCATTTTCTTACCTGATACTGGTATAGATTGAGTTAATCCATCCACTTGTCCTGTTAATCTGCCGTTCTTCAGAGATAATCTCGCCTTTATTAATCCCCCAGTCTGAAAATATTACACAACAGTTTTATTACCATTGTAATATAACTAACTGCAAACAGTACTGTTTCGGCCTTCTGGGCCTCATCAGTACAGTGCTGATACTGGAGTTGAGGTTTGGCTATATAGCCACCTCAGATGATCCCACATTATGTGATACCATCGTACCATGCCAGAGTGCTCAAACTAGCAAGCTAGTGGACTACGCTTAACGCTAACGACAATGGTACACATTGTAATGTATATAGTTGTAAGCTCTCATGATACGGTGTTCTATTAGTACCTGGGTTTCCAACCTTTTTCAAGCTGTGGCCCAAATTCACGAAGCTCTCAGAGCCATGGCCCCCTGTTCTATTCCAAACTATGGCAAAATAGGGATTATATCCAAGGGTTGTTGTCTTGTGCCTCCGATTCATCAGGAGGTCAGATGTATTAGACCACAAGTAACTACAGACCTTACACAGCAAAACATAGTTAAATAAAAATTGGGCTAGAGAAAAAATGATATACATCCTCATGAGCCATGGCCCTCTGACTAACACCCCATGGGAACCACTGTTTTAGTACCAGCGAACACCACAAGGGGTACCTGTGAAGCCTCTTGGCCAATTTTAAAAAGTATTGAATGAATTAAATATCATACTACATCAACCGACAAATATCCTTTTATTTTTCTGTTGGCTCTTTATGTTACTTAGGGTGGGCAAAGGGGGTATCAGGGGATTGCTTGAACCGAGGTTATAGTATTTCAACAGGACAGTAGGCTAGGTATTGAATAAACACTGACTGTGGTTATCTTTTTACCCCAAGACACAACGAATTAGAGGCAGATACAAATGTATAACTATTTTACCTGATCATCATCAGTAACACTATAGTCCATACTGAACTCAAAGATCTACCCTTAAATATATCACATACAGCTTGACCAATCCCTCCCAATACCTACACTGAATTAAAGGGATTGTAAAGCGTACTTCTAAACTTTGTATGTGTATCGGGGACACACTGATAGCATCAATTTGAACCAATTTCCATTCCGACGTCTGTGGCTCTTACAATTCCACTAAAACTATCACGTTTTATGACATCACTTACAAGGATCTACCGGAAGCTACTATTGATATCTATGCACTGTTAGTAACGTCTTTACAATCTCTATAAGATGGTAGAAGCTATACGTAAAGAAACAGAATGATAGAGTCTAACTAACCGATGAGAAAGGAACTGTAAGGACAGCAGGGCGAGGAGCTCGGGTTGTTTTTACACTGAAGGTAACACCAGTAGGTCCAGTAGAGATATAGAGAGATGGCTTCACCCCACAATCACCATTACTGACCAATACTTCCTCTCGACGTCTCTCAGTTGGTTCGTACACCACCTCTATCACTAGATCTTTACCAAGAGGAGCGTTAGCGAATCTGTTTACCAATATCTTATTATTACCGTTAAATATACCAGTTCCAGATTTAGAAGTTACACCAACGTTTTCTAACCAGTATCTGTGTCTTGAAACATCTCGAACTCCATTGTTGAAGGAAATATGAAGCATCGGGACACAACCTGTAACAGGGAACGAGATATAATTGAATTGAAGAACAAGACGGAAACAGTAAATTCAGGCCCGTAGGAAGCAATTTCATATTGGGGTGGGGGGGGGGGGGCAAATTTTGCAAAAAATCATTCTGAAGGGTGGTGGTGCTGAATTCAAGGCTGCTCCTGCCTATATAAAGCAATTTTTATTTTACTGGCCCTAACAACATACCAGTAACTTCTTGCTTTATCTTGAATTTTTTTTATTGCTTCAGTCATTAATGTCAAAATTATTGGGGGGGGGGGGGGGGCGGGGGACCTGTTCCTACGGGCCTGTAATTAAACATATCATGTGTAAGAATATTAATACAATAATTAAAGTTTTCCACCCTACTACATGTATTAATCTTTTGTCTTGATCTTATTGTAAAAGTGAAAACAGGGGTGATATTTTCTGAAAGGGGAAAATTAAACATGGATGGTAGTAATTTATTTGTAATGTGACTAATATTACAGGCCTAATTTTTTTGTTGGAACATGGCGGTTGAAGGTTTTAATCTCGATCTAGCGTGAAAGTCTGAAAATCTTGAAGTCATCTTCACACATATTACCAGTCCACCCAGCTGTAAATGGATACGGATAATCCGGGAAAGATCAATGTCAAGAGGTTGGACCAAGGACCAGCTTTTAGAAAGGATCCTTGTAAACTATATCGGGTGGGCCTAAAAAAGTGGCAACACACTTTAATATGATATTATGGAAAATGTATGGGAGCTATAATTTTGATATTACACACCCATCACAATATAGTAATTTGACATCTTCACTAGAAATTTCAGACCAAAAGACCAAATAGTGTTAATTTGCCAGCAATTTTAAAATTAGAGGTCAAAAAGAAAAATATCGAAGAATGTCAAATGTTATCTATCCGAACAATGACTATGTGTTTCAGCAGGATGGTGCAACTTCCCATACCAGCAATGCAACACAAAGTTACCCAAATGACGCGACCCCAAAGTTCATTAAAAAAGATGAGTGGCCCCTGCAGTCCCCTGATTGCAATCCCATGGACTTCACTGTGTGGGACTCTCTCTCAGAAAAAGTCTATGCGGATCGAACAAAGGTGTTCACGGAAAATGAACTAAAAGATCGAATTCGTGAAAAATGGAACGAAATCCCACAGGCAGAGATCAGAAAGTGTATTTCTTCATGGAAAAAACGATTGAGGGCTGTCTGCAATCAAGACGGTGGACACATTGATCACCTTTTCAAGTGAAACAAAGTTTAGATAACATTTGACATTCTTCGATATTTTTCTTTTTGACCTCTAATTTTAAAATTGCTGGCAAATTAACACTATTTGGTCTTTTGGTCTGAAATTTCTAGTGAAGATGTCAAATTACCATATTGTGATGGGTGTGTAATATCAAAATTATAGCTCCCATACATTTTTCATAATATCATATTAAAGTGTGTTGCCACTTTTTTAGGCCCACCCGATATATGTTTGGCGAAGGTCTAGCTAGGAGAAAGGATCCTCACTGAACCTAAGTTGTTATCCTTGTAAACTATATATGTTTGGCCAAGGACTAGCTAGGAGAAAGGACCCTCACTGAACCTAAGTTGTTATCCTTGTAAACTATATATGTTTGGCCAAGGACCAGCTTATAGAAAGGATCCTCACTGAACCTAAGTTTTTATCCTTGTAAAATATATATGTTTGGCGAAGGACTAGCTAGGAGAAAGGATCCTCACTGAACCTAAGTTGTTATCCTTGTAAAATATATATGTTTGGCCAAGGACTAGCTAGGAGAAAGGATCCTCACTGAACCTAAGTTGTTATCCTTGTAAACTATATATGTTTGGCGAAGGACCAGCTGGGAGAAAGGATCCTCACAGAACCTAAGTTGTTATCCTTGTAAACTATATATGTTTGGCGAAGGACCAGCTGGGAGAAAGGATCCTCACAGAACCTTAGTTGTTACTTTAGTAGAATATGTTTTTTTGCTTTCTACTCAAAATATACTTTAAAACGAATCTGGGCCCATATGCATGAAAAAGACTCATCGTTATTTTTTATTCAATTAACCATTGATTTAACCAGATTTTCTAGGGTTAAATGTAGATAAGTGGGCCCTGGATGTACAAAATACCGTTATACAACTTGACAAAGTGAGTTGATTTATCGTCAACTGATGACCTTAAAACTACAAAATGACCCCTGCTCTGAGATGACCTGCGTTCTGAGATGACCTGTGTTCTCAGATGACCTGTGTATTGAGAGATCAATGATTGATCTGTTATGATTGATTAGGTCTATGTTATTATTATGAATATATTATACCTATAACAATTGACCTAGTGTTTTATATTGTCGTGATATATTCCTAGTGGGCGGGGTTTAGTCAGTTTGATTGACAGATGACCTACTGTTCCAGGAAATTGCCTTGAAATATTTTGATTGAATAAGTTTGAATGATTATTGATTATTTCTAGGAAATATGAATATTTCAAAAGCCAGGTGTTATCAAAGTCGGGTATTTAAAAGACCGAGCCCCTCTCCATCAAATTTTTGACAATCATTCTGATATAATTCGATTTTTGTTTAAAGTGTTAAAGAAACATCTATATTTCACAAGTTTTACAACTTAGGTTCTCCCAGCTGATCCTTGACTAAACTTCTTGGCATTGATCTTTCTCGGATTATCCGTACCCATTTACAGCTGGGTCAACTGGAATGAAGATGATTTATTCAAGGTCATCGGACTTTCACATCCGGATCGGATGCAAGCAAATGACGTTATGTCTGTAAAGTACAACACTCTAACCAACTGGGCTATAGATCCTTACCTTTATTAGATGTTTTTCTGAGTAACAGGGGCAGTAACTCTGTCTGAACAGCTACAAGTCTGTGAATTAAAGGCTGTAGAAGGGGCACAATCTAATCTGACCCATCTATTACCAGGAACTCTCTGTTCAAACACTATTTTACTATTAGATACTGGTCTCTTATCACACAGCTTCTTAACTGAATAGATACAATAAATAGGAATAAAACACATAGTCAAATATCAAATAGGTTTCTAAACTGGGGCCTTATTCTCGAAAACTTAACTTAAGATGATTTTAGTGTTCCAGTTATTTGATTGGTCAGTTACTAAAATCGATTGTAAATTAAGTATTATTATCCAATCAGAATACTGTATTTCTTAAAATCTTGATTTTATCTAAGTTAAGTTTTCGAGAATAAGGCCCCTGAAGAGATACAATAAAAACAGAATTCAGACATATAAAAAGAGTAATAATTGAAATGAAATAGAATCTTATGGCTATAAACCCTGGATTTTCAACTGGTTTTCTCAAGTGTCCCCGATTACGTTCGAGGCAATGACCATGTTCCCTGAATTGTCTGCGAAAGCCATCGAAAACATGCAATTTTCAAGCATTATACGTTGCTGACAGTGGACAGTGCATGCATATCCAGCCAGATAATACAAAATATTAGAGATTTTTTCAAATCTATATCTCAGTTTGTGTCCCCTGGAAAATGTCCAAATGTCTCATGTCTGGGACACGTCCCCCAAGTTGAAAACCCAGGCTCTAAACTGATAGACAGTATTGATCTGAGCTATAGAGCTCAGTTAACCTCAAAATCCAAATTTACATGTCAGGCCCGTAGGAACAGGGGGGGCAGGGGGGGCATCTGCCCCCCCAATAATTTTAACATTAATGATTGAAGCAATACAAATTGTTTTTTTTTTTAAAGATATAACAACAAATTACTGGTATGTTGTTACTGCCAGTCAAAGTAAAATTGCTTTATATAGGCAGGAGCAGCTTTGAATTCTGCACAATCCCTTGAGAATGAGTTTTTGTACATTTTGCCCCCCCCCCCCCCCCCCCCCCCCCCAATATGAAATTGCTTCCTACGGGCCTGCATGTTGGCAATCTAATTTTTCATTGTTCATGCTTAGTTAGCTATGTGGACTTTTTGTCAGATTTATGAAAAGAAGGCGGCAAACAAATATATATATATGGTGTCGCAATAAAAACGTCCCCAAGTTTGACGGTGAGTATCTCAGCTGTTGGTGAATCGATCTCTTTCAAAATTCTCACAGATTTACTTCAACATGTCCTTGTCAGACCCTGAATATATAAAAGTCTTCGAATACAAATTGTACAAGTACTGCCTCGAACAAAATAGCATGTCAAAAAATTCAATATATGGTTTTTTTTTTGTGACACCCGATATATAAATGACGTAACTAATATTTTTTTTTAAATTTAAATTAATTTGAAATTGTCATCAGGTGTGTTTTTGGGTGGTTTTGATTGTCATTGTGTCAAGATAGAATTTGAGAGATCGTAGTCTGATTGTTATTACTCGTACCAGCCTCTACGTCAATACATCAAAACAAATCCGTTTAGGCCGTGGTCACACATACGTACGTAAGTGTACGTAAATGTCCGGGTTTTTTTTCTCTCCGTCAGTTGAATACGTACTTAATCAAATAAAACCTGCATTGTTTCGCAATCGTTTGATGTACACAATTCTGACGTACGTATGCCTTATCACGGCCTTATCAAAAATCTCGTCCAAAGCATGACAAAGTTGGATGCAACAATCATATAGTAGTGGTCTTCCTGTAAGATAAATACCAACAGGTGTTTCGAAAAGAGTAAGTATGATCTGCTTCGAGCGCGACACCCACCAATACCATATATGTCAAAATCATGAGGTGCAACCAGATCAATTTATGTCTGACTAAACAAATCTACCAGTCTCCCAAACCTACGTCAATATGTCTATAATTTTTATAAACCACAATCTCAATTGTTCTCATCACAAACTTTAAAAAAACATCACGATGATTGATTTGTTTAAAAGAAAATTGTGCAAAAATAATACTTTTTAACGTTAGCTTAGAAAAATTATGTATTCTGTACACGATTTGATTTGTGGCTGCAGTGATTAACACCTGTTCGCACTTACTTATAAATAAAATGAAATGAATGGAGTTTTACGTCCTACTTTTCTGCACCTGTTCGGGCTAATGAGGACGGGCATATGCCATGCAGTGTGCAATGAGGGAAATTTGACAGGACAGCAGCATTAGCATTTTCGATTTCCAGGGATCTTTAACGTGCAAAACCTGTAGCACACGGGGCCTCGGTTTATTGTCCCATCCGAACGACTAGACGCTTTTTTCATGTCAGCCCCTCTGACCTGCATCACTGACAGGGGGAAACCGGGTTGAAACATATATTGTGTACACGGATTGATTTGTGCAAAAATTAGGTGCAAAGAAAAAAGAAAAGAAAAGAAACATCTATATTTTACAAGGATACAACTTAGGTTCCGTGCGGATCCTATCTCCCAGCTGGTCCTTGGCCAAACCTCTTGGCATTGATCTTTCCCGGATTATCCGTACCCATTTACAGCTGGGTGGACTGGAATTATGAGTGAAGATGACTTATTCAAGGTCATCGAACTTTCACACTTTTTGCAGTGATTCTAATCTGTTACAAAAATTACCGTGATTTATATCGTCACCTTGCTAAAATAATTGCCTAAGTCATATTTTCAAGTTTTGAGAAAAACAGAAATAACTACACCAAAGTTAGAGTGCGTGATATTTATTAAACTTATGTGGATGTCAAAACTATTACATATGAGAAGATTTAGGAGATTTAGGACTTTTTTTTTTGACTTAGGCACATTTACAAACATGCATTTGTGACTTTGGCTATTATACATCTGACTTAGGCAAAATTATTTGTGGATTAAGTGACTGAGGCAATCTTGAAAGCTAGTAAAATTGCCTAAATCATTGTTTTGTCACAATCCTGACTTGGGCAATTATACTAAATGGGCAGAAACGCCATGATCTATACTATGTAGGGCTTTGACAATTATACCAGAATGTGGCCAGCATCATGAACTGTTGATTTAGGCCAAAATATCAAAATCATCAAAAAGTGACTTAGGCAATTATTTTAGCAAGGTGACGATATCTAAAATCATAGCCGTAGGGGCCCACGACTCAAAAGGGGGGCAGACTGACTATTTGCCCGAATTTTAATGATATTTTGCCCGATTTCGCGAATTTTTTGCCCGAAAACATAATATTTAGGGGGGCAGCTGCCCCCCCCCCTGCCCCCCTGTCTCCTACGGCTATATCTAAGATTGAATAAGATGCCGGTGTGATATGTTATGACAGTCCACTCTATAATAAGAAACGAGGAGTGGAAACAGAAAATTGATTCATTCCTGTCAAAAATATTCAGTAAAGAAAAACTCAATATGTCAAATCTGTCCTTAAATACAACAAGGTCAAAATTAAACCGAGATTTCTTTTATATCAAGGTACGAAATGTACCAGAATTAGGTGCAGAAAAAATACAACTACGCGGAAATTGACTTCATCCGTCATACCTATAGGTGTCTAGTCAACTCGTCTACACGTCAACTCGTCGACAGACTTGGCCGTGATGTACATTTTCAAAAAATATTGTTTTTTTGTTTTTACAATATAGCATGGTCGCAGATCATGGTGGGGACAAATAATTTTGTCGTTCAATAATCTTCAGTTTCATATGTGTTCATTTGAACTTGTCTGCATTATTCTTGGTATAAGATTATATTTTTTAAATATATGGAAACACTTGATGGTGCTTCTCTTATGGGAAGTCCACTACTATATAATTATTACGCCCGATTTTGTCATGCTCTGGACAGGATTTTTGATTAATGGAATTATTTTTCTTGTACAGATTTTTATTCGTGCGGTTTATCGATATTCCGGATAGCTGAAAATGTCATTTTGCTCATTAGAGTGTATATCAATATCAACTTACCAATACTACTGGGTTGTTGTCGAGGTCCAGTACAATCATCACGACAAGTTCCAGTCCGGTCAATCTGACATAACTGGGAACTCTGTTTGTATCTGTACCCTGGGGGACAACAATATCCGACAGGGATGGCCTGGTCACATCTCCAATACCCAGCACAGTGTCCCGACATCTCAACATATCTCGTACTGGTATTTCGACAAGGGTCTGTCAATAGAAATTATAACAGCTGTTAGTGATCTCCTGGACTCTACTACAATGTTATTGGCTGTGCACGTTAAAGATCCCTCGACAGTTGGAAATCGAAAATAAGAGTAGGCTAATGCCGCTGTCCTGGCAAAATTTCCCTCATTGCATAGCCCATATAGGTGCAGAAAAGCAGGTGGTAAAACTCCATTCATTTCATTTCATCTCCAAGACTCTACTACAGTGGTTCCCAACCTTTTTCGCACCGTGACCCAAATTCACAGTAATCCATAGCCCAAGTGGGCCATGAACCACAGTAATCCCAGAGCTCTAGAACATACTGCCCAGAACCCACGGACCCGACCATCTTGTTTAGCCAACGATCAGTCTTTATTAAAAAAAAATATGTAACTTACGGTTTGTACATTTTGTGTTCCTGGGGTAATCACAAGATAATATATCGTTATTCCAGTACAGACCAAAAGGACACTGTAGCTCAGCAGCCCGGAAACCGCCATTACTGAGTTGTTGACATTTGTAGAATTTAGTACAATCTGAACCATGAGGTAAAAATCCTACTCCGTTTCGATAAACACATCTATTACATTCACCTGAAATAGAGTACATGTAGTTTATTACCATGCTTACTCTTTTAGAAACACCTGATGGTACTTCTCTTGGAGGAGTCCACTACTATACAACTATTACTCTCTCTTTTCCAAACACCTGATGGTACTTGGAGGAGTCAACTAGTATACAATTCTTACCCTCTATCGATCAGATTTCTCATTTACCAAACCGATAGCACAGAACCACCCAACTACTAACATTATCACTACCAACGTTACCTAGTTTGCGGTATCATCAACTGCAGGAAGCCAACGTTAAAGAGTTTGTAAAGATGTTACTGTAAGGCTAGAAATTAATGCGTCAACAAATTAATGCGACATGGGGTATACAGACTAAAATGCGAGTACAAATTAATGCGATCCGCGATAGGTGTCGCATTTTTTAATATCATAAAAAAGAAAATGGAAGTTTGACGGCTAGTGCTGTATTCACCTCTAATCTTATCAATTAAGGGTTCTTTTCATTAAAACTCAAGCCATGATCAACGAGTTTGATTACTAATCAGCTTCAAATTTAGAGATTACCTAATTACTTAATCCAGCCCGGTCTCAATTTAAATACTTGACCTATATTACCATTTGTCCATATAATTCACTTGGAAATATGTATTTTAAAATGCGGATACAAATTAATGCGATCGCGGATAGGTCGCATTTAACGCATTAATTTCTATCTCGCAATAATTTGTAGCCTTACAGTATCTAAACTTTGTATGTGTATCGGGGACACTGATAACATCAATTTACACCATTCCAATTTCCATTCAGACATCTTAGGTAGCAGCAATTCCACTTACAATAAACGAGTCCCGATACACATACAAATTTTACAAAACTTCTTTATAATCCCTTGGAGCAATTAATCGATTATAATATACCAATTAACAAACCATGGGCCCAGTTCCTAGCCTTGTGCTTAAGATCAATTTCGTGCTTAAAACCTTAAGTCGACTTAAGTCTATGCGAGAATTAGTAGGAAAATCTCAAGTTGAATATCAGACTTGGACTAACTTAAATGCCAGGAACCCGACCATGGTTCAAACACAGACAAAAAACGTCGTGTCCAGCAGATTAACCAATGACAGTTACAGAACCGCGCAAGTCGTGGAATCGGTAGGATAACTACAGGAATTTTAGGGCATTCTTCAAAACAACCCTAAGTTTTTGGGTGTTTTTTTTTACCCATGCTAGTTCACAGCTATCAAATAGAAACAGAATACTCACCATCTACGTTGTTTTTATAAGGAACTGGTTTCGGAGTAGTACTGGTAGCTGTAGGTGCAACTGGAGTGGTGGTTCTGGGCGCAACTTTGGTCACTGTAGTTGTTGTGGTCGTAGGCACAACTGTGGGAGAGGTCGTAGGCGAAACTGTAGTCGCTGCGATCGGAGGGTCCGGTCTTGCAATAATGATGCCCGAGTCTGGCAACAAGACAGTTGGAATGTTCCCTACAGCTACCTGAACGCTTGGTTGTTCGTTTGATGCGATCTCCGTAGTGGTTGTAGTCGGAGGTGCTAGTGTTGTCGTTGACCAAGAGTCCGGTCTAGCAATAATGATGCCAGATCCTGGCAACACGACGGTTGGAATGTTCCCTACAGCTACCTGAACGTTTGGCTGTTCGTTTGATACAATTTCCGTAGTGGTTGTAGTCGGAGGTGCAAGTGTTGTCGTTGTCCAAGAGTCCGGTCTTGCAATGATGATGCCAGATCCTGGCAATTGGACGGTCGGAATGTTCCCTACAGCTACCTGATAGCTTGGTTGTTCGTTCTCCGTAGTGGTTGTAGTCGAAGGAGCCATCGTAGTAGTCGTGGTAGTAGGTGTCCAAGAGTCCGGTCTAGCAATAATGATTCCCGAGCCCGGCAGCTGGACGGTCGGAATATTCCCTACAGCTACCTGATAGCTTGGTTGCTCGTTTGATACGACCACGTCTGAATCCGGAAGAAGACGATACGGTTTGCTTCCTAAAGTACTTGCTGTTTTAGCGACAATGTATTCCGTTGTTGGTTGAGGTGGTTGTTGGGTCGTAGAAGTCACAGGTAATGCCACCGGTAGCGCAGTCTGTTGTATCGTTGGTTTTTCCGTCGGATCGTCGCTTATGGATAGTTTCGTTTTAGAATCGCTCGCAGAATACTGCGTCTTAATATCGTCGCTCGCAGATTGTTGCGTCGCATCATCGTTCTGTGTCACCATTAAATTCTGCGTGTCGAGTCGGGGTATTTCAATATGTGGGCTGTCTATCAGTGGTATATTTGGTTTAGAAACCAGACTTGACGCAAGATTGTAAAAGGTTTGTTCCAACAGGCCCTCACGGGACTTTTCGTCATCCTCTGTGTTGATAACGGAGTTGATTTCGAGGACGGTCGGGGACAAATCTAAAATCAGAAATCAAAAAACACATTTAATACTTCAATTACTCTCTAATTTTATTTCAGAAAAATGTAACAAGAATATCTTAATCTTTTAGGAAGGATTGTGGCACAGTCAGTTAAAGTGCTATTAAAGGGATTGTAAAGTGGTTTCTAAACTTTGTATGTGTATCAGGGACACTGATAGCATCAATTTGCGCCATTTCAATTTCCATTCCGACGTCTGTGGTTCTTGCAGTTCCACTTAAACTAACACGTTTTATGACATCACTAATAGTGATCTACCGAAAGCTACTATTGATATCTATGCAGATCACTGTCATAAATCGCGTTAGTTTTAGTGGAATTACAAGAACCAAAGATGTCGGAATGGAAATTGTAATGGCTCAAATTGATGCTATCAGTGTCCCCTATACACATACAAAGTTTAGAAAACCACTTTACAATCCCTTTAAATTAAATAACGATTTAATAATTTCGATTTTCTAGTAAAAATTCAGCAAAAAATTCGGCACTAGAGGTAGGTGGGGGGGGGGGGGGCATGCCTACATACACCTCGGGTGTTAAAAATTAAAAAAACTCACCGATTCCATCATCTGGTTGTAGAACGAGGGTGTGACTTAACTGATTCTCCTTTCCCTTCCCTCCAAACGTCGGTTTCCAGTTCCAATGTTCCGGTACCTTTCTATCACCGAATCTCTGATTCACAAAGTTATCCCATTGTGATGACTGACCATCGTCACAATTCACGACCTGGGTACAGGACTGGAGACATAAAATACAGAACAATGTGGCTGGGGTGGCTGAAAACATTTTATTCCACCTGAAAAATACAAAAGTAGCGTTTCATCATGCATCAACATCATCCGAAGCTATCGCGTCGTTCTTACGTCATTGAAATAACAGATTCCGATTCTGGTTAACTAGGTCAGGCGCGTTCTCGTATGGCATCAACATCAGGTATAACTGACAGAACAAGATCAATTTGAAAATGAGAAAATACATCAAACTAAACGAAGTACGATGCTTGGTAAAACAGGGTTGCATTGTTTCCGACCAATATCATTCCAAATACTGTCTTCATGCCGGAAATACTATCAGAGAACGAGAGTGAATCTTTGAAATTTTGAAAATTCGTAAGGAACATCAATAAGCTGGGTGAAGTGTTGGATTTCTGGAATGCGAAAAGTCATCTGCATAGGTATTAATAGTAGCTTCCGGTAGATCACTATGTCATAAAACACGTTAGTTTTAGTGGATTTGCATGAACCACAGACGTCGAAATGGAAATTGGAATGGCACAAATTGATGCTACCAGTGTCCCGATACACATACACAATTTGTAAAACTTCTTTACAATCCCTTTAATTTATGTGCAAGAATATAGGTCTGCCGACCGGGAATGACTTTTGTGTTGACTGGGCGGCAGAATACCGCTACTCGGTGGCAGCGCTGTCTAGTTAAGGCACTTGTTAGTCGAGGCACTGTATACTACACTCATAAACCTACTATATACTGAAATACCGAAGTCGTTCAGAGACAACAAACCTATAAGTCCTTGTCCTCATTCAAGTCAAATGTTATAACTCGAATGAATCATTTGTTAACCTTCTAGTACATGTTTAACAAGCGACTGAATCAGAGGTTTAACTGTTAAAAACTTAGAAAAAAATCACAAAGGTGCTGGAATCCTCGTCAAGAGGAGAACAATCAACCATCTTTTACATGTACAAGAGAGTTAATGTTTCAATATTTCCCATGACTAGAAAACAAGATTATCTTTAAAAGCAGATAATTCTCCGTTTTCATGTAAAAATACATGTGGATTTTGTTTCATTTTTTTTTTCACTAATCAGTTTTTCACAATAAACCCATTATTCGACCAGGCCAACATTTTTAACACTAGTTTCCCACTGCTAATGTTCTCGATGAAATTTAGAAATAGGAAATTGTTGAAACGGTTTACAATCGGCGAAGAAATCTTGGTCTAGTCGAAGTAGTTTGATTGAACACAAAAAGTTACAGGATCTATCACGATTTGTTAACCCTACTAATTGGGTTTATATAAGCTCGTAAATAAAATCTGTGTGCAACGAGGTAAACTGGAGATAATCGTTGTTCACTTAAAGGGGAATGTTCGTGTTCAGCATTTTCGAGGATCGATTTGGGCCTTGAATTTATGTAAATAACCTTCAGATTTAGTGGAACTGCCCAAAAATCACACAAGCTTTTCATTTATGCCAGTACCTTAACAGTTATCTTTCATTTTCTGTATTTGTGTTTTCTATATAAGTCATAGTCTTACTAACGACGAGCCGTATTTTTGACTTTCAAACGCTAATATTTATGGGTACTCGTGGATTTGAAGGCTTATATTTTGAGGGAGAGTTTCAAACATTATAACGGATTAGATTAGCTGAAAAATTCCAGGTTCAGAGACTAAAAGTTTTTTGGACGAACGGTTAGTGAACGTATAACTTTAATTACTGTATACATCCGACAACATTTTCAACAACATGTTAGTGTATAGGCCTACGTCTGGAAACAATCGGCAACAAGAAAACGCTTAAAAATTCCAATGATTGTAAAATATAAGGTAGTTTTCTGGATACCACACAACTTGCATAATGAATATGAATTATTGTTCGCCAATATTGAGAATTTTTGTTTTTTTGATCATTCTAAGAGGTAGTATTCCATAAAGATATACAATTCTTCAAATTCTTGTCCTCACCTTTTACAAACTTTCATGAGATTATCGAGATAACAGCTAATCCGTTAATCCACAGGTCTAATCCAGGAATAGATTAAGATGGGTATTGATAATCCAAGAATGCACAATGCACATTACAACCGTTGATGATATTTTGGCGACAAACGATTTTAAAATAGACTGACAGAAGATAAATCAAATAAAAACTGAAAATATTTCATAAAAACTCGTTTTCACAACCAGTCCAAGTCTTGTTTTCAAATCAAGATTTTCTTCTCAGTTTTAAAATTAGTAATATCATTTGTAAAAACTGTTTGTTTCTTGTTGGTATATATTTTGTTATGTTTTATTCTCTTGCCATTACATCTGATGACGACATGTGTATATTGTGTTGAAACGTTATGTGTCTAACTGTTTTAAAGAAATGAGATATATTCCATAATATTGTCTTGTGTTTTGTTATATGTGCTCCTCGCTTCAACATGTCGTTAAAACTGATAAATTTAAAATTCTTGAAATTCGTGAAATAAAACAAGATTTAAATGCATTTTATTTCTCAAAAATTTGATTTATTTAACTTCTAAAACATTTAAATTGTTGGTTTGTGTATAAAATGACATAATTTGTTCAAAACGTGGTCAATGCAGGAAACAATTTGTTTTTTTCTAACGTTCAAAAATAAATTTTCTGGACATTCTAGTATTAATATACAAATATTTTCAAATTTACTGATAAATATTTTTAAAAATTCACTGGCTAAGGTCACAAATACAGAAATATATGGTGCAGCTAGCAATGTTAGTATCAAGTTTTGAACGTAAAAAAATGAAAGTATAGATTAAAATTCATACCAATTGTTCTAGTATAGTTGGAGGTAATAGTGCAATCAACAAACCTAGCTCCAGTGTTTTTAGTTAAAACACCAAGTATAGCCAATTGTTCCAAGGTAGCCCACAACACTCCACTCCAGTACTTTTAGTTATAAATAATAAATTATAAACCCCTTACCTTAACACCAATACTTCCAAGGTACTAGTCCACCAATACTAGTTTTAGTAAAAACACCAAGTATAGCCAATTGTTCCAAGGTATCCCATTCCACTCCACTCCAGTACTTTTAGTTATAAGTAATAAATTATAAACCCCTTACCTTAACACCAAGTCATCCAAGGTACTAGTCCACCAATACTAGTTTTAGTTAAAACACCAAGTATTGCCAATTGTTCCAAGGAAGGCTACTAGTCCCCTCCACAAACCTAGCTCCAGTGTTTTTTTTAAGTAAAAACACCAAGTATTTACAATTTAAAATATCAAGTTTTAATGATAGATATGAATTATAAACCTCAACACCAATACTTCCAAGGTACTATAGTCCACCAATACTAGTTTTAGTTATACTATCATGTTTTATAAAAGTAATAAGTTAAAAACTCACAGCTTTAAGCCAATACTTCCAAGTTTTATGTTTTATATAAGTAATAAATAAGTTTACCTGTATAAATCGAGATGTAAGGTGAATCTATTTGATGTATTAGAATGATAATAAAATATATTCTACTGTTCACCTCGTCATATCTGACAATTTATAATCATAAAAATATTACTCCTTTCGTACCTGTCAATCTACCTCAATTTACACGACAAATATCTAACTTTATTAAAGGGGAATGTTCAGCATTTTCGAGTATCGATTTTGGGCCTTGAATTTATGTAAATAGCCTTCAGAAGTACTTGAACTGCCCAAAAATCACACAATCCCTTTAATTATACCCCTACCAAGACATTTATCTTACATTTTCTGTTTTTGTGTTTTCTATAAAAGGCATAGTCTTACTAAATGACGAGTCGTATTTCTCACTTTCAAATGCTTATAATTATGGCTACACGGGAATTTGAAGGCTTAAATTTGAAGGAAGTGTTTAGGACACTATTACGGATTAGATCAGTTAAAATTCCAGGTTCTGAGACTAAGTTTTTTGTCGAACGGTTAGTGAACATATCCCTTTAATATGAAATAAACAAACAATATATCGGGAACATCCTTAAACTATTTTGACAGCCGGAAAAATTGAAAATTAATATGTTACTTTAAATGACAACGTGAATTGTTTAAACATGAGTAGTGGGGTGTGGTGCCAGACAGGGAATACTAACTCTTCTAGATACCAGATACAAAAAATTGACATCTGAAATCAAATTCAATTTAAAAAACCTAAAAATATTTAGATTGACACGTTTATGTTTTCATTTATGCCAACAATGAACGTCAAAGGATGCAAAACACATCCTTGTAGGCTACCGTTAGCACATTCTTTTTAATCGCATTTCTAGACACCTGATACCACTTTTCATTATGAAATATTTACTCATTTATTGATATACTTCCTCAAAAGTTCATTAGCTGCTACCAATGTAATACCAATATGTTTATACAGATCTTATAATTTGATTAGTAAGAAATATTTTTTTTTCTTGCCAACTCAAATCGTAAAATATCTTTCCCTCATTGCACACTGCATGGCGTTTGCCCGTCCTCAATTAGCTCATATAGGTGCAGAAAAGTAGGACGTAAAACTCCATTCATTTCATTTTCATTTTCAGAATGCTCCAAAATGATGCTATTTTTTTTTTTATCTAGGGCTAGGACCTTCTGTTTGGGTTGCGGCGCTTGTGACATTCCGAGTTGACATTAATTATTCGCAACAGCGAGTCACTACGCGCAAATCCCATAATCTTTGGCGCGAACTGGCACCAACTGACGTTGGCCCAGTGGAATCCTAGAATTAGTTATGTTTGAGAGAATAAGTCCCCAGAGCAGTAAACCTTCCTTACTTTATACGTGATGAAGATACAATACGATAGGTATAGTTATTTGACTAGGATATGTAGGACCGTAGGAAACAATTTCATATTGGGGGGGGGGGGGGGGGGGCAAATTTTGCAAAAACTCATTCTGAAGGGTGGTGGTACTGAATTCAATGTTGCTCCTGCATATCTAAAGCAATTTTTATTTTACTGGCCCTAACAACTTACCAGTAACTTATTGCTTGAATCATTAATATCAAAATTATTGGGGGGCAGATGCACCCCCTGCCCCCCTGCTCCTACGGGCCTGACTAGGAAATAAACTATTTGTGAGGGTGGGAGATATCCTACAATAAATCACCAGTGCAGTGTAAACTTCAGTAGGCCTACCCTACATGTATCCTGATTGACATCAAATACATGTCACTAGTAAATCTCTTTCACTACACGATCTTAATCACGTCATTGTCTACTAGACACAGTGGGGTGGGGTGGGGTATACTAACTCTTCTAGACACCTGATACCACATAGCCTACCCTACATGTATCCTGATTGACATCAAATACATGTCACTAGTAAATCTCTTTCACTACACGATCTTAATCACGTCATTGTCTACTAGAGACGGTGGGGTGGGGCACCAAGCAGGGTATGCTAACTCATTTGGAAACCTGACACCACTTATCTTTTTGAAATATTAACATATTTATTTGGGTATATATAGACAGACAATTCGGTCTCAGAAAATCACGAAAGGGAATATCTAGAATTAGAGAGGAATAATAAAGTTTCTCAATACTTTGTATGAGGTATATTTAAAAATATAAAGACACTCTTACAACATATATCTTTAATACATTACATAACATAGCATAAATACAGCATTTATCTTATATTAAATCCTACTGAAAAATAACTGCATTTTTACTTAGGCCAGTATTTTATATATGTAAATCAGTACTCATAGCCGTAGGGGACACGACTAACTGGTGGGGGTGGGGGAAGGAACCGACTTATTGCCCGAATTTTAATGATATTTTTCCCGATTTGGGGGATTTTTTGTCCGAAAACATAATATTTGAGACGCGCCTCCCAAACCCCCACCTCCATGTCTCCATCGACTATGTCAGTACTCACTCATACTCTTAAAACAGGAGTTTTAAACCTTTTTATTTCTTTATGTTCTCTCTTTTAGGATCCTTGGTTCTGAACCACGGGGAGCTGGCAAACATCACAATGGGGTGGCCTACCTGAGAAGCCTACCTGGTAGATTTGTTCAGTCAGGCATGAATTGATCTTGTTGCACCTCATGATTATGACCATTATAGTAGTGGCGGGTGTCGCGAAACAGACCATGCTTACTCTTTTCCAAACACCTGATGGTACTTCTCATATGGGAAGTCCACTACTATAAAATTATTGCACTCGATTTTGTTATGCTCTGGACGAGATTTTTGATTAACGGAATTGTTTTGCTTGTACGGATTTTTATTATTCTTAGACAATTTCAAAAAGTTGTGTTATATACTATTTATCAATCTACCTTATAATTTACATATATAACTGACATATAACATCTAATATTTAACAATAAATACATACGTACTTAATGTTACATAAGGTGGGCAGAAGGGTACCCGGAGATAGCGCAATAGGGGTACGAAGCAGGCGTGTTGATTAATTTTTTTGCCAATCTGACATTTTTTGTACAGAAATATTTTGTCACTTTCTACTTCCTGCTGTTTTAACCATGAAAGAAGACAACACCCTCTGAAGAATGATTGTGATAGCGACTACAAAGTATACAAAGTTATCTATCCACTAGTCTAGTTCCGAAGTTGATACAAGTGACCTATAATTTATTCAATATGGTGACTACCGTATAGTATACAAAGTTATCTATCCACTAGTCTAGTTCCGAAGTTGATACAAGTGACCTATAATTTATTCAATATGGTGACTACCGTATAGTATACAAAGTTATCTATCCACTAGTCTAGTTCCGAAGTTGATACAAGTGACCTATAATTTATTCAATATGGTGACTACCGTATAGTATACAAAGTTATCTATCCACTAGTCTAGTTCTGAAGTTGATACGATTGACCTATAATTTATTCAATATGGTGACTACCGTATAGTATACAAAGTTATCTAGCTAGTCAAGTTCTGAAGTTGATACGAGTGATTGGCTGAACTATAATTTATTCTATATGGCAACTACTGTATAGTATACGAGGCTATCTAGCCACTAGTCTAGTTCTGAAGTTGATACGAGTGATTGGCTGAACTATAATTTATTCTATATGGTGACTACCGTATAGTATACAAAGTTATCTAGCCACTAGTCTAGTTCTGTAGTTGATACGAGTGATTGATCTCTGTATAGTATACAAGGTTATCTAGCTACTAGTCTAGTTCTGAAGTTGATACGAGTGATTGATCTCTGTATAGTATACAAAGTTATCTAGCCACTAGTCTAGTTCCGAAGTTGATACGAGTGATTGGCTGAACTATAATTTATTCTATATGGCAATCTCTGTATAGTATTTGAGGTTATCTAGCCACTAGTCTAGTTCTGAAGTTGATACGAGTGATTGATCTCTGTATAGTATTTGAGGTTATCTAGCCGCTAGTCTAGTTCTGAAGTTGATACGAGTGACCTATAATTTATTCAATATGGCAACTACCTGTATAGTATACGAGGTTATCTAGCCACTAGTCTAGTTCTGTAGTTGATACGAGTGATTGATCTCTATATAGTATACAAGGTTATCCAGCCATTAGTCTAGTTCCAAAGTTGATACGAGTGACCTATAATTTATTCAATATGGCAACTACTGTATAGTATTTGAGGTTATCTAGCCGCTAGTCTAGTTCTGAAGTTGATACGAGTGACCTATAATTTATTCAATATGGTGACTATCTGATAGTATACAAGGTTATCTAGCCACTAGTCTAGTTCCCAAGTTGATACGAGTGATTGATCTCTGTATAGTATACAATGTTATCTAGCCACTAGTCTAGTTCCAAAGTTGATACGAGTGACCTATAATTTATTCAATATGGCAACTACTGTATAGTATTTGAGGTTATCTAGCCGCTAGTCTAGTTCCGAAGTTGATACGAGTGACCTATAATTTATTCAATATGGCAACTACTGTATAGTATTTGAGGTTATCTAGCCGCTAGTCTAGTTCTGAAGTTGATACGAGTGACCTATAATTTATTCAATATGGTGACTATCTGATAGTATACAAGGTTATCTAGCCACTAGTCTAGTTCCCAAGTTGATACGAGTGATTGATCTCTGTATAGTATACAAGGTTATCTAGCCACTAGTCTAGTTCCCAAGTTGATAATTCACCGCAAACCGTAAATTTACTGATAAGTTCTATACTGTGGGTTGTAGGTGTTTCTGCTACCTTGTTGAGGGTTGGAAAAATTACTCTGAAATATACAAATATATCATTTATTATTTTTATGGATTAAAGGGATTGTAGGTTTTCTAAACTTTGTATGTATATCAGGGACACTGATAGCATCAATTTGCACCATTCCAATTTCCATTCCAACTTCTGTGGTTCTTGCAATTCCACTAAAACTAACACATTTAATGACAGTGGTTGTGTATTACCTGTGAACCAGAAGACTGTTGATATGGTTGGGGAGTGAAGGAGGGGGATGGGGGTCAAGGAGGGGGATGGGGGACAAGGAGGGGGATGGGGGACAGGGAGGGGGATGGGGGACAGGGTGTGGGGGGGGGGAGGGGGTGTATTAATATATTTACCTGAGAACCAGAAGATTGTTGGTAAGTTGTAACTACTGGTGCTGTACCCTGTGTTCTAGCAGGATACCCTGTTACTATACTTCCCTGTAATTACAAAAAATACCGTCAAGGGCTCCGGTTTTCATCTTGGCAAATCTTTTTAGGATAAAAAATCCAAACAAGCGAAACAATTCCGTTAATCAAAATCGCATCCAAATCAAGGCAAATTTAAGAGTAATAGTTATTTCATAGACTTAATTGTCCTACTTGGACTTGCTACTCGAAATTGTCAACAATCTTTGTATTCGACTTAATGACACACATTTAGGAAATTTTACGGTCGTTATAATGAACTTGTAGACAAATAAAACAAATCTGTCTCTTGTATCTTGACTGTTTATTCAGGCATAAATTGATCTGATTGTATCTCATCATTTAGACTTATATAGTAGATAGTAGTGGCGGGTGTCACACGCGAGGCAGAACTTGCTTACTCTTTTTAAAACACCTGATGGTACTTCTCTATAGAGTAGTCCACTACCACACAACTATTACTCTTGATTTTGCTATGTTTTGGATGCAATTTTGATTAACAGAATTGTTTTGCTTGTAAGGATTTTTAATATTAACAGAATAAAGAGAAGTACCATCAGGTGTTTCAAAAAGAGGAAGTATGATCTGCTTTGCGGGCTGAGCCGGAGTCTGTTGAACAGCTTATGAGTGGACAGAGCATATATTTTAAGGGAGATGAAAGTGCATGAAGGTTGTATACTGATAAATGAGAAATGTTCACAAACCTTGGGCTGTTGTTGGGCTTGTTGTACAGCTTGTGCCTGGGCCTGGGCTTGAGCCTGAGCCTGGGCAGCTTGTTGTTGCTGTTGTTGTTGAAGCTGTAGTTGCTGTATTAAAGCTGGTGACTGGCCTGACAAGGGTGTGATACCCCGAATGGCAGATTGTTGTAGTTTAAATTTCTCCTGGTCGTTAAAGCCAGTCTGTTTTTGATGTTGTTCTAACTGCTGTAAGTTAGTTGTTATATACGCTGAAACATTACATTTAAAACTTTTATTTCTTATCCTTAGCTTAAACATAGGCTGGCATCAAGTCTCCCAATCAAATACGCCCACCAGCAGCTTGATAAAGAGGTAAATAAGATATCAGAGTTTTATGCGATATCTCTGAAGAAAATCATTGCATCATCACCAAATTTAATAGTGCACATTTTCATAATGATATTGACACACATAAAACAGAATCGATGGTGAATTGTAGCCTATAGAGTGAGCACAAAGTAAATGTGAACAGACTGATGGATGGATGGACTGACAGGGACAACATCAATATACACCAGTATTTACATGAGGCCGTATAAAAAATACATTCACAAACTTCTTATTCATAGCTTCAATAAATTTCCACATGTCAAAATTAACGGCAAAATTATGTTGTAGGCAAAAATAGGAGTTATGCACAGTTCATTAACAGCTAGGACGGGTGTGGCGCCAGGTAGAGTATGCTTACTCTTCTAGACACCTGATACCACTTTTCATTATGATATACTTACTCATGTATGATTGATATAATTTCTCACGTGAAAAGTTCATAAGCTGTTACCTATGTTTCGTGAAAATGTCCTTTTGGATTTCGAGTTTCTTTTTGCGGTTCGGATCGTTAGTACTTGGTTACTTTATTTTTTTCAGAACATGAAACAGATATTGGGTTACTACTATAATCCCTATTGGTCTATATCCCTATTGGTCTATATCCCTATTGGTCTATATCCCTATTGGTCTATATCCCTATTGGTCTATATCCCTATTGGTCTATATCCCTATTGGTCTATATCCCTATTGGTCTATATCCCTATTGGTCTATATCCCTATTGGTCTATATCCCTATTGGTCTATATCCCTATTGGTCTATATCCCTATTGGTCTATATCCCTATTGGTCTATATCCCTATTGGTCTATATCTCTATTGGTCTATATCCCTATTGGTCTATATCCCTATTGGTCTATATCCCTATTGGTCTATATCCCTATTGGTCTATATCCCTATTGGTCTATATCCCTATTGGTCTATATCCCTATTGGTCTATATCCCTATTGGTCTATATCTCTATTGGTCTATATCTCTATTGGTCTATATCCCTATTGGTCTATATCCCTATTGGTCTATATCCCTATTGGTCTATATCCCTATTGGTCTATATCCCTATTGGTCTATATCCCTATTGGTCTATATCCCTATTGGTCTATATCCCTATTGGTCTATATCCCTATTGGTCTATATCTCTATTGGTCTATATCCCTATTGGTCTATATCCCTATTGGTCTATATCTCTATTGGTCTATATCCCTATTGGTCTATATCCCTATTGGTCTATATCCCTATTGGTCTATATCCCTATTGGTCTATATCCCTATTGGTCTATATCCCTATTGGTCTATATCCCTATTGGTCTATATCTCTATTGGTCTATATCCCTATTGGTCTATATCCCTATTGGTCTATATCCCTATTGGTCTATATCCCTATTGGTCTATATCCCTATTGGTCTATATCCCTATTGGTCTATATCCCTATTGGTCTATATCCCTATTGGTCTATATCCCTATTGGTCTATATCTCTATTGGTCTATATCCCTATTGGTCTATATCCCTATTGGTCTATATCTCTATTGGTCTATATATATCCCTATTGGTCTATATCCCTATTGGTCTATACATTTTCACCATAAAGTTTGTTAAAGAGAAAATAATCCGAACCTGGTTGCTGAGCTCTCTGAATAGCATAACCTTGAGAATACGCCTCACCAATCGCTTTCTGTTGATGTTGACTGTAATGACTGGGATAAGACGTGAAAGCTGATTGGCCAGCTGGATATTTACCAGGCTGTGATTGGCTAGAAGAGTAGGTCACACCTTGTTGGTACGAGGCTCCTGGTTGGTTGGCGTATACCACATGACTTGACTGAGACTGAGGATAGTTGCCTCCTTCTGAAATTTAAACAACAACTATCTATGATTAAAACTATAATCCTGGGGTCTTATTAAAAATTGATGTAAGTGTTGAATTATTCATTGTAAAATGCCAAAGTTACGACAAAATTTATCATAAGATTTTTCGAGAAACATGCCCCAGGGGCCTTATTCTCAAAAACTAAACTTAAGATGTTTTTAGTATTCTAGTCATTTGATTGGTCAATGACTAAAATCGATTTTAAATGTTGTTTTATTATCCAATCAGAGTGATGTATTTCTTAAAATCTGGATTTTATCTACTTTAAAGGGATTATAAAGTGATTTTCTAAATTTTATATGTGTATCGCATCAATTTACACCATTCCAATTTCCATTCTGACGTCTATGGTTCTTGCAATTCCACTAAAACTAACGTGTTTTACGACGTCACTGCCAGTGATCTACCGGAAGCTACTATTGATATCTATGCAGATCACTGTCAGTGACGTCATAAAACATGTTAGTTTTATTCTTTACATTAAAATTAAAAAAAACTTACGTGGGCGTTTAACGTAATCAGCTTGTGGATGTTGATAAAGAGTTGGAAGAGAGGCTGGTTGTTTCCCCGGCTGTTGGTACGTAGTGTGGGCATATTTAGCCTCACTGTGACCCCCGTATGTCTGGTACGAGGCCGAGGAATGGGGTGGGGTCGGGGAGGGCGATCTCTGTCGCTTCACTTGTTGCTGAAAATTAAAATTAACCTTAAGGTCATATAATTGAGTTTTTAAATCAAACCTTCTCCGCAGGTAGAAAAAATGCATAGTTTCCCGGAAACAATAAATTTAGAATTCAATTTTTACAGCGGGTATAGCCATGCAGCCATGTTTTGAGGAAAATTTAGCTAGGAAGACGTTTTTTTTAAGCTAATCTAATTCGTAATGATGACCTAAACTCTCCCTTGAAATTTAGGTCTTTAAATCCCTGTGTATCCATAATTACAGTTTGAAAGTAAAAAATACGACTTGTCATTTAGTGAATTAAAGATAACTGTCAAGGTACGGGTATAATTGAAGGGATTGTGTGATTTTTGGGCAGTTCCAGTAACTCTGAAAGCTATTTACATAAATTCAAATTCAAGGCCCAAATTGATCCTCGAAAATGCCAAACATTCCCCTTTAAATTACAATCAATAAATACTTACGTGCATTATATGTGCAGGTTTATACATCTGAGGTCGTACAGCCTGTTGTAACATGACCCCATGACCTCCGACCTGTAACCCATGACCTGGTGGTACCGGAGTAGGATAACTCTGTTGCACGCTCATTTCTCTATAATTACAACATTTTAATGACATAAGACGACCATGCTTATTCTTTCTAAAACACCTCGGACTAGTTTCATAAAATTTCAACTAAGATACAATTTTCAAGATTTTAAGAAATGCAATGATTTGATTGGATGATAAAACTAGATTTAAATTAAATTTGGGTAATTGACCAATCAAAGTAAAGTTGATACGATCTGATCGCTCAAACCTGTACATAGACAAGGACAAACTGGTTGATAGAGGATATTTTTGCAGCAAGATGGAAATCAACATTAAAATTTCTCACCCTTGTTCTTTAATCTGGGCTCTTTTTCTTGTTTCTTCTTCTTGATTGAGAATTTTCTTCAGTTTTAAAAACAACACATGTTTATCGTCTGATAAGCTTTTTAATTTCTGTTCTAATTTCTGAATCTAAAATATTTGGGTGAAAATTTATAACATCATTTCTCATTTCTAATTTATTAAAGGGGTTGTAAGGAGATTTTCTAACTTTGTATGTGTATCGGGGACACTGATAGCATCAATTTGCACCATTCATATTTCCATTCCGATATCTGTGGTTCTTGCAAATCCACTAAAACTAACGCGTTTTATGACGTCACTGGCAGTGAATGGAAGCTACTATTGATATCTAGGCAGATCACTGTCAGTGATGTAGTAGTTTCCAGTAGATCACTGTCAGTGACGTCATACAACACAAAAAGATTCTCCCCACCACCTAACAAGTCTCGGTCGTTAAGTCTCTTTTGATCTGTAGATTTGGATGAGTTAAAGAGACCTAACGACAGAGACTAGTCACATGATCAAAGATGGAGTCTAAATTTAGCGTTTCAGAGCGAGTTGAGTCAAATGGTTTACCCAAGCCTCTCTACGTCCACATACGGTTTATTAACTTATAAATACACGGATTATTCATTAGAAACACAGATTAATCAATTAGTAAGCTTGATTTGACCTTAAAACAATGAGAAAACCCATCTTTAATATATCAAACTAAGTACCTGTTCTTTTGTCTGTTCCAGAGTTAAATTATCTTTTTCTTCTTTTTTCTTTTTTAATTCTCGTTCTTTCTTTAATCTTTCCATCATCTCATCTTGCTCTTGTTCTAAAATTAATAATAATCATAATACATAATAAATCGAGGTTATTCTATGGCTACGAGTAGCGTAAGTAAAAGTGAAAATATCACAAGCACGAGTGTATAAACGTAACATGCCAGTAAGGCAATAATGCGAGCAAAATAATCTTAATAATCAATCCTCAATCATACCTTGTTTTTTCCTCTCTCGTTCTCCCATAATATGTTGTTGAAGAACTTTATACATCATTTTAGTTAATTTTGGTCGTTCAACTAGAGCAGGCATTTTGAAGATTATCTTCCTTTATAAATCTGTGAAAATTAAGAAAATTGTCACGTTAGTAAAGTAGTAAATAGAAGTCTAAAATGGAATGATAAGTTTTTTTGTTGTTTTAATTTTAAAAGAACAAAGTGTCAAATACTGATCGAGGTCGACATGTGTGAAATTGTCCTCAATCAGCTGAACAAGCAGGGTCCCGGTTCCTAGCATTAGACTAAGTCTAAGTCCGATATTTGACCTGAGATTTCTTATTAAATCTTGTATAGTCGTAAGTCGGCTTAAGGTTTTAAGCATGAAATTGATCTCAAGCACAAGACTAGGAACTGGGCTCAGCTCTACCTCTTTAAAAGACTTTCAAGAATCAAGTTGCTACCCTTCTTGTACTTTAAAGGGCCATTCTGCTTTTTTGAAAAAAGTTTCCATTATCAAAAAAATCGCAAATGCTACCTGAGAGTATTTTTAAAGTATGCTTATTGTATCTCTATATCTTTTTGATCAAACTGAATTTGGTTTTAAAGGGTTAATTACAAACAGGGAGTACAGGTACTTATTGTTAATTACGCAATTTGACCTAGTTTTGGTGTTTGCCCTTTAAATGGCTCAATATTTCTAGCTGAAACCTTTTAAATACACAAGAGGGACATTTCTCTACATTTAGACATTTATTTTACTCAAATCCGTTCAGTAGTTTCCTATCAGCGTCCAAAAAACATAACACGCTTAAAAACCTTACGTAAGGTTTTTAAAAATTTTAGCATGTTTTTAGCGCTGAAAAATTAACGGCTGGATTTTTTTAGTTAAAACTTCAGACAAATTAAAGGGCACATAGTTACAGATTTTTGTGTAAAGTTTTCACAAATTTGAGCAAAAAAATTTTTTGACCTAAAAAAAATTCAGACTGTCCCTTTAAACCCTTAGTCAATTTAAGTCTACTTATGCAAGAATTTAGTTAGGCAATCTCAAGTTGAATATTGGACTTAAGATTCAGTTAAATGCAACGAACGAGAGCAAGCAGATATGGTGCCTATCTTAGATCTTATCTTCAATCAAATCTATGAAAACATTTTATTAAGAATCTATTATATCGTATTGATTAGACTAGAATACCGACAAATTGAGTTCACGGCTTTCACTTTAAACGTCTTAATTGGTACTCACGATTGTTGATTAAAAGAAATATACCGCCATACCAAGCTAACGGCTTCGCTCAAGTTAGGTATATATTCCGATCTGAATTCTTGCAATGACATATTCTCTGCAATATTCAAAATGTCGTGTGTTAGTTGTATGAAAGATGTTAGACCACGCCAAGAAGCTCTACAATGTGACGGCTGTCAACGTTGGCAGCATCGAACCTGTGGTACGAACATTTCCCGTGATTTTTATCGAAAAATGGTACGCGGTGAAGAAGTTTTAGAACGATGGCTTTGTAATGATTGCAGGATTGAGTGAGTACTTTACTATATATTATATAATATGATTATTCATAATGTTTCACGCGTTTTTATTGGTGCATGTCATAGGTCATAGATACAGGCGTTTCTTCTAGTAAAGATTGACGTGGGCGGTACCTATAGCAATGATTGACAGCTGGCATATTCGAATTCTATAATATAAAAAAATATTTTCTTTGTAGGGATGTACCCATGCCTAATATCGACATCAATAGTTCCATTGAAGATGATAACCATTTTCAGCAGATTGACTTTGAAAGGCGAGAAGATATTGCTGAAAATTCAATGGAAGACGATATCGTTGATGTTATTGATACGGACGAACCAATAAGCTACAATGTGGTCGACCAAGGCTCCCAGAAGAAAAAACCTATGTTAGTTGACAGTCATGGTTATTCTTATTGTCGTCAAGTCCAACGGGGTCAATCCACTTATTGGAGATGTTCGGTGAGAAACAAGACTATGACTATTTTTAACCTTATTAATGTATTATTTGAATAAAAGATATGATTGGTTCATTCGGGCGGGTGGGCGTGTTTGATTGACGGCTGTCATTATTGACCTTTATATTATGTGGTATATTTTGTATGAAATAATAATGTTTGTATTGTTTTTTATATTTTTGTTATATTTGGTCTATGTTATGTCTTTATTTATTAATAAATATAATTCAATCTAGTTACCGTTTTTATCTTATATCTTGTTACCGTTTTTGCGGAACTGTTACCGTTTTAACGGTAATATCTTGTTACCGTTTTTACAAGATTGTTACCGTTTTCACCTTTTTTTTTTGTTACCGTTTTTCCTTGTTACCGTTCTCACTGGCTACCCTTAGAGTTAGACTATCTAAGTTTTGGCACATCAACAGTGACAGACAACAACACTACAACAGATTAAATTTTATGATGATAGAAGTAATGGCAGGCAGTTCACTCTTTAATTTTAGGGTTGGTGATTTCCATTTTGACTACAATAGCCCCATCTCACTATCTGATCTAAACTTCTTAACCTCGGCCATCAGGGTCTCCTCAGGCTCAGGTCAGCATTGACTGGAATGAAGTGGTTTCCCCCCTTTTCAAACTCAACCCTGGGCCTGGTTTTCTCCACCCTACAATTTCCACCCCTTTTTAATCCTAGTGATTTCCACCCAAATCCCAAGAGTTTTCCTTCCCTAATTAACTCATCAGTAACTAATTAGGAGCCTGTTAATCTTTCATCTATAATTGTTATGGTTTATTAGTATAAACAAAAGGAATGAATCAAGAAGCCCACTGACTGACTGACGAGTGACAGCAGAGTGTAAATGGCATCTTAGACAATCTAAGAAACTTGGAAGGAATCATCAGGAAAATTACAAAAAAATAAAGTCTGAACCTTCATCAACAAATCTGCGTGGTGGAAATATGCTAAAAATTTACAACTAAGCACTGACATAAGAAAATTAATTCAAAGAAAAAAAAAATAATTAAAAATTCAAACCGGAAGTTATCTAAATTCTAGCTCTCTAAAATGTTTCAAATGAAAACAAATTTAGCACTTGAGTCACCTTCGTTTTGTCAAATTTATAAATTTTCAATCCTCAAATCGCAAAGAATAGATCATATCATTCAAGTCAAATAATTTTGGTAAAGAAATATCTATTTCAAAGTGTATCATAGTTATTTCCCCAAATTCTAGCTCAAATTCTATACACAAAAAAATAAATCATTGAAATTTCTGAACTTCCTTGACAAAACGAACTCACTTCCATAACTTGACAGAATAGAAATTTGTGAAAGTCCACAATCATGGACCGTTTTGAGTGGTCTGACGGTTCCCTGATGAACGGCGAGGTTCATATTGATCAACAAAGAGGTGTAGGAATTTATGACGGCCATGACAAGGTAATTATGTTCGGATTTACCCTAAAATATTGCTCTGAATTGTTCAACAAAATTCCCAGACTACTCAAGGGAGGTAATATTTTATTGTCAGACTACAATTGACTAGGCCTAAATCTACTTAATCTAAGTATATTGTAAAATATGGAACAAATTTAATGTTGTAAACAGAGAAGTTTGAAATATCAAGACTGTCCGTATACTTCGTCCACTATACAATGATAGTCGGTATTCTGTCTGCACTCCTACGACAAGGTTTATGATCAAATTGTGAACAGTTGAAATCGACAAATTTTGCACTTTATGCATAGACCAACTTGAACATATTCACACTAAAGTCCATCAATAAAATCAGCGCGTAGTTCGGTTTATTAATTACAAATTTTAGATCCATTTGCAGGAAGGGTTGATTTGACAATTTTTCTTCAGTATCGGCATCGCCATATTGGTATTGTGAAATTTGATTGGCTGCTATTTATAATGTATGCGCTGTGATTGGCTGACTTGAACTGTCACAGCTATTGACTTCTATTCTGAGTGAAGCTGGACTCTGTATCGTAGTAGGGCTGGACTAAGAATAAGAATACTGATTCATAGTATTTTTTTCACTACAGTATTCAAGAAAGGTATCGACTGACGACAGCCAGGTATCCTCTTTCACAATGTTATTAATATGTTTCAATATTTCAGACATCTTTTGATTTTGGGATGCTGAGTGTCACGAGTCATAGAATTATTTGGAGAGATCACAGAAATAGGGTAAGTATTATGTTGGATCTTTAAAGGGGAACGTTCCAACATTCAATTGTCTAATCCTTGGGTTTTCAACTTGGGGGACATGTCCCAAACTGGGGACATTTTGACATTTTCCTGGGGACACAAACTGAGCTATAGGTCTGAATGTTATATATTGTATTTTCTGGGTAAATGTTTATCCAGTGTCCACTGCCCGCAAAGACTAAAGATATCTAAATTTTCATGCACACAAGTAATCAATAAGAAAAAAGAAAGGGGTGTATGTCAACCAAAGTGTCCAAAATTCGAACAATTTCTGTTCAGGGGACATGGTAATTCCCTCATGCGTATTTGGGAACACTTGAGGAAACTAGTTGAAAACGCAGGCTAATCATACCTTTGGCCCTACTTGTTTGCTTCTTACGGGCCTGGTAATACGAGAATGATATTATTAGTTTTTTGTATATTATAGAACTCAGTGATATCACTACCATTGTCGTCTGTTATATATTTAGAAGAACAGCCGTCTGGATTCGCTAAAAGGTAGGATTGAGTTCGTTTCATTGGTATAATGCAAATTAATATATTATCGACGCTATGAATTTTTAACTTGGAGGGGCGGGGGTTGGTTGTGAAAATAGGGGCAATGTTATTTAAAAACTGCTTTGCCCCATTGGAAAAGATAGTTGAGTTCGTTTCATTGTTGACTAGGACTTGGTAAAATACTTAAACTAATCTCTAAGCTATGAATTCTTAATTTGGAGGGCGGGGTTGGTTGTGCAAATGTGGCAATGTTCTTTAAAAATTGGATTGCACCATTGGAAAAATTCTCATGTCCAAACATTTCAATGTCATTGTCTCTCCATTTCTTCTCCTGATATATTATAAACACCTGATGGTACCTCTTGTGTGGGAAGTCCACTACTATATAATTGTTGTACCCGATTTTGTCATGCTCTGGACGAGATTTTTGATTAACGGAATTGTTTTGCTTGTACGGATTTTTATTATATGTGACTTCAGGTCGGGGCTTCAGATATCAATGTCCAAATTAAATAAACAGCATGGTTTTACATGTTTACTCATATCCATCTAATCTAGAAGTGACGCTCTGAAACCATGGACGTAAGTCCACGACCCCAGGGGTCTTAACAGCACGTGACCAATACAGTACATATTATTTACCCCCCTGAACAATCAACAATCAAATATGGCCACTAGTTCATTTTTCAGAGCGTATGAGGTTTTTACCTGTTGATCTGTATGTAGTCTTTTCTTTCCAGTGCTAAAATAATCGTACATCTGAGTGGCGCTCCTAGTAACAAGTCAGCTGGTCCCTCCACCTACAGCGCCCATAGTTACATCCGACTGTCGTTTAGAGAGTCAGGGGAGCATGAGGTAAGAATAATGTTAAAATATAGGAGGTGTAGCAGCAGGGGAGGGGTAGCAGCAGGGGAGGGGTAGCAGCAGGGATGGGTAGCAGCAGGGGAAGGGGTAGCAGCAGGGAAAGGGGTAGCAGCAGGGGAAGGGGTAGCAGCAGGGGAATGGGTAGAAGCATGGGAAGGGGTAGCAGCAGGGGAGGGGTAGCAGCAGGGAGGGGTAGCAGCAGGGAGGGGTAGCTGCAGGGGAGGGGTAGCAGCAGGGAGGGGTAGCAGCAGGGAGGGGTAACAGCAGGGAGGGGTAGCAGCAGGGATGGGTGGTATTTGAGGGGAAGTGGAAAGGTAACATGGAAAATAATTCTAAGATATAATTTAAGTGAAGTGTTTTTTAATTGATCTGGAAAGCTTCATTGATATCATTATTTTTGAGACAGAAGTGTCCTTTACATCAGACTATGGCCTTTTTCTTGAAAACTTAATCAAATTTACAACATTAATAATTATCAGTGTATGAGTAAAACTCATGAATTATAGACAAAGTTTAATCTGTTTGGCAGTAATTAACTGTTAATTTAATCAACGGGATTAACAAGGATTATTGGAAAATGACCGCTGATTGAAGGTGACACATGTTCACTGTCAAGAAAAAGGGTGACCGCTGGCCGCATCAAGAGGATGGTGTTGAACCAAGTTTGACTGTACTTATATAAATAAAATAAATTGGGTAATTGCGTACAGTTCTATGTTTTTTATATTTTAATTTTAGATATTAAGAAGTTTAAATGAAGCTCTACAAGCCAAGAAATGGGAACAGACATCAACACCAGTTTCTCAACCTGGCACTGTAAGTTAATTATTCCTGTTACCACGGTTTCCCCCTGTCAGTGATGCAGGTCGGAGGGGCTGACATGGAAAAGCGTCAAGTCGTTCGGATGGGACAATAAACCGAGGTCTCGTGCTATTGGCTGTGCACGTTAAATATCCCTTGACAGTTGGAAATCGATAATAAGAGCAGGCTAATGCCGCTGTCCTTACAAAATTTCCTTCATTGCGCACTGTTTGGCATTAGCCCATCCTCAATTAGCCCATATAGGTGCAGAAAAGTAGGACTTAAAACTCCATTCATTTTATTTTCTTCTGTTACAACTGTTTAATTTGAATAACGACTGTATTTGTTTTCCTGTCTGTAAATATTCAGAACTTTTGTTGTTTGAAATTTTTGAGAAGATTGTGTTTCTATTTAATGTATTGATTAATATTTTTTAACATCGTATCCCAAATATGGTTTTTGACAATTCATTAATATACCAAATAGATTAATTCTATTTTTGGGCGTGGAAACGAGAGTGTTTCTATTTAAATCTGACCAATCGGCTAGGGGTTTAGATGCAGCCAAAATGAAACAGGGTTAAATGTCATGTAAATAAGAGAACAAATGGCAAAATTGTTGTGGAATATTTTAGAAAATATTATCCTCTGTTCCTCTTAAGATTTTAAGTTATTTAGAAGAGAATAAGTACAAATTTTAACGTGAAATTTTTGTATTTTTTAGTCGGCCCGACATCGTCCTGGTATTGTAGGAATAGAAAGATCGATTCAGCAGAAAAACACACACACCAATAAACAAATCTCCGTGGCTTTCGAAGATTTGAGTAAACTTATACAGCAGGTAAATTAATCCTTGTAAGACATTTAGAAGTATCACAGCATATTAAGAAATAAGAGTTTTTATGGATATAGACTTCTATTTATTATTGAACAAAACCTTTCATTACTTGATAACGTTACCTGTATGTGTAATGAAACGTTGTGTTTAATAATTAATAGGAGTCTATATCCATAAAAACTTATACAACAGGTAAAATGATTTAACAAATTCTTAAAAATAAACTACGTCTTATATTGAGCCTGTTTTACAACTTTTTTTGTGATAAGCCACTTTCGAAAAAGCACATCAGAATTTTTCTTATCTTGTTTCTATTTGACTTTGTGTTTTGTTTTGCGGGCTCCAAGCAGGGTATGCTAACTCTTCTAGACACCTGATATCACTTTTCAATATGAAATATTTTACTCATTTATTGATATACTTCCTCAAATGAAAAGTTCATTAGCTGCAACCAATGTATTGCCAATGTGTTAACATGGATTTCGAGATTTGTTTTATGGATCGTTCGTGCTTGGTTTTATTATTTTAATTTTATTTAGAATATTTTTGTGTTTTATTGTAGGCTAAAGAAATGGTATCGTTAACTAAAACTATCGCCACTAAAATAAAAGACAAACAGGGTGATATCACAGAGAACGAGGTGAATAGTTATTGTTATCTTTTGATACCGCAAAATACTAAACGCTGATTGGTTGACAACGAGTGTCACCTCATTAAATATTCATAGAAGTACACTTGGTGTACTTGGTCAATCAAGTGACGCCCAACTCTATTTTGATTGGCTGCTCTTGCTACGACTGTTGTTTTGATTGCTTATTTAATAATGGCGCTGATCAAAAGCATTTTGCACATATTTGTGATGAACAATCATAGTGTAAATTCACATTCACCTCCTCGTCAGTATGAAACTTATAAAACACACTTTATCATCCAATCGGCATTGGTTATATCTTCTATAAAGTGGTTCACTTATTCTTTAATTAAACATTTTGATTGAGAGTAGAGATGTATATAACAACTAGTGACCCATTTCACTTTTTCATCCAATAAGCATTGGTTATATCTGCTATCAATCTAATTAAAATTAGATTTAATTTTTTTTTGGTTATTTTTTGAGTGTCGACTCCATGTAATAATCTAACCACTTATATAACGCGAGCATCTTCTGGTGACGAAAATTTCAGCCAATCAAAAAATACCTTCAAGATTGCGGGTCTATGCATTGATATGCATTGTGGGTAGACGAAACAGAACGTAAAGTGACACAGCAGTCCAAATTATGACATGATACAAACTATACCAATATAAACGTTGTTCTGATTGGCGGAGGAGTGGCACATGCTATAAATAGCTTATTCGTCACCAGAAGATGCTCGCCTTTTAAAAGTGGTTAGATTACATGGAGTCGACACTCAAAAAATAACCGAAACGAAATGTGATCTAATTTTAATTAGTAATATTTTCTATAAAGTGGCTCACTTATTCATTAAGTGATTCTCAATCATTTGATATTTTGATTGACAGCACAGATGTATATTCATTCTTCCATTTCTTCCATTTTAGACAAGAAAATTTAAATCGTATTTATTATCGATGGGTATTCCGAATCCTGTTACCAGGGAAACACACGGTACCGGTGATAAATACTATACTGAACTAGCTCGTCAACTTACTACAGTACTTACTAAACCTGTCGAGGTAGGTAGTACTAAAATATTACCATTCAGCTCAACCTTCGTCATTGTTCGAGACTATATAATGACTCAGTCATGATAGGCAGCCATCTTGCCCGGTAAATGGGTCTCCAGAAATAATTATGATAACAATCTGTACAAGCAAAACAATTCTGTTGCTCAAAAATCTCGTCAAGCATTACAAAATCAGGCACAAATTAAAGAGCTACGTTCGGTATTTGTTTCGGACAATCATCCGACGGTCGCAAAGATGTGAAATCTTTAGCTTAGCTAATTAGAAATAGTCTACAGAGCTTACCGTTGAAATTTGAGCCTTCAAATCCATGTGTATCCTTAATTATCCGTGTTTGAAAGTCCCAATGCCCTACTACACATTGAGCGTCCCGCCATCTTGATAACAAATAAGTTATTCCCGTGGTGCAACAGCGCGGGTCAGGTCATCCAGACTACTGCACAGGCCCACACAAGCATACCGTATTTTGAATTGTAGACTTGGTCAACAAGACACACAATTTTCACACAGGCTGGAGACCAGTCGCGTACAGCAATGAAAAAAAATAAATAAACATGAATTTTTTAGTTTGAGATATATTTGAAGGTATTTTGCGATTTTCTTATAGCTTGAGTACTTCTGAAGACTATTTACATATAACAAAGGCCCAAATCAACCAATAAAAATGAAGACTGGTCCCCTTTAAAGGTTGACAGTTGATCAAATAATCTTGTTTGTTAACATGCCTCTTTAATATACAGAGTTTCAACAATTATTTGGCCTGTCAGTGTCCACTCTTTATTTTTTTACTACTTTTGTAAATCACAAAATTGTTAAATATTAGAAGAAACATTTACATTTTAGTACATTGCATCTTTTATATAGAGAGTTATTGCCCTTGACTGAGTAATATATAGTTAATATTTGTATTATATAGAGAGTTATTGCCCTTGACTGAGTAATATATAGTTATTATTGATATTATATAGAGAGTTATTGCCCTTGACTAAGTAATATATAGTTATTATTGATATTATATAGAGAGTTATTGCCCTTGACTAAGTAATATATAGTTATTATTGATATTATATAGAGAGTTATTGCCCTTGACTGAGTGATATATAGTTATTATTGATATTATATAGAGAGTTATTGCCCTTGACTGAGTAATATATAGTTAATATTGATATTATATAGAGAGTTATTGCCCTTGACTAAGTAATATATAGTTATTATTGATATTATATAGAGAGTTATTGCCCTTGACTAAGTAATATATAGTTATTATTGATATTATAGGAGAGTTATTGCCCCTGACTGAGTAATATATAGTTATTATTGATATTATATAGAGAGTTATTGCCCTTGACTGAGTAATATATATATATTATTGATATTATATAGAGAGTTATTGCCCTTGACTGAGTGATATATAGTTAATATTGATATTATATAGAGAGTTATTGCCCTTGACTGAGTGATATATAGTTAATATTGATATTATATAGAAAGTTATTGCCCTTGACTGAGTAATATATAGTTAATATTTATATTATATAGAGAGTTATTGCCCTTGACTGAGTGATATATAGTTATTATTGATATTATATAGAGAGTTATTGCCCTTGACTGAGTAATATATAGTTATTATTGATATTATATAGAGAGTTATTGCCCTTGACTGAGTAATATATAGTTATTATTGATATTATATAGAGAGTTATTGCCCTTGACTGAGTAATATATAGTTAATATTTATATTATATAGAGAGTTATTGCCCTTGACTGAGTGATATATAGTTAATATTGATATTATATAGAGAGTTATTGCCCTTGACTGAGTGATATATAGTTAATATTGATATTATATAGAGAGTTATTGCCCTTGACTGAGTAATATATAGTTATTATTGATATTATATAGAGAGTTATTGCCCTTGACTGAGTGATATATAGTTAATATTGATATTATATAGAGAGTTATTGCCCTTGACTGAGTAATATATAGTTATTATTGATATTATATAGAGAGTTATTGCCCTTGACTGAGTAATATATAGTTAATATTGATATTATATAGAGAGTTATTGCCCTTGACTGAGTAATATATAGTTATTATTGATATTATATAGAGAGTTATTGCCCCTGACTGAGTAATATATAGTTAATATTGATATTATATAGAGAGTTATTGCCCTTGACTGAGTGATATATAGTTATTATTGATATTATATAGAGAGTTATTGCCCCTGACTGAGTAATATATAGTTAATATTTATATTATATAGAGAGTTATTGCCCTTGACTGAGTAATATATAGTTATTATTGATATTATATAGAAAGTTATTGCCCTTGACTGAGTGATATATAGTTATTATTGATATTATATAGAGAGTTATTGCCCCTGACTGAGTAATATATAGTTAATATTGATATTATATAGAGAGTTATTGCCCTTGACTGAGTAATATATAGTTAATATTGATATTATATAGAGAGTTATTGCCCCTGACTGAGTAATATATAGTTAATATTGATATTATATAGAGAGTTATTGCCCTTGACTGAGTAATATATAGTTAATATTTATATTATATAGAAAGTTATTGCCCTTGACTGAGTAATATATAGTTAATATTTATATTATATAGAGAGTTATTGCCCTTGACTGAGTGATATATAGTTAATATTGATATTATATAGAGAGTTATTGCCCTTGACTGAGTAATATATAGTTAATATTGATATTATATAGAGAGTTATTGCCCTTGACTGAGTAATATATAGTTAATATTTATATTATATAGAGAGTTATTGCCCCTGACTGAGTAATATATAGTTATTATTGATATTATATAGAGAGTTATTGCCCCTGACTGAGTAATATATAGTTATTATTGATATTATATAGAGAGTTATTGCCCTTGACTGAGTAATATATAGTTATTATTGATATTATATAGAGAGTTATTGCCCTTGACTGAGTAATATATAGTTATTATTGATATTATATAGAGAGTTATTGCCCCTGACTGAGTAATATATAGTTAATATTTATATTATATAGAGAGTTATTGCCCTTGACTGAGTGATATATAGTTAATATTGATATTATATAGAGAGTTATTGCCCTTGACTGAGTGATATATAGTTAATATTGATATTATATAGAGAGTTATTGCCCTTGACTGAGTAATATATAGTTATTATTGATATTATATAGAGAGTTATTGCCCTTGACTGAGTAATATATAGTTATTATTGATATTATATAGAGAGTTATTGCCCTTGACTGAGTAATATATAGTTATTATTGATATTATATAGAGAGTTATTGCCCTTGACTGAGTAATATATAGTTAATATTGATATTATATAGAGAGTTATTGCCCTTGACTGAGTAATATATAGTTAATATTTATATTATATAGATAGTTATTGCCCTTGACTGAGTAATATATAGTTATTATTGATATTATATAGAGAGTTATTGCCCTTGACTGAGTAATATATAGTTATTATTGATATTATATAGAGAGTTATTGCCCCTGACTGAGTAATATATAGTTAATATTTATATTATATAGAGAGTTATTGCCCTTGACTGAGTGATATATAGTTAATATTGATATTATATAGAGAGTTATTGCCCTTGACTGAGTGATATATAGTTAATATTGATATTATATAGAGAGTTATTGCCCTTGACTGAGTGATATATAGTTATTATTGATATTATATAGAGAGTTATTGCCCTTGACTGAGTGATATATAGTTAATATTTATATTATATAGAAAGTTATTGCCCTTGACTGAGTAATATATAGTTAATATTTATATTATATAGAGAGTTATTGCCCTTGACTGAGTGATATATAGTTAATATTGATATTATATAGAGAGTTATTGCCCTTCACTGAGTAATATATAGTTAATATTGATATTATATAGAGAGTTATTGCCCTTGACTGAGTGATATATAGTTATTATTGATATTATATAGAGAGTTATTGCCCTTGACTTATTAATATATAGTTATTATTGATATTATATAGAGAGTTATTGCCCTTCACTGAGTAATATATAGTTATTATTGATATTATATAGAGAGTTATTGCCCTTGACTGAGTGATATATAGTTATTATTGATATTATATAGAGAGTTATTGCCCTTGACTGAGTAATATATAGTTAATATTGATATTATATAGAGAGTCATTGCCCTTGACTGAGTAATATATAGTTAATATTTATATTATATAGAGAGTTATTGCCCTTGACTGAGTGATATATAGTTATTATTTATATTATATAGAGAGTTATTGCCCTTGACTGAGTAATATATAGTTATTATTGATATTATATAGAGAGTTATTGCCCTTGACTGAGTAATATATAGTTATTATTGATATTATATAGAGAGTTATTGCCCTTGACTGAGTGATATATAGTTATTATTTATATTATATAGAGAGTTATTGCCCTTGACTGAGTAATATATAGTTAATATTGATATTATATAGAGAGTTATTGCCCTTGACTAAGTGATATATGGACTCACACCACTAATTCTTTTGCCATCCGCTTCAATGTTAAATCACCAAATTCAATCTTCTGTAACTTTTTCCAGAAATCTCGTTGAAAACTTTCCAATATGTCCAATGAAAGCCTGACCAATACTTGATTTCTCGACAAAAATTCAATACATGATGACCATGAAAATTTTGAACTAGTCAAAATGAAAGTAGACCTCTACCGGATATCAACAACAAGTTGACTTGGACTGCTCACATATCGACTATTTTTAGAAATAGCCTTCCGCCTATAGATGTCTCATTATCTCACTAAATATGAAAGAAAATGCAATTTAAGACATCAAATTCCAAATCTAGACCAAAAATTAATCAAAAATGGGCATGCAAAAACCCAAAAAGGAAAGGAGAAAGAGGATTTCTAAAAATAGCATGGACTACATTCGTATACAATCATTTGCATAAAATTAATTAGTGGAGTGGGTCCTATATATAGGGACAATTTTTTTTTATTGCCTTAACTCGTTTTATGTCCTCTTAGGAACAACCTGTCCAAAAATTATGCAAAAAAACCTTAAAGTATGCATGTGAGAGGATTTTTACTTTTGCAACCCATTCCAATGATATTTCCTACAGTTGAATAGTAAATATGTATACGTACAATTCTAAATTGTTAATAACTTTATTATTTATGAAGATAATTCAATTCTGAAAAAAGATTTAAGGTCATAGATCTCAACCATGTCTGAAAAATATCAATTACATAAAATAAGAGTTACATTTATTATGTAACATTTACTTCGCACATCATTCCATCTGTTTCCACTTCAGAAACCATAGTTCTTCTTGAATTAATGACAAGTGCAGAAATAAAAATAACATATACCAAAATCTTTGGCAGAATAAATCTAAAAAGGCCATATTTCTATTAGGGAGTGAGTTTAAGTAAGAACTATTATGTAACTCCTTGATAGGTATATGATCTCTACACCCCAGAAACCCAGCCAGCTCACCCAGTAAATAGAAATAAATGAATTTACAGTCTATTCTGTTGTCATACAAATAATATATCATTCTGCTGATATTTTCACCTCCCCAAGTCTCATACTAGTATGGCTTTCTATAAAATAAGAAATTCACTCATTTCAAATCAAACTTTTGAATATGAAGGGTGACAGAAAAAGAAGACGTTCACAATTTTTACCTGGTCATGTTAAGAAAGTTAGTCAGGTAACACAGACTGACTATGATGTTCCATCTACTTCTGCGGTGCCTGAAGATCAAGAAACAAACTGTTTTAACATGGAATTAGACTCTCCAGGTAGCTACAGGGTTTTACGGCCAAGACCTGAAAAAAAAAGAAAAGAATTATGGTGAAAATGAAGTATCAGGCAACAGAATAATCAATGTGGAAAAAATGGTTGAACTGTGGAATTTAGCTATTCTTACAAGGCTAATTTCAGTGAAGCCATGTATAGTGGGAAAACAAAAGTTAATAAGACAAGTCAAAAGAAGATTTTGAGCCAAGACATTAAGTCCAGGTGTAGTCTTGTCATTAAGGAGCTGTTTTCTACTTACTGTGGAAATGTGGATAAACTGAAAAAAAAAACAGCTGCCAAAACTACTGGAATCAACAGTTGCTATGATGGAGACTGTTCCAAGTGTCGATCTTACTCTGTGGTCTGTGGTGGCGGTCATACTAATAACTGGTGGAACAGATCCATGTTTCTGGCCTCAAACAACTTCACAGGTCTACAAATGAATGACAGACAATGATAAGTTTTTGTTGAATGAACGTTTGAAAATAAGATTAAGTGAGGAAGCAATTGACAAAACTGGCTTCAAGACGGATACGCAGAAGTGTGAGTCCATAAACAGATGCATAAACATTTCACTTCCAAAAAAGTGTGAAATATGGAAAAAATGCTTTGGGGAGGCTGTCATCTACAATACTCAGGTCAAATATAGGAGTAAAGAAGGCTGCAGAGACCAAGGCAGAGTTCTTAGGGGCAAAACTGTCTCCTCAAACTTTGCAATCTTTGTGCAGTATAGAGAATATGAAAAAAGACCAGAAGTTAAGAAAAGTTAGCTTCTCTCCAGAGGGAATAGAATTCATGAATTTTCCAAGTATAAAAAACTAAATACAACTGATAGTGGTTATAAAAAAATTGGACATACCAAGTACTTTGCAGGACGACCATTCATATTCTCAATGATGTTATGTAAGATGTATGTATTTAAAAAAAATTTATTATTTGATCTGAAAAGAAAAGAAAATTATCTTGGTTGACACACACCCCCCCCCCCCCCCCAGCCCTACCCCCATTATGATATTATGGTATGCATAATGAAATATAATAATAACAAACTGTAAGACAGGATTCTGACCTAGCAAACCTATGACTGTAGTATTATATTTAAGTTAGCCAATTATAGCCTCATGTGTAAGCCTGCCTGCTGTGCTATAACACTATACAGTATAGGCCTACTAGGTAGCTGTTACATATCAAGCAAATTCTATCAACCCAAATGCACAATTTCTATTATAAAGGCATCCATTTTTATCAAAAAAAAACACGTGGAAAAAAGAAAAAAGTACAAATTTTCTACATTGTTGCAGTGTTGTTATGTTAGAAATTGGCCAAAACGGCGATTTTCAATAAAATAAGCTAAAAATGCCATTTTTTGCAAAAAAAATTTGCAAATGCTGCATAAACTAGTAATTTAGCCATATTTCTGCCTATCCTGAAGATTTCATACAAAATCATTCACAACTTTTTGAAAAATTAAAATTCCAAAAAAAATTACCTCGGCTCAGACAGGACTCACACCACTAATTCTTTTGCCATCCGCTTCAATGTTAAATCACCAAATTCAATCTTCTGTAACTTTTTCCAGAAATCTCATTGAAAACTTTCCAATATGTCCAATGAAAGCCTGACCAATACTTGATTTCTCGACAAAAATTCAATACATGATGACCATGAAAATTTTGAACTAGTCAAAATGAAAGTAGACCTCTACCGGATATCAATAACAAGTTGACTTGGACTGCTCACATATCGACTATTTTTAGAAATAGCCTTCCGCCTATAGATGTCTCATTATCTCACTAAATATGAAAGAAAATGCAATTTAAGACATCAAATTCCAAATCTAGACCAAAAATTAATCAAAAATGGGCATGCAAAAACCCAAAAAGGAAAGGAGAAAGAGGATTTCTAAAAATAGCATGGACTACATTCGTATACAATCATTTGCATAAAATTAATTAGTGGAGTGGGTCCATATAGTTAATATTGATATTATATAGAGAGTTATTGCCCTTGACTGAGTGATATATAGTTAATATTTATATTATATAGAGAGTTATTGCCCTTGACTGAGTGATATATAGTTAATATTGATATTATATAGAGAGTTATTGCCCTTGACTAAGTAATATATAGTTATTATTGATATTATATAGAGAGTTATTGCCCTTGACTGCGTAATATATAGTTATTATTTATATTATATAGAGAGTTATTGCCCTTGACTGAGTGATATATAGTTAATATTTATATTATATAGAGAGTTATTGCCCTTGACTGAGTGATATATAGTTAATATTTATATTATATAGAGAGTTATTGCCCTTGACTGAGTAATATATAGTTATTATTGATATTATATAGAGAGTTATTGCCCTTGACTAAGTAATATATAGTTATTATTGATATTATATAGAGAGTTATTGCCCTTGACTGAGTAATATATAGTTATTATTGATATTATATAGAGAGTTATTGCCCTTGACTGCGTAATATATAGTTAATATTTATATTATATAGAGAGTGGAGGTATGATCTATTATATAGAGAGTTATTGCCCTTGACTGAGTGATATATAGTTAATATTTATATTATAGAGAGAGTTATTGCCCTTGACTAAGTAATATATAGTTATTATTGATATTATATAGAGAGTTATTGCCCTTGACTAAGTAATATATAGTTAATATTGATATTATATAGAGAGTTATTGCCCTTGACTAAGTAATATATAGTTATTATTGATATTATATAGAGAGTTATTGCCCTTGACTAAGTAATATATAGTTATTATTGATATTATATAGAGAGTTATTGCCCTTGACTGAGTAATATATAGTTATTATTGATATTATATAGAGAGTTATTGCCCTTGACTGAGTAATATATAGTTAATATTGATATTATATAGAGAGTTATTGCCCTTGACTGAGTAATATATAGTTATTATTGATATTATATAGAGAGTTATTGCCCTTGACTGAGTAATATATAGTTAATATTGATATTATATAGAGAGTTATTGCCCTTGACTGAGTGATATATAGTTATTATTGATATTATATAGAGAGTTATTGCCCTTGACTAAGTAATATATAGTTATTATTGATATTATATAGAGAGTTATTGCCCTTGACTAAGTAATATATAGTTAATATTGATATTATATAGAGAGTTATTGCCCTTGACTGAGTAATATATAGTTAATATTGATATTATATAGAGAGTTATTGCCCTTGACTAAGTAATATATAGTTATTATTGATATTATATAGAGAGTTATTGCCCTTGACTAAGTAATATATAGTGCCCTTGACTAAGTAATATATAGTTATTATTGATATTATATAGAGAGTTATTGCCCTTGACTGAGTAATATATAGTTATTATTGATATTATATAGAGAGTTATTGCCCTTGACTAAGTAATATATAGTGCCCTTGACTAAGTAATATATAGTTAATATTGATATTATATAGAGAGTTATTGCCCTTGACTGAGTGATATATAGTTAATATTTATATATCTACTTTATGTTAAAACCATACGTAGGAAAAGTGCTCAACCGTAAGGGAGCTAAAATAAGTATTGAAAAGTTACAACAAAAGTTACATTAAGTTTGACAGATCTGTTTCGTGAAAGGCTGCAGAACAGACCTTCACTCTTCAGAAACTAAATGCGAAATGATGAGTGTCATGAAAAATTGGTATTTGGTCTGTTCTGCAGCCTTTCACGAAACAGATCTGTCAAACTTAATGTAACTTTTGTTGTAACTTTTCAATACTTAGTTAATATTTATATTATATAGAGAGTTATTGCCCTTGACTGAGTGATATATAGTTAATATTTATATTATATAGAGAGTTATTGCCCTTGACTGAGTGATATATAGTTAATATTGATATTATATAGAGAGTTATTGCCCTTGACTGAGTGATATATAGTTAATATTTATATTATATAGAGAGTTATTGCCCTTGACTGAGTGATATATAGTTAATATTTATATTATATAGAGAGTTATTGCCCTTGACTGAGTAATATATAGTTATTATTGATATTATATAGAGAGTTATTGCCCTTGACTGAGTAATATATAGTTATTATTGATATTATATAGAGAGTTATTGCCCTTGACTGAGTAATATATAGTTAATATTTATATTATATAGAGAGTTATTGCCCTTGACTGAGTGATATATAGTTAATATTGATATTATATAGAGAGTTATTGCCCTTGACTGAGTGATATATAGTTATTATTGATATTATATAGAGAGTTATTGCCCTTGACTGAGTGATATATAGTTATTATTGATATTATATAGAGAGTTATTGCCCTTGACTGAGTAATATATAGTTATTATTGATATTATATAGAGAGTTATTGCCCTTGACTGAGTGATATATAGTTATTATTGATATTATATAGAGAGTTATTGCCCTTGACTGAGTAATATATAGTTATTATTGATATTATATAGAGAGTTATTGCCCTTGACTGAGTGATATATAGTTATTATTGATATTATATAGAGAGTTATTGCCCTTGACTGAGTGATATATAGTTATTATTGATATTATATAGAGAGTTATTGCCCTTGACTGAGTAATATATAGTTATTATTGATATTATATAGAGAGTTATTGCCCCTGACTGAGTAATATATAGTTATTATTGATATTATATAGAGAGTTATTGCCCTTGACTGAGTGATATATAGTTAATATTGATATTATATAGAGAGTTATTGCCTTGACTGAGTGATATATAGTTATTATTGATATTATATAGAGAGTTATTGCCCTTGACTGAGTAATATATAGTTAATATTGATATTATATAGAGAGTTATTGCCCTTGACTAAGTAATATATAGTTATTATTGATATTATATAGAGAGTTATTGCCCTTGACTAAGTAATATATAGTTATTATTGATATTATATAGAGAGTTATTGCCCTTGACTGAGTGATATATAGTTAATATTTATATTATATAGAGAGTTATTGCCCTTGACTGAGTGATATATAGTTAATATTTATATTATATAGAGAGTTATTGCCCTTGACTGAGTAATATATAGTTAATATTGATATTATATAGAGAGTTATTGCCCTTGACTAAGTAATATATAGTTAATATTGATATTATATAGAGAGTTATTGCCCTTGACTAAGTAATATATAGTGCCCTTGACTAAGTAATATATAGTTATTATTGATATTATATAGAGAGTTATTGCCCTTGACTGAGTGATATATAGTTATTATTGATATTATATAGAGAGTTATTGCCCTTGACTGAGTAATATATAGTTAATATTTATATTATATAGAGAGTCATTGCCCTTGACTGAGTAATATATAGTTATTATTGATATTATATAGAGAGTTATTGCCCTTGACTGAGTAATATATAGTTAATATTTATATTATATAGAGAGTTATTGCCCTTGACTGAGTAATATATAGTTAATATTGATATTATATAGAGAGTTATTGCCCTTGACTAAGTAATATATAGTTATTATTGATATTATATAGAGAGTTATTGCCCTTGACTGAGTAATATATAGTTAATATTTATATTATATAGAGAGTCATTGCCCTTGACTGAGTAATATATAGTTAATATTGATATTATATAGAGAGTTATTGCCCTTGACTAAGTAATATATAGTTAATATTGATATTATATAGAGAGTTATTGCCCTTGACTAAGTAATATATAGTGCCCTTGACTAAGTAATATATAGTTATTATTGATATTATATAGAGAGTTATTGCCCTTGACTGAGTGATATATAGTTATTATTGATATTATATAGAGAGTTATTGCCCTTGACTGAGTAATATATAGTTAATATTTATATTATATAGAGAGTCATTGCCCTTGACTGAGTAATATATAGTTATTATTGATATTATATAGAGAGTTATTGCCCTTGACTGAGTAATATATAGTTATTATTGATATTATATAGAGAGTTATTGCCCTTGACTGAGTAATATATAGTTATTATTGATATTATATAGAGAGTTATTGCCCTTGACTAAGTAATATATAGTTATTATTGATATTATATAGAGAGTTATTGCCCTTGACTAAGTAATATATAGTTATTATTGATATTATATAGAGAGTTATTGCCCTTGACTAAGTAATATATAGTTATTATTGATATTATATAGAGAGTTATTGCCCTTGACTAAGTAATATATAGTTATTATTGATATTATATAGAGAGTTATTGCCCTTGACTAAGTAATATATAGTTATTATTGATATTATATAGAGAGTTATTGCCCTTGACTAAGTAATATATAGTTATTATTGATATTATATAGAGAGTTATTGCCCTTGACTAAGTAATATATAGTTAATATTGATATTATATAGAGAGTTATTGCCCTTGACTGAGTAATATATAGTTATTATTGATATTATATAGAGAGTTATTGCCCTTGACTGAGTAATATATAGTTATTATTGATATTATATAGAGAGTTATTGCCCTTGACTGAGTAATATATAGTTATTATTGATATTATATAGAGAGTTATTGCCCTTGACTGAGTAATATATAGTTATTATTGATATTATATAGAGAGTTATTGCCCTTGACTGAGTAATATATAGTTAATATTGATATTATATAGAGAGTTATTGCCCTTGACTGAGTGATATATAGTTAATATTGATATTATATAGAGAGTTATTGCCCTTGACTGAGTAATATATAGTTAATATTGATATTATATAGAGAGTTATTGCCCTTGACTGAGTGATATATAGTTAATATTGATATTATATAGAGAGTTATTGCCCTTGACTGAGTAATATATAGTTAATATTGATATTATATAGAGAGTTATTGCCCTTGACTGAGTAATATATAGTTAATATTGATATTATATAGAGAGTTATTGCCCTTGACTAAGTAATATATAGTTATTATTGATATTATATAGAGAGTTATTGCCCTTGACTAAGTAATATATAGTTAATATTTATATTATATAGAGAGTTATTGCCCTTGACTAAGTAATATATAGTTATTATTGATATTATATAGAGAGTTATTGCCCTTGACTGAGTAATATATAGTTAATATTGATATTATATAGAGAGTTATTGCCCTTGACTGAGTGATATATAGTTATTATTGATATTATATAGAGAGTTATTGCCCTTGACTGCGTAATATATAGTATTATTGATATTATATAGAGAGTTATTGCCCTTGACTAAGTAATATATAGTTATTATTTATATTATATAGAGAGTTATTGCCCTTGACTAAGTAATATATAGTTATTATTGATATTATATAGAGAGTTATTGCCCTTGACTAAGTAATATATAGTTATTATTTATATTATATAGAGAGTTATTGCCCTTGACTAAGTAATATATAGTTATTATTGATATTATAGGAGAGTTATTGCCCCTGACTGAGTAATATATAGTAAATATTGATATTATATAGAGAGTTATTGCCCTTGACTAAGTAATATATAGTTATTATTTATATTATATAGAGAGTTATTGCCCTTGACTAAGTAATATATAGTTATTATTGATATTATATAGAGAGTTATTGCCTTTGACTAAGTAATATATAGTTATTATTTATATTATATAGAGAGTTATTGCCCTTGACTAAGTAATATATAGTTATTATTGATATTATAGGAGAGTTATTGCCCCTGACTGAGTAATATATAGTAAATATTGATATTATAGGAGAGTTATTGCCCTTGACTAAGTAATATATAGTTATTATTTATATTATATAGAGAGTTATTGCCCTTGACTGAGTAATATATAGTTATTATTGATATTATATAGAGAGTTATTGCCCTTGACTGAGTAATATATAGTTAATATTGATATTATATAGAGAGTTATTGCCCTTGACTAAGTAATATATAGTTATTATTGATATTATATAGAGAGTTATTGCCCTTGTCGAGAAATATATAGTTAATATTGATATTATATAGAGAGTTATTGCCCTTGACTAAGTAATATATAGTTAATATTGATATTATATAGAGAGTTATTGCCCTTGACTGAGTGATATATAGTTAATATTGATATTATATAGAGAGTTATTGCCCTTGACTGAGTGATATATAGTTATTATTGATATTATATAGAGAGTTATTGCCCTTGACTGAGTAATATATAGTTAATATTGATATTATATAGAGAGTTATTGCCCTTGTCGAGAAATATATAGTTATTATTGATATTATAGGAGAGTGGAGGTATGATGACTCTAACTGATGTTTATTGTCGAGTAAACAGAGCCCGAGGAATGGAGGTAATATTATTCTTATTATCTGCCCTTTGATTCTTCCCCCTCTCAACTTTTTCTAAAAATAATGTCAAACTATACTATATTTTCTCTTGATAACACTGCCTGTATGACATTGAGTTAATAAATGTCAGAAATAGTATATCTATATATCTAGTGATTCTTTATAACATTTGATAACACTGTCTGTATGAGCATGTGAAACGTTGAGTTAATAAATGTCAGAAATAGTATATCTATATATCTTGTGATTCTTTATATCATTTGATAACACTGCCTGTATGAGCATGTGAAACGTTGAGTTAATAAATGTCAGAAATAGTATATCTATATATTTAGTGATTCTTTATATCATTTGATAACGCTACCTGTATGAGCATGTGAAACGTTGAGTTAATAAATGTCAGAAATAGTATATCTATATATCTAGTGATTCTTTATATCATTTGATAACACTGCCTGTATGAGCATGTGAAACGTTGAGTTAATAAATGTCAGAAATAGTATATCTATAGATCTAGTGATTCTTTATAACATTTGATAACACTGCCTGTATGAGCATGTGAAACGTTGAGTTAATAAATGTCAGAAATAGTATATCTATATATTTAGTGATTCTTTATATCATTTGATAACACTGCCTGTATGAGCATGTGAAACGTTGAGTTAATAAATGTCAGAAATAGTATATCTATATATTTAGTGATTCTTTATAACATTTGATTGCCTGTATGAGCATGTGAAACGTTGAGTTAATAAATGTCAGAAATTAATATATCTATATATCTAGTGATTCTTTATAATATTTGATAACACTGTCTGTATGAGCATGTGAAACATTAAGTAAATAAATATCAGAAATATTGAATCTATGTATTTTATGTTTCTTCCTTTCAGTTATTATCTCCAGAAGATTTACTACACGCCTGTGAATTGATGGAAGTTTTAAATTTACCCATCAGGTTCGTAAAATTTATATATATCAACAATATTGTGTCAGTTTTTATTTTGAACAAAGGCAAAGAAAAATCCCACTGGAGAAAATGGTCGGAAACTGGCGCTCGGTAAACATTGTTCAGTAGAGAAACTGTAGGGAATCGATCAAGTTTTTAGAAAGGGATAATGGAAAGAAAAAGGTTATTAACACCTGTTTTAGATGAAAAATTCTTGAATGTGTAAAGCAAGGTGGAGATATACCTACTTTTTAAACATGTCTGTCTGTCTCTATAGGCTACAATTTATTAGAATCATTGTCTTGTTATATCTGTTGCCCTGTGTTCTATTGGCTGTGCACATTAAAGATCCCGCGACAGTTGGAAATCGAAAATAAGAGCAGGCTAATGCTGCTGTCCAGGCAAAATTTCCCTCTTTGAACACTGCATGGCGTTTGCCCGTCCTCAATTAGCCCAGATAAGGTGCAGAAAGCAGGACATAAAACTTCATTCATTTCTGTTTTTTTTGTTATATCTGTTATTATTGTTAACTCAATTTCATTTTATTTGTTATTATCTGTTTAATTATAAATGTTTGGTTGTAGATTACGAACGTTTGATAGTGGTGTGTTGGTTTTACAAAGTAAAAATCAAGATGAAGAACAAGTTATAGCACAGACAACCAGCTACGTAAGTTTACATAATGATAATAATATTCTTTATAAACATACGAGAAGTACCATCAGGTGTTTCAAAAAGAGTGTAATAGTTGTATAGAAGTGGACTCGCTGTTGGTGTGAACTAGGCATAAAAACAGCAATTCGATTGGATTGCACGTTCTGTTTAGAAATGTGATAATAATTACAGCCTTTCTGTTGAGGGTATGAAAAGTGATATCAGGTGCCTAGAAAAGTAAGCATACCCTGCCTGGCACCACACCTGTCCTAGCTGTTAAACATACAGGAAACAATGTCCAGTGTTAGTTTTCTTTGTTTGACAAGGTTTCTTATATGAATTTTGTCAACAGGTTGAAGAAAATGGTAATTGTACAGCCGAAGAATTAGCTCAATGTCTTGGTGTCTCTGTTTTACTTGCCAAGGAAAGGTTTGTTTACTGTTTATTCATTAATGTTGTCATATTTAGGACTATAGTATAATCCACCTTTCAACAGAATAACTTACTGATGCTACAACCTTTAACAGACCTTAATCACGCCTCGTTTTAAAACCGAGGTTCATAATGCAAATTACCTCATATATTGTGACATCAAGTGAAAGAATAGGAATAGGACATCACTAAAAGTACCCTTTTCAACAGTGAGAAATTTGGTTTAAGTTTAAAACTGCCCTTTCTCAGAAATTTGTCATCATCTGAAAATTTCATTAATTCGCTTAATCAATGCCGATTTTAATGATGTAAAATTTGATTAGTTTTGTGTCAGGGAGATTGGAGGCGATTTTAATGCAGTGACAAGACAAGTTGTTTTTGTTGGTTTGCATTATGAGCCTCGATATGGCTATGAAATGTCTGCCTGATAATGACAGGATGGAGGCTCATGGGAAATAAAAATACACGCATCAACGATCCCAACCATAAAACAAATCTCAAAATCCATGTTAATGTATTGTAAACACATTGACAATATATTGGTAGCAGCTATTTGATTTGAGGAAGTATATCAATAATGAGTAAATATTTCATAATGAAAAGTGATATCAGGTGTCTAGAAGAGTAAGCATACACTGTCTACAATACATTGGTAGCAGCTAATGAACTTTTGATTTGAGGAAGTATATCAATAATGAGTAAATATATCATAATGAAAAGTGATATCAGGTGTCTAGATGTTGATGTAAAGTTTTAATAGTTTTATATTAATTATCATTTCAGGTTATTTTTAACTGAGAAAGTTGGTGGAGTTTGTCGGGATGAAACTATTGAAGCTCTCCGATTTTTCCCCAATTTATTTTTAACTCAGCCAGCCTAGAGATATCTTTCTTACATTTTAGTTGATATTTAATCATACGTCAAATTTATTACGACAGTCTGGAGCAGGGCTGTTGATTTATTTTTTTGCCAATCGGACATTTTTAACGGTATAACGGTCCGATAGAGGTCATTTGTAAGCAGACATTATGGGTAAAGAATCGGAATGTCCGGAATAATCGAGCAAATCAATAGCCCTGGTCTGGAGCACTAGTTTATATTTTATCATGTTTTTTATTTGGGCCGAATGTAATATGTAATCTGGATTGTTTGAATTTTCCCTTCCAGAAAACCAGGGGCCTTATTCTCAAAAACTTAACTAAAATAAAATCCAGATTTTAAGAAATACAGTTATCTGATTGGATAATAATACTTAATATGAGACTTATTTTAGTAACTGACCAACCAAATAACTGGAACACTCAAATCATCATAAGTTAAGTTTTGAGAAAAAGGCCTCAGATAAAAATGTAAATAAATCACAAATGTAGAATCAAAATGGCAGACATTGTTATGCTTTTCATGAGCCGAATCTATGAAGTGTTTTCTCAACAATCGGGATAAAAATCTACTACTGTGTTGAGGCAGTAATTTTGTGACGTCATCTCTCCACGATTGCACCAGTCATAGCCGTAGGAGACAGCTGCCCCCCCAAATATTATGTTTTCGGGCAAAAAATCCCCCAAATCTGGCAAAATATCATTAAAATTCGGGCAATAAGTCGGTCTGTCCCCAATTAAACCAATACTAACGCTGTATAGACACAAAGTCATGTCAAGAGTTAAAAAGGCAATTTGTTATTTGCATAATAGGTGGCGATACTAGTACTGTTTCCGGTTTCATCTGTCGTAATTTAATCCAACTACCGTAGTATAGACGAGACAAATTTCGCCTTTGCTTTAATAGACTCTGATTTCAGATAGTCTTGAGATTATAGATCATTTGTGTAGACTAGGATTCTGTATATTTCTGTATTATTATTGATTAAGTTTATATTTAAATTATGTTTATAAAATATTATTTAACTCTGAGGTTTATTTATTATACCTGTACAGGATTTATAACAGCTACTTGGCAACAATTGTTATGTAATAATTGTTCCATTTGGAAGTCTTAGGAAAACACTGGCCTAGGTCACAAAGTAGGAATTCATGATAAAGGGGGGGTGGGGGGGGCAAATTGTGCAAAACTCATAGACTCAAAGTGTTGGTGGGATATCCATTGGTGAAGCGGCTGCACATGCCCCCAGACCCCTGTCAAAAATAGAATTTGGGGTAATATTATGCCCACCTTGTCTGACACATGAAAAAAAAAACTTGGTATTTTATATAATAGTTGTCTAGTTTTATAATGTATCTTTAAGTTTTAAACAGCACATAATTACTAAACATTAGCCTTATTAACAATTAACTACTGCCCTCTCTTATCTCTTAAACTGGGACCTTATTCTCAAAAACTTAACTTAAATAAAATCCAGATTTTGAGATATACATTGATCTGATTGGATAATAAAGCTGAACTTAAAATCAATTTGAGTGATTGACCAATCAGATGACCTGAACATTAAAATCATTGTAAGTTAAGTTTTCGAGAATAAGGCCCCTGGTCTCACTGGACAATATGACTGAACTGTCTTTAGGGTGGTCAGTCCAGTGAGTTGCTGGTGAATTTTCATCACTTTTGCTCTCTATAGCCTCACTTGGTCCTTAGATACCTACAGAGTGGTTTGTTTGTCTCAACCTTTTTGGATATTTTCAACCTCTTTGTGTACATGATATATGCCTATAGTTTTTCATCTTTGGAACAACTTTCTTCAGTGGTCAGTAGTGTTATTATAATTCTTTAAGCTTGAGTCTTTAGTTTTCCTGATAAATCCAGAAAACTTCCATATATATATTATAATTTTTGAAAAATGCTTACAAAATATTAAGCGTTTTTTTTTTCAATAATAACTTGTAATTAAATATGGAAAATTAATATATAGCATACCTATTCTTAATTGTCAATTTTGAGAACTTTTAATTTGTGTGCATTTTAAGAGGTGGTATTAAGTCTAATTGCAACCACAAATTACGATTTAACTTATTATAATTAGAATATTCAAGGAGCGGCTCCCGACCTATTGTCTGCGGTAGAATTAACTTTTTATGTGGGCATTTCTTTTAATAATTACCTGAGAAGGGTGGGGATAATTTACCCCATTGCCCACAGTGTCTAAGAATATTGGTGACATGCAAGAAGAAATCCCAATTTTATAAAATACATAAAAATTACATATTTTTAAAGAAAGTAGGTTTTTAATTCGTATTTCACTTTTAGTATAAAATTGCTCACCCACATTGAAAATTTTGGAAATTTTGATTTTTCAGCGTTGGGCATTTCACACCCGCCGTGTAAATAATTAAATCATTGGGATTTTTCCCCTATTCGATTATCCAGTCCCGTGTCTAAATTCAACAATCTATAATAGTGACAATCGAGTCTATCACATAGAGAAACTGCTCTAAACCGAAACGGATGGATTTCTGTAAATATTGTGGATAATTTCTTCGTTTTTCTGTGATTTCTTGAAAATATTAAACTGAGACAGCATTGACATCATGTAGAATGATATAATGGCGGAATCCTTTGGGTTATTTAGCTGACAATTTGGGAATTTTAGGAGGATTTGACCAAAAAGTTGTGAGATTTTAATTATAAAGTGCTTGAAAGAAGTGTGTTATTCAATTATTTTTGCTACAAATTGACAATTTTCCTGTTTTTAGACCGTAGATTTATGTCACAGTATTTGGAAGACCATATTAGGTAAGTTTGTTCCCTTGTCAGTCCCTTAAATATTTGTAATTTTCCGTATTTTTGCCGGGAATAGCAGCTGTAGTGTTATCAGACTTGGCCCAGTTATAGTACAACATTGTAAGACTTTGTATGATTGACCTAGTTAAAGGGACAGTGATCTTTGTGGACTCTAATTCAAGTTAAAGTACTCTTAGATTGATAATTTTAATGCTGAGTCACCTTCTCTCTTTAAAATATTCAAAATCAAATGATTGAATATTGAAAATAAGTTAAATGCATATCATTTAGGCCATAAATACACAAAATGATTATCTAGGTAAAGGGTTGGAAATTTTACATGACCTATATTTCGGTTTGAAACTTATCCCCAAATATAATAAAAAAACTTACAAGCTAAACAATTCCATTAATCAATATCGCATCCAAAAAACCTGGCAAAATTAAGAGTAATGAACTACGGTACTCTAAAGAGAAGTATCATCAAGTGTTTTGAACAGAGTAAGCATGCTACGCTTCGGGCTCGACCTGTGCCACTGCAATATAGGTCAACTTCATGAGATACAATCAGATCAATTTATGCCTGACTAAACAAATCAGTCAAGATGGAAGAAACAGATTTGTTATATTTGTCGTATGGAAAGAGGCTCATATCGCAAATATGACGTCATCAATTGATAAAATGCGACGTTCTATGAAGTCACCCCCACGGATCTACCAAAAGCTACTATTGATATCTATGTAGATCACTGGTAGTGACGTCATGAAACGCATTAGTTTTAGTGGAATTGCAAGAACCTCAGATGTCGAAATGGAAATTGGAATGACGTAAATTGATGCTATCAGTGTCTCCTATACACATACAAAGTTTAGAAAACCTTTTTAAGGGTGTTAATTGGGCTATTTGACGTTATGAAAAAATGGAATAAGTATATGAAATAATGATTTCTTGAGACTTGTTGTGCATTTGTTGATGATTTGGGTTCCTTCTCGATAGTTTAAGGTTGATTTCATGTCAATCAGATTTTTTTTAATGAGTTGACAGCCCTTTCAAACATGTCATAAAAATTGGACATTTCAAACCTTTGATACAAGAGCGATTTTCCAAAAAAAAAAATTATTTTGGTGGTTACCATGGAAATACGAAAATTTACACGTAGGTACGGCAAACATTTTTCAGGGGCCAAACTGATTAGAATTTTCGAAAAAACTCTCTGTACGTTTCATCCTTATTGAATAAGCTTTCAATCAAGACCAAAATCGTAATTTTCCAATAAAAAATGGCTGAGAAATCTTGTGCCAACTGGGACACATTTTGCTACTTTTTCCTAATTTTTCCTAATTTTTAAGCAAAAACTAACGAAATACCTAATTTCTTTTCGGTTTCTTTCATTCTATATAGTTTACAAATAAAGTAATAATAATTATCTACAATCTGAGCCCAAAAATAATAAGTAATTCGCAAAAATTCCATCTCGTGTTTTTTTTCTCGAACGCTAGCCCAATCAATACCCTTAACATTACCTTTAAAGCATACATTACGGCACCTGTATTGTTCATTGAATAAGCTTAGTTATTAATGACGTTGTTATGCCCATTTTTTCAGAATGACTCTTTAAAGGATTTAGATAAGAAACTCACTGAAATTATAAACTCATTATTATATAGGCATACTTCGTGATTTATTGTGATGACCCCTTTAAAGGAGGATAGTCGAGAAATTTGAACACTAACAAATGTCATTACATTATAAAGAAGTTTTGACCACACCAACCATAACTCAATACAGGGCTTTAGATTATATTAATTTGAGGGGTGGGTTCGTTTTGCCGCATGCCCAACATCGTGCCCAACTCCACAAAAACTAGGCAGGGTTAGGGTTAGGTTGGGTTTGGGTTGCTTAACCTAACCTACATAACCCTAACAAATGGTCATTCTGGATTTTTTCAAAAACCTTTAGTTTCATTTTACAAGTCGTTTTTGTGCAGTTGGGCACAATGCAGCAAGTTGGCCAATGCGGCAAAACGAACCCACTGTGATTTGAGCACACCCTGTATTCGCAGAGCAATGGTGGATATATATAGACCACAAGAGCTCTAGGGAAGACTACAGTAGCATTTTCACTAATTTAGAACTCTATGGGTGTTATATAATTTCATTTTTTAGAGGTAGGACTACTGTTATGATCGACTAGGCCTTTGAGGATGTTGGCAACTCTAACTCTGGTGGTGGCTCAGTTAGTGCTCACTAACCTAGGTTCAAGGCTCCAGGTGTTTATCTGTCCTCATTAACCCACTGGCAGCCCTAATACCCATGTATCATTTAAAGGGATATGTTCATTAACTATTCGACTCAAAAATTTAGTCGCAGAATCTGGAAATTTATAGTTTATCAAATCCGTAATATTGTTCACAACTCTCCTTCGAAATTTAAGCCTTAAAACACATACATGTGTACCCATATTTATCAGCACTTGATAAGTAAAAAATACGACTCATCGTTTAGTTAGGCTATATAGAATATTCTCAAGTCCTTAGTCGACCACTAGTTTGCGATATCAGCTGCTTCTGGAAGTGAATGTTAACTTGCTATCTACCAACCAACCAACCTAAATCAACCATCAGAAATTCTGAACATTCCCCTTTAATCTGAAAGTAGGCTATCTCACATTGGATCATATTGCTTGCAGGAAAAATGATACAAAATTTATAGTTCGCAGGAAATTTCATTTTTTCCCGCCCGTGAGTCACCATCTTTAAACTGTCTGCCAGAGGCTATTTATGAAATATTATACATATTTTGTGTTTTTTGTGATACATGTTAGATTTACTATGATTAAATATTTCACTGGATGTTTTCTATGAATAATAACAACCTATAAAACATGGCTACCTATAAACAGGCTTTCTGTTTTCTGATTATCCATTGGGGGACATAGCCGTAGGGTCCTACGACTCAACAGGGGGGCAGATCGACATATTGCCCGAATTTTAAGGATATTTAGCCCGATTTTGGGGATTTTTTGCCCGAAAACATAATATTTGGGAGGGCAGCTGCCCCCCCTGTCTCCTACGGCTATGTTGGGAGAAAAGCAAATACACAACCAATTTTTTCAGTAGGCTATAACTGCTGGGTTGTATTTGGGTTTAGTTTAGTGGGTTAGGACTCGGCTGTGTTGTGTAATAAAAAAGACATGAATTCCAAGACTCTCTACAGTGACTAAGACGTTAAAGAGATCACCCAATCCCTTCAATTATATTTCTACCTTAACAGTTATCTTTCATTTTCTGTATATGTGACAGTGTTCTCTATATAAGTCATAGTCTTACTAAATGACAAGTCGTATTTGGACTTTCAAACGCTTATGATTATGGATACAAGTGTGTTTGAAGGCTTAAATTTCGTAGGAGATTTGTGAAAAATACTACAAATTAGATAAACAAAATAAATTCCAGATTTTGAAACTTAATTTTTTTTGGTTGAACTTTTAGTGAACATATCCCTTTAAATCAATTCTAAAAACTTTTAGAATATTTTTGAATCATGCCATTCTTTGCAGAGCAGACAACAAAGTATTGAGCACAGTAGTATTGCGCATCAGTAACTCCGTAACTAAGCAACATAATAACATTATTTCACGATAACGTAGTCGATGTATTCCCGCTCTGTTTATAAATAATAGATACGAAGATAACATTGAAAAAATAAACATGAATTTTTAAAATCAAATCTTTCAGTCGATCAAGAAAAATATGTAATAGGTGGAGGGAGGTGAAAAGCACTTACAGATGAATGCTTAAAATATTTTCATGGTTTCAACTAGGACTGGGTCTAATAATTGAAATAATCGATTATCGACGCTACAAATTATTTATTTTGTTTATCGATTATCAAATTTCATAATCGATTAAAATTCATAGCCAAAATTTCCTTTAATATCATCTGTTACACGCTTATATCAGAAGTCACGACCTATTTTATCATGATGATCATACAAAATTCTGGACATTACTTCAGTTTCATTTGTCTTACCCGATATTGATAAATAACAAACATTCAGGTACAAAAACGTACATCAACAGGCGAAGTTCTGAAGATTTCTCAATTAAAATATTTTGATTATTAATCGATTATTGATTGGTAACCTGCCTTCGATAATCAATCTCAATTTGTTAATCAATACCCAGCCCTAGTTTTAACCTAATTAAAATGCAAAACTAGCTGAATTGTTTCATTCGCACCCTGATCGAGATCCAAATTCTCATCCACAACAACCTCCATTTGCTTGTATCTAAATAACATGTTTGTAAAGAAGGATGCTGTAACAATAGGTTATGATAACTTTGTTCCCTGTAATAGATATCCTGTTTATAATCAATATCTAGTTCTAATAGGGGAGAATCTAGGTCATATATCAATATAATAGCTATTATTATTACAATCATAACAGTTAGTTATATAAAATGGAAAGAGGTTTTCTAAACATTGTATGTGTATGGGGGACGCTGATAGCATCAATTTGCACCATTCCAATTTCCATTCCAACGTGGTTCTTGCAATTCCACTAAAACTTGAGCCTTTTATGATGTCACCCTCACTGATTTACCAGAAACTATTATTGGTAGCTATCCAGATCAGTGGAGGTGACGTCATAAAAAGCGTTAGGTTAAGTGGAATCGCAAGAACCACAGACGTTAGAATTTGAATTGTGTAAATTGATGCTATCAGTGTCCACGATACACATACAAAGTTTAGAAAATCTCTTTAATGGTCTGACTAAACCTTACATTGTCTGATATAATTAGCATATCATCTTTGGAGCTATAACTTGTTTCAGAAATCAGTGTTAAAGTGACATGAGAATAAAATTCCCATAAAAAAGCACTGGCCTAGGTCATGAATCTAGAACTATATATTTTGAAGTGCAGTTAATTTATTAGTATATTAAGATAAATAAATAAGTAAAAAGTTGCATAAAAAGATGGTGGTACCGACTGGTCACAATTATCTGGTAGGAATATAAAACCAATATAATCAGTATTATTGTATTATTTTGTGTACAATCATTTCAATCAAGATATTTAAATGTAGGCCTATAATGTTCTATAGGGTAGAGTAACAAAGTCAAAATAATTGATTATCTACGCTATTATCAAATTTTATAATCGATTTAGTCGTATTCTCAATCAAAACAGTATAGTATAATATTCTGGCATAAAAACCTTTAAACCAAACCAAGTCCTTGATTAGCTGACAAACCTATTATAATTTATAATGTGTCTGAAACCTTGATTATATTATTGTATGTTTAGGGTTTGTACCCGGTATTCCCGGAGTTTCTGGCGAGTACTCATTCCCGGCTCCCAGGCAATTTTGCGACGAAGATTAGATCTCGCCTAGGGGTGGAATCTTTGTGCGCGTTGGTCTTCCTAAAACATTGGTTAGATTCGTAGGTAACATAATCCACTTCCACTGCCACTAATCAATACTAAAACCTATTTGCATAGAGGTATTTTGGGTTGAAAAATTGTTCTTTAATATTGCGAATTATACGAAAATAAAATTTGATATGAAACTATATAGATGACTATTATGTTCTATACTTTGGTAACGGATGCTAGTTTGAATAGCTCTTATAAGTTGATTCCTGGGAACAGCATAAATTTCATTCCCATTCCCGGGAATGAGATATCCGGGAATACTGCAAACCCTATGTATGATGTAATGTATAAACTAGTAATATATTATGACATTAAAAGGATTGTAAAGAGATTTTCTAAACTTTGTGTGTGTATCAGGGACACTGATAGCATCAATTTGTACCATTCCAATTCCATTCCGACATCACTGACAGTGATCTGCATAGACATCGATAATAGCTTCTTGTAGATCACTGGTAGTGATGTCATAAAACGCGTTAGTTTTAGTGGAATTGAAAGAATCACAGACGTTGGAATGGAAATTGAAATGGCACAAATTGATGCTATCAGTGTCTCTGATACCCATACAAAGTTTAGAAAACCACTTTATAATACCTTTAATGATTGTGTATTATAGGGCATAAAGAAACAAGATGGCTGATCAAGATGAAGAAGTTTTTGAATTGAGATCCAGAAATAACTCGTCAGCCAGATCTCTACGCAATCGGAATAGAGAAAGTAATCCTACTTTCAGTTTCACTTCCGATTCGGATGACGACGCAGGTGAGTTGAGATCTTCGTCTTAAGTTTTTTTTTATTTTTTGGGAACCGCGGTGGCTCAGTGAGTTAGACGCTTGATCACTTACCTGAAGGTCCAGGGTTCAATCCTATCATGGGTAGAGATGATACCTTAGGATTTTTCAATCCGGTTTCCCCCTGTCAGTGATGCAGGTTGGAGGGGCTGTCATGGAAAAAGCGTCTAGTCGTTCGGATGGGACAATAAACCAAGGTCCTGTGTGATATTGGCTGTGCACATTAAAGATCCCTTGACAGTTGGAAATAAAAAAAAAATTTCCTTCATTACACACTGCATGGCGTTTGCCGTCCTCATTAGCCCATATAGGTGTAGAAAAGTAGGACGTAAAACTCTATTCATTTCCATTCATTTCTATACACTCCGTTTTTTTTTTATTCTATGAACGATTGCCAATTAAGCTCATTTGATTTATTTGATCTGTTGTTTCAGCAGTGGATGAGGCCGACCAACCAAAATCTGTCTCCTTTCCTAAAGATACGAGAAATAACTCTAACTTGCTACAATCTGACCCGAAATATGATACGATACAATCTAACGCTAGTCGTGATTCGTCCACGGCTAATTTTGGTTGCTATGATATGTGGGTTAACGGTGATATACAGTTCGTGGTGGTCGGAGGTGGTGTTGATTCCAAGGTAGATAACTCTTATTTTGTTTTACTTTCATTTTATATTCGTATTTAGAAGTGCTTGATGGACTTATGTTATGATGATAAACCCTGATATGATATGAAGCGATAACCTATAATTGCATGGAAAATTACAAAGTTTTAAGCTAAGATTCCATATACGTGTCATGCGGATCCGTCATGTGTCATCCGTCATGCAAATCGAAATAGTTGGATTAAGAGGGTATGATTCCATATACGGTAGCGGTATCCATCAAATGGTCTCCGTCATGCATCAAAAAATGGAATCATACCCTCTAAAACCAAACATTTCTATTTTTAACAGATGACGCATGACGCATATATGGAATCTTAGCCTTATGGATTTATTTGATTTTGTTTGAATATGGTAGACACCTTTGATGAATATAAACTCTTATTGGCTGAGTTTGAGAACTTAATTTTTTTGTTCATTTTAAGAGGTTGTATAGCTTTATTCTAACATTGTTTGTGTTTTTATTCTAGGATAGAAAGTATGTCTGTGTTAATAAAGATGTTGATGTGGATGACGTCGCTAATTTTATGGCGTATCGCTGGAAAAAACGAACACCTAAAATAATTTTGACAGTTTTAAATAATAATAAATATTTTAAACCCTGGAAGAACGAGACACAAATAGAAGATTTTCAACGTGGTTTGATAGAGGTAAGAGAAATGGTCCAGCCAATCAAAATCAATCTTCAGAAAGAGTTGTCTTCTCATGCGTTAATAGCAACCAATCGTCCTTTGCCCATTTCCCAGACAAGATGGCTGGCTATCATGAACTCTCTGGAACTCTTTACCCCCAGAGATACGTTTTGAAACAAATGTTAATTCTTTTAAAAGGTCCATTAAAACTAGACATTTTATGCAATATTTTAATTAAGTATACACTTATTGTCTCTTTTGAGAGTTTTTAGAATGTCTTACCCTTTGTTTTGTTTAAGCGCATTGAGATTTTATGCAATATTTCATGTTGTCATGTAATGCGCTATACAAGAATAAACTATTATTATTATGATCGAGTCATAAACTTAGTCAACAACATTGATGAATGTAGAGGCAAATTATACGTAAAATTCTTATTTATTTCCTTTGTAGGCTGCGAACTTAACGGAGATGTGGTTACTAACAGACGGACTTGACAGTGGGATATCTAAATATATCGGAAATGCTGTCGGCGAAGAAATGGCGCGGCGTACTAGTATCGAGAGTGATTATCTCCATATTAAAAACGCCTGGGTGGAAGAAAAGTTATCAAAATTAACAGTACTGGGCGTTGTTTCGAAATCGGAAATATCGTACGGCAGTTATCTTGATGGAAAGGTATGTTGGAGTTATTTCCCTTGGTTTTGTTATTTGCATGTTGGTGTCTCTAGTCTAGCTTTTTTATATTCTTCTTTTTTTTTAAATTAAAATGTGGTGCAAAGAGGTTTTTCTAGCTTTTTCATTTCTGTCAAATGTCTATTTTATTTCCATGTATGAGCTATACATTATTTTGTTATGGACTGCCATATTGATTTTGTTTTTTTCACTCAAACTAATGAACAATTTGAACTTAAGTTAACTTAACAGAGAAGTAGGTCGTAAAATTTCATTTCTGTCTGTTTATATCAAGTTACCTAGATTGTTGGTAGAGGTTCGTTAAATTCTGTTAATTAATTAATAAACACACGAATTTGACTTGCTGTTAATTATTAAGATGAGTCCGAATATTAACACATTTAATTTTCTAATTATATTTGTGTGTTTATGTTAAAGATTTGTGCAATTTCATTCTAATGAATATTTAATTATGTGCATAATTATTGCAGTTTGCTCATTAATATTCATGTATTCATGTCTGACTGATTTTTGTTTTTTAGTTGAGTTGCTTTATTTTTTCATTTTGCCTAATTAATATTCATATATGCCTCATTAATGTTCATTTATTCATGTAGATGTGTAGTATCAGTCACCTGGAGGATGAAACAAGTAAAAAACAATATTTAAATCATTTGGTTAAGAGATTGGTATTATGTTATTTATGTTAATTTATGTTAATTTATTCATTGTTTTAACCTTGCATGATTATCCAAGAAATATATTTGATGGTAAAGGAAGTCCTGATGATGATTGTGTATCTGAAACACATGTCAACAACATGAAATGAGCTCTAGTTGATTATTATTGGGTCCAATAAACCTTCATTTTCTAAAACTAGTTGTCCTGATGGGGATTGTGTATCTGAAACAGCAGTGTTGAATTCTAGTCAATTGTAATATGAACAAGAGATGAGAAAGGGACATGAAATAAAAATCTGCTGTACAAGCAAAACAACTCTGTTAATAAAAATCTCATTCTATATACCGTATATTTCCCAATATAGTGCGCACCCATGTATAATGCGCACCCCTTCTTTACCCATCAGTTGGCCATCAGAAGATAAATTTTGTTTGTTTTCATCTCCCATCAATCATTTTACATAGTAAAACCATCAAATATTTAATATTTCTGTCTGATTAACATTGTCTTTAATTAACATTGTCTTTAATTAACATTGTCTTTAATTAACATAAACAATTAATTTTGTATTTTTGAGGTGTTTAAAATATTTTTCTGTTTCTTAACAGCTGCAACTCGAAAACAAATATTGTTCTCTTATAAAATTATAACTAATAGCATTCTTTTATGTTTAGCTAAAATCAATGAAATTTGTTTGTATGTTAGCACCATAAATTAACATGATTAGACGCCCACATCGCTTTATGTGGACATATATTGCCGGCACCCCTGTCCGTCCGTCAACATTTGCTAGTAAACGCTCTCTAGATTTTTGATTGTCTGGCTCAACATGGCAAAACTTCTGCAATATATCATCTTGCTACTATTTTTGCCTGATTTTTAGGAAATTGTGCCCGAAAACATAATATTTGCCCCCCTGTTTTCTATTGCTATGTTAAAGCTGTGTTTATAATAATATTTATCTGTTGATTGTAATATTTTTGAGAAAAGGGCCAAGAAACCTTTGATTACATTTTCCATGTTTAATCATGCTTTTCTTTACTTAATCTTCCATTTCTAATATGCACATGAATTTAATTCTGATTATTGCTGCCTGCTAATGCCACTGTCCTGGCAAAATTTCCCTCATTGCACACTGCATGGCATTTGCCCGTCCTCAATTAGCCCATATAGGTGCAGAAAAGTAGGACGTAAAACTCCATCCATTTCATTTTTTCTTCTATCATAAATCATAGCTCATTTTTTTCTGGTGTAATTTATTCATTGTTGTCATTCAAAGAATTTAAAAAAAAATATCTTATGAATTCTACAATTTTTTGAAATTATGAAATTTATAAACTATTTTCAGCATACTGATGCCAAGTCGATAGAAAACGTGGGACAGAAACCACATGTTGATCGCTACGAGTTGAATCCAGACCACACCCATTTTGTCATGGTAGAGGACGTCACTCGGCAGGAGTTATTGAGTATGAGATATAATTTAGAAACTAGATTTACCCATCCTGTCGGGAGAGCGCGACGATATCGACGCATGCCTTCTAGTCATACCACTATTCGTAAGTATTCTTCTCTATTCTCTTTCTCTTATGTTTCCAAACACCTGATGGTACTTTGTTTATAAGACATATAGAAGTAGGAATATTACATTATAAACAATAAGATATATAGATATACTACTTCTGCATTTATTACATACTACGTTTCAAAACACATAGGCATACAGGTAACGTTATCAACTAAAATGAATTAACAACAAAAAACAATACAATATATAATGAGAAGTGTGAAGCCATTGATGATACTTGTCTTTGGAGTAGTTCACTACTATATAACGTTTCCTTTTGTTTTTACCATGTTTTTGGAGGCCCATAGGAACAGTAGGGCGGGGGTGTTTTGGGGGCATCTGTCCTTTCAATAATTTTGGTATTAATGACCGTTTAAGATAAAACAAGAAATTACTGGTATGTTGTTGGGGCCAATAAAATCAAAATTGCTTTAAACAGGCAGGAGCAGCCTTGAATTCAGCACAACCCCCCTTGAGAATGAGTTTTTACACAATTTGCGCCCCAAATATGAAATGGCTTCCTACGGGCCTGCATGGTACTTCTCTTTGGAGTAGTTCACTCCTAGATAAAGGTTCCTCTTGATTTTACCATGTTATGGAGGCCCATCAAAACAGTAGGGCGGGGGTCAATGGTATGTTGCTTTGGGCCAGTAAAATCAAATTTGCTTTATATAGGCAAGAGCAGCCTTGAATTCAGTATCACCACCCTTGAGAATAAGCTTTTACAAAATTTGCCCCTCCAATATGAAATGGCTTCCTACGGGCCTGCATGGTACTTGTCTTTGGAGTAGTTCACTACAATGTAACTTTCCCTCTTGATTTTATTGGTCAATGACTGAAATTGATTTTAGATTAGGTATTATTATCCAATCAGATACGTTGTCTAAGTTAAATGTTAAGGAATACGGGCCCCAGATTTTTATTTTTTTATTTAATTTTTCAGCGGGAAGTGATCCGGAGGTGAATGATATTTTAGATAGAGAATATGACGAGTCATTGACTCCTGTGATTGGTCTATTTGTACAGGGCGGACCATCGGATATAGATCATTGTATCTGGTTGTTAAAGAAACGGGTGCCAATAATCCTTATAAAAGGTTCCGGTCTAGCGGCTGATCTTGTTGCTTTCGCTTATGAAGAGAGTCAGGAAAGGTATGTATTATTCCAATTTAATTAAAATTAGATTACATTTCGTTTCGGTTATTTTTTGATTGTCAACTCCATGTAATCTAAAGACTTATTAGAGGTCATCTTCTGGTTACGAATAAGCTATTTATAGCACGTGCCACCCCTCTGCCAATCAGAACACCGTTTATATTTGAATATTTTGTATTGCGTCATAATTTTCCAACAATGCATATCAATGCATAGACCCGCGATCTTGAAGGTAGTTTTTGATTGGCTGAAATTTTCGTCACTTGAAGATGACCTCCTTATACAAGTCTTTAGACTACATGGAGTCGACAATCAAAAAATAACCGAAACGAAATGTAATATAATTTTAATTAGATTGGTATTATTCAAGGCTTGTATTTTAGAAAGAAAGAAACATCTATATTTTACAAGGATAACAACTTAGGTTCTGTGAGAATCCTTTCTCCCAGCTGGTCCTTGGCCAAACATCTATATTTTACAAGGATAACAACTTATGTTCCGTGAGGATCCTTTCTCCCTGCTAGTCCTTGGCCAAACATATATATATTTTACAAGGATAACAACTCAGGTTCAGTTAAGATCTTTTCTCCCAGATGGTTCTTAGCCAAACCTCTTGGCATTGATCTTTCCCGGATTGTCCGTATCCATTTACAGCTGGGTGGACTTATGAGTGAAGATGACTTATTTAAGGTCATCAAACTTTAAGAATATTGAATATTTGATCCCGTTCAAAGATAATAAAACTCAAGCACGAATGATCCCAACTGTAAAATATCTTGGAATGCTTGGTAGTAGCTAATGAACTTTTCCCTAACAATCTTATAACACATTGGCAATACATTGGTAGCAGCCAATGAACTCTACATTTATATCAATATATGAAGTAAATATTTCAAAATGAAAAGTGATATCAGGTGTCTAGAAGAATCTGCATACCCTGCTTGCACAAGTCTACCAGCCAGTAACAAGAATCTTGGAGAATTTGATAGGACATATGTGTAACAAATGTTATCCTTGTAAAAAATTATTTTATATTTGTGTTTATATTTGTGTTTATATTTATGTTTATATTTGTGTTTTATATTTATGTTTACATTTGTGTTTATATTTGTGTTTTATGTTTATATTTGTGTTTATATTTGTGTTTATATTTGTGTTTATATTTGTTTATATTTGTGTTTTTATTTGTGTTTATATTTGTTTATATTTGTGTTTTTTATTTGTGTTTATATTTGTGTTTTTATTTGTGTTTATATTTGTGTTTTTATTTGTGTTTATATTTGTGTTTATATTTGTGTTTATATTTGTTTATATTTGTGTTTTTTATTTGTGTTTATATTTGTGTTTTAGATCTGACAAGGACCACTATGAAAGTTTTATAAAACCAGAATTGGTGAAAAAAGTCATGTTAACATTTCCTCAGGATTTTAAAAATAATGAACTTGCCAGAAATCAATGTCGAGATAGGATTTTAGAAATAGTAGAGTTCGCTCATCAGGTGAGTTAACTGTGGTCTGAATTTATTTTGTGATGTCCCTTTCATAAATAGCGTTAAGCTGCTTAAAAGGGATTGTGAAGGGAATATTTTCAATCAAAGGTCTGTGGGTCCAGCAATTCTATTTGAACTAAGTGTTTAATTACGTCACTAAACGATAAAATATGCTTTTATCACTGAAGACCTTTGCAATTTGTGCTGTCATTAAAATTTTTAGGAAATCTCTTTACAATCCCTTTAAAGCTTGCATTATTTGCTCTCAGTGGAAACACAGTTAAAGAGTCCACATAGCTAATAATTGCAGTGCGTTCTAGCGAACGCACTGCTTTGTTTTGCAAATGTCTTTTTTTTTTTTTTTTTCCGTTTTCTGGTCAGAGCGCCCAGCCAAAACTATGCATGCCACACACCATCTCTAAAGATTTCCCACGATAATCTACTGCTCGGTATTGTTTAAATGTAAAATGGCGCATGCCCTACCAACCGGAAATGAGGTATGAGAACATATCGGATTTGATGTTTTGGCTATTATCTCCTTTGTTTTTCAACCGATTTCGATCGGACTGACTTTGCTTATTTCTCTAATTGATTGTCCATGATACAAAAGTTTAACAATATCATTTTGAGAAAAATCTTGCTGACTTTTGGAGCACCTTTTCTGGACCACTTTTTCAACTTTTGCAATTTTATATTGATCAACCTGAAAACTTACATAGTCATAGACATTTTGATTGCAAACATTTAGCAATTTTCAAAATTTCGATATCACTTCCGGTTTTGACGTCATTCGCTCTTAAAGTTGAAATTTCAACTTCCGGAATTTTGATGATATTCGAAAAATTCTTTTTGCAGTATATTTGTTATGTAGACACAAAATTATACAAATCATAAAATTTGACCCGGATGTAACGGATCATGCGCCATCTTGATATGGTATATTTTCATAAAACGCAAAATGGGGCCTCAGGGTGTTATGGAATTTGCATAATGTTTATGTCTATGTAATCAACAGTCGACTGCGACCAAAACATGGGAAGCCGATTTTTGAATTTCAATTCTGAATTTTTCTGATTTCCGGTAAAAATAAATCAGTAATTGTCAAAACTTTCAAGGCCCATATTTTGTGACCTTGACCTTTTGTGACTTAGTGACCTGTACAAAAGTTATTGCCCTTGATTAGATGTATCCAATGACATATTTTTTTCAGATGCCCAATGGTTACTTCCGGTTTTATAGCCGTTTTAAAATTGTAATTTTTAACTTTAAACAGCCCTACCACGTGACCTAATTTACATATGTCTTATTTTCTTTCACCGTCGTACTATGCTATGTCTGCTCTTTCCAATGATATACAACACAATGTATTTGAATCAAAATTCCGCCTTTTAAAGTTTGAAAAATTTGTGTCAATTTCCATTGAAACTGTGTGTGTTTTTTTCAATTTTTATTTCGATCATTCTGAAAACTTACAGGTAGATAGACATTTTGATGGCGAACAAAAATATGTTTTCAAAATTTTGATATCACTTCCGGTTTTGAAGTTATTAGCTCTCAAAGTCGAAATTTCAACTTCCGGAATTTTGAAGATATTCGAAAAATTCTTTTTGCAATATGTTTGTAATGTAGACACAAAAGTATACAAATGATAAAATTTGACCCGGATGTAACAGATCAGTCGTCATCTTGAAATGGTATATTTTTATAAAAGGCAAAATGGGGCCTCATGGTGTTATAGAATTTGCATAATTAAGATGTCTATGGAATCTACAGTCAATTTCTATCAAAACATGAGATGCCGATTTTTGAATTTCAATTCTGATTCATTTTAATTTCCGGTTAAAATAAATCAGTAATTGTCAAAATTTTAAAGGCTTATATCTCGTGACCTTGACCTTCGGTGACCATGTGACCTGAAAATGTTGGCATTAATGTTACCTATGCACGGATACTTTCATTTAGGTTTTCCGATGTTTACTTCCGGTTTGATATCCATTTGAAAATTGCAGTTTTTTACTTTAAAGAGCTCTGACACGTGACCTTATTTAAGTACGTCACAAATTCTTTCACAATCTAATTATGCTAAATCTACTTTTTCAATTATATACAACACAATATTTTTTTAATGAAAATAGCGCCTTTTGAATTTTGAAAATTAGTTATTCCATCTGCTTGTAAAATATTAAATTCAAATTTCCGTTGAAGGGAGAGTACTACATTTTGACATAAAGCTGCGTTTGGGCGATCGCCCTCTCCCATTAACTTGCGTTTGGGCGATAAGTTATCATTAATGTACTTTTTTTTACATTGTAACTGTTTTAAAAGAAACATTAATATATATTTTCTTTGAATGAATTATGCATTGATAAAATTCGATCTGTATTTCAAACTATGAAGTATGAATACTGTGCAGTCCGTTTCTAAATTGAGATTTGGCTCTTTCATGTGTCCTTTCTTGCACTTTAGACCTTATTTACAAATCTTAGAAATTTTGTGATATGCGTTTTCCACTGATGTATATCAAACTGTGATTACGCTTTTTTTTTAATCAGATGACTTTTCACTACCGAACATGAAATGTTTATTTCACTTTTGACTACCGGGTGTGAACTGGTTATTCTACTTTTCACTACCGAATTCAAAATTGAGTGTTTTAAAATTTTGTACCTTCTGCATTTTAATGTAAAACAAGCTTTCTTCTGTAAACCTGACATCATGGATGGAAAGATGTCACTTTTCACCAATGGACGAAACCGGATGCGCACTGCATGGTACCATTCATGGTTCTAGTATTTATTTGGAATTTGTGTTTGTCAACTTGGCATTCCTTTCAAAGAGTCCACATAGCAAACACTTGATTGGGTAGTTGTATACAATTGTCTATTCCAATTCTGTTCAGTCAAACAGTACTGGGGCCTTATTCTCAAAAACTTAACTTACAATGATTTTAGTGTAACACATGAACTGACAATACAAACAGATGTGTTCATGTCCAAAGCCATGACATGCACGTGCTATGAATATTCATTTACATACTGAATATTCATTTACATACTGAATATTCATTTACATACTGAATATTCATTTACATACTGAATATTCATTACATACTGAATATTCATTAACCTACTAAATATTCATACATGTTAACAATTATTTTGTATATTTTAGGGTGAACAATGTTATCTAACTATAATAGACCCCAGTGCTGGGGGTGATCTCAGTAATTTGAGTAAATATATTCTAAATGCTCTATTTAAATGTAAGTATATCCTGAAAAATTGGAAGGAATTATTTTGACCTATGCTGGGATTGAACCCTGGACCTTCATGTTAGTTAGCAAGCATCTAAATCACTGAGAAAACCAGGCTCTACCTTAATATAAAAACCCAAGCACAGAATGATCCCAACCATAAAACAAATCTCAAAATCAGTGTAATCATAATGAAAAGTGGTATTAGGTGTCTTGAAGAGTAATTATGGTTATGTAATGTGTATTATTTCAGCTCAACCACGACGAGGCGGACCACATTTACGCGATCAGATCCAGCGTGACCTTCAACTGACCTTAGATTGGAACAGATGTGATCTGGCGAAATCTAAAATATATCAAAAATATAATCGTAAAATCAAGGTAGGTCATGACTTCTACCTTCTCACTAAGGTTCTCTAATAGATCTTATTGATGTGTCGGCCATCTTGGATCCATAACGAGGCTCATAATGCAAACAACGAAAGCAATGTCTTGTAACTGCAGTGAAATCACCACCTTGAGGCGTTGAACGTTTCTTTTTTCACGTCCAACTAACTCAAAAATAATAAAAAATTACATCGTTAAAATCGAAACTAATTGAGCCATGACAGTTTATGATTTCTTTCTACATATTGTGTGATTTTAGTACAGTTCTAGTGCCCAAATAAACCTAAAAATACCGACTGATTCTCTTTAATAATGTTTTATAATGTTTAATAATGTTTTATAATGTTAAATAATGTTTAATAATGTTTTATAATGTTTTATAATGTTTAATAATGTTTTATAATGTTTAATAATGTTTAATAATGTTTTATAATGTTAAATAATGTTTTATAATGTTTAATAATGTTTTATAATATTGTCAATGTTTCTATGGTTACAGGTTGAGGACTATATTTTCCATCAAGCGTTACAGCGTAATAACCGGGAAGAGTTTGTAGAACTATTTCTAGAGAAAGGTTTTCAAGTTCATCGGTTTTTAAATCATAAACGTCTTCATCATCTGTTTGAGAATTGTCAAGATCGTGAATTCTTCGTGGGTGTTTGTATGGAAGGCGTCCTCGGAAAGTCTGTGGTAAGTATAGGCAGGGGCGGATTTAGGCAGGGGCATGGCGGGCGTGTGCCCCCCCTAAAATTTGCAAAGCATTGGTATTCAAATTTTAATTTCTCGCTCATTTTACCACAAATGTTTCTAGCCACACTTCGCTTGGCAAGATATCTATCTACATTGCACCCACTCTAGAAGAATATTTCAAAAACTGGGATCGCTCTGCTCAGCGAATTTTATTCTGTGCCTCCCCTAATGTCAAATCCTGTATCCGCCTCTGATAGGCCTACTGTTAAAGAATTTGTAAAGACTTTAATCTAATATTTCTATGTGTATCAGGGACACTGACAGCATTAATTTGTACCATACCAAATTTCATTCTGACATCTTAGTTCCAGCAATTCTTTGAAAAATTAGGCATTTTTTGACCTTATTCTTTATTTCCTATGTGTATCAGGGACACTGACAGCATCAATTTGCATCATTACAGATGCTTATGGTTCTTGCAATTCTTCGAAAAATTAAGCACTTTATGATGTCACTGCCTAAAGTTGACAATTCAAGACATCATTACTAACACCCAATTTCGAATGATCACAACCATAAAACAAATCTTGAAATCCATGAAAACATATCAGGGGCGGATTAAGGCGCCCTAAAATTTGCAAAGCATGGTCGAATATTTCAATAACTTATATTATTTTAACCTCAAATAATTTTTTGACTCGCTCTTGGCGAAATTTTATTCTGCACCCCCCCCTAACGTCAAATCCTGTATCCGCCCCTGCATATTGGCAGAAAAATTTAATCATTTTGGTTTTTATCTTTTGTTTAGAATTTAAACTCCGTCGTGTCGAAACAGTTTGTGGAAGATGATATGTGTGATTTAAATCACCTGTTATTCCGTTGTACCCGTCTACAGAAACTCGTTAGTCCTTACGAACTCTCAATGAATTCACTCGGTGATTATATTTCCAATAAAGAGGTGGCTGAAAGGAGGGTAAGTTCTGTTTTTTTAAAGAGATTTCCGTAAGATTTCAAGTTCTTTATATTGAAGATTTGTGCAGGCGATTTTCAATTATTGAATATTACGTAGCTTTCTGACTCTATATAGTTATTTAACCAGATGTCTATGGTCCTTGCAATTCAAATTAAATTTATACGTTTTATAAAGAGGTGGCTGAAAAGAGGGCAAGTTCTCAAACTTGGTCAATAAGAGTTAATATATATTCATTAGGCAGTTTGTCTGGTGTCATAACTATGAAAATGTCCATTTAACCATATCAACAGCAAGAAAATGAGCTGAAACTGCTTTTTTGGCCCTTTTTTAAGAAATATGGGAAGAAAAACTTCATCTGAAAGTATTTTTAAATAGCGTAATCAATTCCGATTTTAACAATGTAAAATCTGATCTGAGCTAATGATATTAGAGAAGGAGGCGTTAAAGACCTCAAGGTGGTGATTTTGTTGCAGTGGCAAAACATTGCTTTCGTTTGTTTACATTATGAGCCTTGATACAGATCCATGATGGGCGAGCATGAATCTGGGGCCCGTTTCTCAAAAAGTCTTACGATTAAAAATTGTCGTAAGTGAGGAATTATTCATTGTAAAATGCCAAAGTTACAACAAAATTTATCTTAAGATTTTTTGAGAAACAGGCCCCTGGTCTATAGGGTGTTAAACTTCATTTATTTTTATTTTCAGGCGTTGAACGCGTTGTTATTCTGGGCCACCCTGACCAATCGCCACAAACTGGCTAAAGTTATTTGGAAGAGAACGGAAGATCCAATGACTATGGCTATAATAATCTCAATGATATTAAACAATCTATCGAAATATTGGTGTAAAGATATTGATATTAAACGGAAGGTCAAGGTCAATGCTGAGTAAGTTTTTTTTTTCAAATTTCAATAATTTCAAAAATTTGTTACAGTTTATGGGAGGGTGAGGCAATCCTTACCCCAGCCCCACACTCTAAGACACTTTTCTTGTATCGTGCAATTCTGTATTTGATCGGATTCTACTCTTATCAAAGTGGCAAAGCCTGAAGACCAAATTTACATAAAAAAAACAGGGAATAAGGGGACAATTTTGGCTACACTTCACTTCAAGGTTCATATTTCGACAATAATTTATGAACACTATTACTGATGAACTTGCCTAAAATATTCCAGGGCCCAGTTCCTAGCCTTGTGATTAAGGTCAATTTCCGACAAGCCGGTATACCGGCCCATCCTTACGTTATATATACCCGACAAGCCAGTAAACCGGCCGTTGTCAAGTGACGTCATATAACGTTAACGTAATACGTTTTTAGAAATATTGCTGGGAGTTCAGGGTATATGACGTTTTAGCCAAAGTAACGTCAGGGTTCAAAGGGTTAAAATCCTAAGTTTATTTGAGTCTATGTAAAAATTAGTAGGAAAATCTCGGACTCGAATATCGGACTTAGACTTACTTAAATACTAGGAACCGGACCCATGTTCTGAGACTACATTAAAAATTTTTGAAATTATGACGCACATGGCCCTTTTACTTCTTATTCAAATCAAATTTTACCAAAGACGGTTTTGATATTCTAGTTATCTGATTGGTCAACAACTGAATCTACTACACATTGAAAACTGAATTTGTCTTAGCTCATTTTTGAAGAACAGACCCTAGATTAATACAGGCATTTTCAACTTCCATACGACTAACAATAAATGCAAGCTCTACAAATTTTATTAAAATCACACCACATAGTTAAATAATAACACAGATTTGTGTATTCATATAATATTTTTTACAAGTTTTTTTCATCCTCAATTTCATATTAAACACAATAAGCACTATAAACCTTTTTTCACATTTGACACTATACAAATTATACAAAACCTCCGGTTTCAAAGTAATTTATTCAGTTCGTCACATGGTCAAATTTACACACCAATAATGCTAACGGCGTAAGGAGATCACATTACACGAGTTTAAAGTGCTCATACTTGGTCAATAAGAGTATATATTCATTAACGATGTCCAAAGTAGAATGCTATGAAACTATGTAAATTTGCATAAAATAACAGGTTATAATTGATAAACGCCTTAAATTTGATTAAGGGTTTTTCAATTATTGTATATATAAACATTGTTTTCTGGATTTATCAGATTATTTAGGTTATGTGTTGTATAGTTATGACAACAGGCAAGTCACTTCATGAATATAAACTCTTATCGACCAAATTGAAAATTTAGATTTTTTTCACTTTAAGAGGTTGTATTCCTTTAAGGATCAGTTTCGTTTTCCAATTGCGTTTCTGTTTCACCCTCTGTTCTCTCGGTGCTGTTTGCTGTCTCAGTGTTATCAATATTTGTATTGGACAGATCAATATATTCTCCGAATTCCAAACCTCCATCTTGTTTTCGTCTTAACTCGTTGATTTCATGTTCTTCGTATCGCGTACGATTCGATTTAAGCCTCTCAATGACTTGTCGCATTTTGAAAGTTGGTGTTTTTCTCAAAGCACGTAGAGCTGAGTTTAACGGCACTGATTTCGGTTTCTTCACGTCCATTCCTGTCAATCTTTGTAGAACTAAATCTTGTGTATTGTACGTCCCTTCTAGCTGGCCATCTTTATGGTTGCCATGGATATATTCCCACGCTTCCTTGTGTTCTGTTGATTTTTTAGGCAATGCGAAACTATGGTCGACTGCCTTGTCGTCCATTTTATTGTGGTCTGTGTCCTGATCTTCGTCCTCGCTGCTACTCTCAAACCAAAGTTTTTTATGTTTCTTTTTTCTCGGTTTGCTGATGTCTTTGATGAACGTGTTCACTTTCTTTTGAACAGTTTGGAACTGTCGATGGAGCATTTCTGGGGTCAAGGGTTGGTTTGGTTTGTGGTGGGGAAGATCCAAGGTTATATGACTTTGAACACGGGTCCCCCGATCTCTGTTACTCCCCCTTTTCACAGCCTCTTCTTCATCATCGTCAGAGCTGTCGGAAAATTCGGCTGATTTGGTCCTGATAGAAATTGCGGGTTTGTTTTTTTCTTGATCTTTTCCAAACAGGACGGCACGTAAATCTACTTTCTCGTATTCTGCGAAATCATCATCAGAATCAGAACAATCGTACGTCGGAATCCTCCGTGGGTTGGGAATATTTAGATTTAAAACTTCAGCAGTTCGTTCCAATCTTTGTCCACGGTCGATTTTATTGGCTCCAAATTTAACGCTATGTTGTCTGCGATTGGATGTTTTGTCAATGGCTGGAAAAGTCATGGCCGACGTCGTCTCTTTCTTTCTAATTCTGTTAATCACCGTTGGTGCTGATTTCGTCGATCTTACTTTAGAGCTCCCTCTACTGTGAAATGTTTGCGCTGTTTTTGATCGTTCCGTTAAAATCTCCTCATATTCTCTATTTAAACGTTTCTGCTTTAACGATTCTCGAGCCTTAGCAACGGCAGGCGTTAATGCCGTGTTGTCGATACCTCGTTGACGGACTGGATGTGTGAGTCTTTTCTCTAAATAAGGAGTATCGATATCAGCACAGAGACGTCTGGACGATGAAATAATCTGAGAATCATCGTAGTTATAGTCTGCTTCGGGTTCGATACGTTTCCGCAATTCGATATCGTGTTTTCGCTTGTCGAGTTCTAAAAGTTTCATCTGAAACTGACAATTACTTTTGTCGTGATAAATTCTTTGAATCACCTGATCTTTTTTCCGGTCTAAATTTTCCTTGGTGTTACGGAAACTATTTTCGCAAACTTTATTGCGAACTGTCGTCATTTTCTGTTGCATGTTCGTTTTTTTCTGGAATTCTCCCTGCGCCTCTGTTCTCATATTTTTAAACGGATTTGAAACGAGTTGATCAGTGTCCATGATGAAATAGTTACCTGGAAACAGAAAGATTAGAAATTTTAAAAGATTTCATAAAATGGTTCCTATTTCCAAAAAAACATTTATATGAATTGGTATATTAGTGACAGAATTAGTTTTAATATAATGGATATACTACTGTCTTATTTCTACATTTAATTTCATGTAATTTTTACAGAAAGTAACTAAAGAATTGGAAACAAGCCAAAGCTTATGCTAATCCAGAACCTGAATTGTTACTTTAAAGGAATACAACCTCTTAGAATGAACAAAAAATCTGAATTTCAAAATTTGGTCAATAGGAGTTTATATTCATCAAGGGACTTGCCTGGATGCATAACTATACAACAGATTACCTAAATAATCTGATAAATACAGAAAACTTTGTTTATATTTTTTTTTGCATTCTGTTTGTATACTTTGGACACTGTTGATGAATATATACTCTGATTGACCAAGTTTGAGAACTTATTTTTTTTGTTCATTCTAAGAGGTTGTATCGCTTTAATGAAAGTAATTTACACATTATTTATGCTATTTTTTTTTAAATAAATTCTATAATTACACTTACCCTGATTATAAACATTGGGCCTCAATAAAGTCTGTCCCCCCATTTTATATTTTTTTATATTTTTATATAGTTTTATTTTTTTTGACTGGGTACTAGCACCTTTTGTTCTTTACAATGAGACCCTGTTTTTTACAAGCATCTAATTTTTACACAAATTCTATTTCCAGGGGCCTTATTCTCGAAAACTTAACTTACAAGTATTTTAGTATTCTAGTCATCTGATTGGACAATCACTAAAATTGATTTTAAATTTAGCTTTATTATCCAATCAGATAACTGTATTTCTTAAAATCTGGATTTTTATCTTAGTTAAGTTTTCGAGACCAGCAATAACCTTTAAACATTGGTTCATTGTAGTCCTATTATCCAATCAGATTACTGTATTTTTTAAAATCTGGATTTTATCTTAGTTAAATTTTGAGAATAAGGCCCCTGAAGATAATTTTCCTAAGGTACACTAAAGTTTATCTATATATCAATGTGTATTGTCCTTCACAATCTTGATATAACTGTAATATATTGGTAATAAATGTCCTTAAATCCTTTTCTTTCTAAAATAATTTCACAAATGGTCTGTAATGAAATCAAGAACTGAGAAATTTTCACTTCCAAAAATATTTTAGAATGGTATGAAATGCAATCGACAACTGAGAAACTATTGCTCCGAAAAATATATTCACTAATGGTTTGAAATTATTTTAAAGATATAACTGTGATCCTTTCACTTCGAAATATTTTAACAAATGGTTTGAAGTTATTTTAAAGATATAACTGTGATCCTTTGACTTCGAAATATTTTCCCAAATGGACTTTATTGAAGTTATATTTTAGGCTAAGATATTTTTAAAACGAGTCCAAACTTGATATGGATTACCTTAGTCTTCTTGTTTGAAATTAAACAGAGTCTTTATATTTTTGAAATTAATTGTGATGGGATTAGTTAAATTTGTCCTTGTGTTTTAGAATGAAATAATCCCTTGCCCTTAATCCCAGTGGTGTGAGAACAATTTTTTTTCAGGGGGGGATAGGCCAAAAAAATTAACTAAATACCCCATAGCAAAATCCAGATTGAATTATGATTTTTTTTCTGATTAGTTTTTTTTTTAAAGGGATCGTAAAAAGATTTTATAAACTTTGTATGTGTATCGGGGACACTGATAGCATCAATTTGTGCCATTCCAATTTCCATTCCGATATCTATGGTTCTTGCAATTCCACTAAAACTAATTAATATTATGACGTCATTCCCACTGATATCTATGCAGATAAAAAAATGCTAAATAAATTAACAATGCTATTGATGCTATTCTGTCCCTGATACACATACAAAGTTTATAAAACCTCTTTAGAATCCCTTTAATATGATCAGATTACTATATTTCTTAAAATCTGGATTTTATCTAAGTTAAGTTTTCAAGAGTAGGGCCCCAGCTTGATAATCTTTTAATCCTTTAATCCTAATCTTGTTGGTTGGTAATTAATGTTAAATCTTGAAAAATCAATGAATTAACTTGAAAACATTGAAAGCATTGAAAAAGGTTTTATAGACTCTATATAAAAAATGTTTTGTCGCAGGGATAAAAAAAATACAAATTTATATCTTGATTAAGATATTGTCAGAAGTTAAAAAAAAAAAAAAAAAAAAAGCCCCAAAAATAAAAAAAAGGGAAAAAAATTCTGTAACTTACCAGATTGTTGTATTGGTGAAATCACTGCTTCAAAAGATGTTCGCACGGGAAATATCGACATTTTTACTACAATTTTAACAATTGATGCTAGATATTAATGGAACCTTTAAAAATAAAGTTACTTTTCGGCACAAAAAGTTAAGTTTTTGTTCACATTATCAGAATCATTAAAAATGACCCTGATTTAGAAACTGTAGAACTGAACTTCACTGGATTCATGAGCTCAAAACTATGGCTCCATTAGGAATCAACGAATTCATTTAGCTTCCCTACCGTCACTGGCCAAACTTATTCTTTAAGTTATTGTCCTTTTAAAATGTTGGTTTTGTTAAAAAATTACTGCATCATCTTAACAATATAGTTAATATTTTCTAACTTATGGTATTCCTTTCAAATACAAACAATTTACATTTTCACAAATTATATATCACACGATATTCCTCTAAATTTATTAGTGTGTCCTGCCTACAACTTGCGTACTATCCTAACATAAAGTAGACTAATATTTGTTTGAAAATATCAACTAGAGCCGAACCTAATATTTGATACTGTCAGTGTTAAAGGGATTTGGTTGTCAAATTTTAAAAAAATAAATAAAAAATCTGAATCACTTGATTGAGTCAATCATTTAAAAAATAAAAATGGAGTTTTACATACTACCTTTCGGCACCTAATTGTGTTTACAAAAACAAGCAAAGCCATGTAGTATAAAGGAACCAAGTAACCAAGTACTAATGATCCAAAGTCCAAAAAGACATTTTGACGAAACATAGGTAACAGCTTATGAACTTTTCACATGAGGAATTATATCAATCATACATGAGTAAGTATATCATAATGAAAAGTGGTATCAGGTGTCTAGAAGAGTAATCATACCCTGCCTGACACCACACCCGTCCATGAAGTGTTCTTCCTTATAACTTATAGATATTGAAAAACACTCACATAATATTTTAAGCATTTTGCAATAATACCGTTAACCTGTAATTTTATGGAAAATTACTTAGTTTTATGGGTTTATTTGATTCTGTGTGTATACTGTAGACACCATTAATGATAATACTCTTATTGGCCAAGTTTGAGAAGGGATTATAAAGAGGTTTTCTAAACTTTGTATGTGCATCGATGACACTGATAGCATCAATTTGTGCCATTCCAATTTCCATTCCGACATCTGTGGTTCTTGCAATTCCACTTAATTACTAACATGTTTATGACGTCACTGACAGTGATGAACCGGAAGCTACTATTGATATCTATGTAGTTCACTGACAGTGACGTCATAAAACACGTTAGTTTTAGTGGAATTGCAAGAACCACATTTAGAGGCAAAAATTCATATTAAGAGGCAAAAATTCATATTAAGAGGCAAGAATTCATATTAAGAGGTGATATCCCTTTAAAATCAATCAGTATAATCAATGTGAATCTATTAAATTATTGAACTGTATCGTTATTATCATAAATATCATATTTCAGTAATTTTATATAAAATAAACTATGTAATCTTATAAAGTTAATGTATTTTATTGTTATGTTTTATATCTGAAGGGTTCGCCACTCCAGTTTCATATTTCACGTCGCGATATTACTACTCTTGAATATTTTCAAATTTGAATTCTTTGGTCAAAACTCTTGACAATGATTTTACAAGGATAACAACTTAGGTTCTCTAGGGTCCTTTCTCCCAGCTGGTCTTTGGTCAAACCTCTTGACAATGATTTTACAAGAATAACAACTTAGGTTCTCTAGGGTCCTTTCTCCCAGCTGGTCTTTGGTCAAACCTCTTGACAATGATTTTACAAGAATAACAACTTAGGTTCTCTAGGGTCCTTTCTCCCAGCTGGTCTTTGGTCAAACCTCTTGACAATGATTTTACAAGAATAACAACTTAGGTTCTCTAGGGTCCTTTCTCCCAGCTGGTCTTTGGCCAAACCCTCTTGGTATTGATTTTACAAGGATAACAACTTAGATTCTCTAGGGTCCTTTCTTCCAGCTGGTCCTTGGTCAAACCTCTTGACAATAATTTTACAAGGATAACAACTTAGATTCTCTAGGGTCCTTTCTCCCAGCTGGTCCTTGGTCAAACCTCTTGACAATAATTTTACAAGGATAACAACTTAGATTCTCTAGGGTCCTTTCTTGCAGCTGGTCTTTGGTCAAATCTCTTGACAATGATTTTACAAGAATAACAACTTAGATTCTCTAGGGTCCTTTCTCCCAGCTGGTCCTTGGTCAAACCTCTTGACAATAATTTTACAAGGATAACAACTTAGATTCTCTAGGGTCCTTTCTTCCAGCTGGTCCTTGGTCAAACCTCTTGACAATAATTTTACAAGGATAACAACTTAGATTCTCTAGGGTCCTTTCTCCCAGCTGGTCCTTGGTCAAACCTCTTGACAATAATTTTACAAGGATAACAACTTAGGTTCTCTAGGGTCCTTTCTCCCAGCTTTTCCTGTGTCCTCAATTTTGCAATAAAATAGTATTTTCATAACATCACACCTTAATACAACTATTGCTCTTGATTTGCTTGTACAGTTTCTTGTTAGAATTGTACAGCTTGTACATTTACTTTGTTAGAATTGTACAGCTTGTACATTTACTATGTTAGCATAGAGTAAAAACTTGGGTATAAGAACACCTATTTTGGTGGTTCAGGTTGATTTAAAGGGATGTAATCTGCAAAATCAGCCTCAAAGTGTTCTTAAAAAAATCGTTTCTTAATATAAGGAACATTACTAGGCTACCAATATATGAAATAAAACTATTATGTGTACAATGAAAAGTAGTGTTTATCTTTGATATTTTTCCATATAAGAACAACTTTCATTTTTCAGGCTGAAGGTGTTCTTATATAAATGGTAGGCCTACTTTATTTCCGAAAATTAGGCCTGGGTGTTCTTAATCCACTTGTTCTTATACGCATGTTTTTACTGTACCCTGCTTAAAAATTACAGGATATAAGTTGAATTATATTAAGAATTTTGTGTCTAATTACAGTGAGTTTGGTAAAATGGCGGTGGAACTGTTAGACTTGTGTTATAACGATTCCAGCGTTCAGGCGTTCAACATTCTCAACAAAGAACTTCAAGATTTCAACAACAGAACCATCGTAGAGATCGCTAAACTGGCTAACAACAAGTTTTTCTTGGCTCATTCCTGTTGTCAGAAATGGTTGGGACAACGTTGGTGTGGTAATATACAAATACGAGATTTGGACTGGGGAATTCATCTTCCTGATTGGTTTAAAATCTACACGAGCGTGTTTCTCGTATTTCCAATGTTTATATGGATCTCGTTTAAAACATCGGAAATAGTTCACCGTGGTGAGGAAACTGAAGGTTAATACAAATTTTTTTCATTGGCGTAGAAACTAGAAATGTTTCTGGGAGAGGTAAATGTTTGTTTGTATATCGTTAACTCTTTCAGGGCCTCGTTTTGGATATTTGTTTGTTTATGACGTTATCGTCTTAAGTTCAAGCTTATTAATTTTTAATTACACACCCAAGTTCTTACAGCTTTAAATACTAACATGGTGTTAGTGTTACAGAGATTTTCTTTTGATGATTACAAACACTCACTGTTATAAAAACTAACATGGTGTTAGTGTTTTAGAGATTTTCTTTTGATGATTACAAACACTCACTGCTATAAAAACTAACATGGTGTTAGTGTTTTAGGGATTTTCTTTTGATGATTACAAACACTCACTGCTATAAAAACTAACATGGTGTTAGTGTTTTAGGGATTTTCTTTTGATGATTACAAACACTCACTGCTATAAAAACTAACATGGTGTTAGTGTTTTAGAGATTTTCTTTTGATGATTACAAACACTCACTGCTATAAAAACTAACTATTAATTTCTCATGGTTGACAATAATATAATGCTGTAATGTATATAGTCTTGTGATCATTAGTGGCCCACCTAATTTAAATAATATATGTCACACATTTTCAGCTTTTATTTAGGATATAATAAAAGATTTTTGCTTTTATTTTGCTTTTCACAAATTTTATTTTTATCAAAAATCATAATAGTTTTTATTCTTCTTATTATTATTTTAAGCAGTCTTTGAACGCTTTTAATTTTAACCAATGGGAATACCCCTTATAATGATGACATATGAACGCATTTGATTTTAACCAATGAGAATACCCCTTATAATGATGACATATGAACACTTTTAATTTTAACCAATGAGAATACCCCTTATAATGATGATGTTGTAAAATTCTTCGGTTTTCTGAAAGGGTTAACGATATCTGGAGGTGATGGAATTAATTTAAAAATAAAATCCGCTTGCATTGCTTTTGCATTTTGGAAGAAATGTGCATGCAAATTTGATTGAGAATTAGAAATTTAAACTAACAATGCATGTACATGTTTCTAATAATAGATCCTCCTGCCTGCTCCCTTGCTCTACGCCTTTGATTTTATTGTTACTGGTTGAAATTGGGAGTAACATGCAATTTGAAGGCTGGAGATTACTTATGCATTGCATGTATTTATTTGCATGATATGTCTTTGAAATTTTTCAATGTCTATATCGGATGGTTTTATTCTTGAAAACTTAACTTACAATAATTTTATTGTTCTATTGATCTGGGGCAAGTTTCACAAAAACTTTACTGATTGGTCGATCACTATAATCGATTTTAAATTTAGCTTTATTATCCAATCAGATTACAGCATTTCTTAAAATCTGGATTTTTATCTTAGTTAAATGTTTTGAAACAGGGCCCTAAAATCAATTTAGATTTTGACTATACTTTTCAGAAATATAAGTGTAAATCTTCTAATCTGGATTTTATCTTAGTAAAGTTTTCTAGAATAATGTCTCAGATCATATTCAAAACATGTTTTCTATCCCATAATATTAATGATTGTGTTTTACTCCCCAGTTTCAAACAGTAGCAATATTTTGACCAGGAATGGTTAATTTTATTCTCCAGTATCTAGAATGTATGACAATGTACCACAAATATCATTCTCTTAAAATTTACAACTGATTCAAACAGTAAAACTCATCTCAAAATCCATGTAAACATATTGGCAATATATTGGTAGTAGCTAATGGACTTTTCATTTGAGAAATAATAAAACCAAGCAAGAATGATCCCAACAGTAAAGAAAATCTTGAAATCCATATAAACACATTGGTAATACATTGGTAGCAGCTAATGAACTTTTCATTTGAGAAATAATAAAACCAAGCACAAATGATCCCAACCGTAAAATAAATCTTGAAATCCATGTAAACATATGGGCAATACATAGGTAGCAGTTAATGAACTTTTCATTTGAGGAAGTATATCAATAAATGAGTAAAAATATCAAAATGAAAAGTGCTATCAGGTGTCTAGAAGAGTTAGCATACCCTGCCTGCAACATATTGGCAATATATTGGTAGCAGCTAATGAACTTTTCTTTTCTAAATGAGTAAGTATTTCATAATAAAAAGTGGTATCAGATGTCTAGAAGAGTAAGCATACAATAATTGTTCCAAACAAATTTATTTAAAAATCCTGACTTTTAATGTATTTTTCATTCTTTGATTAAGTCAAATTTATGGAAATTACTGAAAAATCTTCCCTGATGAATATTATGTGTCCAAAACGTGTTGAATTTGAGATGAGGTCTGTTTGTTTAAAGTAAGATTTAAAAAAAAAGCCAGATATTTTTTTATTTTTGAAGATATGAGAAAGTTGTTGTACATTGTTCTACATGAAGGATATTTTTATACAGCTATATTTTATATTATATAATGTGAAGATATATTGTTTACCCTAGTCCGTCCGTTCAATAGACCTTATTCATGCGTCGGCCATCTTGGATCCATATCGAGGCTCATAACGCAAGCAAACAAAAGCAGCGTCTTGCCACTGCACAAAAATCACCACTTTGAGGTCTTTAACGCCACCTTATCAAGTCCCACTAACTCAAACCTCATAAAATTTTACATCGTTAAAATCAGAATTAATTACACTAGTTAAAAATACTTTCAGATAAAGTGTTTCTTCAAATATTTCTGAGAAAAGGGCCGAAAAGGCAGTTTTTAGACCATTTTCTCGCAGTTGATATGGTGATTAGTGACGTCATATTCCTTTCATTCATTTAATGTTGTACTTTATGAATGGGTAGACGTCATTTGTGTTATGAACCTAGGTTTCTAAATGGTAAAAGCGAAGCGTGAATAAGGTCTAGTCATCCACAATTATTTCTCAACGCAAAAGAGATTACAGTTTTGGTCAGATTTTTGTGAAACTTAATGTTAATCATGGCCATGCCCATGCCCACAAAAATGTATTTTCATGCCATGGCCACCCTCTTTAACCCCCTCTCTTTTACCCATTTTTCAAACTCATCAGTGATACAGGTCAGGTAGACTTTGACTTAAACTGCGGTTCGAGGCCCTGTGTGCTATTTGAGGCGAGATCCTTTGACCATTTGAAAAAAAAAAATAAAGTAGGCTTATATCACTGTTCTATAATCTAGAGATCTGATATGAGTTTTATTTTCGCATTATTTTTTGATTGTTTTAGACTCATTGGATTGTTCAACGCCATATATATTTTCAGTTGATTTTGATGAAACTTTGTATGAGTATAATTACTATATTGCCATGGCTTATGATGCTGTCCTGGCAAAATTTACTTCATTGCCCACTGTATTGATGCAGAAAGGAGGGATTTAAAACTCCATTTCATTTCATTTTATTTTGATAAAATTCAAAAGTTGAGAGATTTTGAAAAGGTTAAAGTTGCAATGAAATTTCCACTGTGTGGGCATATATCCTCATTTTGATTTCAAATTTGATTAATTTTTTTTTAAAGTATGTTTGAAAAGTTGATGAGAAATATTTTATAAAATATATAAGAGTAAGTAAGAGACAAGCTGTTTTCTGATTTTAATAGTTTTAGATTTAGCGTATTGAGAGAGCTTTAAAAAAACTGCTTACAAATCATTTTTCCTAAAGAAATGAGAGTTTGATCATGAAAGGTAAGTATTGATAGGGGTGCTATTAAAGAGATTGTAAAGAGGTTATCTTAGGAACTTTGTATGTGTATCAGGGACACTGATAGCATCAATTTACACCATTCCAATTTCTATTACGATGTCTGTGGTTCTTGCAATTCCACTAAATCTAACGCATTTTATGACTTCACTGACAGTGATCTACCAGAAGCTACTATTGATATCTATGCAGATCACTGTCAGTGAAGTCATAAAACGCATTAGTTTTTGTGGAGTTGTAAGAACAACAGACATCGGAATGGAAATTGAAATGGTGTAAATTGATGCTATCAATGTCCCAGATACAGATCACTTTACAACTACTAGCTTCAACTAGATATAAAGCTTTGCGCTTATAAAGGCTTCAGCAATACCCGATACCCTGCCCCGCCCAACCCAATCCACCCATCAATAATTGCCCCACCCTCATTAATAAATTAAAATCAGCATGGTTTGAAATATAATCATATATGTCATGTTTGAACTAAATTTGTAAATGTTTTTTTTTAATATCTGTACCCTAACAGCATGTAATGTAAAATGTCTTCATGTTTGTCGAAATCTAATCGTAAAAAATGTTCTCGTTCGTTTTAACAAGTTGGGGGTAAGTAAACCTTTACCTGACAAGATATTCAATTGTCAATTCTTAAAGAAAGGATTTTTTTTATCTTATATTGAATTCTTGAATATTCAGATACATTTATAAATCAAATTTTGCCTTTTCATATGATAATTTGCTTGAATTTGCCACAAATCTTAGACTGCTTTTTTGTTGTGCTTTGAAGACGTCATAGTGTCACGTGACAAATTAGTGTATTATGATATCAAAATAAGATTTGAACGACATTTAGAAGTGGAAATCATTTACATATATAATAAAAAACGTCGGATTTTTATTGGATTCAAAGATTATGCCACCATATTGTTAGGAGTATCTAAGTAAATATGACCGTTTATGACGTCAAGTTAGGTCACGTGATATCTTAGCGTTCATTTAACACCAGTTTTCTTAACTGGTTCATTGAAGCATAGAAATGTAGATAGGGAATAATAACACAAGATTTATGCTTGGCACGTATGCGTTGATTTGAAGCAATGCGCATAACTTCCGGTTTCTGCAAGGAATTATATTAATGTAAAAGCCATGATGAAGGCGATTTTATTCGAACGGAACATCCAGTCTCTCTGCCACAGTATAACTAAAAGTCAATTAGTCCTAGAGGAGAAACTAGGTCAACCATAAATTGAAACAGAAGTTCAATAGACGATGAGTAGACTAAGACTTCCAGTCTTATATATTTCTATGATTAAAGGAAGTGATAATAGAAATATAAATATTAAAGTTTTATATTTGTGGTAATTATAGAAGGAGAAGAAGACGATGAAGAGGCGAACGAAGATAATTTTATGTTACAAACCAACACAATGACTCCTAAACGGGTAAAATATTACATTTTAAACAGGCCAGTAACGTAACCAATCGTTTCGTTTTGGTTATTTTTTGAGTGTCGACTGCATGTAATCTAACCACTTATATAAAGCGAGCATCTTTTACTGATGAAAATTTCAGCCAATCAAAAACTACTTTCAAGATCACGGATCTATGCATTGATATGCCTTGTTGGAAGACAAAACAGAAAGTAAAGCGACATAGCTGTCCAAATTATGACGTATTTCAAAATTTACAAATATAAACGTTGTTCTGATTGGCGGAAGGGTGGCACGTGCTATAAATAGCTTATTTCGTTACCAGAAGACGCTCGCCTTATAAACTTTGTTAGATTACACTGAGTCGACAATCAAAAAATAACCGAAACGAAATGTAATCTTATTTTAATTGGATTGTGGTGTATCTAGACTTTTTCATTTAAAAGAGGGGCAAGAATGGGAACTGACATGAAATGGGGACCTTCTCATTTTCAAAGTTATGTGCTGATACCAATTAATTTCATTTGGGTGGGTAAGCGTGGGGTAAGTGTCCCCCCTTCCTCCCCCTCCTTGCTGGGGCCTTATTCTCGAAAATTTAACTTAAGATGATTTTAGTGTTCCAGTCATCTGATTGGATAATCACTAAAATCGATTTTAAATTAAGTTTTATTATCCAATCAGATTACTGTATTTCTTAAAATCTGGATTTTATCTAAGTTAAGTTTTGGAGAATAAGAACCTAGGTTACGCTTGAGACAGTGTGTGCTCACTCTGTCCTGTCACCTATGTTGACTTTAAACTTGGTTTCCCTGTAAAATAATACATACTAATATCAGGTAGCCAACAAAGACTCCTAATTTATGATCTCTTGGTTAGTGTTTTCGGTTTCTTTCTCACATCTTACCGTATATCTTTCCGAATATAAAGTACACCCATGTATAATGCGCACCCCTTCCTTACCCCATCAAAATCGGTAATTGATTTTTTTTCTGATTATCATGTCATTTCTCTGTTAATTTACAGAAACAGATCTGATTATTGTATCATTTCCCTGTTAATTTACAGAAACAGAAAACTGATTATTGTGTCATTTCTCTGTAAATTTACAGAAACAGAAAACTGATTATTGTGTCATTTCTCTGTTAATTTACAGAAACAGATCTGATTATTGTGTCATTTCTCTGTTCATTTACAGAAACAGAAGAAAACAGATCATATTTATCTGATTATCGTGTCATTTCTCTGTTAATTTACAGAAACAGAAAACTGATTATTGTGTCATTTCTCTGTTAATTTACAGAAACAGAAAACTGATTATCGTGTCATTTCTCTGTTAATTTACAGAAACAGAAGAAAACAGATGATTTTGATCTGATTATTGTGTCATTTCTCTGTAAATTTACAGAAACAGAAGAAAACAGATCTGATTATCATGTCATTTCTCTGTTTATTTACAGAAACAGAAAACTGATTATTGTCTCATTTCTCTGTTGATTTACAGAAACAGAAAACTGATTATTGTCTCATTTCTCTGTTGATTTACAGAAACAGAAAACTGATTATTGTCTCATTTCTCTGTTGATTTACAGAAACAGAAAACTGATTATTGTCTCATTTCTCTGTTGATTTACAGAAACAGAAAACTGATTATTGTCTCATTTCTCTGTTGATTTACAGAAACAGAAAACTGATTATTGTCTCATTTCTCTGTTGATTTACAGAAACAGAAAACTGATTATTGTCTCATTTCTCTGTTAATTTACAGAAACAGATCTGATTTTTGTGTCATTTCTCTGTTAATTTACAGAAACAGAAGAAAACAGATGAAGTGATAATAAAGATACAGAACCTAGTTGATCGTGGTGAGACCAAACTTCCTGTCTATAAACAGATCTTCTATCTATGGAGTGCTCCTATTACAAAATTCTGGATTCACCAGGTAAACCAATTATTTTGATTTTTTTAATAAATTTTTTAATGTTTCTGAAGGCTGTGATAAATTTCGTCAATCAAAAATCTTTTCCAAAACCATGGCAAAATTGAGAGAAATAGTTCTATAGTAGTGGACTACTTTAAAGATACTGCATTTATTTCTCTGTTAATTTACAGAAACAGTATATTGGTATTCTAAACAGATTTTTAAAAGATTTAAAAAAAAAAGAGATTGTAAACAGCTTTTTAAAATTTTGTATTTGTATCAAGGACACTGATATCATCAATTTGCACCATTCCAATTTCCATTCCGACGTCTGTGGTTCCAGCAATTCCTCTAAAACTAAACTAAACTTGACATGAAGTGTTATTGCTGGAAGTTTGAAAATTAGAATGATGTAAATTGATGCTATCAGTTTCTCTGATACACATACAAAATGTAAGTTATGGACTAGGTTTATCAGCTGATCGAGTTCAATTTTATCTATCAGGGCCCAGTTTCACAAAAGTTTAATTAAGATAAAATCCAGATTTTAAGAAATATAGTTATTTGATTGGATAATCAAACTAAATTTAAAATTGATGTTAGTGATTGACCAATCAGCAGACTGGAACACTAAAATTATCTAAAGTTGGGATTTTGAGAAACTGGCCCCTGTATACTGTAGACATAGGATAAAAATGTAAATGAAATATGTATTTTATTTTCAGTTATTTTATGTATTATTTTTGGCATTGTTCAGTGTTGCCACGTTGATGCCGACCTGTGGCGATGTTTTTATGAATTTTGCCGTGTTTCTGTGGACGTTGATGATATGGTTGGAGATTACCAGAATGACTTACGTTAAAAAATGGGTTTGTTCATTTTAACTTTTAATTCATAAAAGGAATACTATGTCTTAGAACAGTGGTTTCCAATTTTTTTCAAGCTGACGCCTAAAATTACAGGGCTCCCAGAGCCATGACCCCTTGTTCTATTCCAAACTAGGACAAAATAGGGAATATAGCGCAAGGGTTGTTGTTTTGTGCCTCCTCATCATCAGGAGGTCAGATGTATTTGACCACAAGCAACTACAGACCTTACACAGCAAAATATAGTTAAATAAAAGTTGGGCTAGAGAAAAAATGATATACATCCTCATGCCCCATGGCCCCCTAACCCTACCCCATGACCCCCAGGCAAACACCCCATGGCTCCCAGGTTGGGAACCACTGTCTTAGAATGATCAAAAAAAGCAAAATTCTCAAACTTGGTGAATAAGACTTTTTTACATTCATTAGACAAGTTGTCTGGTGTCATAATTATACAACAGATTACCTGTATAATCTGATAAATCTATATTCTCAAACTTGGTGAATAAGAGTTTACATTCATAAGGCAACTTGTCTGGTGTCATAACTATACAACAGATTACCTATAATCTTTAAATGACATTAAGAAGTAGATAGAACATTAAAAAAATAAGAACACCATTATGGATATACTACTCCTAATAATGATTATTACGGTATTTGTTTGTGCTTGATAAAGACTTCCTTGCTAAAATTAAAGGTAGGAGTAATATATCCATAATAGTGTTCTTATTTTTTAACATATTACCTGTATAATCTGATAAATCCAGAAAACTACCTTGTTTATTATAATTATTGAAAATCGTTTACAAAATATTAAGCGTTTATCAATTATAACCTGTAATTTTATGTAAAATTATTTAGTTTTATGGTTTATTTGATTCTTCATTCGAATATCATTTTGAAGAAACTGTTCAGGGTCAGATTTGTTGAGTTTCAGTCCAAAAATTTTGCTGGCTTTTTTATCTTTTAATTTAGTTATTTATAAAATATTTTTTTATTATTATTATTTTTCAGAAATACCCAGAAGTGCCGATATTTTTAGCTACTATAGAGATTGGACTAATTTTAGTTTTTTTACTGGTATATTTGATATTTCGTATTCTACCTCATTTCGTTGATCATATTGACTACATGACGGCCAAATTTCTGATGAGTATCGGATTGTTATTTTTTTATTATCGCACCCTCGCTGTATTCTTGCCGATTTCACGGACCCTGGGACCAATGTTGATTGCTATTAAAAGAATGGTAAGTTTAATTTTTTAATCTTTGTAGCGTTGCTTTCTTAATTGAGGAAAATAAGAGCAGACTAATGTCGCGGTCCTGGCAAAATTTCCCTCATTGCACACTGCATGGCGTTTGCCCGTCCTCAATTAGCCGATATAGGTGCAGAAAAGTAGGACGTAAAACTCCATTCATTTCATTTCATTTTCTTAAATTTTATGAAGTCACACTACAAAATCATCCATCTTTCCAAATATATCGAAGTTTTGTGGCTTCGAGGTAAATAAAGACTTTTAAAACCCCGCACCCGCAAGGGTGTGGAAAATCGCAAGTTTTTGGGGTTTAGTTTTTCTGACTCTCTCCCTGTCCAAATATCTATCAGAGGCTGGGGAAAGAGTCGGAGTAGTTTTAGTTAAACTGCACCATATACATGTATAGTAAACATCTAGAGATAAAAAGTCTCTAATATATTGGTGTATTTTTGTAGATTCGTAAAGATTTTTTGACGTGGTTTCGAATGTTTATGATCGTCATGGTATCTGGTGGTATATCAATTCACGCCTCTCTCTACCCAAACTTCCCTATCACTGTCGACGCATTAAAAAAGGCGTTTGCTCGAGCTTTCTTCGCCATGTTTTTAACCAAGATCGATGATCTCGACGGTAAGATCTTTCTTAGAATTTTATATTTAATGTTTTAATAATTTTATATTTGGGAACATTTCATTACTTTTGTTTATAAGACATATACTAAGATATATAGATATACTACTTCTGCATTTATTACATACTACGTTTCGAAACACATACAGGTAACGTTATCATATAGAAGTAGGAAGATTACATTAAAACACTAAGATATATAGATATACTACTTCTGTATTTATTACATACTACGTTTCAACAACACTAAGATATATAGATATACTACTTCTGTATTTATTACATACTACGTTTCAACAACACTAAGATATATAGATATACTACTTCTGTATTTATTACATACTACGTTTCAACAACACTAAGATATATAGATATACTACTTCTGTATTAATTACATACTACGTTTCAACAACACTAAGATATATAGATATACTACTTCTGTATTTATTACATACTACGTTTCAACAACACTAAGATATATAGATATACTACTTCTGTATTTATTACATAGCCTACTACGTTTCAACAACACTAAGATATATAGATATACTACTTCTGTATTTATTACATACTACGTTTCAACAACACTAAGATATATAGATATACTACTTCTGTATTTATTACATACTACGTTTCAACAACACTAAGATATATAGATATACTACTTCTGTATTTATTACATACTACGTTTCAACAACACTAAGATATATAGATATACTACTTCTGTATTAATTACATACTACGTTTCAACAACACTAAGATATATAGATATACTACTTCTGTATTTATTACATACTACGTTTCAACAACACTAAGATATATTGATATACTACTTCTGTATTTATTACATACTACGTTTCAACAACACTAAGATATATAGATATACTACTTCTGTATTTATTACATAGCCTACTACGTTTCAACAACACTAAGATATATAGATATACTACTTCTGTATTTATTACATACTACGTTTCAACAACACTAAGATATATAGATATACTACTTCTGTATTTATTACATACTACGTTTCAACAACACTAAGATATATAGATATACTACTTCTGTATTTATTACATACTACGTTTCAACAACACTAAGATATATTGATATACTACTTCTGTATTTATTACATACTACGTTTCAACAACACTAAGATATATAGATATACTACTTCTGAATTTATTACATACTACGTTTCAAAACACATTCAGGTAACGTTATCATATAGAAGTAGGAAGATTACATTAAAACACTAAGATATATAGATATACTACTTCTGTATTTATTACATACTACGTTTCAACAACACTAAGATATATAGATATACTACTTCTGTATTTATTACATAGCCTACTACGTTTCAACAACACTAAGATATATAGATATACTACTTCTGTATTTATTACATACTACGTTTCAACAACACTAAGATATATAGATATACTACTTCTGTATTTATTACATACTACGTTTCAACAACACTAAGATATATAGATATACTACTTCTGTATTTATTACATACTACGTTTCAACAACACTAAGATATATGGATATACTACTTCTGTATTTATTACATACTACGTTTCAACAACACTAAGATATATAGATATACTACTTCTGTATTTATTACATACTACGTTTCAACAACACTAAGATATATAGATATACTACTTCTGTATTTATTACATACTACGTTTCAACAACACTAAGATATATAGATATACTACTTCTGTATTTATTACATACTACGTTTCAACAACACTAAGATATATAGATATACTACTTCTGTATTTATTACATACTACGTTTCAACAACACTAAGATATATAGATATACTACTTCTGTATTTATTACATACTACGTTTCAACAACACTAAGATATATAGATATACTACTTCTGTATTTATTACATACTACGTTTCAACAACACTAAGATATATAGATATACTACTTCTGTATTTATTACATAGCCTACTACGTTTCAACAACACTAAGATATATAGATATACTACTTCTGCATTTATTACATACTACGTTTCGAAACACATACAGGTAACGTTATCATATAGAAGTAGGAAGATTACATTAAAACACTAAGATATATAGATATACTACTTCTGTATTTATTACATACTACGTTTCAACAACACTAAGATATATAGATATACTACTTCTGTATTTATTACATACTACGTTTCAACAACACTAAGATATATAGATATACTACTTCTGTATTTATTACATACTACGTTTCAACAACACTAAGATATATAGATATACTACTTCTGTATTTATTACATACTACGTTTCAACAACACTAAGATATATGGATATACTACTTCTGTATTTATTACATACTACGTTTCAACAACACTAAGATATATAGATATACTACTTCTGTATTTATTACATACTACGTTTCAACAACACTAAGATATATAGATATACTACTTCTGTATTTATTACATACTACGTTTCAACAACACTAAGATATATAGATATACTACTTCTGTATTTATTACATACTACGTTTCAACAACACTAAGATATATAGATATACTACTTCTGTATTTATTACATACTACGTTTCAACAACACTAAGATATATAGATATACTACTTCTGTATTTATTACATACTACGTTTCAACAACACTAAGATATATAGATATACTACTTCTGTATTTATTACATACTACGTTTCAACAACACTAAGATATATAGATATACTACTTCTGTATTTATTACATAGCCTACTACGTTTCAACAACACTAAGATATATAGATATACTACTTCTGCATTTATTACATACTACGTTTCGAAACACATACAGGTAACGTTATCATATAGAAGTAGGAAGATTACATTAAAACACTAAGATATATAGATATACTACTTCTGTATTTATTACATACTACGTTTCAACAACACTAAGATATATAGATATACTACTTCTGTATTTATTACATACTACATTTCAACAACACTAAGATATATAGATATACTACTTCTGTATTTATTACATACTACGTTTCAACAACACTAAGATATATAGATATACTACTTCTGTATTTATTACATAGCCTACTACGTTTCAACAACACTAAGATATATAGATATACTACTTCTGTATTTATTACATACTACGTTTCAACAACACTAAGATATATAGATATACTACTTCTGTATTTATTACATACTACGTTTCAACAACACTAAGATATATAGATATACTACTTCTGTATTTATTACATACTACGTTTCAACAACACTAAGATATATAGATATACTACTTCTGTATTAATTACATACTACGTTTCAACAACACTAAGATATATAGATATACTACTTCTGTATTTATTACATACTACGTTTCAACAACACTAAGATATATAGATATACTACTTCTGTATTTATTACATAGCCTACTACGTTTCAACAACACTAAGATATATAGATATACTACTTCTGTATTTATTACATACTACGTTTCAACAACACTAAGATATATAGATATACTACTTCTGTATTTATTACATACTACGTTTCAACAACACTAAGATATATAGATATACTACTTCTGTATTTATTACATACTACGTTTCAACAACACTAAGATATATTGATATACTACTTCTGTATTTATTACATACTACGTTTCAACAACACTAAGATATATAGATATACTACTTCTGAATTTATTACATACTACGTTTCAAAACACATTCAGGTAACGTTATCATATAGAAGTAGGAAGATTACATTAAAACACTAAGATATATAGATATACTACTTCTGTATTTATTACATACTACGTTTCAACAACACTAAGATATATAGATATACTACTTCTGTATTTATTACATAGCCTACTACGTTTCAACAACACTAAGATATATAGATATACTACTTCTGTATTTATTACATACTACGTTTCAACAACACTAAGATATATAGATATACTACTTCTGTATTTATTACATACTACGTTTCAACAACACTAAGATATATTGATATACTACTTCTGTATTTATTACATACTACGTTTCAACAACACTAAGATATATAGATATACTACTTCTGTATTTATTACATACTACGTTTCAACAACACTAAGATATATGGATATACTACTTCTGTATTTATTACATAGCCTACTACGTTTCAACAACACTAAGATATATAGATATACTACTTCTGTATTTATTACATACTACGTTTCAACAACACTAAGATATATAGATATACTACTTCTGTATTTATTACATACTACGTTTCAACAACACTAAGATATATAGATATACTACTTCTGTATTTATTACATACTACGTTTCAACAACACTAAGATATATAGATATACTACTTCTGTATTTATTACATACTACGTTTCAACAACACTAAGATATATTGATATACTACTTCTGTATTTATTACATACTACGTTTCAACAACACTAAGATATATAGATATACTACTTCTGTATTTATTACATACTACGTTTCAACAACACTAAGATATATAGATATACTACTTCTGTATTTATTACATACTACGTTTCAACAACACTAAGATATATAGATATACTACTTCTGTATTTATTACATAGCCTACTACGTTTCAACAACACTAAGATATATAGATATACTACTTCTGTATTTATTACATACTACGTTTCAACAACACTAAGATATATAGATATACTACTTCTGTATTTATTACATAGCCTACTACGTTTCAACAACACTAAGATATATAGATATACTACTTCTGTATTTATTACATACTACGTTTCAACAACACTAAGATATATAGATATACTACTTCTGTATTTATTACATACTACGTTTCAACAACACTAAGATATATAGATATACTACTTCTGTATTTATTACATACTACGTTTCAACAACACTAAGATATATGGATATACTACTTCTGTATTTATTACATACTACGTTTCAACAACACTAAGATATATAGATATACTACTTCTGTATTTATTACATACTACGTTTCAACAACACTAAGATATATAGATATACTACTTCTGTATTTATTACATACTACGTTTCAACAACACTAAGATATATAGATATACTACTTCTGTATTTATTACATACTACGTTTCAACAACACTAAGATATATAGATATACTACTTCTGCATTTATTACATACTACGTTTCGAAACACATACAGGTAACGTTATCATATAGAAGTAGGAAGATTACATTAAAACACTAAGATATATAGATATACTACTTCTGTATTTATTACATACTACGTTTCAACAACACTAAGATATATAGATATACTACTTCTGTATTTATTACATAGTACGTTTCGAAACACATACAGGTAACGTTATCAAGTATTTTCATTAGGCCTATATATATTGTATTGTTTTTTGTTGTTAATTCATTTTACTTGATAACGTTACCTGTATGTGTTTCGAAACGTACTATGTAATAAATGCAGAAGTAGTATATCAATATATCGTAATGTTTTAATTTCATTACTTTTGTGTATTTTACGTCATGACTTTAATTTATTTGTGTTCATATACCATATTTCTAACATGTCGACTTTTCATTATAATTATTTGAAATTGAAAGTTGTAGCTTCGTCTACACTAGCAGCATTCACCGTCTACACTAGCCTTTTAAATGCCGATCTTTTCGTAAAACCCGGCTTTTTCAATCTCGCAGTCGTAAAACCCGGCTGTTTAAAAATCGGCAATAATATAGGGTTTTTTCAGATTAAAAAACCTGCATTTTTCAAATGATCGGCAATTTTATGTGTGTAGACGGAAAACCCGCGTTTTTCGAGTACCCAGATGTCAGTCAAAGCGGTAACTAACCAAAACGGTAACAGAATTTAATAGCCAAACAGTAACAAAATTTAATTTCTCGCCCTCTTCCTCAAGTCCACCAGCGATCTGCCATATTCCATAAACTGGGTAAATAGGCGAACCAAAGTAATCAAAGTAATCATTATTATAAATCTCTGGCGTACCAAATAAACCGGAAGTTCTACAAATAACGAAGGTCGGTGTTCATCGTCTTTTACCGTTACCAAACTTACAGTCAGTGTAGATGCTACACTTGAAAAAGCCGCGATTTTAAAAAGCAGCGTTTTACTAGCCTAGTGTACACGAAGCTTTATGTTATTGATATTTTATTGTAAAATCTTAATTGACAAGGTCACAAGTGAATGAAATTAGAAATGAGAATTAACATTATTTTGTTATGGCCCTGCTATAATATCTTAATATAAAATTTCATATTGGAAAGTATTATTTATATTACAAAAACTAATTTACTCTTCTAAAAGAGTCCTAAGAATAATTTTATGTACTTTTACTGTAAAAAAACCTGCTTTTCACTCCTGTAAAATGTAGCATTTTTGTCGTGAATTGTACAACAAACTGTAATATTGATTATTTCGTACTATGATTACATTAAATTTTATTTTAATATTATCTGCTACATGCTTATCAGAGAAGTCAGGACCCATTTTATCATGATAATCATACAAAATTCTGAACATTACTACAGTTTCATTTGTCTTCGATACCTGATATTGATAAATAACAAACATTCAGGTACAAAAACGTACACAAACATGATTAGAAGATTTCCCAATTAAAATATTTCGATTTTTATTCGATTACTTGATCGGTAACCTGCCTTCGATAATCGATCTTAATTTGGTAATCGATACCCAGCCCTATTGTAGCGAAAATAAAATTGTTAGCCTAGAAACCTTCTGTTTGAATCCCTTTTAGTGATAAAATATGTCAGTTATGTTACGACCATGCATATTAATTTTAAATACTAAGATCAACCTACTCGTAAATCTATACCCAGCCCTAGTTACATGTATATTATTAATACATATATCATAAATAATTATATTTATTTTATTTCAGGGGATCCATCTTGTTCGTATTTATATAAAAATGTCTCTGATGAATATTGTGCAGGTAAAAAACTTTTAGATAAATTTCTTAATGTCGGACACGGGTGGAAATAATGCAAAAGTTTCCTGCCAATGATTAATTTAGGAATCAGTTTTTAACAGTGTTAAGCTGGTATCCCAAAATAACGACTTCCCGCAAGTGTTCAAAATTTCCCAGGAGCAAGAGTTTTCTACTTTTTCAAGCCATGGTGCTGGATATTGCCAATCATACCAAGATATAAGATTTGAACGACATATAGAAGCGAGGAGCACATATAACAAAACACAAGACAATATTATGGAATATAACACACTTCTTTAATACAGTTAGGCACATAACATTTCAACACAAGACAATATTATGGAATATAACACACTTCTTTAATACAGTTAGACACATAACGTTTCAACACAAGACAATATTATGGAATATAACATACTTCTTTAATACAGTTAGGCATATAACGTTTCAACACAAGACAATATTATGGAATATAACATACTTCTTTAATACAGTTAGGCATATAACGTTTCAACACAAGACAATATTATGGAATATAACATACTTCTTTAATACAGTTAGGCACATAACGTTTCAATACAAGACAATATTATGGAATATAACATACTTCTTTAATACAGTTAGGCACATAACGTTTCAATACAAGACAATATAGGCACATAACGTTTCAACACAAGACAATACTAGAACCGTGATAACGGTACTGAGCAGTGCGCAATTTAAACATCCTTGAACGGTTGCATTTTAGTCCTGCATATAAATTAGGTTATGTGACAGAGCTGTTTACAATCGGCAATCCTCGGCAGTTTCCGTAAACCATAATCTGTCTTGGTAATGAATGGTGTTTTTCGTTGTGTTTTCATGCGCGAGACTCTTTACTTTGACGCTTTACCACTTGCTTGTAACGTCGCGGCATAGATATAGTTCATAGCAATAGAATCTGTGGAGGAATTTTCTGACACCTGCTCGTGCATTTAATGCTACGTAGTGACTATCTGTTCACCATTTACGCATTGTATCATCATTTTAAATACATATCTGTTTGTTTTCGTGTTATTTGTTTACAAATACTTGTAGCCTCGAATGACCCGTCTCTGATGTTTGAACTACCAGAATCACGAGATTACGTGATAACATTGATGTAGTCCGGTCAAATGGCCGCCGTTCATTACCGTGATATGTTGCAGAGCGCCAGCGTAACTTTCACGGAGACCGTTTGAGCTGTTTATAGTTAGAAATCTCAATTTTCAATCGTCTATTAAACCGGAAGTAAACATCGGAAAACACAAAGTAAAACATCATTTGATAGATTTTATCGAGGGCAATATCTTTGGTTCAGATCAAAAGGTCATCAAACGTCAAGGTCACGAGTTTTGAGCTTTGAAAGTGTTTGCTATTGCTGAATTTCTTTAACCGGAAATAGACAAAACTTTTAATCGAAATTAGGAAATCGGCTGTCACCATTTTGTTAGTAATATATTGAAGATGACATAGACATCAACATTATGTAAATCGGATGATATCCTAATCACTCATATCGATTTAAAGAAAAGTTGGTCATTTCAAGATGGTGGTCTACTAGTTACTTCCGGGTTCAATTTTATTCTTTTTTTTCTATGAATGTTATGTCATTTTATATCTTCAAAAGAATGTGTCGACTCTCTTTAAAAATCCACAATTTAGGAACGTGTTTTTTCCCGCCAAAAAAACACGCAGAGTTACTATAGAACACAGAACAAAATTCCAAATATCAATTTCAATCAAAATATCGAGTGTTATATATCACTGGAAAGAGGAGATAAAGCATAATAAGAAAAGAAGATATTTTGTGACGTGACGTCACGTGACAGAGCTGTTCAAAGTTCAAACGAACAATTTTTAAATGGCTACAAAAACCGGAAGTAAATATTGGACAACAAAAATGAATACACCATTGGGTAGATCTCATCATGGGCAATAACTTTTGTTCAGGTCATAAGGTCACCCAAATCCAAGGTAACGTGTAATGAGCTTTGAAAATTGTGTGGCTGTCATCATTTTGTTGGCCATAGATTGAAAATGCCCTAGACATCAATATTATACAAATCAGATGATACCCTGCTCACTACTCTCGATTTAAAGAAAACATGTTCATTTCAAGATGGTGGCCAGTGTGTTACTTCCGGTTACGATTTTATCATACTTTTTTCTTTGTTAGTCATGTTCTTCCATATCTTATGAAGAAATTGTTACCTATCTTGTGAAATCCGTAATTCAGATAACACGTGTTTTTTCCCGCCAAAAAACACGCAGAGTTACTATAGAACAAAGAACAAAATTTCAAAAATCAATTTTGATCAAAATATCTAGTGTTATACATTTTTGGAAACAGGAGATAAAGCGTGATAATAATAGAAGATAATTTGTGACGTACATGAATTAGGTCACGTGACAGAGCTGTTTAAAGTATAAAATTGCAATTTTCTAACGGCCATAAAACCGGAAGTAAACATTGGGCATCTAAAATGATTATGCCATTGGATAGATCTCGTCAAGGGCAACAACTTTTGTTCAGGTCACAAGGTCACTCAAGGTCAAGGTCACAAGATATGAGCCTTAAAAATTTTGACTATTTCAGAAAATTCTAAACCGGAAATAAAAAAAATTCTGAATCGAAATTTAAAAATCGGCTTCCCATATTTTGTTAGCAATCGATTGAAGATTCCATAGACATCCTTTTTATTCAAATCGGATGATTCCCTGATTCTGAATTTCGATTTAAAGAAAAATCAGTCATTTCAAGATGGCGGGAAATATGAACTATTTGGGTCAGATTTTATTATTTCATATTTTGTCAATGGTTATTCCTATCACATTACAAAAAGATTTTTTTGAATATTTTCATTATTCCGGAAGTTAAAATTTCAACTTTGCAAGCAAATGACGTCAAAACCGGAAGTGATATAAAATTTTTGAAAATACCATTTTGTTCGCAATCAAAATGTCTATGAACATGTAAGTTTTCAGATTGCTCAAAATAAAATTGCAAAAGTTAAAAAAATTGTCTAAAAAAGTGCTCCAAAAGTCAGAAACAAAATTCTTAAAGTGCATATTTTGAAACTTTTATCTGAATGAAAATCGATTAATGAAATAAACAAAAAAGATCCCATCAAAATCGGTTGAAAAGAAGAGGTTATAATGGCAAAAATCTTAAAACACTTTTGTTTTCATACGTCATTTCCGGTTACGTGAAAATGAGTCAATTTATATTCATTCACTAATGAGCACATATTTATCGTGGGAAAACATGTCAGATTATGCGTGGCATGTGCAGTTTTGGCTGGGGATCGTGACCAGAATTCGAAAAAAAAAAAAAATAGTCATTATGAAAACAAAGCAGTGCGTTCGCTAGAACGCACTGCAATTATGGAATATAACCACTTCTTTAATACAGTTAGGTATATAACGTTTCAACACAAGACAATATTATGGAATATAACCACTTCTTTAATACAGTTAGGTATATAACGTTTCAACACAAGACAATATTATGGAATATAACACACTTCTTTAATACAGTTAGGTATATAACGTTTCAACACAAGACAATATTATGGAATATAACCACTTCTTTAATACAGTTAGGTATATAACGTTTCAACACAAGACAATATTATGGAATATAACACACTTCTTTAATACAGTTAGGCATATACAGTTAGGCATATAACGTTTCAACACAAGACAATATTATGGAATATAACACACTTCTTTAATACAGTTAGGCATATAACGTTTCAACACAGATACACATGTCATCATCAGATTCTATGTGTCTAAATGTATTAAAGAAGTGTGTTATATTCTATAATATTGTCTTGTGTTGAAACGTTATATGCCTAACTGTATTAAAGAAGTGTGTTATATTCCATAATATTGTCTTGTGTTTTGTTACATACCAGGATAAGATAAATATTACCATACATGATGTGATACACATCCTAATTTGAAGACAAAATGAAATGTGGAGCGTTTATAGTTGTCACCCATGTCCATCTGTCTGTCTGTCTGTCTGTTCGTCCAAAATTGCACATAAACACTCTACAGCGCACAATTCTTGTCAGAATGCAAAAAAAAAATTCTGAAATTGTTGCCAAAGGAACACTATTCAAATTCAAAAAAATCAAAAAATTATTTAATGATTTGGATGTCAACTGGAATTTACCAAGAAAACGTTAATTGTAAAACCTGGATGTATCTATATTGCCTATTTAATAATTTTAGTAAGGTCATTGAATCAAATAAGCTGTTACCTATGTTTCGTCAAAAAGTCCTTTTGGATTTCAAGTTTTGTTTTGCGGTTCGGATCATTAGTACTTGGTTTCTTTATTAATATAAATTTCTCTTTTTTTAGCTCCTTCTCTAACTGGTGAGTACTGATTTATTTTCAATTTAGAATTCCTTACACCCTTGATTCCCAACCCCCTTGGGGGTACCAGCGAACACCACAAGGGGTACCTTACTGTTACTTAGGGTGTCTGAATGGATACCATGAGATTGCGAACCAAGACCTTACACACTAAAAACACCTAACAGTTGACAAAACAAATACTTATATGTTAGCTAGTATCTGATCTAATTTTCTGACAGAATTTATCTTGTACCAGGGCTGTTGATTTGACTGTATTTACCAGACATGACTGACAAACCAGCTCAAATGTCCATTATAGTTCAGGATCTACAGGATATCAAAACATGTCGGGACATTGTATTACATGCCTCCCATACTAACAATTTTGATGATAATGTTATTTTTCTTGCGACTAACCATAACTACATTGATTTGATCTGTTCGAATGAGTTCACTCACACAACAATTTTTTACGACTTTTCATAATTGTATTAAATGTTTTACTATAATGTTTTTTTATACGCCCACACGATAGTATGGGCGTATATTGCGGTTACCCCTGTCGGTCCGTCCGTCCGTCCGTCGGTCCGTCCGTCCGTTCACATTTACCTCGTGCTCACTCTACAGACTACAATTCTTCATGGATCCTTTTCATATTTTGTATGTGTGTCAATATCATTATGAAGATGTGCACTATTGAATTTGGTGATGATTCGATGATTTTCTTCCGAGATATCGCGTAAAACTCTGATATCGCGTTCGTTTTTTTGCTCGTGCTCACTCTACAGGCAACAATTCTTCATGGATCCTTTTGATATTTTGTATGTGTGTCAATATCATTATGAAGATGTGCACTATTGAATTTGGTGATGATTCGATGATTTTCTTCTGAGATATCGCGTAAAACTCTGATATCGCGTTCGTTTTTTTGCTTGTGCTCACTCTACAGGCAACAATTCTTCATGGATCCTTTTGATATTTTGTATGTGTGTCAATATTATTATGAAGATGTGCACTATTGAATTTGGTGATGATTTGATGATTTTCTTCCGAGATATCGCGTAAAACTCTGATATCGCGTTTGTTTTTTTGCTCGTGCTCACTCTACAGGCTAGAATTCTTCATGGATCCTTTTGATATTTTGTATGTGTGTCAATATTATTATGAAGATGTGCACTATTGAATTTAGTGATGATTCGATGATTTTCTTAGGAGATATAGCGTTTGTTTTTTTTGCTCGTGCTCACTCTACAGGCTACAATTCTCCATGGATCCTTTAGATATTTTGTATGTGTTTCAATATCATTATGAATATGTGCACTATTGAATTTAATGACGATGCGATAATTTTTATCGCATAAAACTCTGATATCGCGTTTGTTTTGGTGTTCACATTTACCTCTCTATCAAGCTGCTGGTGGGCGTATACGCTTGCGAGACTTGCCGCAAGCCTATGTTTTCTTCTTTTTGGACGATGTCCTATCCTAATCAGCCTGGCCAACAATTCTTTACGGATTTCCATGATTGTTTAAAAATTTTCATGACTTTTTGTAATAAAATTATTTTTTTTATGATTTTACATAGTTATAATAGATTTTTCATGACTTTTTATAATAAAATTTTTTTTTATGATTTTACATAGTTATATTCAATTATTTACGATAATCATGTTTTTTCTAGCGGCCGACCACAGTAAACTTGCTGAATGTCCGTACAGTAGTTTTGGTGGATATTTTATCGTCATTCAATATCTATTAATAACTAAACTGATTCTTGTAACTCTTCTCTTCGCTATGTTCAGGTGAGTTTTTATATTATATCGGGTGGGCCAAAAGTAATGTCCCAACTTTTTCGACCTCTGATTTAGTTTTGAATGCTATTTAAAGGTTAATGATGCGACATCACTCAAACTCGCACCAAAGGTAGATAATATCATAAACTAATCATACGCAAAATTTCAGTCCATTTGAGTAAATGCTTTGGATAATAATGAAGGTCAAAAGTTGGGACAATACTTTAGGCCCACCCGATATAACCATTTGAAAATATAGGTATATAGTTAGTTACAGACGTGGAAATTGGAATGGCACAAATTGATGCTGTCAGTGTCCCTTTAATTCACCCCTCACTCTCACCTAACCCTTACCCTGTCGGCTTTCACCCCCTATCACCTTTCTCTCCGTGCCTGGCTATATGAATATCTCCTTGAAGGGGTTAACAACTTTCAAACTGTAAACGTCAATACCTTTCCTTAACGTTCAGTTGAACACTGTCTTTTTGTGGCAGTGGAATAGCTCAGTCGGTAGTGAGTTGGATTGCCGTCTGCTTGGCGATCAGGTGTCCTTGGTTTCAATGCCCATTAAAATCAGAAAAATTCTGATTCCACTGTCCAGTGTCGACTTATCAGCCCCTACTGATCTAAGCTTAACTGATTTCATTATGAAATATTTACTCATTTATTGATATACTTCCTCAAATGAAAGGTTCCTTAGCGGCTACCAATATGTTTACATGCATTTCAAGATTTGTTTAATGGTTGGGATTGTTAGTGCTTGGGTTTTATTATGCATTAGCTGCTACCAATATGTTTACATGCATTTCAAGATTAAGGATTAGAATCGTTCATATTTAGGTTTTATTATTCTTGATTTGTAACAATTTTTATTTTCAGCGCCACAAACGCTCAGGTATCAAAAGAAGCGTTAGAGATCTGGAAATATCAACGTTATGGACTGATTGTGGATTTTGAAGAACGACTGCGACTTCCTGCACCGTTTACTTGTATCAGTTATCTTCTCATGTTACTACAGTTTATATTTGTCCAACTCCGTAGATTAAAAAACAGTATTTCACTATGCTGTGCTAAATGCTGTCGTAGATCTCGAGATTCCACGGTAAGTCGACCATAATTTCATTTTCTTTTTTACTATTGTTCAGGGATTTCGCTTACTTTCTTATTAAGCTTTGAGAGCTTAAATTCCTGTATTGGAAAGTGACCCCCATTTCCAATACTAGGTGTCCTGATGAAGATCGTGTGTCCAAAACAACATGTTGGCTGTCAAAAAGTTTTAATTTTTAAATGTTATTGTCAATTAATTTGCTTACTTTGCTGAATTTCAAGCTTAAAGAGACTAAAGTTTGTTATTGAAAAGGGACCTTCATTTCAAAAATTAAAAACTTTCCTGCAAGAGTTTTTGTGTTAAAAGAAAACATTAGCAGTTTTTGATCTGTCGATTTATTTGTTGACTTATTGGTCCTGTTGAGAGACTTGGAATGTAACCCGAATTTCAAAACTAGCTCATGTGTATCTGAAACATATGTCAATAGATTTTATTAACTTCTTATAGTTAATATTTACAAGATAAAAAAAAAACTTATAGGCCTAGTTAACAGCTTCTAGCAAACATTTAAAAAAACATTTGTTTATTGAAATTTTTTTCGTAGCTATGATAATTTTTACATTTTTTATAACTTTTGAAATATTTTTACATTTTTTATAATTTTTGAAATCGAGAAATATTTCTATATTTTTTTAGATTTTTTCTCTGCTTTTTCTGGTAGTTTTGATTTTTTTATGTTTTTTTTTTCTGACATACTTAAAAATTTATTTTATTTTCCTTGCTATGTAGCTTTTAGAATATATTTAGTAAAGTGATATTACTGAAACTTGATCATTCAATACTTAACACACAAGTGAAGCAGATCATGCTTACTCTTTTTAAAACATGTTATGGTACTTCTCTTCAGCGGAGATCTTGATGTTGGCATTCTATCTTGTAAATTATCAATATGGAACCCTCATGCCTTTCCTTCACCTATAGTCAATGACGGGGGTCATGCGTGAAGATCATGCTTACTCTTTTTGAAACACCTGATGGTACTTCTCTTCAACGGAGATCTTGATTTTGACATTTTTTCTTGTAAAGTTTTTATTTTTAGATCTCAAGGTTGATAACTGGTAAAAGTTTAAGAGTAGGTTGATCTTCATATTTAAAATTAATATGCATGGTCGTAACATAACCAACATATTATCACTAAAAGGGATTCAAACAGAAGGTTTCTAGGCTAACAATATCAGTTTCGCTACAATAGGGCTGGGTATCGATTACCAAATTGAGATCGATTATCGAAGGCAGGCTACCGATCAATAATCGATTAATAATCAAAATATTTTAATTGGGAAATCTTCTAATCATGTTCGTGTACGTTTTTATACCTGAATGTTTGTTATTTATCAATATCTGGAAAACAAATGAAACTGTAATTTCTAGAATTTTGTATAATCATCATGATAAAATTGGTTGTGACTTGTCTGATAATTGTGTAACATATAATGATATTACGTAGCGTCGATAATCGATTATTTCAATTATTTAACCCAGTCCTCACAATAACTATTCATTCTATCTCCAACTAAAGTAGATTAGGTATGTGCATTTATTCGTTTGACCCTAAACAAGCCTAGATATCTTTTGGTAGCTGGAACTTATCTGCATTCATGACTAGCCATTCTCCATAATATCTTAACATAAAACTAAACGTAAAAAAATGATCTTTTTATGATCAGAACAATTTTATGGTCACTTTATTAAATCAAAAATGTTCCTATGCTCAAAAAAAAACGATCACTCTACCCTTGTTTTTATTTCTGTAGACCAACAACCAAGTAAAGTTGTTTATTTTTTTTTAGGTAACCAGCTTATTAAAGGTTTTTTTTCTTTCTTTTTAAATCCAATATCTTATCCAACGAACTTTGACCTGGTTTATAATGCAGATTTAAAGTTTATTCTGAAATTCTACACACAAAATACATAAATGAAATATATATGCAAACATTTTATTAATTTTTTGCTAAAAATTAAAAAAATTACTAGGGTTAGGGTTATTTTAATAATTTTTTGCTAAAATTCAAAAATTTACTAAAATGATTTAAGTGAGAATTCTTCATTTTTTTCATCAATTTCAACAAATACATCAACTAATACATCGGGCACTTATTCACTTTCTGTTTTTTAAATTTTTATTTTTTATGTTGTGTATTTGTTGAATTAATTCCAATAGCTGTTTTAATAATAGTTATTCTAATAAGACACATAAAGATTTTATTTACATTAAAACAAAACACAAGACAATGTTATGGAATATAACACACTTCTTAAATACAGTTAGGAACATAACGTTTCAACACAAGATACACATGTTGTCATCAGATGTATATGGAATATAACACACTTCTTTAATAAATGTCATTACATCTGATGACGACATGTGTATCTTGTGTTGAAACGTTATGTGCCTAACTGTATTAAAGAAGTGTGTTATATTCCATAATATTGTCTTATGTTTTGTTATATGTGCTCCTTGCCTCTATATCTCGTTCAAATCTTATATTTACATAAATCTAAATCTCTGGTTTCATTCAATTGAATAAAAAAAATAGCCTCATTGGGATATAACTATTTCAATAATAAAACACCTGATGGTAATACTCTTTGGAGTAGTCCACTATAATACAACTATTACTCTAGATTTTAAAAACACCTGATGGTAATACTCTTTGGAGTAGTTCACTATAATACAACTATTACTCTCGATTTTGCCATGTTTGAATGCGATTTTGATTAAACGAATTGTTTAGCTTGTCAGATTTTTATTCAGACTTCTTTTGAATCCCTATTGGAATATATTTTAGAAATTAGAAATGAATATATTAGAAACGGAATGAATATATTAGAAATGAAATGAATATATTATAAATGAAATGAATATATTAGAAATTAGAAATGAATATATTAGAAATTAGAAATGAATATATTAGAAATGAAATGAATATATTAGAAATTAGAAATGAATATTTTAGAAATTAGAAATGAATATATTAGAAATTAGAAATGAATATTTTAGAAATTAGAAATGAATATATTAGAAATTAGAAATGAATATTTTAGAAATTAGAAATGAATATATTAGAAATTAGAAATGAATATATTAGAAATTAATATTTTAGAAATTAGAAATGAATATATTAGAAATGAAATGAATATTTTAGAAATGAAATGAATATATTAGAAATCAGAAATGAATATAATAGAAATGAAATGATTATATTAGAAATTAGAAATGAATATATTAGAAATTAGAAACGAATATATTAGAAATTAGAAATGAATATTTTAGAAATTAGAAATGAATATATTAGAAATTAGAAATGAATATTTTAGAAATTAGAAATGAATATATTAGAAATTAGAAATGAATATATTAGAAATGAATATTTTAGAAATTAGAAATGAATATATTAGAAATGAAATGAATATTTTAGAAATGAAATGAATATATTAGAAATCAGAAATGAATATAATAGAAATGAAATGATTATATTAGAAATTAGAAATGAATATATTAGAAATTAGAAACGAATATATTAGATATTAGAAATAAATATTTTAGAAATTAGAAATGAATATTTTAGAAATTAGAAATGAATATATTAGAAATTAGAAATGAATATTTTAGAAATTAGAAATGAATATATTAGAAATTAGAAATGAATATTTTAGAAATTAGAAATGAATATATTAGAAATTAGAAATGAATATTTTAGAAATTAGAAATGAATATATTAGAAATTAGAAATGAATATATTAGAAATTAATATTTTAGAAATTAGAAATGAATATATTAGAAATGAAATGAATATTTTAGAAATGAAATGAATATATTAGAAATCAGAAATGAATATAATAGAAATGAAATGATTATATTAGAAATTAGAAATGAATATATTAGAAATTAGAAACGAATATATTAGAAATTAGAAATGAATATTTTAGAAATTAGAAATGAATATATTAGAAATTAGAAATGAATATTTTAGAAATTAGAAATGAATATATTAGAAATTAGAAATGAATATATTAGAAATGAATATTTTAGAAATTAGAAATGAATATATTAGAAATGAAATGAATATTTTAGAAATGAAATGAATATATTAGAAATCAGAAATGAATATAATAGAAATGAAATGATTATATTAGAAATTAGAAATGAATATATTAGAAATTAGAAACGAATATATTAGATATTAGAAATAAATATTTTAGAAATTAGAAATGAATATTTTAGAAATTAGAAATGAATATATTAGAAATTAGAAATGAATATTTTAGAAATTAGAAATGAATATATTAGAAATTAGAAATGAATATTTTAGAAATTAGAAATGAATATATTAGAAATTAGAAATGAATATATTAGAAATTAGAAATGAATATTTTAGAAATTAGAAATGAATATTTTAGAAATTAGAAATGAATATATTAGAAATGAATATTTTAGAAATTAGAAATGAATATATTAGAAATGAAATGAATATTTTAGAAATGAAATGAATATATTAGAAATCAGAAATGAATATAATAGAAATGAAATGATTATATTAGAAATTAGAAATGAATATATTAGAAAAAAGAAATGAATATATTAGAAATTAAATGAATATATTAGAAATAAGAAATAAATATTTTAGAAATGAAATTAATATAATAGAAATTAGAAATGAATATATTAGAAATTAGAAATGAATATATTAGAAATTAGAAATGAATATATTAGAAATGAAATGAATATATTAGAAATGAAATGAATATATTTTACATAAAATGAATATATTATACATAAAATGAATTTATTTTACATGAAATGAATATATTAGACATGAACAAATTATATCGGGTGGGCCCACCCGATATATGCATGGTAGATACATATGTTTATCTTTTTGTCACTATATCTTTATATTGTATTATCTATTATGCATATATGTTTATAAATGTATTGAAGAAGGGAGGGGGGGGAGGCTAGTGATGATGATAGGGAAGTAAAACTGAAACGAAATAATGTATTTTCTAGCATCATGCTTTGAAAATTTGTTGAGAAAAAAGGAAACACTGTTATGTTAGGGTGGTCGTTCCCTACCTCCCTACTTAGTTCAACCTACTCCAACCCCCTTCCTACCCCTTCCTACTCCACCCTTCTCCACCCCCCCTTCCTACTCCACCCTTCTCCACCCTTCTCCGTCCCCTCCCTACTCCACCCTACTTAACCTTAATAATGTGGGGATTCTTACCGTAGCTATGGGTGTAGGCACAAAAAATAAGAATATGTGATATGCGATTAGAATTAAAATTATTTTTGTTACCTATACCACTATTTTATGGTTGGCTTTATTTTTTAAAAATGTAACTAAAATATAATCAAAATTTTAGAAATACAATTATTTGTGTCCGTGTCTCGTTCCTTAATCCAAGGCCTGGATAATTGATACCGATTGCCTAGTGCAGTGCCTCATGATGTCTGTTCGCCTGATTGCATTTTCGGCGATCTAGTTTTCAACTTCGCCAGTTCAATTAAAAACTGCCGCCCAGTAACAATTCCTTAGACGAGGCACTGGCCTAGTGCTATAAATCAGACCCTATCAAGTTCGCGAAGTAACATGATATCGTGGCTGTATATTACGTTAGAGAAAGTGGATAGGGCTAAATTTGACAGGCTAGAGATGTGTCAATCAAATGAAAAAATTCTAAAATCATTTTTAAGTATTATTAATAATTTTCTGTTAAGTTTCAAATCAACCTGGTGAAGGTGAAGGTACCAAAATGCAACAATGAAAATTGTATCTAGATCGCAGAGCATCTCTAGAAGTGGAAGTGAAAATTTTCAACATCCAACTCTCAAAGGATAGGGAATGCTTACTCTTTCTGCTACTCGCACACTGTCTTCATTGACTTATCATAGCTGTAGGGCAGGGGTTCCCAGATGATTTATGAATTTTGGCCACGGTTTGAAAAAGGTTGGGAACTTCTGGTGTAGGGAGTCTGCAAACCTCTTGGTCTTTCCTGGCGCCTCATTCAGAGTTGTAATATAATATCAGAATTTCTGAGGTTAATCAATTTGTAATTTGGAGAATTTTGATATTTTCCGTAGTAAATGTCTGCAGCTAACTCAACAAATTCAATTTCCTCTTTCAATAATTCGTTAATTTTTTGTTTTTGTTTAAAAGTTATTTTCTTATTTTTGCTTTATTTTAGTTTTTGTGTAAAAAATAAATTTTCATTTTTGTATTTGTACAACATACTTTGTTTTAGTCAAGGGCCAGCCTCTTTATTTAGTTTATGTATAAATATCAACATCTTTATCAGAGAAACGGGATGTGAATGAATACCAGACTACTATTTCTTTCTATTTTCAAGGACGGAGCCAAGAAAATTCAAATCGTAAAAATACGACGTGGAGCTGATTTTAATTACTGGAAACGAACACTTAAACTTTTTATTACAAAAGAAAATGAGAAGAAAGCAAAAGAAAAACAACCAGACAATCTGATTGAAAGGTAATTACAGATTATTTATTATCTCAATTCTGGTCTCTATATAGAGGTATTTGATTATCTTAATCTTAACTCTTATAGAGGTATTGGATTATCTTGGTACTGGTCTCTATATAGAGGTATTTTATTACCTTAATTATGGCCTCTTTGTAGATGTATTTTATTACCTTAATGATGACCTCTATATAGAGGTACTGGGTTATCTTGGTATTGGTCTCTATATAGAGGTATTTTATTATCTTGTACTGGTCTCTATATAGAGGTGTTTTATAATCCTAATCTTAACCCTGGCCTCTATATAGAGGTATTTGATTATCGCAACACTGGCCTTTATCTAGAAGTATTGGGTTATCTTGGTACTGGTCTCCCCATATAGGTGCAGAAAAGTAGGACGCAAAACTCCATTAATTTCATTTCATTTTGGTCTCTATATAGAGGTATTTTATTATCTCAACTCTGGCTTCTATTCTCAACCCTGGTCTCTATATAGAGGTACTTTATTATCTTACCTCTGGCACTGGTCTTCATATAGAGGTATTTGATTATCTAGACCCTGGTCTTTATATAGAGTTGTTTTATAATCCTAATCTTAACCCTGGCCTCTTTTAGACGTAAAACTCCATTCATTTCATTTCATTTTGGTCTCTATATAGAGGTACTTTATTATCTTACCTCTGGCACTGGTCTTCATATACAGGTATTTGATTATCTAGACCCTGGTCTTTATATAGAGTTATTGGATTATCTCAGAACTGATCTTTATCTAGATGTATTTGATTATCTCAACTCTGGTCTCTATATAGAGGTATTGGATTATCTTAACTCTGGTCTCTATCTAGAGGTATTTTATTATCTTAACTCTGGTCTCTATCTAGAGGTATTTGACGATCTCAACTTTGGTCTTTATCAAGAGGTATTTGAATATCTCAACTCTGGTCTGGAGTTTGAGGCAATTTATATTATCTGAGCTCTTATCTTATCAAGGGGTGTTTGATTATCTCAACTCTGAGAGTTTAACTATGTATCATCTGTAGATAGAGGCTTTTATTATCATAACTCTGGTCTTTATCCAGAGGTATTTTATAATCTTAACTATGTTTCAGTGTAAACGTGTTACTAGATGATATGAGTAACCAGAAACAACAGAATAAAAGGATGAATGATAGAATAGTAACCTTAGAACGAGGTGTTACTTCATGTTGTCTTATGTTAGAAGAAATTAAACACATACTCAATAAAAAAGGTAGGTTACTCTGTCAAATAGCCTAATTAAAGGGATTGTAAAGTGGTTTTCTAAACTTTGTATGTGCATCGAGGACACTGATAGAATCAATTTTCACCATTCAAATTTCCATTCCGATGTCTGTGGTTCTTGCAATTCCACTTCAACTAACACGTTTTAAGACGTGACCCCCACTGATCTGCAAAGATATCAATAGTATCTTCCGGTAGATCAATGGGGGGTGATGTCATAAAAGGCGTTAGTTTAAGTGGAATTGCAAGAACCTCAGACATTGGAATGGCGTCTTTTAATATATCTCCAAACTCTGTATTTTTTGCTGGATTGTAGGCACTCTGGAACAAAATCATCCTATGGCGCCACAGATCAGTCTTTTTTGCTGGATTGTAGGCGCTCTGGAACAAAATCATCCTATGGCGCCACAGATCAGTCTTTTTTGCTGGATTGTAGGCACTCTGGAACAAAATCATCCTATGGCGCCACGGAGCAGTCTTTTTTGATGGATTGTAGGCACTCTGGAACAAAATCATCCTATGGCGCCACAGATCAGTCTTTTTTGCTGGATTGTAGGCACTCTGGAACAAAATCATCCTATGGCGCCACGGAGCAGTCTTTTTTGATGGATTGTAGGCACTCTGGAACAAAATCATCCTATGGCGCCACGGATCAGTCTTTTTTGATGGATTGTAGATGCTCTGGAACAAAATCATCCTATGGCGCCACAGATCAGTCTTTTTTGCTGGATTGTAGGCACTCTGGAACAAAATCATCCTATTGCGCCACAGATCAGTCTTTTTTGCTGGTTGTAGGTGGTCTACACTGAGTAACAACATGTTTCAGGTTCTGTTTTAATATTTTTAATATTTATGAATTATATTATATTATTTTAATTATTTTAGATTCTAAAACAACTGTAGTGTCGCTACGTACCTTAGTACATTTCTCAGCTCGACAATCTCCCTACCCTGGTACCAGAATTCAACGATTTCCTGTCTTTGATAAATATGTACCATGGGAAGTAAGTCCTATTTTTTTTTCCGGCTGACATGGAAAAAGCGTCTAGTCATTCGGATGGGACAATAATCCAAGGTCCCGTGTGCTATTGGCTGTGCATTTTAAAGATCCCTCGACAGTTGGAAATCGAAAATAAGAGCAGGCTAATGCCGCTGTCCTGGCAGAATCTCCCACATTGCACATTGCATGGCGTTTGCCCGTCCTCAATTAGCCCACATAGGTGCAGAAAAGCAGGACGTAAAACTCCCTTCATTTCATTTTTTTTCCTATTTTTTTCCATTTCCGGTTTTTGCAGATAGAGCTGCTAATATTTTCAACAAAATCTATTTTGAAAATAATGTTTAGATACATATACAAAATTGCCAAAAATGTTAACCAATAGGTAAGGTACACTATGATTTGATATATTTTAGGTGGAATATATCACCTATGATCCTTCCCTCTATACACGACCAGTTAAAGAATTCAACCAGGAAATTCAAATGTTTGTTGATCCAGATATATTAGCGTAAGTAAAGTCTTGTATTTTTGTTAGAGAATTGAACATTCTATAGGTAGAAATATAATAGGACTGGATGTTAACTTGGCTGATTGCCAAATATAGTATGCTGCGCATGCGTGGACTGGAGGTCCGTGCAAATGTATTTTGATGTATGTGCGTTTGTCACCGGCGTGGGACCTAGTCGGTTCATCATGTATATGTTTCATCATATGTAAATAAATTCTTAAATATCATCATCCAGTTTTCACTGGAAGTCATCGTTCATTGTACTTTTGTTTCAATTTATGGTTGACCTGGTTTCTGCTTTAGTGACAAGTTGACTCTAAGTAATACTGTGGCAGAGAGACTGGATGTTCCAGTCTACTTAGATCTCTTTTAACATGCCTTTTAAATTATAAGACTTTTTTTCAGAAACCGAAAGTTAATTGAGTTCCCAAAATTCAATGCATGGGTGTCAATCAGGAATCTTGTGTTATTTTTGTAGCATCACATCAAACCAAGTACAACCACAGGAAGTTGTCTGTCCTCTCTTGATTGCTACTCATTGCTCTTGACACGTCACTTGTTTCCTGTCCTTCATACTAGCTGGCTGGTCATCACTTCTCTCTCTCTTCATGTATTCATAATAAAACGTAAATGGTACATCAGTAGTTATTAGTGGCCTCATAGATCATAACAATTTTTCCCTACCTTACAGTTCTATGATTCTATACTAGAAAAAAGTATTATAAGATAGACTTGAAGACAGTCGATAAGCAGGTTATGCTTGACACATGTGTTGAATACTGGTGACACTATTAACTTCCGGTTTCTGCAAGAAGCATAAAGTTGCAACAAGTGTCTTAGGGTGGGTTTGTTTTGCGGCAAGCCCAACTTGCCGCACCGTGCCCAACTCCAGAAAAACTAGGCAGAGTTAGGGTTAGGTTGGGTTTGGGTTGCTTAATCTAAATAACCCTAACAAATGGTCATTCCGGATTTTTTCAGAAACCTTTAGTTTCGTTTTACAAGTCGTTTTTGTGCAGTTGGGCACGATACAAAACGAACCCACCGGTTACAATGGGCCATCTCTATCACAAAAACAGCTTGTCTGGATTCGTTCAAATCCACTCTATTACGCGTCACGTGGGTAATTCGGATTCTCCATTTTCTCCAGTCAAAAGATCGGCTATCACATGATCACATGATTAGTTTAGTTCCGAAGTTGATGGAGTGGGAGCCTAATCATACCTTCGTCAATGTTCCAGACGACTAACATTATAATAAAGAAACCAAGTACTAACGATCCGAACCGCAAAACGAAACTCGAAATCCTAAAGGACATTTTGACGAAACATAGGTAACAGCTTATTACAGTCTAGGGCTGGACTATCTTTATGACTGTGGCCATCTTTGATCTCCGGTCGTACTCTATTTCCAATTTCCACTTGATACTTCAACCATAGAAATCTAGATAGGGAATAATAACACAAGATTTATGCTTGGCACGCATGCGTTGAATTGAAGATATGCCCATAACTTCCGGTTTCTGAAGAAGTTATTTAAGAATTAAACGTTGTTTTCATTAGCATTATTGGTGTGTAAACGCAATAGATCACGTGACAAACTGAATAAATGACTAAGTCATTTATGTATGTTTGTGGCGTGATCTATTGCGTTTACACACCAATAATGCTAATGAGACCAACGTTTAATTCTTATATTTATATTCAGATACTTTTTTTAATCAAATTTTGACTTTTTCATATGATGATTTGCTTGAATTTGCCTCAAATCTTAGATTACGTCATTGTTGTTCTAAGACGACGTCATAGAGTCACGTGACAAACTAGCGTTCATCGAAAAATGAACGCCAGTTTTCTAAACTGGTTCATTGAAGGAAGTGATAATAGAAATGTAAATATATTAATTTAAAAGCCATGATAAACGTGATTTAATTCGAACGGAACATCCAGTCTCTCTGTCACAGTATAACTTAGTCAACTAGTCCTAGAGGAGAAACTAGGTCAACCATAAATTGAAACAGAAGTTCAGTTAAGACTTCCAGTCTTATACATTTCTATGCTTCAACGGACAATCTTGACAGTTGTAATAAACTCAGCCTAACATCATCTGATTTGTTTATTTTATTAGAATTAAGAAAGAGAAGGAAGAAAGAAAGAAATTAAAACCAGATGAATTAGAAGAAATTGAGGAAGCACCTGAATTTAATCCTTGGTGGAATTCTCATTGTTCCGTAGATGTTAATGGTGAACATATTGAGATAGATAGATGTTCGTATATACACGAAAATGATCAGCCATATAGATATAAGATTGATAAGAGCGGCCTTCCAAAGTAAGTATTTAGCCATATAGATATAAGATTGATAAGAGCGGCCTTCCAAAGTAAGTATTTAGCCATATAGATATAAGATTGATAAGAGCGGCCTTCCAAAGTAAGTATTTAGCCATATAGATATAAGATTGATAAGAGTGGTCTTGCAAAGTAAGTATTTAGCCATATAGATATAAGATTGATAAGAGCGGCCTTCCAAAGTAAGTATTTAGCCATATAGATATAAGATTGATAAGAGCGGCCTTCCAAAGTAAGTATTTAGCCATCTAGATATAAGATTGATAAGAGCGGCCTTCCAAAGTAAGTATTTAGCCTTCCAAAGTAAGTATTTAGCCTTCCGAAGTAAGTATTTAGCCATATAGATATAAGATTGATAAGAGCGGCCTTCCAAAGTAAGTATTTAGCCATATAGATATAAGATTGATAAGAGCGGCCTTCCAAAGTAAGTATTTAGCCATATAGATATAAGATTGATAAGAGTGGTCTTGCAAAGTAAGTATTTAGCCATATAGATATAAGATTGATAAGAGCGGCCTTCCAAAGTAAGTATTTAGCCATATAGATATAAGATTGATAAGAGCGGCCTTCCAAAGTAAGTATTTAGCCATATAGATATAAGATTGATAAGAGCGGCCTTCCAAAGTAAGTATTTAGCCATATAGATATAAGATTGATAAGAGTGGTCTTGCAAAGTAAGTATTTAGCCATATAGATATAAGATTGATAAGAGCGGCCTTCCAAAGTAAGTATTTAGCCATATAGATATAAGATTGATAAGAGCGGCCTTCCAAAGTAAGTATTTAGCCATCTAGATATAAGATTGATAAGAGCGGCCTTCCAAAGTAAGTATTTAGCCTTCCAAAGTAAGTATTTAGCCTTCCAAAGTAAGTATTTAGCCTTCCAAAGTAAGTATTTAGCCTTCCAAAGTAAGTATTTAGCCTTCCAAAGTAAGTATTTAGCCATATAGATATAAGATTGATAAGAGCGGCCTTCCAAAGTAAGTATTTAGCCATATAGATATAAGATTGATAAGAGCGGCCTTCCAAAGTAAGTATTTAGCCATATAGATATAAGATTGATAAGAGTGGTCTTGCAAAGTAAGTATTTAGCCATATAGATATAAGATTGATAAGAGCGGCCTTCCAAAGTAAGTATTTAGCCATATAGATATAAGATTGATAAGAGTGGCCTTCCAAAGTAAGTATTTAGCCATACAGATATAAGATTGATAAGAGCAGCCTTCCAAAGTAAGTATTTAGCCATATAGATATAAGATTGATAAGAGCGGCCTTCCAAAGTAAGTATTTAGCCATATAGATATAAGATTGATAAGAGTGGCCTTCCAAAGTAAGTATTTAGCCATATAGATATAAGATTGATAAGAGCGGCCTTCCAAAGTAAGTATTTAGCCATATAGATATAAGATTGATAAGAGTGGCCTTCCAAAGTAAGTATTTAGCCATACAGATATAAGATTGATAAGAGCGGCCTTCCAAAGTAAGTATTTAGCCATATAGATATAAGATTGATAAGAGCGACCTTCCAAAGTAAGTATTTAGCCATATAGATATAAGATTGATAAGAGCGGCCTTCCAAAGTAAGTATTTAGCCATATAGATATAAGATTGATAAGAGTGGCCTTCCAAAGTAAGTATTTAGCCATACAGATATAAGATTGATAAGAGCGGCCTTCCAAAGTAAGTATTTAGCCATATAGATATAAGATTGATAAGAGTGGCCTTCCAAAGTAAGTATTTAGCCATATAGATATAAGATTGATAAGAGTGGTCTTGCTAAGTAAGTATTTAGCCATATAGATATAAGATTGATAAGAGCGGCCTTCCAAAGTAAGTATTTAGCCATATATATATAAGATTGATAAGAGCGACCTTCCAAAGTAAGTATTTAGCCATATAGATATAAGATTGATAAGAGCGGCCTTCCAAAGTAAGTATTTAGCTATAGATATAAGATTGATAAGAGCGGCCTTCCAAAGTAAGTATTTAGCCATATAGATATAAGATTGATAAGAGTGGTCTTGCAAAGTAAGTATTTAGCCATATAGATATAAGATTGATAAGAGCGGCCTTCCAAAGTAAGTATTTAGCCATATAGATATAAGATTGATAAGAGCGGCCTTCCAAAGTAAGTATTTAGCCATATAGATATAAGATTGATAAGAGCGGCCTTCCAAAGTAAGTATTTAGCCATATAGATATAAGATTGATAAGAGCGGCCTTCCAAAGTAAGTATTTAGCCATATAGATATAAGATTGATAAGAGTGGCCTTCCAAAGTAAGTATTTAGCCATACAGATATAAGATTGATAAGAGCGGCCTTCCAAAGTAAGTATTTAGCCATATAGATATAAGATTGATAAGAGCGGCCTTCCAAAGTAAGTATTTAGCCATACAGATATAAGATTGATAAGAGCGGCCTTCCAAAGTAAGTATTTAGCCATATAGATATAAGATTGATAAGAGTGGCCTTCCAAAGTAAGTATTTAGCCATATAGATATAAGATTGATAAGAGTGGTCTTGCAAAGTAAGTATTTAGCCATATAGATATAAGATTGATAAGAGCGGCCTTCCAAAGTAAGTATTTAGCCATATAGATATAAGATTGATAAGAGCGACCTTCCAAAGTAAGTATTTAGCCATATAGATATAAGATTGATAAGAGCGGCCTTCCAAAGTAAGTATTTAGCTATAGATATAAGATTGATAAGAGCGGCCTTCCAAAGTAAGTATTTAGCCATCTAGATATAAGATTGATAAGAGCGGCCTTCCAAAGTAAGTATTTAGCCATCTAGATACAAGATTGATAAGAGCGGCCTTCCAAAGTAAGTATTTAGTCATATAGATACAAGATTGATAAGAGCGGCCTTCCAAAGTAAGTATTTAGCCATATAGATATAAGATTGATAAGAGCGGCCTTCCAAAGTAAGTATTTAGCCATATAGATATAAGATTGATAAGAGCGGCCTTCCAAAGTAAGTATTTAGCCATATAGATATAAGATTGATAAGAGCGGCCTTCCAAAGTAAGTATTTAGCCATATAGATATAAGATTGATAAGAGCGGCCTTCCAAAGTAAGTATTTAGCCATATAGATATAAGATTGATAAGAGCGGCCTTCCAAAGTAAGTATTTAGCCATATAGATATAAGATTGATAAGAGCGGCCTTCCAAAGTAAGTATTTAGCCATACAGATATAAGATTGATAAGAGCGGCCTTCCAAAGTAAGTATTTAGCTATAGATATAAGATTGATAAGAGCGGCCTTCCAAAGTAAGTATTTAGCCATCTAGATATAAGATTGATAAGAGCGGCCTTCCAAAGTAAGTATTTAGCCATCTAGATACAAGATTGATAAGAGCGGCCTTCCAAAGTAAGTATTTAGTCATATAGATACAAGATTGATAAGAGCGGCCTTCCAAAGTAAGTATTTAGCCATATAGATATAAGATTGATAAGAGCGGCCTTCCAAAGTAAGTATTTAGCCATATAGATATAAGATTGATAAGAGCGGCCTTCCAAAGTAAGTATTTAGCCATATAGATATAAGATTGATAAGAGCGGCCTTCCAAAGTAAGTATTTAGCCATATAGATATAAGATTGATAAGAGCGGCCTTCCAAAGTAAGTATTTAGCCATATAGATATAAGATTGATAAGAGCAGCCTTCCAAAGTAAGTATTTAGCCATATAGATATAAGATTGATAAGAGCGGCCTTCCAAAGTAAGTATTTAGCCATTTGGTTGTTGTGGATGAGAGTTTGGCTTGTTTGGGGTGTAAAAGTCCGATGACCTTAAATAAGTCATAAATCATTATTCCAATCCACCCAGCTTTAAATGGGTACAGATAATCCGGTAAACATCAATGCCAAGAGATTTGGTCAAGGACCAGCTGGTTCAGATATTTCTTTCTTCTTTTTGTTTCTTTCATCTCCTGTTTTGACAACCTTTCATTTGTATTTTAAATTTTCAGAAATCCGTTTGGACGAACAGGAATGCGTGGTCGAGGTAAATTATGGAGATGGGGACCAAATCACAGAATAGCTGCCGTAGTAACACGCTGGAAACGTAAAACATCCAACATAGGTTTACGTGGTGAATTTATAACCATAGAAGATAAACGTGTTTTAGAATTTATGGTTGTCAGAAGAATCGATACGAACGAATACACCTTACCTGGGGTAGGAATTTTATATCAGAGTTTGTTCATGTCCTGGAAAATCAGGGAATGTTTATGGTAAAATCTTCAAGTACAGTGTGATGTTTCTTATAGGGTAATGTTTATGGTAAAATCACCCAGTACAGTGTGATGTTTCTTACAGGGTAATGTTTATGGTAAAATCACCCAGTACAGTGTAATGTTTCTTAAAGGGTAACGTTTATGGTAAAATCACCCAGTACAGTGTGATGTTTCTTAAAGGGTAACGTTTATGGTAAAATCACCCAGTACAGTGTGATGTTTCTTACAGGGCAATGTTTATGGTAAAATCACCCAGTACAGTGTGATGTTTCTTACAGGGAAATGTTTATGGTAAAATCACCAAGTACAGTGTGATGTTTCTTACAGGGAAATGTTTATTGTAAAATCACCCAGTACAGTGTAATGTTTCTTACAGGGTAATGTTTATGGTAATCACTCAGTACAGAGTGATGTTTCTTACAGGGTAATGTTTATGGTAAAATCACCCAATACATTGTGATGTTTCTTACAGGGAAATGTTTATGGTAAAATCACCCAGTACAGTGTGATGTTTCTTACAGGTAATGTTTATGGTAAAATCACCCAGTACAGTGTAATGTTTCTTACAGGGTAATGTTTATGGTAAAATCACCCAGTACAGTGTCTTGTTTCTTACAGGGTAATGTTTATGGTAAAATCACCCAGTACAGTGTGATGTTTCTTACAGGGTAATGTTTATGGTAAAATCACCCAGTACAGTGTAATGTTTTTTACAGGGTAATGTTTATGGTAAAATCACCCAGTACAGTGTGATGTGTGAAGAATTTATTAAAGATATGATTCCGGAGTCTAAGATAAATTGTGGTAGTGGTAGATTAGAAGAGGGCGATATGATAGATGTAGGTATCTTACCTTTGTTAAAGCGATACTACCTCTTAGAATGAACAAACTTGGTCAATAAGAGTATATATTCATCAACAGTGTCCAAAGTATACAAACAGAATCAAATAAACCCATAAAACTATGTAATCCCCTGATGAATATATACTCCTATTGTGACATAATAGGTTATTATGTCTAGGTATTAATGTACCATTTAATCATATTGATAAGTTGATACGCATCAAGGTTATTATACAATCTTATACTATAACCAATTAGCCATACTTTATCTATATAATTATTCTGTCACTAGCAACACCATCTCCCTTCCTGAAGTACTATATAAATCCCTTTTATACTGTTCATTAGCAAGTTGTACAAGTTGTACCAGGCTACAGTTCACATCACAACTGTCAACTGTACCTGGAGTTTACCTATATTAAACTATATACCAACTCAATAGTCTTATGTCTTACACTATTGACCAAGTTTAAAAATTGAATTTTTTTCTTCATTCTAAGACATAGTATCACTTTAAGTAATGAAATGATAAATTGTAATTAGTTATGGATAAAACGTAACATTATTTATTTGTTGTAATACAAAATGTTACAATACCGTCAAAACATATACACAACCAGTCCATTTTTTTTTTCAAGGGTATAAAAGTATCTTATTTTGAGGGTTGTTTGTTTGGCAAGTTACAGCAACATCCTTGAAAAAATTGGACTGGTTGTGTATATGTTTTGACTGTACCCGGATGAGCCGAAATGTCTCTGTTTATTATTGTGTAATAGAGGATAAGAAGTACATTAAGATTATGAAAACCTCATTAATGTGGGTAACCTACATAAAGATCAAGTTTTACGAATATGTTAATTGGATTGTAAAGAGGTTTTCTAGCCTTTTTGTGTGTATCAAATACATTATGAGTCTGTATATACATGATTCCTATAAATTTTAGCTTGATTTAATAATTACTGGCCCAGGTAAAGCATTTGAAAAGTTTTGTTTTATGTCAGGTTTAAATTCAATTCCACATGTCGGTGCTGATTTTATGAGGTGGACTTTTATGAAGTGACTGTGTATTATCACAAATGTCTATTACTAAAAATCCCTACAAGCAAAACAATTCTGTTTATCAAAATCTCGTCCATGAAAAAATGGGGTACAATAATTATATAGTAGTGAACTGCCCATACGAGAAGTACCATCAGGTGTTTCTAAAAGAGTAATTTTATACCAAGAAAATGTCTTTCATTTCAGTTTTTTGCCCAATTTGCCACTGTCTCCCAGTCAGCTGGTAATAGAGGATCAAGCGGAGATAAATCAGCCAATGGTTACACAGCATCTGTTTTATATCGAGGTTATATTGATGATCCATCAAACACGGACAACGCCTGGAGAGAATCTATAGTCTGGAATTTTCATTACAGTAAATCAGATGTTTTTGATGAAAAAATTGCTGATGTAAGTTTTTTTTATTTTTACGAGTGGTGTGAGGAGGGGTGGTGAGTCACGGAAACACTGGTTTAAAGTTAAAGACGCACAGGCTTCATTTCACGGGTCGATTTTTCCAAGTCTCAGAAACGGGGATATTTTAGCTCAGCAATTTAGTACTGGTTATCACAACTCACCATGGAAATTTGAGCCTTCAAATCCATGTGCATCCATAATTATTAGCATTTGAAAGTTATAATGACCTACTACACATTAGCGATACTATGCAATATATAGAAAAGTCATCTATAAAAATAGAAGGAGAAATGTCTAATTTAAGATATATTAGAAGGAAATATGCAATTTTCGTGCATTTCTAGTGTCTCTGAAGGATACTTAAATATATTCAAGACCCAAATCAACCAATAAAAAAGAAGACTGATAAATAATATTGATTGATGGGTGATTCAAAGCCTGATCTTTGATCTGACAATCCAAATTCTGTCTAACAGATAAATCGGGTGAGTACAAAACGAAGACCCAGGTACAAAACGAAGACCCAACTAGGTACAAAACGAAGACCCAGGTACAAAACGAAGACCCAACTAGGTACAAAACGAAGACCCAGCTAGGTACAAAACGAAGACCCAGGTACAAAACGAAGACCCAGGTGACCAACTATGTTTACACACCAATAACGAAAGTGAGACCAACGTTTAATTCTTATATTAAACGTTGGTCTCACTCTCATTATTGGTTTCAGTGGAGGGAGGGTTTGAATCTCCCAAATGTACAGGACTAGGATGGAACAAATACTTTATTGAGAAAATGGGATTAAGGGTCTGGATTCAGGTTTTTCTTCTGTTGTGATCTGAAAGTAGACAAAATAAGAACGAGTGGTATAGTATCTGCTAATTAATGGTTAGTTTTAGTTTGCTATGAACCAGATTGTCATAAAAGTTCTGATTTTTTGAGTAGGCAACTATCATTTTCTGCTTATAAACATGGGGAAATTTCTCTTGAAGACTCTTGTAGTGGGTATGAACTATCTTGCTTGCTCGATTACTGGTTGTATTAAACGGGACAACAAAGGGTGCTATGCCTGCATAATGATGAATATTGAGTCCTATAGGTCTTGCTGTATTCAATGTCTCAATCCAATAGGCTTCTCCAGATTGTCGGTATTTGGTGGTTTCATCTTCCGGTAAATCAATTTCTATACGTTCAATTGGGGTTAGGGTGAGATCGTTTATTGAATGGTCATCGAGGTAGAAATGATTAGAAACAGGCTTGTCTTTCTTTAATTTTATATCTGATCTATGAGCATTGAAACGAGTGCGTAAATTATTCTTAGTTTCTCCAACATATTGTTTGGGGCATTTCTTACATGAAATTAAATGAATTACATTTGAGCTATCACATGATAAATGCTCCTGGATCGGATACCTTTTATTAGAAAAGCTACTCGTAAAATAATGAGTTTCAGATACAAAGGGACACGTTTTGCATCTACTTGACATGGAACACTTCTTAAACCTGGAGGAACTTCGGCAAAGAGTCTAGTTTTCGCTGCTATTTGCGCTAAAGTAGAGTTTGTTATGTTTCGTAAAAATCGTTTTGAGTATCCACGGTTTTTCAGTTTTGAGAAAACAATTGTACAGGCTTGGTTGAAATCAGAGGATCTTGTGCAAATTCGATGAAATCGTAAAACTTGTGATTTAATTATACCGGAAAAGGTATGTTTTGGGTGAAATGAGCTTTTGTGCAGGAGTTGATGAGTATCAGTTTCTTTGAAATATACCTTAATGTCTAGTTTATTGGTTTCTGCTATGGAATCTCCTTTGAAAACAGTGGTATCGAGAAAACGAAGACCCAGGTGACCAACTATGTTTACGCACCAATAACGAAAGTGAGACCAACGTTTAATTCTTATATTAAACGTTGGTCTCACTCTCATTATTGGTGTGTGAATTCAACGTTGGTCTCACTAGCATTATTGGTGTGTAAACGGAGTTGATCACGTGAAAAACTGAATAAATCACAAAGTCATTTAGGCCTATGTATGTCTGTAGAGTGATCAACTATGTTTAAACACCAATAATGCTAGTGTCACACCAATCGTCTCACTATCTTTATTAGTGTGTAAACGTAGCTGGTCACGTGACAAACTGAATAAATGACGAAGTCATTTACGAACGAACGCTTAATTCTTAAATAAACAGGTATTTTGCCTACTCAACAGATGAATGTATTGCTTCCTATCCCAGTTAAAAATTTTCAGCCAATGCCAAAGAATCTGTTTTGTTTACATTGGGACCTAAAAGTTGATTAATTATCTTTCTTGGATATATTTCTTGCTGGAATGGCCTCACATGTACGCAAATCAATCCTAATTTTCAAAATTTTCCTGCATGAGAGATTACGCCCCCCCCCCCCCACAGACCCTTCCCATATTCCCTTAAATGATATTCTAGGTGGACCAAAGACTAAAAATGTTTCATCAAATGAATCTAATCTGACCATCAACAAGATTTTTGGCTGGAATGGCCTCGAATGCACACAAATCAATCTTAATTTTCACAATTTTCAAAAATACGAGCGCCAATCGATTTGGTATATTTGGCGCCTACGGCACCTGTTTGATAATTCTCTGTACCCAGGATGCGTCGACATGATTCAGGTTCAATCTGAGAGAACATCATTTGTTCTGCCCCCCTCACAGTAATTGATGCCGATGCCCCCTCCCCCTCCCTAGGCATGCAGGCTGGCTACGGGCCTGGCCCCTCTAGATTTCGATGCCTGGCAGTGGGGGTGGTAAAGATGTGCTTTGAAATAGTTTGAATGAACATGCCTGAGCTGAAGTTTCTTAATGCAGATTGATTTATTACAAATGATAATGTAGTATAGTCAATCAGATGCCATGTCTGCATTCAACTCATACCTCAAGAGCTCAATGTGTGATGGTGACAGTCTTTGCCTAATGCCATCTGGAATGCTCAGGAATTCCTTTGTGAAGTAGCTGAATCGCTGTATGATACATGATGACCTAACACAGTAGAATTTCACAGTATATTTTCGATTGCATTTGCGAATGTTGGGCTCTTCCTTGGTAGTATACGCCCCTCTCTCCTTGTGAGAAAGAACAATATCATAGGGGCGAATCATCCGCAATCTAGGAAATTCCTGTGAGCACTGACGACATTCGGTTGCCTTACAGAGAATTATCAAACAGGTGCCGTAGGCGCCACATATACCAGATCGATTGGCGCTCGTATTTTTGAAAATTGTGAAAATTAGGATTGATTTGTGTGCATTCGAGGCCATTCCAGCCAAAAATCTTGTTGATGGTCAGATTAGATTCATTTGATGTAACATTTTTAGTGTTTGGTCCACCTAGAATATCATTTAAGGGACTATATGGCTGGAAATTATTAACTGGGATAGGAAGCAATACATTCATCTGTCGAGTAGGCAAAATACCTGTTTATTTAAGAATTAAGCGTTCGTTCGTAAATGACTTCGTCATTTATTCAGTTTGTCACGTGACTAGCTACGTTTACACACTAATAAAGATAGTGAGACGATTGGTGTGACACTAGCATTATTGGTGTTTAAACATAGTTGATCACTCTACAGACATACATAGGCCTAAATGACTTTGTGATTTATTCAGTTTTTCACGTGATCAACTCCGTTTACACACCAATAATGCTAGTGAGACCAACGTTGAATTCACACACCAATAATGAGAGTGAGACCAACGTTTAATATAAGAATTAAACGTTGGTCTCACTTTCGTTATTGGTGTGTAAACATAGTTGGTCACCTGGGTCTTCGTTTTGTACCTAGTTGGGTCTTCGTTTTGTACCTGGGTCTTCGTTTTGTACCTGGGTCTTCGTTTTGTACCTAGTTGGGTCTTCGTTTTGTACCTGGGTCTGCGTTTTGTACCTAGTTGGGTCTTCGTTTTGTACCTGGGTCTGCGTTTTGTACCTAGTTGGGTCTTCGTTTTGTACCTGGGTCTGCGTTTTGTACCTAGTTGGGTCTTCGTTTTGTACCTGGGTCTTCGTTTTGTACCTAGTTGGGTCTTCGTTTTGTACCTGGGTCTTCGTTTTGTACCTGGGTCTTTGGTCTTTGGTCTTCGGTCTTCGTTTTGTACTCACCCAGATAAATCTACTTTGTTATTTCTTTCATTATTGGTCATTGCAACTCTTTTTATTTCCGTCTTTCGATCTATTCTGTAACAGGTATTTTATTTCCAAATACCGAAAAAAAAGAACTTTCGCTGTTATCATATACCGGCAGTTAAATTCTATATTATTTCATGCTTATTATCGGGGGCGGATCCAAGAGGGGGCTACCCTGACTTGAGCCCCCCCCCCTTTTTTTTTGCAAACCAACTGATGTAAGATCCGTCTAAATATTTGCCGGTTTCGCAGTGCCGTTAAATTTGAAGCATGTTAGTTTTCAGAGCCCCCTCGCCCTCCCCCACCTCTCTCTAAATCTTGGATTCACCCCTAGGTATTTTTGTGACATATTAACATAAGCTTTGTTCTTTTTTTCTAATCCAATTTTGTAAAATGTTGTAATTATCATTATTGTATCCTCTTAAATAAATATTGTTTAAATCAATGTCACGATACACTAGATATAAAACTTACGATGTGTTCAGAACGTATATAAAAAACATTCAGGTTCAAAAACGTAATATATATATAGAAAAAGAAGTACTTGCTTTACTCACGGTAAAATATATAAGAAACCAGGGTTGTCTTCTATTTTTGGTAAAATGAAACACATTATGTAATTATTTTCGAGTGATCAAGTTGTTATTTAATCCATATTTATATACATTATCTTAGCATGCTTTCAGCTCAATAGCTTCTTCAGAGATGTATATATATAGAATAGAAAACAAACTGCTATCTCGTAGTAAATCTCATTTTACTCCATTAAGTACTTTATATCTATATCTTTTATAGTTTTGTTTAATGGAATTGTTAAATCGATACAACGTCTTAGAATGAACAAAACAATTCAGTTCTCAAACTTGGTCAATCAGAGTATATATTCATCAACGATGTCCAAAGTATACTAACAGAATGCAAAAAAACAAATGAAACTATGTAAATTTCCATATGATAACAGGTTATAATTGATAAACGCCTTAAATTTCATTAAGGGTTTTTCAATTATTGTATATAAACATTGTTTTTCTGTATTTATCAGATTATTTAGGTAATCTGTTTTATAGTTATGACACCAGGCAAGTCCCTTAATGAATATAAACTCATATTGACCAAATTTGAGAATTTAGATTTGTTGGTCATTCTAAGAGATTGTATTCCTTTAATTATAGTTTTGTTTAATGGAAATGTTAATCATAGTTTTTTTTTAAATTTCAGAAAGAAAATGTATGGAAGGAAGTCTCATCATATACTCATCTCTATGGTAACCAGGATAGTATCGTTAAAGAGGCAGCCAAACTTCACGATGCCTATTTTTAGGTTTTCAACCGTTTTTATCCGTTTGACTATTTAATTTATAAAGTGCACATTTATGGGTCAGTGGAGTGGTTTTCATTTTGACAGTGGACAAAGATTGGGGTAGTGGTTTTCATTTTGACAGTGGACAAAGATTGGGGTAGTGGTTTTCATTTTGACAGTGGACAAAGATTGGGGTAGTGTTTTTCATTTTGACAGTGGACAGTGGACAAAGATTGGGGAAGTGTTTTTCATTTTGACAGTGGACAAAGATTGGGGTAGTGTTTTTCATTTTGACAGTGGACAAAGATTGGGGTAGTGTTTTTCATTTTGACAGTGGACAAAGATTAGGGTAGTGTTTTTCATTTTGACAGTGGACAAAGATTAGGGTAGTGTTTTTCATTTTGACAGTGGACAAAGATTGGGGTAGTGTTTTTCATTTTGACAGTGGACAAAGATTAGGGTAGTGTTTTTCATTTTGACAGTGGACAAAGATTGAGGTAGTGGTTTTCATTTTGACAGTGGACAAAGATTAGGGTAGTGTTTTTCAATTTAACAGTGGACAAAGATTAGGGTAGTGTTTTTCATTTTGACAGTGGACAAAGATTAGGGTAGTGTTTTTCATTTTGACAGTGGACAAAGATTGAGGTAGTGTTTTTCATTTTGACAGTGGACAAAGATTGGGGTAGTGTTTTTCATTTTGACAGTGGACAAAGATTAGGGTAGTGTTTTTCATTTTGACAGTGGACAAAGATTGAGGTAGTGGTTTTCATTTTGACAGTGGACAAAGATTAGGGTAGTGTTTTTCATTTTGACAGTGGACAAAGATTAGGGTAGTGTTTTTCATTTTGACAGTGGACAAAGATTGGGGTAGTGTTTTTCATTTTGACAGTGGACAAAGATTGGGTTAGTGGTTTTCATTTTGACAGTGGACAAAGATTAGGGTAGTGTTTTTCATTTTGACAGTGGACAAAGATTGAGGTAGTGTTTCTCATTTTGACAGTGGACAAAGATTGAGGTAGTGTTTTTCATTTTGACAGTGGACAAAGATTGGGTTAGTGTTTTTCATTTTGACAGTGGACAAAGATTGGGGTAGTGTTTTTCATTTTGACAGTGGACAAAGATTAGGTAGTGTTTTTCATTTTGACTGTGGACAAAGATTGGGGTAGTGTTTTTCATTTTGACTGTGGACATAGATTGGGTAGTGTTTTTCATTTTGACAGTGGACAAAGATTGGGGTAGTGTTTTTCATTTTGACAGTGGACAAAGATTGGGGTAGTGTTTTTCATTTTGACTGTGGACAAAGATTGGGTTAGTGTTTTTCATTTTGACAGTGGACAAAGATTGGGGTAGTGTTTTTCATTTTGACAGTGGACAAAGATTGGGTAGTGTTTTTCATTTTGACAGTGGACAAAGATTGGGGTAGTGTTTTTCATTTTGACAGTGGACAAAGATTGGGTAGTGTTTTTCATTTTGACAGTGAACAAAGATTAGGGTAGTGTTTTTCATTTTGACAGTGGACAAAGATTGGGTAGTGTTTTTTTCATTTTGACTGTGGACAAAGATTGGGGTAGTGTTTTTCATTTTGACAGTGGACAAAGATTGGGGTAGTGGTTTTCATTTTGACAGTGGACAAAGATTGGGGTAGTGTTTTTCATTTTGACAGTGGACAAAGATTAGGGTAGTGTTTTTCATTTTGACAGTGGACAAAGATTGAGGTAGTGTTTTTCATTTTGACAGTGGACAAAGATTGGGGTAGTGTTTCTCATTTTGACAGTGGACAAAGATTGGGGTAGTGTTTTTCTATTGTGAAAGTGACCATGTTTGAAAGGGGGAGGGGGACAGGGTAGTGATATGAGTACCGTTTTGAGAATCAGGAATTTTATAACCGGAGATTGAAACCAGGAAAAGTTTTAATTTCAATTGAAATAGTACTCTCTAGTAGAATCTAATAGAGTCTCTACTCATACCTGTTGTTTGTGTTTTTCAAAAAACTAGTTCCATGCAAAATTTTCCCTCATTGCACACTACATAAGCTCCAGCTGTCTCATGTTGATTGCGTTCACCAACTTAATTAATTCAGATATTCTAGAATAAAACGTCTTTTTTTCTACCAAAAATAAAGAAGACAAGTTGTAATTTACTTCAAATATATTATTTATTGTGTGATATCTTTAATAGGCGTATTGGATAACAGAAACAGATCATGCTTACTCTTTTACAAACACCTGATGGTACTTCTCATATGGGAAGTTTACTACTATATAATTATTACTCTTGATTTTGAAACACCTGATGGTACTTCTCGTATGGGAAGTTTACTACTATATAACTATTGTACCAGATTTTGTCATGCTCTGGATGAGATTTTTGATTAACAGAATTGTTTTGCTTGTACGTATTTTTATTAATATAATAAACTTGTCTTATCTTATCTGTTGATTGTCTTTAGATTTTTCTTTTGACTTTGATGTATCTACTAAATACATGAAGATTTATTTTATTTTTATGCAACTTTTGTAAATTTTATAAGACTATAATAATGTACATTGTTGTCTCAGGTATACTGTATATAGATTTTATAAAATTGTCATTTTGAACTTGTCATTGTTTATTTTGCCTTATACTGAAAAGAATGAACATTATTTTGGTTGAAAAGTTATGTTTGTAAACCTTGATTGCAAGGGTATGGATTTAGGGGAGAGAGGTTGTAACATTGCAAAAAATCAATGTTACGAAAGCACAGGCACAGGACATATAATATTACAGTTCTTGCGGATAACAAATTGTGTGTTAATAAAAAACAGAAATAACATTCTGTCATCTGCTATCTTCTTGTCTGGATTTAGGGAGGGAGACATGGGGAATGGGAATGCATCCCCCACTTGAACACATTGTACCCAAAAGTTTTCAGACTGATTTCCATGCTCTGTTCTCTGTAATATTCTCTTTCACAGCGCTCACTTCTTGACAACGGTTTGGGGGAGGAGGGGGGGGGGGGGGGGGGGGTATATACCTCATCCAAATTTAGAAAATTAGGGTAAATTTTCTTGCATCTAAGATCTTTGTTCAGCATTCTCGTGGACAGACCTTGTATTCCAAGAACAGTTTGAAAATTAGAATTTGGTTTGCCTGAAACCAAAATTATTGACAGTATTATAGCATCAAAGACTAATGCTGAAGACAATGGGATTGGAATGAGAGATAGTGCAATGGATAACAATTTTAGTCAAACGAAAAATTTGAACAAAGAAGACAAAACAACATTGTGATTATAAAAAGAAGTGTTTAATATGATATAAATAAATTTTGCATAAAAAATAGTAATTTCTCTTTATGGGTTAAAAGGTACAATATACATGTTGAGTGAGTTAATAACACTGTGTAATACATACTGTTATTATAACATGTTTATCATATACAATACATTATCAGTGAGTTAGTAACACTGTGTAATAAATACTGTTATTATAACATGTTTATTATATACAATACATGTTCAGTGAGTTAATAACACTGTGTAATAAATACTGTTATTATAACATGTTTATTATATACAATACATGCACAGTGAGTTAATAACACTGTGTAATAAATACTGTTATCATAACATGTTTATTATATACAATACATTATCAGTGAGTTAGTAACACTGTGTAATAAATACTGTTATTATACCATGTTTATTATATACAATACATTATCAGTGAGTTAATAACACTGTAATAAATACTGTTATTATAACATGTTTATCATATACAATACATGTACAGTGAGTTAATAACACTGTGTAATAAATACTGTTATTATAGCATGTTTATCATATACAATACATGTACAGTGAGTTAAAAACACTGTGTAATAAATACTGTTATTATAACATGTTTATCATATACAATACATGATCAGTGAGTTAATAACACTGTTTAATAAATACTGTTATAAAGAATAATAATAATGTATGGATGACAATTATTCTAAATTTTAATCTGATTCTGATTCTGGTTCTGGTTCTGGTTCTGATTCTGATTCTGATTCTGATTCTGATTCTGGTTCTGATTCTGGTTTTGGTTCTGGTTCTGATTCTGAGTGTTTTAAACCTGCATATTCCTCATTTAAATATTTACAATCTTTATACATCTCATAATCATTCTCATAATCATCATTCTCCTTATTTAAATCATAGGAATTATAATCATCAACATCATCATTAATAAAAGACTCTAACTGAACAGGCAGTGAAAATCGTTCAGAATCAATATCTTTAAACATCAGAAAATCAGTCAGGGTTGGAAAATCGAGACATTCTGAAATTCGGTCATGAATTGCTAGACCTGTATTTTGTCTGATAAATCTTCTACAAATGTCTCCAAGGCTCAGATTGTTGGCAAAAAGATAGAATTTTTCTCTCGGTTTTACTCGTAATGATTCTGGCAATGATGCATCATAATTTTCTTCGACTTCAAAATGTAATATTTGTGTAATTTGTTTAAATGAGCCACCACTTAAATACAAGATTTGCCTTAATTCATGCCTAGATTCTGAAGAAAATTCCTCCAGAGATAACTGACCATAATAGTCTTCTTCCCCAACATCTGAGGTTAAAAGTTGCAGGTTGACATTTTTAAAAACAAGAAATTTGATAAAACTGACTATATTATCAACTTGCCATAATGGTGTGAATTGGAGTACATTTTGAATAATAGTGTTACCATTAAGACATGGCTGATTAAAAGATTGTTTACAACCATGAGAAAGAAGTAAATTAAAACATGTTAAATCATAAACATTGTTTGTTAAATCTATGTATTGTAGAGCAGATCGACCATGGTTGTCCACAATATTCACATCAGCTCCATGTATTAATAGAGTTTCTAATAATTTTCTATCATTTTTCATACAAGCCAACATTAAAACTGTTTTCCCCTGTTTATCTTGTAAATTGACGTCTGCACCAAGGCTGAGTAAAATATCAATACATGCAAGATATCTGGGATAGTATTCACGGGCACATAACTCTTTCACTATTGAATTGACTTTCATCATATTTAATTTATCTTTTATCAAAGTAAATCCAATGACACAAAGGTGAAGTGCTGTGTGACCTTGATGGTTTTGTATATTGACGTCACAGGGTAAATCAGTTAAAAACTGAATAAAGGGTGAATTATTTAAAAGTGAGGCTACCATTAATGGTGAATTACCATCATTATTTATAAGATTAAAATTGAATTTATAATTAAATAAAACACTTAAATCTATATATAAATATTCTATATAAAATTGAGCTAAAAGATGGACTATATTTTCACCTGATGATGTTAAAGTATTGATAGAGGGACATTGCGAAATATAAAACCATAGAGAATTGAAATCATTTTGACTGAGAAGATATTTAACTAATTGAAGCTGATTATCGACATGATTAGTTAAAACACCGACACCCTGTTGAAATAAAACATGAAACAAGTCCACATCCTGACATTTTGCTATTTTATGAAGAATTAGAATTAGAATTAGTAAAGATCCTAACGTTGAATATACGTTTTCAATGTTTATGATGATAGCTGTATGTAAGGGTGTTTTACCATCACTGTCCTGTATGTTCATATTACAGTCCACCCTGTCTATTAAACACCTTACAATGTCTATAGTACTATACCGTACAGCTATATGTAAGGGTGTATTACCATCACTATCCTGTTTATTAATATCACAGTCCACCCTGTCTATTAAACACCTTACAATATCTATATTCTCACTCATTACAGCTATATGTAAGGGTGTATTACCAACACTGTCCTGTTTATTAATATCACAGTCCTCCCTGTCTATTAAACACCTTACAATGTCTATATTCTCACTCATTACAGCTATATGTAAGGGTGTTTCACCAACACTGTACTGTTTATTAATATCACAGTCCACCCTGTCTATTAAACACCTTACTATGTCTATATTATTACACCGTACAGCTGAATGTAAGGGTGTTTTACCATCACTGTCCTGTTTATTAATATCACAGTCCACCCTGTCTATTAAACACCTTACAATGTCTATAGTATTCCGATACACTATAGCTGTATGTAAGGGTGTATTACCATCACTGTCCTGTATATTAATATCACAGTCCTCCCTGCCTATTAAACACATAACAATGTCTATATTATTATACCATACAGCTATATGTAAGGGTGTTTTACCATCACTATCCTGTATATTTATATCACAGTCCACCCTGTCAACTAAGCACCTTTCAATGTCTCTAGTATTCCGATACACTAGAGCTATATGTAAGGGTGTTTTACCATCACTGTCCTGTATATTAATATCACAGTCCACCCTGTCTATTAAACACCTTACAATATCTATATTCTCACTCATTATATATACAGCTGTATGGAAGGGTGTTTTACCATCACTGTCCTGTATATTAATATCACAGTCCACCCTGTCTATTAAACACCTTACAATATCTATATTCTCCTTCTCTACAGCTATATGTAAGGGTGTTTTACCATCACTGTCCTGTATGTTGATATCACAGTCCACCCTGTCAACTAAACACCTTACACTGACTATATCACTATACTCTACAGCTATATGTAAGGGTGTTTTACCATCACTGTCCTGTATATTAGTATCACAGTCCACCCTGTCAACTAAACACCTTACACTGTCTATATTATTATATATTACAGCTGTATGTAAGGGTGTATTACCATCACTATCCTGTTTATTAATATCACAGTCCACCCTGTCAACTAAGCACCTTACAATGTCTATAGTATTCCGATACACTAGAGCTATATGTAAGGGTGTTTTACCATCACTGTCCTGTATATTAGTATCACAGTCCACCCTGTCAACTAAGCACCTTACAATGTCTATAGTATTCCGATACCCTAGAGCTGTATGTAAGGGTGTATTACCATCACTGTCCTGTATATTAATATCACAGTCCACCCTGTCAACTAAGCACCTTACAATATCTATGTCACTCCTATATCCTACAGCTTTATGTAAGGGTGTATTACCATCACTGTTCTTCACATTAATATCACAGGTACCACTCTGTATCAGGCTTCTTACAGTTGGTAGATCTTTGTTCCATATGGCACGAAATAAAACTGTACTGGTTGCCATTTTCAAATCAGTCTGTAATAAGATAAAAACAGTAATAATTTGTCATTTCATTTACGGTATTTGTTACACATTTCTACATAGCTTATAGCCTAAGAGGATGTGTGCACAAATAAAACAAGATAGCTTTCTAAGCAAGGTAAGATACGCCCACTGGTAGTTTTGATTTATAACAAAAATATTTGACAGTCATAAAAAAAAAATATTCAATCTCAAACCTCTTTTGAACTTAATTTTATAGAACAAGGGCATTAATTCATACTTTATATTTTTCATAGGGTGCAGAATACCCTTGTTAGCACAGGGGCTCGTAGTTATATGTTTTTTAAATATTGTTATACGGTTATCTTATAACTGTATAACAATATTTCAAAAAAAAATATAACTACGAGCCCCTGTGTTTGTTAGGATTATAAACACTCACACCAAGTTTAGTCAAATTCTGTGAACTATTTTGCCCATCCGAAACTATCGCGTCGATCTTATGTCATTGAAATAACAGATTCTGGTTAACTAGGTCAGGTGCGTTCTCGTAAAGAACCTCTGAGGTCATAAGTTTAATGACGTCATAATATTTGTGTTTGTGACCAATCGGCAATACTCGGCAGTTTCTGTAAACCATAATCTGTCTCGGTAATGAATGGTGTTTTTCGTTGTGTTTTCATGCGCGAGACTCTTTACTTTGACGCTTTACTACTTGCTTGTAACGTCGCGACATAGATATAGTTCATAGCAATAGAATCTGTGGAGGAATTTTCTGACACCTGCTCGTGCATTTAATGCTACGTAGTGACTATCTGTTCACCATTTATGCATTTTATCATCATTTTAAATACATATCTGTTTGTTTTCGTGTTATTTGTTTACAAATATTTGTAGCCTCGAATTACCCGTCTCTGATGTTTGAACTACCAGAATCACGAGATTACGTGATAACATTGATGTAGTCCGGTCAAATGGCCGCCGTTCATTACCGTGATATGTTGCAGAGCGCCAGCGTAACTTTCACGGAGACCGTTTGGTTTGTGATCTCATCTTTATTTCTTCATTTTGTATTTTTAGTTTTCCCTGAGGAAGCTCTATTTCTTTAGAGGTAAACGTTGGAACACAAATGGTTTTATATATATAAGAGTATTTTTTGTATTTAACCCCACAAACAATGGACACAAATCTATAATTTATATCTTGTTAAAGGAAAAAAACTGACTTTTTGGAGATTAGACAATTGTTCGCTGTGATTCATGAAAACTATGGACCACAATTTGAAGAAATGTCTTTTACACTATCTGAATGTTCTGATATAAAATATCTTATTATCAATTTTCGAAATCCAAAACTATTTACAAGGTTTTTTAAATTTGCTGTTTTTGGTTGAGGTTAAAACCTAATCTAAAGCGAAATAAAAGCATCCTTTTTTTTAAAAAAAAAATGTCACTGTCAAGCAAAAATGTCAAAATTTAAAGAGAGTTGTGGCGTTATTAAAGTAAATTACCTCACCTGTAAATATCAACTTTATATAAAGAAGGCAGTATTGTAAGGACGGGTAACGTATGCTGAAAAATAAATTATAAATATAAACTCAAATTTCATTACATTTTACTTGTCGCTTGGCGGTGTTCGAACTTGGTCTAGTATTTATTATTTTGTAAATTGAGACAAGAGGAATGTCTACAATGTTCTTCAATATCAGCCCCAGCACCACGTTTCTTTAGCGTCGGTATAAAATCTAACCAATCTAACATTATATACATCATAAGACTTTAAGGTCAATTTTGCTATATAATACACTTGTAAGCTAATTTATAGTATATTTATACATAAAGCTTAATTAAGTCATGTTTCAGTTTTTACATAAATGTGGGCGTATATTGTAGTCGCCCCTGTCTGTCTGTCTGTCCACAATTGTTGTGAACACGATAGAGAGCTGGTTTCTTAATGGATTTTGATAAAACTTGCTGTGAGTGTTTATAATCATCCAAGGAAGAAGCCTATTGAAAATCAGAAAAATCTAAAAATATTTGATGGGTTATTGCCCTTGTTTTTGAAAATACTTTGTGAACACGTTAGAGAGCTGGTTTCTTGATGGATTTTGATGAAACTTGGTGTGAATGTTTGTCATGACCTTGGGATTAACCCTATTGAAAATCAGAAACATCGATAAATATTTTATGAGTTATTGCCCTTGTTCCTTAAAACGTGTTAGTTTTATAGCCCATAACACTCTCAAAGTTGTGAACACAATAGAGAGCTGGTTTCTCGATGGAATTTGATAAAAATTATTGTGAGTGTTTATAATCATCCAAGGAAGAAGCCTATTGAAAATCAGACAAATCGAAAAATATTTAATGGGTTATTGCCCTTGTTTTTGGAAATACTTTGTGAACACGATAGAGAGCTGGTTTCTTGATGGATTTTGATGAAACTTGGTGTGAGTGTTTGTCATGACCTTGGAATTAACCCTATTGAAAATCAGAAACATCGATAAATATTTTATGAGTTATTGCCCTTGTTCTTTAAAATGTGTTAATTTTATAGCCCGTAACACATTCAAAGTTGTGAACACAATAGAGAGCTGGTTTCTCAATGGAATTTGATAAAAATTATTGTGTGTGTTTATAATCGTCCAAGGATGAAGCCTATTGAAAATCAGACAAATCGAAAAATATTTGATTGGTTATTGCCCTTGTTTTTGAAAATAATTTGTGAACACAATAGAGAGCTGGTTTCTTGATGGATTTTGATGAAACTTGGTTTGAGTGTTTATAATCACCCAAGGATGAACCCTATTGAAAATTAGAAGAATTGAAAAATATTTCATGGGTTATTGCCCTTGTTAACTTGTAGTTGTAAACACTCAAAAATCGTTTAATTTTGTAAACATTCTTGATGGCACGGTTTTCGACAGATGTTTCATTTACTGATAGTTCTTGTCGACCTCTCGGACGACCTGGCTGCCATTACAAAAGTGGGCGTATTACGATGGGGCATCGCTATTTTAATATTGGATGTTATAGAAGATACTCTCCTATAGAAACACTGACACAGATCACAAGAAGAGAACATACTTTTTCTATGATCACTTCAAAGAAGATTAGAATCAAAATATAATACAATTTCAGGTAAAAATATGTGATCAAAGTTCAAACAAATCACCGAGTTAAAAGAAAATTAAAACTGGAACATATTTTATTATTGTTTTGTGTCACTATACATAATAAGAACATTCCAACTTTTTATTGATGCCAGCATAGCCGTATGAGACAGGGGGTCAGCTGCCCCCCTAAATATAATGTTTTCGGGCAAAAAATACCCCAAATCGGCAAAATATCTTCAAAATTCGGGCAATAAGTAGGCCCCTACGGCCATGGATGCCAGTATAAGATAACGTGTTCCCCAATTCACGGATATCAAGACTCAAAATGCTGAGTTGGAGAGTCGGGGAGTCTTTCCGAAAAAAATGAAATGAAATGGAGTTTTACGTCCTGCTTTTATGCACCTGCATGGGTTGATGATGATGGGCACATATCACGCAGTTTACAATAAGGGAAATTTTGCCAGGACAGCGAAAGGGATGGGAGGGGTGTAGTCATCTTCCTTTATTGGGAAGATGGAAAGGGGGAGATTGATTGAAAAAAAAGAAGGGGTGTGTTATTAAAGTAAATTACCTCACCTGTAAATATCAACTTTATATAAAGAAGGCAGTATTGTAAGGACAGGTAACGTATGCTGAAAAATAAATTATAAATATAAACTCAAATTTCCTTACATATTTTCGCTTAGTGGCGTTTGAAATTTAGTTTTAAAATTATATTTTCAAGAGAATGTCTACAATGTTCTGCAATATCAATCCCAGCACGTGCTCTAGGCCGAGGATGTTCGCCATCCTTATTTTGTATTTGCCACCCGTTTTTAAAATTCTAATTAGTCTAAACTCTGACATTATTAGCCGTGAATGCTAAAGTTTAACAGGCATTATGCTATTTTTTATGTATACATTTTAAAGACTAATTTGCAATTCCTTTGAGAACAATATATGAAAATAACTCTTACTTATAATAGATTGGATTGGATGGCTATTTATAGTCAACTGGTGCTAAGTCAATTTGGTTTCCATACTTTAATGAGCCGAGGGTGGTAAACAGGAACTGAGGGTGGTAAACAAGTACTGAGGATGGTAAACAGGAACTGAGGGTGGTAAACAAGTACTGAGGGTGGTAAACAAGTACTGAGGGTGGTAAACAAGTACTGAGGATGGTAAACAGGAACTGAGGTTGGTAAACAAGTACTGAGGGTGGTAAACAGGAACTGAGGGTGGTAAACAAGTACTGAGGGTGGTAAACAGGAACTGAGGGTGGTAAACAAGTACTGAGGGTGGTAAACAAGTACTGAGGGTGGTAAACAAGTACTGAGGATGGTAAACAGGAACTGAGGTTGGTAAACAAGTACTGAGGGTGGTAAACAGGAACTGAGGGTGGTAAACAAGTACTGAGGGTGGTAAACAGGAACTGAGGGTGGTAAACAAGTACTGAGGGTGGTAAACAAGTACTGAGGATGGTAAACAAGTACTGAGGGAGGTAAACAGGAACTGGGGGTGGTAAACAAGTACTGAGGGTGGTTAACAAGTACTGAGGATGGTAAACAGGAACTGAGCTGAGGGTTATAAACAAGAACTGAGGATGGTTAACAAGAACTGGTGGTAAATGTGGTAAATAACAACTAGGATGATAAACAAGAACTGGTGGTAAATGTGGTAAATAACAACTAGGATGATAAACAAGAACTGGTGGTAAATGTGGTAAATAACAACTATAGGGTGGTAAACAAGAACAAGAACAATATCCCCATGGCCAAACTCGAGATATCTGAAGATTTGGAACCGAAATTATCTTTTACATTTAGTTAATAAATTGTTTGAGGCTGTGAGGATTTTAAGTTGAAAATAAATAATTAAATGACAATACCTGACAATCCTTGTTTAATTCTTTTTACACACTTTAATGACTTCAAACAATACAACTTTTCCTAAAAAGAAGATAACTAAACTAGTTTATAATTGCTCGACAAGAAAATAACCATATTTGGACTTGGGTTCATTAATACAAAGAAACATGTGTACTTGGTCAAATATGAGACGGTGTCTTCTAGGAAGGAAACTGACTAAACTATATTTCAAGTGTTCGAAGTGTAATGCTGATCACGTGATTAGGGTGTGAAAGATGAAATTTCTGAAGGAAAACTTTATTTAAATTATCGCACTGCTATTTTTCTCAATTGCCAGTAAATTGGATTTTATCCATTGTCCGTATAATAATTAGGAAATACTTAAAAATAGTATTGATATTCTTAAAATAACATCTTTCTAATAGCTGCTTCAGATTTATATCTTTTCTGTTAAACTTTAACATAAATATATTTTTGATATTTTAACAGTTATCACGCTCCTCCAACATTTCATTAATATTCACAAATAAACATAAAGAAAAAATCTCATCAAAACTGTCCTGTTTACAAGTCATATCTAAAGCATTTAGACTCACTCCTTCAATTGATGTGCCATGCCTTGCCACTTTCAATGTTAAATCAAGAAATTCAATATTCTATAAATCTTCCAGAAATCGAGTTGAAAACTTACCAATATATCACACGAAACCAGACCAATTCTTGGATAAGATAAGATAAGATATTTATTGTATCATTACGTACCATAAAGGACAGCATATAATAAATACAGCAAAGGAATATGGACGAGTCAAATCGACCCAATGTCAAATACCTTTTTTTGTCCCTTAAAATGGTTTTAAATTTCAAACATAGAATCTCACACTTGTCCATGGTAGACTTGACCCTTAATACTCTGATTATATCACAACAATTAAAATTTACAGCATTTTATTAGCAATATTTTAATTGGATTATTTATGCTTTAATAATTTCTTATAGGTACATTTTGAGAACTTTTTTTAATTTAGTTTCTTTTTGTAAGATTTACCATTAGATATTCTTTGACACAGAGGAAGATTGTATCTTATATTTACAGCATTTCCACCAAAAAAAGAAATGATACACCACGCATTTAAAGACTGTTTAGTTATATTTCACATATTTAACATATTTAACTTGCACTTTGTTTTATCATAAATCTTTACTTTGTGACCTAGGCCAGTGCCTTTATGAGACTATGTTCTCATCACCTCCTAACACTAGTCCACTTTCCAAATAAAACATTATCTGAGCTCTATTCTAACTATGGAGGCATAACGTTGCCAGAATTGTCGATTGTGTTGCAACTTTAAAATACCTATGTCGTAATTACAAAATACATTTGTCAATGCCGCAAAGTACAATATTGTCGATGTGTAAAAATATATAAGTATACCTCAAAATCAACGGAAATGCCACATGATTGCAGATAACTGTTTACACTTTGCATTTTCATCATTAGTCACTTTGCATTTACATTTTGCATTACGCATTTTGTATTAGCAAGCCTACCTTATATGGAATGATGACGTATTCATCTGCATACGTAAAAACGGCGGAAATGTACTTAATAAATATGCATGCGCATTGATACAAGTTCTTGTTGACATTTAAAGATGGGTTATCCTTATATATAGATATCTCTGTATTCTTTCAAGACTGAGAGAATAAAGAATTTGTAATATTGTTAAAGATAGAAACCCAGGTTAGTAGCCAGCCAAGTACTTCAAGGGGGCAAACATCCAATCAGGGGGAGGGGGAGGGGTGACGAAGGAGGAAGTTTAGGTAACCCTCCACTCCACGAAAACTTTGTGAATAGTTGAGTGGTGCCCTCTATCTGTATTGCTTCAAGGATGCCTATCTAAAGTCTGGAAATAGGATTTTATGAAGTCTGGGGACCCCCTCTCGTTATTTCCTGACGAATTTAATGTTTACTTGTAAAGTGGAGAAGAAAATTTCAGGAATTGGATCCCTGGAAATACAAAATTTGGAATTTCTGAGAGAACCTATCCTTGACAATTTTGAAAACTAGACGCCCAAAAACGCTTTTCCGCCACCCCACCAACTCTCTAATTACAAACTTGCGACTACAAACAACCCGACTTATACTCACGAAGTTTTCGGGGAATGGGGGGTTACTTAAAATGCACCCCCCCCCCCAACCCTGATTGGATGTTTGCCCCCTAAGAAGTACTTGGCTGGCTACGGGCCTGGGTTTCTTTGTTTACCATCATATTACAAATTATTTACAATTATTCTTGAAATGATATATAAGAAGTATTTTATTTATATTTAAGGGAGAATCCATCTTTAAATGTCAACAAGAACTAGTATCAATGCGCATGCATATTTATTAATTTCCGCACATTTCCGCCGTTTTTACGTTCGTAAATGAATATGTCATCATAAGACTTGATACGAAGTGTAAAGTGACTAATGCAGAATGTAACATAGGCTTGCGGCAAGTCTCGCAAGCGTATACGCCCACCAGCAGCTTGATAAAGAGGTAAATGTGAACACCAAAACAAACGCGATATCAGAGTTTTATGCTACAAAAATTATCGCATTGTCATTAAATTCAATAGTGCACATATTCATAATGAAACACATACAAAATATCTAAAGGATCCATGGAGAATTGTAGCCTGTAGAGTGAGCACGAGCAAAAAAAACAAACGCGATATCTCAAAAGAAAATCATCGAATCATCACCAAATTCAATAGTGCAAATCTTCATAATAATATTGACACACATAGAAAATATCAAAAGGATCCATGAAAAATTGTTGCCTGTAGAGTGAGCACAAGCAAAAAAACCAACGCGATATCAGAGTTTTACGCGATATCTCGGAAGAAAATCATTGAATCATCACCAAACTCAATAGTGCACATCTTCATTATGATATTGACACACATACAAAATATCAAAAGGATCCATGAAGAATTCTAGCCTGTAGAGTGAGCACGAGCATAAAAACGAACGCGATATCAGAGTTTTACGCGATATCTCGGAAGAAAATCATCGAATCATCACCAAATTCAATAGTGCACATCTTCATAATAATATTGACACACATACAAATTATCAAAAGGATCCATGAAAAATTCTAGCCTGTAGAGTGAGCACGAGCAAAAAAAAGAACGCGATATCAGAGTTTTACGCGATATCTCAAAAGAAAATCATCGATTCATCACCAAATTCAATAGTGCACATCTTCATAATAATATTGACACACATACAAAATATCATAAAGATCCATGAAGAATTGTTGCCTGTAGAGTGAGCACAAGCAAAAAAACTAACGCGATATCAGAGTTTTACGCGATATCTCGGAAGAAAATCATTGAATCATCACCAAATTCAATAGTGCACATCTTCATAATAATATTGACACACATACAAAATATCAAAAGGATCCATGAAGAATTGTTGCCTGTAGAGTGAGCACGAGCAAAAAAACGAACGCGATATCAGAGTTTTACGCGATATCTCGGAAGAAAATCATCGAATCATCACCAAATTCAATAGTGCACATCTTCATAATGATATTGACACACATACAAAATATCAAAAGGATCCATGAAGAATTGTAGTCTGTAGAGTGAGCACGAGATAAATGTGAACGGACGGACGGACCGACGGACGGACGGACCGACGGACGGACGGACGGACCGACAGGGGTAACCGCAATATACGCCCATACTATCGTGTGGGCGTATAAAAATGCAAAGTGTCTAATGTAAAATGCAAAGTGTAAATTGCTAGCTGCATTCGTGTGACATTGGACTTTTAAAGTATACTTATACATTTTGCATATTTACAGTTGCAACACAATCGACAATTAAAACCCTGTCACTTGGAGAGACAAAAATTAATTCAGCCGATGCAGTGTAGGCCTACACACTATTCCCAGCAAAGACATAAAGCCGATGTAGTGGACACACATTAAATAATAACAGCAAATTGGTTTTGGCCGAATGTCGTCGTACTAGACACACCCTGCCAAACCATTCGCCGTGACAATTCGTTCAGTCTGTCCGTAGCTTTAAATAATTTATAAACATACAGTCTAGATGTCTATTGTAATTCTCAATTTATGATTTTTTTATTTTTTGGATTAATATAATAAAATGACAATACCTGACAATATTTGTTCTTTCTACCCACACTAGGCTTACTAACTTCTAATATGGCGACGTTCTCGTAGAAGGAACTAAATCACACTAAAAGTAAATCATGTGACCGGTTATTTGGGCGTGTTAAATGTCTTTCTACGAAATGAGTTTTCCTTGAGAATTGGTAGTTGTTGACCTTGGTATTAACAACCAAATAATTTATATTCATTGTGGAATCTCCAAGAAAAATGAGATTCAGAGCCAGAGCTCAATGTGACCACAGAGTAAATGTGTTTGGAATCGTTGCCGGACTGTCATTAACAACGTCACAGTTCTCGTCTGGTTTGTCTAGATCAGTGCTTCTCAACCGGGGTCCATATGCTACCCCGGGGGTGAATTGAAATCTCAGGGTTGAAATTTGATAAGAGGGGGAATTGGGGGGGGGGGGGGGGATCACACATAAAGGGGTGAAATTGTGAAGAGGAGAAAATTTGTATGAATAAAGTTTTCTACTTCAGTACTACATATATTTTGTTCATCTTGCACAAAAACAAGAAAATCAATTCTAACTTTCAAAATTTTCTTTGGGGGTGGAGGTGTGGGGGGTGGGGGGGGGGGGGGGGGTTCAGTTTAGCCCTTTCTACGAGAATGGTGTCAGGGCAAACCTTATATACAAAGACAATCAATTTTTATTTAATATTTTTTGAGGAATTAATGTCTACAGATCTCATGTGCTAGGAACTCAACTCTAATTTTCAAAACATGTTCGGAAGAGAATTACCTCTTCACCTCCTCAAGCGGTCCAGAAAGGCCTCAAAATAAAATACAAAGAATTTTAAAACAAAAAATTGGGGAAGAATACCCCCAAACCTTTATCAAGGAACGAGAACTTTAAAGGAGACCACTGTCAGGAAGAGACCCCAGAAACAAGGAATTAAATCCTAACTGTAGAATTGGCACCCCGAATCTTACAGTGGAGAACACTTTAAACAAGATACATTCTGAAAAGAACTTAAATGTTTTTTACACACTTTAATGACTTCAAACAATGCAACTTTTCCTAAAAGGAAGATAACTAAACTAGATTATAATTGCTCGACAAGAAAATAACCATATTTGGACTTGGGTTCATTAATATTCATAAGAAACGTGTACTTGGTCAAATATGTGACGGCGTCTTCTTATGGAGGTATAACGTTGCCAATATTGTCGATTGTGTTGCAATGTTAAAATACCAATGTCGTAATTACAAAATGCATTTGTCAATGCTGCAAAGTACAATTGTCTATGTGTAAAAATGCAAAATGTATAAGTATACTCAACAATCCAATGAAATGCAGCTAACAATTTACTCTTTGCATTATGCATTTTGCATTAGGCACTTTTGCATTATACATTTTGAATTAGTCACTTTGCATTACGCACTCTGTATTATCAAACCTTGCAGAATAGACTTCTACACAATAGAACATATACCTTATATGGAATGATGACGTATATTCATTTGCATACGTAAAAAACGGCGGAAATGTACGGAAATTAATTAATATGCATGCGCATTGATACAAGTTCTTTTTGACATTTAAAGATGGGTTCTCCTTTAAAGATAATTATCTCTGTATTATTTCAAATTGAGTTATTGCTACCTGTATTGGTTCAAGGGTGCCCATTGGTAGTCTGGTTTCTAGGGAGCCCCTCTAGAAAATTTAAAGAATTGACTCCCTGAAACGTCATTTCCTGACGAATTTTTATAGGGTACAAGAAAAAAATTAAGAAGAAATTAGCGTTTCCATGCGTCCCTATACAAATACAACTTAAAATGTCAGTTCGATTGCGTTCGATGGCGTCTAATTTTCAACATTGTCTAGTCTAGATCTCTCAGATATTTCAGAAATTTTCATTTCCAGGCGTCTTATTCCTGACATTTTCTTCTTGTGATCCTGCATTCCCTATACAAATAAACCTTAAATTCCTCAGAGAATAACGTTTCAGAGAGTTTCTTTTTTGATTTTCTAAAGGGGGCTCCAAGACTCCAGAAAATCATATTCTAGACTTCCAAAGGGCACCCTTGAAGCAATACAGGTAACAATAACTCAATAGAGTTTGCACCACTGCAAAGCATAAAAATTCACAAAGTTTTCGAGGAGAGGACGGTTACCTAAACTTCTCTCCTGATTGGACGTTTGCACCCCCCCCCCTTTTTTTTAGAAGTACTTGGGTTTTTAATTAACTATCAATTTGAAATTATTCTCAAGACTCCAAATTTGAAATAATACAGAGAAATTTATCTTTAAGGGAGAACCCATCTTTAAGTGTCAACAAGATCATCAATGCGCATGCAAATTTATCAATTTCCGTACATCTCCGCCGTTTTTACGTATGCAAATGAATATACGTCATCATTCCATATAAGGTAGGCCCTATATGTTCTATTGTGTAAAAGTCTATTCTGCAAGGTTTGATAATGCAAAGTGCGTAATGCAAAGTGACTAATACAGAATGTATAATTCAATAGTGCCTAATACAAAATGCATAATGCAAAGAGTAAATTGTTAGCTGCATTTCATTGGATTTTTGAGTATATTTATACATTTTGCATTTTTACACATAGACAATTGTACTTTGCAGCATAAACAAATGCATTTTGTAATTAGGACATTGGTATTTTATCATTGCGACACAATCGACAATATTGGCAACGTTATACCTCCATATCTTCTAGGAAGGAAACTGACTAAACTATAGGCGTTTTTGTCGGAAGATTCGATTTGGTTTCGATTTGCTAGTACGATTTGCTGTAATTTGCTGTAATTTGCTGTGATCCACAAATGTACCGGCGATTAGACAGCCTTGACTGTCAACAAAAGAAGGTCACATGTATGTTATATATGACGTATTTGATATATCAGCCAATAGTATTACGAACTGGCACATTCCGCCATCTTATAACACCTAATCGAATCGCCTAACCACCTCTTGGGACGGTTAGGTCGATTAGCCTAATCAGTTTAGGTAAACGGTCCCACAAATGCTCCGATTAGCCTAATCGAACTGGCTCACAAATGCGCAAAATAGCTAATCGACCAAATCGAATCGTCCCACAAAAACGCCTAAATATTTCAAGTGTTCGAAGTGTAATGCTGATCACGTGATTGTGATTAGGGTGTGAAAGATGAAATTTCTGAAGGAAAACTTTATTTAAATTAACGCACTGCTATTTTTCTCAATTGCCAGTAAATTGGATTTTATCCATTGTCCGTAAAAAAATTAGGAAATCTGCTTCAAAAACAATTTGCTCCACAAGGGAATATATATGCCCGACAAGTCGACCCCCACCCTAACTCCTAATTCCCAAAACTTCTCGCCATCTGCCTTATCACATCATTTCCGAATGATTTTATTTTTTTTAAATTTCCTTCATGAAGCCCGCCCCCACTCCCTACACCCCAGCCCATACGCCTATGCCATAAAGGACAGTATACAATATATATTTATACTTGGTGTATCCTCTAAACAAACTTCAATATATTATTATGATGACCATGACCGGGCTAACCTTTGAAATACTCCGATTATTAAAGATGGGGTCCATGGAAAATTTATCAAAGTCATTCGAAACATTTATTCAAAATCTAAATCATGTGTATATAGACGCACTATGGTATAACCAATTTGTTTGAATGTACCAGGGGTACGAGACAGGGGTGTATGCTGAGCCCCTTACTATTTTCACTATACATTAATCAGTTTGTTAAAGAAAAATATTTCATTGAGAAACTAAAACCCAAATTAAACGAATTAGTTTGATTTCTATATATACATTTTGTTTGTTTTTATTTTTTCATTAGTGTAAATCCATCATATTAATATCAGTTTCTCCTAAAGACAATATCATGACGTCATATCATTGTTTATTGTATTGTTATTATGCCTTGAAAATATGAAATTGAAACATGTTGGCAGTAAAAATTAACTATCTTTATCGGTGTTATTGATCTACTTTAACTATATTCTACTTTTGTCAGACTTCTTATTGGGATTTTATATATATATCAGAAGAATTTCCTAACCTATTCTGCCTTATGTTTACAGATGATATTATAAAGTCTAGGTTGCAACAAAAAATCGAAAATGAAATGAATGGAGTTTTACGTCCTACTTTTCTGCACCTATATGGGCTAATTGAGGCAAACGCCATGCAGTGTGCAATGAGGGAAATTTTGCCAGGACAGCGGCATTAGCCTGCTCTTATTTTCGATTTCCAACTATCGAGGGATCTTTAACGTGCACAGCTAATAGCACACGGGACCTCGGTTTATTGTCCCATCCGAACAACTAAACGCTTTTTCCATGTCAGCCCCTCCGACCTGCATCACTGACAGGAGGAAACCGGGTTGAAAAATCCGAAGGTATCATCTCGACCCATGCCGGGATTAAACCCTGGAGCTTCAGGTTAGCGAGCAAGCGTCTAATTCACTGAGCCACCGCGGCTCCCAACAACAACACGAGAGCATAGAAAAGTGTGTAATAAGTACCACATGTCAGTAAATATTAATAATTGTATTTTGTAATGATGGCCCTTTAAGGAAATATGAATCATGGAAATTCAGTGGAACATTACTAGACACCGTATTTCAATACAAATATCTGAGAAAAGTGTTTACACATAAACTAATATGGCCAGCGCTAAAGATACCATTATTACCATTCAGGCGGGAAAAGTTATGAATATTTTGAAACGTTTAAATAAAAAAAGTAAGGCATGAGGCATCTATAGAAATATTTGATAAAATGGTTGTGCCAATTATCACATATGGAGCAGAAATATGGGGCTGTGAATTTTCACAAACAAAATTTACAAATTAAGTTTTTAAAGTATATCCTTAACCTACCTAACCACGCATGCTCAGCAGCAATGTTGGGAGAAAGTGGCCGATATACAATGTATACTATTTAGTATGTTAAATCTATTAAATACTGGTTAAAATTATTAACGTTAGATGATTCAAGGCTGCCTAAACAAGGATATAAAATGCTGTACAACCTTGAACTTCATGTTAGAAGTATCTGGTCATCACTGATAAAACATCTATTTTTTGAGAATACTCCTGTATCTCATCTCACAAACTGTTGGCAATTTTAAACAATTTATACATTTGTTCAAACAGAGAATATATGATACGAGCATCCAAGAATGGCTCGAAAACATGCACAGTAATTGTTCCATTTTGTAGTCAAATGTCTTGTTTATAATGATATACGTAATTTATATATTAGTCAATATATCAATATCCCTTGTCATCAAACTTTTATAAACCTAATGTCCACCTAACGTCAAAAAATTATACTCAATGTTTTAAAATAAATTCATACTGCTATGAACCACAGAAGTGAACTTTTTAAACGTCAAAATATTTGAAACATTCATAGAAATACATTATAAATGTAGCCTACATAATGTTGAGTAGATTATCTTCTCTGTTTATATCTGTATGTATATCGTTTATACTCTATATCTATCTCTCTTTATATTATTTATTCATTTATTTATTATTTATTTCTTATTATAAGATAAGAAAATATATATTTATTCATTTATTTATTTAAGAAAATATTTATTTATTTATTTATTTATTTATTTATTTATTTATTTATTTATTTATTTATTTATTTATTTATGTATTCACTTATTTATTTAAGAAAATATATATTTCTTCATTTATTTATTTAAGAAAATATATATTTATTCATTTATTTATTATTTATTTCTTATTATAAGAAAATATATATTTAATCATTTATTTATTTAAGAAAATATTTATTTATTTATTTATTTATTTAAGAAAATAAATATTTATTTATTTATTTATTTATTTATGTATTTATTTATTTATTTATGTATTTATTTATTTAAGAAAATATAAATTTATTTATTTATTTATTTATTTATTTATTTATTTATTTATTTTATTTACTTATTTATTTATTTAAAAATGTTTTTATTCATCAAATGATTCATATCAAAATAGTGTGCTATTTATACCTTCCATAACTTTGCTGCCTTTTGTTTGTTTGGTGCATTCCGAAAGATTGAGTTGGAAATAAGGATTTCCTTATCTGAATTTTACCTGATCGATTTTGATTCTTCAAAAAATCTTTCCTACTACTTAAATTCTGAGTTCAAAAGTGGGGTGGGGGTTGACACGTCCCCCCTATATCCACACCCTTGACTCTTAAACGTTAAAATTATGAATAGCATTAGTTTTAAAGTTTTAATCTGACCTATTGAAAATTGGACTTTTGTCTAAATGGGTTGCCAAATAAAGTTACATGTATTATTAATCTAATTCACGGGAATGAGATATCCGGGGATGCTGCTACCTAGGTGTAGGTGGTGGTGGGGGGTATTGGGAGAGAATTGTCGGGGGTTGGGAATTTAAAACTATGGAGACATAGGAAGTACAGGCTAAAAAAGGAAGTTATAAATCCTTTTCTCACCATATAAACACTCTATCAAAAATGGTGACTGAGCGAATATTATTTGCCGGTACTTAGAACGAACTATTCCCAGCTAAATTCATTCTGATGCAGTGGACACACATTCAATAATAACAGCAAATTGGTTTCGGCCGAATGTCGTCGTACTGGACACACCCGCCTGAACCATTCGTCGTGAAAATTCGTTCAGTCTGTCCGTAGCTTTAAATAATTTATATATATAATATATACAGTCTAGATGTCTATTGTGATTCTCAATTTATGATTTTTTATTTTCTGGATTAATATAATAAAATGACAATACCTGACAATATTTGTTCTTTCTACCCACATAGGCTTACTAACTTCTAATATGGCGACGTTCTCGTAGAAGGAACTAAATCACACTAAAAGTAGATCATGTGACCGGTTATTTGGGCGTGTTAAATGTCTTTCTACGAAATGAGATTTCTTTGAGAATTGATAGTTGTTGACCTTGGTATTGTCAACCAAATAATTTATATTCATTGTGGAATCTTCCAAGAAAAATGAGATTCAGAGCCAGAGCTCAATGTGGCCAAAGAGTAAATGTGTTTGGAATAGTTGCCGGACTGTCATTAACAACGTCACAGTCCTCGTCTGGTTTGTCTAGATCAGTGCTTCTCAACCGGGGTTCATATGCTCCCCCAGGGATGAATTGAAATCTCGGGGGTTGAAATTTAAGGGGGGGGGGGATTGGGGGTGAATCACAAATAAAGGGGTGAAATTGTGAAGAGGAGAAAATTTGTATGAATAACGTTTTAAACTTCAGTACAGGCCCGTAGCCTGCCAAGTACTTTTAGGGGGGCAAACGTCCAATCAAGGGGGCAGTTTAGGGATCCACCCAAAACACCCCACCCCCCCCCCCCCCCTTTCATGGAAAACTTCTTGTTTTTGCAATTCAATGTTACGCCATTACAATGCCCTCTGAAGAGTTACTTCTACATTTATTGGTGCAATCGGAAGCCTAGAAATGAGATTTTCTGAAGTTTGGGAACCTTTAGAAAATTTAGAGAATTTGACTCCCTGAAACGCGATTCCCTGACATTTCCTGAATATTCCTGATATTTTCCAGCGAATTAAGGTTCAAGATTATTTCTATAGGGTCAAATGGAATCTTGTCTAAAAAAAAATACATTTAGACGCAAATTCCAAACATTTTCAAGTGAATTTAGGGTTTAAGGTTATTTGAATAGGGTCTGAGGTATATGTCGCTAAGAAAATTTTGAGATTTACACACTTTTTTGCTGTCGAGAGCGCCAATTGGTAATGAGATTTCCTGAGGTCTGGGGATCTCTTCTAGAAAATTTAGAGAATTTGACTCCCTGAAACGCGATTTCCTGACATTTCCTGATAAATTTAAGGTTTACTTGTAAAAGAAACTGTGGCACCAACACATAGCAAATCGAGAAATTTCCTGAAAATTCCTGAATTTACCAGCGAATTTAAGATTCAAGATTATTTCTATAGGGTCAAAGGAATCTTTTCTTAAAAAAATTGAGATTTAGACGTGAATTTCAGACATTCCCCATTGAATTTAGGGTTTAAGGTTATTTGAATAGGGTCTGAGGTATGTCACTACGAACATTTTGAGAATAATGCTGCCAAGAACACCAATAGGAAACACGACGATTCTAACTTTCAAAATTTTCTATGGTGTGGGGGGGGGGGGGGGGTCTAGACTTTTCAACAAGAATGGTGTAAGGGCAAACCTTATATACAAAGGCAACCAATTTTTATTTAATATTTTTTGAGGAATTAATGTTTACAGATCTCATGTGCAAGGAACTCAACACTAATTTTCAAAACATTTTCAGAAGAGAATTACCTCTTCACCTCCTCAAGCGGTCCAGGAAGGCCTCAAAATAAAATACAAGGAAATCAATCCTAATTTTAAAACAAAAAATAGGGGAAGAATACCCCCAAACCTTTATCAAGGAACGAGAACTTTAAAGGAGAACCCTGTCAGGAAGAGACCCCAGAAACAAGGAATTAAATCCTAATTGTTGAATTGGCACCCCGAATCTTACAGTGGAGAACACTTTAAACTAGATACAGTCTGAAAAGAAAATAAGAACAAGAAAATATCCATATTTGGACTTGGGTTCATTAATATTCATAAGAAACATGTGTACTTGGTCAATTAATATGAGGCGGCGTCTTCTAAGAAGGAAACTGACTAAACTATATTCCAAGTGTTCGAAGTGTAATGCTGATCACGTGATTAGGGTGTGAAAGATGAAATTTCTGAAAGAAAACTTTATTCAAATTAACGCACTGCTATTTTTCTCAATTGCCAGTAAATTGGATTTTATCCATTGTCCGTAAAAAAATTAGGAAATCTGCTTCAAAAACAATTTACTCCACAAGGGAATATATATGCCCGACAAGTCGACCCCCACCCCAACTCCTAATTCTCGCCATCTGCCTGATCACATCATTTCCGAATGATTTTATTTTTTTAAATTTCCTTCATGAAGCCCGCCCCCACTCCCTACACCCCCAGCCCGTACGCCCATGCCATAAAGGACAGTATACAATATATATTTATACTTGGTGTATCCTCAAAACAAACTTCAATATATTATTATGATGACCATGGCCGGGCTGACTGAAGATAGTTTACCTACACTAAGCCAGCAAAGTTATATGGACGAGTCAAATCGACCCAATGTCAAATACCGTTTTTTGTCCCTTAAAATGGTTTTAAATTTCAAACATAGAGTCCACTTTCCAAATAAAACATTATCTTAGCTCTATTCTAACTGTGGAGGTATAACGTTGCCAATATTGTCGATTGTGTCGCAACTTTAAAATATCTATGTCGTAATTACAAAATACATTTGTCAATGCCGCAAAGTACAATATTGTCGATGTGTAAAAATGCAAAATGTATAGTATGCTGGCGAAGGAAGCAGTTTACAAAAAGGGTGGCAGAATATATTGTCTGTTTTTAGATTTTGATTCAATAACTCACGTTTACCTTTGAAATACTCTAATTATTAAAGATGGGGTCCATGGAAAATTTATCAAAGTCATTCGAAACATGTATTCAAAATCTAAATCATGTGTATATAGACACACTATGGTATAACCAATTTGTTTGAATGTACCAGGGGTACGAGACAGGGGTGTATGCTGAGTCCCTTACTATTTTCACTATACATTAATCAGTTTGTTAAAGAAAAATATTTCATTGAGAAACTAAAACCCAAATTAAACGAATTAGTTTGATTTCTATATATACATTTTGTTTGTTTTTATTTTTTCATTAGTGTAAATCCATCATATTAATATCTCCTAAAGACAATATCATGACGTCATATCATTGTTTATTGTATTGTTATTATGCCTTGAAAATATGAAATTGAAACATGTTGGCAGTAAAAATTAACTATCTTTATCGGTGTTATTGATCTACTTTAACTTTATTCTACTTTTGTCAAACTTCTTATTGGGATTTTATATATATATATAATGAATTGTATATATTGTTGAAATGTAAAATTATCTATTATCTCTGAAGAAGCTATTGAGCTGAAAGCATGCTAAGATAATGAATATAAATATGGATTAAATAATAACTTGTTCTTTCGAAAATGGATTAAATGTGTTTCATTTTACCAAAAATAGAAGACAACCCTGATTTCTTATATACGTGTATATATATATATCAGAAGAATTTCCTAACCTATTCTGCCTTAAGTTTACAGATGATATTACAAACTCATCAAATACAAAGTCTAGGTTGCAACAATAAATCGAGAGCATAGAAAAGTGTGTAAAAAGTACCACATGTCAGTAAATATTAGTAATTGTATTTTGAAATGATGGCCCTTTAAGGAAATATGAATCATGGAAATTTAGAGGAACATTAATAGACACCGTTTTTCAATACAAATATCCGAGAAAAGTGTTTACACATAAACTAATATGGCCAGCGCTAAAGACACCACTATTACCTTTCAGGCGAAAACGGTTCTGAATATTTTGAAACGTTTAAATAAAAAAAGTAATAGTCTGTCATGAGGTATCTATAGAAATATTCGATAAAATGGTTGTGCCAATTATCACATATGGAGCAGAAATATGGGGCTGTGAATTTTCACAAACAAAATTTACAAATTAAGTTTTTAAAGTATATCCTTAACCTACCTAACCACGCATGCTCAGCAGCAGTGTTGGGAGAAAGTGGCCGATATACAATGTATACTATTTAGTATGTTAAATCTATTAAATACTGGTTAAAATTATTAACGTTAGATGATTCAAGGCTGCCTAAACAAGGATATAAAATACTGTACAACCTTGAACTTCATGATAGAAGTAACTGGTCATCACTGATAAAACATCTATTTTTTTGAGTATACGCCTGTATCTCATCTCACAAACTGTTGGCAATTTTAAACAATTTATATATTTGTTAAAACAGAGAATATATGATACGAGTATCCAAGAATGGCTCGAAAACATGCACAGTAATTGTTCCATTTTGTAGTCAAATGTCTTGTTTATAATGATATACGTAATTTATATATTAGTCAAGATATCAATATCCCTTGTCATCAAACTTTTATAAACCTAATGTCCACCTAACGTCAAAAAATTATACTCAATGTTTTAAAATATATTCATACTATTCTATCTATCTTTATATTATTTATTCATTTATTTATTTATTTATTTATTTATTTATTTATTTATTTATTTATTTATTTATTTATTTATTTATTTATGTATGTATTCACTTATTTATTTAAGAAAATATATATTTCTTCATTTATTTATTTAAGAAAATATATATTTATTCATTTATTTATTTATGTATTTATTTATTTATTTATGTATTTATTTATTTAAGAAAATATAAATTTATTCATTTATTTATTTATTTATTTATTTATTTATTTATTTATTTTATTTACTTATTTATTTATTTAAAAATGTTTTTATTCATCAAATGATTCATCGAACTCAATGAATAATATTCATTATATATATCAAAATAGTGTGCTATTTATACCTTCCATAACTTTGCTGCCTTTTGTTTGTTTGGTGCATTCCGAAAGATTGAGTTGGAAATAAGGATTTCCTTATCTGAATTTTACCTGATCGATTTTGATTCTTCAAAAAATCTTTCCTACTACTTAAATTCTGAGTTCAAAAGTGGGGTGGGGGTTGACACGTCCCCCCTATATCCACACCCTTGGCTCTTAAACGTTAAAATTAGGAATAGCATTAGTTTTAAAGTTTTAATCTGACCTATTGAAAATTGGACTTTTGTCCAAATGGATTGCCAAATAAAGTTACATGTATTATTAATCTAATTCACGGGAATGAGATATCCGGGGATGCTGCTACCTAGGTGTAGGTGGTGGTGGGGGGTATTGGGAGAGAATTGTCGGGGGTTGGGCATTTAATACTATGGAGACATAGAAAGTGCAAGCTAAAAAAGGAAGTTAAAAATCCTTTTCTCACCATAATAACACTCTATCAAAAATAATGTTTAAAGCTGAGGACAGACTGGGCGAATTTTATTTGCTGGTACTTAGAACGAACTATTCCCAGCTAAATTCATTCTGATGCAGTGGACACACATTCAATAATAACTGCAAATTGCTTTTGGCCGAATGTCGTCGTACTGGACACACCCGCCCGAAACCATTCGCCGTGACAATTCGTTCAGTCTGTCCGTAGCTTTAAATAATTTATATATATAATATATACAGTCTAGATGACTATTGTAATTCTCAATTTTTGATTTTTTATTTTCTAGATTAATATAATAAAATGACAATACCTGACAATATTTGTTCTTTCTACCCACACTAGGCCTACTAACTTCTAATATGGCGACGTTCTCGTAGAAGGAACTAAATCACACTATAAGTAGATCATGTGACCGGTTATTTGGGCGTGTTAAATGTCTTTCTACGAAATGAGTTTTCCTTGAGAATTGATAGTTGTTGACCTTGGTAACCAAATAATTTATATTCATTGTGGAATCTTCAAGAAAAATTGAGATTCAGAGCCAGAGCCCAATGTGACCACAGAGTAAATGTGTTTGGAATCGTTGCCGGACTGTCATTAACAACGTCACAGTTCTCGTCTGGTTTGTCTAGATCAGTGCTTCTCAACCGGGGTCCATATGCTACCCCGGGGGTGAATTGAAATCTCAGGGTTGAAATTTGATAAGAGGGGGAATTGGGGGGGGGGGGGGGATCACAAATAAAGGGGTGAAATTGTGAAGAGGAGAAAATTTGTATGAATAAAGTTTTCTACTTCAGTACTACATATATTTTGTTCATCTTGCACAAAAACAAGCAAATCAATTCTAACTTTCAAAATTTTCTTTGGGGGTGGATGTGTGGGGGGTGGGGGGGGGGGGGGGGTTCAGTTTAGCCCTTTCTACGAGAATGGTGTCAGGGCAAACCTTATATACAAAGACAATCAATTTTTATTTAATATTTTTTGAGGAATTAATGTGCTAGGAACTCAACTCTAATTTTCAAAACATGTTCGGAAGAGAATTACCTTTTCACCTCCTCAAGCGGTCCAGAAAGGCCTCAAAATAAAATACAAAGAATTTTAAAACAAGAAATTGGGGAAGAATACCCCCAAACCTTTATCAAGGAACGAGAACTTTAAAGGAGACCACTGTCAGGAAGAGACCCCAGAAACAAGGAATTAAATCCTTATTGTTGAATTGGCACCCCGGAATCTTACAGTGGAGAACACTTTAAACAAGATACAGTCTGTAAAGAACTTAAATGTTTTTTACACACTTTAATGACTTCAAACAATGCAACTTTTCCTAAAAGGAAGATAACTAAACTAGATTATAATTGCTCGACAAGAAAATAACCATATTTGGACTTGGGTTCATTAATATTCATAAGAAACGTGTACTTGGTCAAATATGTGACGGCGTCTTCTTATGGAGGTATAACGTTGCCAATATTGTCGATTGTGTTGCAATGTTAAAATACCAATGTCGTAATTACAAAATGCATTTGTCAATGCTGCAAAGTACAATTGTCTATGTGTAAAAATGCAAAATGTATAAGTATACTCAACAATCCAATGAAATGCAGCTAACAATTTACTCTTTGCATTATGCATTTTGCATTAGGCACTTTTGCATTATACATTTTGAATTAGTCACTTTGCATTACGCACTCTGTATTATCAAACCTTGCAGAATAGACTTCTACACAATAGAACATATACCTTATATGGAATGATGACGTATATTCATTTGCATACGTAAAAAACGGCGGAAATGTACGGAAATTAATTAATATGCATGCGCATTGATACAAGTTCTTTTTGACATTTAAAGATGGGTTCTCCTTTAAAGATAATTATCTCTGTATTATTTCAAATTGAGTTATTGCTACCTGTATTGGTTCAAGGGTGCCCATTGGTAGTCTGGTTTCTAGGGAGCCCCTCTAGAAAATTTAAAGAATTGACTCCCTGAAACGTCATTTCCTGACGAATTTTTATAGGGTACAAGAAAAAAATTAAGAAGAAATTAGCGTTTCCATGCGTCCCTATACAAATACAACTTAAAATGTCAGTTCGATTGCGTTCGATGGCGTCTAATTTTCAACATTGTCTAGTCTAGATCTCTCAGATATTTCAGAAATTTTCATTTCCAGGCGTCTTATTCCTGACATTTTCTTCTTGTGATCCTGCATTCCCTATACAAATAAACCTTAAATTCCCCAGAGAATAACGTTTCAGAGAGTTTCTTTTTTGATTTTCTAAAGGGGGCTCCAAGACTCCAGAAAATCATATTCTAGACTTCCAAAGGGCACCTTTGAAGCAATACAGGTAGCAATAACTCAATAGAGTTTGCACCACTGCAAAGCAAAGTTTTCGAGGAGAGGACGGTTACCTAAACTTCTCTCCTGATTGGACGTTTGCACCCCCCCCCCCTTTTTTTTTAGAAGTACTTGGGTTTTTAATTAACTATCAATTTGAAATTATTCTCAAGACTCCAAATTTGAAATAATACAGAGAAATTTATCTTTAAGGGAGAACCCATCTTTAAGTGTCAACAAGATCATCAATGCGCATGCAAATTTATCAATTTCCGTACATCTCCGCCGTTTTTACGTATGCAAATGAATATACGTCATCATTCCATATAAGGTAGGCCCTATATGTTCTATTGTGTAAAAGTCTATTCTGCAAGGTTTGATAATGCAAAGTGCGTAATGCAAAGTGACTAATACAGAATGTATAATTCAATAGTGCCTAATACAAAATGCATAATGCAAAGAGTAAATTGTTAGCTGCATTTCATTGGATTTTTGAGTATATTTATACATTTTGCATTTTTACACATAGACAATTGTACTTTGCAGCATAAACAAATGCATTTTGTAATTACGACATTGGTATTTTATCATTGCGACACAATCGACAATATTGGCAACGTTATACCTCCATATCTTCTAGGAAGGAAACTGACTAAACTATATTTCAAGTGTTCGAAGTGTAATGCTGATCACGTGATTGTGATTAGGGTGTGAAAGATGAAATTTCTGAAGGAAAACTTTATTTAAATTAACGCACTGCTATTTTTCTCAATTGCCAGTAAATTGGATTTTATCCATTGTCCGTAAAAAAATTAGGAAATCTGCTTCAAAAACAATTTGCTCCACAAGGGAATATATATGCCCGACAAGTCGACCCCCACCCTAACTCCTAATTCCCAAAACTTCTCGCCATCTGCCTTATCACATCATTTCCGAATGATTTTATTTTTTTTTAAATTTCCTTCATGAAGCCCGCCCCCACTCCCTACACCCCAGCCCATACGCCTATGCCATAAAGGACAGTATACAATAAATATTTATACTTGGTGTATCCTCTAAACAAACTTCAATATATTATTATGATGACCATGACCGGGCTAACCTTTGAAATACTCTGATTATTAAAGATGGGGTCCATGGAAAATTTATCAAAGTCATTCGAAACATGTATTCAAAATCTAAATCATGTGTATATTGACACACTATGGTATAACCAATTTGTTTGAATGTACCAGGGGTACGAGACAGGGGTGTATGCTGAGTCCCTTACTATTTTCACTATACATTAATCAGTTTGTTAAAGAAAAATATTTCATTGAGAAACTAAAACCCAAATTAAACGAATTAGTTTGATTTCTATATATACATTTTGTTTAATTTATTTTTTGTTACTATGCCTTGAAAATATGAAATTGAAACATGTTGGCAGTAAAAATTAACTATCTTTATCGGTGTTATTGATCTACTTTAACTTTATTCTACTTTTGTCAGACTTCTTATTGGGATTTTATGTATATATATATATCAGAAGAATTTCCTAACCTATTCTGCCTTAAGTTTACAGATGATATTATAAAGTCTTGGTTGCAACACAAAATCGAAAATGAAATGAATGGAGTTTTACGTCCTACTTTTCTGCACCTATTTTCTAATTGAGGCAAACGCCATGCAGTGTGCAATGAGGGAAATTTTGCCAGGACAGCGGCATTAGCCTGCTCTTATTTTCGATTTCCAACTATCGAGGGATCTTTAACGTGCACAGCTAATAGCACACAGGACCTCGGTTTATTGTCCGATCCGAACAACTAAACGTTTTTTCCATGTCAGCCCCTCCGACCTGCATCACTGACAGGAGGAAACCGGGTTGAAAAATCCGAAGGTATCATCTCGACCCATGCCGGGATTAAACCCTGGAGCTTCAGGTTAGCGAGCAAGCGTCTAATTCACTGAGCCACCGCGGCTCCCAACAACAACACGAGAGCATAGAAAAGAGTGTAATAAGTACCACATGTCAGTAAATATTAATAATTGTATTTTGAAATGATGGCCCTTTAAGGAAATATGAATCATGGAAATTTAGTGGAACATTACAAGACACCGTATTTCAATACAAATATCTGAGAAAAGTGTTTACACATAAACTAATATGGCCAGCGCTAAAGACACCACTATTACCTTTCAGGCGGGAAAAGTTATGAATATTTTGAAACGTTTAAATAAAAAAAGTAAGGCATGAGGCATCTATAGAAATATTTGATAAAATAGTTGTGCCAATTATCACATATGGAGCAGAAATATGGGGCTGTGAATTTTCACAAACAAAATTTACAAATTAAGTTTTTAAAGTATATCCTTAACCTACCTAACCACGCATGCTCAGCAGCAATGTTGGGAGAAAGTGGCCGATATAAAATGTATACTATTTAGTATGTTAAATCTATTAAATACTGGTTAAAATTATTAACGTTAGATGATTCAAGGCTGCCTAAACAAGGATATAAAATGCTGTACAACCTTGAACTTCATGTAGAAGTAACTGGTCATCACTGATAAAACATCTATTTTTTGAGAATACGCCTGTATCTCATCTCACAAACTGTTGGCAATTTTAAACAATTTATATATTTGTTAAAACAGAGAATATATGATACGAGCATCCAAGAATGGCTCGAAAACATGCACAGTAATTGTTCCATTTTGTAGTCAAATGTCTTGTTTATAATGATATACGTAATTTATATATTAGTCAATATATCAATATCCCTTGTCATCAAACTTTTATAAACCTAATGTCCAACAAACGTCAAAAAATTATACTCAATGTTTTAAAATATATCCATACTGCTATAAACCACAGAAGTGAACTTTTTAAACGTCAAAATGCTTGAAACATGCATAGAAATACATTATAAATGTAGCCTACATAATGTTGAGTAGATTATCTTCTCTATTTATATCTGTATGTATATCGTTTATACTCTATATCTATCTATCTTTATATTATTTATTCATTTTTTTATTTAAGAAAATATATAGTTATTTATTTATTTATTTATTTATTTAAAAATGAATTTATTCATCAAATTATTTATCGAACTCAATGAATAATTTTCATTATATATATCAAAATAGTGTGCTATTTATACCATCCATAACTTTGCTGCCTTTTGTTTGTTTGGTGCATTCTGAAAGATTGAGTTGGAAATAAGGATTTCCTTATCTACATTTTACCTGATCGATTTTGATTCTTCAAAAAATCTTTCCTACTAATTAAATTCTGAGTTCAAAAATGGGTTGGGGGTTGACAGGTCCCCCCCCCCCCCCTATATCCACGCCCTTGGCTCTTAAACGTAAAAATTAGTTCTAATCTGACCTATAGAAAATTGGACTTTTGTCCAAATGGGTTGCCAAATAAAGTTATTATTCATCTAATTCCCGGGAATGAGATATCCGGGGATGCTGCCACCTAGGTGTAGGTGGTGGGAGGGGGGTATTGGGAGAGAATTGTCGGGGTTGGGAATTTAAAACTATGGAGACATAGAAAGTACATGCTAAAAAAGGAAGTTAAAAATCCTTTTCTCACCATAATAACACTCTATCAAAAATAGTGTTTAAAGCTGAGGACAGTCTGACCGAACTATTCCCAGCAAAATTCATTCGTCTGATGCAGTGTACACACATTCAATAATAACAGCAAATTGGTTTCGGCCGAATGTCGTCGTACTGGACACACCCGCCCAAAACCATTCGCCGTGAAAATTCGTTCAGTCTGTCCGTAGCTTTAAATAATTTATATATATAATATATACAGTCTAGATGACTATTGTAATTCTCAATTTTTGATTTTTTATTTTCTAGATTAATATAATAAAATGACAATACCTGACAATATTTGTTCCCACTTTACTAACTTCTAATATGGCGACGTTCTCGTAGAAGGAACTAAATCACACTAAAAGTAGACCATGTGACCGGTTATTTGGGCATGTTAAATGTTTTTCTACGAAATGAGTTTTCCTTGAGAATTGATAGTTGTTGACCTTGGTAACCAAATAATTTATATTCATTGTGAAATCTCCAAGAAAAATGGAATTCAGAGCCAGAGCCCAATGTGACCACAGAGTAAATGTGTTTGGAATAGTTGCCGGACTGTCATTAACAACGTCACAGTCCTCGTCTGGTTTGTCTAGATCTTGGTATCTATCAAAAGCTTTACGGACTGTCATTAACAACGCCACAGTTCTCGTCTGGTTTGTCTAGATCTTGGTATCTATCAAAAGCTTTACGGACTGTCATTAACAACGCCACAGTTCTCGTCTGGTTTGTCTAGATCTTGGTATCTATCAAAAACTGTACGGACTGTCATTAACAACGCCACAGTCCTCGTCTGGTGTGTCTAGATCTTGGTATCTATCAAAAGCTTTACGGACTGTCATTAACAACGCCACAGTTCTCGTCTGGTTTGCCCAGATCTTGGTATCTATCAAAAACTGTACAGACTGTCATTAACAACGTCACAGTTCTCGTCTGGTTTGTCTAAATCGGTGCTTCTCAACCGGGGTCCATATGCTACCCCGGGGGTGAATTGAAATCTCAGGGTTGAAATTTGATAAGAGGGGGAATTGGGCGGGGGGGGGGGGGGGAATCACAAATAAAGGGGTGAAATTGTGAAGAGGAGAAAATTTGTATGAATAAAGTTTTCAACTTCAGTACTACATATTTTGTTCATCTTGCACAAAAACAAGCAAATCAATTCTGACTTTCAAAATTTTCTTTGGGGGTGGAGGTGTGGGGGGGGGGGGGGGTTCAGTTTAGCCCTTATATACAAAGACAATCAATTTTTATTTAATATTTTTTGAGGAATTATTGTCTACAGATCTCATGTGCTAGGAACTCAACTCTAATTTTCAAAACATTTTCGGAAGAGAATTACCTCTTCACCTCCTCAAGCGGTCCAGAAAGGCCTCAAAATAAAATACAAAGAATTTTAAAACAAAAAATTGGGGAAGAATACCCCCAAACCTTTATCAAGGAACGAGAACTTTAAAGGAGAACCCTGTCAGGAAGAGACCCCAGAAACAAGGAATTAAATCCTAATTGTTGAATTGGCACCCCCGAATCTTACAGTGGAGAACACTTTAAACTAGATACAGTCTGAAAAGAACTTAAATGTTTTTTACACACTTTAATGACTTCAAACCATCCAAGTTTTCTAAAAGGAAGATAACTTAACTAGTTTATAATTGCTCGACAAGAAAATAACCATATTTGGACTTGGGTTCATTAATATTCATAAGAAACGTGTATTTGGTCAAATATGTGACGGCGTCTTCTAGGAAGGAAACTGACTAAACTATATTTCAAGTGCTTTAAGTGCAATGCTGATCACGTGATTAGGGTGTGAAAGATGAAATTTCTGAAGGAAAACTTTATTCAAATTAACGCACTGCTATTTTTTGTCAATTGCCAGTAAATTGGATTTTATCCATTGTCTGTATAATAATTAGGAAATCTGCTTCAAAAACAATTTGCCCCCACAAGGAATATACATGCCGACAATGAAATATATATGCCCGACAAGTCGACCCCCACCCTAACTCCTAATTCCCAAAACTTCTCGCCATCTGCCTTATAACATCATTTCCGAATGATTTTATTTTTTTAAATTTCCTTCATGAAGCCCGCCCCCACTCCCTACACCCCCAGCCCGTACGCCCATGCCATAAAGGACAGTATACAATATATATTTATACTTGGTGTATCCTCTAAACAAACTTCAATATATTATTATGATGACCATGACCGGGCTGACTGAAGATAGTCTACCTACACTAAGCCAGCAAAGTAATATGGAAGAGTATGGACGAGTCAAATCGACCCACTGTTTTTTTTTCCGTTAAAATGGTTTTAAATTTCAAACATAGAATCTTACACTAGTCCACTTTCCAAATAAAACATTATCTGAGCTCTATTCTAACTATGGAGGTATAACGTTGCCAAAATTGTCGATTGTGTCGCAACTTTAAAATATCTATGTCGTAATTACAAAATACATTTGTCAATGCCGCAAAGTACAATATTGTCGATGTGTAAAAATGCAAAATGTATAGTATGCTGGCGAAGGAAGCAGTTTACAAAAAGGGTGGCAGAATATATTGTCTGTTTTTTTATTTTGATTCAATAACTCACGCTAACCTTTGAAATACTCTGATTATTAAAGATGGGGTCCATGGAAAATTTATCAAAGTCATTCGAAACATGTATTCAAAATCTAAATCATGTGTATATTGACACACTATGGTATAACCAATTTGTTTGAATGTACCAGGGGTACGAGACAGGGGTGTATGCTGAGTCCCTTACTATTTTCACTATACATTAATCAGTTTGTTAAAGAAAAATATTTCATAGAGAAACTAAAACCCAAATTAAACGAATTAGTTTGATTTCTATATATACATTTTGTTTATTTTTATTTTTTCATTAGTGTAAATCCATCATATTAATATCTCCTAAAGACAATATCATGACGTCATATCATTGTTTATTGTATTGTTACTATGCCTTGAAAATATGAAATTGAAACATGTTGGCAGTAAAAATTAACTATCTTTATCGGTGTTATTGATCTACTTTAACTATATTCTACTTTTGTCAAACTTCTTATTGGGATTTTATGTATATATATATATCAGAAGAATTTCCTAACCTATTCTGCCTTATGTTTACGGATGATATTACAAAGTCTAGGTTGCAACAAAAAATCGAAAATGAAATGAATGGAGTTTTACGTCCTACTTTTCTGCACCTATATAGGCTAATTGAGGCAAACGCCATGCAGTGTGCAATGAGGGAAATTTTGCCAGGACAGCGGCATTAGCCTGCTCTTATTTTCGATTTCCAACTATCGAGGGATCTTTAACGTGCACAGCTAATAGCACACGGGACCTCGGTTTATTGTCCCATCCGAACAACTAAACGCTTTTTCCATGTCAGCCCCTCCGACCTGCATCACTGACAGGAGGAAACCGGGTTGAAAAATCCGAAGGTATCATCTCGACCCATGCTGGGATTAAACCCTGGAGCTTCAGGTTAGCGAGCAAGCGTCTAATTCACTGAGCCACCGCGGCTCCCAACAACAACACGAGAGCATAGAAAAGTGTGTAATTAGTACCACATGTCAGTAAATATTGATAATTGTATTTTGAAATGATGGCCCTTTAAAGAAATATGAATCATGGAATTTTAGTGGAACATTACTAGACACCGTATTTCAATACAAATATCTGAGAAAAGTGTTTACACATAAACTAATATGGCCAGCGCTAAAGACACCATTACCTTTCAGGCGAGAAAAGTTCTGAATATTTTGAAACGTTTAAATAAAAAAAGTAATAGTCTGTCATGAGGTATCTATAGAAATATTTGATAAAATGGTTGTGCCAATTATCACATATGGAGCAGAAATATGGGGCTGTGAATTTTCACAAACAAAATTTACAAATTAAGTTTCTAAAGTATATCCTTAACCTACCTAACCACGCATGCTCAGCAGCAGTGTTGGGAGAAAGTGGCCGATATACAATGTATACTATTTAGTATGTTAAATCTATTAAATACTGGTTAAAATTATTAACGTTAGATGATTCAAGGCTGCCTAAACAAGGATATAAAATGCTGTACAACCTTGAACTTCATGTTAGATAGAAGTAACTGGTCATCACTGATAAAACATCTATTTTTTGAGAATACGCCTGTATCTCATCTCACAAACTGTTGGCAATTTTAAACAATTTATATATTTGTTAAAACAGAGAATATATGATACGAGTATCCAAGAATGGCTCGAAAACATGCACAGTAATTGTTCCATTTTGTAGTCAAATGTCTTGTTTATAATGATATACGTAATTTATATATTAGTCAAGATATCAATATCCCTTGTCATCAAACTTTTATAAACCTAATGTCCACCTAACGTCAAAAAATTATACTCAATGTTTTAAAATATATTTATACTGCTATGAACCACAGAAGTGAACTTTTTAAACGTCAAAATATTTGAAACATTCATAGAAATACATTATAAATGTAACCTACACAATGTTGAGTAGATTATCTTCTCTATTTATATCTGTATGTATATCGTTTATACTCTATATCTATCTCTCTTTATATTATTTATTCATTTATTTATTATTTATTTCTTATTATAAGATAAGAAAATATATATTTATTTATTTATTTATTTATTTATTTATTATTTATTTATTTAAGAAAATATATATTTCTTTATTTATTTATTTAAGAAAATATATATTTATTTATTTATTTATTTAAGAAAATACATATTTATTTATTTATTTATTTATGTATTTATTTATTTAAGAAAATATAAATTTATTCATTTATTTATTTAAGAAAATATTTATTTATTTATTTATTTATTTATTTATTTATTTATTTATTTATTTATTTATTTTATTTACTTATTTATTTATTTAAAAATGTTTTTATTCATCAAATGATTCATCGAACTCAATGAATAATATTCATTATATATATCAAAATAGTGTGCTATTTATACCTTCCATAACTTTGCTGCCTTTTGTTTGTTTGGTGCATTCTGAAAGATTGAGTTGGAAATAAAGATTTCCTTATCAGATCGATTTTGATTCTTCAAAAAATCTTTCCTACTAATTAAATTCTGAGTTCAAAAGTGGGGTGGGGGTTGACACGTCCCCCCCCCCCCCTATATCTTCACCCTTGGCTCTTAAACGTTAAAATTAGGAATAACATTAGTTTTAAACTGACCTATTGAAAATTGGACTTTTGTCCAAATGGGTTGCCAAATTAAGTTATTATTAATCTAATTCCCGGGAATGAGATATCCGGGGATGCTGCTACCTAGGTGTAGGTGGTGGTGGGGAGCGGGGGGTGGGGTATTGGGAGAGAATTGTCGGGGGTTGGGAATTTAAAACTATGGAGACATAAAAAGTGCAAGCTAAAAAAGGAAGTTAAAAATCCTTTTTCTCACCATAATAACACTCTATCAAAAATAGTGTTTAAAGCTGAGGACAGTCTGACCGAACTATTCCCAGCAAAATTCATTCGTCTGATGCAGTGTACACACATTCAATAATAACAGCAAATTGGTTTCGGCCGAATATCGTCACACTGGACACACCCTGCCAAACCATTCGCCGTGAAAATTCGTTCAGTCTGTCCGTAGCTTTAAATAATTTATATATATAATATATATAGTCTAGATGTCTATTGTAATTCTCAATTTATGATTTTTTATTTTCTGGATTAATATAATAAAATGACAATACCTGACAATATTTGTTCTTTCTACCCACATAGGCTTACTAACTTCTAATATGGCGACGTTCTCGTAGAAGGAACTAAATCACACTAAAAGTAGATCATGTGACCGGTTATTTGGGCGTGTTAAATGTCTTTCTACGAAATGAGTTTGCCTTGAGAATTGATAGTTGTTGACCTTGGTAACCAAATAATTTATATTCATTGTGGAATCTTCAAGAAAATTGAGATCCAGAGCCAGAGCTCAATGTGACCACAGAGTAAATGTGTTTGGAATCGTTGCCGGACTGTCATTAACAACGTCACAGTTCTCGTCTGGTTTGTCTAGATCTTGGTATCTATCAAAAGCTTTACGGACTGTCATTAACAACGCCACAGTTCTCGTCTGGTTTGTCTAGATCTTGGTATCTATCAAAAGCTTTACGGACTGTCATTAACAACGCCACAGTTCTCGTCTGGTTTGTCTAAATCGGTGCTTCTCAACCGGGGTACATATGCTACCCCGGGGGTGAATTAAAATCTCAGGGTTGAAATTTGATAAGAGGGGGAATTGGGCGGGGGGGGGGGGGGATCACAAATAAAGGGGTGAAATTGTGAAGAGGAGAAAATTTGTATGAATAAAGTTTTCTACTTCAGTACTACATATGTTTTGTTCATCTTGCACAAAAACAAGCAAATCAATTCTAACTTTCAAAATTTTCTTTGGGGGTGGAGGTGTGGGGGGTGGGGGGGGGGGGGGGTTCAGTTTAGCCCTTTCTACGAGAATGGTGTCAGGGCAAACCTTATATACAAAGACAATCAATTTTTATTTAATATTTTTTGAGGAATTAATGTCTACAGATCTCATGTGCTAGGAACTCAACTCTAATTTTCAAAACATGTTCGGAAGAGAATTACCTCTTCACCTCCTCAAGCGGTCCAGAAAGGCCTCAAAATAAAATACAAGGAAATCAATCCTAATTTTAAAACAAAAAATTGGGGAAGCATACCCCCCCCCATACCTTTATCAAGGAACGAGAACTTTAAAGGAGAACCCTGTCAGGAAGAGACCCCAGAAACAAGGAATTAAATCCTAATTGTTGAATTGGCACCCCGAATCTTACAGTGGTGAGCACCTTAAACAAGATACAGTCTGAAAAGAACTTAAATGTTTTTTACACACTTGAATGACTTCAAACAATACAACTTTTCCTAAAAGGAAGATAACTAAACTAGTTTATAATTGCTCAACAAGAAAATAACCATATTTGGACTTGGGTTCATTAATATTCATAAGAAACATGTGTACTTGGTCAAATATGTGGTGGGTCTTCTAGGAAGGAAACTGACTAAACTATATTTCAAGTGTTCGAAGTGTAATGCTGATCACGTGATTAGGGTGTGAAAGATGAAATTTCTGAAGGAAAACTTTATTCAAATTAACGCACTGCTATTTTTCTCAATTGCCAGTAAATTGGATTTTATCCATTGTCCGTAAAAAAATTAGGAAATCTGCTTCAAAAACAATTTGCTCCACAAGGGAATATATATGCCCGACAAGTCAACCCCCACCCCAACTCCTAATTCTCGCCATCTGCCTGATCCCATCATTTCCGAATGATTTTATTTTTTAAATTTCCTTCATGAAGCCCGCCCCCACTCCCTACACCCCCAGCCAGTACGCCCATGCCATAAAGGACAGTATACAATATATATTTATACTTGGTGTATCCTCAAAACAAACTTCAATATATTATTATGATGACCATGGCCGGGCTGACTGAAGATAGTTTACCTACACTAAGCCAGCAAAGTAATATGGACGAGTCAAATCGACCCAATGTCAAATACCGTTTTTTGTCCCTTAAAATGGTTTTAAATTTCAAACATAGAGTCCACTTTCCAAATAAAACATTATCTGAGCTCTATTCTAACTATGGAGGTATAACGTTGCCAATATTGTCGATTGTGTTGCAACTTTAAAATACCTATGTAGTAATTACAAAATACATTTGTCAATGCTGCAAAGTACAATATTGTCGATGTGTAAAAATGCAAAATGTATAGTATGCTGGCGAAGGAAGCAGTTTACAAAAAGGGTGGCAGAATATATATTGTCTGTTTTTAGATTTTGATTCAATAACTCACGCTAACCTTTGAAATACTCTGATTATTAAAGATGGGGTCCATGGAAAATTTATCAAAGTCATTCGAAACATGTATTCAAAATCTAAATCATGTGTATATAGACACACTATGGTATAACCAATTTGTTTGAATGTACCAGGGGTATGAGACAGGGGTGTATGCTGATTCCCTTACTATTTTCACTATACATTAATCAGTTTGTTAAAGAAAAATATTTCATTGAGAAACTAAAACCCAAATTAAACGAATTAGTTTGATTTCTTTATATACATTTTGTTTATTTTATTTTTTGTTACTATGCCTTGAAAATATGAAATTGAAACATGTTGGCAGTAAAAATTAACTATTTTTATCGGTGTTATTGATCTACTTTAACTATATTCTACTTTTGTCAGACTTCTTATTGGGATTTTATATATATATCAGAAGAATTTCCTAACCTATTCTGCCTTATGTTTACAGATGATAATTACCAACTCATCAAATACAAAGTCTAGGTTGCAACAATAAATCGAGAGCATAGAAAAGTGTGTAATAAGTACCACATGTCAGTAAATATTAGTAATTGTATTTTGAAATGATGGCCCTTTAAGGAAATATGAATCATGGAAATTCAGTGGAACATTACTAGACACCGTATTTCAATACAAATATCTGAGAAAAGTGTTTACACATAAACTAATATGGCCAGCGCTTAAGATACCATTACTTTTCAGGCGGGAAAAGTTCTGAATATTTTGAAACGTTTAAATAAAAAAAGTAATAGTCTGTCATGAGGTATCTATAGAAATATTTGATAAAATGGTTGTGCCAATTATCACATATGGAGCAGAAATATGGGGCTGTGAATTTTCACAAACAAAATTTACAAATTAAGTTTTTAAAGTATATCCGTAACCTACCTAACCACGCATGCTCAGCAGCAGTGTTGGGAGAAAGTGGCCGATATACAATGTATACTATTTAGTATGTTAAATCTATTAAATACTGGTTAAAATTATTAACGTTAGATGATTCAAGGCTGCCTAAACAAGGATATAAAATGCTGTACAACCTTGAACTTCATGTTAGAAGTAACTGGTCATCACTGATAAAACATCTATTTTTTTGAGTATACGCCTGGATCTCATCTCACAAACTGTTGGCAATTTTAAACAATTTATATATTTGTTAAAACAGAGAATATATGATACGAGTATCCAAGAATGGCTCGAAAACATGCACAGTAATTGTTCCATTTTGTAGTCAAATGTCTTGTTTATAATGATATACGTAATTTATATATTAGTCAATATATCAATATCCCTTGTCATCAAACTTTTATAAACCTAATGTCCATCAAATATCAGAAAATTATACCCAATGTTTTAAAATATATTCATACTATACTGCTATAAACCACAGAAGTGAAATTTTTAAACGTCAAAATATTTGAAACATTCATAGAAATACATTATAAATGTAGCCTACATAATGTTGAGTAGATTATCTTCTCTGTATATATCTGTATGTATATCGTTTGTACTCTATATCTATCTATCTTTATATTATTTATTCATTTATTTATTTAAGAAAATATATATATTTATTCATTTATTTATTTATTTATTTATGTATTCATTTATATATTTATTTATTTATTTAAAAATGTATTTATTCATCAAATGATTCATCGAACTCAATGAATAATATTCATTATATATATCAAAATAGTGTGCTATTTATACCTTCCATAACTTTGCTGCCTTTTGTTTGTTTGGTGCATTCCGAAAGATTGAGTTGGAAATAAGGATTTCCTTATCTGAATTTTACCTGATCGATTTTGATTCTTCAAAAAATCTTTCCTACTACTTAAATTCTGAGTTCAAAAGTGGGGTGGGGGTTGACACGTCCCCCCTATATCCACACCCTTGGCTCTTAAACGTTAAAATTATGAATAGCATTAGTTTTAAAGTTTTAATCTGACCTATTGAAAATTGGACTTTTGTCTAAATGGGTTGCCAAATAAAGTTACATGTATTATTAATCTAATTCACGGGAATGAGATATCCGGGGATGCTGCTACCTAGGTGTAGGTGGTGGTGGGGAGCGTATTGGGAGAGAATTGTCGGGGGTTGGGAATTTAATACTATGGAGACATAGAAAGTGCAAGCTAAAAAAGGAAGTTATAAATCCTTTTCTCACCATATAAACACTCTATCAAAAATGGTGACTGAGCGAATATTATTTGCCGGTACTTAGAACGAACTATTCCCAGCTAAATTCATTCTGATGCAGTGTACACACATTCAATAATAACAGCAAATTGGTTTCGGCCGAATGTCGTCGTACTGGACACACCCGCCCAAAACCATTCGCCGTGAAAATTCGTTCAGTCTGTCCGTAGCTTTAAATAATTTATATATATAATATATATAGTCTAGATGTCTATTGTAATTCTCAATTTATGATTTTTTATTTTCTGGATTAATATAATAAAATGACAATACCTGACAATATTTGTTCCCACTTTACTAACTTCTAATATGGCGACGTTCTCGTAGAAGGAACTAAATCACACTAAAAGTAGATCATGTGACCGGTTATTTGGGCGTGTTAAATGTCTTTCTAGTTTTCCTTGAGAATTGATAGTTGTTGACCTTGGTTACCAATTAATTTATATTCATTGTGGAATCTTCCATGAAAAATGGGTTTCAGAGCCAGAGCCCAATGTGACCACAGAGTAAATGTGTTTGAAATAGTTACCCTGGTGGTCTTAGCCACTAACAGTCCTCGTCTGGTTTGTCTAGATCTTGGTAGGCCTATCTATCAAAAGCTTTACGGACTGTCATTAACAACGTCACAGTCCTCGTCTGGTTTGTCTAGATCTTGGTATCTATCAAAAGCTTTACGGACTGTCATTAACAACGTCACAGTCCTCGTCTGGTTTGTCTAGATCTTGGTATCTATCAAAAACCTTACAGACTGTCATTAACAACGTCACAGTTCTCGTCTGGTGTGTCTAGATCTTGGTATCTATCAAAAGCTTTACAGACTGTCATTAACAACGTCACAGGCCTGTCAGCATTTCGATTTATTCCGATTTTGATTCGATTATACAAATAAAAGCAAACGATGTAACTTGTGTCTTACTGAAAAGCTTTCCATTATAAATGTCCCTAAGCTCACGTCTTTGAACAAACGTTCTAAACTTGTCTCGAAGTGTAGACACGAGAATAAATTATACTTTTCTAACTTCAGTAGGGACTCAGGCTGAAATAGATCAGTTGTCTGAAGATCGCACAGCGTGAAACTCAACATGTTTCAGGTTCTATTTTAATGTTTTTAATATTTTCTATATGTTCAATATATTATTATGATGACCATAACCGGGCTGACTGAAGATCGTTTACCTACACTAAGCCAGCAAAGTAATATGGAAGAGTATGGACGAGTCAAATCGACCCAATGTAAAACACCGTTTTTTGTCCCTTAAAATGGTTTTAAATTTCAAACATAGAATCATATGCATAAAATTAATTAGTGGGGTGGGTCCTATATATGGGGACAATTTTGTTTTATTGCCTTAACTTGAGGGCAACCACGTTTTAGAACACGGGCGTTTACCCCCCTCCGGAGTTAGGGCTGACTCTCGCCAGAAATGTCTGAAGTCGCGATGGCGAAGCGGTTAACGTGCTGGAGCCACACTTACGGGGGCCCGGGATCGAGAAGCCACCGAACCCTTCATTTTTTTTTTTAAAATTTCAAACTTTTTCTTGTTATCATACCAATGTTTTTTGGTCATTAACTGACACATTTGTACGCATGCCACCACCACGAATTGACTTTATACAAAGGGCTTAAAGGGACAGTCTGAATTTAATGTATCTGAAAGCTTTTGCTAAAAAAATCCAGCCGTTAATTTTTAAACGCTAAAAACATGCTAAAATTTTTAAAAACCTTACATAAGGTTTTTAAGTGTGTAATGTTTTTTGGACGCTGATAAAAAACTACTGAACAGATTTGAGTAAAATAAACGCCTAATTGTAGAGAAATGTCCCTCTTGTGTATTTTAAAGGTTTCAGCTAGAAATATTGAGCCATTTAAAGGCCAAACGCCAAAACTAGGTCAAATTGCATAATTAACAATAAGTACTCCCTGTTTGTAATTAACCCTTTAAAACCAAATTCAATTTGATCAAGAAGATATAGAGATATAATAAGCATGCTTTAAAAATACTCTCAGGTAGCATTTGCGATTCTTTTGGCATTGGAAACTTTTTTCAAAAAAGCAGAATGGCCCTTTAAGCCCTCCCCAATCGGAACACATGTTTGAGGGACCCTACAAGCTTCCTATATTAATTGTTTCGCCACGATTTTGTGTTGAAAAGATGCGTCATTGAATGCTGATTCGTTTGATATGCGAACGACCCATTTTTGATCAACCTATGACAGTTCTGTGTGCTAAAACGTGATTGGCTTTAGAACACGGACGTTTACCCCCCTCCGGAGTTAGGGTCACGGCTGACTCTCGCCAGAAATGTCGTAAGGCGCGATGGCGAAGCGGTTAGCGTGCTGGAGCCACACTTAGGGAGGCCCGAGATCGAGACCCTACCGAACCCTTCATTTGTTTTTTTTTTTTTTTTATTTCAAACTTTTTCTTGATCTTATCCATCATACCAATGTTTTTTGGTCAACAACTGACACATTTGTACGCATATCACCACCGCGAATTGACTTTATACAAAGAGCTTAAGCCCTCCCCAATCGGAACAAATGTTTGAGGGGCCCTACAAGCTTCCTATATTGATTTTTCGCCACGATTTTGTGTTGAAAAAATGCGTCATTGAACGCTGATTCGTTTGATATGCCAACGACCCATTTTTGATCAACCTATGACAGTTTTGTGTGCTAAAACGTGATTGGCTTTAGAACAAGGGCGTTTACCCCCCTCTGGAGTTAGGGTCAAGGCTGACTCTCGTCAGCAATCTCTTAAGTCGCGATGGCGAAGCGGTTAGCGTGATGGAGCCACACTTAGGGGTGCCCGGGATCGAGACCCCACCGAACTCTTTATTTTTTTTCAAAATTTCAAACTTTTTCTTGATCTTATCCTTCATACCAATGTTTTTTGGTCAACAACTGACACATTTGTGCGCATACCACAACCGCGAATTGACTACAGTATATACAAAGAGCGTTAAGCCCACCCTAATCGGAACAAATGTTTGAGGGGCCCTACAAGCTTCCTATATTAATTTTTCGTCACGATGTTGTGTTGAAAAGATGCGTCATTGAACGTTGATTCACGTTTTAGCACACAAAACTGTCATAGGTTGGTCAAAAATGGGTCGTTCGCATATCAAACGAATCAGCGTTCAATGACGCATCTTTTCAGCCCAAAATCGTGGCGAAAAATAAATATAGGAAGCTAGTAGGGCCCCTCAAACATTTGTTCCGATTCGGGAGGGCTTAAGCCCTTTGTAAAAAGTCAATTCGCGGAGGTGGTATGCGCACAATTGTGTCAGTTGTTGAACAAAAAACATTGGTATGATGGATAAGATCAAGGAAAAGTTTGAAATTTTGAGAAAGAAATAAAGGGTTCGGTGGGGTCTCGATCCCGGGTCCTCCTCAGTGTGGCTCCAGCAAGCTAATCGCTTCGCCATCGCGACTTAAGAGATTCCTGGCGAGAGTCAACCGTGACCCTGACTCCGGAGGGGGGTAAATGCCCTTGCTCTAAAGTCAATCACGTTTTAGCACACAAAACTGTCATAGGTTGGTCAAAAATGGATCGTTCGAATATCAAACGAATCAGCGTTCAATGACGCATCTTTTCAGACCACAATCGTGGCGAAAAATGAATATAGGAAGCTAGTGGGGCCATTCAAACATTTGTTCCGATTGGGGAGGGCTTAAGCCCTTTGAAAAAGTCAATTCGCGGAGGTGGTATGCGCACAATTGTGTCAGTTGTTGAACAAAAAACATTGGTATGATGGATAAGATCAAGAAAAAGTTTGAAATTTTGAGAAAAAAAATAAAGGGTTCGGTGGGGTCTCGATCCCGAGTCCTCCTCAGTGTGGCTCCAGCAAGCTAACCGCTTCGCCATCGCGACTTAAGAGATTCCTGGCGTGAGTCAACCGTGACCCTGACTCCGGAGAGGGGTAAACGCCCTTGTTCTAAAGCCAATCACGTTTAAGCACACAAAACTGTCATAGGTTGGTCAAAAATGGTGTCGTTCGCATATCAAAAGAATCAGCGTTCAATGACGCATCTTTTCAGCCCAAAATCGTGGCGAAAAATAAATATAGGAAGCTAGTAGGGCCCCTCAAACATTTGTTCCGATTGGGGAGGGCTTAAGCCCTTTGTAAAAAGTCAATTCGCGGAGGTGGTATGCGCACAATTGTGTCAGTTGTTGAACAAAAAACATTGGTATGATGGATAAGATCAAGAAAAAGTTTGAAATTTTGAGAAAGAAAATAAAGGGTTCGGTGGGGTCTCGATCCCGGGCCCCCCTCAGTGTGGCTCCAGCAAGCTAACCGCTTCGCCATCGCGACTTAAGAGATTCCTGGCGAGAGTCAGCCGTGACCCTGACTCCGGAGGGGGGTAAATGCCCTTGCTCTAAAGTCAATCACGTTTTAGCACACAAAACTGTCATAGGTTGGTCAAAAATGGATCGTTCGAATATCAAACGAATCAGCGTTCAATGACGCATCTTTTCAGACCACAATCGTGGCGAAAAATGAATATAGGAAGCTAGTGGGGCCATTCAAACATTTGTTCCGATTGGGGAGGGCTTAAGCCCTTTGAAAAAGTCAATTCGCGGAGGTGGTATGCGCACAATTGTGTCAGTTGTTGAACAAAAAACATTGGTATGATGGATAAGATCAAGAAAAAGTTTGAAATTTTGAGAAAAAAAATAAAGGGTTCGGTGGGGTCTCGATCCCGAGTCCTCCTCAGTGTGGCTCCAGCAAGCTAACCGCTTCGCCATCGCGACTTAAGAGATTCCTGGCGAGAGTCAGCCGTGACCCTGACTCCGGAGGGGGGTAAACGCCCTTGTTCTAATGCCAATCACGTTTTAGCACACAAAACTGTCATAGGTTGGTCAAAAATGGATCGTTCGCATATCAAACGAATCAGCGTTCAATGACGCATCTTTTCAACACAAAATCGTGGCGAAAAATAAATATCGGAAGCTAGTAGGGCCCCTCAAACATTTGTTCCGATTGGGGAGGGCTTAAGCCCTTTGTAAAAAGTCAATTCGCGGAGGTGGTATGCGCACAATTGTGTCAGTTGTTGAACAAAAAACATTGGTATGATGGATAAGATCAAGAAAAAGTTTGAAATTTTGAGAAAAACAATAAAGGGTTCGGTGGGGTCTCGATCCCGGGTCCTCCTCAGTGTGGCTCCAGCAAGCTAACCGCTTCGCCATCGCGACTTAAGAGATTCCTGGCGAGAGTCAGCCGTGACCCTGACTCCGGAGGGGGGTAAACGCCCTTGTTCTAAAGCCAATCACGTTTTAGCACACAAAACTGTCATAGGTTGGTCAAAAATGGATCGTTCGCATATCAAACGAATCAGCGTTCAATGACGCATCTTTTCAGCCCAAATTCATGGCGAAAAATAAATATCGGAAGCTAGTAGGGCCCCTCAAACATTTGTTCCGATTGGGGAGGGCTTAAGCCCTTTGTAAAAAGTCAATTCGCGGAGGTGGTATGCGCACAATTGTGTCAGTTGTTGAACAAAAAACATTGGTATGATGGATAAGATCAAGAAAAAGTTTGAAATTTTGAGAAAAACAATAAAGGGTTCGGTGGGGTCTCGATCCCGGGTCCTCCTCAGTGTGGCTCCAGCAAGCTAACCGCTTCGCCATCGCGACTTAAGAGATTCCTGGCGAGAGTCAGCCGTGACCCTGACTCCGGAGGGGGGTAAACGCCCTTGTTCTAAAGCCAATCACGTTTTAGCACACAAAACTGTCATAGGTTGGTCAAAAATGGATCGTTCGCATATCAAACGAATCAGCGTTCAATGACGCATCTTTTCAGCCCAAATTCATGGCGAAAAATAAATATCGGAAGCTAGTAGGGCCCCTCAAACATTTGTTCCGATTGGGGAGGGCTTAAGCCCTTTGTAAAAAGTCAATTCGCGGAGGTGGTATGCGCACAATTGTGTCAGTTGTTGAACAAAAAACATTGGTATGATGGATAAGATCAAGAAAAAGTTTGAAATTTTGAGAAAAAAAAATTAAGGGTTCGGTGGGGTCTCGATCCCGGGTCCTCCTCAGTGTGGCTCCAGCAAGCTAACCGCTTCGCCATCGCGACTTAAGAGGTTCCTGGCGAGAGTCAGCCGTGACCCTGACTCCGGAGGGGGGTAAACGCCCTTGTTCTAAAGCCAATCACGTTTTAGCACACAAAACTGTCATAGGTTGGTCAAAAATGGCTCGTTCGCATATCAAACGAATCAGCGTTCAATGACGCATCTTTTCAGCCCAAATTCGTGGCGAAAAATAAATATCGGAAGCTAGTAGGGCCCCTCAAACATTTGTTCCTATTGCGGAGGGCTTAAGTCCTTTGTAAAAAGTCATTTCGCGGAGGTGGTATGCGCACAATTGTGTCAGTTGTTGAACAAAAAACATTGGTATGATGGATAAGATCAAGAAAAAGTTTGAAATTTTGAGAAAAAAAATAAAGGGTTCGGTGGGGTCTCGATCCCGTGTCCTCCTCAGTGTGGCTCCAGTAAGCTAACCGCTTCGCCACCGCGACCTAAGAGATTCCTGGCGAGAGTCAGCCGTGACCCTGACTCCGGAGGGGGGTAAACGCCCTTGTTCTAATGCCAATCACGTTTTAGCACACAAAACTGTCATAGGTTGGTCAAAAATGGATCGTTCGCATATCAAACGAATCAGCGTTCAATGACGCATCTTTTCAGCCCAAATTCGTGGCGAAAAATAAATATCGGAAGCTAGTAGGGCCCCTCAAACATTTGTTCCGATTGGGGAGGGCTTAAGCCCTTTGTAAAAAGTCATTTCGCGGAGGTGGTATGCGCACAATTGTGTCAGTTGTTGAACAAAAAACATTGGTATGATGGATAAGATCAAGAAAAAGTTTGAAATTTTGAGAAAAAAAATAAAGGGTTCGGTGGGGTCTCGATCCCGTGTCCTCCTCAGTGTGGCTCCAGTAAGCTAACCGCTTCGCCACCGCGACCTAAGAGATTCCTGGCGAGAGTCAGCCGTGACCCTGACTCCGGAGGGGGGTAAACGCCCTTGTTCTAATGCCAATCACGTTTTAGCACACAAAACTGTCATAGGTTGGTCAAAAATGGATCGTTCGCATATCAAACGAATCAGCGTTCAATGACGCATCTTTTCAGCCCAAATTCGTGGCGAAAAATAAATATCGGAAGCTAGTAGGGCCCCTCAAACATTTGTTCCGATTGGGGAGGGCTTAAGCCCTTTGTAAAAAGTCAATTCGCGGAGGTGGTATGCGCACAATTGTGTCAGTTGTTGAACAAAAAACATTGGTATGATGGATAAGATCAAGAAAAAGTTTGAAATTTTGAGAAAAACAATAAAGGGTTCGGTGGGGTCTCGATCCCGGGTCCTCCTCAGTGTGGCTCCAGCAAGCTAACCGCTTCGCCATCGCGACTTAAGAGATTCCTGGCGAGAGTCAGCCGTGACCCTGACTCCGGAGGGGGGTAAACGCCCTTGTTCTAAAGCCAATCACGTTTTAGCACACAAAACTGTCATAGGTTGGTCAAAAATGGCTCGTTCGCATATCAAACGAATCAGCGTTCAATGACGCATCTTTTCAGCCCAAATTCGTGGCGAAAAATAAATATCGGAAGCTAGTAGGGCCCCTCAAACATTTGTTCCTATTGCGGAGGGCTTAAGTCCTTTGTAAAAAGTCATTTCGCGGAGGTGGTATGCGCACAATTGTGTCAGTTGTTGAACAAAAAACATTGGTATGATGGATAAGATCAAGAAAAAGTTTGAAATTTTGAGAAAAAAATAACGGGTTCGGTGGGGTCTCGATCCAGGGTCCTCCTCAGTGTGGCTCCAGTAAGCTAACCGCTTCGCCACCGCGACCTAAGAGATTCCTGGCGAGAGTCAGCCGTGACCCTGACTCCGGAGGGGGGTAAACGCACTTGTTCTAAAGCCAATCACGTTTTAGCACACAAAACTGTCATAGGTTGGTCAAAAATGGGTCGTTCGCATATCAAACGAATCAGCGTTCAATGACGCATCTTTTCAGCCTAAAAGCGTGGCGAAAAATAAATATAGGAAGCTAGTAGGGCCCCTCAAACATTTGTTCCGATTAGGGAGGGCTTAAGTCCTTTGTAAAAAGTCAATTCGCGGAGGTGGTATGCGCACAATTGTGTCAGTTGTTGAACAAAAAACATTGGTATGATGGATAAGATCAAGAAAAAGTTTGAAATTTTGAGAAAAAAAATAAAGGGTTCGGTGGGGTTTCGATCCCGGGTCCTCCTCAGTGTGGCTCCAGCAAGCTAACCGCTTCGTCACCGCGACTTAAGAGATTCCTGGCGAGAGTCAGCCGTGACCCTGACTCCGGAGGGGGGTAAACGCCCTTGTTCTAAAGCCAATCACGTTTTAGCACACAAAACTGTCATGGGTTGGTCAAAAATGGGTCGTTCGCATATCAAACGAATCAGCGTTCAATGACGCATCTTTTTAGCCCACAATCGTGGCGAAAAATAAATATAGGAAGCTATTAGGGACCCTCAAACATTTGTTCCGATTGGGGAGGGCTTAAGCCCTTTGTAAAAAGTCAATTCGCGGAGGTGGTATGCGCACAATTGTGTCAGTTGTTGAACAAAAAACATTGGTATGATGGATAAGATCAAGAAAATGTTTGAAATTTTGAGAAAAAAAATAAAGGGTTCGGTGGGGTCTCGATCCCCGGTCCTCCTCAGTGTGGCTCCAGCAAGCTAACCGCTTCGCCATCGCGACTTTAGAGATTCCTGTCGAGAGTCAGCCGTGACCCTGACTCCGGAGGGGGGTAAACGCCCTTGTTCTAAAGCCAATCATGTTTTAGCACACAAAACTGTCATAGGTTGGTCAAAATTGGGTCGTTCGCATATCAAACGAATCAGCGTTCAATGACGCATCTTTTCAGCCCAAAATCGTGGCGAAAAATAAATATAGGAAGCTAGTAGGGCCCCTCAAACATTTGGTCCGATTGGGGAGGGCTTAAACCCTTTGTAAAAAGTCAATTCGCGGAGGTGGTATGCGCACAATTGTGTCAGTTGTTGAACAAAAAACATTGGTATGATGGATAAGATCAAGAAAAAGTTTGAAATTTTGAGAAAAAAAATAAAGGGTTCGGTGGGGTCTCGAACCCGGGTCCTCCTCAGTGTGGCTCCAGCAAGCTTACTGCTTCGCCATCGCGACTTAAGAGATATCTGGCGAGAGTCAGCCGTGACCCCGACTCCGGAGGGGGGTAAACGCCCTTGTTCTAAAGCCAATCAAGTTTTAGCACACAAAACTGTCATAGGTTGGTCAAAAATGGCTCGTTCGCATATCAAACGAATCAGCGTTCAATGACGCATCTTTTCAGCCCAAATTCGTGGCGAAAAATAAATATCGGAAGCTAGTAGGGCCCCTCAAACATTTGTTCCGATTGGGGAGGTCTTAAGCCCTTTGTAAATTCGCGGAGGTGGTATGCGCACAATTGTGTCAGTTGTTAAAAAAAAACATTGGTATGATGGATAAGATCAAGAAAAAGTTTGAAATTTTGAGAAAAAAAATAAAGGGTACGGTGGGGTCTCGATCCCGGGTCCTCCTCAGTGTGGCTCCAGCAAGCTAACCGCTTCGCCATCGCGACTTAAAAGATTCCTGGCGAGAGTCAGTCGTGACCCTGACTCCGGAGGGGGGTAAACGCCCTTGTTCTAAAGCCAATCAAGTTTTAGCACACAAAACTGTCATAGGTTGGTCAAAAATGGATCGTTCGCATATCAAACGAATCAGCGTTCAATGACGCATCTTTTCAGCCCAAATTCGTGGCGAAAAATAAATATCGGAAGCTAGTAGGGCTAGACCCATATGTTAAGATAGAGTCTAGATAATCATATGTTAAGATCGAGTCTTGATAATCATATATTAAAATAGAGTCTGGATAATCATATGTTATGAGGCTTACAGTCTGGATAATCATATGTTAAGATAGAGTCTAGATAATCATATGTTAAGATAGAGTCTAGATAATCATATGTTAAGATAGAGTCTAGATAATCATATATTAAAATAGAGTCTGGATAATCATATGTTATGAGGCTTACAGTCTGGATAATCATATGTTAAGATAGAGTCTAGATAATCATATGTTAAGATCGAGTCTTGATAATCATATATTAAAATAGAGTCTGGATAATCATATGTTATGAGGCTTACAGTCTGGATAATCATATGTTAAGATAGAGTCTAGATAATCATATATTAAAATAGAGTCTGGATAATCATATGTTATGAGGCTTACAGTCTGGATAATCATATGTTAAGATAGAGTCTAGATAATCATAGGTTAAGATAGAGTCTAGATAATCATAATTATGTTAAAATAGAGTCTGGATAATCATATGTTAAGATAGAGTCTGGATAATCATATGTTAAGATAGAGTCTGGATAATCATATGTTAAGATAGAGTCTGGATAATCATATGTTAAGATAGAGTCTGGATAATCATATGTTAAGATAGAGTCTGGATAATCATATGTTAAGATAGAGTCTGGATAATCATATGTTAAGATAGAGTCTGGATAATCATATGTTAAGATAGAGTCTGGATAATCATATGTTAAGATAGAGTCTGGATAATCATATGTTAAGATAGAGTCTGGATAATCATATGTTAAGATAGAGTCTGGATAATCATATATTAAGATGTACTCGCTTGAATGTCAATACTCTGCACTGGACTATCGTGCTAGATAACCTCCAGTCCGAAACCTGCTGACTTTATTCCCAGTGTCTGATAGCTATATGGACAGATATTACAATAGTCGTCATGTCAAAATTATAGATAAATCACCCCAAATTATTCTTCAGAAAATGTTACACAGAGTCATATCATCATAGTAAGTCTTCAACATTAACGAAGGTTGAGCCGATTTGGTTAATCATGTCCAACTTAGATAAAAAAAAATGGAAAGATAGAAAAACAACATTTTGACATGTCTGCGATGGTTTCAATTGAATTCCAAAATCAAAGACGTACTTAATTCAGTCAACGTTCAGTTCAGACTAGGCCTATTCAGAGGAAACACGTAACAAGCATTTGCAATTGCATGCCATATACATATATCTTAGAATGCCTTAGAAAAATAATAGGTTTGGAAATGTTCAATTTGAAATAAAGTAGGCCTACACTTCCTTCCCCCCTCTTTGCACACTGCATGGTGTCTGTCCGTCCTCATTAGCTCATAGATAGGTGCAGAAAAGCGGGGTGTAAAACTCTGTTTCATTTCAGAACTGTTTTGAGGTTAATATTCCCCATCGAATACATGGCCGGTCGGACCATTACTGAGTCGGCCCATATGTCACTACGGAGTCGGACCAATATAGGCTACACTATCGACTCGGCCAGATTTTCTTTTTATCGGTCAGACCAAGTCTTAATGAACAATACTCAAACTGGTATTGATTATCACTTTGATATGAGTTGTTTAAGACATACCTCCTATATTATATTTTTCTTCACAAAAAAAGAGAAAAAGATCAAATGTTTTGTCAAAATGACAGTGAGAAAATTAAATCTTTGAAATGTCCAAAAGAATCAATATTTATTCCATTAAATTCATCCAAAAGTTTCGGAAATTTCATTCACATCGCTTACAAGTAATAACAGTTGAATTTAGGACAATGTGGCTATCAAACTAATTTATTATCCATAATATTACAAAAACAGCTGGATTTTTTTAGTTAAAACTTTTAGAAACATTAAAGGGCACATAGTTACAGATTTTAGTGTAAAGTTTTCACAAATTTGAGCAAAAAAACATTTTTAAGAATTTCTGTTGTATTTCCATCCAGATAATTATTGTTTCGTTTCAGGTTTTAAGGATGGAAGAGTAGCGAAGATACCAACTGACAGTTAATATTAGATTGTAAAAGCCTAGTATGCCGAGAGCCCCTCCTACTCCAAAGCGAACCGATAGTTTGCCGAATACAGCAGCCAAGTCACCTCCCATTCCACCAGTTCCAGTGAAAAAAAACACTACGTCCAAAAAATCACGAGTGTTTTGGGAAGCTTACAATAAATCACGTTCAGCAGGACACTTTCAGGTTCGAAGGAATTTACACGGCCACAAAAACTGTCACAGTGTTAAAAAAATGTCTCAAGAAACGGGAGAACATAATCCTGGTAACCTTGGAAACCCTGCCTTCAATCTGAGCAGTCTCAGTCACGATCTGCCGGCCGCACCTTTTCATTACGAGATGAAGACATTGTTTAAAGACAATTTTAAAACATTGTATGATTTTTACGAATCTGGTGATCTTTGCGATGTAGAAATCAATGTAAACAAGCGTTCGTTTAAATGTCATAAAATGGTACTGGCGTGTTCTAGTCTATATTTCCGTGCAATGTTTACATCCAAAATGGCGGAAAGTACACAAGAGACAGTGACAATTCATGATATTGATGAAAGTGCGATGGAAAAATTGATCAAATTTGCTTACACATCGAAAATAGTTCTCACGGTGGAAAATGTTCAACCTATTTTGTTTGCGGCGTCGATTTTACAAATTGAAACAGTGGCAGGCGCTTGCTGCGATTTTATGAAAACTCATTTACATTCGACAAACTGCATTGATGTGAGGAATTTTGCTGAGCAGCACAATCGTGTTGAATTGATGAAAATGGCCGATGATTATATCTTGGATCATTTTATCGAGATTTCGGACACAGAGGAATTTCGAAATATGAGTTATAAACTGTTGTTACATGCTGTAAGTTCACAAGATTTGAATATTGATTACGAATCGCAAGTTTACGAAGCTGTCATGAAATGGATTAACATGGATCTAACAACGCGAAAGGATTATTTAACCTCGCTACTGAATACTATCAAGTTCCCGTTGATGACCCCGACCTATTTATTAGAAACTGTCGAGAGTAATACGATGGTGAAAGGTAACTTGGAATGTCGCGATTTACTCGATGAAGCTAAATATTATCAAATGTCACTGGCTAACCTCGTTCCAGATTTCAAGGTCAATCACAGAACAAGGCCACGGAAGAGCTATGCAGGTTTGATGTTCTCTCTTTATTTATTACTTCCCTTTTAACCCAGTTACCCCTAGTCTAGTCGATGTCACGGGCCGCCATTTGAGAAGGCCTGAATTAGAGTATTATATATTCATCACTGGACTTACCTTGTGTCATAACATTACATCTGAATCTCGCTATAATTCGATAAAACCATAAAATCCATAAAATTTTGAAATCATTAAGGGAAGTAATTCTTCTTGATCTTCCTTCTTCCCGTTTAAGTGCCGATTACCCAGACGCTCATGGGAACATTATTACGGATTAGATTAGCTAAACAATTCAAGATTCTGAGACTAAAGGTGTTTTGGTCGAACAGTTAGTGAACATATCCCTTTAACATGTATTTATTTTTAAAATTTTCAGGAGTGTTATTTTGTGTGGGTGGCCGAGGATCGTCTGGTGATCCATTTAAATCTATCGAATGTTACGATCCGAGAAAAAATCGCTGGTTCCAGGTGGCCGAAATGAACACAAGACGGCGCCATGTTGGAGTTTGTTCTGCTAATGGTATTTAGTTTCTATATAAGGCTAAGATTCAATAAAATTCAAGTTATATTTTTTGAATTATTAATGAAGATATTTATTGAATTTAAAGGCTTAATATCAACATATTTTCTATTGCACGTGGTTGTCAGACTCTAATGTAGTTTTAAAAAAACGAACGAAATGAATTAGACTCTGATTTTTGACTGCTCAAAATCGAGACTAATAGTTGTATAGTAGTGGACTACGGTACTCCAAAGAGAAATACCATCAGGTGTTTTAAAATCAAGAGTAATAGTTGTATAGTAGTGGACTACTCCAAAGAGAAATACCATCAGGTGTTTGAAAAAATAGAGTAATAGTTATATAGTAGTGGACTACCCCAAAGAGAAATACCATCAGGTGTTTTGAAAAGAGAGTAATAGTTGTATAGTAGTGGACTACCCCAAAGAGAAGTACCATCAGGTGTTTTGAAAAAATAGAGTAATAGTTGTATAGTAGTGGACTACTCCAAAGAGAAGTACCAACAGGTGTTTTGAAAAGAGTAAGCATGGTCTGCTTCTTGACTATAGGTTCAACTATTTCTTATTAATTTCAGGGTTACTGTATGCTGTGGGGGGACATGATGGAACAGAACATTTAAACAGTGGCGAGGTTTTCGATCCTAAAACCAACCAATGGAAACAAATAGCTGCAATGGGAACTCTTCGGTAAATATTCTTCTAGTTTTTATCAGATCTTGTCAAATTTTCAAATTAATTTACTTTTAAAACTTTTTTATGACTAGTAAACTGAAACTCTTAAATTCACGAGAGCTGCGGTGGCTAAAGAGATGCTTGCTTTGTAACATAAAAATCCGAAGAGGTTGATCCCAAAATGGATGATATCTTTGGATTTTTCAACTTGTTTCCCCTGTCAGTGATACAGGTTGGAGGGGCTGTCATGGACTGCTCAGGTCATTGGAAAGGGACAAAAAACCCCTGCCATGTATCATACAACCTTCACGTTAAAGATCCATAGCAAAAGGTTTATACTTGACAACTGTTCTTGCAAAATTCCCTTTTTTTTCCTGCTGCAGGCTGATTGCCCATTATCGTTCGCCAAATAGGTACAGAGGACTAAAAACTACAAAAACACAAAAACACCTTGCATTATGAGTATCCATAGCGTTCGAGCAGCTAAAATCTCAAATGCAATCTGTCGGTAACTTTGACTTTATAGACCTTATTGACGCGTCGGCCATCTTGGATCCATGTCGAGGCTCATAACGCAAACAAACTAAATCAGTGTCTTTCCACTTCAGCACAATTATTATTTTGAGGACGTGTATGAAATGATTTGTATTATTTATATTAAGACGGGGAATAGCTCTAGCAGGTTTAGGGGGACCAATATATGCTGTTGGTGGTCTGGATGACACTGCCTGTTTTAACTCCGTAGAGAGATATGATCCAGCCTCGGATGTCTGGACGTTCGTGGCTTCAATGAATACACGAAGAGGAGGGGTTGGTGTTGCTGCTCTGAAGGTCAGTAATTATTTAAAAACGTCTCTACTTATACAGGTTCACAAAGGTCATGGAAAACAAGGCAATCTGTTGTATTTTTATGACACCAGGGGCCTGATTCTCGAAAACTTAACTTAAGGAATACAGCAATGTGATTGGATCATACAACATAATTTAAAATTGATTTTAGTGATTGACCAATCAAATAACTAGAACACTAAAATCATCGTAAGTTAAGTTTTCGAGAATAAGGCCCCAGACAAGTTGCCTTATGAATGTAAACTCTTATTCATCAAGTTTGAGAATTTAGATTTATCAGATTATACAGGTAATCTGTTGTATAATTATGACACCAGACAAGTTGCCTTATGAATGTAAACTCTTATTCACCAAGTTTAAGAATTTAGATTTATCAGATTATACAGGTAATCTGTTGTATAATTATGACACCAGACAAGTTGCCTAATGAATGTAAACTCTTATTCATCAAATTTGAGAATTTAGATTTATCAGATTATACAGGTAATCTGTTGTATAATTATGACACCAGACAAGTTGCCTAATGAATGTAAACTCTTATTCATCAAGTTTGAGAATTTAGATTTATCAGATTATACAGGTAATCTGTTGTATAATTATGACACCAGACAAGTTGCCTTATGAATGTAAACTCTTTTTCACTAAGTTTGAGAATTTGGTTTTTTGATCATTCTAAGAGGTAATATTCCTTTAACCATTATTTTTTTCAGGGTCAGATCTATGCCCTAGGTGGAAACGATGGTAATAGTTCGCTAGACAAGTGTGAACGATACGACCCCTTTGTAAATAAATGGACGTCACTGGCTAATATGAAGGAACGTCGTGCTGGAGCAGGCGTCGCTGTTTTAGATGGGAATATTTTTGTCGTGGGTAAGGTCACATATTTTTCTTGAATATTTTTATATTCCCACATTTTAATGTGATCTTATTATATTGTCTGTCCGTCCGTCCGTCCATCCACAAAGGGCTTGTGAACACGATAGAGACCACAGTTTTCATCTAATTTGAATGATTTTTGATGTTATAAGTTCAATATTGACAAATTTTTAAAGAACAGTTTTTGAGTTATTGCCCTTTGCTAAATTTGATTAGAAAAACAAAAGAGACTTGATTTGACTTTGAATGAGTTATCTTCTCTCACAATTTCAGTCTTAAAAGGATTATAACAATAAATTGTCATATTTCAGCTGGATTAGAGAAATATTAAAAATGAAATATTTTTCAGGTGGATTTGATGATAATTCTCCACTTTCATCGATGGAGAAATATGACTATAATACTGACACATGGACTCTGGTGACTCCCATGTCAACATGTCGGGGTGGAGTGGGAGTAGGTACCCTTGGTGGATATCTATACGCAGTGGGCGGCCATGATGGATCAAATTATTTAAATTCAGTAGAAGCTTACGACCCAATCACCAACAGGTGTGTATTTTTATACTTCAGCTAGTTTTCTGTCCAAACCTCCCATTCTCATTAAAAAATTTAAGGCCAGATAAAATTAATTACTAGTTTATTTAGATCACTTTCAGTGATGTCACGTCATGAAACGCGTTAGTTTTGATGGAATTGCAAGAACCACAGACAGACATGCAAACTTTTACAAAGTTTAGAAAATGACTTTACAATCCCTTTTAGTGCAAGGCTAGAAACCAGGTCTTGAGTTTGGAAGTTAAAAGTAGGAGAATTATTTTCTGTAATTCTGTCTTAAAGGGGACCAGTCTTCATTTTTATTGGTTGATTTGGGTCTTGAAAATATATAAGTATCCTTCAGAAGCACTAGAAATGCACGAAAATTGCGTATTTCCTTCAAATATACCTTAAATTAGACATTTCTCCTTCTATTTCTATAGATGACTTTTCTATATATTGCATAGTATCGATAATGTGTAGTAGGGCATTATAACTTTCAAATGTTAATAATTATGGATGCACATGGATTTGAAAGCTCAAATTTCAATGGTGAGTTGTGATAACCAGTACTAAATTGCTGAGCTAAAAATTCCCCGTTTCTGAGACTTATCCAAATCGACCCCCGAAAATGAAGCCTGTGCCTCTTTAAGTTGTGATAAGATGAGAAACTGTGTCTGGTGCAGTAAAGTTATATTAAGTCTAAAAACTGAAATCTATATTTGTGAAGAAAGTATCATATGAGGAAGTATATCAATAAATGAGTATTAATTTTATGATATAAGAGTAAGCATAATCCTGTATGTTGCCAAACCCACTACTGCTACTTCCAGTCAGTAAATCAAATCGTTGGCCGCACACTATTGAAATTAAAGTTATTTTATTATTAAGATGGCATTTTGTACGGAGCATATTTTTATGCCGTGCTGGAGCGGGAGTCAGCCAGCTTGTTTGTCGTGTTCAAGATTTACGAGAGGAAGGGAGAACAGGGAATGCTGGGGCAGGTATACTCATATTCCCTAGTTGGTGTAATGTGAAAATATATGGTCATATCTTTGTACGGTATTGTTAATGTCTGAACAGAACATTGTTAACATTTTTAGCCTTATTGTAACATTGTTAATGTTGCCTGAAGCATGGTAAACATATTTTGCCTTATTGTAGCATTGTTGATGTATGAATGAAGCGTTGTTAACATATTTCGCCATACTGTAGCATTGTTAATGTCTGAATGAAGCGGTGTTAACATATTTCGCCTTATTGTAGCATTGTTGTTCTAAATGAAGTATGGTTAACATTTTTTGCCTTATTGTAGCATTGTTGATGTCTGAATGAAGCATTGTTCACATATTTCGCCTTTTTTAGCATTGTTGATGTCTGAATGAAGCGTTGTTAAAATTTTTAGCCATACTGTAGCATTGTTAATGTCTAAATAAAGTGGTGTTAACATATTTCGCCTGATTGTAGCATTGTTGATGTCTGAATGAAGCGTTGTTAACATTTTTAGCCATACTGTAGCATTGTTAATGTCTAAATAAAGCGGTGTTAACATATTTTGCCTTATTGTAGCATTGTTGATGTCTGAATGAAGCATGTTTAACATATTTTGCCATACTGTAGCATTGTTGATGTCTGAAAGAAGCATTGTTAACATATTTTGCCTTATCGTAGCATTGTTAATGTTGCCTGAAGCATTGTTAACATAAATTGCCTTATTGTAGCATTGTTGTTCTGAATGAAGCATTGTTAACATAACTTGCCTTATTGTAACATTGTTAATGTCTGAACAAAGAATTGTTAACAAAATATGTCTCATTGTAGCATTGTTGATGTCTGAATGAAGCATGGTTAACATATTTTGCCTTATTGTAGCATTGTTAATGTCTGAATGAAGCATGTTTAGAATAATTTGCCTTATTGTAGCATTGTTGATGTCTAAATAAAGCATTGTTAACATATTTTGCTTTATTGTAGCATTGTTAATGTCTGAAAGAAGCATTGTTAACATATTTAGCCTTATTGTAGCATTGTTAATGTCTGAATAAAGCATGTTTAACATATTTAGCCTTATTGTAGCATTGTTGATGTCTGAATAAAGCATTGTTAACATATTTAGCCTTACTGTAGCATTGTTGATGTCTGAATGAAGCGTTGTTAACATATTTAGCCTTATTGTAGCATTGTTAATGTCTGAATGAAGCGTTGTTAACATATTTAGCCTTATTGTAGCATTGTTGATGTCTGTATGAAGAATAGTTAACATATTTAGCCTTACTGTAGCATTGTTAATGTCTGAATGAAGCGTTGTTAACATTTTTAGCCTTACTGTAGCATTGTTAATGTCAGAATGAAGCGTTGTTAACATATTTAGCCTTATTGTAGCATTGTTAATGTCTGAATGAAGCGTTGTTAACATTTTTAGCCTTATTGTAGCATTGTTAATGTCTGTATGAAGAATAGTTAACATATTTCGCCTTATTGTAGCATTGTTAAGGGTATTGATTGGGCTAGCGTTCGAGAAAAAAAACAAGGCTCAAATTGTAGATAATTATTATTACTTTATTTGTAAACTATATAGAATGAAAAAAACCGAAAAGAAATTAGGTATTTCGTTAGTTTTTGCTAAAAAATTAGGAAAAAGTAGCAAAATGTGTCCCGGTTGATACAAGATTTCTCAGCCATTTTTTATTGGAAAATTACGATCTTGGTCTTGATTGAAAGCTTATTCAATAAGGATGAAACGTACAGAGAGTTTTTTCGAAAATTCTAATCAGTTTGGCCCCTGGAAAATGTTTGCCGTACCTACGTGTAAATTTTTGTAAATTTTCGTATTTCCATGGTAACCACCAAAATAATAATTTTTTTTGGAAAATCACTCTGTACGTTTCTCGGCAATGTAATTGTCTACATTTATGTCAAGTTTGATGTAGATTGATCCATTCACATTTTTTTAAACTTGTATCAAAGGTTTGAAATGTCCAATTTTTATGACATGTTTGAAAGGGCTGTCAACTCATTAAAAAAAATCTGATTGACATGAAATCAACCTTAAACTATCGAGAAGGACCCCAAATCATCAACAAATGCACAACAAGTCTCAAGAAATCATTATTTCATATACTTATTCCATTTTTTCATAACGTGAAATAGCCCAATTAACACCCTTAATGTTTAAATGAAGCATTGTTAACATTTTTAGCATTATTGTAACATTGTTAATGTCTGAATAAAGCATTGATAACATATTTCGACTTATTGTATCATTGTTGATGTCTGAATGTTACCAATTGTTCACTCAGACATCAACAATGCCACAATAAGGCTACAAATGTTAACAATGCTTCATTTAAACATCAACAATGCTACAGTAAGGCTAAGTATGTTAACAATGCTTTTTGTAGCATTGTTAATGTCTGAATGAAGCATTGTTAACATTTTTAGCCTTATTGTAGCATTGTTTAGAATTCAGGTCTTTGTTTTGTGATTATTCTTTGGTTTAGAATTTGGGTATTTGTTTTGTGATTATTCTTTGGTTTAGAATTTGGGTCTTTGTTTTTTGATTATTCTTTGGTTTAGAATTTGGGTCTTTGTTTTTTGATTATTCTTTGGTTTAGAATTTGGGTCTTTGTTTTTTGATTATTCTTTGGTTTAGAATTTGGGTCTTTGTTTTTTGATTATTCTTTGGTTTAGAATTTGGGTCTTTGTTTTTTGATTATTCTTTGGTTTAGAATTTGGGTCTTTGTTTTGTGATTATTCTTTGGTTTAGAATTTGGGTCTTTGTTTTTTGATTATTCTTTGGTTTAGAATTTGGGTCTTTGTTTTTTGATTATTCTTTGGTTTAGAATTTGGGTCTTTGTTTTTTGATTATTCTTTGGTTTAGAATTTGGGTCTTTGTTTTTTGATTATTCTTTGGTTTAGAATTTGGGTCTTTGTTTTTTGATTATTCTTTGGTTTAGAATTTGGGTCTTTGTTTTTTGATTATTCTTTGGTTTAGAATTTGGGTCTTTGTTTTTTGATTATTCTTTGGTTTAGAATTTGGGTCTTTGTTTTGTGATTATTCTTTGGTTTAGAATTTGGGTCTTTGTTTTTTGATTATTCTTTGGTTTAAAATTTGGTCTTTGTTTTTTGATTATTCTTTGGTTTAAAATTTGGTCTTTGTTTTTGTAATATTCTTTGGTTAAAAATGTTGGTCTTTGTTTTTTGATTATTCTTTGGTTTAGAATTTGGGCCTTTGTTTTTGTAATATTCTTTGGTTAAAAATGTTGGTCTTTGTTTTTTGATTATTCTTTGGTTTAGAATTTGAGTCTTTGTTTTGTGATTATTTTTTTATTTAGAATTTGGGTCTTTGTTTTTTATTATTCTTTGGTTTAGAATTTGGGTCTTTGTTTTTTTATTATTCTTTGGTTTAGAATTTGGGTCTTTGTTTTTTGATTATTCTTTGGTTTAGAATTTGGGTCTTTGTTTTTTGATTATTCTTTGGTTTAGAATTTGGGTCTTTGTTTTTTGATTATTCTTTGGTTTAGAATTTGGGTCTTTATTTTTTGATTATTCTTTGGTTTAGAATTTGGGCCTTTGTTTTTGTAATATTCTTTGGTTAAAAATGTTGGTCTTTATTTTTTGATTATTCTTTGGTTTAGAATTTGGGTCTTTGTTTTTTGATTATTCTTTGGTTTAAAATTTGGTCTTTGTTTTTGTAATATTCTTTGGTTAAAAATGTTGGTCTTTATTTTTTGATTATTCTTTGGTTTAGAATTTGGGTCTTTGTTTTTTGATTATTCTTTGGTTTAAAATTTGGTCTTTGTTTTTGTAATATTCTTTGGTTAAAAATGTTGGTCTTTATTTTTTTATTATTCCTTGGTTTAGAATTTGGGTTTTTGTCTTTTGATTATTCTTTGGTTTAGAATTTGAGTCTTTGTTTTGTGATTATTTTTTTATTTAGAATTTGGGTCTTTGTTTTTTATTATTCTTTGGTTTAGAATTTGGGTCTTTGTCTTTTGATAATTCTTTGGTTTAGAATTTGAGTCTTTGTTTTGTGATTATTTTTTTATTTAGAATTTGGGTCTTTGTTTTTTATTATTCTTTGGTTTAGAATTTGGGTCTTTGTTTTTTGATAATTTAAATTTTATTAGAATATTATTATGTATTTTTGTGAATTTGATTAAGTTGTGTTGTTGTGTTGTTTCTGGATGTTTGTTCAGTTATAGGTGTTATAGAAGATACTCTCCTATAGAAGCACTGGCCTAGGTCACAAGTAGAGACTATTGATTTCATCATAAAAACTAAAAAAAAATAGATAAAATACTTTTTACTGATTTATATTCAATGATATAATATTACTTCTGGAGAGAAAAATATATAACTCAAATTCCAATACAATTGTTTCAGGAAGTTACAAGTAGATACTATTGTTAGACTGTCAATACAGTAGTAGAAACTACAACCTTTTTAAATCTTGGTCAACAAATTCACTAAACTCCTAGGGTGTGACCCCCTGTTCAATTCAACTAGAACAAGATATTGGGTTGTTGTTATGTGTCCCTTTATCATCGAAAGGCCAAACTACAAAACTACAAATCATAGACAGCAAATATATTAAGATAAAATTCGGGGCTAGAGAAACAATAAATTATACATATAACCACGCCCCACCCCCAACCCAAAATATCTTTCAGCAGTGGCGGATCCAGGGGGGGGGGGGGCGTAGAGGGCGTACGCCCCCCCTTTACTATGTCTTTTTTTTTTTTTTTTTAAGAATGGGGAAAATAGGACATCAAAAATGTCTAACCCATTAACGTTTACTATAAAACATACATGGTCCACGTCCGGTTTTTACTTATTCTATGTTTTTAAGCCAAAAAAAAGGTCAAAAATTTTTTCGTCTCACTGCGCTCGGCTAAACTTATCAACTACGCCCCCCCTTTCCAAAATCCTGGATCCACCCCTGTTCAGAATGCACAAAATTGATGCCATTTTCGTTTCTTTTTTCCTATGAGGAGGACCTTATGTTTGGGCTGAGGTTTCTAGTTCCTCAAAACAAAAATGGGACATTCTGGCTCTTGATCAGATTGTCCTTTGTATCTGTTTTATTTGATAATATATAATCATTGAATGTTTTTAATTTTCAGCTGGGAGATTGTGAAGAGTATTCAACAGTATCGAGCCGGGGCGGGAGTGGCGTTCTGCGAATCTTCAGCCAAATATTTACGTCATATTGTAAGAGGTCATGTAGAACAGTTACAATGTGTTTAGTTAGTCCTCAAAATACATCACAATCCAAAAATCCTGGTACTTATAATCAGAATCAACATAACCTACCATAAATATTAGATTTCGAATTCAGAACTCTGATTGGATGATATTGTTTAGACTCATTATATTAGCCAATCAGGTAGTCAGAAGCCAACACCATCTCAGCAGCCAATCTCATAGGCTGTTACTTCAGAAATTTAAATGATTTGGATAAAGTGAACTGTCTGTGTTTTCAAAATGCCACTGGATGTGTTTATGTTTTGACCAAGATATTAAATGAAAGAAAGAAACATTTATATTTTACAAGGATAACAACTTAGGTTCCGTTAGGATCCTTTCTCCCAGCTGGTCCTTGACCAAACCTCTTGGCATTGATCTTTCCCAGATTATCTGTACCCATTTACAGCTGGGTGGACTGGAATTATGAGTGAAGATGACTTATTCAAGGTCATCAGACTTTCACACCCTGATTGAGAACCAAATTCTCAAACATAATGACCACCATTTCCTTGTATTCAAGCAAATGACGTCATGTTTGTAAAGAACGATGCGCTAACCACTGTGTTATAGACTATGAATATCTTGACTTGAACTAAATCCAGTGTACGGTAAAATTGAGTTAAATTAACAAATCTGTACAGAAATATTGTCTGATTCTGATTGGCTTGAACCTTATGTATATGATTATTGTTATTCATAAAAAAAAATCATGAAATTTTGGCTGAGTCCCTGATTCCACTTTCCCCTGCCTTTTTTTGTCTCTTCCCTTAATTATATCGGACATATATTAGGTCCATTTGAACAATGGGCATGGATTTACTGGGGAACAAATTTAGAAGAAATGGTCTCGGTCTCAACATAATGTGATTGGTAAGAAAGATTTTTTGAAGAATAAAAGTCGGTCAAATACCAAAATATGATTCAGAAAAACAAAATACACCAAATTGAAGGGGCTTGCACCTGTGGAGCTTTGCGACGTACAATATTTTGAATAAATCCATGCCCTTGCTTCTCAAGGTATATCATGATCATCGTGTAGTGTGAATTAAAATGTTAGAATTGTTTTGAATTTTTACAACTTTTACTGGTTGTAGTTCATTGATATTCGCTTAAACAATGTTGCATTATTCATGTTCATTATTAATATTGTGTGTGCAGTGGCATAGCTAGAGGGTAGGGAGGGGGGGGGGAGAAAGGGGGCGGGGCGAGGGTGCCATTTCCTCCCATTATTGATCTCCCTGTCTGTAAAGTTGAGTCGACCAGCTGTAAAAAAAGTCCCAAAATATAGCTTCAATTAGACTTCCTGCTGTATAATATAGCTAAAACCCCAGGCGATGCCCCCGAACCTCTACAAAGCTCAGAAGGGCCTCTGTACCCCACCTTTATTCACTCCGCTTGTTATATCAATATATTCTGTCGGTTCATCTTTACCATTCAACCCCCAGTTTCGAAAACCTGGCTACACCACTATGTGTTGGTAAACTTTGATGCTCAATAAATATTTGATGTAGTTCAGATAAAACAGTTTATAACCCATGTCTGGTGAACTAATACTTAAACCCAGTTACAGGCCAAAACTGTTGACCCTATCCCAGCACCCCATAATTATTTTGATAGTTGTTGAATATTGACTGGAGTAGATTTGAAACATACTGACCCTTTTTTGATCTATGATACACTTGACTCAACTATCTTCAATGTTTGGCTCAACCTTCGTCAATGTTCAGCACAACCTTCGACAATGTTCAGCTCAACCTTCTTCAATGTTCAACTCAACCTTCTTCAATGTTCGGCTCAACCTTTGTCAATGTTCGGCTCAACCTTTGTCAATGTTCAGTTCAACCTTTGTCAATGTTCAGTTCAACCTTCGTCAATGTTCAGTTCAACCTTCGTCAATGTTCGGCTCAACCTTTGTCAATGTTCGGCTCAACCTTTGACAATGTTCGGCTCAACCTTAGTCAATGTTCAACTCAACCTTCGTCAATGTTTGGCTCAACCTTCGTCAATGTTCGGCTCAACCTTCGTCAATGTTCCGCTCAACCTTCGTCAATGTTCCGCTCAACCTTCGTCAATGTTCAGCTCAACCTTTGTCAATTTTCGGTTGAACCCTGGTCAATGTTCGGCTCAACCTTCGTCAATGTTCAACTCAACCTTCTTCAATGTTTGGCTCAACCTTTGTCAATGTTCAGCTCAACCTTCGTCAATGTTCGGCTCAACCTTAGTCAATGTTCAACTCAACCTTCTTCAATGTTCGACTCAACCTTAGTCAATGTTCAACTCAACCTTCTTCAATGTTCGGCTCAACCTTTGTCAATGTTCGGCTCAACCTTCGTCAATGTTCGGTTGAACCCTGGTCAATGTTCGGCTCAACCTTCGTCAATGTTCGGCTCAACCTTTGACAATGTTTGACTCAACCTTCTTCAATGTTCAGCTCAACATTCATCAATGTTCGGCTCAACCTTTGTCAATGTTTGGCTCAACCTTTGTCAATGTTCGGCTCAACCTTTGTCAATGTTTGGCTCAACCTTTGTCAATGTTCGGCTCAACCTTTGTCAATGTTCGGCTCAACCTTTGTCAATGTTTGGCTCAACCCTCGTCAATGGTGTAATAAACCCATCAGAAAATTTCATGGACCACAAAGCGTCTGTGGATGTGAAAAGTTTCAACATCCACCTCTCACCATCATCCCTACCACTAAAACTCTGATTTCGACAATTGATTTACAGATTGAGAAAATTATCTTTATCAAAAATACTTTGATGAACAAATATTTTGTTTACGGGCTAAGAAATGGGGGGCCTAAGTCTTTCCCTGGGCTCGCCCTGCTCCGTGGCCCCTGAATTTTGATGGGAACATTTCCAGTTTTTGATAACTTTATTTATTACATTATCTGTTAAATTTTTGTAATAGTTTTGGAAATTTTGCATTTAACATTACAAGTTAACGTTTTAGAATGAATTTACAATTAAATCTGCCTGGGACCTTATTCTCAAAACCTAACTTTTATAGTTCCAGTTATTTGATTGGTCAGTTACTAAAATGGTTTTTAAATTTAGTATTATTATCCAATCAGATTACTGCATTTCTAAAAAAAATCAGAATTTTTATTTTAAGTTCAGTTTTCAAGAATAAGGCCCTTGGTTAATTTGTGGAAACTTTTTCTTGAGAAATGAATTGGAAATGAATTGAGAAATGAATTAAATGAATTGAAAAATGAATTAAGAAATGAATTGAGAAATGAATTAAGAAATGAATTGAGAAATGAATTGAGAAATCAATCAATTGAGATATGAATTGAGAAATGAATTGGAAATGAATTGAGAAATGAATTAAATGAATTGAAAAATGAATTAAGAAATGAATTGAGGAATGAATTGAGAAATCAATCAATTGAGATATGAATTGAGAAATGAATTGAGAAATGAATTGAGAAATGAATTAAGAAATGAATTGAGAAATGAATTGAGAAATGAATTAAGAAATGAATTAAGAAATGAATTGAGAAATGAATTGAGAAATGAATTAAGAAATGAATTAAGAAATGAATTGAGAAATGAATTGAGAAATGAATTAAGAAATGAATTGAGAAATGAATTGAGAAATGAATTAAGAAGGACAGTGATACTAAGTATTACAATGTATTTATATAATTTTTTTTTATTTCAAGCAATGTGATATAGATAGATAGATATATAGAGGATCTTAAACGAGTGCTTATGTCATATCAAATTTATGAAATGAGTTGCCGGATTGAATATTCCCCGAGCCTTGGCGAGGGAAATATTTAATTCGGCAACGAATTTCATAAATTTTATATGACATAAGCACGAGTTTAAGATTCTATTTATCACATAACTATCGATACAGGCATGTTTTCCTAAAATTCAATGCATTTTTCGCCAATTTTCAGTTTAATCTTTTTGCAAACTAAACTATCACGTCATTCTTTTCTGACGTCATAGAGCTAGTAACTAGGTTAGGCGCATTCACGTATGCTTAAATGTCCTTGCGCTAACAAATAACACCAAGAAAAATACTTTCATGCGCTAACTAAATTAATGTTTTTAATCAAAGTAATGTTTTTCGGAACAATTTTAATGAAAATTACATGCTCCGCATTGTTAATTTTAACGGAGTCGCCAATGTCAAAGGTTCTGTGTAACTGGCGCATGAATACATGACCTAAATTCTACCTAATTTGCATAGTTATTAACCTGGCTACTGTGTAATATCTCTAATATTAACTCGCGTTATGAACCCGATAACAGTACTGTTGTGTGATAAATTATTATAGTATTATTATAGTATCATGTTAGAATTCTGTTATTATTTTATTGGTTATTATTGTATTGATGCATTTAAAGGGGAATGTTCAGCATTTCCGATGGTCGATTTAGGACAAAAATCATATAATTCCTTCAATTATATCTTTACCTTAACATGTATCTTTCATTTTCTGTATAATTTTATGTGTATGTATAACGCATAGCCTTACTAAACTACGAGTCGTATTTTTTACTTTCAAGCGCTGATAATTATTGATACACGTGTGTTTGAAGGCTTATATTTCGTAGAAGAGTTGTAAACAACATTACAGATCAGATTAGCTTAACAAATTCCAGATTCTGAGACTAAAAATATTTTGGTTGAAGAGTTATTGAACATATCCCTTTAATTTATGTTAATTTATTTAAAATTATTCAAAATTATATTTAAATTAATTAATGCTTTATATATTACCGATCAATTAAATTGATTAATATTTATGCGAGTGTGTTGCAAGATTTAGTTGTTTAGACAAATGTGGCTGAGGGAGAGTCAGAAAAACTAAGCCACAAAAATTAGAGTCTGGGAATAGAGTCAGCAAGTTTCGAACTAGATAGTAGCAGAAAGAATAGCAGGTTGTTGGTGTGTCTATGTAGTGAAAAACATTCATTCATTGTACCGTTACTTGCTATAAATATATATTACCACTGAGTGTATGACTTTAAAATAGATGTAGTGGCTTATTTAGGGGGGCATGGTTCCAGTTTAATTAAAATCAGACCCTTATTTCCTTTGGTTTTTGAAATCCTGGGGCCTTATTCTCAAAAACTTTACTTACAATGATTTTAGTGTTCCAGTCATCTGATTGGTCAATCACTAAAATTGATTTGAAATATAACTTTATTATCCAATCAGATTACTGGATCACTAAAATCATTTAAGTTAAGATTTCGAGAATAAGGCCCCTGGTTAGATCGTTAGAATTAATTGTATACCTTTGGTAAAGGAACATTTGTGTCTGTTGACAGATATCTGAAATTATAAATATGATGAAACTTTGTGTTTCTGATAAAATGTTGTAGGCCAAAACTTTTTCCTCTATAAAATATTGTGCAGTAGGCCTAAGAATCTTAAACTGAAATGATATTAAATTTATATTGATAATGTTCAACAGGCTTAACAATAAATAAACAGTGCTTTTTTCAATTTTTAATTTTATTTTTTTATACGCCCACATGAAAATTTATGAGTGATTGTCCTTGACTTAGTGAAAAAACGTTAAAATTAACTTGTGTACATGATAGAGGCTAGACTTTTCATTCGATTTGATTCATCTAAATATCAGCTCAAATAAGTGCGATGGTGCAATCAACTTGAATCATACGTTTCTAGTCATCGGTTTATGAGTTATCGCCCTTGACTTAGTGAGAAAAACTTGTGTACACAATAGAGGCTAGACTTTTCATTCGATTTGTTAGGGCTGCAACGATTCATCGTAGAATCGATGAATCGCGATTCGTTCCTCCTTATCGATGCATCGTGTGAGAAAAAAATAATCGGGATTCATCGGCCCCGATTTTGATTCATTTAATTAACTCTTTTATTGACTGAAAACAAGAAATCTTCACGCATTTTATAACTTATGTCGTATCGAAATTTTCGAAAATTGCTTTTTACTTATCAATTTGTTTATTATCATCTTAAATCTTTGTTTTTAATGATGATCATCTTAAGCATATAAATTTGTTACGAAAATTATGTCAAAAATGTGTTAAAATGTTAATGATTTAAGGTTTTCTTTTCTTTCCGATTTCAAACTCAAGAATCGCGATTTGTAATCGCAGTAAATCGAATCGTTGAATGTGTATCGTTTAGCGTATCGAATCGCCACTTCAGGAATCGTTGCAGCCCTAGATTTGATTCATCTAAATATCAGCTTGGAATATTTAAATTTGCTGAAATAGGCGTATGTTGCCTGGCAAGCTATCTTTTGTTGACATAGGTCCAACTTCAAGTCAGGGGTGACTATAATATAATAGTAGCCAAGATAAAATAATATTTTTATTACAATTTTCTAAGATCATCAAATATATAAAATTGGTGTTGAATCAGGGATGAAAAAATAGTACATTACACTGAAATTTCACTGAAGATTTGAACAAGAAAGGGCACAGATTTGTCTAAAATATCAAGGGAGACAAACCAGAATGATTTGTAGAGTCCAAGTACCCCCCTTCTGAGTTCATGGGAAGGATGCATCCCCCCTAAAACCACGCCCCTTGTACAGATAGCTGTTTCAAGAGTCAGGCCTGTTTTCACCCTTTATCAGTAACAAAATAGATCAGAGCAAGTTGAATTGTCGTCTGCTAGGCAATCAGGTGCTGTGGGTTGGATTCGACCTCGGAGCATTAACATTACTGATGCCACATCCAGTGTTTTTGAGAGTTGGTCTGGTGTCGGTCTAAAGGTAAGTAAATTTAGAATCAACAGTGATATGAAGTTGTTGACTAGTCTAAGAATTGTACAAAACATCTTAAATATAATAATAGACCTCATTCACGACTCGCTTTGAAACCGAAGTTCAGAACGCAAAGACGTCACCCATTCATTAAATGTGACGTCAAATGAATGAAAAGAATATGACATCTCTTATCACCATATCAACAGCCAGAAAATGGTCTCTTTTTAAGAAATATTTGAAAAAACACTGAAAGCATTTTGAAATAGCAGGGCCTAATTAATTTCCATGTGAACGATGTAAAATTTGATTAGGTTTGAGTTAGTGGGACATGATATGGTGGCGTTAAAGACCTCAAGGTTTTGATTTTCATGCAGTGGGAAGACTCTACTTAAGTTTTTTTGCATTACGAGCCTCAATATGGATCCAAGATGCTCGACGCGAAATAAGGTCTATTTCTGATCAGACTTGTAATTATCTCTATTTCTCCATCCCTGATTTATTTACTCTAAAATAAAAATATTTCAATTATTGCACATTTTAGTAAGTATATATAGGCTATATAATATAATATTTGGCTTGTTGATCTTGAAAAAAAATTTAATGTTACAATTTTCATGATATTTTTAGGCTTAAACTTTCATTAAATTGAATTGTTACACAAAGTTTCTTGGTTACTCTTTATTCTGGATTCTCAAAATGGGATGATTAAGTTCGAAACTTATTTTAAGTTCCTCTGATATTTTCCAACTGTATAAATTCTATCCAATTCATTTTCTTAACGAAATAATTCCATTCAATTCCGTTCTACTTTCACTTATAAATCCATTATTATTACGAAATTTTTAAACTATCTCCCAAAATCTCAGATTTCACGAATTACAGACGTCGTCACTGGCAACACACACTGAGTCTGCCTCCGCGAGAAAAACTCGTCCATTTTGACACAAACAAACTTGATAGATATCGTTACTATTAATAGATTGAGAATTTGAATCACTACGTTTTAAATTCTTCATATAAATATCTTTAGAATCTAGAAATATCTGAAAAAAAAAAATAGGCTTAAAATGTAAGCTAAAGGCTGGGGCACATAGAACAAATTTTTTACGCTAAAGATCGTTAAATGTGAGCCAGCCTCTAGATAATAAAATTTAAACTTAGAAAATAAAATTGAAACTTAGAAATTAAAATTGAAACTTAGAAAATAAAATTGAAACTTAGAAATTAAAATTGAAACTTAGAAAATAAAATTGAAAGTTGATGGTCCTGAGGGCTGACAATCCCACATATTTTATAAAGTATTTATTAATAATTTGAAAAGTAAAAAAGAAATCCAATTTAATAAAATATTAGTTTGTCCCTTGTCTGTAAAAGATTTACTACTTACATCACCATTATAAGACTGTAAACGTATATTATCTAAACACTTGAGCTCGACATCCCCAGCAGGGGCCTGTATAGACACTCCCGCTGATCCCGTTATTTTTACCTCACTTGATGGAGATTCAATTCTGCAATAGACGAAGAAAATGAAAGAAATGGAGTGTTACATCCTACTGTTTTAAATCTGTTTGAGCAAACGTCTAACTAACTGAACCATTACAGCTCCACAAAAGGAAAGAGATGTTCAATAGTTAGAGTGATACTACTTCTTAAAATGAACAATTAATGAAATGAAAATGAAATTAAGTTCTCAAACTTCGGCCTATGGTTATTTCTAATATCAATCTCTGAGAGGTTCTGACTTTTTCCCTTGATTTGCCTTGTACCCGTACCTCTGATATTTTACAATATTGTATCGATACCATGTATGTTTGTAATCGCATAATTTTGAGTATTTTCGTACCCATGTCTCTACCCCGTCCCCATTAACCCCCTGGCTACCCCCCTCCTCCATTAACCCCCTGGCTATCCCCTCCTCCATTAAACCCCTGGCTACCCCCTCCTCCATTAAACCCCTGGCTACCCCCTCCTCCATTAAACCCCTGGCTACCCCCTCCTCCATTAAACCCCTGGCTACCCCCTCCTCCATTAACCCCCTGGCTACCCCCTCCATTAAACCCCTGGCTACCCCCTCCTCCATTAAACCCCTGGCTACCCCCTCCTCCATTAAACCCCTGGCTACCCCCTCTTCCATTAAACCCCTGGCTACCCCCTCCTCCATTAAACCCTGGCTACCCCCTCCTCCATTAACCCCCTGGCTACCCCCTCCTCCATTAACCCCCTGGCTACCCCCTCCTCCATTAACCCCCTGGCTACCCCCTCCTCCATTAAACCCCTGGCTACCCTCTCCTCCATTAACCCCCTGGCTACCCCCTCCTCCATTAACCCCCTGGCTACCCCCTCCTCCATTAACCCCCTGGCTACCCCCTCCTCCATTAACCCCCTGGCTACCCCTCCTCCATTAACCCCCTGGCTACCCCCTCCTCCATTAACCCCCTGGCTACCCCCTCCTCCATTAAACCCCTGGCTACCCCCTCCTCCATTAACCCCCTGGCTACCCCCTCCTCCATTAACCCCCTGGCTACCCCCCCCTGAAAAACAATTCTGGCTAGGCCACTGTATACATACTGTAGAGGTTTAGATATTGGACCACGTAAAGACGGAGTTTCTATCGAACCATCAAACATTACTTCCCCTGAAATAAATATTAAAAACATGAACGACAAATCTACGTACAATAAATATTAACATCATAGTTTGATAATCTGTTGTTTTCATCAAATTTATGATATTAGGTGAATTTACATAATATATAACTGACTTACGACATCTAATATTTAACAATAAATACACAAGTCTATAATCTACAGTTGTAATAGTGGCTAGGAATGGATTAAATATCAAACTATATCAGCTGATAAATATCCTTAGATGATAAATGTTACTTAAGGTGGGTGAAGGGGTACCAGGAGATTGCGTAAAAGAAATAGGGGTATGAAGAGTCCAAAAGGTTGGAAAGCGAGTGTGTGAAGGATAACCTACCATCATATTTAATCTCATCCGTACCAACTATAACTTCATCCTGGTTCACCAGAAATTTGGTTTTACCAGTTTTATCTTTAACTTCAAATATTTCACATTTAGCTTCGAATTTCTCATCATCTTCAATAAAGATTATATAGAATATCATTCTGTACAGTGTCTTTCATTCTGTACAGTGTCATTCATTCTGTACAGTGTCGTCATTCATTCTGTACAGTGTCATTCATTCTGTACAGTGTCGTTCATTCTGTACAGTGTCTTTCATTCTGTACAGTGTCGTCTTTCATTCCGTACAGTGTCGTTCATTCTGTACAGTGTCTTTCATTTCGTACAGTGTCATTCATTCTGTACAGTGTCTTTCATTCTGTACAGTGTCTTTCATTCTGTACAGCGTCGTTCATTCTGTACATAGTATATCGTTCTGTACAGTGTCTTTCATTCTGTACAGTGTCATTCATTCTGTACAGTGTCTTTCATTCTGTACAGTGTCTTTCATTCTGTACAGTGTCATTCATTCTGTACAGTGTCATTCATTCTGTACAGTGTCTTTCATTCTGTACAGTGTCTTTCATTCTGTACAGTGTCTTTCATTCTGTACAGTGTCATTCATTCTGTACAGTGTCTTTCATTCTGTACAGCGTCATTCATTCTGTACAGCGTCATTCATTCTGTACAGTGTCGTTCATTCTGTACAGTGTCGTTCATTCTGTACAGTGTCGTTCATTCTGTACAGTGTCATTCATTCTGTACAGTGTTTTTCATTCAGTACAGTGTCTATCATTCTGTACAGTGTCATTCATTCTGTACAGTGTCTTTCATTCTGTACAGTTTCATTCATTCTGTACAGTGTCTTTCATTCTGTACAGTGTCCTTCATTCCGTACAGTGTCTTTCATTCTGTACAGTGTCATTCATTCTGTACAGTGTCATTCATTCTGTACAGTGTCATTCATTCTGTACATAGTATATCATTCTGTACAGTGTCATTCATTCTGTACAGTGTCATTCATTCTGTACAGTGTCTTTCATTCTGTACAGTGTCTTTCATTCTGTACAGTGTCATTCATTCTGTACAGTGTCATTCATTCTGTACATTGTCATTCATTCTGTACATAGTATATCATTCTGTACAGTGTCATTCATTCTGTACAGTTTCATTCATTCTGTACAGTGTCATTCATTCTGTACAGTATCAATCATTCTGTACAGTGTCTTTCATTCTGTACAGTGTCATTCATTCTGTACATAGTATATCATTCTGTACAGTGTCATTCATTCTGTACAGTGTCATTCATTCTGTACAGTTTCATTCATTCTGTACAGTGTCATTCATTCTGTACAGTATCAGTCATTCTGTACAGTGTCTTTCATTCAGTACAGTGTCTATCATTCTGTACAGTGTCATTCATTCTGTACAGTGTCATTCATTCTGTACAGTTTCATTCATTCTGTACAGTGTCTTTCATTCTGTACAGTGTCATTCATTCTGTACAGTGTCATTCATTCTGTACAGTGTCATTCATTCTGTACAGTGTGATTCATTCTGTACAGTGTCATTCATTCTGTACAGTGTCATTCATTCTGTACAGTGTCTTTCATTCTGTACAGTGTCTTTCATTCTGTACAGTGTCATTCATTCTGTACAGTGTCTTTCATTCTGTACAGCGTCATTCATTCTGTACAGCGTCATTCATTCTGTACAGTGTCGTTCATTCTGTACAGTGTCGTTCATTCTGTACAGTGTCGTTCATTCTGTGTAGTGTCATTCATTCTGTACAGTGTTTTTCATTCAGTACAGTGTTTATCATTCTGTACAGTGTCATTCATTCTGTACAGTGTCTTTCATTCTGTACAGTTTCATTCATTCTGTACAGTGTCTTTCATTCTGTACAGTGTCTTTCATTCTGTACAGTGTCATTCAGTCTGTACAGTGTCATTCATTCTGTACGGTGTCTTTCATTCTGTACAGTGTCATTCATTCTGTACTGTGTCATTCATTCTGTACAGTGTCATTCATTCAGTACAGTGTCTTTCATTCTGTACAGTGTCTTTCATTCTGTACAGTGTCATTTATTCTGTACAGTGTCTTTCATTCTGTACAGTGTCATTCATTCTGTAGTGTCATTCGTTCAGTACAGTGTCTTTCATTCTGTACAGTGTCTTTCATTCTGTACAGTGTCATTCATTCTGTACAGTGTCATTCATTCTGTACAGTGTCTTTCATTCTGTACAGTGTCATTCATTCTGTAGTGTCATTCGTTCAGTACAGTGTCATTCATTCTGTACAGTGTCATTCATTCTGTACAGTGTCATTCGTTCAGTACAGAGTCATTCGTTCAGTACAGTGTCATTCATTCCGTACAGTGTCATTCATTCTGTACAGTGTCATTCATTCTGTACAGTTTCATTCATTCTGTACAGTGTCATTCATTCTGTACAGTGTCTTTCATTCTGTACAGTGTCATTCATTCTGTAGTGTCATTCGTTCAGTACAGTGTCATTCATTCTGTACAGTGTCATTCATTCTGTACAGTGTCATTCGTTCAGTACAGAGTCATTCGTTCAGTACAGTGTCATTCATTCTGTACAGTGTCATTCATTCTGTACAGTGTCATTCATTCTGTACAGTGTCATTCCTTCTGTACAGTGTCATTCATTCTGTACAGTGTCTTTCATTCTGTACAGTGTCATTCATTCTGTACAGTGTCTTTCATTCTGTACAGTGTCATTCATTCTGTCATTCATTCTGTACAGTGTTGTTCATTCTGTACAGTGTCTTTCATTCTGTACAGTGTCATTCATTCTGTACAGTGTCTGAGTGTCTTTCATTCTGTACAGTGTCTTTCATTCTCTACAGTGTCTTTCATTCTATACAGTGTCATTCATTCTCTACAGTGTCTTTCATTCTATACAGTGTCATTCATTCTATACAGTGTCTTTCATTCTGTACAGTGTCATTCATTCTGTACAGTGTCTTTCATTCTGTACAGTGTCTTTCATTCTGTACAGTGTCATTCATTCTGTACAGTGTCTTTCATTCTGTACAGTGTCGGTGTCATTCATTCTGTACAGTGTCATTCATTCTATACAGTGTCTTTCATTCTGTACAGTGTCATTCATTCTGAACAGTGTCATTCATTCATTTATCAGATTATACAGTATAGCTATGACACCATAAAAGTTTCCTCATGAATACAAACTCTTATTCACCAAGTTTTAGAATGTTGGTCAAAGAAATATATAGTAATCCATTATATTGTCTTGTGTGTGATATGTTCCCCTCCTTTCATGTCATCGTTCAAATTTTATAAATAAATATTTACCTAAATTTAAACTACTGGTGACTCTGTTGGCTTTATTTCTCGACTGGATTCTTACTTCTTTACTGGAGTCGACATACAGTGGCTCCCCCTGGAATATAAATATATAGTATTCTCGTATTTATTCCATATAATATGTCAACAACGTTCCGATGTCGTAGTGGCAGGTGTCGCGCGCGAAGCAGACTATGCTTACTCTTTTCGAAACACCTGATGATACTTCTCTTTGGAGTAGTCCATACGTAGTAGTATAGCTCTTGATTTTGCCATGATTTTGATTAACAGAATTGTTTTGCTTGTACGGATTTTTATTTCAAAACATATTTAAAGGAGAATATTCAGCATTTTTGAGTAAACTAAAGGAAAAGCTCAAGTAACCATGGGAAACAAAAACTTACAGTCCTCGATCTAATTTCTTGTGTATATATAGATTTTAAAAACTCTGCTTCGCCGTCCATTCTGATTCCTTTCTGGGTCATTCTCAGTCTTCCTATCCCCTCCTGTAATAACATATAATAGTGTGCAATGAGAGAAAATTTGCAGGGTCAGCGGAATAATCGTACATTTTTTACGCTTTCCAACTGATCAGAAAGCTTTTTTTATACATTACGAGGGCCTTGGTTTATTGTTGTGTCAAAACAGCTAGACTAGGGTTAGGATATTTTCACAAACAACACCTTGGAATTGTCGTCTGCTAGGGAATAAGATGTAGTGGATACGAATTCCCTGCAAGGTTAGAAAAATGGCGGTTTGGTTACATTCGCTCTACGACCTTACATACTTGGACATCGCTTGAAAATTATTACAAAGGGGGAAACCATCACCTATGTATCAGAAACATTGGACTTGTCCAGGAGTACAATTAGCAAGTTTTAAGAAGCGTGTAGAACGAAGGGGGTACATAGTATACACCCGAGATGAGAAAGGCAACCCATTTATATGTACAAATATATATTGCATGGTTCTGTAGGTAAGCAAAAAAGGTTTTCCGTCTCCCCCCCCTCTCATTTACTGCGCCACTAACCAATCAAAATACTTGGATCAGGTAAAACTTGCCCCTACAAAATGTCTAAAGAAATAAGAAAATGAAATGTGAACTTACCACGGAGAAATCAAAAACTCTTAGAATCCAAATTGTCAACGCTAAATTCATAGTCACCACGATCATAAGAAATAAAATAAAGGCGTAGAGACATCTTTTCCTCCAACCATAGATTCCGATTGGCTGTGTGAAATCTTGTCCCTGGGGGGGTAGGGCTGTGGTGGTGATACTCCGCGTTGAAGTCGCGTTTGTTATCCCTGGGTCCACATTACCAGACTGGGCCATTTTACTGTAATTATTAATTTATACACAATTACATTTCCTACAAATATAGATATATATCTTTATTTCCTCCAAATTGAACGATGAAAGAGATCACATTTCTAATAAAGTTTGTTAGGTTCTCAGCATCTTTAGAAAGTCCACATAGCTAATAATGTTTTATTGATATTTCAATTTAGTAGCTTATACCAACACAGAATAACTTTCAGAGAGTCCACATAGATAATATTCTTTCAACACATAGATAATGTTAGTTTTCCCTGTGATATACCAATACAGCATCAGCATTTAAGAGAGTCCACATAGACAATGTTTATTTTCCTTTTGGTATATCGACAAAACATCCCTTTCAGAGAGTCCACATAGATAATAAGTAAAGTATTTGTGAAACTGTAGAGTAGAATTTCTATGACTGCTATTAGCACTGCTATAAAGAATTTAGAGTAGTAGTCTACTAGACTATAGAGAGAGTAGAGCTATAAATAGTAACAACCTGATAATTCCTGCATTCCTTTACCTGTAAATACAAAACATAGTTCTACCTGTAAATACAACATAGTTCTACCTGTAAATACAAAACATAGTTCTACCTGTAAATACAAAACATAGTTCTACAAAACATAGTTCTACCTGTAAATACAACATAGTTCTACCTGTAAATACAAAACATAGTTCTACAAAACATAGTTCTACCTGTAAATACAACATAGTTCTACCTGTAAATACAAAACATAGTTCTACAAAACATAGTTCTACCTGTAAATACAAAACTATACAAAACATAGTTCTACCTGTAAGTACAACATAGTTCTACCTGTAAATACAAAACATAGTTCTACCTGTAAATACAAAACATAGTTCTACAAAACATAGTTCTACCTGTAAATACAAAACATAGTTCTACAAAACATAGTTCTACCTGTAAATACAAAACTATACAAAACATAGTTTTACCTGTAAATACAAAACTAAACTATACAAAACATAGATATACCTGTACAGTGGGGTAGTAAGTACTTTTTTCATGGAGGTGGGGTGGAGGTGGGGTGGTGGTGGGGGGAGTGGGGTGAGGGTTGTAAGATGGGCATAGGTGTGAAAATGATCAAATCTTGTGACATTCAGGTCATAATAAAACAAATTTTTTTAGGCCAAGGGAATATTTTGCCAATCAGCTTCCCCAACTACTGGAATTTGTGAGCCTTAAAGTTGGCTCGTAGATAGCAGTATAATCCCACCTGGTAGTCGATTGGTACTAATAATAGTTATTTAGTACAACACCAGTGAGTTTTAGTAGAATCTGGTACTATTAATATAATTACAGGATATATCATAGTAACAACATACCTGGTACCAACAGAGGTTCATTGGTACAAATTACAGCTTCCATTCAACCAATATAAACAAATACACAAACTATATAGAATTTTTTTTTAACCCTTTCAACCCGACAAGCCGGTATATCGTCCCATCCTTACGTTATATATACCCGACAAGCTGGTATACCGGCCCATCCTTACGTTATATATACCCGACAAGCCGGTAAACCGGCCGTTGTCAACTGATGTCATACAACATTAACGTAATACGTTTTATGAAATATTGCTGGGAGTTCAGGGTATATGACGTTTTAGCCAAAGTAACGTCAGGGTTCAAAGGGTTAATAAGCCTACCTAGAGGATCTAATGCTTTATAATAATAATATTTATCGCGCTATAACACCACAAATCAATATGATCTAAGAGCTTAAAATGTGATCTCCTTATTCAGTTATGTGTAACGTCTAAATAAGTAAGTTTTTATTCTTGATTTGAACAAATTTAACGACATACAACCTTTTATACTTTATAATAAGGCTTCGAATCAAACCAACACAAAGAAATTCAAGGTTATAATATTAAAAACTATTCTCCCTAATCCAACGTCAGAAAGAAAGACACATCTATATTTTACAAATGAATGGAGTTTTACGTCCTGGGGCCTTATTCTCGAAAACTTAACTAAGATAAAATCTAGATTTTAAGAATCTAAGATTTTACAGTAATTTGATTGGATAATAAAGCTATATTTAAAATCAATTTTAGTGATTGACCAATCAGATGACTGGAACATCAAAATCATTGTAAGTTAAGTTTTCGAGAATAAGGCCCCAGCTTTCTTCACCTATATGGGCTAATTGAGGTACATTTTACAAGGATAACAACTTAGGTTCCGTGAGGATCCTTTCTCCTAGCTGGTCCTTGGCCAAACCTCTTGGCATTGATCTTTCCCGGATTATCCCTACCCATTTACAGCTGGGTGGACTGGAATTATGAGTGAAGATGACTTATTCAAGGTCATCAGACTTTCACGCCCTGATCAAGAACCGAACTCTAAGTTTTCGAGAATAAGTCCCGCGCCAGCTAGTATGAAGGACAGGAAACAAGTGACGTGTCAAGAACAATGAGTATCAATCAAGAGAGGACAGACAACTTCCTGTGGTTGTACTTGGTTTAATGTGATGCTACAGGAACTATATATAATATGTGAATATTTATATCCTTTATTTGTATATTAAGTGGTGTTACATTTATAGTTACAAAATGATAAGAAACACTTAAATTACAAGAGGCTACAAGTAGAGTAATTTATTAACTTTGATAGTTAACCAACTTAGAAGGTCTTAGGGTAAAAACAAAAAGCCAGGTTTCAGTCTTGACAGTCATATCGGGAGTTAGGGCTTCGTCCCAATATTTTTGGCCAATTTTTGATTTTTTATTGCCGGCCAGTGGCTGTGTACAAAATAAAGAATCGAATTATGAATTACAAAAATTAACGACAAACGACAAACAATTTTTCTATCATAAGTGGTAATGTACAAATAGAGGAATTAAATTACGATTTACAATATTATGATAAAAAACGATTCAAATTAAAAATAATTTTGCAGTAGAATGTCACATTCGATCTTACAGTGCCTGTAAAAGTACCTATGGCAATATTTAAAAAGATGTAACCTTTAGATCTAAATCTATTAGTGGCCAGTGGGTAAAATGAAGGACCGACAAGTCAAAGACGAAAACTCTACATGGCCAATTCTTTATTCTCTTATAGCGATGGGTGTGGGACAGATTTTATAACGGATTTGGCATATTCCCAATCCTACAGCTCCATCTTAGCCTTTCATATCGAAAAATTACCATAAAAATTACATCTTAAGACCTAAACCTGTAACTGGTCAGTGGGCGAAATTAGAGACGAAGACTCGACATGGGCAATTAGTGATGGGGGTGGGGCATTTTTTTTTTTGATGGAATGTGTTTATATGACATCCTATCGGTCCATCTAGGCCATTAATATTAAAAAAATCTAAAAAATTTGAAATCTTAAGGCTTAAATTGAGTACTGGCCAGGGAGCGAAATCCAATATGGCGGACCGATCGGCCAAAGACGAAGACTCTACATGGCCAATTTTTTATTCTCTTATAGCGATGGGGGTGGGGCAGATTTCTTGGCGGATTTGGCATATTCCCAATCCTACAGCTCCATCTTAGCCGTTCATATCGAAAAATTACCATAAAAATTATATCTTCAGGCTTAAAGCCGTTACTGGCCAGTGAGCGAAATTAGAGACGAAGACTCGACATGGCCAATTTTTTCTTCCTCTATAGTGATGGGGGTGGGGCAGTTTTTTTTTATGGAATGTGTTTATATGGCATCCTATTGGTCCATCTAAGCCATTAATATAAAAAAAATATAAAAAATTTGAAATCTTAAGGCTAAAATCAAGTACTGGCCAGTGAGCGAAATCCAATATGGCGGACCGATCGGCCAAAGACGAAGACTCTACATGGCCAATTTTTTATTCTCCTATAGCGATGGGGGTAGGGCTGATTTCATAACGGATTTGGCATATTCCCAATCCTACAGCTACGTCTTAGCCGTTCATATCGAAAAATTACCATAAAAATTATATCTTAAGGCCTTAAGCCGTTACTGGCCAGTGAGCGAAATTAGAGACGAAGACTCGACATGGCCAATTTTTTATTCTCTTATAGCGATGGGGGTGGGGCAGTTATTTTGATGGAATGTGTTTATATGGCATCCTATTGGTCCATTTAAGATATTAACATGAAAAAATTCTAAAAAATTTGAAATCTTAAGGTTAAAATCGAGTACTGGCCAGTGAGCGAAATCCAATATGGCGGACCGATCGGCCAAAGACGAAGACTTTACATGGCCAATTTTTTATTCTCTTATAGCGATGGGGGTGGGGCAGATTTCTTGGCGGATTTGGCATTTTCGTAACCCTACAGCTACGTCTTAGCAGTTCATATCGAAAAATTACCATAAAAATTATATCTTAAGGCCTTAAGCCGTTACTGGCCAGTGAGCGAAATTAGAGACGAAGACCCAACATGGCCAATTTTTTCTTCCTTTATAGTGATGGGGGTGGGGCAGTTTTTTTGATGGAATGTGTTTATATGGCATCCTTGTGGTCCATCTAAGATATTAACATGAAAAAAATCTAAAAAATTTGAAATCTTAAGGCTTAAATCGAGTACTGGCCAGTGAGCGAAATCCAATATGGCGGACCGATCGGCCAAAGACGAAGACTCTACATGGCCAATTTTTTATTCTCTTATAGCGATGGGGGTGGAGCCGATTTTTTAGCGGATTTGGCATTTTCCTAATCCTACAGCTCCATCCTCCATCGGTCCGCCATATTGGATTTCGCTCACTGGCCAGTACTCGATTTAAGCCTTAAGATTTCAAATTTTTTAGATTTTTTTTATATTAATGGCTTAGATGGACCAATAGGATGCCATATAAACACATTCCATCCAAAAAACTGCCCCACCCCCATCACTATAGAGGAAGAAAAAATTGGCTTAAGGCCTAAAGATATAATTTTTATGGTAATTTTTCGATATGAACGGCTAAGACGTAGCTGTAGGGTTAGGAAAATGCCGAATCCGCAAAAAAATCTGCCCCACCCCCATCGCTATAAGAGAAAAAAAAATTGGCCATGTAGAGTCTTCGTCTTTGGCCGATCGATCCGCCATATTGGATTTCGCTCACTGGCCAGTACTCGATTTTAGCCTTAAGATTTCAAATTTTTAAAAAAAATTTAATGTTAATATCTTAGATGGACCAACAGGTTGCCATATAAACACATTCCATCAAAAAAACTGCCCCACCCCCATCACTATAGAGGAAGAAAAAATTGGCCATGTCGAGTCTTCGTCTCTAATTTCGCTCACTGGCCAGTAACGGCTTAAGGCCTAAAGATATAATCTTTATGGTAATTTTTCGATATGAACGGCCAAGACGTAGCTGTAGGGTTAGGAAAATGCCGAATCCGCAAAAAAAATCTGCCCCACCCCCATCGCTATAAGAGAATAAAAAATTGGCCATGTAGAGTCTTCGTCTTTGGCCGATCGGTCCGCCATATTGGATTTTGCTCACTGGCCAGTACTCGATTTTAGCCTTAAGATTTCAAAATTTTTAGATTTTTTTTATATTAATGGCTTAGATGGACCAATAGGATGCCATATAAACACATTCCATCCAAAAAACTGCTCCACCCCCATTACTATAGAGGAAGAAAAAATTGGCCATGTCGAGTCTTCGTCTCTAATTTCGCTCACTGGCCAGTAACGGCTCAAGGCCTTAAGATATAATATTTATGGTAATTTTTCGATATGAACGGCTAAGACGTAGCTGTAGGGTTAGGAAAATGCCGAATCCGCAAAAAAATCTGCCCCACCCCCATCGCTATAAGAGAATAAAAAATTGGCCATGTAGAGTCTTCGTCTTTGGCCGATCGGTCCGCCATATTGGATTTCGCTCACTGGCCAGTACTCGATTTTAGCCTTAAGATTTCAAATTTTTTTGATTTTTTTTATATTAATGGCTTAGGTGGACCACAAGGATGCCATATAAACACATTCCATCCAAAAAACTGCCCCACCCCCATCACTATAGAGGAAGAAAAAATTGGCCATGTCGAGTCTTCGTCTCTAATTTCGCTCACTGGCCAGTAACGGCTTAAGGCCTTAAGATATAATTTTTATGGTAATTTTTCGATATGAACGGCTAAGTCGTAGCTGTAGGGTTAGGAAAATGCCGAATCCGCAAAAAAATCTGCCCCATCCCCATCGCTATAAGAGAATAAAAAATTGGCCATGTAGAGTCTTCGTCTTTGGCCGATCGGTCCGCCATATTGGATTTCGCTCACTGGCCAGTACTCGATTTTAGCCTTAAGATTTCAAATTTTTTAGAATTTTTTCATGTTAATATCTTAGATGGACCAATAGGATGCCATATAAACACATTCCATCAAAAAAAACTGCCCCACCCCCATCACTATAGAAGAAGAAAAATTTGGCCATGTAGAGTCTTCGTCTTTGGCCGATCGGTCCGCCATATTGGATTTCGCTCACTGGCCAGTACTCGATTTTAGCCTTAAGATTTCAAAATTTTTAGATTTTTTTTATATTAATGGCTTAGATGGACCAATAAAATGCCATATAAACACATCCCATTAAAAAAACTGCCCCACCCCCATCGCTATAAGAGAATAAAAAATTGGCCATGTAGAGTCTTCGTCTCTAATTTCGCTCACTGGCCAGTTACGGCTTAAGGCCTTAAGATATAATTTTTATGGTAATTTTTCGATATGAACGGCTAAGATGGAGCTGTAGGATTGGGAAGATGTCAAATCCGTCATAAAATCTGCCCCACACCCATCGCTATAAGAGAATAAAAAATTGGCCATGTAGAGTCTTCGTCTTTGGCCGATCGGTCCGCCATATTGGATTTCGCTCACTGGACAGTACTCGATTTAAGCCTTAAGATTTCAAATTTTTTAGATTTTTTTTATATTAATGGCTTAGGTGGACCACAAGGATGCCATATAAACACATTCCATCAAAAAAACTGCCCCACCCCCATCACTATAGAGGAAGAAAAAATTGGCCATGTCGAGTCTTCGTCTCTAATTTCGCTCACTGGCCAGTAACGGCTTTAGGCCTTAAGATATAATTTTTATGGTAATTTTTCGATATGAACGGCTAAGATGGAGCTGTAGGATTAGGAAGATGCCAAATCTGTCATAAAATCTGCCCCACACCCATCGCTATAAGAGAATAAAAAATTGGCCATGTAGAGTCTTCGTCTTTGGCCGATCGGTCCGCCATATTGGATTTCGCTCACTGGCCAGTACTCGATTAAAACCTTAAGATTTCAATTTTTTTTAGATCTTTTTCATACTAATGGCTTAGATGGACCAATAGTTTCCAATATAAACACATTCCATAAAAAAAAAACCGATTTTTAGCCATACTAGTTCAGTCAAAAGGTGAATCCCACCCTCATCACTATAGAAGAGAAAGAAATAATAAAATCTTTTACAACAATCATTTATAACATAAGATGACTAGTGACTTGTCTGTTTTATTATAAATACAACTGTTTGAAAAACAATTCGTTTTATGATTTTATTACAACAATTACAAACATTCCTCAAAATTAGTTTACTTGAATTACAATAAATTCGTTTTTCGTTTTTATTACGAGAATTACAATAAGTCCTAATTTTTAGTGTAGCCATTGGCCACAAAAATTGGCCGGCCACTAACATAATGACGAAGTGTCAATTGCATATCGGAGTGGGGTCACAGTGGCTCAGTGAGTAAGACGCTAATTGCTTGCTTACCTGTCGGCCAAGAGTTCAATCCCTGGGCCTGTATGCATAAAAAATAACACTGAGTTAAATTCAAATTCAAACCACGAAAACCTACTCAAATCAATGGTAAATTTAACTCTTTATTTCATTTGATCATGATTTATTTTTTTATGCATATGAACCCAGCATTTAATTGTCGAGATGATTCCTTTATATTTTTAACTTGGGCTCGTATTCATAAAAAATTAACTCTGGGCTTGTATGCATAAAACTTAACACTGAGTCTATATTTAACTCTAGAAAACCTTATCACTGAGCTAAATCCATCAAAAACCTTGTTAAATTAACTCAAAGTTTATAATACAGGCCCAGGTTTTTCAGTGTAAAGTTTTATGACCTGGTTATCAAGATGCATATCAGGGGATTGTAATAAAAAAGGAATCTAGTTGTGATGCCTGAACATCATAGAATACTGATACAGTAAAGTTCTGTTAAATCACTTGCTGATGATCTACTATCTGAGTTCTACACACTTTTAACTGGGAACATAAACAAATATTTATCATGTAGTCAAGTGTATGTGTATGTTCAAGTTTTAGAATTTAAATTTTTTGTTCATTTTAAGAGGTAATATCACTTTAATATCAATTTTCAAATGTCACTAAACCTTTTACTTTTTATATAACTTATACCTTGTCTTAAAACTATGACTTTTTCTCTCAATTCAAACAATATAGAAAGGAAACAAACTTTAACTTTACTCTTTGAACTGAGTTTTTTAACCTGGATTTAAGAGTAGCATGTGTTTTAGATTATATTTGATGCCACCATCAGAAACTTGATCCTGGTAATTCTCAGACTTTCATGCAACCTGGAATCATTTGAAAGAAGAAATAGACAATTTGGTTTATTAGAACAATATGTTTCTTACTGTTCTGTTTTATTTCTATCTAGAAACCTAAATACCAAATAAACATTATTAACTATGTGGACTCTCTGTAAGGGTGCCATTTTGACAAACCTAAATACCAAATAAACATTATTAACTATGTGGACTCTCTGAAAGGGATGTCGAGTTGACAAACCTAAATACCAAATAAACATTATTAGCTATGTGAACTCTCTGAAAGGGATGTAGAGTTGACAAACCTAAATACCAAATAAACATTATTAGCTATGTGGACTCTCTGAAAGGGATGTCGAGTTGACAAACCTAAATACCAAATAAACATTATTAGCTATGTGGACTCTCTGAAAGGGGTGCTGAGTTGACAAACCTAAATACCAAATAAACATTATTAACTATGTGGACTCTCTGAAAGGGATGTCGAGTTGACAAACCTAAATACCAAATAAACATTATTAGCTATGTGGACTCTCTGAAAGGGATGTTGAGTTGACAAACCTAAATACCAAATAAACATTATTAACTATGTGGACTCTCTGAAAGGGGTGCTGAGTTGACAAACCTAAATACCAAATAAACATTATTAACTATGTGGACTCTCTGAAAGGGGTGCTGAGTTGACAAACCTAAATACCAAATAAACATTATTAACTATGTGGACTCTCTGAAAGGGATGTCGAGTTGACAAACCTAAATACCAAATAAACATTATTAGCTATGTGGACTCTCTGAAAGGGATGTTGAGTTGACAAACCTAAATACCAAATTAACAATATAAGCTATGTGGACTCTCTGAAAGGGATGTCGAGTTGACAAACCTAAATTTCAAATAAATATTATTAGCTATGTGGACTCTCTGAAATAAAACCTTGTATATATCTGATATGAATCAATTACAAGAAAATTAAAATATTCATGTTTTACAGAGCTGTAGAAATATAAATTGTTTACATCGAAATATTCACAGCAGTCTGATTAACTTGAAAATAAACTTGACTTGAAGCCAAAAACTGAGAAGTTTTAATTGAAGAAGCTTAATGATATAAATTGTAAAGATGTAAAACATGAGTTGAAACTAGTTCATATGTTAAAGCGATACAACCTCTTAGAATGAACAAAAAAAAATTAAGTTCTCAAACTTGGTCAATCAGAGTATATATTCATCAACAGTGTCCAAAGTATACAAACAGAATCAAATAAACCCATATAACTATGTAAATTTTCATATAATAACAGGTTATAATTGATAAATGCCTTAAATTTGATTAAGGGTTTTTCAATTATTGTATACAAACATTGTTTTCTGGATTTATCAGATTATTTAGGTTATCTGTTGTATAGTTATGCCACTAGGTTTGTCCCTTGATGAATATTAACTCATATTGACCAAATTTTAAAATTTAGATTTTTTGTTCATTCTAAGAGGTTGTATTCCTTTAATTTTACAGTTTAAAGATGGCTCAGTTGATTTCTGTTAGTTTCTATTTTTTTCAATTTTGTCTTTCTAATTTTATTGTTTATTGGGGCCCTTCTCAAATGGCGGCCTGCACTCTTATTGCAGTGCCAGGCCCTGATCTAAATTCCATTTACACTAGTAAAGTTAAAGTGGGCAGGCACCAATCCAGACCTAGGAGGCTAGTGTAAAAGAGGTATAATAATGATGTATAAAACATATAAATCTTAAAGTTTAAAACTATTAGTGAATGGTAGATTTCACCATGAATTCACCAACATGATTAATAGAACAGCTGTCAACAAAAACAGAAATAAAATACAAGACCCACTTCGGTTAGTTATTCTTAAACATCAACACTATTTTAACAACGTATTTTTTACGGCTTAAAAACATGACATTCTAGATTTAAAGGGAAGTTTGATTGCAGCTAGGGCTTTAGTTTACATTAATTTGGACACCCTGTATTCTTGTGGCTGATGTGGATATACAGTAGCATTTTCACTGATTTAGTATAGTTAGTTCATATTTTGAATTCACCTCATCTGTGGATCTACTCAAATCAGTTTTTTGTATAAGATTTTAGATGCATTTATCATTCCTATATGGAAAACTGTGGAGGGGGAATTTTTCATACTGTTATAGAATAGTTATTCATTCATTCATTTATTAATGCATTTAGTTATTCATTTATTTATTCATTCATTTAGTTATTCATTTATTTATTCATTCATTTAGTTATTCATTTATTTATTCATTCATTTAGTTATTCATTCATGTATTCAATCATTCATATAGTCATTCATGTATTCATTCATTCATTTAGTCATTCATGTATTCATTCATTCATTTAGTCATTCATTTATTTAGTCATTCATTTATTAATAAATTTATTCATTCATTAACACATTTAGTTATTCATTCATTTAGTTATTCATTCATTTAGTTATTCATTCATTTAGTTATTCATTCATTCATTAATACATTTATTCATTCATTCATTCATTTAGTTATTCATTCAATCATTCATTAATGCATCTATTTATTCATTCATTCATTTATTAATGCAATTAATAATTCATTCATATGAATGATACATAAGACTAAAATAATCATCTTTTACTCTTAAAAAAAAAACTTAAACCAGATTTTAAACCCACTCTAGAGCCATCTCTCACACCTCACCCCCTTCCTTTACCAACCTAAAACAAATCTGAATGAATTTGAATTGGACATTTATATATTCCAGTTACAAACAGAATATGAAGGTATAGTAGCTAAAAATAACAAAATAATTTCTCTCACGATCGAAAAACATAGCAGGATTCCAGCTCTGGTTTTCAGCTAAATTGTTCCTAACTTTTTGGTTTTTAGATTTTTTTTTAATATAATTTCGGCCTTTTTCGGCTTTATTTTAAAAAAAGAAAAAGATTTGTTTTCACAAAAACAAACATTGAAAAACTTACAGCAATATATCATTTTTCGGATTCCATCACAAATATTCCGTTTTCAAGTCGGCTGTAGAATTTGGCACCGTTTCTTTGACTACAGGAATCGTCTATTTTCAACTGCATCTCATGGTATAGGAATATTTTATACAAGTCGGTATGGGATAAAATAGTTGAAGATATTAATGGAAGAAATCTCAAATTGAATTAAGACAATTTTCAATCATATTCAAAAACAATTTTGGAGCTAAATAAACAATTTATAAAATTTGATCACAAAAATGCCAAATTTAAATACACGAATAACTCGTACCGGCTTGAAATCATTTACTATATTCCATAGACAGCTGTCTAGTCACGTGATAGAGAAGTTCACAGAAATGTAAGAAGATAGTCGATTGGATACAACAACAACCAATCACAGACAAGATAACATCCACGTAGACTTTCTACAGAAATAGAAAACATGGCGACTACTTCTCAACTATTTTCAGCATTTTTACTGCTTTTATGCTTCACAGTTTCTGAATCTGTTTATAAGAAAAAGGAGGTAAAAATCAAAACCATTCTTTGGTTGCTGAGTGGGTCGCCAAGTCGTCTGCTTGTGTTTCATTGCATTAAAAAACGTTCTGAAATGAACCGGTGTGTGGTAGTCTCGAATGTCATATTTGAGATTATCAACGACTATTCATCTATGTAGTCTTGATTGTAGTAGTCACACGTCAACATCTGAAGCTAAAAATCATAATATTGGAATTTTGTCTACAGTAATTGTCCATGCTCTACAAGTCCCACAGTCACGATTCCTTGATATTTGTATTGAATTGCTCAAGGCAGGTGCCAGTCCATATAATCCAAAACTTGATGCCCTAATCCAGCCTTTGATAACTGTCATGTACGAATATGCTCCTCATGATGATGGACCCCAATAATAAGTTATTGAAAGAAGAGCAGTCAAAGGCTTGAATATGCCGCATTTGATTTGACTCGATAAAATAGTCATTTTTATCAATTAAAATAAACTACTGTCCGGTCCCAAATATTCAAAAAATGATTATCATCTGCCATGTCTTACAATGCCTTGGAGTTCATGAAAACATATGGTTTTAACACTTTTCCGATTTTTCAAAAAGAAAAAAAAATTCCTTGTGAATTCCAGGACAGTTTAAGTGAGAAAGTTTCTCAGTTGACAGAATGGAACAACAAGAAATCTGTGATCAGACTGACTGGTGATAAATTTAGAGAGTTGGTGAAATCACCTCCTAAAAATTACTCTGTTATTGTCATGTTGACAGCCCTACAAGCCAAACGACAATGTTCTGTCTGCAAGTAAGTAAGACTTATCTTTCAAAAAACGCCACAAAATATACAGTCTAACAGGGTACCAGATTAACATAAGCTTCGGTTTGTTCAACCTTAATTATTTTCTGTAAAAATATAACCTGAAATTGAGAAATTAAAGGGATTGTAAAGAGTATTTCTAAACTTTGTATGTGTATTTGAGACACTGATAGCATCAATTTGCGCCATTCCAATTTCCATTTTGATGTCTGTGGTTCTTGCTATTCCACTAAAACTAACGTGTTTTATGACGTCACTGACAGTGATCTGCATAGATATCAATAGTAGCTTCTGGTAGATCACTGTCAGTGGCGTAATAAAACGCGTTAGTTTTAGTGGAATTGCAAGAACCACAGACGTCGGAATGGAAATTGGAATAGCGCATTGATGCTATCAGTGTCCCCAATACACATATAAAGTTTAGAAATACTCTTTACAATCTTTTTAAATATTGTTTAATTCAAAGTCGAACTGGTATATATTTTTAGTAAACCAATTTATTTTTCTTTATCTTATTACAGACAAGCTAAATGAAGAAGTATATCAATAAATGAGTAAATATTTCATAATGTTAAGTGGTATCAGGTGTCTAGTAAATATTTCATAATATTGTATTTTATTCCAGACAAGCCAACGAAGAGTATATTATTGTAGCCAATTCCTGGCGATATTCACAGCAATTCTCGAATAAATTATTTTTTACAATGGTTGATTACGATGAGGGTCCAGAAGTCTTTCAATCTGTAAGTTTTCTTTGGAATTCTTTTGTTTTAGAATCGACGATTGTGCATTCTTATGGACCTACTTAGGATAATATAGTACATAGAATGTTTCTGTCATGGCTGGAGAAAGTGAAAAAACTCTGAAACAACCATCAATGAAAATTTCTGTACCCCCTTTAGTGTATATTGTGAACTAAGATTTGAAGGAATTTGTTCTATTTTAATTTCAGTTAAAAATCAACACAGCTCCAGTTTTCATGCATTTTCCAGCGAAGGGTAAAGCTAAGAAAGGAGATACTATGGATATTCACAGGTTTTAGTTTAATATTTCTATAAACAAGGGGGCCTTATTCTCGAAATTTTAACTTGAATAAAATCCTGATTTTAAAAAATACAGTAATCTGATTAGATAATATTACTCAATTTAAAATCGATTTTAGTAACTGACCAATTAAATAACTAGAACACTAAAATCGTCATAAGTTAAGTTTTGGAGAATAAGGCCCCTGATATATAACTCACTGCTAACATAACCTTTTGGCCCTCAGATGATCAGATGATGCAATTTCATCATACCACATCAGACTGCTCAAACCAGCAAGCCAGTAAGCTATGCATAATGCTAACGACAATGGTACACCCTAAATCCCCGTCTTGAAATCATGCGATATAACCCAAAAGCAAGAATTATAGCCTTGGATTCATGGAAAAGTAATGTTAAAACTTTGATGCTTGAAAAAGTTGATTGTTTTAAATTTAAAAACATGTCTATTTATATTTGTATAGAGTTGGTTTCTCAGCTGAAAATGTAGCGAAATGGGTACAAGAAAGAACTGATATACAGGTATTTACATTTCTATTATCACTTCCTTCCTGAACCAGTTAAGAAAACTGGCGTTTATTTTTCGATGAACGCTAGTTTGTCACGAAACACTGTGACGTCGTCAAAGCACAACAATGACGTAATCTAAGATTTGTGGCAAATTCAAGCAACTTATCATAATAAAAAAGTCAAAATAAAATTAATAAAAGTATCTGAATATAAATATAAGAATTAAACGTTGGTCTCATTAGCATTATTGGTGTGTAAACGCAATATACTTTGTCATTTATTCAGTTTGTCATGTGACGTGATCTATTTACACACCAATAATGCTAATGATACCAACGTTTAATATCTTCTAGTAAAAACTTTTACTCTTACTCTATGTCAATCACATATATATACGTCATATCGCCAATAGACGCTTTCAGTAGTATTAAGTAAGTGTTGAACTTTTAATAACACAAAATTCTGCACACAAATCTGCAAGTAAATTTGGCCTTTAAAGTAGTGGCGGGTGTCGAGCGCAAAGTAGACCATGCTTACTCTTTTCAAAACACCTGATGGTACTTCTCGTATGGGAACTCTACTACTATATAGTTATTGCACCCTATTTTGTCATGCTCTAGACGAGATTTTTGGTGAATGGAGTTGTTTTGCTTGTGCAGATTTTTATTATCTTTGATGTCTACGAAGAATCAGCAAAAGAAGTGAACTCAGACTTAAAAAGTTTTTATTCTATTCTTTTATTATATTGTAGATTCGAGTGTTCCGTCCTCCGAATTATTCCGGAACCCTAGCACTAGCTCTTCTATTCTCTCTGATTGGTGGACTGCTTTATTTAAAACGTAATAATCTAGAATTCCTCTACAATAAAACATGTTGGGGTATTGGTGCTTTGGTAAGTTGCTGTTTTTTTGGACGAGATTTTTAATAATGAATTGTCTATTATTATTTGTTTGTGCTTCATAAAGATTCCTGTATGTGAATTGAAACGTTGCTTAAATTAAAAAAAAAAAACAAGGAGTAGTATATCCATAATAGTTGTTCTTAATTAATGTTCTACCTACTTCTAAATGTCATTTAAAGATTATGAATTGTCTAGTTTGTACAAATTTTTATTCTTATGAATTTAACAAATTTTGTGAATAAATTAACAATTAACGAATAATATGAATTAATGATTTGCTACATGGACAAAAATTGAAAATGTTACTTAAGCCTCGTACCTCGTACAAAAATTTGCATGTTGTGTAAATTTGCATAACATGCAAATTTGCCCATGAGCAAATTTGCTTTTGCACAACCTCCGGACTTGGTGCAAATTTGCACAGTATGCAATTATACACATATGTGCAATTGCGTACATGCGACCATTTTACACACCTATGTAAAAATGCATATGTATGTATTTTAGCATATGTATGCAAACAAGGTCGCATGTACGAGGCTTTAGTCAGAAATGTTGATGAATTGTTAAAACTGGTTGTGTTTTTCAGGCTGTGATATTTGCTATGACGTCCGGACAGATGTGGAATCATATTCGAGGTCCTCCATTGATGCACAGAAATCCCCAGTCTGGACAAATGGTAAGATTTTAATAATCTCTAATTATCTTGATGACCTTATATCTATCTCCCGAGTCCCTGTCACGGTAGTTTCTGTTATTCCAGAAAAAATGTCTTCAATTTTTCTATTTTAGTCAGAAGAGTGTTGTTTCTCATAGAGATAGAACCTTTCCCGCTTTCTTCTGATCATTTTATACGCCCATGTGGATCTTTCTATGTGGATGCTGTTTCATTCATTTGACGTTGCATTTTATGAATGGATGACGTAATTTGCGTTATGAACCTCGGTTTCAAAACAAGACGTGAATATGGTCTATTGTTTATGTGTATTTCGTGTTGTTTCAGCATTATATTCATGGTTCAAGTCAAGGACAGTTTATTATGGAAACCTACATTGTCATGTTACTCAGTATCCTTTTATAATCTACTCCTACAGATTCAACGATTTGAGTTCCAGTTATTTCATTGGTCAATCACTCAAATCGATTTTAGATTCAGAATTATCAACCAATCAGAGTTAGGACTGGGTCTAATAATTGAAATAATGCATTATCGACGCTACGAATTAATTATTTTGATTATCGATTATCAAATTTCATAATCGATTAAAATAGTCAAATTTTCTTTAAATATTATCTGTTACACAATTATCAGAGAAATCACAACCCATTTTTTCATGATAATCATACAAAATTCTGGACATTACTTCAGTTTCATTTGTCTTCAATACCAGATATTGATAAATAACAAATTCAGGTACAAAAACGTAAACTAACAGACGAAGATCAGAAGATTTTCCAATTAAAATATTTTGATTATTAATTGATTATTGATTGGTAACCTGCCTTCTAAGATAATCGATCTCAATTTGGTAATCTATACCCAGCCCTAATCAGAGTACTGTATTTCTTAACATTTTAAGTTAGGTTTTCGAGAATAAGGCCTCAGGACGTTAAGGTCTGTTTCATTTCCCAAACTGGATTGATTTCCAACTGGTGATAGAGCTTTAACATGTGTACAGCCTATTAATATGAGAAACAAGATTTATATGAAAAGTCTTTACCGTCGAGACATAAAATGAAGTACCTTAACCTATTGCCAGATACTGCTGTAGTCGTTGGTTTTATCATTATGAACGAAGCTCACAATATGAAGGGTGACAGCAGGAAAAAACGAAGTAAGCTAGGCCCACTCAATGAATTTTTTTAACCCTTTTCTCTTAACGTATTGTTTTCTGAGTTTAGATGACTGAAAATGTCTTGCTTTTTGACTGGAAACACATGGTTTAAACAACATGTGACTGTATATTTGTTCCTGATAATAAATATTCCTTTTGGAACAAACATTATTATAATAAATGATCTCTGGAACTCTTATCATATAATATCAGGGTTAGGGTTAGGGTTAGGGTTTAGTATTGTATAATAAAAGTTCCAAATGGAACAATTATAACATAACAAATGTTCTTAGGAACAGTTATTTTAGTGGAACTTATATATCGTCACAAGCATTCAGTTGATGTTTTGAAGCGTCAATATTATTATTATAAGTGTTTTTTCACTTTCAGTTCTAGCTCTGGTTGGTTTAGGATGTGTGGCGATATTTTTCAGTTTGTTATTATCTGTGTTTAGATCAAAATATCAGGGCTATCCCTACAGGTTAGTTGTCTTTATGTATTTTATATTTTTTATACTTCATGCTCTGTGTCATCAATACTTTTCTCTGCATTAAAGGGATAAACTTTATATGTGCATCGGATACACTGATAGCATCGATTTGCACCATTCTAATTTCCATTCCGATATCTTTGGTTCTTGCAATTCCACTTAAACTAACGCGTTTTATGACATCACTTCCAGTGATCTACCAAAAGCTACTATTGATATCTATGCAGATCACTGGTAGTGACGTCATAAAACGCATTAGTTTTAGTGGGAATGTACTAGAAAAAAATTCTGATTCCTGCACCAATGCTTCCAAAAGTTTGACTTGTTTCGCCTTTCAAGCCTTAATATCAACTGGTGATAGAGTAAGACTACGACAATATAAACTCTCTCCTCAGACAGAAAACTTTATTTTACTGATCAAATATATTCTTTTTTCTTTTTCAGTTTCTTATTCAAATAAATCTATAAAATATTTCACGATGAATTGGTTTTCACTTCGAGGGACGTGTGTGTCTAGATTTGAATATTTTTGTGGAACATTCAAGCATTTTGTTTATACTTTCTTCATTATATTTTAGTTTTCATGGATTTGTGCATGTCATTGTTTGTGTAAAACATTTTTTTTTTTCAATCATGGTTTCGAATTTTGACCAATTAGCAAATTAATGAGACCTTTTTTTTGTGTAAATATCAATTATTAGAGTGAAATTTTTTCTTTTTTTTTGCCTCATCTATCATTCCAATTTTTCTGTTCATAAATTCAATGTTAAATGTGATTTTGAAGTCCAAGTCATCAATCAAAAGAGGCTATTTAGAGGTGAATTCCAATTTGAAATTTTTCATAAAAGAAGAGCTGAGGACTTAGAAAGCTGTTTGAAATGCGTGAATGTATATATTATATATATGAGGATTATTATCATTTAACATATGAAGCTTGATTTTGCTTTTTGTTCTGAATTTCATGTTTGTGAATAAAATTGTTAATCTTTATTCAATTTTGAATATTTTAGTTTTTTTTTTCCATTTTTAAAACCTCAACAGTATCAAAGTATCAATTGGGCTAATTGGGTTAATTGGGCAGATTATATATTAAACAAACTGTTTTCATGATATAATGGAACCAAAGTGAGGCTGACGTTTGCTAGCCTGAGGATCAGAGGGGTACAGATAATACTTTAAGAATATTTGAACTTTGTTTCTCCCTGTCAGTAATGTAGTGAGGAAGGGCTGACACGGAAAACAACGTGTATTCTCGAACAGCCATTCCAGATTTTATCAGAAACCTTTAGTTTCTTTTAACAAGTTGATTCATTCACTAGGGATATTAAACCAGGCCCTCGTGGAAATCGAATAGACCTGACAGTAAATATGACTTGTCGTTTAGTAAGACTGTCTCTTAAATAGAAAACATATATATAGAAAACATATATACAGAAAATGAAAGATGAATGTTTAGGTACGGGTTAAATTGAAGGGATTGTGCGATTTTTGTGCAGTTCATGTACTGAAGGCTATTTACATATTTTTTTTTTTGTAAACAATATTTTATTCATAAAGAAAAGGATTGGGGAACAGGCTTTCGCCTATATTACCCCCTCAGAAAATTCTAGACGGGTTATAGTCAATTGGACCCTATTTTTTAATGGTCCCAAAAAGTCAAAATGACCCTGTTTTGGTCAAAATGCTCTCAAGAATTGCTCTTTGACTTCAACTAAATCATCGTCCAAAATGACCCCTGAAAAAAGTCAAAATGGTCCTGTTAATTTTTTTTAATTTATTTGATTAATATTTCATTCATAAATATACTATGTATGTATTAACTATGATATACTACAGTTATATCTGGAACATTGTTGATACAGCTTGGTCTAGTGACCTACTTACATGACGTCACATGTAAACAAAGAGCAGGTAACTCTGGAGTGAAGTCTTCACTTTGAAGGTGGAAATGGTGTCTGTTATGCTGGAGATGACAGACGAAAGAAAGCCGCTAATTGCTTGTTAATTACTGAATGAAATAGTGTTAAGATGACGACCATTTTTGGCACCGTCACGGCGGAGGTATCTGAAGACCTAATTCTTAAATTTCCAACTGGTTTCGACTTTCATGCCGTTTTGGAAAGTGCCAGCAAAGAGACTGGAGTAGCGTTGTTTTATTCAGATCAGGATCCGCATTACAAATTCCAAGGTTTATGGATCTCTATGGGAAAAGTTTTCAGTATTCTTGCCACTTCTCTAGCATTGTACGGCTCAAATTCTCTTCCAAACTCTCACCAATCTAAACTCAAAAGTGAAAAACAAACTTCCAAACTGAAACACAAATTGAAAGATGGAAGTGAGGAATCTGAAAATCAGAGTTCTGTGAATGACAAGACACAAGATTCCATAACAACTGAAATTTCAAAGACTCAAGAATCTGATTCAAGTGAAAATCCTCGGAATTCTTTCATAAAAGACATTGATAATGTTCAAAATCTAGCACCAATTACCGAAAAGATCATCCATGCAAAATCAAACAATCTATCAAATAAAAGAAATTTAAGTGATCGCAATGAATCAGAGAAAAATTCATCTTTGAAAATTCCACCAAAAAGAAAACGAGGGAGACCAAAGAAAAATCCTTCAACAGGATTGAGTCTTGTAAAACAGAAAATGTACAAATTTACAAAATTAAACCCAAATTTTGTTCGCAGGCCTTTGATTAAGTCATCAATTCAGAAAAACAATGACAAAATATTAGAATCGACAGAAGCAGATGCGGAAGTAGAAATTTCTCCACAGGAAAACGATGACAAGATTTCAGAAACAGATCCCCAAGATAATTATAACTTTGAAAGTGGTGATGTTAATGAAAATGGTGAAGCGGAAATTGATCCAACTGAGACAGAAACTCCAGAAAAAGTCAAGAAAAAGCGAGGCCGTCCGAAAAATCTAGATGAAAAATCGTATTTTTGTTCCTCATGTGATTTTAGTTGTGATAACAGTTTGACTCTTTCCGATCATAAACGTAGTAGTCATAAAGCGTGCCCTGTCAAATGTGATATTTGTTTGAAAGTTTTTCCCAGTAAACGCTACATGATTCGCCATAAAATCTCTCACAATCAACCCCAACATTGTTGTGATATTTGTGGAAAGTTTTATAAAATTAAAAAATCATTAGACGACCACAAAAAAACTCATGATGTAGATTATAGGAAACCAACTGTAGAGTGTCCACAATGTTCTAAAATTTACGGTAATAGCTACATTTTAAAATGTCACATCAAATCCGAACATTTAGGAGAGAAAAAAAGTTTCTTATGTTCAATTTGTGGAAAGAGTTTTACAACTAAACATTCATTACAAGAACACTCAAATGCACATTCAGGTTCCAAACCTCATATTTGTGATGTTTGTGGTAAGGGTTTTAACTATGAATCTGCTTTACGGGATCATAAATACACTCACACTGAAGATCGAAAATTTTCATGCGCCGTTTGTAATAAACAGTTCTCACAGAGATCAAGTCAGCAAATGCACATGCGCATTCATGCAGTGGAGAAGAAATTTGTGTGCGCTGATTGTGGGAGGGGTTTTACTCAAAAACAAGCGCTTGAAAGACATGAACGTGTTCATAAAGGATTGAAACCTTTTGTTTGTAAATTCTGTCGTAGAACATTTACCGATTCTTCCATCATTAGGCGTCATTTAATTCTCGTACACAAAATTCACAAAGATTCTAACTGTTGGAGAGAAGACATTATTTGTAAAATTACCCCGACCAATTTCCGAGTTGAGAAAGTTGATGATCCAGTGAAAGAGAAAAGTACAGAAACTGTATGTGAAGAAATGATCCCAGCAATGTTGGATCGTAATTCAGATCAAAAAGATGATTTCCAATCAAAACTAGAGTATACGACGTTTGATTCAAACTCTGAAATTCCCGTCTTTACATCTTCAAACCCTGGTCAAATTGTTTCTCTAAACAACAGTGTCCCTGCCCCACAAGCTATTGACTACTCTGACAGGAGCACTAATAGTCATGTGAACTCTACAAAAGACGAAGGAGTAGTTCACGACTTTAACCCTCCCCTCTCAAACTCATGGCAAGATGGAATTGCTTGTGATCCAAGCCAACATTTGTCGGAAAATCTGATTCCTTCCAATTTATCTCATTCAGGAATGGCAGCAATTCATTTAGATTCATCTTCACAAATTAAAGATTATCATCATCCCAGATCAATGACTCCCCAATATCTTACTGGTACAGAGATTGACAACACGGGACGCTGTAGTAGCGTAAACTACCCAGTAGATATACGACCAGACCTTTCAACCGACCAATCATCAACCTCAACACAATGGCCATCAATTTATGCGTATTACAGTCAACTGGCTAGTCAGTTTGGAATGAGTTTTAATGATTATCAACAGGCTACGGGTTATACTGTTAGTTCACAAGACACTCCACATGATCAGCACAATAATCATACCTAGTTATTAGTCATTAGTGCTGGCACGATATATCGTTATATTAATCTATCGCGATACAACATGCCACGATACGAGAATCATATCGCGAGGTCGTGTATCGATACTTGAAGATACCTCTCAATTCATAAAAAGTTAGGATTTACAAGACAGCCTATGAAATCACAATTTTTTTTCTAACTGACTTGATTGAAGTTGTTGGGAAATATTTTTAAGATGTGGATATGGACCACTCCCGTCAACTTAATTATCAGATTAAAATGTTTTAAAGCATAAAACAAAAGATATTGAATCTTTGAAAATGAAGTGATAATTTTTGTCCCTTTATCCTATATCGCGATACGTATTGTATCATGACCTTTGTATCGCGATGCGTATCATATCCTGACATGGTTGGAAATACCCAGCACTACTAGTCATTCTAACTAAATATACTGAACAGATAAAGAAACATCACAAAACACGCAGTAAATTGTTTATTCAAATTCCAAAAAAAACAACAGAAATAATCCGAACGCAACCAGTATTATCATTAGAATGTCATAAACTGACTTTTTTAAATTCTAAAAATCATATATGAAGAAAAATAACAATTTTGTATGGCACGACTTGCCCAAAAAATCTAAAAATGCATTGTTTCTTCATCTGCTCAGTATATAAAACTTAGTATTAAACAAAATTATCATACAGTTTTGGTTCTTGTAAACCCAAATATGCAAATTTTTGCCAATTGTTGTCGGTTTTATAAATGGAAGAATTATTTTGATTGTTTATTTATGTATTTTGTTGAGTTTTGAGTTTTAATGAAATATTATTTTAAGAGTCTTAAGTTTAAGTTCTTGATAAATAATGAATAATTTCTTTGACTTTAAAGGGGCACAGGCTTCATTTTCGTGGGTCGATTTTTCCAAGTCTCAGAAACGGGGATTTTTTAGCTCAGCAATTTAGTACTGGTTATCACAACTCACCATTGAAATTTGAGTCTTCAAATCCATGTGCATCCATAATATTTAGCATTTGAAAGTTATAATGCCCTACTACACATTAGCGATACTATGCAATATATAGAAAAGTCATCTATAGAAATTCAAGGAGAAATGTCTAATTTAAGATATATTTTAAGGAAATATACAATTTTCGTACATTTTTAGTGCTTCTGAAGGATACTTAAGTATATTCAAGACCCAAATCAACCAATAAAAATGAAGACTGGTCCCCTTTAAATCAAATTAAATGATGAAATTTTCATTTTTAGAATTCTTTTTCGTACAGCAATAGTATATTTCTAAATTTATTTCATTTTTAAGAAATGTTATTTTGTTTAAACGGACTGTTTTTGTTACAAAAATGACATATTGTCTTATTACTTCCTTTATATTGGGCCTATTATTTGTTGGATTAGCGACAGCAGGAAGAAAAGTAGCTTGTACCCCAACTCGATTTTCAACTTCAGAATATGAATCTTTATACATTTTTGTCTCAAAATATGTGTCTGAATGCACCAAATCAATCAACAGAAGGGTTGTGTCTGTTGCTCTCTCAAATCTGTAATTTCAACCCTAATAGTTGTTCCAACCCCCCACCCCATACCCACCTATCCCATACCCTCCTATTGACAATATTATAACAGTTTTATATTCTTTACCTATTCCATTTCCAATAACAGTTTTATGTAGTTACAAAATCGTTCTGATAAAGCAAGATAATAGGCAATTGTTCTTTAAAATTTATTTGTAGTCTGAAGTATAATATTGTATTAACAAGAGTTTTCTCCCTTTAATTACCCTTTTCTAAATTGAAAATAAAAATGGTTTCAAGTTCCTGCACGAAAACAAAATAAAAGTTTGTAATGTTTGGCCTAATTGAAATTTTAGTAATTAAAATGTTCATTAATGGATGAGGCATCATGAAAGTTTGTGAAATCGACGTCTTCGTGACTGTCAGGGCTGAAATATCAAACGAAAACCTCGTAAAATATGATAACCAAGAACTTCTTCAAAGTTGTCTCAAAATCATTGTTGAGAAAACAGGGGCTGAACTTTTACACCAGGACAAAACTTATGTAAAAGGGTCCTGGATATCTGTGGCAAGGACTAGATCCTTTCTTCAAAAATTCTTTCAAACTTTTAAGGGTGCCCTCCCTTCTGATAATTTCGATTCTGAAAAGTGCATTGATGAGATTTTCAAAGAAAACAAACCAGACCAAGCAATTTCTGAGGATAATGATGAAGTTTTGTCAGTCAACAAATTAATTAAAGAAAATTCCAAGACCAAAGTGCCAGATCCTCTGATTTATTATGATAAATTTGAAGATGATTTTTCCGAAAATGGCATCAAGTCTGTGGAAAATGTTGACAATCCGATGGAAACAGAGTCCAGCGAGATCAAAACAGAAGAAATAGACAAATCACAGATGAACATCGATGACGACATTGATGACGGTCTTTCTGTAGATTTTGACATACCAGACGATAATTCTGATTCAGATTATCTGCCCTTGGAAGAGCCTGCTTACCGTCCCTTACGAAGTGCGAAGAAAGTAGGTCTAATAAAACCAAAGAAAAATCCGTCCAGAAAATCTAAAACTGCTGAACCCACAAAGAAAAAGCTGAAAAAGTCTTCTGATAATTTTAATTCAAGAAAGACTAAATTGTCATGCAAGACTAACAAGAAAGTTGCAAAACCAAAAATTGCAAAAGAACCAAAAATATCCACAGTAGAATGTAATCTAGAATTAGAATATAGCTGCTCTGATTGTCCATACGTTGGTAAGAAAAAGGCGTTGTTGAGACAGCATAAGCGACGATTCCACAGAACAAAAGACTTTCCATGTGATATTTGTGGTCGTATTTTCGGATTCAATAAAGATTTAACAAGACATTTAAAAAGTCATCAAAAACCTCAAAATTGCTGTGACATTTGTGGTAAATTGTATAAGGGTTTGCGTTCCCTGGCAGAACATCGGAAAACACACGAAGAAAATTACGAAAAACCTGAATTTCAATGTGATGTTTGTGAAAAATCATTTAGTACGAAATACGTTTTGAGCTATCATGTGAAATCGGAGCATATGGGACTAAAACGAACCTATCTCTGTCCAACTTGTGGGAAAAGTTTTTCTCAGAAACATTCGTATCTTCAACATGCCAATGTTCATCTTGGAATACGAAATTATAAATGTGATTTGTGTGACAAAACATTCGCTTATGAGAAATCGTTACGCGAGCATCGTTTCATGCACGATAATATTCGTAGATTTAAATGTAAACAGTGTGAGAAATCGTTCCGTCAATCCTCGGCTCTCGCCATTCATGCTCGTATTCATAAAGTGGTGAAAGATTACGTGTGCTCGTCATGTGGCCGAGGATTTAGTCAAAAACAAGCCTTGAAAAGACACGAACGAATACATCTTGGAGAAAAACCGTTTGTTTGTAGTTTGTGTTCGAAACATTTCACTGATTCGTCTGTTTTAAGACGTCACATGATTTTAATTCATAAAAAGGAACCGAAGAAATGGCGAGAAGATACAGTTTCCTTGGTGAAAAAGGGACATTATTTTATTGACGTAGTGAACAAGAACAGTGGACACGTCGAAGACATTGAGAATATTTTAGAAGAAGATGAGTCAGGACTTCCAACTCTAGAAACTCAGAGACCAGATTTTAAACTTGAGTCTTCCATCAGAGAAAAGCAACAGAACTTTTCCGAAGAAAAAATGTTCCAAGAAGTTTCACCCTCAAGTTCAATGATTCCTGTCTCCCATCAAGGTCACTTTCATCCTGAGGGGTCAGGCAATCCAGGAACGGTGCTGTCAGTTCCAGCAATTCCAGGGCTCCCACAAAATCATGTTCCCCATTCATACAACCCCCTCACTATGTACCCCAACCTAGACCATAATATTTACAACCTTCCTAGCTCCAGTCAATATCTTCAGTCTCAACCCATTAATTTACACACCCTGGGGAACGTGCCCCAACCTCACACTGGTTATTACCCTCATGATTACACCTCTTCTTTACCCCCCAACCATCATCATAATAATGTCTAGGTCTGCGTTTATACCCTGGGGAACGTGCCCCAACCTCACTGGTAATTATTCTTCTTCCTTACCCTAACCCACCATGCTCCCTGAGAACTCCTTCTTTACCTCTTCCCTTATCATAATAACGTGCCCCAACCTCACCCTGGCTATTACCCCCATGATTCACCTCTTCTTTACCCCCCACCCATCATCATAATAATGTCTAGGTTTAGTTATATACCCTTGGGAACATGCACCAACCTCTTCTAGAATCATATCCCTATTACTATTCCTTACCTGTCTCACTGAGAACATGCCCCATTCTCACATTGGTTATCTATGATTACACCTTACCCCCTTTCCACCATTATAACAATGTCGACTGTCAATTTACCCTGAGAAACCTGCCCCAAACTCATAATGGTTATTACCCCACACATATGGCTGGGTATCGATTACCAAATTGAGATTGATTATCGAAGGCAGGTTACCGATCAATAATCGAAATATTTTAGCTGGGAAATCTTCTAATCTTCATATGTTTGTGTGCGTTTTTGTACCTGAATGTTTGTTATTTATCAATTTAAGCAAATTATGTTTTAAAAATATGTAAGAAAATCATGGAATTTATATAATGTAACACTTCAATTTGCATTGTTTGTATGTTAAAACATTGAACTGTAAGGTAGGGAATAATAACTTGGCACGCATGCATTGAATTTTGAGGACTCACTTAACTTCCGATTTTTGCAAGAAGTCATATAATTTTAAAAATGTTAAAAGAAATTTAATTAGACCAGAACATCCAGTTTCTCTGCCACAGTATTACTTAGAGTCGAGTGTCGCCAAAGGAGAAACTTGGTCAACCTTCAACTGAATTTCAATAGAAGATGTGAAGACTAAGACTTCCAGTCTATATATTTCTATGGTTAGAACTGGAATAATTTTATTGATATTTATTTGTTTCTTTTGTGAGAAAATAACAGTTAGTGCTCTTACATTTTGAAAGAAAAGAATTGTTGTACAGATACAAATTTTCAATACAGCTTTCTGATTAATCCTTAAGCGACATTTAGGGGTAGAGATCACATTAAATAACATAACACAATTTTATGGTATACCGGTACTACTCCTTATTCAAGTGTCAAATCTCCATATAATGAGACGACTGGAAGAAGTTTAGTTCGAGTCTTATTTGTTAACAACTATTTTCAATCTAATTATAATTTAGTTATACTGTAGTTATCAGTTGAATGTAAAATTCTAGAATAATATTAGCATAATATAAAACTTTAAAATATTTTTTTTGTTCATCCTTGTGTTTGTGTATTGATTATTGTTACTAGATTGTTTGATATCTTATTGTGTTATCTGTCAGGTCATTTTTACTGGGCCACAGGATGTAAAAAAGAAATCAGATAACTGTATTTCTTAAAATCTCAATTTAATTCTTTTGAGTATAAGGTAACAACTTAGGTTCCATGAGGATCCTATCTCCCAGCTTGTCCTTGGCCAAACCTCTTGGCTTTGATCTTTCCTGGATTATCCATACCCATTTATAGCTGGGTGGACTGGAATTATGAGTGAAGATGACTTATTCAAGGTTATCAGACTTTCACACCCTGATCGAGATGTTAACTCTTAAACAAAACAACCCCAATTAGCTCATAACCAAGTATTTGACACCATGTTTGAAAAGAATGGCGCTTTAACCGACTGTGCTATATAACCCTACAAACTGTTTATATATATTGTATTTTAATTCTTTATATTTAAGCACTTATATTATTAGGAATAGACTAAGGGGTTAAAGAGATTGTAAAGAGGTTTTCTAAACTTTGTATGTGTATCAGGGACACTGATAGAATCAATTTGCACCATTCCAATTTTCATTCCGTTCTTGCAATTCCACTTAAACTAACACATTTAATGACATCACTGACAGTGATCTACCGGAAGCTACTATTGATATCTATGTAGATCACTGTCACTAGTGTCAGTGACGTCATAAAACATGTTAGTTTTAGTGGAATTGCAAGAACCACAGACATTGGAATGGAAATTGAAATGTTGTAAATTGATGCTATCAGTGTCCCTGATACACATACAAAGTTTAGAAAACCATTTTACAATCTCTTGAAGTAGAAATCAACATAAAATGTGTTAGTTTAAGTGGAATTGCAAGAACCACAGACATTGGAATGGAAAATCAATGCTATCAGAGTCCCCGATACACATACAAAGTTTACAAAACCTCTTTACAATCACTTTAACACCTCTGATCCCTTCTGAACAATTAGACAAGAAAAACAAGATCGAAAAATTTAAATCATAATTTATATAAGATAACACACCAATTGCCCTGATCATAATAACTCTTGATAATTCTACAGTCCGTAATCTTCCGACACAAATCTTCTAGTTCTCCTTCTTGAAATACGTGATAAAATCTATGAAACGTGGCGGATTCTTTTAAACTTTTATTTTTTAACTGCCACGGAACAAACATATCCTGGTCTTGAAACTCCGTTCTGTTCACATGAATCCCTATATTTTTACAATTTTCACTTTCTTGTGAATTAATTTCCAGAGTTTTTGCACTGTCAGGGTCTGAGATATTCTGTGTGGAATTGTCATCAGATGTTTTAATTTTTTCATCATTTTGTGTTTGTGAAGTGCTACCTAAGTCTTCATCTTTACATGAGCCATGTACGTTAGAAATTTCTAAATTCTGTAAATCCTTTTCTGTCTTGACTAAAGATTCTGAATCGTTTTGGTTGAAACTATGTTTACTTCGAACCTTAAAATTATCCTGGTTGTCTGATTTAGTTTTATTTTGTTTGAGATATTTAGATTTTTCCTTGTGTCTCTGTTGCTCGAGAGCCCAAACGTAAATCAAGGCCTGACCCCCAGGGCGTAATATTCTCACCAGTTCCTTGAAAGCACTGAGTCTCCTTTCCTGAAATATAGAATAACAGGAATGATGGACTTCTCAAACCATGGAATCATTTTTTTATAAAAATCCTTGGATGGGACAATAAACTGAGGCTGTGCACGTTAAAGATCCCTAGACAGTTGGAAATCGATAATAAGAGCAGGCTAATGCCGCTGTCCTGGCAAAATTTCCCTCATTGCACACTGCATGGCGTTTGCCCGTCCTCAATTAGCCCATATAGGTGCAGAAAGTAGGACGTAAAACTCCATAAAACATGACCATTGGGGTAAACAGCTTTTTTATACGCCCACATCTCTCTATGTGGACGTATATTGTCGTCACCCCTGTCCGTCCGTCCGTCAACATTCGTTCGTAAACGCTCTAAAAACTAGAGTTATTGACGGAATCAAATGAAATTTGATATGTGTATACATATTCATAAAACGAAGATCAAGTTCGAATTTTAGCTATTTTCGCAGTTAAGTTTACTTCTGATTAATTCTAAGGCTTTTACAATTTTCACCATTCGCATGCCGTGGTGGGCGTACATGGCTATGGTCCACTATCTTTAGCTATATTATGTGTCTAACTGTATTAAAGAAGTGCGTTATATTACATAATATTGTCTTGTGTTTTGTTATATGTGCTCTTCGCTTTGTTATGCCGTTGAAATTTTGTATCCACAGAGCTGTTAAATCATAGATCGGTTATTTTAGAGAATACGTACCCAAGTTGAAAGATGGTGAATGACGGCGATACAGATACACACGTCAAAACTTGCCGACCGTAACGGAATAGACATTACATCTGATACTAGAGACTGGAAGTTACGAGATCGACAAATACTGGCTAGATTATAACTTCTATCAGACCCAATCTGAAAACAAATAAATCAGTTTTAACATGGCAGGTAACTTTTATAACGGAGAAGCTCAAACATACTAAAATAAAACAAATATTATGTTTTTTAAGTCAGAACATCTGGAACAGGTAAATAACATCTGATTCGTGCAGACCTTTAGAGCTATGTATGGACAGACTGATGAAGGAGTTGATGTGTGAGGTTTGGTGCTGAAAACGTCTATCAGTAGAGTATGATATTAAATAAAATGAAATTAAAAAAATGCATTAGCCTGCTCTTATCATCGATTTTCCAACTGTCGAGGGGTCTTTAACGTGCACAGCCAATAGCACACGGGACCTCGGTTTATTCTCTCATCCGAACGACTAGATGCTTTTTACACGTCAGCCCTTCTGACCTGCATCACTGACAGGGGGAAACCAGGTTGAAAAATCCGAAAGTATCATCTCGACCCATGCCGGGATTGAACCCTGGACCTTCAGGTTAGCGAGCAAGCGTCTAACTCACTGAGCCACTGCAGCTCCCAGAGTATGATATTAAAGTTAAATGACTTACTGAATAAATATTATCATTGATACAAAGATATTTTCCATTCCCACAACCAATATCAGCCATGATGGATCCCGGTGGGTGAGAATTTATAAATTGAACTATCTGAGGCCAGGGCGAGTGTCTCGTGCTACTGAAATGGTCCGCGATTTCTTCATAAACCTAAATATAACAGCGTTTTAATATTATAGTGATTGACCAATCAGAAGAAAGCTTATTTGTCTTCATCAGATTGGAATAATGAAATAATAATAAAAAACCGGAAAAATCAAGAGTAATAGTTATATAGTAGTGGACTACCTCAAAGAGAAGTACCATCAGATGTTTTAAAAAGAGTAAGCCTGCTCTGACACCTGTCACTACTATATAGCTCAACATCATAGGATACAATACAATCAGATCAATTTATGCCTGACCAAACAATTCAGTCAATACTATGCAATGTGCAAGGAGGGAGATTCTGTCTGGACAACATCAATCTAATTAAAAGCTATAAATAGCTTATTCGCCACCAGAAGATGCTCGCCTTATAAAAGTGGTTAAATTACATGGAGTCCACCCACAATCACAAGTAACCAAAACGAAATGTATTTTAATTTTAATTAGATTGGGACAACAAAAGCCTTCTCATATTTTCTATTTCCAACTGTCAAGGGATGTTATTTTCACTATAAGTAAGTCTAAGTTAAAAACCTGGTGAACATGTTGTTGTTCTAGTTTCACAGCATCTTCATCAGTTGTTGGTAAATTAAACACACCTTGTTTCTCTCTTTCTATTTCTTCTACAGATTTACCTAAAATATATCATACAGAATATTACTGGGATTGTACAGATTTACCTAAAATATATCATACAGAATATTACTGGGATTGTACAGATTTACCTAAAATATATCATACAGAATATTACAGTGATTGTACAGATTGACCTAAAATATATCATATAGAATATTACAGTGATTGTACAGATTGACCTAAAATATATCATATAGAATATTACAGTGATTGTACAGATTGACCTAAAATATATCATATAGAATATTACAGTGATTGTACAGATTGACCTAAAATATATCATATAGAATATTACAGTGATTGTACAGATTGACCTAAAATATATCATATAGAATATTACAGTGATTGTACAGATTTACCTAAAATATATCATATAGAATATTACAGGGATTGTACAGATTTACCTAAAATATATCATACAGAATATTACAGGGATTGTACAGATTGACCTAAAATATATCATATAGAATATTACAGGGATTGTACAGATTGACCTAAAATATATCATATAGAATATTACAGGGATTGTACAGATTGACCTAAAATATATCATATAGAATATTACAGGGATTGTACAGATTGACCTAAAATATATCATATAGAATATTACAGGGATTGTACAGATTTACCTAAAATATATCATACAGAATATTACAGTGATTGTACAGATTGACCTAAAATATATCATATAGAATATTACAGTGATTGTACAGATTGACCTAAAATATATCATACAGAATATTACAGTGATTGTACAGATTGACCTAAAATATATCATATAGAATATTACAGTGATTGTACAGATTGACCTAAAATATATCATACAGAATATTACAGTGATTGTACAGATTTACCTAAAATATATCATATAGAATATTACAGGGATTGTACAGATTGACCTAAAATATATCATACAGAATATTACAGGGATTGTACAGATTTACCTAAAATATATCATATAGAATATTACAGTGATTGTACAGATTGACCTAAAATATATCATACAGAATATTACAGGGATTGTACAGATTGACCTAAAATATATCATATATAATATTACAGGGATTGTACAGATTGACCTAAAATATATCATACAGAATATTACAGTGATTGTACAGATTTACCTAAAATATATCATACAGAATATTACAGTGATTGTACAGATTTACCTAAAATATATCATACAGAATATTACAGGGATTGTACAGATTGACCTAAAATATATCATATAGAATATTACAGGGATTGTACAGATTTACCTAAAATATATCATATAGAATATTACAGTGATTGTACAGATTTACCTAAAATATATCATATAGAATATTACAGGGATTGTACAGATTTACCTAAAATATATCATATAGAATATTACAGGGATTGTACAGATTTACCTGAATTATATCATATAGAATATTACAGGGATTGTACAGATTGACCTAAAATATATCATATAGAATATTACAGGGATTGTACAGATTTACCTAAAATATATCATATATAATATTACAGGGATTGTACAGATTGACCTAAAATATATCATACAGAATATTACTGGGATTGTACAGATTTACCTAAAATATATCATATAGAATATTACAGTGATTGTACAGATTTACCTAAAATATATCATACAGAATATTACAGGGATTGTACAGATTGACCTAAAATATATCATATAGAATATTACAGTGATTGTACAGATTGACCTAAAATATATCATACAGAATATTACAGTGATTGTACAGATTGACCTAAAATATATCATACAGAATATTACAGGGATTGTACAGATTGACCTAAAATATATCATATAGAATATTACAGGGATTGTACAGATTGACCTAAAATATATCATACAGAATATTACAGTGATTGTACAGATTGACCTAAAATATATCATACAGAATATTACAGGGATTGTACAGATTGACCTAAAATATATCATATATAATATTACAGGGATTGTACAGATTTACCTAAAATATATCATATAGAATATTACAGGGATTGTACAGATTGACCTAAAATATATCATACAGAATATTACAGGGATTGTACAGATTTACCTAAAATATATCATACAGAATATTACAGTGATTGTACAGATTGACCTAAAATATATCATACAGAATATTACAGGGATTGTACAGATTGACCTAAAATATATCATATAGAATATTACAGGGATTGTACAGATTGACCTAAAATATATCATACAGAATATTACAGGGATTGTACAGATTGACCTAAAATATATCATACAGAATATTACAGGGATTGTACAGATTGACCTAAAATATATCATACAGAATATTACAGTGATTGTACAGATTGACCTAAAATATATCATACAGAATATTACAGGGATTGTACAGATTGACCTAAAATATATCATACAGAATATTACAGGGATTGTACAGATTGACCTAAAATATATCATATAGAATATTACAGTGATTGTACTGATTGACCTAAAATATATCATATAGAATATTACAGGGATTGTACAGATTTACCTAAAATATATCATACAGAATATTACAGTGATTGTACAGATTGACCTAAAATATATCATACATAATATTACAGGGATTGTACAGATTTACCTAAAATATATCATATAGAATATTACAGGGATTGTACAGATTTACCTAAAATATATCATACAGAATATTACAGGGATTGTACAGATTAACCTAAAATATATCATATAGAATATTACAGGGATTGTACAGATTTACCTAAAATATATCATACAGAATATTACAGTGATTGTACAGATTTACCTAAAATATATCATACAGAATATTACAGTGATTGTACAGATTTACCTAAAATATATCATATAGAATATTACAGGGATTGTACAGATTTACCTAAAATATATCATACAGAATATTACAGTGATTGTACAGATTTACCTAAAATATATCATATAGAATATTACAGGGATTGTACAGATTTACCTAAAATATATCATACAGAATATTACAGGGATTGTACAGATTAACCTAAAATATATCATATAGAATATTACAGGGATTGTACAGATTTACCTAAAATATATCATATAGAATATTACAGGGATTGTACAGATTGACCTAAAATATATCATATAGAATATTACAGGGATTGTACAGATTTACCTAAAATATATCATACAGAATATTACAGTGATTGTACAGATTGACCTAAAATATATCATACAGAATATTACAGGGATTGTACAGATTTACCTAAAATATATCATACAGAATATTACAGGGATTGTACAGATTTACCTAAAATATATCATACAGAATATTACAGTGATTGTACAGATTGACCTAAAATATATCATACAGAATATTACTGGGATTGTACAGATTTACCTAAAATATATCATATAGAATATTACAGGGATTGTACAGATTTACCTAAAATATATCATACAGAATATTACAGGGATTGTACAGATTTACCTAAAATATATCATACAGAATATTACAGGGATTGTACAGATTGACCTAAAATATATCATATAGAATATTACAGGGATTGTACAGATTTACCTAAAATATATCATATAGAATATTACAGTGATTGTACAGATTTACCTAAAATATATCATATAGAATATTACAGGGATTGTACAGATTGACCTAAAATATATCATATAGAATATTACAGTGATTGTACAGATTGACCTAAAATATATCATACAGAATATTACAGGGATTGTACAGATTTACCTAAAATATATCATACAGAATATTACAGGGATTGTACAGATTTACCTAAAATATATCATACAGAATATTACAGTGATTGTACAGATTGACCTAAAATATATCATACAGAATATTACTGGGATTGTACAGATTTACCTAAAATATATCATATAGAATATTACAGGGATTGTACAGATTTACCTAAAATATATCACATAGAATATTACTGGGATTGTACAGATTTACCTAAAATATATCATATAGAATATTACAGTGATTCTACAGATTTACCTAAAATATATCATACAGAATATTACAGTGATTGTACAGATTTACCTAAAATATATCATATAGAATATTACAGGGATTGTACAGATTGACCTAAAATATATCATACAGAATATTACAGTGATTGTACAGATTTACCTAAAATATATCATATAGAATATTACAGGGATTGTACAGATTGACCTAAAATATATCATATAGAATATTACAGTGATTATACAGATTTACCTAAAATATATCATATAGAATATTACAGGGATTGTACAGATTTACCTAAAATATATCATATAGAATATTACAGGGATTGTACAGATTGACCTAAAATATATCATACAGAATATTACAGTGATTATACAGATTGACCTAAAATATATCATACAGAATATTACAGGGATTGTACAGATTGACCTAAAATATATCATATAGAATATTACAGGGATTGTACAGATTTACCTAAAATATATCATACAGAATATTACAGGGATTGTACAGATTTACCTAAAATATATCATATAGAATATTACAGTGATTATACAGATTTACCTAAAATATATCATATAGAATATTACAGGGATGGTACAGATTTACCTAAAATATATCATATAGAATATTACAGTGATTGTACAGATTTACCTAAAATATATCATACAGAATATTACAGTGATTGTACAGATTGATCTAAAATATATCATACAGAATATTACAGGGATTGTACAGATTGACCTAAAATATATAATATAGAATATTACAGTGATTGTACAGATTTACCTAAAATATATCATATAGAATATTACAGTGATTGTACAGATTGACCTAAAATATATCATATAGAATATTACAGGGATTGTACAGATTTACCTAAAATATATCATACAGAATATTACAGTGATTGTACAGATTGACCTAAAATATATAATATAGAATATTACAGTGATTGTACAGATTTACCTAAAATATATCATATAGAATATTACAGGGATTGTACAGATTTACCTAAAATATATCATACAGAATATTACAGTGATTGTACAGATTTACCTAAAATATATCATATAGAATATTACAGTGATTGTACAGATTGACCTAAAATATATCATATAGAATATTACAGTGATTGTACAGATTTACCTAAAATATATCATACAGAATATTACAGTGATTGTACAGATTGACCTAAAATATATCATACAGAATATTACAGGGATTGTACAGATTTACCTAAAATATATCATATAGAATATTACAGTGATTGTACAGATTGACCTAAAATATATCATACAGAATATTACAGTGATTGTACAGATTTACCTAAAATATATCATATAGAATATTACAGTGATTGTACAGATTGACCTAAAATATATCACATAGAATATTACAGGGATTGTACAGATTTACCTAAAATATATCATATAGAATATTACAGGGATTGTACAGATTTACCTAAAATATATCATACAGAATATTACAGGGATTGTACAGATTTACCTAAAATATATCATACAGAATATTACAGGGATTGTACAGATTTACCTAAAATATATCATACAGAATATTACAGGGATTGTACAGATTGACCTAAAATATATCATATAGAATATTACAGGGATTGTACAGATTTACCTAAAATATATCATACAGAATATTACAGGGATTGTACAGATTTACCTAAAATATATCATACAGAATATTACAGGGATTGTACAGATTTACCTAAAATATCATACAGAATATTACAGGGATTGTACAGATTTACCTAAAATATATCATATAGAATATTACAGGGATTGTACAGATTTACCTAAAATATCATACAGAATATTACAGGGATTGTACGGAGGTTTTCTAAACTTTGTATGTGTAGCAGAGACACTGATAGCATTAATATGCACCGTTCTCTTCGTTCTCTTATTCCACCAGCAGGCTTAGAACACAGCCCCTACCCCAGACCTGTGTGCATCAAATAAAAGTCAACCTCTGTGTCTTAACCCATACCCACAGCCCTGGTAGAACCTTGCACATTTACTTCAGTTTAATTCTTCTTCGATACCAGATATTGATAAATAACAAACATTCTGGAACAAAAACATACACCAACAGACAAATATTAGAAGATTTTTAAATTAAAATATTTCTACTATTGATTGATCATTGATCGGTAACCTGCCTTCGATAATTGATATCAATTTGGTAATCGATACCCAGCCCTATTGTATAGGTTGAATATGAGTCAATTACCTGCATTGTTTATAAGACATATAGAAGTAGGAAGATTACATTAAAAACACTAAGATATATGATAAACTACTTCTGCATTTATTACATACGTTTCGAAACACATACAGGTAACGTTATTAAGTAAAATGATACTTGATAACGTTACCTGTATGTGTTTCGAAACGTATGTAATAAATGCAGAAGTAGTATATCCATATATCTTAGTGTTTTTAAATTACCTGCATGTTCAGTCAACTTTCTAAAAGTAAACGAAGTTCGAACTCCACGCTGAGAGAGAGTAAACTTCCCGTCACTGGTAGGTATGATATCTGATTTCCGTGGAGTTATACCATGTGACCAGACATATCGCGAATCACCCGTCATAATCAACATACTCCGTGGTGGTATTAAAACAGACAAGTTATCTCCCTTTGGATGACGAAACTCCATCACTACCTGAGAAAAAACAGAAAAAAATGTTGCAGCGTGGTCTTAGTTTCTTGTTTTTTTTTTCACTCTTTCAAAACGCCTTGTTATCATGGTAATTTTTGTTATTGGTGGCTATTTTTAATACATACCTGAGAACCTAAACTTAATGACATCAAACCGTCCTCAAACGCTTCTCGTGTGTCGATATGGGCTGGTATACCTGAAACAATATCACAGAGAACATAGAACACAATACAATGTAATACACTGTCATACAACATAAATAACAACACCCAAACACACAGCTATAGCATTAAATATACAGACAGAAATTTAGATTACATGCGTCATGCTAGTTACAACGGTAAACGTCGTACCCAAATTAGAGAAAATAAGATGTTGCATCATGTTCTTAGATACTACAGAGTCAGAGATGTCAACAACTTTGAAGGTCTGACTATCAGTGGCGTTTCTAGGGATCTTTAGGTTGAGGGGGCGAGTTGGAGCCAAATAATTGTCAGGGGGGGCTACCAGCACCAGGTATCCGTATGTAACATTATAGGAAATTTCAAAGTGGGGGGCCCAAGACCAAGACACGTTTTGTCAATGTTCTATTTTTCCATTTTTAAATAGTAGAGATATTTTTTAGTTTTAGAACTGCTAGATATATCACCTCCATCATAGAAATGTAGAAAGGGAATAATAACACAAGATTTATGCTTGGCACACATGCGTTGAATTGAAGGTATGCCCTCTTAACTTCTGGTTTCTGCAAGAAGTTATATTAATTTAAAAGCCATGATAAACGCGATTTAATTAGAACGGAACATCCAGTCTCTCTGCCACAGTATCACTTAGAGTCAACTAGTCCTAGAGGAGAAACTAGGTCAATTATAAATTGAAACAGAAGTTCAGTAGACGATGAGTAGACTAAGACTTCCAGTCTTATACATTTCTATGCCTCCACTTTAGATTTATAAATACTGTAAGTAAAAAGATTTAAAGAGACACTTACCCTGTCCTGGTTGATATTGATTGACAGTGAGTTGATCGGGAATAAAATTAACAACACCTAGATCTTTAACTTGGTGTAATAACTTCATACATTCACTAGGTATACCTTCATCTAACGGACATCTTGGATCTACGTTATTAATATCATATCGGAACTCATACCCATAATGCTTCACTTTACGATGTTTCAGCGCTGGTAAAAAACGAAAAAAACACACATATCATATCATTCAGCTCAACCTTTCGTCATTGTTTGAGACTATATAATGACTCTGTTATGATAGGTGGCCATCTTGCCCAGTATTTGGGCAGAAAAAGATCACTCTTGTTTCAAGGTTAATTTTGATTGGCTGTTTTTTCCGCGAAAGATGATGTTACATTCTGAAGGATGATTGCAATTGGTTGAACTATAATTTATTCAACATGGTGACTACCGTACAGTATACAAGGTTATCTATCATGTCTAGTTCCAAAGTTGATAAAAGTAACACCAAAACGTTAACAAATTTTCCCCCTCACTTACCCTGATCTACTCTGGTGTTCCAGTCAATTGATTGTAATAATTCCTGTTCTACAGTCTCGCTGATAAAATCAGGAAGTAGAATCAAACCTGGGGGTAGGGTTGTAGTTGGTCCTATGCTGGGTGGAACTGAAAACAATACAAAAAATATCAATAAATATTTGGAAGAATTCATACAGTAAAATCATGGAGTCAAATTGAGTGCTTCATTAAACTCAGTGTCAAAAGAGATAACCATTATATACAATAATAATATATTACTCATTTCATTATCAAATTGAAACATTCACAAAAACTAACTAATTTGCCTCAAAAAAATACCAAAGGCACACATGGACATTTAAGAGCTCAATTCAAACATAACTAAATGCAACACAATTCTGTTAATAACAATCGCATACAAAAACAAGTTTAAAAGTAGTTATATAATAGTGGACTTCTCTAAACAGAAGTACCATCAGGTGTTGCGAAAAAAGTTAGCATGGTCTGAAAACAGTCAAATCTGAAGCTCTGGGCTTAACTGGCCCAACAAATATTACAGATGACAAATAGATGAAAGACTTTACCTTAGAGGACTTCTCTAAATGGAAGTACCATCAGGTGTTTCGAAAAGAGTAAGCATGGTCTGAAAACAGTCAAATCCGAAACCCTGAGCTTAACTAACCCAACAAATATAAGAGATGACAAATAGATGAAAGACTTTACCTTAGAGGACTTCTCTAAACGGAAGTACCATCAGGTGTTTCGAAAAGAGTAAGCATGATCTGAAAACAGTCAAATCTGAAGCTCTGGGCTTAACTGGCCCAACAAATATAAGAGATGACAAATAGATGAAAGACTTTACCTTAGAGGACTTCTCTAAACGGAAGTACCATCAGGTGTTTCGAAAAGAGTAAGCATGGTCTGAAAACAGTCAAATCTGAAGCTCTGGGCATAACTGGCCCAACAAATATAAGAGATGACAAATAGATGAAAGATTTTACCTTAGAGGACTTCTCTAAACGGAAGTACCATCAGGTGTTTCGAAAAGAGTAAGCATGGTCTGAAAACAGTCTTATAGAAGACCTGGGCTTAACTGGCCCAACAAATATTAGAGATGACAAATAGATGAAAGATTTTACCTTGGCTAACGTAAAATATACAAAGTTTATATTCAGTATCGCCATTAATAAAACTATAACCATTTAAAACACTTCGAGCTTTTTCTGCCTCAACCTGGCTGTCAAAACAGACAAAACAATATGGTTTCTCTGGTAACATTGTGATGTCTTGAATCGTTCCGTGTGAATTAAATAATTCCTGGATTTTCTCTTGGCTGTTTCCCATGATCAGTCCTCCATTATAAACACATAACATCTGAAATAAATGAATGGAGTTTTACATCCTACTTATCTACACATATATGGCCGGGCAAACGCCATGCAGTGTGCAATAAGGGACATTTTTGGCAGGACAGCAGCATTAGCCTACTCTTATTTTCGATTTCCAACTGTCGAAGGATCTTTAACGTGCACAGCCAATAGCACACAGGACCTCGGTTTATACATAACATGTTTTATTTTTTAAAAAAGGTAAAAGTGATGAAATAGAAAGAAATTTATTGTTTCCATATTGGCATATTGTACGAATGTATTGAATGCCTTTTTCAATTTAAAGTCTACTGTTCACAATAGTTTGAAACCATTTAAATATGTTGATGTAGTTCATCACTAAATAAAATATATAGCCTAATATTAAGCCCGAAGTCACATCAGCTTTAAAAAAGAAAAGGAAGACATGGTACAACTATTGCCGAAACAAGACTTACTACAACTATGAAGCATACAGAGTTTCCAGAAATTTAGCTACTAAAACCCAACGGAAAGCCCAAAAAGACCATGAAACTGGTATTGCACTTGGAATAAAAGAGAACCCCAAGGACTTCTGGAAATTCATCCACTCTAAGACTAATTCAACAAACTCAATCAAGAAATTGATCACAGAAGAAGGTGAACACTTAACTGAAGACCTAGAAAAAGCCATAGAACTCAACAACTTCTTCGGTTCAGTTTTCACACTAGAAGATATGTCAAATCTACCAGAAGTCAATGATCATCTACCTCCAGTCGGGTTTGAACAGATACAAATAACAGCTGAAATGGTCACTAAACGTCTAGGGGAGCTAGATCACTCAAAGTCACCTGGTCCAGATGGATTCCATCCAAAGGTATTGAAAGAATTATCAGAAGTAATTGGTCTACCCCTATCAATTCTCTACCAAAGATCACTGAATGATGGAAAACTACCTACCGACTGGAAGGAAGCTAACGTCATCCCAATCTTCAAGAAAGGATCCAAATCCAAAGCAAACAATTACAGACCTGTCAGTCTCACTAGCATTTTGGTTAAAACAATGGAATCCCTGATTAGGAAGGAACTAATGAAGTACTTGGAAAGCAACTCATTACTAACCACTGAACAATATGGATTTAGGTGTGGACGATCAACCACCACTCAACTACTTGAAGTACTGGATTATCTTACAGAAAATATAGACTCTGCCATACCCATTGATGCAATTTACTTGGATTTCCAAAAGGCGTTCGACAAAGTACCACACAAAAGACTTATAATAAAAATGCAAAACTTGGGCATATCTGGTGAGATTTTGAAGTGGGTGGAGAACTTCCTTACCAACAGAAGACAGAGAGTTGTGATAAACCAAATAACATCACCTTGGGTCGACGTTAGCAGTGGAGTTCCCCAGGGTAGTGTCCTAGGCCCAGTACTTTTCCTCATCTACATTAATGACATACCATCAATTGTACAATCAGTCGTCAAACTATTTGCAGATGATACAAAGCTTATGGGACCTAGTAGAGAACAATCTGATATAACTGATCTCCAAACAGACCTAAACCATCTAGTAGAATGGTCAAATAAATGGATGATGTCGTTCAACATTGAAAAATGCAAGTCACTTCACTTCGGATTCAACAACCAGAAACATCAATATTATATAGGTGACCCAACCACACTTCTACATCAAGAATCCCAAGAAAAAGACCTGGGAGTATTGTTTCAAGACAACCTGAAATTCTCAACCCATATTGCAGACAAAATCAAAAAGGCAAATAGACTTTTAGGAATGATAAAGAGAACCTTCACCAATCTAGACAAAGAAATGTTCCTGGCATTATATAAATCTCTAATCAGACCACACCTAGAATATGCAGTAACTGTATGGTACCCAGTATTGAAGAAAGATGTAATAAGTATTGAAAACGTCCAGAGGCGAGCAACCAAAATCCTCAACAACTTGAAACATCTGCAATACCCTGATAGACTACGATCTCTAGGCCTACCAACTCTCGAATACCGCAGAAAAAGAGCTGATATGATACAAGTTTACAGAATTACCAGTGGCAAAGACAACCTTGTAAATACCAACCTATTCACCTACACAAAAGAAACCAGAACCAGAGGCAACAACAAAAAACTTGAAAAATCACAAGTCAGACTGGACATCAGAAAAAACTCTTTTAGCCAAAGAACAATAAATACTTGGAATTCCCTACCAAATTCTGTTGTAGACTCAACAACATTAAACCAGTTCAAATCCAACTTGAACACGACATGGAAATATGACGACTTAAAATTCTGTCCAAGCTCTATGCTATTACAATAAAGCTAATTATTCAAGAATAAATCAAGTGAAATGAACATTATGTATGTGATTGTCAGTTTTAAACCTACCAGACATTGTTATCATCAATAACAGTTACTTACAACCAGACATTTTATTATTGCGAATTAATGCGCACCCCAACCAGTCAACTTTATAGGTGGTCTAGAAGCGGTTTCCGCTTACCATAGACAGAAAACAGTATGAACAGTATGAACAGCCCCCCCCCCTTTTTTTCCCCATCTCAAAACATTTTAATTTAATTAAGCAGGCCCCAAAATCACTACTGATTAAATGGTGGAGGGTAACTTTTACACTCACATTCGACACTTCTTCAGTTGTTTCAATTTTTTCATGTTTCAACAACAGCTGCCGTGAACGATTCAGCTTTTTATTTAATTTTCTCTCAGATTTAGTCATTTTCTTTGACTCCATGGGGGCTGCCATCTTGAAATTTACCCTCCAATCAAAAAAATGGATTGTAGGTATTTTGTGGAGTATGGTTTGTCATTCATTCAAATCTAATCATTTTATACAGAAAATAAAAATATAATGGATTCGCTATGAAAATGATAATTTTACATCCCAGTGAATCGAAAAGTGAAATTCGTTCGTAAAAATGGTTTAGAGAGTATGACCTAGAAGTTGTGACGTCATTGAAGGCGAGGAGAGAAAAATGGCGACGATGTTTTTGTCTGCGGATGCGGGCAAGACATGGGAAAAGTCTGGAAAGTCAGAGTTGTAAGTGTCTTTGAAGGCCCTGACTTATTAACATCGTTAACAAGAGTATAGTGCATTGAATTTGGTCCATTAGATTATAATGATTGTTTCTAAAAACAGATTGATCCAAGAAATAGAAGACCCAATTTTTTTGAATTTTATGAAATGAAAACTTGTGTTTCTGTTGAGACTTAACCAGACAGGTTGATTTCTTAATCCGCCGATCATAGGTCATTCCCAATCATGCTGGGTCTCAGTGCTGTTATCAAAGAGACAGAAAACTGTCTTAACATATGCATGTATCTTGAATCCTGATAAAATTGGCTGCAGTCGCAGTGAAATACTCCTTAAACCTTGAAGATATTTTATACGAAGTGTATAGAGAACCGGATCCGGTTCCCAACTGATTGGCTAATTTTATCACGTGGCTAAATATCCGGTTCCCGACTTCTTTTTTTTTTAGGTGATCGTAGTTGTAATAACAATATGAAATTGAAATTACGAAAGCACAGGTCGGGGAGAAGTGATAGGATAGCAATGTACATGTGTTTTTTTAGGGTTTGGGTTAGGGTTAGGGTGAGGATTAGCCAATCAGTAACAATATCCGGTTCCGTAGTATTTTGCCGTCGGGAACCGAATCCGGTTCTCTATCCACTGCCTATTTTATATTATTAGCCTATTGAAAAACTTAACAATTTTCTTTTATTTTATCAGTTCAGCTCTATACAACCCTTTTACTTGACAGAATAAACCACTTAATGTTGTCTTTTCTAAGTTATAATATTGAAGCGGGGTGCTATACAATGCAAGTCAACTCGTCTACACACTATGTATGGTACTGTGTTAAAGGGGAATGTTCACTAACTCTGTGTCACAATAAACCTTTAATAATGGATTGATGACAAGGACTAGTGTCCACTCTACTTAAAACTTAAACAGTTGGGTCTTTTAGAAATTGTTGAAGTGTGAATCAATGGCAATATGTACTATATCTGTGTTGGGTCTTTTAGAAATTGTTGATGTGTGAATCAATGGTAATATGTACTATATCTGTGTTGATGTGTGAATCAATGGTAATATGTACTATATCTGTGTATTTCAGTATAAAGTCCTGCCGATCTCTAGGCCTAGACAGTGTTTATAGTCATAATAAGAAGAGTCTACAGAGGGCGCTGTATGAGTTATGTAATGGGGTTGTCAAGGGAATAATAAAAGAAGAGCAATGCGTGTCAACTCTAATGGAAATAGATGTAGGTTCTTTTATTTTAACATTTAATTTGCATTGAAACTCGATACTGAGTTAAATCTATATTTAACTCTTGAAAACATAGTTAAATCAATGGTTTATTTAACTCGAGAGTCTGATTTTAACCTAGACTTATATTTATGCATACATGCACCTGGTATAGATGTTTTGAATTGAATTGAATGTAAGCCTACATAAATATTCCCTTGCTATACCATGCTAGACTTTCTTTTGTTTACTTGTGTTTCTACCATGCTATATTATGTGGTAAGGTCCTTCAGGCATGTTATTGGCACTCAATGCCAAGAGCTGTACTTTTAACATATTGATATTTTTTCTAGTAAATTAGAGTGTATTAATTTTGTTCTTGTTGTATTTTTCAGGACCATGTGAAAGGAATCAGTTCTGTTGTGGCAGACGTCTTATCAATTCTTGGTAATGGTTGATACCTTTTTCAATTCTTTCAATTCTAAATATTTTTAGACTCTTATTGTTCTAATTCGTGTATTGTGGTTACAGGTTTTTTATGTGGTTCTTTCCCTTGGATTTGTATCGTCAAATTCTGTCGAGTAGCTTCAAGAAGTGGAAAAGGGCTGATCATCGCAAAATTTGGATTGCAGAAATTAAAAGAATATGTGGTCCACCAATTTAAAATTAAGTTTTATTCTAAATATCAATTTGGCATCTTAATGTAATTCATTCAAGTATTTAAAAAAAGGAAGGAAAAAGAAATCGAACTGTTAAAAGTAGAAATGATCTTTAAATTGTGTCGTGTGAATCAAGAACATTATTTAAATTTCTTGAAAAAGTGCTTGAGAAGTTAGGACACAATTTAGTGTTTGTTTTTTAATCTGGAAATTTCTGCAAGTTAAGGACTGATTGTTTTATTCGAAGAACTCTAGTAATGTTTATAAAGACATTGTTTTTGTGTTATTTTGGCAATTGACCTGCGCTCTTTAAAAATTACATACCGGTATATATTTATATTTGGCAAGAAAGACAATTTTTATCGTAAAAAAGGGATGGAACTTTTATTACAAAATTTGAAATTCTTCTTTGGAATGAAAGTAAGTTCTGGAACCAATTCTTAGTTATCTTTTGGAACCAAAATTCCATATTTGATCGAAGAAAAGTGCTCCTAAAAGGAAATACGAAGAATTTCTGTGGAAGAAACGAATAGCACATGAAAGTTGCTGTGTTGATCACAATTTTTTGGCTTTCCTGTGATGATTGAACCATCCTTACAGAAATTCTGGATGACATGCCTATCCTCATAGTCTGCGACCATGATTTCCCTACCCATCCATCCTTGTCCTGACCAATTGGATTGTTCACTAGTACATGATGGCTAACAGATTTTTATCGAAACCTAACCTTACCAGAAAAAGTCCTACATGGAATATATACCACTGGACCTGAAGCTTTCATCAACAAATTTCTTTGAATTAGATTTAAAAAATAATTCAGATTATATTGTCCATCAAAATAGAAAACAAAATGATAAAAAAATGATTTAGAGGATTAATTAATTAATTAAAAAGATAATTAATAATGAAATATTAAGGTAAAAATTGTCCATCCTTACTAATGCTACATAGATTTAAAATATTACAAGATGGTTGATTTTCTTTAGAATTTAAAAAAAAATAAAAAATTAATAAATATCCCCAAAAAAGTAACCAATGACAAAACTTATCTTTTTGTCCATTTTAACCAAAAGAATAAAAACAGAGAAAAAGTTTTGTTTTGTTGTTAACAACTAGGCTATTTTTATTGTCCATTTAAAAGCAATTAGCTCTTAAATATAATAAAAAAAAAAGATCAAAATTTATAACTCTTATAGGAAAATATGGATTGTACATCTCTAATATACGTTTTGTATTTTCACATATATTTTTTTTCTTTCTGTTATTTTTCTTTACCCTGGGGTTTTATTACCCAATTCTTACAGATGTGGAAACCAGTTGTCATGACGATAAGACGAGCAGAGAAAGATGTTTATCGTTGTTAGCAGCCTGTTGTGTAAGTATTTTATAAAAAGAATTTTGGCGAAGATATCTGACAAATCCACAAAAATCTCAATGTAATAGAGATCAACAATTAAAAAGTTAAATCTATAAGCCCCATTTTAAACTTTACATTGAAGAGTAAACATCATGCTGAATGTAGTGCATAGTAATGAAATTATATTTTCTATGTTCAAAATGTTTCAGGACATACAATTAAAGATGAGTTTTCGCATTATTTTAGGGTCAAATCAAGCTTACTAATTGATTAATTGGTGTTTCTAATGAATAATCCATGTATTCATAAGTTAATAAACCAAATGTGGACATAGAGAGGCTTGAAAATTCATTTGATTCAACTCGCTTTGAAACCCTAAATTTTGTTTGATCATGTGACTAGTCTCGGTCGTTAGGTCTCTTTCTTTCCATTACCAAAAGCTAAAAATCAAATTCAGAGACTTAACGACCGAGACTTTTAGGGTACGAACGAGAAAATCCTAGTCGTAATTAGCCTAACTAATGATTTTATTTTCAGTCTATTATAACGGAACCGTTGATGAAAGAAAGATTTGATTTAGAGACGTTAGAAGCTATACATGTAATACAATCAAAACAACTATTTCAACAAAGATATGTTAAAACTAAAACTAGACTATAGTAAGTACATATTTTTATTCCCAGCTTGGTACCGAGATGTTTCAACTCTGTGAAAGAGTAAGTTAATGACACTGTCCACTGAAAATATAAAAATGATAGCTGTGTTTTCATATTTTTGACCTTTCTGTTACTTTAAAACTCCTAAAATTCCTACAACTTTGGAAATTTCAAATATGAAATGTGGCAATTTACCTAATTTTCTGAAGAAACCAGAAAAATGAAGTATGGCGCTTTGGCAAATTCAAATATATTTGGTGCTTTAGGTAACTGGAGTGTAGAGTGTTTACTAACATTCAGACATTTTCTTGGATTCAATAGGAAATGAAGGTTGTTATATTTGAGAGTTTGGTTCTCGTTTTTTGTGAAAGTCGGATGACCATGAATAAGCCTGAGTCATCTTCACTCATAATTCCAGTCCACCCAGCTGAAAATGGTTATGGATCAATGCCAATAAGTTTGGCCAAGGACCAGCTGGGAGAAAGGATCCTCACAGAACTTAAGTTGTAATCCTTGTAAAATATAGATGTTTGGCCAAGGACCAGCTGGAGGAAGGATCCTCACGGAACCTAAATTGTTATCCTTGTAAATAATAGATGATTCTTACTTTATTTTATTATTCTTGTTCAAGTAATGTTAATATTGTAATTGATATATTTTCAGCTATAAACAACAGAAGTTTAATTTATTACGAGAAGAAAGTGAAGGTTATTCTAAACTTGTAGCAGAACTAAATCAAGAAATAACAGATAAAATAACGTATATACAAGTTCTAGAGAATATTAAATCATTGATCGGTAAGCTAATGTTTATATCATATATCAGGCCTCAGGCGACGCCCTCAGGGGCCAGTTTCACAAAATCCTAACTTTAGATGATTTTAGAGTTTCAACAATACAATTGGTTAATTACCAAAATTGATTTTAAATTCAGTTTTATTATCCAATCAGATTACTGTATTTCTTAAAATCTGGATTTGATCTTTGTTAAAATTTAGTGAAACTGAGCTCAGGAGTGGCCCCTCAAGAGTGACCCTTTCTGCTAAAGGCTCTGTTCACTACGTTAACTGAACTCTATTTGGCCCTTATATTTTATTCATAAATGTATTTGGCCCTTTACAAAATGTATTGAGAAGGCCTTGGTTTATATCAACTCCTAACGAATATTTCTGAGATTGTTTATTGCCACCTGAGGATGAATCTTAATGAAAATGAAAAATATTAAATATGAGTTATTGCCTTTTTCCCCCAAAAGTGTTAAATATTTGCACGTTCAAACTTGAAAGTTTGAAAAAACCAAAAAACTCAATGAAAGTTATTGCAGTGTTTGATTTTTATCTCGTAAACACTTAACTGTGGGGTGTTATTAAATGAATAACTGAAAATTGTAATGGTGTAAATAAATGTATTTGGCCCTTTACAAAATGTATTGAGAAGGCCTTGGTTTATATCAACTCCTAACGAATATTTCTGAGATTGTTTATTGCCACCTGAGGATGAATCTTAATGAAAATGAAAAATATTAAATATGAGTTATTGCCTTTTTCCCCCAAAAGTGTTAAATATTTGCACGTTCAAACTTGAAAGTTTGAAAAAACCAAAAAACTCAATGAAAGTTATTGCAGTGTTTGATTTTTATCTCGTAAACACTTAACTGTGGGGTGTTATTAAATGAATAACTGAAAATTGTAATGGTGTAAATTGATGCTATCAGTGTCCCGATACACATACAAAGTTTAGAAAACCTGTTTACAATGATATTATATTGTTATATTTTACAGGATGTTTTGATCTGGATCCTAATCGTGTTCTAGATATAATGTTAGAAGCGTTTGAATGTAATCTGGAATCAGAAGATTTCTATATTCCGTTATTACGCTCCTATATGACAGACAAATCAACTCTCTGTCAGGTCATGGGATTCAGATTCCATTTTTATGAGGTAAGTTTGTCTCTTGCACTTCACTCCAGTCCAGTCCACTCAGCTGTACATTAATACAGGTAATCCAGGAAAGATCAATGCCAAGAGGTTTGGTCAAGGACCAGCTGGGAGAAAGGATCCTCATAGAAACTAGTTAGCCTTGTAAAATATAGATCTTTCTTTCTTAGAGAGAGGCACAAAGGCATCTGGCTGACCTAAAGTTACAGAGTTACATCCATGCATAGGGCGAGATAGCGTGGAATAGTTCAGTACTATATAACTATTACTCTTGATTTAGCTATGATTTTGATTAACAGAATGGTTTTGCTTGTACAGATTTTGATTGAAGGTGTATTGAAATAATAGAATTAAATTTGTTTTTTTCAGCCGACCCAGGGAACAGAAACACCCTCCTCTCTCTATAAAGTAACGGCATTATTATTAAAACATGATTTACTTGACTTAAACGAACTTTATCCCCATGTAAGTATACAATCATTAACTTAAAATCAGTTCATTTCGGGGGTCGCGGTGACTCAGTGAGTTAAACGCTTGCTCGCTTACCTAAAGGTCCGATGGGACAATAAACCGAGGCCCCGTGTGCTATTGGCTGTGCATGTTAAAGATCCCACGACAGTTGGAAATCGAAAATAAGTGCAGGCTAATGCCGCTGTCCTGGCAAAATTTCCCTCATTGCACACTGCATGGCGTTTGCCCATATAGGTGCAGAAAAGTAGGACGTAAAACTCCATTCACTTTATTTTTTTTACCTAAAGGTCTAGGGTCCAGGGTTAAATCTCGTCATGGGTCGAGCTGATACCTTCAGATTGTTCAGTTAAAGATCCCTCGACAGTTGGAAATCAGATGCCACTGTCCTGGTAAAATTTCCCTCGGTGCACATGATATTTGCCGACATCTGTGGTTCTAGCAATTCCACTAAAAGTAACACATTTTATGACGTCACTGATAGTGATCTACCGGAAGCTACTATTGATATCTATGCAGATCACTATTGGTGACTTCATAAAACGTGTTACTTTAAGTGGAATTGCAAGAACCACAGAGGTCGGAATGGAAATTGGAATGGCGCAAATTGATGCTATCAGTGTCCCCGATACACATACAAAGTTTAGAAAACCACTTTACAATCCATGCATGCAGTAGGAAATGTTTAGGTCTTTGTTGTTACTTTTAATTCACTTTTCAATCCCTTTAACTAACCTGGACCCCGTTTCTCAAAAATTCGTACGACTGATATTGCACGTTAAATAAAGAAAAACGTTATCTAACGTGTAAATGTATTTCTAGAAAATTCTTTCGTTAAATAACGTTTAGTGAAAGACGTAAAATAACGTCAGACGTTAACAAATCGTTACGTTATTTACCGCTCGATACGTGTTTCTTAAAAAATCGTAACGATAAATTACGATCAAAGTTACGCGTTAAATAACGTGCACAGTATGGCACTCGTTAAAAATCGTCAGCCAATTTTATGATTCACCAATCACCACACTGCTTCTTTTATTGTGTAAATCTTGGGTTTTCAACGTTGAGAAGACATTTAAACATTTTCTCGAGGCACAAACTGAACGATAAATCTGAAACAATTTGTAATTTGGATGGATATATGCATCATGTGACCATTGCCCACAACGGCCCTACAGTATCTAATTCTCATGCTCATTAAAACAACGCTGGCACAAGGATATCTATCGACTAAGATTTTCTTGGAAGTCGTCACACTAGATTCTAAATTATCCGGGAAAATTATCAATTCTTACTGCTCGGCAGTGTTCACTGAGAAAATGTGTAAAACATTGGCAATATGAAGGGTTTGGCCGATCTTTAAAATGATCGGACGTAGGCCCTATTCATAAAGAATTATTGCCGAACATAATAATAAAACTTTGACAACTTTTCGATAACTTATCGGACTAACCGTTATGATATACCTGTTTATGTGGTGTAACACCATAGCGATTTGCACCGTGTACGAGCACGTTTGAAGAATACGCGTTGTCTTTCGTCGAATATGTGAAGGCTAAAGGCCTGTGTCCACATTCGCGTTTTACTTTCGCGTAATACGTGTCGAAAAACGCGTCGATATACGCCTCAAAATTACGCGGCGTAATATGCTTTGTTGTACAATGTCCACATAAGCGTAATTGGAGGCGTAATTTCTAAAGAGGAATATTATCATGGCGGACAAATTTGACAATGACATTAAACACTTCATATGTACAATAAATGGCAAAAAAGGGAAAATATGTCATGAGCACCGTGTTGATGAAACACTGAAGATTTCTGACCATGATGTCTGATGTTAGGCCAAGGATGCCGCTAAATATGCCCACATGACAGTTTCAGCGCAATTTCATTGGTTGACAACTATGAATGGGACGCGTATTACGCCAAGCAATAACACCCGAAACCCCTTGAGAGGTTATGAGCATATTACGCGTCGTCGACAAAGCGGGCGTGTTTTACAAAAAGCCTATGTGGACAAGGTACTATTGAAATTCTCTTTAGGGTTTCTTGGCGTCTTCACGACGCGCATTACGCGTATTTTCTATTGGCTGATAAAAGGGGATTGGTAAATAAGTTGGCTTCTAAGGAGTAACAAGATCATTCACCTTTACAACAACTACGACCTGTTGGACGCCATTTTTTGTTGTTGCTAGGTTATTGAAGACTAAATCTTGCTTTAATTGTTTTAAAATTGTACACACAGGCACCTGTCTGTCACGCCATTTTCGTGGTCTTGTGTTTTGTTTTACTTCATTATCCTTCATCACATTAAAAATAATTCATGTTGTCTGGAAATTTCGAGTTGTGTATGAATAAAGATGCAACCGGAAGTGTATGTATCCATCGTGAGTTGCACGTAAAAGTCAATCGTTAAATAACGTTTGGAAGTTAACGTGTAAAGTTAACGAGTGCTTTCGAGAAACACTTTAATGAAAACGTTATTTTTGTCGTTATGAAATCGTTAAATTTTAACGTTTACGTTAATCCACGAATTTTTGAGAAACGGGGTCCAGGACCCTTATTCTCAAAAACTTAATTTAAAATAATTTTAGTGTTCAGTTATTTAATTTGTCAATCACTAAAATCAATTGTAAATTCAGTATTATTGTCCATTATCTTGGTTAAGTTTGTGAGAATAAGGCCCCTGGTAGATATTGTCGTAGATAATCACCTGGTATTTTTATTACAGTTGTTACCTGAAGACAGTGCTATCGTAGATTATCACAAGACTGAATTAAGTGATGCCAGAACGTACGCTAAGAAAATGAACCTGGTGATTTTATCAGATAAAAAAGACGAAGATAAAGATAAAGAAGATTTGACTAAAACTGATCTCGTAAGTTGATAATATTTGATGTTCACGACACCCTTGATAGTGACCCCTTCCTCTAAAACGTTCTGTTCGCTATGTTAGCTTAACTCTATTTGGCTCTTATATTCGTTCTTAAAAAGCATTTGGCTCTTTACAAAAATTAATTGAGAAGGCCTGTATTAGGATTAACCCTGGGCGGGATGTTTTCAAATAGTTTCTGATGAATATTTTGTTTTTATTTTAGAGAGAGAATAATCAGAAGTTAGGAATCTGTGTGGCGTTATTAAAGATCGGTGTTTGGGAACACGCTAAAAGTATTTTAGATAAATTACCCGAGTTTTTCCCCGGATCTCATCCTCCTATAGCTAAAGCCTTGTGTACACTAGTCCATCAAGTTATAGAACCTCTTTATAGAAGGTAAGCTGTTTATTAACATACCTAACAAGGATGTCTCTGTGAGTAAGTTGTTTCTGAAGGTTTTGACGCATCCAGACGCCTTTCAGTGCACAGATCAAAGCTGTTTATTGCGATATCTCATAATGGTCTATGTGATGACTCAGTGAGCCGTTTGCTCGCTAACCTGAAGGTTTTGACGCATCCAAATGTCTTTCCGCGCTTTGATCTCTCAAATGTAATTTTTTTTTGTGGGTTTCTGTCTTTTTTCCCGCCATATTTTGGCAAAGCATCCATCTGTTTAGAAGTCTGTGTGTCAAAAGAAAGATAACGCATTCATTTAACACACATATGGAATCATTTATGTCCGCATGACGCGTATATGGAATCTTAGCTTAATAAGCATGTTAAAGATCCTTAGACAGTTTGAAATTGAAAATAAGAGTAAATTCATTCTGCTGACCTGGCAAAATTGCCCTCATTACACACCACATGGCGTTACCTGTCCTCATTAGCCCATACAGGTGCAGAAAAGTAGGGCATACAGTTCCCTTTATTTCATTTAAAAACTGTTATGACAGTGGTAAAGTGACTCTTATGGAATATTTTTTTAAAATTTATTTCAGTAACACAACATTACCACCCCAGCTGTGTAAAAAGAAAGTAAATATTGATAAACTGTATATATCACCAGTTAAAACATATCAACAATTATACGATACTGCCTTTCCTATGTTATATTATCTTGGTGCTCATACCTCTATAGATCCTGTTTTATTTATGAAGTTAGTTCGACTCGGTAAAACTTACATGATCAAGGTCAGTAGGGTTGATATGTGTATAAAATATAAAACGACAAAGCGACTTGTAATATAGGAAAAAATAAATACTCGTTATAATATATGATGTATAAAAATATACTCCTTAGTAAAACTCGAGTTGATGTTGTTAATACATTTATTACACGTAGATGATGACACACAATAACAATTAGAGCTGGGTCTAATAATTGAAATAATCGATTATCTACGCTACAAATTATTTATATTGATTATCAAATTTCATAATCGATTAAAATTCATAGTCAAATTTTCTTTTAATATTATCTGCTACACGCTTATCAGAGAAGTCATGACCCATTTTATCATGATAATCATACAAAATTCTGGCCATTACTTCAGTTTCATTTGCCTTCGATACCTGATATTGATAAATATATTTCGATTATTAATTGATTATTGATTGGTAGTCTGTGTTCCATAATCTATCTCAATTTGGTAATCATTACCCAGCCCTAATAATTGTATTGTTTTGATTAAATGAAGTAAATGATGTTTGATATTTTAGAGAAATACAAAAGAATTGAAAGCAGTTGATGAAATGGCGTATTATGGTTTTCTTAATATCCTAGATTGTGTGATATTTCCTAGTCTCTCTCTACTGACTAGTAACTGTTCATTGTCAGAGGAACTCTTTTCACTTCTTAAATTATACCCTTACGAAATCAGGTACGTCTTTCGTTTATTTCTTTGGGAGCTGCAGTGACTCAGTGAGTTAGACGCTTGCTCGCTAACCTGAAGGTCCAGTTAGCAACCCTGGCATTGTTCAATATATCTTTGTATTTTTCCACCCGGTTTTCCCCTGTCAGAGATACAGGTCGGAGTGACTGACATGGAAAAAGTGTCTAGTCGTTTGGGACAATAAACTGTGGCCTTTGTGTTACAGGCTGAGCATGTTAAAGATCTAAGAGCAGGCTAATGCTGCTGTCCTGGTAAAATTTCCCTTATTGCACACTGCATGGAGTTTGTCCTTCCTCATTAGCAGGACATAAGCAGACTCAAACTCAATTTCATTCCATTATGAAAACTTTACGAGTGACCTATAATTTATTCAATATGGCCACTACCGTATAGTATACAAGGTTATCAAGCCACTAGTCTTGTTCCCAAGTTGATACGAGTGATTGATCTCTGTATAGTATACAAGGTTATCTAGCCACTAGTCTAGTTCTGAAGTAGATACGAGTGATTGATCTCTGTTTAGTATACAAGGTTATCTAGCCACTAGTCTTGTTTCGAAGTTGATACGAGTGATTGATCTCTGTATAGTATACAAGGTTATCTAGCCACTAGTCTTGTTTCGAAGTTGATACAAGTGAGAGTTTTCCCAGACATTATAAAACCAAGATAAACCGTATATATTTTATATCTGGTATATTTTATACCCTATATATTTTATACCCTATATATTTTATACCTGGTATATTTTAGATATCGTCTTTATGGTAGATGGAAAAATGAACTGTATTCTCAACAATCATGTCTAGTACGAGCTAAAGCTGATTGTCTTGAAAAAACTAAATACATCATGAAGTAAGTATATAATATATCTTATATATATAGACACAGCTTTATGGAACAACAATCACTGGTTAAAGTTTCATGTCTGAGAACGACGGGGGGAAACACGTCGAAACGACATGTGTCTGAAAACGACAGGGGAAACACGTCGAAACATTGCATGAAACTTTAACCAGTGATTATTGTTCCATAAAGCTGTGTCTATGTATTGTCTAAATGCTAAATGCCATTTAAAAACTTTATATCTTATATATTCCATTCAATATTTGTAACCGATTCGGAATCCAGTTTCAAATTGGTTGTAAACGAGTAGGGCCTTAGTTACTAATAATAATTCTTGGTACAATAACAATGGTCAAAATGATGGTATTTTATTTATTACAAAGCCTGTTTTGAAAAAGTAATCTTATCTCAGATAAGAATACAATAATCTGATCGGATGATACAGCTAAATTAAAATCAATTTCAGTGATAGGCCAATCAGATGCCTGGAACACTAAAATTATTATAAGGCCCTAGTAAATGATAATATTTATGATATTTGTTGTTGTATTTTTTAGACGTTTAGCTAAAGAAAATGTAAAACAATCCGGAAGACAACTTGGTAAACTGTGTCATAGTAATCCTGCTATAGTCTTCGAATTCGTAAGTTAAACTTATTTAATCTGTTTACCGACTTGGAAATAGATAATAAAACTTGACCCCATGACCCTGGTAAAATGTTTCTATTCGACCCTCCTTATTAGTCTATACAGGTGTAGGAATGTGGGATTTCAATGTTTCCTTATGTGAAACGTTTTCAATCTTTTGTGTGTGTAAAGGCTAGATCAGTGTTTCTCAAGCGGGAACCACTTGGCACCCTGGGTAGTAATGGGCGACTTAAAGGGAGCCATGGAAGCACCCCTATCGCAGTGGGTCGGGGGATGGCTAGCAAATGAAAGGAGATGGCTGCCTGGAATGGCCTCAGATGCACAGAAATTGAGCACTAGCTCTCCGTGGTCAGTGAATCGTCTTTATTCGAAGGGTAATGAAGAATCACGGTCTGTAAAAGGGTGGTAACCACCAAACAGGTTGAGAAACACTCTAGATAACTGTACCATAGAACCTGATTCTTTCTCTTTATTAAAATTGATTTTCAATATACACAGCTTTTGTTTGTGTAGAATTATATTTTTCACCAAGCTTGTAATCTTCTGTTTTGTTTTATTGCAGGTTTTATCTCAGATACAGAGATATGATAATTTTATTGGACCAGTTGTAGATTGTTTGAAATATCAGACGTCGTTATCCTACGATGTCTTAACATGTATCCTTTATAAATATATCTATTTATTATGTAAACATTGTTTCATGTAACCCTTCTCGATCAATGAAGTTTCCCCCTGTCAGTGATGTAGGTTGGAGGGGCTGACATAGAAAAACTTCTAGTCGTTCGGATGGGACAATAAACCGAGGCCCCGTGTGCTATTGGCTGTGCATGTTAAAGATCCCTCGACAGTTGGAAATCGAAATTAAGAGCAGGCTAATGCCGCTGTCTTGGCAAAATTTCCCTCATTGCACACTGCATGGTGTTTGCCCGTTCTCAATTAGCCCATTTAGGTGCAGAAAAGTAGGACGTAAAACTCCATTCATTTCATTTCATCTCGATCAATGATACCCATGAGTCTTCTAGATGTAATATAAAGATCAAATCTCATTCTTAGTCCAAACTTTTGATGCCAACCACAATTACTTAAAGCCACGTAAGCCCAGACTTGGACATTGAGAAAAAGTCTTCTCATCGTTTTGTTTTTAAAGTTAGCACTTAGAAATGAATATTGAACTAAAAAAAAATCGATTCCCTTTCGTGGTTCCAATTCTACAGCCATTTGAAGGAAATTTTGATAGTTTACATTTCAACACCGAGTTGATTGAGGGAGACATCAATAACTCACAAGCTCCGCCCACAACTAGCACGTGCTACTGGAGATTGGAGTGTGACGTCATTTAACTAACACTCCCCCCGCTTGACCTCATTAGCATTTTATTTATGGAAATCATTTTATTAGATCCCGAGTTTAAATCCAGCTGCATCGAAGCCATCTGAGTACCCAAAGCCGTGAATTTTAGTTTTTTGACTTAATTAAACATCAGAGATTAAGCTAGAATACCTTTTGTCCCGAAATCCCATAAATTTCATTTTGTAAACAAATGAATCCTGCAATGTGACTTTAAATAAAACATATTCTTACAATCTCCAATGTCAGCACAATCTTACTTGAAACTAGCTCAGATATTAAAAAATCTGGGGCCTTATTCTTGAAAACTTAACTTAAAATACAGTAATCTGATTGGTCAGTTAATAAAATCAGTTTAAAATTATGTATAATTCTCCAATCAAATTGCTGAATTTTATCTAAGTTAAGTTTTCATGAATGAGACCTCTGGTTGATAAATAAAAATGTCTAAGTTGACCTTGACTCGTGTGTCAGATTGTATTATAGAAGCTGTAGCCAACCCCGAGAAAGAAAGATTAAAAGTTGATGATACTAATATATCTTTATGGCTAGCTAGTAAGTTTTACTCTTTTATATCTAATGATAAAAATCTGTACAAGCAAAACAATTCCGTTAATCAAAAATCTTGTCTTAACCTTAGTTTTCTACAATGATTGGAATAAAAAAAATCAGTACAAGCAAAACAATTCCGTTAATCAAAAATCTGTTCAGAGCATGACAAAATCGGGTGCAATAATTATATAGTAGTGGACTTCCAATACGAGAAGTACCATCAGGTGTTTCAAAAAGAGTAAGCATGGTCTGCTTCGCGCGCGACACCTTCCACTACTACTACTGCTCTTGATGTACAATTTTATAAAGAAAATATATTGATCATTGGACATCCCTTTACTTAATTTATAACTATATTACTTGTGTAATCTGATAAATCCATAAAATAATTATCATTCAAAAAATATCTTGTAACTAGCTTTAAGAGGGTTCACATATTCAGAACTTACTGCATGAATTGGTTCTAGGGATTTTACAAAGATAAAGAGTTCACCTTCTTACACTGGCCCAAACTTCTTAACATTGATCTGTCCGAGATTATCCCTACACAACTACAGTTGTTTCTTGACCAAATTGTTTTCCATGAAGTTATAAACATTTTAGAATAAAAATCCGTACAAGCAAAATAATTCCGTTTATCAAAATCTTATCCAAAATCATCAACAGGAAAGTACCAATTTGTCTAGAAGTTTGTAAATGAATAAATTGATATTTTTTTCAGGTTTAGCTAACTTTGCTGGAATGATATGTCGTAAATATACTGTAGAGTTGTCTGGATTGATGCAGTACGTAGCCAATCAACTGAAAGCAGGCAAAAGGTACAATAATTTCAATTTTTTTTGTTCTGTCGACCAAGTAATACCTAATAACAAAAAAAAAACGTCACTTCTGATTCATCACTAGAGATAGGCATTTGAAAATAAAGATATAGCCTTTTATATGACATATGCATAGGACATTTCTTTTGGCCTTTCTTTTAGCATGGTAAAAATAAGTAAATCATGATCAAGAATAGTTGAAATTAAAGTCATGGAAATGTCAGTGAATAATGCCTGTATCGTATTATATTATAGTTTTGATCTGTTGTTGTTACGAGAGATTGTAACCAAGATGGCCGGTATTGAGGTATCAGAAGAAGTGACCAATGATCAATTAGAAGCTATGTCAGGTGGTGAACTACTCAGACAGGAGGTAAAATCTCAAACGATCCCAACCTTATTACAAATCAGATTAACCGCTAGACTTAGTTCACATGGTCACATAGACAACAGAAAAATAGCAGTTGTCACCGTTTTCACATGGTTCAGAATCTTTATCTGAGTGTTTTGTTAGATTTAAGTTTTTCTAGAACAGCTCTGAGATGGAGAATGAAGATTTAATCCCTAACTATAATAATTATTATGTGTGTTAAAAACTAGAATATTGTCAACTCATATGAAAAACCATTTAATTAGTTTTTGAACCTAACGTATTATTTCTATTTCAGGGAGGATATTTTTCTCAAGTTCGTAACACGAAGAAATCGTCTACGCGATTGAAGGAAACGTTATTAGAACATGATTTAGCGTTGTCACTATGTATACTGATGGCCCAACAACGAGACAGTGTTATTTATAAAGAAGATGTTAATCGACATTTAAAATTAGTCGGCAAACTTTACGATCAGGTATGGGTTGTTTTCCTTATAATGGCAAAATAAAAGGGTGACATTTTCAAGTCTAAAAGCTCAATATGTTTGAAGTAATAAGAATGGTCGAGAAGAAAACTTCCTGCCAATGGAAATTTTAATGATGAGAAAGGCGTCTCATGTGAGAAAGCGTTTGAAGAGTGTGTGTACTAGTGTTCATGATAAAATACTAAAGGAATATATAGTAGCAAAATATACATTTTTATCTTTCAAAAAGAGAAAGGTATTTTTTACGAACAAAGGCTAAATTAGTTCAGTTAATATTATGTAAATGTTTATGATTTGTGGCCTCTTTATTATTGAATAAACTATATCTATATCTATATTAGTATAGTGAATATTAAAATCTCCCTTGTTTATTTCAGTGTCAAGATACATTATGTCAATTTGGTTCGTTTTTATCAATGTCGTTAAGTACTGAAGAATTTGTAAAAAGATTACCGACAATAGATGTTCTTGTAACAGAATATCATGTTCCTCCCGATGCAGCATTTTTCTTAACTCGACCCCAGTATACACATCTTATCAACGTAAGTCAATATCTTTCTTGGCAAAATTTCCCTCCTTGCATACTGCAGGGTGTTTGCCTGTCAACGTTAGCTCTCAGAGGTTAGGAATGGTTACGTCATATTTACGATGTGAACAATAGATCAAGGCTTCAATGATTTTGTCATCCATCTACAGTTGGAAATCATTGTCTAAAAGATAAAAGATATTTTCACAGTTGTGATAAATTTGCCTTTATTCCTGTGCAGTACATAACCAGGCCATTCTTGATATTGATATTTCAAAAATTGTTATTCTTTATATTATTAAATATCATGTCTTTTTAGGTTCGATACGAGGAACTCAGAAAAATAGATAAAGTTAATAAAACATCGAGTTCTAGTCACAATAAGGTAAGAGAAGTATTAATACAACTTGTCAGGGGTAGTTAGAGGAAGGGGTGGGGTCAGGGTGGGGGTGACTGAAGGCAGGGGAGGGGGTATAAGATTATTCAGTTGCAATACAGAGTAGATTGGGAAGTAGGAGGGAATAAAGTAAAGATGTTAAAGTGTCATATTAAAAGAGATTGTAAAGTGGTTTTCTAAACTTTGTATGTGTATCGGGGACACTGATAGCATCAATTTACACCATTCCAATTTCCATTCCTACGTCTGTGGCTCTTACAATTCCACTAAAACTAATGCGTTTTATGACGTCACTAATAGTGATCTACTATTGATATATATTTGTGACGTCAAAAAACGTGTTAGTTTTAGTGGAATTGCAAGAAACCACATATGTCACTAATGTAAATTTAAATGGCGCAAATTGACGCTATCAGCGTCCCTGATACACATACAAAATTTAGAAAACTTCTTTACAATCCCTTTAAGAGTTCGCTAGGAAAGGTTGACCTTGATTCCGAGCAAACGTTACCTGTATGTGTTTCGAAACGTAGTATGTAATAAATACAGAAGTAGTATATCTATATATCTTAGTGTTTTAATGTAATCTTACTACTTCTATATGTCTTATAAACAATAAACTTTAGATTCATAGAGAATAAATATTTAATATATCTTTCAGACCAGTAGATATATTGACGCGTCAGAAGAAGTTATGAAACCAGCTGCTGATATCGTCAGACAAATATACGATGATAAAATTTGGGATGATCTCAGGTACGTACTTACTACCTTCCTCTACTGGATATACTAATATTTTCGGATTCTTTAACCCAATGTCCCCTGCCAGTGATGAATGTATAGTGGCTGACAATGAAAAAGAGTAACATGCACATTTAAATAACTTATATGTCCTGTGCCTGTGTTTTTGTAACTTTGACATTAGTATACAGTTCCAACCTATAATCCCAATAGGTGCAGAACAGTGGGACAGTATATTATAATGTGATATTAATTTCTATCATATTTTCTTTTCAGTCCACAGTTTTACGCTACATTTTGGTCGTTATCCATGTATGATTTATTTACCCCGAAACATGCGTACGAGAAACAGAGCCAGTCATTAAACAATCAGATTCTAGCTATAGAAGACAATAGAGATATGGTATGTTCTTTCTTATTTCTTTGACTTAATCGGAACTCGCTCCCAAAATTAAAACAATCTATAAGTGTTATTTAAGAAAAATCTGAAAACGGGCGTATTGATTGAGTTTATGAAAATTTGTCGTCAAGTCATATTTTTTCATCTGACGCTTTTTTCATGTTGTTGTTTTGTAGTTTTGTGTATGTTTAACAGCTAGGACGGTTGTGGTGTCAGGCAGGGTATGCTTACTCTTCTAGACACCTGATATCACTTTTCATTACGATATACTTACTCATGTATGATTGATATAATTCCTCATGTGAAAAGTTCATAAGTTCATTATGTTTCGTCAAAATGTCTTTTTGGACTTTGGGGTTTTGTTTTGCGGTCAGATCGTTAGTACTTGGTTTCTTTATGTTATTTGTTTTTGCCAGAAAACGTAAACCTATGACGATTATGAATCAAGGAATATGTAAAAGGAGAAAAGAGATTTTAAACTGGATATGATTACTATGTTTCATTTACTGACATCGCTTATCAAACCACCTGGATGAATTGGCTGCAGTTACAAAAGTGGATGTATAACGATGGCCATCGCTATTTTTGACTCCTGATTCTGTAACACGGAAATTAATCAAGATCATTATTATTATTATTTTATCAGCCTCACAGTAAGAAGAAGAAAGAAAAAGAAAGATGCCAGAAATTACTGGATAATCTAAAAGAAGAAGAAAAACGACAAAATGATCACGTGGGACGAGTTTTAGCTAGATTAGAAAAATCACGAGATCAATGGTTTCTTTCACGTAAGTTAGATAAATAATTCAAATTAGATTAACAACATAATGAAATTAAAAATTTAAGGGGTAATTTCATATTTATTTTCTTAGTTGAATTCAGTAAATGACAAGAGGGTTGCAAAGTCCCCAAAAATCACCCTTACATTTATTTGATTGCTATTTAGTTTTGTCTTGTAATAATGATCACCTATGAAAAGCTACAATTGAAAACATTAAAACAAAGTGGTAAGTTTCTATGTGACTGTATATTTGTTCCTCATAATAAATATTTCTTTTGGAACAAACATTATTATAATAAATGATCTCGGGAACTCTTATCATATAATATCAGGGTTAGGGTTAGAGTTAGGGCTAGTATTGTATAATAAAAGTTCCAAATGGAATAATTATTACATAACAAATGTTCTTTGGAACAGTTATTATAGTGGAACTTATATATTGTCACAACTAGACAGAAAACAAAACTGTAGAAAGTTCAAGGAATTGGGGCCAATTATTTGTAATTTTACGATTGTATTTCAGTTGCTACGAAAAACGAGGCTATCACACATTTTCTTCAGCTGTGTGTATTTCCACGGTGTATATTTACAGCTAGTGATGCTGTTTACTGTTCTAAATTTATACATATCTTACACCAACTTAAAACACCCAATTTCTCTACTTTACTCTGTTATGATAGGGTAAGTTTATGATTTATTTTCTACATGGTCCTCTTGTCAAACCTAGGTCCAGTTGGTAATCAATCTAAGTTATCTTTGTAAAATCAGTGTCAATGATTTTGCCTTATGACCAGCTGGTAGGAAGGCTCTTTTTAAACCTAATTTGTTATCTTTGTAATATCATTACCAAGAGGTTTTGTTCTTTTAGAACCTAAATTGTTATCCATCTATAGTCATTGTCAAGGATTTCCCTTATGACCAACTGGTAGTCAGTCCCATTGGAAACCAAATTTGTTACTGTAAATAGATTGTGTATTTTTTTTTGTAATATAATTGATATAATTGTAGATATTTTGTGATATAACGTACTGTGTTACAAGCTGTACTGAGAACGAGGCTCACCGTTACGGAAGATTTCTATGTACAACTCTCGATACTGTTATGAGATGGCACAAAGATAAAGCTGCTTATGAAAAGGTATGTTTTAAAATAGGAGTAATTCAAAACAAACACTAAGACAATATTAGGGAATATATCACATACTTCTTTAGGTTTAGGCACATAACGTTTCATTACAATATACATGTCATATATTGTTTCTTGTTAGAATATATTTTGTTATGTTTTATTCTTCCACCATCAACATTACATCTGATGACACACACTAAAATCTAAAAACTAAAGGCATTATTTGTTTGTAGGACTAAAATAGCCTAGACCCAATAAAAATGCATCTTTGTTCTTACTCATATCTTACTATATTTTAGACCAATTGAATGTTTATTATTTTAGGAATGTGCTACGTATCCAGGGTTTGTAGCTGTATTTAGAAAAGGTACTGATAGCAGTAATAATCAATTTGACCAATTAGACTTCGAGAATTATAGACATGTCTGTCATAAATGGCATTTTAGAATCACAAAGGTACGTTCAAACTTTCTTGTATTTAAGGCTGTAAATAAAACACCCTGGATTAGATAATGAACTCTTCTATCCAATGAAGCATATTTTTAAAAATGGCTTATGTGTGAGGGAGTCCATGAAAGATTGAGGGATGACAAGTTACTGTGAAATATTTACTACACTAACAACTACCTAGACCAGGCCTTCTCAATTAATTTTTGCAAAGGGCCAAATGCATTTTTGAAAAAATTATAAGAGCCAAATAGAGCTTAGCTAGTGTAGCGATCATAGCATTTTAGAGAAAGGGGTCACTGTCAAAGACGCCACGGGCTGCTAATTGAGTGATAACAGCCATACGAATTAACATTATGTCAATGGGAAAACATCTTAGCAAATGTAAATATAGTGCAAGATCTTACAATTGTCTATCTAAAGATCTACTTTAACAAGATCGCGATACAACCAGATATTTTACATGACTACACTCTCTATATATATTATATTGATAATAATAATAAAACAAAGCACGCACGATCTCAATCATAAAAAAAATCTTGAAATCTCATTAACACATTGGCAATACATGAATATTGGTAGATGTTAATGAACTTTTCATTTGAGGAAGTATATCAATAAATGAGTAAATAAAGTGGTATTAGGTGTCTATAAGAGTTAGCATACTCTGCTTGGCACCACACTTGCCACCGCTGCCCAATGATATTACATCAATAGGTTACTGATTTCTATCAATAATATTTCAGTCCATGGTAACGAGTCTGGAGTCGGGTAATTATATACAGATACGCAATTCATTGATAGTTTTAACCAGGGTAAGTAACGGATTATTCCCCTTGTTTATAAACAAGAAGTCTAGGTGGGGCTCAATTCTAGCAAAACTCATGTCACATTTTTTCTTTTAAAAAATCTCCATCACAATACATGGGCACAATCTCAGTGAGTTAGAGGCACAATCTCAGTGAGTTAGAGGCACAATCTCAGTGAGTTAGAGGCTTGCTCATTAACCTGATGGTCCAGGGTTCAATCCTGTCATGGGTAAAGATGATACCTTTGGATTTTTCAAACCAGTTTCCTTCCCCTTGTCAGTGATTTAGGTTGGAAGGGCTGACATAAAGAAAAAAATCTAGTTGTTTGGATAGACAAAAAAAAAACAAGACCCTCATGCTACAGGCTGTGCTCATTAAAGATCCCTGGACAGTTGGAAATCAAAAGAGAGTAGGTTAGTGCTGCTGTCCTGGCAAATTTCCCTCATTGCACACTGCATGGTGTTTGTCCATCCTCATTAGCCCATACAGGTGCAGAAAAGCAGGACGTAAAACTCCATTTCATTTCATTTTATTGAAGTTTCCATCACAATACAGATATCGAAGATGCAAGTTGAAAAGTTGACATAGAAACATTTCTTCAAAAGAAAATTGAAATGAATAGGCTAATGAAACTAACTTGGCAGTATTCAGCTGTACATGTTGCTGTTTGATTATAAACTTTATGTGATATAATTCAGGTATTGCCACACTATCCGAGAATATTACAGTTCTGTCAGGCTGTGGAGAGAAGAGTAGATAGATTGGGGAAGGAAGAGAAGGACAAGAGACCTGATATTTATGCTCTAGCTATGGGGTAAGTTTACTAATCAAAAACACAACTATACATGGAAATAACTTAGTGAACTATAGTTTTGAATCATATTTCTACAATTCTTCATGGATTCATTTGATCTTTTGTATGTGTGTCAATATTATTATGAAGATGTGCACTATTGAATTTAGTGATGATGCGATGATTTTTATCTTATAAAACTCTGATATCGCGTTTGTTTTGGAGTTCACATTTACCTCTTTCAAATTGCTGTTGGGTATATGTGCTTGCAAGACTTGCGACAAGCCTATGTTTTTTAATCTGGAAAGTTAGGTTATTAAATTATATTTATGAAAACTGTAGAACAGAATGTGAGGAAAAAAGAATTTTAAAATCTGAGTTTTGATTTATAAATGGTGAATATATATTATGTTTTATAGTTACGCAGGGCAGTTAAAGAATACGAAATCAACTTGGATTCCAGATCATGAATTTCGTATCAAAGACAAGGAAGCAGTGAGTAGTGTTTTCAATTTAAAATATATTATTTAATGAGTTAACAGTGCTAAAAATTATAAATTCCATCCAATATGTCTGCAAATACACCTTCTGAGGTTCTATAACACAGTGGTTAGCGCATTGTTCTTTACAAACATGACGTCATTTGCTTGGATACAAGGGAATGCAGGTTGTTATGTTTGAGAGTTTGGTTCCCAATCAGGGTGTGAAAGTCCGATGACAAGCTGGGACCAGCTGGGAGAAAGGATCCGCGCGGAACCTAATTTGTTATCCTTGTAAAATATAGATGTTTCTTTCTTTTTTTCTGATAAATAGGAAATCATTCTACTATCTATTATTTTGTTTATTTTCAGCCTAAAAAGATGGCTAGTAATGGAATATCAAAAACTGAAAGTAAAAATGGTGTGAAAAAAGAAAAAACTGAAACAGATGGTATGGTTATCTTGTCTTTTGTCAACAAACTTTGTTCAATGTCAGCCTATTACAGGTTGAAAATAGACAAGACATCAATTTGTCCAGATCTCAAATGCTATAGTTCTGGGGCCTGTTTCTCAAAAAGTCTTACGATTAAAAATTGTCGTAAGTGTGGAATTATTCATTGCAAAATATTGAACTAAATTTGACAAAATTTATCGCAAGATTTTTTTGAGAAACCGGGACCAGGCAAATGATGACCTGCCACGCCCCCAAGAGTGGCCCGAAAACATAACTACACACTCTATTTAGTCTCCTTGTGTTTCATTCATAAAATGCATTTGGCCCTTTACAAATTAAATAAGAAGGCCTGCTATAGTCTGTGGACTTCAATATAGAGGAAAAATAATTCTGTTTGTCAAGATCCATTATGATACAAACTGTGAAGATTCTTTAACAATAAGAAAGAAAATAAAGGGGCTTATGAAATTGTCCCATGAGCTGAGTGTTAGAGTGGTCAAGTCACTTTGATATAGGGCTGGGTATCGATTATCGAAGGCAGGTTACTGATCAATAATCAATTAATAATCAAAATATTTTAATTGAGAAATCTTCTAATCTTCATATGTTCATGTACGTTTTTGTACCTGAATGTTTGTTATTTATCAATATCAGGTATCGAAGACAAATGAAACTGAAGTAATGTATAGAATTTTGCAATTCTATTGATTATCATGATAAAATGGGTTGTGACTTCTCTGATAAGCGTGTAACAGATCATTTTAAAAGAAAATTTGACTATTTTAATCGATTATGAAATTTAATAATCGATAATCGAAATATGTAATTTGTAGCGTTGATAATTGATTATTTCAATTATTTGACCAAGCCCTAACTTTGGTGTTGGATTAATCGTTATTTTACATACCAGAATTTATTTAAATATTGTATAAATGTTTTAGGTGAAAAAGGAAAGGAAAACAAAGATACGAAAGAAAAATCATCAGATAAAAAACGTGAGAAACCTTCCGAGAAACGAGAGAGAAAGTCTAAAGAAGATAAGACTGTTTCTGGAGCCGAATCTAGGTATGAGACAGACTAAATTAAAATTTACACTTTTATTTTATCTTAGATTCTTAGAATTCTCTGAAAATAATAGTGATACCTCCTCTTAGAATGAACATCAAATTTTAGTTCTTAATTTCCAGACTAATACCATTTTGGATTTTGAATTATATGTTCATTCTAAGAAGTAGTGTTCCTGATTGACAAAAAACATCCCTAAGTCGTGGCTTCTCCCTGGGGTTTGACAGGAAGTATACCTAAAAAAAAAGAGATTTTCTAAAATTTCACGTTAAATTGAAATAAGATCCCATTAAAAGATTAGAAATAATTAAAATACTGATTAGTTAAGTAAACTTTTGTAAATAAGAAAAAGAAAACAGGTCTTATTTATGCAAATATTCAATTGATTGAGACGACCGTGTTATTTCAGTTTTAAAACTAGAGATTTTATTATTTCAGTTCTAAAACTAGAGATCGATCACCGAAAGATAAAGGTGACGGCCCAAAGGAGGTGAAGGTGAAGGATGAAAAGTTGACGAAAGAAGAAGTAAGGAAGAAGGAAGCTCGACGGGAAGAGAAAGCTAAGTTAAAGGAAGAGAAGAGACGTGAGAAGGAAGAGAGAAGAGAAGAAAGAAAGAGACGAAGTGTGAGTCGAGAGAAAGAGAAAGGTGAAGAAAGATCGTCCAGTGTTCAGTCTAATGGTAGTGGTAGTCATAGACGCAGTGCTTCACCCAGACATTCTGATGAACGAGGTTTGTTGACGTTATATTAGGAGTCAGATATTCCTGATTATCTAAGAAGATAAAAAAAACCTGCCCCTGTTTCTCAAAAAGTCTTGCAGTTTAAAAATCGCCGTAAGTGCGGAATTAATCATTGCAATATGAAGATTTTTTGAAAAACAGGCCCCGATCTGCATCATTACTGAAAATTTGTGCCAATCAAACATTATGATAGCACAGTGACAATAGATATCGAAAACTTAACTTAGTTAAAATTCAGATTTTAAGAAATGCAGCAATCTGATTGGACTATAATACTTAATTTTGAACTGATTTTAGTAGCTAACCAATCAGATTACTGGATCCCTAAAATTCGAGAATAAGGCTCCTGAGCTGTAAGGCTTTAGGGTATGCTATACCTCATGAAGAAAAATCTAGTTTTATATCACTAAATAAAAAATGTCAATTCTATTTTCCAGATTTGAAAAGAAGAAAAGTCGATCTTGATAAATCGAGTTCAAAGGTTAGTATTGATGTAGTCCCGGTTATGGTAGAAATACAACAACAGTAACCATGGAAACATATTAACCAACTGACTACTTGGTGGAAATATCCTGGTGCGAGTGTGTGTAGTCCCTACTATAGTCAGGCTGTAATGTTCGGTGTCTCGGGTGGGTTTTCTGTCTCACTCACCTTGATAAAGAGTTTGTATTTTGGTTGTGGGAAGATGTCTGAAATTTGTTTTTGTTGTCATCTTCATTGTTCAATCATCATTTTCATCAACCAAAGAATTGATATATTCCCTTCAAGTTATTTATCACTAAGCTTCAACATTTTGATGACGGAAGTTTTCGATGAAATTCTAAGAAGTTGTTGCCATTTATTGGAAGTTTGTCAATTTTTGGAAACCTTTATAAAAAGTCAGCACCAGATGTTAGTAAATGGTGGAGATGTCAACACATTTGAAATTAAGAAAGAAATGTTTGAAACTTGTTTTCACCACCTTGCAACTTCTAAGGATATTTGATGAGCTTTTGTGAAAGAATTTTACCAAAAAAGCCAGGGATGCAACCAGACTGCTGATATTTGGTCACTTTGATCCATGGAATAAAGATTTGTTAAAGCCAATCTGCCTGTCTCAAACTAGCATTAGCATCCATTGATTTCAGAAGATTTTTAAAAACACCTATCAGCTTCTGTTCAGGAAGATCACCATTCCAAATGGACAGAGGATCATTCTATTCCAGTGCCCTCCCAAAGTGGAGTTGGACACAATTAAAATTCTAGTCCTAGCAAATTATATGATTCTACTCTCCCTCAGTCACCATGAAACTAGCCATTCCAAATAGACATCTGATCATACCATAGCAGTTCTTGTCCTATCCAATGTTTAGATTCACCTTTACCTCAAGAAGAGAGAAGACTCATTTCCAGTTCTAGTCCTAATTTAGATTCCTGAGATTCTCCATCATTACACAGACCACTTTTTATCCTGAAGATCTCTTCCACCAAACGTCAGGAGAATCAGAAATAATGTCATCAACATCGACTAAATCACTGCCACTGCCACCAAATGTCAGGAGTATAAACTACCTTAAATCATAAATCATCATAAAATTGTCATCAACATCTACAAAATAACTGCCACTGCCACCAAATTGAAATTAAACTGCAGCCTAGAAGCCAATGGAGATCAAGAGAAAATCAATGCAGGGAAAACCATTACCAATTGCTGATAAAGGTTTTAAAATGACTGTTAACAGTCTACCATAATGGTGAAACTATCGACTTACATTAAGTTTGTTTTCTACTACCATGACATCTGTCTGTTTGAAAGCCAGTATCCATTGAAATATGCCAAAATTAACTCTAAGGAGATCAACCATCTGGAAATCACCTGGACACAACAAGATGACCAAACATACAACACCATTCTCCACTACATCAATACCAATTATATTACAGTCACTACCATGTTTCATATAAATATCCACTGTCATTCCTTATAATTCATCTACCGACTTCATTCCTGCCATGTTTGACAGCCTACAACTATCTTTGACTATTGCTGGAAGTTCAATCTGCTACCCTAGCACGGTTTTTTGACTAACATCAATGTAAGATTTACAACAACTATGATATTTCACCAGTTATTCAAATCTGTCAGCTCACAAGACTGTTTACCATCAGTTCCAGTAATTTTACTATAAATGTCTCTTATTCCACTATCTACTCCAGTAGGATAGAAAGTCACTGGTACAGAAGCAATGGTTCATCAGTTCATTTCATCCATTTTTCCAACAACCAAGAGATCAGTACTGGGAATACTATCATCTGATACAGACATGACTGATACCATGTACCATTTCTGATACTGCTAGAAAACCAGAAGGATTGGAACATGGTGTCAAATGACAACTGACAGCTCCATAACTATTTCAGAAGATAAAATTTCTAGACTGGTATAACCACCAACTCAAGGACAGATTAAAAAAATTCCTTAAATGCTAACATTTATTCATCATAGATGTAATTTAGAAGAATGTTGTTCATAATCAGACCAAATTAGGAAAATGGAAACCATTGAAGTAAAGGGCAATTTTCTCCAGAATCCTAGTAAAATTCTTCCTGCCAGAATTCCTTTCTGTAAACAAGACAGCAGACCAAAATTACAAGGATCATGAATGTTTTACTAAGAATATAGTCTTGTTTTAAAGGAAGACCAAGCAGAAGATCAATTTGATTGATGTTGAAACTAGAAACTAGCTCTCAAGAAAAGAAAATTTTTATGGTCTATACCATTGATGTTGATTTGCCAAGACAACATTTCTAAGAGAGAGACAACCAGACGCTGTTCATCCTCCGTCTTATCAACAACTGGTGCCTGTTATTCAAGTCTTTACGAGTTCCAGAGAACAACTGGCGAATATTCCACAGTATGCAGAAGTATTTTAATATTAATGGTTGATATTGAAGGATAAATCCAATACTGCTGGTATCTAATGGATTCCAGTGAGATCCAATTGTCTTGAAGATCCAATTGTCTTGGAGATTTCCTTGAAGAATTTAAGATGTATTTTAATTCCATCACCAATGGTAACAATCAATAGATGGTTCCTCACCAGATTCTCACAATTACAAGAATTTTTGAAAAATAACCAACCTAGCAATGGTTTCCATGGTTCTAATGTAAGAGTTCTGTCAGGAATTCATGAAGATTTGTAAAAACCTTCTTCAGACCAACTCAACCAAGCAGATCCAGAGCCAGATTTATTTTTCCATGGTATTAAGATTTTCTACCAAAGATAGTAGGCATTACTGAATGGTTTATTGAAGATTTGTAAAAACCTTCTTCAGACCAACTCAACCAACCAGATCCAGGGCCTGATTTATCTTTCCTGAGATAGCTAGCTTTACTGAATGGTTATTTGAAGATTTCTGTAATTTTCCGGTACATCCAGAACATAGCTTATTGGTTCAACCAAACTTATAATGATAAGAAGACAACATTTTACAGTACCTCTTTAGTCTACAAGATATTGAAGAGAAGAAATGGGAAGACAACTTTATCTAAATTCAAGACACAGAAGAAAAACCAAAGAAATACAGAAGAAGATTAAAGCCAAAGATTTTCAATTCCGAGTCCCATTCTATGAAGAAATCCATTTAAAGAAGATTCCAAAAATCCAAGAAAAACAGCTTTATACTTAACTGAATCTCAACATTTAAATTCCAAGCTCCAGTGTTCGAGGCTAGAAAGTCACATCATACTTACTCCTCTAAAACACCTCATGTCATTGTGGGACTATGTTTGTCAAGTTGAGTCCTGTTTAGGAGAGTTTATTGTATTTATTTTGTTATATTTATCGAATCACAAGTATCCTCATTGTATAAGTTAGTCCATTGTCAGTATTTGACCAAATTTTTCATGAATTGTGTGTCAATTTTCTATTTGATTTGAAGTTTTTATTTTTGTGAACGATATTTTGTGATGTCTGTATGGAACTATAGTTATACATTTCTTTTAATGGATGGGATCCATAATATTGTGTTTTATTCCAAACTTTTGGAAGAATATTTTAAAAGACTCATTTCTAAAATTTTGGATTCAGGACATTTTTGAAAGATTTTCAATCATTCGATTTTTTGGATCCAATTTGTGATTTTATAAAGTGCTACGTGTGTATTTTGATACAAACTTTTTGTTATATTTAACTTGTGTTGTATAAATGAATCTCAAAAGAAGGACTGATAGAAAGTTTAAATCGTGTTTGTTATTTACATGTCATGTGATGTGATTAAACAAAGTGCCGTTATGAACAAATCATGTGACAATTCTAGACTGGTCCACAGGACAGTATTTTGTGTGAAAATTGCGTTGAATTTTTGTATGATTGTGGTAAATTATGGAAGAATAAAATTTGTTTGTTTTGTTATGGAGATTTTGTTGTTAGTTTTTGTCAGATTCAGGAATAGTGTTATCAGCTTAGCGCAAATTTTATTTGGACTAAGTTTGTTTGTAGTAGATCTTGATTCAGAAAGAAGAATTAAGAGTTTATTAACTTTTCCATTCCTGAGCAGGGTTGTTGATTTGCTCGTATATTCCGGACATGACCGATTCGTTTGCCATAATATCTGCTTAAAATAGTAGATAGGTTACGTGATGGCAGTTTTATTATCAGATAAAAAGTACTAAGTGATTTGTAGGCTAATTGACAATCTGGGTGCTCAATAATTACTCATAATACCTCTCTACTTTGTGTACCACACAAAATTATTAAAACTATTTATTTTTGAAGCACAGATATGTAATCAGTTAATCAACTTTATCCCCTTAGAATATGACAAAGTATTAAGAAAAACATGAAAGTCTATTTTCTTAAAGAGAGTGTAAAGTGATTTTCTAAATTTATATGTGTATCGGGGACACTGATAGCATCAATTTGCGTCATTCCAATATCTGTGGTTCTTGCAATTCCACTAAAACTAACGCGTTTTATGACGTCACTAATAGTGATCTACCTTCCGGTACTATTGATATCTATGCAGATCACTGTTAGTGACGTCATAAAACGAGTTTTTGAAATTTGATACATCAACACTTCAGTAGGCAGCAGTCAACATTTTGAAAATTGAAACAATATAATGTATTTTCTATATACATTAAAATCTTTGAGAAATATCCTGGCTGTATACCACCAAGACTACTGATTGACTTACTGAACCAATCCGTTTTTAAGGGGGTGGGGGGATTTATTTTTATAATTACTATCATGTGATGCTTTAAAACATGTTGATGGTCATGTTTCAGAATGTTAAACTGGCTTAAGGCTTGTCTATAATTAAATGAAGTACATAAAAAATGAATGTTACTAAATAAATTTATGGGTTTTCAATTTCAAATTGTGTATTAAATATCGGATCGAATTCTGTCCCATTTGTTGTTTATATCTAATTCTTTAAATATAGACAATTCTTAAACTAGATTTTCATTTACCAATTATTATTTGTAAAAATATTTTAATTTTGTGGATTTAATATTAAAGCCATCCTTAAAGTCAAAGAGATATGACCTATTAAGATTTTATAGAATAGAATTAGATTATGAAAAAACAATTATTGAAAATTTTAAACAACACACAATAAAGACTATAATCACATTGTGATGTTCAAATATAGTAGACTGGGGGTGGGTGAGGGGTGTCTTATTCTTAAAAACCTAACTTATATAAATTTTGATTTACTTAGAATATCAGAGATCAATTTTAAGTGAAGTTTTCAAGAATAAGGCCCCTAGTGGTAATTATGCTATAAATTCGACCAGTGTAGGCACAAATATCATTCACAAGTTATTCAAACAGTTTCTATGGTTTAAGGTAGAAATAGGTGTATAGGTAGGACATTATTTAAGTATGGTTTTCTATCATTTTACGCCCTCATCTCTCTATGAGGACATATATTGTCGGCATCCCTGTCCGTCCGTCGGTCCGTCAATCAACATTTGCTCGTAAACGCTCTAAAAACTAGAGTTTTTGACGGAATCAAATGAGATTTGGTATGTGTATACATATTCATAAAATGAAGATCAAGTTCGAATTTGAGCTATTTTCAATCGTTAGAAGCAGAGTTATTGCCCTTGCCCCAAATTTTGAATATGCTATTACTCTCTTAGTTTTCAACCGATTTTGTTGAAACTTAAAATAGATGTTATTGGACTTAAATCAAAAGGTTTGAGAAAGTTTAGTTTTATCCTGATTAAATTTTTCGTTAGGCGTATATGGCTGTGGTCCACTATCTTTTTCATATCAAATTAATTAATTGGCGATTTTGATGAATTAAGTTGTTGCAGATATTCGATGGAATACTAAAATACACAAGTAGCTGTTGCATTGAAATCATTAGAACACCCCTACTTTTGATATAAGTACTAGCCCTCCAGTTATTGGAAATATATCTGCTGCCGCCCCAAAAGAGAAATGTCCTCAAATTTGACAGGCTGTATCTCAGCTGTTGGTAATTGGTTTAATTTTAACAGATATACTTCAAGATGTCCCTGTCCATCCCTGAACAAAATAAAATTTTATAAATACTGCCCTGAACAAAAGAGCATGTCAAAAAATATCAAAACTACTTCCTTTAGTCAACTTGTTTCTAATTTGTCCTTTTTCGACCACCGAACCTTTTTTTCCATCCCTAGATGCTATTTTGGATTTCATACAAAGGTATAACAACAACTTAGATACTTTCTATTCAACTTGGGAATGCTTTTTTAGGGGATATTGAATAAATTAAAATAAGGAAACCCATCTTGGTGAATAAAATTTCAAGCATGTACTAATTGGGTACTATTACTGTGTATTTAATAAAATCATGTTTTAAAGCGATACTACGTCTTAGAATGAACAAAAAAATTGAATTTACAAACTTGGTCAATAGGAGGGGACCTATTTAAGGCATTTATCAATAATAATCTGTAATTGTATGGAAAATTACATAGTTTTATTCGATTCTGTTTGTATATTTTGGACACTGTTGATGAATATATACTCTTATTGACCAAGTTTGAGAACTTAATTTTTTTGTTCATTCTAAGACGTAGTATCGCTTTAAGATTGTTGTGTTCTATTCCTCTGATTGATCAATCAATTAATTTGTTTAATTTTAGTTTATTTTTTATTAACCAATTAAAAATAGTAATTTTGTAATATTTTGTGAACTGGTCAAAGGTTGTTAGAGCTATTTTGTGAGATAAAATCTTTTAGATATAGCAGTGGTATTGTCAAAACTTACAGCTTAAACAATTACCATTAGTTAATTAAATGGCAAACTAAAGCATGTTTATAAAGACTTTTTCACTAGTTTTTACTCTGTTGACAAATTCTGACCCAAATTTGTTTTAAAATTGAATATGATCCTTAAGATATTTGTGTAAGGATATATTGATAAAACATATTTATTTGTTCTGGGAACTTATTCTCAAAAACTTAACTTAGATTAGATTAGGATTTTAAGAAATACAGTAATCTGATTGGATAATAATGCTTAATTTAAAATCAATTTTAGTAACTGACCAATCAGATTACCTGATCACTAAATTCATCTTAATTTAAGTTTTCGAGAATAAGGCCCCTTGTTAATTTTGTGACAGTTTTAAGCTATATTATTGGTGAATTGATTGTAATTTTGAAAATCTAGAATGCTGTATTTCAGGACCCTGCCTTGGAAACTAAAACCAAACATAAAAGGGTAAGATTTAAACCAAATCAATCATTGAAACTTTACTGACTGCAACTTAAAATATATATAATTTTCCACCTATTGCCTATTTCTTATATTATGTTTCCTTAAAAGATTGTCATACTCTAATACAATGAAAGTAAGAATCAACCTAAACATTTTTGGGAAACTCTTAGAGAGCTCTGTTTGTGATGATAAGTCTATTCCAATAAATTTCAGAGTCCCTCAGCTGAGAGAGAAAGGGAGAAGAGAGACAGAAAAAGGGTAGGTTATTAATACAAACTTTCAATCTTTAATAACAATATCAGACTTGATGTCAGTAGTATAAATGTTGAATGAAAATGGAGTTTTACTCGCTGCTTTTCTGCCACTGTATGGGCTAATGACAAATACCATGCAGTTTGCAATAAGGAAAGGTTTGCCAGGATTGCCTTGGTGTACTCTTATTTGATTGACAACTGTCAAAAGTATATTTATGCTGGAGATCTGTAAGCTCTTACACATAAATCTTTACTTTGTGACCTAGGCCAGTGCCTTTATGAGACTGTGTTCTCATCACCATTTATCACTACTAATGTCTGAATAGATGCTTGAGAAAATGCAAAGTATATTCAATAAATTGATAGTAAAAAAGTAATGAAAGAAACCCTTGATGAACTGGATGTTTGATGAAATGATTCTGATTTCTCAACTATGTTTTTCAAAATTGTGTACTTCAAAATCAGTTATACTCTTACTAAAACATTGATATACACCAAAGAACATTTCTCATTGTCTGTATGAGCATGTGAAACATTGAGTTAATAAATATCAAAAAGAGTATATCTATATAAAAATCCGTACAAGCAAAACAATATCGCATTCAAAAACCTGGCAAAATCGATAGCAATATAAGTAGTATAGTAGTGGACTACCCCATAGAGAAGTACCATCAGGTGTTTCGAAAAGAGTAAGTCTGCTTTGCGCGCGACATCCTCCACTACTATAAAGGTCAACATCATGGGATACAATCAGATCAATTTATGCCTGACTAAACAAATCTATATATCTTGTGATAGTTTTAAAAAATCAGTAATTTATTGAGGAATATTTTTATTGTAGGAATTTTCATCAGAAAGAGATGAAGCAGTGAAGAAAAGACGTAGTGAAGATGGTTATCCTAGTAAGTTACATTATTTACCAATATTTTATAATATATTCTCTAGAAATTAAATGATATCCATCAATTTAAAATTCTAAAAGATATATTGCATGACTAAAGACTTGATATCTTTTGCTGATTGTGGACGTTGTCATTTTGCCATGTGTTCTAATTTGAACAAACTGCCAGTAATGAAGGTCGGAGGAATGGAAAAAGGGTTTAGTTCAAAATTTCCCCATATAGGTGCAGAAAAGTAGGACGTAAAATTTCATTTTTTCATTTACAAACGGAATATGATGGTATAACTCACTTCTTTAAGAACAAAACAGACGTCTTAACACAATTTACATGTGACTTCATCAGATGAAAATTGTGTTTCTTGCTATATCTGCCCTCCGTTTCTAAATGTCGTTGAAATGTTATGATTATGTTGATGTATTCATAGAAATGTATAAGACTGGAAGTCTTAGTCTACTCATCGTCTATTGAACTTCTGTTTCAATTTATGGTTGACCTAGTTTCTCCTCTAGAACTAGTTGACTCTTAGTGATACTGTGGCAGAGAGACTGGATGTTCTGTTCGATTTAAATCGCGTTTATCATGGCTTTTAAATTAATATAACTTTTTGCAGAAACCGGAAGTTATGGGCATGCCTTCATTTCAACGCATGCGTGCCAAGCATAAATCTTGTGTTATTTTTCCCTATCTACATTTCTATGATTTATTATTTATTATTTGTAGGAGCCAAGTTAAACGGTGAACCAGATCCAGTGAGAAAGAGAAGTGAAAGTACCGATAAAGTTCGGTCTAATGAAAGATATGATGATATTAATACTGTTAGAACGGTCAATAGAAAGGTATGCTTACTCTTACTGGGGCACCAAATTCTTTATTTTATTTCAGCTTCACTATAATCTCTTTTGTATTAACATTTATTACGAGGCAGGACATCTTCATTGTTCCTGAAGAACTATCAATATAGTGACAGACATAAATTGTGTCTGTTGAGGGATGTTAAATGTGCCCACCTTGTACCATACAGGGCCTTGGAAGACTAGATGCTTTTTCAATGTCAGTCCTTTTGACCTGCATCACTGACCGGGGGAAATCAGGTTGAAGAACCTGTAGGTGTCATCTGAACGTCCCAACTCATTGAGGGAGCCGCGGTGGCTCAATGAGATAGACACTTGCTTGCTGAAGGTCCAAGATTCAATCCTGGCATGGTTCGAGATGATACCTTCGTATTTATCAACCTTGTTCCCCCTGTCAATGATGCAGGTCGGAGGGGCTGACATGGAAAAAGCGTCTAGTCGTTCGGATGGGACAATAAACCAAGGCCCTGTGTGCTATTGGCTGTGCACGATAAAGATCCCTCGACAGTTGGAAATCGAAAATACGAGCAGGTTAATGTCCTGGCAAAATTTCCCTCATTGCACATTGCATGGCGTCAATTAGCCCATATAGGTGCAGAAAATTCATTTTATTTTCATTTCCCCACTCATCAAGCCACTGCAGCTTTATCTGGCACCAACAAGTGAATTGATTGTTTTTGAATGTTTTATGTCTGTTTATATTCAATATAACAATCTTTGTAATTATAGTCAAACAGAGATATTTTGGCTCATCCGGGTACCGTCAAAACATATACACAACCAGTCCATTATATTTTCAAGGGTAAAAAAATATCTTATTTAGAGGGTTGTTTGTTTGGCAAGTTACAGCAACATCCTTGAAAATATAATGGACTGGTTTTGTATATGTTTTGACGGTACCCGGATGAGCCAAAATATCTCTGTTTGACTATACCGTAATGTATGTTTATATTGTATTATATTACAGAGTGCTTCGTTTGATACTGAAGAATCACCAAATAGATCAAAGAAAAAAGACAAACTGTATCCTTTTCTTTCAAATTTATTACAAAATCTTCATCCTGTCTCACAGTAGTAAAATATTAAACACCTGGATTTATCTTCTAAACTATAAGGAAGGTTACGTTATTTTATGTTATTTTATGTGTATCAGGAACACTGATATCATCGGGTTGCACCATTCCAAAATCAATAAGATTTGTGGTCCTGCAATACTCCTAAAAAAATAAGCGTTTTATGAAGTCACTATTGTAAAGACCTTTAGATATTATTATCAGATTTTGTGATGGAGAAACTTTGATTTTTAGTGTATACAATTGCTGATAATACAGACATCTAATTGAGAATTAGAATGGTAAATTGAAGCTATCAGTGTCTCTTATACACCTAAAAACTGAAATCTTATGATTCAGGAAATCTGGATTATGGGAGATGACTGATGCCTCAGCTCAATATGATTGAACTTAAAGGTTCAATATTTGTTATTTGAATGAAGTTAAAACTAGAAATTCATTATAATTTGATTCAAGAATGTCAGGAAATTATTAGGTTTGATTTTGACCTTAACTCTGATGTTAGATCTAAGAAAGGAAAGAAATAAAAGAAAGAAAGTGATACTGGAGTGAAGTTTGATGAAAATGAATGCAAAACAACAAAGATGAAGAAAGAAAGAAAGATGTATATTATATGACAGTTTAAAAAGATGGAAAAAGAAAATGTATATATTGTGAAAAAAAATAGTAAAATTTCATCTCCTGTGTCTATATATGAAACTGTCAGAATCAAATTCATTACAAAGTTTTTATAATCCTGTTAAATCATATTATTTCATTGATACTATCTTAACTTACATACACAACACATTTTAGTTTCTTTACTTCTTTATTAATCTTATTGAACAGTAGAACCTTTAACTTTAGATCTGTAAAACTCTGTAAATTATATTGAAATTAAATTACATTTCGTTTCGGTTATTTTTTGATTGTCAACTACATGTTATCTAACCACTTTTATAAGGCAACATCTTCTGGTGACAAATAAGCTATTTATAGCACGTGCCATCCCTACGCTAATCAGAACAACGTTTATATTGGTATAGTTTGTATTATGTCATAATTTGGACTGCTGTGTCACTTTACTTTCTGTTTCGTCTTCCCACAATGCATATCAATGCATAGACCCGCGATCTTGAAGCTAGTTTTTGATTGGCTACAATTTTCATCACCAGAAGATGCTCGCCTTATATAAGTGGTTAGATAACATGGAGTCGACACTAAAAAAAATAACCTATTGAGCTCTATACTGAACAATACTTCCTATAACTTTGTGCTGAACAATAGATTGTACAATTTCAAAGCCCAGTATGTTTAAAAAAAAACAATTTCATTTCAATTTAGCACAGCAAGTATATGCTTAGCAGAGATATAGGATTCATATGTGTCCTCTTGGAAACAATGTTATTTTCTAAATAAAATTTCATTTCATGAGTGTAAAAAAGGCAGTAGATTTGTCCAGGAAGATTCAGAACATTTTGCCATCTCATTTTATTTTTGCCACGTCATTGTATTGTTCTTGTTCAGTTAAAAATTTCAAATCAAATACGACAGCATTCTGTTACAAAGTAGAATTTCGAACCAAATACGACTGCATTTGCAGCATTCTGATACAAAGTATATCATTATATTTATCAGTTTAAAAAGTAATGAAAATTGTAAAAGAATAAAACAGACATATTGAAATGCTGTACAATTTTTCTGTTTATTATTGTGATGAAAACTGGAGAATTATTTTTTAAAAGAACATTTTATGTAAAACATAACTTTCATTTCATTAACCGATCATGTTCATAAATATACTTAAAGATATGGAAAAAATGTGTTTTTTATTTTATTTTCTTTGGGTGGGTTGAGAGAAAATACACCTTGATTTGAGGGAAGACAGGTAACTATCCCCCACCGCCCCCCCCCCCCCCTACCACCCCTTTACATTGAAGTCTGGCTAGTGTTTTGGAGGTGTATTCCATATTTTGTGAGAGTAGGCTAATACTGCTGTCCTGGCAAAAATGTCCTTCATTGCACACTGCATGGCGTTTGCCCATCATCATTTAGCCCAAACGAGGTTAGTAGTTCAGGTTAAAAATATGGAAGGGGGTTACAGGCAAATCATTGAATAGAAAATTAAGAAACAAGAAAGGCTGTGTGAGGTATAGAATTTTGTAAACACCAAGGCAATACATTGGTAACAGTTAATGAACTTTTTATTTGAGGAAGTATATCAATAAATAAGTAAATATTTCATAATGCAAAGTGGTATCAGGTATCTAGAAGAGTTAGCATACCCTGCTTGGCTACACCTTTTACTCTAAATGAGATATCTTTATGTTCATAAAAATTTGACAGCTCGGCTTTGGCTACCTGTATCACATTCAGATTGGAAACCTGAAATGATGTTCGTCTTCAATTACACCACAGGATACAAACCATGAGATTTACATGGACTAGATGAATCTGTGTGAGTTGTCATGTAGACAGATTGACGATAAATAACTTGTTATAATGTGAATGATTACTACAATGTAATAATAGATGATGATTATTATTCGTTTCGCTTCAATTAACCTTCATTCATTCACATTGTTTATAAGGTGGACTAGTTTTACAAACTTACAAATAGTAAAGCAGGCACACTGAGTGTTGGACAGGACCAGTTCACTCCTATTTCGGCACAGTGAATTTAGCACAGATTTATTAGGCATCCTACTAACAAATCACACAGAGATTGGCAAACATTGTACCAAATATTACCCAATGTTGATTGGTACCTTCATCTGTAGGTTCAATTAAAAAAATCGGAACATATGTCCAGAGGCGTTTTCTGTTTTTCCTACAGTCCGTACACAAATAAATCTTCAGAAAATGTCAGAAAAATGTGTTTCAGGATGTCAAGTGCGGAACAATTCATGAAGTTTTCCAGCTAGGTGTTGGAACTGCCCCTTCCGAGGGCCAGCTCGTCCTTGGGAAAAAACTGTCGGGAAAAGTTTATGCAAGAACTGCTAGTGAAAAGGACCCTGGAGGGTCGGGTCAATTGACTATAACCCCCCTGGTCCGACCATTTTCCATTTAAGCTGTGGACTTAATTCTGACCAATGTAAAATACAGAATCTGTTTTTTACTTAAACTGAATGTTAGGTAAGAAATATATGAACTATGTTGGGCCTTAAAGTACCTGCTCTTGGCTATTGTGATGTAAAATGTTAATTCTGTAGAGTGCAAATTACTTTCCATGTTCTACCCAGGTTCTGTCATGAAAGCCGATGGTTTGTAAGTTTGTAAAGATCTCCCACCGTAATAAAGCACTGACTTCTCCTGACGTCACAATAACTGGTCCCTGTCCGTCTGTAAACAAACATGGCGTTCTAACTTGTCGACGTGTTCAAAACTTTATCTTTTTTCCTTCTAGGCATGAGAGATTTGAATTGATAATGACTTAAAAATCGTTCACAGAGATTCGATAAATCTATCTTTAGTGCTGTTTAAAAAAATAACCGATTTGGTGTGTCGTTGTGAAGAAAATTAGGAATCTAATCGGCCAATGCATTGATTTTTGGACTGACTAGTTGAGCGAGTAAGGAAGTTAAATAGTAAATAAAGGATAGATACAATCAATGTATTAGAGTGTTATACTTAGTGTAACTTTGTTTGACTTACTGACTGATTGTTTGACTGTTGATTTTAGACAAGGGGATTTTGTGACAGCCATACTTAACTACACTACAGTATTTTGTGTTAACTTTTTGGTCTAAAAAGTTGTCAAGAAAGATAGAAACTTTTGACTGAACTTCGAAAAACATAGAAAATACTTTAAATAGACTATGTCCATAAGTGCCATATAAAAATAGGAAAAGGTAAAGGAAAAGACTTTTTTTGTGTTCAGTAATAATTTGACAGTTCATAACTCCAAGAAGAATTTTGAAATTGATAATTCAGGGAGATTCAGTAACAGAAATTACAGTATATTTATGAAGTTTAGGCATTGTAAAATTTTACCATGAGAAGAAACACAATAACTTTGATAAAATATTTGATAGGCTGTGGAATATTTTTGGCCGCCGGACCCACGATTATTCGATATTTATTTGGAAATCCACGACATCATACAGATTTTCCCAAGGAGCGAAGGATCAATGTGGAGGATGGACAGGCTAGAAATGGTGTTCATAATATGCTTCAAGAAACGGTAGGTTGTAATTTGTTATGAATTAAAGGGATATGTTCACTCTAACCATAAACTTTTAGCCACAGAACCTGGAATTCTAATCCATAATATTGTTCACAACTTTTCCTTGAAATATAAGCCTTCAAATCCCTGTGTAGCCATAATTATCAACGTTTGAAAGTCAAAAATACGACTCGTCATTTAGTAAGACTATGACTTATATAGAAAACACAAATATAGAAAATGAAAGATAACTACAGGTATAATTGAAGAGATTTTGCGATTTTTGTGCAGACTATGACTTATATGTAGGAAACACATATACAGAAAATGAAAGATAACTACAGGTATAATTGAAGGGATTTTGCGATTTTTGTGCAGTTCTAGTACTTCTTAAGACTATTTACATATATAAAGCTCAAATCGATCCTCGAATATGCTGAACATTCCTCTTTAGCAAAGTTCCTTTAATCAAGTGAGCCACTAAAATGGTTTGAGGGTCTATTTATTCTTCATGATTTTGTCATTTATATTTAAAAGTTAAAGAAACAGTTCTAAAAAAAATTCTGTACAAATTTCTTGGAAGAGATCTGTATACAGTTATGCCTTAAATGGGTGTTGATCTCCTTGCATCTGAATATAATTGTATCAAAGTTGAGTCAAATTGGCTCTTGGTTAAAGTCAACATGGCCCTAGGAAATTGAAATGTCTAAAGGAAAAGATAATGCACTAATAGTACTACATTGAATTTATTAAGATTACAGTCGAGACAAATGTCTTGCGTTTAAACACACTATCTATTGTCTTTCACTTCTAGAGGAAGTTGTTGGCAATTTTTAGGTTTCTTTTTACTAGAGTACAAGTCTTTTATGGAATACAATCACTTTATTTCTTACAACACGATATTCGACAAGATTCCATTTATCATTACATCCCATTGTTACATATTTGTATATATTTATGCTTTACCACACTGTTTCTCATTTGTTATATTTTGTTCACTTGATAACGACTAGTGGAATCTTGTCGAAACGTCATGTTTTAGAAATAAAGTGATTGTATTCCATAGAAGACTTGTACTCAATCACTAATTATGCCTATAAAACAGTATTTCTTTTTACTCTAAGCTCTATTTGTATGAGATTTTTGAAGAAAAAGGCTTGGTGGTAACTACTTAAAACTTTAAAAAAAAGAAACTAATTAATTCAGCAAGTTTAGATTGGACAATAAAAAGTTTATGTTTTAAGAAATGAGTCAAGTTAACACACCCTGTAACCAGGTTTATTTTGTAGGAAGATTCAAGTGAAGATTAATTTTATACCTGGTCCAATATTGACTGGGTGTTAGTTTAATTCATTGATATACTGTTAGATACATAGTTTGAATAGACTACTATACACTACTATACTTTTATAACAATACCACCTCTCAAAATTATAAAGATCCCTCGAAAGTTGGAAATCGAAAATAAGAGCAGGCTAATGCCGCTGTCCTGGCAAAATTACCCTCATTGCACACTGCATGGCGTTTGCACGTTCTCAATTAACCCATATAGGTGCATAAAAGTAGGACGTAAAACTCCATTCATTTCATTTCATTTACATTTCAAAATTAGCAAAAAAAATCCCAAACTTGATCAATAACAGTATTTAACAAACATGAACAGAAGTATGGTACCACAATTAGAATTGTTTTGGCCATCCTGACTTTTGATTGTGAAATGTGATGGTTCAGTAATTTCATATCTTTTTATACGCCCACATGAAATGTGGAGCGTAAATTGTCGTCACCCATCTCCGTCGGTCCGTCCTTCTGTCCACAATTGCTCGTAAACACTCTACAGGTCACAATTCTTGACGGATTTTGACGAAACTTAATGGTAATGTTTATTACCGCCCAAGGATGAACCCTATTGAAAATCAGCATAATCGGAAAATATTTACTATGAATTATTGCCCTTGTTTTTAAAAACGCGTTCGATTTTTGGCTCGTAAACACTCTACAGGACACAATTCTTGACGGATTTTGACGAAACTTAATGTTAATGTTTATTACCGCCCAAGGATGAACCCTATTGAAAATCAGCAAAATCGGAAAATATTTACTATGAATTATTGCCCTTGTTCTTAAAAACGCGTTCGATTTTTGGCTCGTAAACACTCTACAGGTCACAATTCTTGACAGATTTTGATGAAACTTAATGTTTATGTTAATTACCTCCCAAGGATGAACCCTATTGAAAATCAGCAAACTCGGAAAATATTTACTGTGAATTATTGCCCTTGTTCTTAAAAACTCATTGGATTTTTGGCTTGAAAACACTCTACAGGTCACAATTCTTGACAGATTTTGACGAAACTCAATGGTAATGTTTATTACTGCCCAAGGATGAACCCTATTGAAAATCAGCAAAATCGGAAAATATTTACTATGAATTATTGCCCTTGTTCTTAAAAATGTGTTTGATTTTTGGCTTGTAAACACTTTACAGGTCACAATTCTTGACGGATTTTGACAAAACTCAATGGTAATGTTTATTACCACCCAAGGATGAACCCTATTGAAAATCAGCAAAATCGGAAAATAAGAACTATGAATTATTGCCCTTGTTCTTAAAAATGCGTTTGATTTTTGGCTCGTAAACACTATACAGGTCACAATTCATTATAGATTTTGACGAAACTTACTGATAATGTTTATTACTGCCCAAGGATGAACCCTATTGAAAATCAGCAAAATCGGAAAATATTTACTATGAATTATTGCCCTTGTTCTTGAAAACGCGTTCGATTTTTGGCCACAATTCGTTACAGATTTTGATGAAACTTGCTGGTCATGTTTAACACCACCATGAACTGTATTGAAAATCAGCAAAATGGAAAAATTTCACCATGAATTATTGTTGTTGTTCTTGAAAACTTGTTTGATTTTTGGCTCATAAACACTATACAGGTCACAATTCATAACGGATTTTGATGAAACATACTGATGATGTTTATTACCACCCAAGGATGAACCCTATTGAAAATCAGCAAAATAAAAAAATATTTACTATGAATTATTGCTCTTGTTCTTGAAAACTTGTTGAATTTTTAGCTCATAAACACTACAGGACAATACTGGACAGATTGTGAAGAAACTTGATGTGAATGTTCTGAATCACTTTTGTTGTAACTGTCAAATATATTTGTTTAAAGTCAAAGCCAGTGGCCCAGTGGGCGTATATTACCTTGCCTGGCAAGCTATGTTTCTTATAAAAGTAATATTTTTATATATTTTAAAGGTAAAACTGGTTATTTGTAAAGTATTATGAAGTTTCTAGGTTGTAATTTATTATCTTCAGTAATTTTCTTGTCATTTCCTTTTCTTTCTCTCCCTTTTATCTGTCAAATTATTTATAGTCTCCCATTACAAGTCAAGTTTCTTCATTGTGTCAGATTCAGCTAGAAGGGGCGTGGCACCATCCAGGTTATGCTTACTCTTCTAGACACCTGATACCACTTTTCATTATGATATACTTACTTCATATATTAATATAAATGTAGAGTTCATTGTATGGTAGGTGGGATATGCTTACTCTTCTGGTCACGTGATACCACTTTTCATTATGATATACTTACTCATGTATGATTGATATAATTCCTCATGTGAAAAGTTCACAAGCTGTTACCTTTGTTTCGTCAAAATATCCTTTTGGATTTCGTGTTTTGTGGTTCGGATCGTTAGAACTTGGTTTCTTCTCTCTGCAAGTTTAGAGCTAAACGTAAACAAAATGTTATTTTCAGCATTCTGATGCACTGATGCGTAAAATACAGGATAGGACTAGATATTTCTTTTTATGTCTTTTTTTTAACGAGTCTCCTTTTACCATCCTTGATCTAAGATAGTTTTAATACAACTCATGTTCAAGGTCACGTTGTTAAAGGCTTATACAATATTAATTGCATTCAAATACCCAGTTTTGCTATTCTTAAAATTCTATTAGATCAGAAAAAAGTTCATGTCAGTTGTTGTTACATGTTTTGGGTCCTCATCAGGATAGCTTTGTTGGTCACATCGTTCTCAGAGAATCCAACTTCTGAATTCTGAAACTTATACAGGTAATTTGTTATATAGTTATGACACCAGGTAAGTCAATGTGAGTCGGTCCTATCTATAAGGTACACATTTCTTTAGATTTTGGTCAATAACTTTCAATAATTTAAGACAGAAGTTTTCTAACCTCAAAGTAGTCAAGCATTCCCTTCAAGAAATATCTGAACATTAATAATCAAAAGGTTTCAAATATGAAATTAAAAAACTGGTGTCTGGTGTAAAGGGATTCACCAGGCATAGACTTATTAGTAACTATGTGTTAATGATATTTATCAATATTGTGATTTGATTTTACAAAATATACACGCAGGACTACATTATTATAGACTTCCCCTATAGAATCAACAAACCGGTAATAAGAATCTTCGACTAATTCTACATGATTTGATATGCATTCTATTTAAAGGAATACAACCTCTTAGAATGATCAAAAAATCTAAATTTTCAAATTTGGTCAATAGGAGTTTATATTCATCAAGGGACTTGCCTGGTGAAATAACTATACAACAGATTACCTAAATAATCTGATAAATCCAGAAAACTATGTTTATATACAGTAATTGAAAAACGCTTAATCAAATTTAAGGCATTTACAAATTATAACCTGTTATTATATGGAAATTTACATAGTTTCATTTGTAATATCAAGTTTAAATATAAAGTTTAAATAATCTGATTACTATTTTATTAAAAAACTATAGATTTATCCATATAATTTACAACTAACACCAAAATAAACAGCTATTTCAACATGATATATTTTATTAGTTTTAAAACAAACAGTCCTGTATTGACATTATTAGCTATGTGAACACAAATAAAATAGATATTGGGAGGACTGTAGGTATTGATCTGTTGGTTAAATTGATTCTAAAATTGTTTCACCTGTTTCATTCTAATTAGACTTTCAAGGAAAAATTCTGAAAATTAAAAGTGTATTATCACTACTAAGCTTATCCAAGTATTGCTCCAAATTTTGTCATGCTCTGGACGAGATTTTTGATTAATGGAATATGGTTTTGTTTCTACAGATTTGCATCAATTTGAAAAACTTGTTACTTGGAATAATTAAAATACTTCTAAGCTAAATTTTTGTTAACTTAAAATCCTAGTATAAAAATAATTGTAAAGTAGTGGACTTCTCAAATAATAAGTATCACCAGGTGTTTTAAAAAGAGTAAGCCTTGTCTGCTCTGCACTGGAAACAAGCTATACTACTACTATTTAGGTTTGTTTTGGGCACAAAATTTGTTGTAGTGATTATTAAGCAATAAACTGTTACCCTATAGCATGTATAGTCGTATATCAGGACACAGGTTGTCTGTAAAATTAAATGAATGCACGCTAGCGCATTTATGATAAATTTTGCAGTCAACCTGTTTCCTGATATACGACTATACACGCTATAGGGTAACAGTTTATTGCTTATATTTACGTTGTGAAAACATGGGATTTTTATTGAATTCAACTCAAAGTCATCAGATTTTCCAAGAACTTTTTATTTATCAAAGATTACGCCGTCATTTTGTTAGGCGTACCTAAGTAAAATGACGTCAAGTTAGGTCACATGGCTAGCATTTATTGCTTGATAACCGCCATACGATTTAACATTAGGTCAATGAGAAAACATCAAAGCAAATGTAAATATTTAACAGTAATATTAGTGAAGAAAAGGGGGATGTAAAACCATTTCATTATATTTTACTAGTTATTTTTTTTAAGTAACATGTTTGTCTCTGTTTAAAACAGCTGTATGAATAGTAACTATACATCTAATAAATAAAATTCAATATAGCAATCAATATATACATGGTATATCAGTTTTTACCTGCTGTATTAATGTTGATAACTCCAGGCTTTGATTGAAATATAAATCTTGCCAGCGTCAAATAAAAAAACGCCGCAACACAGGTGGTGAAATATCAGCGAAAGAAAATAACCGAAATTTTACCCAAAAAACATTGAAATTTTTTATGAAATATGGTAAAATGATAAATCAATTTATAAGATTGTAAATTATATTAAAACTTTTATGATTTCTATCATGTCTTAAATGTTTACATATAAATGAATAAAACTTTGTTTGAATATCAAATGTTATTTTTAACAATCAGAGGCCTTATTCTGGAAAACTTAACTTAGATAAAATCAAGATTTTAAGAAATACAGCAATTTGATTGGGAAATGATACTTAATTTAAAACTGATTTTAGTAACTGACCAATCAGATTACTGGATCACTAAAATCATCTTAAGTTAAGTTTTCGATAATAAGGCCCATGTTGAATTATGTTTTGGACACACTTCAAATTGTCATGGTTCAGAACAATCGATTGCCAGCAAACTTCGTCTAGTGTGTCCATATGTCTGGTGTTATGACATTTAGCCTGCTTCTCAAATTTATGTGATATGATTCACCAAAATTTTCATCGCCAAAGTCGTGAATGACTTTTCCTTTAACTCAATCAATCACAAATGCCTGAAGTATCACCATGACAAAGAAAAATCAACCTTGATTCTTGCTATAAAGGGTACAGAAAAGGACGAGAATTTTCTCTGAAACAAAATTGATAACTAGTCTTGAAACAAACATAGGCCCTACTATTAAGATTCTCTATTTATCGAACATGGTGAAAAGAAAGATTTCTAGTATTTCTATCAAATGATCAATTTGAAATCTTTTATAATATTGAACCAGAGTTGAAACCATGATAAATCAAATATTCCCTACCCCCAAGGCTATAGACGTTACTGAGACCGAGAGTGAAAGATAACGATTCTAGATGTTGACTATCATTGATTCAGACTACTCTCAATAAATAAATTGAAATGAATATAAAACTCGGGTTTAGGGAATACTGACTAGGACAATATTTAAATGTCTGAAACTTGTGCGTTTTCCATGGTGTATTATATTATTGTATGTTTATTGATCTTCATGTAGGATTTAACATAACTAGAGATCATTTGAAACATGTTTAGAACAGAATGTTAAAGAAAAAAACATCTATATTTTACAAGGATAACAACTTAGATTCTGTGAGGATCCTTTCTCCTAGCTAGTCCTTGGCCAAACATCTATATTTTACAAGGATAACAAATTAGGTTCTGTGAGGATCCTTTCCCCCAGCTGGTCCTCGGCCAAACATCTATATTTTACAAGGATAACAACTTAGATTCCATGAGGATCCTTTCTCCCAGCTGGTCCTTGGACAAATTACAAGGATAACAACTTAGATTTTGTGAGGATCCTTCTCCCAGCTGGTCCTTTGCCAAACATCTATATTTTACAAGGATAACAACTTAGATTCCATGAGAATCCTTTCTCCCAGCTAGTCCTTGGCCAAACCTCTTGGCATTGATCTTTCACATATTATCCGTACCCATTTACAGTTGGGTTAATTATTGTATCTTAATCATATTTTTCAGGGTTTTGATACAAGTGAATTAAAAGAAATTGATTGGCATGACTATAAAGCTATAGCAGAAGAACAACAAAGAACAGGTTGGTGGTCAATTTTTAACACAAAAAACAATGGGTAGTGCTTGGTAGCCTGCCCAAATCAACTGGGGTGATTAAAAACCTATGGAAGGGGGTGGGGGAGAGCGGTAGTTTTGGCGAGAAAAGGCTAACAACTATCATTTTGCTAAACCCAATATTTTTACCTAAACTATACTCAGTTTTGTTGAAGTTAAATTGTTCAAGATTTCCTATAGAGAATTATGGACAAAGTAGCTGATCACAAAAAATAAGGCAACTCATGTTTGAATATGTCTATTACAGGGTTAGGAGAACAAGGTAGCGCTGTCATATTAACAGCTGAAGAGGAGAAGAAGAAAGGTGATCTGTATAAAGTAAATGGTTTTAACGCCTTCGCCAGTGATAAAATATCGTTACAGAGAGCTTTAAAAGATATCAGACATGAACAGTAAGTCAAGTATAATTTTAGTCTGTCAAAGGGATTATAAAGTAATTTTTTAAATTTTGTATGTGTATCGGGGACACTGATTACATCAATATAAATCATTCCATTTTCCATTCCGACGTCTGTGGTTCTTGCAATTCCATTAAAACTAACACGTTTCATGACGTCACTGACAATGATCTGCATAGATATCAATAATAGCTTCCGGTAGTTCACTGTCAATGACTTCATAAAACATATTAGTTTTAGTGGAATTGCAAGAACCACAGACGTAGGAATGGAAATTGGAATGGAGCAAATTAATCAGTGTCGCCGATACACATACAAAGTTTAGAAAATCACCTTACAGTTCCTTTAAGTTTTTGATAATGATCAATCAGCTTTTTTGGATTAATATTTACACAATTTCAATTTCAAACGCTAGAAGTGTCCTGCCTGAAATTCATGACAAAATTAGAAAAATCTCTATTTTGTAATATGTGTATTTTAGATGTTTTAAAAGTCTATAAAGTTAGGTAGATACCTGTACGTGAAATTTGATTTTTTATCACCCACTATTTTGGTGTCTGTGTTATGCCAACTTCAATTTTTTCGTCAACAAGAGGTGTGTACTATACATGGGTAAATGAATTTTTCCAGATTTTGAGGGGGTAAGTAACGGGTGCCCATTATATTTGAAAATATACAGTATTAAGTTTGTATTTATGTATTTTAGATGTAAAAGTAAGAAATATTTAAACAAGTTACCAACAGCTAGTATTATAGTTCCGTTTCATAATGAACATTGGTCCACATTGTTACGTACAGCTCAATCTGTTATTGATAGATCACCACCACATCTACTTAAAGAAGTTATATTAGTTGATGATTTCAGCTCTAAAGGTAAGCTAGTTTACTTCATTGTACACTGTGTATATATGTATCAAATAAGCTACTATCTTTCTTCATTGATAACAGGACATGGTTTACAAAGTTTCATTTGTGGCCTCTCCTATCTTGAAAACACAAACCAAGCTATAATTAATCTTTGGCATATTAGAAGTTCAAATCATAGAGAAATAAGGCAATTTTATGGTTTTTAGATACCGGTACTTTGAGAATCAGGAATATACTGATTCAGAGTCTTACACCAGAAGTACAGTACCGTGCTAAGAATGTAACCACACCTCCATTTTGTACGAATATTTATTGCACGGTATTGTATCTTCTATAACACATCTAACTTTGAATTTTTGAGTCGCACATTCGTTATTTTGAGTTCCTGATTTAAATATTTCTATTTTATTTTTTAGAGCACTGTAAACAACAGTTAGATGATTACGTTGCTGAACATTATACTAAAGTTCGTATTGTACGAGCTGAGAAACGAGAGGGGTTGATACGAACAAGGTTACTCGGAGCTCGGGCAGCGAAGGGAGATGTTTTAATATTTCTTGATTCTCATTGTGAGGTCAATATTAACTGGCTACCTCCTTTATTAGGTAAGAACATATCTTTTTTATACGCCCTCATCTCTCTATGAGGACGTATATTGTAGTCACCCCTGTCCGTCCGTCCGTCCGTCCGTCCGTCCGTCCGTCCGTCCGTCCGTCCGTCCGTCCGTCCGTCAACATGTAAAAACTAGAGTTTTTGACGGAATCAAATGAAATTTGATATGTGTATACATATTCATAAAACGAAGATCAAGTTCGAATTTGAGCTATTTTCGATTGTTAGAAGCAGAGTTATTGCCCTTGCCCCAAATCCGTCGGTTCGTCCATCAACATTTCCTTGTAAACGCTCTAAAAACTAGAGTTTTTGACGGAATCAAATGAAATTTGATATGTGTATATATATTCAGAAAACGAAGATCAAGTTCGAATTTGAGCTATTTTCGATCGTTACAAGCAGAGTTATTGCCCTTGCCCCAAATCTTAAATATGCTATTACTCTCTTAGTTTTCAACCGATTTTGATGAAACTTAAAATGGATGTTATTGGACCTAAATCGAAAGGTTTGAGAAAGGTTAGTTTTCTCCTGATTAAATTTTTTCCTTTTTCGACTTTTTCGTTAGGCGTATATGGCCGTGGTCCACTATCTTTTGACTTATTTAGGGGTTTAATACTCAACTTGACTGGGGTAATATCCACCGCCCTCATTAGCCTATATAGGTGCAGAAAAGCAAGACCTAAAACTCTGTTTCATTTCATTTAATTCATTTGGGTATATCCTGCCAGATCTATTCCAAATATAGTATGGCTATAAAGTTGCCTCAGATTATTTCAATTATGTGATCATTGTACCATATCTGAGGGCTCAAGTCAGTGAGCTACGTATAACGCTAACGACAATGGTACACTCCAGGTAGAGTGCTAAACAAGGAGAATATCTATACATTGGAACCACGTTTATCCGTCCACCGGTAAACTGGAAACCCCGATATCCGCTCGCTTTTTGTTGGGAAGGGAATATTTACTATGTAAAATTAACCCTAACCCTAAAATTTTAATTGTGTATATTTTAGATCCAATCGCGAGAGATAAGAAGACAGTAGTTTGTCCGTTTATAGATGTTGTAGACTATGAAACCTTCGCATACCGAGCCCAGGATGAGGGGGCACGTGGCGCCTTCGATTGGGAATTTTTTTATAAACGTCTTCCTCTTCTACCAGAAGATAAAAAACACCCTGCTGATCCTTTCAAGTAAGTTTATTATTTATATTTTAATAAAACTCTGTTCAAGCAAAACAATTCTGTTAATCAAAATCGCATCCAAAAACATGACAAAATTGAAAGTAATAGTTGTTTAGTAGTGGACTACTCCAAAGAGAAGTACCATCATTTGTTTCGAAAAGAGTAAGCCTGGTCTGCTTGCTTGTGACACCCACCACTACTATATAGGTCAGCATCATGGAATACAATCAGATCAATTTATGCCTGACTAAATAAATTAGCCAAGATGCAATGATATAAGCTTAGTAACTTTGTAAATTCTCTGAAAGAAAGATACCCTTACGAGTCTCTAAAGCATTTATAGCAGGATGTAAAACCTTATTTTGAATTGGGAAGAGACAGAATGAAAAGGGGCAAAATTGGAATAGTTTGGGGCTTTCGAAAAAATGAAAAAGTGGTAGATTTTGACCTCCTGCTGGTAGATCGGGAGATGGGATGCAAAAGCGGTAGAAACTCGACATTAGCGGGAGATTACACATGTATGTTTGGGGGCGATATGTGAATAAACCGTTTACAGGACCCCATGACCCCTTTACAAATGCTCTCCATGGCTTCCAGGTTGGTAACCACTGTACTACAGGCAGTTATTGGACTGAATTTCTTAATATATCCATTGCATGAATTCATTTAAATGGATTGTAAAATGGTTTTCTAACATTTCATGACGTCACTGACAGTGATCTGCATCAGGGCTGTTGATTTGGCTCTATATTCCGGACATGTCCGTCTGACCCATTCAAATGTCCGCCTGGGTCAAGGGTCAATCGGACATCAAGTATAGGCTACCCACTACGTGTTTTTCCATGCTAGTCAAAATGCCAGATTTGATGACAACTCACTGATAAGATACCATGCCATCAATCAGTGTAGGGTAATAGGACATAAATACTAATCTAATTATCTGATAATCCCTTAATTACCTGTTAGAAGTGATCAATTAATAATCAATTCATTAATCTACTACCGGTACATTTGTTTACATTAGAATCGGACATTGAAACTTTGACCTATTTAGAAAGTTGTATTTTTTGTTCACCAGTTACCTCCCTTGAAGTTACAAGCATAAATTATCTCTCTATCTGTCTATCAATGCCTCAATGGCAGTCTTAAAACTTTGCTTGTTTACATCAAAAAACGATGTATTTATGGAATTGGGGATCTGTTAAAGAGGTTTCAATATGTGACAACGTGATAGGAAACTTATAGAAAATATGTAGGAGATATGCTAATTCATAGTTAGTGATGCCAATCACCAGGAAAAGCAATAAAGGGTTTTATAATGGCAGGGTGAATAAATGTTGACCAAGCAAAAATGGCGAGTACGGAACTTGAAGGTGATGAAATATTTTTATACAAAATTAATTTTGCTACTCTGATATTGGTAATATTATAAATGATTCGAAATGGTGGCAAACTGACACTTTTAATGGATATATTTTGCCTATTGTCAACTCCTATGTCAATATATAAATGATATTCTACTTGAAAAATATTTATTGGAAACTGTTGTCAAATTGAGATTTCACGTGACGTTGAAAAATGTCCGATTGGTAAAAAAATAAATCAACAGCCCTGATCTGCATACATATCATTAGTAGCTTCCGGTAGATCATGTCAGTGACGTCATAAAACGCATTAGTTTTAGTGGAATTGCAAGAACCACAGATGTCATAGAAAATTGGAATGGTACAAATTGATGCTATCAGTGTCCACGATACACATACAAAGTTTAGAAAACCTCTTTACAATCCCTTTAATGTATTAATATTTTAACCAGGAGTCCTGTGATGGCTGGTGGATTGTTTGCTATACATCAAGAATGGTTCTGGATGCTGGGAGGATATGATCCAGGGTTAGATATCTGGGGTGGAGAACAGTACGAACTTTCTTTTAAGGTACGTATCAATTCTTATAACAGTATCATTACTTTCAAACATTAAAGCGATACAACCTCTTAGAATGAACAAAAAAATTAAATTCTCAAACTTGGTCAATCAAGTATAGTTATATTCGTCAACGATGTCCAAAGTATACAAACAGAATCAAATAAACCTATAAAACTATTCATACAAATACAGGTTATAATTGAAAAATGCCTAAAATTTGAGTAAGCGTTTTACAACTAATAAGAAATTTTTTTATTAAAATGGATTTTTGTAATCCTAGATCCTTGAATTAAAAATTTGAAATTGATCCTGTTTTAACTGACATTATTTTTATTAATTGTAGATTTGGCAATGTGGTGGGATGATGGTAGATTCTCCGTGTTCACGTATTGGTCATGTTTACAGAAAGTTTGCTCCATTCCCCAATCCAGGAGTGGGTGATTTTATTGGTAGAAATTATAAACGTGTAGCGGAGGTGTGGATGGATGAATATGCAGAATATCTGTATAAACGTCGGGCTCATTATAGAACATTAGATGCGGGAGATTTAACAGAACAAAAAGCTATCCGTGAGAAGTTACATTGTAAATCTTTTAAATGGTTTATGACGGAAGTTGCGTTTGATTTAGTTAAAGTTTATCCCCCTATTGAACCTACACCAATGGCTTCAGGAGAGGTAAGATATTGACATTACAGTTTTAAAATTAATTAATTTAATTCATTAAAAGGGGACACGGTTGGTCAGTAAATTAAGTACAAAAATCAGTATTTGTTGTCACTGTGTACAGTTCAGAAACATTCAGCAACTTGATATATAAGAGTTACCACTTTATTAAAATTTGTTGTCAAGATGTAAAACTCCATTTGTTTATCTAGTATATCTAATGTTTGCGTTATGAGCCTCGATATGGATCCAAGATGGCCGGCTCATGAATAAGGTCTATAGGATGTAAAACTCCATTTGTTAAACTAGAATATCTAATGTTTATATCTATAGGTACGTAACAAGGCCAATAATAAATGTATTGATACAAGATTTAAAGGACAGAATGAAAGATTTCAACTTGAACATTGTATTAAAGATGGACAGGGAGCAGGAGGTGAACAGGTCAGCCATCTTATAATTTAAAATATTATGAGGTCTAGTGTGCTACTAGCTGTGCATGTTCAAGATGAAATCGAAAAATTATAACCTAATGCACTAGCAAAATTTGTGTTTGCCATTCATTAACCCTTTCAACCCAACAACCCCTTGGCCCCTCCTTATGTTATATATACCCGACAAGCCGGTAAACCGGCCGTTGTCAAGCGACGTCATACAACATTAACGCAATACGTTTTAAGAAATATTGCTGGGAGTTCAGGGTATATGACGTTTTAGCCAAAGTAACGTCAGGGTTCAAAGGGTTAAAATAGGTGCATATGGTGGGAGAAAGAGGCAAAAACCTATTGCTATATAGAGATGTCTAATTCAAAACACAAATGTAGCATAATTCAATACCTAAAACGTCTAATGCTAAAGACAAAATGCAATTCCCCGCCATACATGCAAAAATGTAGGACAGAAAAATTCTTTATCATTCAAATTCAATTATAATCTGAATAAAACTGTCAAAAAGTTTTGTTTCCTGTTTTTATACGCCCTTATCTCTCTATGAGCACAAAATTTTTTTATTTTTTCAGCAATTAGAGTTTTCTTGGCATAAAGATGTGCGTCCTAAATCTCGAACGGTATGTTTTGATGCTGCTCACTCGGCACCCAAATCACCGGTTATACTTTATAATTGTCACGGAATGGGAGGAAATCAACGTTTTAAATATAATCTGGTATGTTCAACTTTATTTACAGTTTCCTCAAGACATTAAAACACTTTGGGTTATCGGCAGACAAAAAGCTCCTATTACATAGGACAAAAGCCCCTACGCAGTTTTGAACTAGGACTAAAGCTCCTATGGATAAAAGCCCCTACACTATTTTGATCTAGGACAAAAGCCACTACGCAATTTTAAACTAGGACAAAAGCCCCTCATATAAAATCCCCTACACTATTTTGATCTAAGACAAAAGCCACTATGGATAAAAGCCCCTACACTTTTTTGATCTAGGCTAAGGATAAAAGCCTCTACACTATTTTGAACTAGGACAAAAGCCCCTACGAATAAAAGCCCCTACACTTTTTTGAACTAGGACAAAAGCCCCTACACTTTTTTTTAACTAGGACAAAAGCCCCTACGAACAAAACCACCTATTACTTAAGACAAAAGCCCCCACAAAAAAAAGCAGTATACGCTTGAAGCAAAGGTTAACTTGTCGTCTTCAAGCATGACTGTATAAGCTGAGTGACATATTAAGGAGACTGATAAAAGCCCCTAAGCAATTCTGCACTAGGACAAAAGCTACTACACAATTTTGCACTCGTACAAAAAAAAACAACAGTATACGCTTGAAGCAAAGGTTAATTTGTCGTTTGACCAACCATAAAAGCTCAGTGACATATATAGGGGTCAAGACATGCTGGCCTAATAAATTACTTTGAGTAGAATAGGATGTAAAACTCAGTTACAATATAGAACATTTTAAATTAGAAAAATAGAATTTGCCAGTGTCTCATCAATTTTTTATTTGCTGAATGTCGGTCATCAAAGTAGGATGTAAAACTCCATTTCATTTGAACTTTTTCTCCATTTTCAGGAAACCAACCAGTTATTTCACCCTGTTAGTGGTCAATGTCTCGACTGTGATAAAGAAAATCTAGAAATTTTTATGAATCCGTGTGATGCTGACTCGGTGACACAGAAATGGAAGTGGGAAAAAATGAATATAAAGGAAGTGAAAAAAGACTGGTCGTTACCGCTAGACTGACGACGTTCAATTTATTTTGTTTAATTTATTTTTTATTGATTATAATTTGTATTCGCTATTTTGATGAAGTTTATGCCATTGCCCAATCCGTAGTGTTGAATGCGAGGCTTCATTTCATTTGATTAACCAATTAAAGTTCAGGGCTTCATTTTTTTTATAAGATTTACAAGTATTATTAGACGTAGTTTGTTTAATTTTAGATGTAAGTTGTCAAATTCATGCTCTATTCCAGGGGCCTTATTCTCGAAAACTTACCTAAGTTAAATCCAGATTTTAAAGGGCCATTCTGCTTTTTCTGAAAAAAGTTTCCATTATCAAAAAAATCGCAAATGCTACTTGAGTGTATTTTTAAAGTATGCTTAATGTATCTCTATATCTTCTTGATCACACTGAATTTGGTTTTAAAGGGTTAATTACAAACAGGGAGTACTTATTGTTAATTAAGCAATTTGACCTAGTTTTGATGTTTGCCCTTTAAATGGCTCAATATTTCTAGCTGAAACCTTTTAAATACACAAGAGGGACATTTCTCTACAATAAGGCGTTTATTTTACTCAAATCCGTTCAGTAGTTTTCTATCAGCGTCCAAAAAACATAACACACTTAAAAACCTTACGTAAGGTTTTTAAAAATTTAAGCATGTTTTTAGCGTTTAAAAATTAACGGCTGGATTTTTTTAGTTAAAACTTTCAGATACATTAAAGGGCACACAGTTACAGATTTTGGTGTAAAGATTTCACAAATTTGAGCCAAAAAAATTTTTGACCTAAAAAAAATTCAGACTGTCCCTTTAAGAAATACAGTTATCTGATTGGATAATAAAGCTGTATTTGAAATCAATTTTAGTGATTGTCCAATCAGATGACTGGAACACTAAAATCATTGAAGTTAAGTTTTCGAGAATACAGCCCCTGGCCTTCTCAATTAATTTTTGTAATTTTGTAAAGGGCCAAATGCATTTTATGAAAAAAATACAAGGGCCAAATAGAGCTTAACTAGCATAGCGAACAGAGCGTTTTAGCAGAAAAGGTCACTCTTGAGGGGCCATTCTCAAGATTGTTGATTTGGTGTGCGGGCCTCCATATGAGGAGGCTGCTCTATTTCATTGGTATAATTTGTTAAGAAAAGGGGCTATAAGCATGAATTAAAGGCTGTTTGTCGTCTCCTTTAAAATGTTGATCGTGATTAGATATATCTCCTGATCAATCAATTATCCCAAGCAAGAATGATGCCAACCGTAAAACAAATCAAGAAATCCATGTAAACATATTGGTATTACATTGGTAGCAGCTAATAAACTTTTCATTTGAGAAAGTATATCAATAAATGAGTAAATATTTTATAATGAAAAGTGATATCAGGTGTCTAGAAGAGTTAGCATAGCCTGTATACAATACATTGGTAGAAGCTAATAAACCTTTCATTTTAGGAAGTATATCAATAAATGAGTAAATATTTTTCAATGAAAAGTGATATCAGGTGTCTAGAAGAATAAGCATAGCCTGTATACAATACATTGGTAGTAGCTAATAAACCTTTCATTTGAGAAAGTATATCAATAAATGAGTCAATATTTCATAATTATAGTGATATCAGGTGTCTAGAAGAGTAAGCATACAGTGTCTAAATTACATATAAAGAAAGTAATCCTTGTTCTATTAAATTTATTGCTTGAATATTTTACAAAATAACCTTAATGCACTTGTTAAAACGCAAAGCTCCATGTTTTTGTATTCGTTTTATTTTGTTAAGTTGCTGTGGCTGTATTTTGTTTTACATTTAAAATGAAAAGTGGTCAATGTGTTTAAAAGGAGCATCAGTCAGATATAAGCAAAGTTTAATATATATTCAATTTTTTTTTTTGCATTGATCATTTTTACGACATTTGAAATTAAAACTGTGTTCAATGTCATGTGTTTAAACGGAGCAGAGGAAGATATTCGTAGACGTTAATGTACATTAGATTCTTTTTGTTTTGTAAAGTTGCTGTGGGTGTGATTTTGTGATTTTTACAATGTTATATATTTGAAATTATAAAGGTTGATAAGGCTATACTGAGGACATTGTGGTGAAGTGGGACTTCAAGCAGGAATATACAAATTTTCCTGTAATTTTATAAGCTTATTTTTTGTTTTGTTAAGTTTGATTAATGTGCTCAATATTTTGATCTAATATTTCCATATCCTATTTTATAATTTTTATTTAAAATTCTTGGCTATTCCATTTATTTCAACAAAAAAACATTAGACTTGTGATTGTTAAAAAATGACTATATGTCTGGATGTTCCAACTGTATTATATATATATATCAATGTTGTTCAATTGATAAAAGTATTTTATAAAGCTACAATTGTGCCAATTCCATAGGCGTACGGGCTGGGGGTGCAGGGGGGTGATTGGTGCTTCATGAAGGAAATTTAAAAAAATAAAATCATTCGGAAATGATGTGATCAGGCAGATGGCGAGAAGTTTTTGGAATTAGGGGTTGGGGTCGACTTGTCAGGCATATATATTTCGTTGTCGGGCAAGTTAGTATTAGTCGTCGGGCAAATTGGTTTTGCCCCTCCGCTCAACTAACTCCCCGTACGCCTAGGGCCAATACACGTACAACGGATACAAAACTTTTTCGGAATTCCTTAAACTCTATTCCTAAGATTTGAACACGTTATTTAATGATGTTTTAAGAAGCTATTTTGTGATTTATTTGAAATAAGTGCCTTAATATTAATAATAATTTAGAGTAGAGCAAAGTAATGATTACACCTCAAGGGTCTAATTCAAAACATTAACAACAGTACCCTTTATTTTGAGATTGGAATAGACAGTTATTGAATTTCTACATTACATTGGCAGTGCCAGTGGGGATACATGGGTGCATTGCCCCCATAGAAAAGTAATTTGTACATTTACATATAAGAAATTTAGAAATATGACTTTTGTATGTTGTCCCAAATATGTGTCATTGGCACCTAATCAATTCTAATATGTCAAATTTTCCCCCCCTATGTATCAGGTTGGACCTTGTTTGTACCCCAAGTTTCGTTGTCTACAGACTTAACTCGTTTTATGTTGATTTCTTCTTCAAGGGATTGTAAAGAGTTTTTCTAAACTTTGTATGTGTATCAGGGACACTGAGAGAATCAATTTGTGCCATTTCAATTTCCATTCCGATCTCTGTGGTTCTTGCAATTCCACTAAAACTAACGCGTTTTATGACGTCACTGATAGTGATCTGAATAGATATCAATAGTAGCTTCCGGTAGATCACTATTAGTGACGTCTTAAAATGTGTTAGTTTTAGTGGAATTACAAGAACCACAGACGTAGGAATGGATATTGGAATGGGGCAAATTGATGCTATCAGTGTCCCTGAAACACATACAAAGTTTAGAAATATGCTTCACAATCCCTTTAAAACAACCTAAAATAAAGTCCAGTGACGATGGTAATGTTTTGAATCGGACATGTTTAAATATCTTGACTTAACTTGGTATAAAAATTACAGGCTAGTCATTGCCTCAGTATTAAAAATATCAAGAGCAATATTTTTATACAAATAGACAACCACAAGAATATATATTTCCCCTACCCTGTTATTCTAAAAAAAAGTCAACCCAGCTAATTAGAGCCCAGTTGCTAGCCTTCTGCTTGAGATCGATTTTGTGCTTAAACCCTAAGTCGACTTGAGTCTATGCAAGAATTTATTAAGACAATTTCAAACCTTAAAGTAATGATGGGAACTGTGTAGGGAGAATTATCAGGATATTGATATTGTAGTTTAATGATTATATTATAGTTACGCGACTTAAAGGAATTGTAAAGTGTTTTTCTAAATTTTGTATGTGTATCGCGGACATGTTCCGACGTCTGTGGTTCTTGAAATTTCACTAAAACTGTCGCGTTTTATGAAGTCACTGACACGGATCTACCAGAAGCTACTGTTGATATCTATGCAGATCACTGTCACTGGTAGTGAATTCATAAAACACACTAGTTTTAGTGGAATTGCAAGAACCACAGACGTCAGAATGAAAATTAGAATGGTGTAAATTGATGCTATCAGTGTCCCCGATACACATACAAAGTTTAGAAATATGCTTCACAATCCCTTTAAAACAATCTAGCAATATGATTGGATACTAACAATAATATCCACTAATCAGGGGCCCGTTTCTCAAAAAAACTTAAGATAAATTTTGTCGTAAGTTCTGTATTTTGCAATGAATAATTCCACACTTACGACAATTTTTAATCAGAAGACTTTTAAAGAAACGGGGCCCTGTGCTAGAAGTATGATTTGATTATGAATATAAAGGGATTGTAAAGAGGTTTTTAAAATCTATGGTATAGTATTTGACGTGGTCTGTGAAAGTATTATAGTTGTATAATTATCTTTAAGTTATGTTGTTTTTGACAACCCTATCTACCATGTCAAGAAATCCACCTAAAAAACATGGGGCCTTATTCTCGAAAACTTAACTTAGAGAAGATCCAGATTTTAAGAAATACAGTAATTTGATTGGATAATAAAGCTGTATTTAAAATCAATTGTAGGGATTGACCAATCAGATGGCTGGATCTCTAAAATCATTGCGAGTTGAGTTTTCGAGAATCAGACACCAGGAAACCAGGATCACGTTTTAAAATCCTTTATGTGGTGTATTTTTATGAATATTGTTGTAAAATTATGTAAATAAAATAATTAAAAGATGTAGAATTTGAAATAAGGTTATTGTGTATAAATCTTTCCAATTTTTCTACTTTTGAGCAGTTTAATTAATTTCAAATACCCGTTTTTTAAACAGTACATTAGGGTCCAACTGACCCAGTCCTTAAAGACAATTTGTCAGCTTGAACTTTAACCTTAATGACCTTAATGACCTCTGTTTTAATCAATCATATCTTTGCCCTCTCCAGCACTGGGATTTTGTGACTTGAACAAAAGGTACATTCTAAAGTTCCAAAGTGCTGTAGACTAGTTTATCATGTCATGTTCAGGGAACAGGTTGAAAAATCCGAAAGTATCATCTCAACCCATACCAGAATTGAAACCTGGACCCTCAGGTCATCGAGCAAACTCGTCTATCTCATTGAGTATAACCAGAATATAATATATTTCCGAGTATAATGCGCACCAGAATATAATATATTTCCCAGTATAAGGCGCACTAGAATATAATAATAATAATAATAATAATAATAATAATAATATCTTTATTACAAAAGGGTAGAAAATTAGGCCATACATTACCGATGAGCATCAAGATAATCCTGAATACCCAACGATAGGCCTGTCTTCCATTCTGCCCCTTATAGACAATACAAACATACACAAATTAACAAAAAACACCACAATAACAAATTTTTACAAGGATGACAAGATTATATGTACAGTCTATAGCTATAATGATGTATATCTTATTTATGAGAAGTATTTAAAAAAAAAGAAATAATAAAAAAAAAACAAAAATAAAAAAAACAAACAAAAAACAAAAATTATCAATGGACAAATTTTATCACAAATGCAGACAAATTTATAAGATTGAAACTTTTAATACAAATTAATAGCCGAATTTGAAAGCCAAAATGGTCAGTTTATGTGCTGCGAGCGGGCTACCCAACCCCACTCCATTTTATAATCATTGGAGGGGGAGGTAGGATTTGTCCAGGCTCAAGACCAGCTTAAGGATGTTAACTCATCCTCTGACAGTATGATTTTTGAATTGCCAAATGGAACCAGTCAAAAACATGCACAAGACATAAAAAAGGAAAACCAAGTAAATATTATTGTTATATAGAGTTGTCAGCTTCAGTGTAATAAATCTGTAAGAGATAAAAACAACTATTAATCAGTATTAGTATTATAGTCCAGGCATTTCGTGAAAAAAAAGGGGCCAACCTCACACAAATTGCAACAGAAAGTCTGTTGACTGATTTATACCCAGAAATATATCCTTTATAACATATCAAAACTCTTAAGGAATCCAGGTGGCGGAAAGTGCAATGGCGGCCATTTTTCAAAATGGCCGCCATAAATATGATATTTTCTTATATCTCTGCTTCTAAATAACATACAGCTCTGATTTTTAGTGCTAAATATACAATTTCAGTGACGAGGAATCAAATGAAACACATTTCAGTATTTTCAACTTGGCAAAAAGCCAAAACTGAAACCATTTTCCAAAATGGCCGCCATAAATCTGACATTTTTCGAATAACTCTGCTTCTAAATAACATAGAGCTCTGATTTTTAGTGCTAAATATACAATTTCAGTGACCAGGAATCAAATGAAACACATTTCAGTATTTTCAACTTGGCAAAAAGCCAAAACTGAAACCATTTTCCAAAATGGCCGCCATAAATCTGACATTTTTCGAATATCTCTGCTTCTAAATAACATAGAGCTCTGATTTTTAGTGCTAAATATACAATTTCAGTGACAAGGAATCAAATGAAACACATTTCAGTATTTTCAACTTGGCAAAAAAACAAAACTGAAACCATTTTCACTGTCACATTTGCCTACAACTTAATTTTCTGCTACTTGCTGCAGTCTAACAGTTTCAACAAAGTATGTTAAGAAGCTCTTCTGGAGCTGGTGGCTAATCAGTCTGCATAGGCACCACTCTACACTGCTTTACTGCCAACTTTAGTTCCTTGTTGCTCGCCAGCTGCAATTTCCTTCCACTGCCATAGACACACAGGCTATGATATTTTGCTGGGCGGTAGACTTTTGGTTGAACATGAGAAGTGCTAGTGGTGACCTTCTACCATAACCGTTTATGTTGTACCATGTTTAGTGACTCTGCAGGCTTTCCATTGTAAAGGCATACCAGGGGGCTTTCTCTCCTGTTTCTTCAACATCATCGGTGGACGCTGTCAGTCTATTAAATACATTGGCATGTTCACGGAAGTGTGCACTAGTTTTTAATTTGCTGATAAGCTCCCTTGCCAACGCCATACACACAAGAAGTGGTATCAGATCCCAAGAGAGCGTGTTTAAATAATATGTGCTGTGATATATCAGGACCTAACTGCTGCTTGACAGATTTAACATTAATTGAATTAATATAAGCTTACATAAAACGAATATATCATTTATAACACTCTAATACGTCGAAACTTTACTCCACTTCTACTACCTTTGAAATATGCGTATGGCTTCGTGTATCTTTGCTGAGTGCACTTGACCTTTTGGAAGATGCTATCAAATACAAAGAATTCCCAAAGTTTGCTCCTCTTTGCTTTTGATGCCATACTTCAATCAATTACACAGAGAACAATCCATGAAAAAAATGACCAATCGGCCTTTACCAGAAAAATATTCCAGAACACCCACTCGTATAGTATAGGCTTACTATAATGACTATGCTTGGATGCAAATCAGCCTGAAATATCACCTGACAATGCAATGCAATGATTTCATTTTGATCACTGCAAACTCAACTGCCTGCAGCATTCTGTGCCCGAAGTTTTGTGCTGAGCATACTGATGTAGTCTCGCTTGTTTGCTTTGTTTGCCAGGAATTGATCATTCTTCATTGTGACCTGCATACCTTCAGCAAACATCACCTTTTTTCCACCATCCCCTCTCATGCGTCTTTGATGTGTTATCTACTTTGTTGTTGTACCGTCATAACCATGAAACATGACCGGTGTCTGGCTATACTTCTTCTCGACATACTCTGGTGTATTCAGGGTTGGTGATGTTTTTGATTTTTTTAAAAAAATAAAAAAAATCGGATTTATTTGATTTAAATCAGATTTTTTTGATTTAAATCAGATTTTTTTGATTTAAATCAGATTTTTTTGATTTAAATCAGATTTTTTTGATTTTTTTTAAAACATACACTTAAAAATAACCCAAATGCCCCCCAAGTAGCCTAAATAGGCAGAACATTATCTGCAATTCATTAGCATGCATTAGGTTTTAGTAGAAAATTATCTGGGAATTCCCAGAAAGTTAAAAATGAAAGTTCCCTTTTGGATATTCCAGTTAATAATAAGAGCCCCTACGGCTATGTTTGAAAGAATAAAAAGTTGCCTTGAAAAAATCTTTGTCAATGTTTTCCATGGATTTCAAAGAAAGTGATTTAAATCAATGATTTTTTTTAAAAAATCATGTGATTTAAATCGCGATTTAAATCATGATTTAAATCAACGTGATTTAAATCAGCCAACCCTGGGTGTATTGCTTGCAGATACTTTTGTATGCGTCCACGGAAATTTTGGGGACTATTATTTGATAACATAGTCGGTTTGAGGGGAAAAAAAGGAAATTGCAGCTGGCGAGCTACAAGGAACTAGGGTTGGCAGTAAAGCAGTGTAGAGTGGTGCCTATGCAGACTGATTAGCCACCAGCTCCAGAAGAGCTTCTTAACATACTTTGTTGAAACTGTTAGACTGCAGCAAGTAGCAGAAAATTAAGTGATCAGCTGCATGTGTTAACTGAAGAGGGTCGGCATGTTCAAACTTAACCCAAGTTGTAGGCAAATGTGACAGTGATGACGTTTTGAATTGACATTATGCGTCGAACAATTCACATACGGTAATAAAATAATGTTCATATTATGTTTTTATTATCATTAAAACAATGTTGTTTACATTTTTGCAAAGAATTATGCTTTTTGGTCAAGTTCAGCTTAATGAAATGTGTGCCAATGGATCCCTGGCCCAAAACAACGTACTTCCAGCAATCAACATCAAATGTCATTTAGAAGCGGAGTTATTCGAAAAATGTCAGATTTATGGCGGCCATTTTGGAAAATGGTTTCAGTTTTGGCTTTTTGCCAAGTTGAAAATACTGAAATGTGTTTCATTTGATTCCTTGTCACTGAAATTGTATATTTAGCACTAAAAATTAGAGCTCTATGTTATTTAGAAGCGGAGTTATTCGAAAAATGTCAGATTTATGGCGGCCATTTTGGAAAATGGTTTCAGTTTTGGCTTTTTGCCAAGTTGAAAATACTGAAATGTGTTTCATTTGATTCCTTGTCACTGAAATTGTATATTTAGCAATAAAAATCAGAGCTGTATGTTATTTAGAAGCAGAGATATAAGAAAATATCATATTTATGGCGGCCATTTTGAAAAATGGCCACCATTGCACTTTCCGCCACCTGGATTCCTTAAGAGTTTTGATATGTTTTAAAGGATATATTTCTGGGTATAAATCAGTCAACAGACTTTCTGTTGCAATTTGTGTGAGGTCATATCATATATTGCCTGGACTATTAGTGATCTTTTAATACAAAAACACAAATTTTTTTTTTGATTAAGGTGTGAAAAAAGTATAATAGATTTCACCATATACCATGACCTACAAAAACATAATATTTAATGTACTATAAGAGAGAGAAAATATTGAAAAACCTGTATGTTAATCATCTCTTACATGTAAGGATATTAGTTTCTTAAAATTAGACGCATTTATGGCATTTTTTATAGAGTCTGGAAGAGAGTTCCATAGAACAGCCCCAGAATATCTTAAACTGTTTTTAACAATTTCAAGGTTAGGTCTGTACACATTTAGTCTTTTATTTAGAGACTCATAATTAGTGTTGTTAAATAAGAATAAGTCATTAAGATACTTCGGACATTGTTTGTTTAGAATTTTGAAGATAAAAAAGGATTTGTTTCGAAAAAATCTTTCTGAAATAGAAAAGAGATTTAACTGTATCATGCGCACCAGAATATAATATGTTTCCTAGTATCATGCGCACCAGAATATAATATATTTCCGAGTATAATGCGCACCAGAATATAATATATTTCCGAGTGTAATGCGCATCAGAATATAGTATATTTCCGAGTATCATGCGCACCAGAATATAGTATATTTTCGAGTATAATGCGCACCAGAATATAATATATTTCCTAGTATCATGCGCACCAGAATATAATATATTTCCAAGTATAATGCGCACCAGAATATAGTATATTTCCGAGTATAATGCGCACCAGAATATAGTATATTTCCCAGTATAATGCGCACCAGAATATAGTATATTTCCTAGTATAATGTGCACCAGAATATAGTATATTTCCAAGTATAATGTGCACCAGAATATAGTATATTTCCCAGTATAATGTGCACCAGAATATAGTATATTTCCGAGTATAATGCGCACCAGAATATAGTATATTTCTCAGTATAATGAGCACTAAAATATAGTATATTTCCCAGTATAATGTGCACCAGAATATAGTATATTTCTCAGTATAATGAGCACTAAAATATAGTATATTTCCGAGTGTAATGCGCACCAGAATATAGTATATTTCCTAGTATCATGCGCACCAGAATATAATATGTTTCCTAGTATCATGCGCACCAGAATATAATATATTTCCGAGTATAATGCGCACCAGAATATAATATATTTCCGAGTGTAATGCGCACCAGAATATAGTATATTTCCGAGTATAATGCGCACCAGAATATAGTATATTTTCGAGTATAATGCGCACCAGAATATAATATATTTCCTAGTATCATGCGCACCAGAATATAATATATTTCCAAGTATAATGCGCACCAGAATATAGTATATTTCCGAGTATAATGCGCACCAGAATATAGTGTATTTCCGAGTGTAATGCGCACCAGAATATAGTATATTTCCCAGTGTAATGCGCACCAGAATATAGTGTATTGCCGAGTGTAATGCGCACCAGGATATAGTATATTTCCCAGTATAATGCGCACCAGAATATAGTATATTTCCGAGTATAATGCGCACCAGAATATAGTATATTTCCGAGTATAATGCGCACCAGAATATAATATATTTCCAAGTGAAATGTGCACCAGAATATAGTTTATTTCCGAGTATAATGCGCACCAGAATATAATATATTTCCAAGTATAATGCGCACCAGAATATAGTATATTTCCGAGTATAATGCGCACCAGAATATAATATATTTCTGAGTATAATGCGCACCAGAATATAATATATTTCCAAGTATAATGCGCACCAGAATATAGCATATTTCCAAGTATAATGCGCACCAGAATATAGTATATTTCCAAGTATAATGCGCACCAAAATATAGTATATTTCCAAGTATAATGCGCACCAAAATATAGTATATTTCTGAGTATAATGCGCACCAGAATATAATATATTTCCTAGTATAATGCGAACCAGAATATAATATATTTCCCAGTATAATGTGCACCAGAATATAGTATATTTCCTAGTATAATGCGCACCAGAATATAGTGTATTTTCGTGTATAATGCGCACTAGAATATAGTATATTTCCCAGTATAATGCGCACCAGAATATAGTATATTTCGTAGTATAATGCGCACCAGAATATAGTATATTTCCGAGTGTAATGCGCACCAGAATATAGTATATTTCCGAGTGTAATGCGCACCAGAATATAGTATATTTCCCAGTATAATGCGCACCAGAATATAGTATATTTCCCAGTATAATGCGCACCAGAATATAGTATATTTCCGAGTGTAATGCGCACCAGAATATAGTGTATTTCCGAGTGCAATGCGCACCAGAATATAGTATATTTCCGAGTATAATGCGCACCAGAATATAGTATATTTCCGAGTATAATGCGCACCAGAATATAGTATATTTCCGAGTATAATGCGCACCAGAATATAGTATATTTCCGAGTATAATGCGCACCAGAATATAGTATATTTCCGAGTATAATGCGCACCAGAATATAATATATTTCCAAGTGAAATGTGCACCAGAATATAGTATATTTCCGAGTATAATGCGCACCAGAATATAATATATTTCCAAGTATAATGCGCACCAGAATATAGTATATTTCCGAGTATAATGCGCACCAGAATATAATATATTTCCAAGTATAATGCGCACCAGAATATAGTATATTTCTGAGTATAATGCGCACCAGAATATAATATATTTCCAAGTATAATGCGCACCAGAATATAGTATATTTCCAAGTATAATGCGCACGAAAATATAGTATATTTCCAAGTATAATGCGCACCAAAATATAGTATATTTCCGAGTATAATGCGCACCAGAATATAGTATATTTCCTAGTATAATGCGCACCAGAATATAGTATATTTCCAAGTATAATGCGCACCAGAATATAGTATATTTCCAAGTATAATGCGCACCAGAATATAATATATTTCCAAGTATAATGCGCACCAGAATATGGTATATTTCCGAGTATAATGCGCACCACCAGAATATAATATATTTCCGAGTATAATGCGCACCAGAATATAATATACTTCTGAGTATAATGCACACCAATATATAATATTTCCAAGTATAATGCGCACCAGAATATAATATATTTCTGAGTATAATGCGCACCAGAATATAATATATTTCCAAGTATAATGCGCACCAAAATATAGTATATTTCCAAGTATAATGCGCACCAAAATATAGTATATTTCCGAGTATAATGCGAACCAGAATATAATATATTTCCCAGTATAATGCGCACCAGAATATAATATATTTCCAAGTATAATGCGCACCAGAATATAGTATATTTCCAAGTATAATGCGCACCAGAATATAGTATATTTCCAAGTATAATGCGCACCAAAATATAGTATATTTCCAAGTATAATGCGCACCAAAATATAGTATATTTCCGAGTATAATGCGAACCAGAATATAATATATTTCCCAGTATAATGCGCACCAGAATATAGTATATTTCGTAGTATAATGCGCACCAGAATATAGTATATTTCCGAGTGTAATGCGCACCAGAATATAGTATATTTCCGAGTATAATGAGCACTAAAATATAGTATATTTCCGAGTATAATGCGCACCAGTATGTAGTATATTTCCGAGTATAATGCGCACCAGAATATAATATATTTCCGAGTGTAATGCGCACCAGAATATAGTATATTTCCGAGTGTAATGCGCACCAGAATATAGTATATTTCCCAGTATAATGCGCACCAGAATATAGTATATTTCCCAGTATAATGCGCACCAGAATATAGTATATTTCCGAGTGTAATGCGCACCAGAATATAGTGTATTTCCGAGTGCAATGCGCACCAGAATATAGTATATTTCCGAGTATAATGCGCACCAGAATATAGTATATTTCCGAGTATAATGCGCACCAGAATATAGTATATTTCCGAGTATAATGCGCACCAGAATATAGTATATTTCCGAGTATAATGCGCACCAGAATATAATATATTTCCAAGTGAAATGTGCACCAGAATATAGTATATTTCCGAGTATAATGCGCACCAGAATATAATATATTTCCAAGTATAATGCGCACCAGAATATAGTATATTTCCGAGTATAATGCGCACCAGAATATAATATATTTCCAAGTATAATGCGCACCAGAATATAGTATATTTCTGAGTATAATGCGCACCAGAATATAATATATTTCCAAGTACAATGCGCACCAGAATATAGTATATTTCCAAGTATAATGCGCACGAAAATATAGTATATTTCCAAGTATAATGCGCACCAAAATATAGTATATTTCCGAGTATAATGCGCACCAGAATATAGTATATTTCCTAGTATAATGCGCACCAGAATATAGTATATTTCCAAGTATAATGCGCACCAGAATATAGTATATTTCCAAGTATAATGCGCACCAGAATATAATATATTTCCAAGTATAATGCGCACCAGAATATGGTATAATTCCGCGTATAATGCGCACCACCAGAATATAATATATTTCCGAGTATAATGCGCACCAGAATATAATATACTTCTGAGTATAATGCACACCAATATATAATATTTCCAAGTATAATGCGCACCAGAATATAGTATATTTCCGAGTTTAATGCGCACCAGAATATAGTATATTTCCAAGTATAATGCGCACCAGAATATAGTATATTTCCAAGTGTAAAGCGCACAAGAATATAGTATATTTCCGAGTACAATGCGCACCAGAATATAGTATATTTCCAAGTATAATGCGCACCAGAATATAGTGTGTTTCAGAGTATAGTGTGTACCAGAATATAGTATATTTAGCATTATAATGCGCACCAGAACATAGTATTTTTCCCAGTATAATGCGCACCAGAATATAGTATATTTCCCAGTATATTCATGAATACTCATGAAACGCACTCCGCACAGATCACTTCAATCGATATTAAATTTTGATTTATAATCCACAATACTTCATTTCTTATAATCCGAACGATCTCTGTTAAGTTGCCGATAGTAAGCCCTTGATCTTCTATGCCCCTTTTTTTAGATTATCATTACATAACGCCTCTATGTGTACTTTCTTTAATGCATGTTGCCTTTATCAACATGTTTGCTGATTATCTAGAAGTTACAAATTTTTTATTAACCAAACAAATAAATCCAAAACATAGAATATCTGCATGATAAAATTTCCTCTTGTTAAATGATCATTGCTATTAATTAATTGTGGCTTGACTTAAAATGAGTTACTTTCCTTCGCTTGTTAATGATATTGGAGACCACTTTAGTGAACATAGTTAATAGTTAACAGGCGCCATGTTTGAAAACAAATAGCTACAACACGTTTGTTGGTATTACTATGATTTAAAAAAAAGGTATGTCATTGTGTTATTTGTTTCATTATCACTTCACAACCTTGGAGCCCGTGCACCCGAGGATAAGGTAGGCACGTACAGTGTGCACATAGCAATGTGCAGACACCTCCCATGCGCATATAACAGCATGTGCCTTACATGTGCACACAATATGATACATATATCTCCCATGGGCACTATGCATATGCCTAAAATTCCCACATAACAGTGTGCAGACGCCTCCCATGTGCACTATGCATAATTATTCCCAGATAACAGTGTGCAGACGTGAGCAGACGCCTCCCATGCGCACAAAGCAGTGTTCAGACTCCTCCCTTGTGCACATACCAGCGTACAGTCAGCTCCCATAAGCACTCATATACAAGTTTGAAGACAACTCCCATGCAAAAATAACAGCATGTACCTTACATGTACACAAAGTATTATACAGACACCTCCCATGGGAACAAAGCACTGTGAATATGCCTAATATCCGCTCAGAGCAGTGTTCACATGCCTAATATCGCACATAACAGTGTGCAGATACCTCCCATGTGTACATAACAAAGCTCATATTATGTGCATTATCTGCATCTTTTTAAGGCACAAGTGGATGATTAATCAAGTTAACAGTTGAACATATATAAACATACATACATAACAGTGTTAAGACACCTCCCATGCGCACATAGCAGTGTTCAGACACGTCTGATGCGAATATAGCAGTGTGCACATGTCCCCCAATACGCAAAAAGCAGTGTACACATGCATTACATGTGCACATAGCAGTGTTCAGATTCGTTCCATGCGCACATAACAGTATGTAATTTCTGTCAATACTCACATAGTGTGCACATGCCTCCCATGCGCACACAGAATTGTGCAAACACCTCCCTTGTGCACATAGCAGTGTGCACATGTTTCCCATTTTCACATAGCAGTGTGCACATGTTTCCCATTCGCATTCGCACATACCAGTGTGCACATGCCTCCCAGGTGCACATAGCAGTGTCCACATGCCCCTATGCTCACATAACAGTGGCGCATGCCTCAAATACGCACATAGCAGTGTGCATATGTCTCACATCAGAACAAAGCAGTGTATACATGCCTCCCATGCGCACACATAGCAGTGTGCATATGCCTGCCTTACTCAAATGGCAGTGTGCACATGTCCCATATTCGCACATAGCAGTGTGTACATGTCCCATATGTGCACATAGCAGTGTGCACATGCCTCCCATGCGCAGCACATAGCAGTGTGTACATGTCCCATATGCGCACATAGCAGTGTGCACATGCCTCCCATGCGCAGCACATAGCAGTGTGAAGAAACCCCCTATGTGTACATAACAAAGCACATATGTATATTTTCATCTTTTAAGGTTGCAAAAGGATGATTAATCAAGATAAGAGTTTTACATGTACTTACAAAATGAGCCGTGTGTTTTAGAAATCAAAATCTTATCAGAATGATGTAAGTAACACAAAACATATTCTTTCAATGTGCACATAGCAGTGTGCAAACACTTCCTATGCGCACATAGCAGTGTTCAGAAATTTTCAATATGTAGAAAGCAGTGTGCACACATTTTCAATACGCATATAGTACTGTGCACATGCTTTCAAACGCAGATAGCACTGTGCACATGCCAAAAAATAACCATAAACCAGTGTGTAAACATTTCCTATGAGCACATAACAGTGTACACATGCCTCTAATACAAACATAACAGTGTGCACATGCCTCCCATGCGCACATACCACTGTGCACATGTCTCACATGAGCACATAGCATTGTGCGCATGCCTTCCATGAGCATAAAGCAGTGTACAAGCACATACCATTCGCACAAAGCAGTGTGAACATGCTTCCCATGCACACGTAGCAGTTTACACATATAGCAGAGTGCAAACACTTCTATCAGCACATAGCAGTATACATATGCCTCAATTGCGCACATAGCAGTGTGTACATGCCTCCAATGCGAAAAAAACAGTGTACACATGCCTCCAATGCGCACGTAACAGCGTACACAATGCGCACATAGAAGTGTGCACATGCCTCAAATGCGCACATAGCAGTGTGTAAACATCCCCACGTGCCTTAAGCAGAGCGCATAATATGTACATATTTTATTATTTTTATAGGTATATGAAAATGATTGGTCAACTCATCAGCTATGTTTTTAAAAATCAGAAGTGGTTTACTATTACAAATATCATCATATTAATATAAGTTGCATATCAAACACATGCTATGCGCACATAGCAGTATGCAGATGCCTCCTCTGTTAAGCACATCCTATCAATGCGCACTTAGCATTGTACATATGTCACTTATGCACTCGTAGCAGTGTACTCATGCCACCATTGCGCACATAGCAGTGTGCAGATGTCTCTTATGCGCTCATAGCAGTGTGTACATGCCTTTAATGCGCACATAACAGTGTGCACATGCCCCAAACGCGCACATAGCCGTGTGCACATGTCTCCTATGCGCACATAGCAGTGTGCACATGCCTCCATAGTAGTGTGTACATGTCAATGACCAGCGCACCCTGAGTCACTGACTGGTGCACACCGAGTTAAAGCCTGGCGCAAATATGTCAAACATGTCTCTTATGTGCACATACCTCCAATGCACACATAGCAGTGTGCACATGCCTCTAATGCGCACATAGCAGTGTACACATGTCTCTTATGCGCATATAGCACTGTGCACATACCTCTAATGCGTACATAGCAGTGTGCTTATGCCTCTAAAGCAGTGTGCTTATGCCTCTAAAACGCATATAGCAGTGTGCTTAATCCTCTAAAAAGCAAATAGAAATGTGCAAATGCCTCGTATGCGTAGACACCAGTGTGCACATGCCTCTAAAACACACAAAGCAGTGTACAAATGCCTCAAATGCGCACATAGAAGTATGCACATGCCTCCAATGCCCATATAGCAATGTGCAAATGCCTCCAATGCGCACATAGCAGTGTGTAAACACCCTCATGTGCCTTAAGCAGAGCACATATGTACATATTTTTATCTTTTTATAGGTATTAGCATAGGATTGATCAACTCAATAGCTATGTATTTAAAAATAAGAAGTGGTTTACTATTACAAATATCATCAGATTGATGTAAGTATCATATTAAACACATCCTATGCACAAATAGCATAGTGCACATGCCTCCAATGCGCATAAAGCGGTGTGCACATGCCTCAAATGCGTTTATAGCAGTGTACATATGCTTTCAATGCGCACATAGAAGTGTGCACATGCGTCCATTGCGCACATAGCAGTGTGCACATGTCTATTATGCGCACATAGCGGTGTGCTCATGCCAACAATTCGGACATGCCTCCAATGCACACAAAGCAGTGTGTAAACACCCTCATGTGCCTTAAACAGAGCACATATGTACATATTTTTATCATTTATAGGTAAATGCAGAGGATTGATCAACTCATCAGCTATGTATTTAAAAATGAGAAGTAGTTTACTATTACAAATATCATCAGATTGATGTAAGTAGTATGTTAAGCACATCCTATGTACACATAGCATAGTGCACATGCCTCCAATGCGCATAGCAGTGAGCACATGCCTCCAATGCGCACTTAGCAGTGTGTAAATTCGTTCAAAGCAGTGTGCACATGCCTCCAATGCGCACATAGCAGTGTGCACATGCCTCTAATCCGCACATAGCGGTGTGCACATGCCTCCGTTGCACACAAAGCAGTGTGTCAATTCGTTCAAAACAGTGTGCACATGCCTTCAATGCGCACATATCAGTGTTCGCGTGCCTCCAATGCGCACATAGCAGTGTGCACATGTACCTTATTTCCACTAAACAGTTTTCACATGCCTCCGATGTGCACATAGCAGTGTGCACATGTCTCTTATAAGCATATAGAATTGTGCCTCAAACGCGCACAGCAGTGAGCACATGCCTCCAATGCGCACTTACCAGTATGTAAATTCGTTCAAAACAGTGTGCACATGCCTCCAATGCGCACATAGCAGTGTGCACATGCCTCTAGTCCGCACATAGCGGTGTGTAAATTCGTTCAAAGCAGTGTGCACATGCCTCCAATGCGCACATATCAGTGTTCTCGTGCCTCCAATGCGCACATAGCAGTGTGCACATACCCCCAGTGCGCACATAGCAGTGTGCACATGTACCTTATGTCCACTTAGCAGTTTTCACATGCCTCCGATGCGCACATAGCAGTGTGCACATGTCTCTTATAAGCATATAGCATTGTGCACATACCTCTAATAGTGTTCACATGCCTTTAATGCGCACATACCAGTGTGCAAATGCCTCCAATGCGCACATAGCCGTGTGCAAATACCTCCAATGCGCACATTGCAGTGTGGATTACCTTCAATGCGCACATAGCAATGTGTTCATGCCTCAAATGCGCACATAACAGTGTGTACATGTCTCTTATGCGCACATAGCAGTGTGCACATTCCTCTTATACGCACATTGTAGTGTGTACATGCCTCCAATGCGCACATTGCAGTGTGCACATGTCATTTATGCGCACATAACAGTGTGCACATGCCTCAAATGCACACATAGCAGTGTGCAGATGTCTCTTATAAGATTGATCAACTCTTCAGCTATGTATTTAACAATTAGAAGTGGTGCGCATAAATCAGTGTGCACATGCCTCAAATGCGCAAATAGCATTGTTACATGCCTGCGATGCACATATAGCAGTGTGCACATACTACAAATGCTCACATAACAATGTGCTCATGCCAACAATGCGTACATAGCAGTGTGCTCTTGCCTCCAATGCGCACATAGCATAGTGCACATGCCTCCAATGCGCATAAAGCAGTGTGCACATGCCTCAAATGCGCACAGCAGTGAGAACATTCCTCCAATGCGCATATATCAGTGTTCGCGTGCCTCCAATGCGCACACAGCAGTGTGCACATACTCCCAGTGCGCACATAGCAGTGTGCACATGTACCTTATGTCCACTTAGCAGTTTTCACATGCCTCCGATGCGCACATAGCAGTGTGCACATGTCATTAATGCGCACATAACAGTGTGTGCATGTCTCTAATGCGCACATAGAAGTGTTCCCATGCCTTTAATACGCACATACCAGTGTGCAAATGCCTCCAATGAGCACATACCAGTGTGGATTTGCATTCAATGCGCACATAGCAATGTGTTCATGCCTCAAATGCGCACATAGCTGTGTGCACATGTCTTTTAAGTGCACATAGCAGTGTGTAAATGTCTCTTATGCGCACATTCCTTTTATACGCACATTGTAGTGTGTACATGCCTCCAATGCGCACATTGCAGTGTGCACATGTCATTGATGCGCACATAACAGTGTGCACATGTCTCCAATGCGCATATAGCAGTAGGCACATGCCTCAAATGCGCACATAGCAGTGTGCATATGCCTCCAATGCGTTCATAGCAGTGTGCACTTGCCTTTAATGCGCACAAAGCAGTGTGTACATGCCTCCAATACGCACATAGCAGTGTGCACATGTCTCTTATTAGCATATAGCATTGTGCACATACCTCCAATGTGCATATAACAGTGTGCAAATGCCTCCAATGTGCACATAGCAGTGTGCATATGTTTCCATTGCGCTCACAGCAGTGTGTAAACACCCTCATATGCCTTAACCAGAGCACATATGTCCATATTTTTTTAAGGTATAAGCAGAAGATTGATCAACACTTCAGCTATGTATTTAAAAATTAGAAGTGGTTTACTAGTATAAGTATCATCAGATTGATGTAAGTGGCATATTAAACACATCCTATGCACACATAGCATAATGCAAAAGCCACCAATGTGCATAAATCAGTGTGCACATGCCTCTAATCCGCACATAGCAGTTTGCACATGTCTCCAATGTGTTCATAGTAGTGTGCACTTGCCTTTAATGCGCACATAGCAGTGTTTACATGCTTCTAATGCGCACATAGCGGTGTGTTCATGCCAACAATGCGTACATAGCAGTGTTCTCTTGCCTTCAATGTGCACATGGCAGTGTTTACATGCCTCTAATGCGCACATAGCGGTTTGCTCATGCCAACAATGCGTACATAGCAGTGTGCTCATGCCTCAAATGCGCACATAGCAGTGTGCACATGCCTCTAATGCACACATAGCAGTGTGCACATGCCTCCAATGCGCACATAGCAGTGCGCACATTCCTCCAATGCGCACATTGCAGTCTGCACATGCCTCCAATGCTCACATACCAGAATGCGCATGCCTCTAATGCACACATAGCTTTGTGCATATTCTCCAATGTGCATATAGCATAGTAACCATGTCTCTTATGTGCATATAGCAATTTGCACATGCTTCCAATGCGCACATAGCAGTGTGTACATGCCTTCAATTCGAACATAGCAGTGTGTAAATACCTTCAATGCGCATATAGCAGTGTGCATATGCCTCCCTTACGCAAATAGCAGTGTGAACATGCCTCCAATACGCACATAGCGCATTGTGCGCATTGGTGGCATGTGCACATAGCAGTGTGCACATGCCCCCAACGCGCACATACAAGTATGCACATGCCTCAAATGCGCACATAGCTTGGTGCAAATGCCTTCGATGCGCAAATAGCAGTGTACACATGCACATGTCTATTATGTGCAGATAGCAGTGTGCACATGCCTTAAGTGCGCACATGTCAGTGGGTACATGCCTCCAATGCGCACAAAGCAGTGTGTACATGCCTCCAATACGCACATAGCAGTGTGCACATGTCTCTTATAAGCATATAGCATTGTGCACATACCTCTAATGCGCACATAGCAATGCTTACATGCCTCTAATGCGCACATAGCGGTTTGCTCATGCCAACAATGCGTACAAATCAGTGTGCTCATGCCTCCAATGCGCACATAGCAGTGTGCAAATGCCTCCAATGCGGATATAGCATAGTAACTATGTATCTTATGCGCACATAGTAATTTGCACATGCTTCCAATGCGCACATAGCAGTGTGTACATGCCTTGAATACGCACATAGCAGTGTGCAAATGCCTTCAATGAGCAAATAACAGTGTGCACATGCCTCCAATACGCACATAGCAGTGTGCACATGACTCCAATTCGGACATTGCAGTGTGCACATGTCTCCAATGCGCTCACAGCAGTGTGTAAACACCCTCATGTGCCTTAACCAGAGCACATATGTCCATATGCTCAGGTATAAGCAGAAGATGGATCAACTCTTCAGCTATGTATTTAAAAATTAGAAGTGGTTTACTAGTACAAATATCATCAGATTGATGTAAGTGGCATATTAAACATATCCTATGCATACATAGCTTAGTGCAAAGGCCTTCAATGCGCATACATTAATGTGCACATACTTCAAATGCGCACATAGCGGTGTGCTCATGCCAACAATGCGTACATAGCAGTGTGCTCATGTCTCCAATGCGCACATAGCCGTGTGTACATGCCTCTAATCCGCACATAACAGTGTGCAAATGCCTCCAATACGCACATAGCAGTGTGCACATGTCTCCAATGCGTTCATAGCAGTGAGCACTTGCCTTTAATGCACACATAGCAGTGTTCACTTGCTTCTAATGCGCACATAGCAGTGTGAACATGCCTCCAATACACACATATCAGTGTACACATGTCTCTTTTAAGCATATAACATTGAGGTGTGCACATGCCTGCAATGCGCACATAGCAGTATACTCATGCCTCTAAAGTGCAAATAGCAGTTTGCTTATGCCTCTAAAATGCACATATAACTGTGCACATGCCTCTCATGCGCAAATAACAGTGTGCATATGCCTCAAATGCACACAAAGCGGTGTGCACAATATGCGCACATAGCAGTGTGCACATGTCTCTTAAGCACTCATAGCAGTGTGCTCCTGTCCCAAATGCGCACATAACAGTGTACACAGCCTCCAATGCGCACATAGCAGTGTGCACATGACTCCAATTCGGACATTGCAGTGTGCACATGTCTCCAATGCGCTCACAGCAGTGTGTAAACACCCTCATGTGCCTTAACCAGAGCACATATGTCCATATGCTTAGGTATAAGCAGAAGATTGATCAACTCTTCAGCTATGTATTTAAAAATTAGAAGTGGTTTACTAGTACAAATATCATCAGATTGATGTAAGTGGCATATTAAACATATCCTATGCATACATAGCTTAGTGCAAAGGCCTTCAATGCGCATAAATTAATGTGCACATACTTCAAATGCGCACATAGCGGTACAGGTCTCCAATGCGCACATAGCAGTGTGCACATGTCTCTTAAGCACTCATAGCAGTGTGCACATGCCTCCTATGCGCACATAGAAGTGTGCACATGCCTCTAATGCGCACATAGAAGTGTGCACATGCCTCTAATGCGCCATTAGCAGTGTGTAAACACCCTCATGTGCCTTAAGCAAAGCACATATGTACATATTTTCATCTTTTATAGTTATAAACCAAGGATTGATCAACACATCAGCTATGTATTTAAAAATGAGATTTCACACGTAACAGTGTGCACATGCCATTAATGCGCACATAACAGTGTGCACATGCCACAAATGCGCACATAGAAGTGTGAATATGCCTCCTATTCGCACATAGGAGTATGCACATGCCTCCGATGCGCACATAGAGGTGTGCACATGTCTCTTATGCGCACATAGCAGTATGCTTATGCCTCGAAAACGCACATAGCACTGTGCATATGCCTCCATTGCGCACATAGCAGTGTGCACTGGCCTCCAATGCGCATATAGCAATGCGCACAGGCCTCCAATACGCACATAGCAGTGTGCACATGCCTCCAATACGCACATAACAATATGCACATGCCTCTTAAGTGCACTACTGGAGCACTACCGAAGCACTACCGGAGCACTAATTGTACACTACCGGAGCACTATTGGAACACTATCGGAGCACTAAGCAGTGTGCACATGCCTCAATGCGCACATAGCAGTGTGCTTATGCCTCTAAAACGCACATAGCAGAATGCTTATGCCTCGAAAACGCATATAGCAGTATGCTTATGCCTCGAAAACGCACATAGCCCATTGCATATGCCTCTAATGCTTATATAGAAGTGTGCAAATGTGCACATAACAATGTGCACTGGTCTCCAATGCGCATATAGCAATGTGCACATGTCTCAAATACGCACATTGCAGTGTGCACATGCCTCAATGCGCACATAGCAGTGTGCTTATACCTCTAAAACGCAAATAGCAGAATGCTTATGCCTCGAAAACGCATATAGCAGTACTTGTTTTTAAAAATGATAAGTGGTTTACTATTACAAATATCATCAGATTGATGTAAGTAGCATATTTAGAACATCATATACATAAAGCAGTGTGCACCTGCCTCAAATGCGCACATAGCAGTGAGCAAATGTCTCCAATACGCACATAGCAGTGTGCACAGGTCTCTTAAGCATACATAGCAGTGTGTAGAGGCCTCCAATACGCACATAGCCGTGTGCACTTGCCTTCAATGCGCACATATCAGTGTGTACATACCTCCAATACGCACACAGGAGTATGCACATACCTCTTAAGTGTACTACTAGAGCACTACCGGAGCACTACATGTACACTGCCGGAGTACTATGGGAACGCTACCGGAGCACTACCGTAGTACTATCGGAGCACTATCGGAGCGCCTTCAATGGGCACATAGCAGTGTGCTTATGCCTCTAAAACGCACATAGCGCTGTGCAGTGTGCACATGCCTTCATTGTAGTGTGCAAATGTTTCCAATGCGCACACTTCTCTTAAGCACTCATAACAGTGTGCACATGATTCCAATGCGCACCTAGCAATGTGCACATACTTCAAATGCGCACATAGGTTTGTGCATATGTCTCTTAAGCACACATAGCAGTCCTCCAATGCGCATATAGCAATGTACATATGTCTCCAATACGCACATAGCAGTGTGCACATGCCTCCAATACGCACATAGCACTACTGTAGCACTACCAGAGCACTATCGGAGCACTCCTGGAGCACTCCCGGATTTTTCAATTTTTCAATGCTCACATAGCAGTGTGCTTATGCCTCTAAAACGCACATAGCACCGTGCACACATAGCAGTATGTACATGCCTCTTAAGTGCACTCCTAGAGCACTACCAGAGCATTACCGAAGCACTACCTGTGCATTACCGGAGCACTACCGTAGCAATATCGGAGCGCTGTCGGAGCACTATCGGAGCACTTCATGAGCTCACCCAGAGCACTCCTGGAGCGCTCTGTCGCACTCCCGGATTCTTTTTCTGCGCACATAGCAGTGTGCACATGCATTCAATGCGCACATACATAGCACTAGGCTTATGCCTCTAAAACGCACATACCAGTATGCTTATGCCTCGAAAACGCATATAGCACTGTGCTTAAGCCTATAAAACGCACATGGCAGTGTGCACATGCCACTAATGTGCACATGCCACTAATGCGCACATAGCAGTGTGCATATGCCACTAATGCGCACATGGCTCTAATGCGCACATAACAGTGTGCACATGTCTCTTATGCGCATATTGCACTGTGTACATTACTCTAATGCGTACATAGCAGTGTGCACATGCATATAATGCGCACATAGCAGCGTGAACATGCCTCTTTAGCACTCATAACAGTGTGCACATTCCTCCAAAGCGCATATAGCAATGTGCACATGCCTCTTAAGTGCAATACTGGAGAACTACCGGAGCACTTCCGGAGCACTACCGTAGAACTATTGGAGCACTGCCGGAGCTCTCCCGTAGCACTCCTGCCGCACTCCAGTAGCATTCCCGGAGCACTCCTAGAGCATTCTGTAGCACTCCCGGATTTCTGCATTGTGCACATGTATCTTATGCGTACATAGCAGTGTGCAGATGCCTTTAATGCGCACAAAGCAGTATGTAAACACACTCATGTGCATTAAACAGACCACATATGTACATATTTTTATCTTTTATAGGTATAAGCAGAGGATTGATCAACTCGTCAGCTATGTGAAAATGATAAGTGGTTTACTATTAGAAATATCATCAAATTGATGTAAGTAGCATATTTAGCACACCCTATACATACATAGCATAGTGCACATGCCTCCAAAGCGCATTAAGCAGTGTGCACTTGCCTCAAATGCGCACATAGCAGTGAGCAAATATCTCCAATGCGCACGTAGCAGTGTTAACAGGTCTCCAATGCGCACATAGCAGTGTGCACATGTCTCTTAAGCACACATATCAGTGTGCAAAGGCCTCCAATACGCACATAGCAATGTGCACATGCCTTCAATGCGCACATAGCAGTTTGTACCTGCCTCCAATACGCACATGATTCTTAAGTACATTACTGGGAACGCTACCGGAGGACTAATCAGTGTGCACATGCCTTCAATGCGCACATAGCAGTGTGCTTATGCCACTAAAACGCACATAACAGAATGCTTATGCCTCGAAAACGCATATAGCATATGCTTATGCCTCGAAAACGCACATAGCACTGTGTATATGCCTCTAGTGCTTACATAACAGTGTGCATATGCCTCTAATGCGCATATAGCAGTGTGCACATGCCTCTAATGCGCATATAGCAGTGTGCACATGCCTCTAATGCGCACATAACAGTGTGCACATGTCTCCAATACGCACATAGCAGTGTGCACATGCCTTAAATACGCACATAGCAGTGTGTACATGCCTCCAATACGAACATAGCAGTATACGCATGCCTACTGGAGCACTACCGGGGCACTACCGGAGCACTACCGAAGCACTACATGTGCACTATCGGAGCGCTATCGGAGCACTATCAGAGCACTCTCGGAGCACATGCGTTCAATGAGGACATAGCACTATGCTTATGCCTCTAAAACACACATAGCAGTATGCTTATGCCTCGAAAACGCATATAGCAGTGTGCTTAAGCCTCTAAAACGCACATAGCACTGTGCATATGCCTCTAATGCATACATAGCAGTATGCACATACCTCTTAAGTGTACTACTAGAGCACTACCGGAGCACTACATGTACACTGTCGGAGTACTATGGGAACGCTACCGGAGCACTACCGTAGTACTATCGGAGCACTATCGGAGCGCCTTCAATGGGCACATAGCAGTGTGCTTATGCCTCTAAAACGCACATAGCGCTGTGCAGTGTGCACATGCCTTCATTGTAGTGTGCAAATGTTTCCAATGCGCACACTTCTCTTAAGCACTCATAACAGTGTGCACATGATTCCAATGCGCACCTAGCAATGTGCACATACTTCAAATGCGCACATAGGTTTGTGCATATGTCTCTTAAGCACACATAGCAGTCCTCCAATGCGCATATAGCAATGTACATATGTCTCCAATACGCACATAACAGTGTGCACATGCCTCCAATACGCACATAGCACTACTGTAGCACTACCGTAACACTACCGGAGCACTATCGGAGCACTCCTGGAGCACTCCCGGATTTTTCAATTTTTCAATGCTCACATAGCAGTGTGCTTATGCCTCTAAAACGCACATAGCACCGTGCACACATAGCAGTATGTACATGCCTCTTAAGTGCACTCCTAGAGCACTACCAGAGCATTACCGAAGCACTACCTGTGCATTACCGGAGCACTACCGTAGCAATATCGGAGCGCTGTCGGAGCACTATCGGAGCACTTCATGAGCTCACCCAGAGCACTCCTGGAGCGCTCTGTAGCACTCCCGGATTCTTTTTCTGCGCACATAGCAGTGTGCACATGCATTCAATGCGCACATACATAGCACTAGGCTTATGCCTCTAAAACGCACATACCAGTATGCTTATGCCTCGAAAACGCATATAGCACTGTGCTTAAGCCTATAAAACGCACATGGCAGTGTGCACATGCCACTAATGTGCACATGCCACTAATGCGCACATAGCAGTGTGCATATGCCACTAATGCGCACATGGCTCTAATGCGCACATAACAGTGTGCACGTCTCTTATGCGCATATTGCACTGTGTACATTACTCTAATGCGTACATAGCAGTGTGCACATGCATATAATGCGCACATAGCAGCGTGAACATGCCTCTTTAGCACTCATAACAGTGTGCACATTCCTCCAAAGCGCATATAGCAATGTGCACATGCCTCTTAAGTGCAATACTGGAGAACTACCGGAGCACTTCCAGAGCACTACCGTAGAACTATTGGAGCACTGCCGGAGCTCTCCCGTAGCACTCCTGCCGCACTCCTGTAGCATTCCCGGAGCACTCCTAGAGCATTCTGTAGCACTCCCGGATTTCTGCATTGTGCACATGTATCTTATGCGTACATAGCAGTGTGCAGATGCCTTTAATGCGCACAAAGCAGTGTGTAAACACACTCATGTGCATTAAACAGACCACATATGTACATATTTTTATCTTTTATAGGTATAAGCAGAGGATTGATCAACTCGTTAGCTATGTGAAAATGATAAGTGGTTTACTATTAGAAATATCATCAAATTGATGTAAGTAGCATATTTAGCACATCCTATACATACATAGCATAGTGCACATGCCTCCAAAGCGCATTAAGCAGTGTGCACTTGCCTCAAATGCGCACATAGCAGTGAGCAAATATATCCAATGCGCACGTAGCAGTGTTAACAGGTCTCCAATGCGCACATAGCAGTGTGCACATGTCTCTTAAGCACACATATCAGTGTGCAAAGGCCTCCAATACGCACATAGCAATGTGCACATGCCTTCAATGCGCACATAGCAGTTTGTACCTGCCTCCAATACGCACATGATTCTTAAGTACATTACTGGGAACGCTACCGGAGGACTAATCAGTGTGCACATGCCTTCAATGCGCACATAGCAGTGTGCTTATGCCACTAAAACGCACATAACAGAATGCTTATGCCTCGAAAACGCATATAGCATATGCTTATGCCTCGAAAACGCACATAGCACTGTGTATATGCCTCTAGTGCTTACATAACAGTGTGCATATGCCTCTAATGCGCATATAGCAGTGTGCACATGCCTCTAATGCGCATATAGCAGTGTGCACATGCCTCTAATGCGCACATAACAGTGTGCACATGTCTCCAATACGCACATAGCAGTGTGCACATGCCTTAAATACGCACATAGCAGTGTGTACATGCCTGCAATACGAACATAGCAGTATACGCATGCCTACTGGAGCACTACCGGGGCACTACCGGAGCACTACCGAAGCACTACATGTGCACTATCGGAGCGCTATCGGAGCACTATCAGAGCACTCCCGGAGCACATGCGTTCAATGAGGACATAGCACTATGCTTATGCCTCTAAAACACACATAGCAGTATGCTTATGCCTCGAAAACGCATATAGCAGTGTGCTTAAGCCTCTAAAACGCACATAGCACTGTGCATATGCCTCTAATGCATACATAGCAGTGTGCACATGCCTCTAATGCGCACATAACAGTGTGCACATGCCTCTAATGCGCACATAACAGTGTGCACATGTCTCTTATGCGCATATAGCACTGTGCACACTACTCTAATGCGTACATAGCAGTGTACACATGCCTCTATTGCGCACATAGCAGTCTGAACATGCCACTTTAGCACTCATAACAGTGTGCACATGCCTCCAATACGAACATAGAAGTGTGAACATGTCTCTTTTGCGCATATAGCAATGTACACATACCTCTAATGCGCACATACAGGTGTGCAAATTTCTCCTAAGCACTTATAGCAGTGTGCACATGCCTTCAACGCGCACATAGCCATGTGCACATGACTCTAATGCGCACATAGCAGTGTGCACATGTTTCTTATGCTCACATGCCTCCAAAGCGCATAAAGCAGTGTACACCTGCCTCGAATGCGCAAATAGCAGTGAGCAAATATCTCCAATGCGCACGTAGCAGTGTGTACAAGTCTCCAATGCGCACATAGCAGTGTGCACATGTCTCTTAAGCACACATAGCAGTGTGCAAAGGCCTCCAATACGCACATAGCAGTGTGATCATGCCTTCAATGCGCACATAGCCGTGTGTACATGCCTCCAATACGCACATGATTCTGCACTACCGGAGCACTACCTGTACACTACCGGAGTACTATGGGAACGCTACCGGAGCACTACCGTGGTACTATCGGAGCACTGCCGGAGCACTATCGGAGGACTAAGCAGTGTGCAATGCCTTCAATGCGCACATAGCAGTGTACTTATGTCTCTAAAACTCACATAACAGAATGCTTATGCCTTGAAAACGCATATAGCAGTATGATTACGCCTCGAAAACGCACATGTGCATATGCCTCTAATGCTTACATAGCAGTGTGCATATGCCACTAATGCGCACATAGCAGTATGTTAACACACTCATGTGCATTAAACAGACCACATATGTACATATTTTTATCTTTTATAGGTATAAGCAGAGGATTGATCAACTCGTCAGCTATGTTTTTGAAAATGATAAGTGGTTTACTATAACAAATATCATCAAATTGTAAGTAGCATATTTAGAACATCCTATACATACATAGCATAGTGCACATGCCTCCAAAGCGCATTAAGCAGTGTGCACCTGCCTCAAATGCGCACATAGCAGTGAGCAAATATCTCCAATGCGCACGTAGCAGTGTGTACAGGTCTCCAATGCGCTCATAGCAGTGTGCACATGTGTCTTAAGCACACATAGCAGTGTGCAAAGGCCTCCAATACGCATATAGCAGTGTGCACGTGCCTTCAATGCGCACATAACAGTTTGTACATGCCTCCAATACGCACATAGCAGTATGTACATGATTCTTAAGTGCACTACCGGAGCACTATCGGAGGACTAAGCAGTGTGCACACGCCTTCAATGCGCACATAGCACTATGCTTATGCCTCTAAAACGCACATAGCAGAATGCTTATGCCTCGAAAACGCATATAGCAGTGTGCTTAAGTCTCTAAAACGCACATAACACTGTACATATGCCTCTAATGCATACATATCAGTATGCACATGCCTCTAATGCGCACATAGCAGTGTAAACATGCCTCTTTAGCAGTCATAGCAGTGTGCTCCTGTCCCAAATGCGCACATAACAGTGTACACAGCCTCCAATGCGCACATAGCACTCTGCTCTTGGGCCCCAATGCGCACATAACAGTGTGCACATGCCTCCAATGCGCACTTAGCAGAGTGAACATGCCTCCAAAGCGCTCATAGCAGTGTACACATGCCTCCAATGCGAACATAGCAGTGTGCACATGCCTCCAATGCGAACATAGCAGTGTGCACATGCATCCAATGCGCACTTAGCAGTGTGAACATGCCTCCAATGCGCTCATAGCAGTATGCACATGCCTCCATTGCGCACATAGTAGTGTGCACATACCTGTAATACGTACATAGCAGTGTGCCTATGCCTCAAATATGCACATAGCATTTTGCACATGCCTTCAATGCGCATATACCAGTGTGCCCATGCCTCCAATGTGCTCATAGCAGTGTGCACATGCCTCCAATGCGCACATAAGAGTGTGCACATGCCTCTAATGCGCACATAGCAGTGTGTTAACACCCTCATGTGCCGTAAGCAGAGCACATAATGTACATATTTTTATCTTTTATAGGTATAATCAGAGGATTGATCTAATCATCAGTTATGTATTTCAAAATAAGTAGTTGTTTACTATTGCAAATATCATCAGATTGATGTAAGTAGGATAAAAAACACACCCTATGCACACAAAGTATAGTGCTCATGCCTCCAATGTGCACCAAGCAGTATGCACATGTCTTCTATGCGCACATAGCAGTGTGCACATACCTCCAATGCGCACTTAGCAGTGTGAACATGCCTCCAATGCGCTCATAGCAGTGTGCACATGCCTCCAATGCAAACATAGCAGTGTGCACATGCATCCAATGCGCACTTAGCAGTGTGAACATGCCTCCAATGCGCTCATAGCAGTGTGCACATGCCTCAATTGCGCACATAGTAGTGTGCACATACCTCTGATACGTACATAGCAGTGTGCCTATGCCTCAAATATCCACATTGCATTTTGCACATGCCTTCAATGCGCACATAGCAGTGTGCCCATGCCTCCAATGCGCTCATAGCAGTATGCACATGCCTCAAATGCGCACATCAGAGTGTGCACATGCCTCTAATGCGCACATAGCAGTGTGTTAACACCCTCATGTGCCTTAAGCTGAGCACATAATGTACATATTTTTATCTTTTATAGGTATAATCAGAGGATTGATCTAATCATCAGCTAGGTATTTCAAAATAAGTAGTTGTTTACTATTGCAAATATCATCATATTGATGTAAGTAGGATATAAAACACACCCTATGCACACAAAGTATAGTGCACATGCCTCCAATGCGCACCAAGCAGTATGCACATGTCTTCTATGCGCACATAGCAGTGTGCACATACCTCCAATGCACACATAACAGTGTGCACATACCTCCAATGCACACATAACAGTGTGCACATGCCTCCAATGCGCACTTAGCAGTGTGTACATACCTCTGATACGTACATAGCAGTGTGCCTATGCCTCAACTATGCACATAGCATTTTGCACCTGCCTTCAATGCGCACATAACAGTGTGCCCATGCCTCCAATGCGCTCATAGCAGTGTGCACATGCCTCCAATGCGCACATCAGAGTGTGCACATGCCTCCAATGCGCACATCAGAGTGTGCACATGTATCGTGCACATGCCTCCAATGCGCATCAAGCAGTATGCACATGTCTTCTATGCGCACATTGCAGTGTACACATAGATCCAATGCGCACATAACAGTGTGCACATGCCTCCAATGCACACTTAGCAGTGTGAACATGCCTCCAAAGCGCTCATAGCAGTGTGCACATGCCTCCAATGCGCACTTAGCAGTGTGAACATGTCTCCAATGCGCTCATAGCAGTGTGCACATGCGAACATAGCAGTGTGCACATGCATCCAATGCGCACTTAGCAGTGTGAACATGCCTCCAATGCGCTCATAGCAGTGTGCACATGCCTCCATTGCGCACATAGTAGTGTGCACATACCTCTGATACGTACATAGCAGTGTGCCTATGCCTCAAATATGCACATAGCATTTTGCACGTGTGAACATGCCTCCAAAGCGCTCATAGCAGTGTGCACATGCCTCCAATGCGCACATAGCAGTGTGCCCATGCCTCAAATGCGCTCATAGCAGTGTGCACATGCCTCCACTAATCATCAGCTATGTATTTCAAAATAAGTAGTTGTTTACTATTGCAAATATCATCAGATTGATGTAAGTAGGATATAAAACACACCCTATGCACACAAAGTATAGTGCACATGCCTCCAATGCGCACCAAGCAGTATGCACATGCCTTCTATGCGCACATTTCAGTGTGCACATACCTCCAATGCGCACATAACAGTGTGCACATGCCTCCAATGCGCACTTAGCAGTGTGAACATGCCTCCAAAGCGCTCATAGCAGTGTGCACATGCATCCAATGCGCACTTAGCAGTGTGAGCATGCCTCCAATGCGCTCATTGCAGTGTGCACATGCCTCCATTGCGCACATAGTAGTGTGCACATACCTCTAATACGTACATAGCAGTGTGCCTATGCCTCAAATATGCACATAGCATTTTGCACATGCCTTCAATGCGCACATAGCAGTGTGCCCATGCCTCCAATGCGCTCATAGCAGTGTGCACATGACTACAATGCGCACATCAGAGTGTGCACTTGCCTCTAATGCGCACATAGAAGTGTGTTAACACCCTCATGTGCCTTAAGCAGAGCACATAATGTACATATTTTTATCTTTTATAGGTATAATCAGAGGATTGATCTAATCATCAGCTATGTATTTCAAAATAAGTAGTTGTTTACTATTGCAAATATCATCAGATTGATGTAAGTAGGATAAAAAACACACCCTATGCACACAAAGTATAGTGCACATGCCTCCAATGCGCACCAGGCAGTATGCACATGTCTTCTATGCGCACATATCAGTGTGCACATACCTCCATTGCGAACATAACAGTGTGCACATGCCTCCAATGCGCACTTAGCAGTGTGAACATGCCCCCAATGCGCACATCAGAGTGTGCGCATGCCTCTAATGCGCACATAGCAGTGTGCACATGCCTCTAATGCGCACATAGCAGTGTGTATACACCATCATGTGCCTTAAGTAGAGCACATAATGTACATATTTTTATCTTTTATAGGTATAATCAGAGGATTGATCTAATCATCAGCTATGTACTTCAAAATAAGTAGTTGTTTACTATTGCAAATATCATCAGATTGATGTAAGTAGGATATAAAACACACCCTATGCACAAAAAGTATAGTGCACATGCCTCCAATGCGCACCAAGCAGTATGCACATGTCTTCTATGCGCACATAGCAGTGTGCACATGCCTCCAATGCGCACTTAGAAGTGTTAACATGCCTCCAATGCGCACATAGCAGTGTGCCCATGCCTCCAATGCGCTCAAAGCAGTGTGCACATGCCTCTAATGCGCTCACAGCAGTGTGTAAACACCCTCATGTGCCTTAACCAGAGCACATATGTCCATATGCTTAGGTATAAGCAGAAGATTGATCAACTCTTCAGCTATGTATTTAAAAATTAGAAGTGGTTTACTAGTACAAATATCATCAGATTGATGTAAGTGGCATATTAAACATATCCTATGCATACATAGCTTAGTGCAAAGGCCTTCAATGCGCATAAATTAATGTGCACATACTTCAAATGCGCACATAGCGGTACAGGTCTCCAATGCGCACATAGCAGTGTGCACATGTCTCTTAAGCACTCATAGCAGTGTGCACATGCCTCCTATGCGCACATAGAAGTGTGCACATGCCTCTAATGCGCACATAGAAGTGTGCACATGCCTCTAATGCGCCATTAGCAGTGTGTAAACACCCTCATGTGCCTTAAGCAAAGCACATATGTACATATTTTCATCTTTTATAGTTATAAACCAAGGATTGATCAACACATCAGCTATGTATTTAAAGATAGTGGACCACGGCCATATACGCCTAACGAAAAAGTCGAAAAAGGAAAAAATTTAATCAAGAGAAAACAAAACTTTCTCAAACCTTTCGATTTAGCTCCAATAACATCCATTTTAAGTTTCATCAAAATCGGTTGAAAACTCAGAGAGTAATAGCATATTAAAGATTTGGGGCAAGGGCAATAACTCTGCTTGTAACAATCGAAAATAGCTCAAATTCGAACTTGATCTTCGTTTTCTGATCATATATACACATATCAAATTTCATTTGATTCCGTCAAAAACTCTAGTTTTTAGAGCGTTTACAAGGAAATGTTGATGGACGGACCGACAGATTTCAGGCAAGGGCAATAACTCTGCTTCTAACGATCGAAAAAAGCTCAAATTCGAACTTGATCTTCGTTTTATGAATATGTGTACACATATCAAATTTCATTTGATTCCGTCAAAAACTCTAGTTTTTAGAGCGTTTACAAGCAAATGTTGATGGTCGGACCGACGGATTTGGGGCAAGGGCAATAACTCTGATTCTAACGATCGAAAATAGCTCAAATTCGAACTTGATCTTCGTTTTATAAATATGTATACACATATCAAATTTCATTTGATTCCGTCAAAAACTCTAGTTTTTAGAGCGTTTACGAGCAAATGTTGACGGACGGACCGACGGACGGACCGACGGACGGACCGACGGACGGACGGACAGGGGTGACTACAATATACGTCCTCATAGAGAGATGAGGGCGTATAAAAATGAGATTTCACACGTAACAGTGTGCACATGCCATTAATGCGCACATAACAGTGTGCACATGCCACAAATGCGCACATAGAAGTGTGAATATGCCTCCTATTCGCACATAGGAGTATGCACATGCCTCCGATGCGCACATAGAGGTGTGCACATGTCTCTTATGCGCACATAGCAGTATGCTTATGCCTCGAAAACGCACATAGCACTGTGCATATGCCTCCATTGCGCACATAGCAGTGTGCACTGGCCTCCAATGCGCATATAGCAATGCGCACAGGCCTCCAATACGCACATAGCAGTGTGCACATGCCTCCAATACGCACATAACAATATGCACATGCCTCTTAAGTGCACTACTGGAGCACTACCGAAGCACTACCGGAGCACTAATTGTACACTACCGGAGCACTATTGGAACACTATCGGAGCACTAAGCAGTGTGCACATGCCTCAATGCGCACATAGCAGTGTGCTTATGCCTCTAAAACGCACATAGCAGAATGCTTATGCCTCGAAAACGCATATAGCAGTATGCTTATGCCTCGAAAACGCACATAGCCCATTGCATATGCCTCTAATGCTTATATAGAAGTGTGCAAATGTGCACATAACAATGTGCACTGGTCTCCAATGCGCATATAGCAATGTGCACATGTCTCAAATACGCACATTGCAGTGTGCACATGCCTCAATGCGCACATAGCAGTGTGCTTATACCTCTAAAACGCAAATAGCAGAATGCTTATGCCTCGAAAACGCATATAGCAGTACTTGTTTTTAAAAATGATAAGTGGTTTACTATTACAAATATCATCAGATTGATGTAAGTAGCATATTTAGAACATCATATACATAAAGCAGTGTGCACCTGCCTCAAATGCGCACATAGCAGTGAGCAAATGTCTCCAATACGCACATAGCAGTGTGCACAGGTCTCTTAAGCATACATAGCAGTGTGTAGAGGCCTCCAATACGCACATAGCCGTGTGCACTTGCCTTCAATGCGCACATATCAGTGTGTACATACCTCCAATACGCACACAGGAGTATGCACATACCTCTTAAGTGTACTACTAGAGCACTACCGGAGCACTACATGTACACTGCCGGAGTACTATGGGAACGCTACCGGAGCACTACCGTAGTACTATCGGAGCACTATCGGAGCGCCTTCAATGGGCACATAGCAGTGTGCTTATGCCTCTAAAACGCACATAGCGCTGTGCAGTGTGCACATGCCTTCATTGTAGTGTGCAAATGTTTCCAATGCGCACACTTCTCTTAAGCACTCATAACAGTGTGCACATGATTCCAATGCGCACCTAGCAATGTGCACATACTTCAAATGCGCACATAGGTTTGTGCATATGTCTCTTAAGCACACATAGCAGTCCTCCAATGCGCATATAGCAATGTACATATGTCTCCAATACGCACATAGCAGTGTGCACATGCCTCCAATACGCACATAGCACTACTGTAGCACTACCAGAGCACTATCGGAGCACTCCTGGAGCACTCCCGGATTTTTCAATTTTTCAATGCTCACATAGCAGTGTGCTTATGCCTCTAAAACGCACATAGCACCGTGCACACATAGCAGTATGTACATGCCTCTTAAGTGCACTCCTAGAGCACTACCAGAGCATTACCGAAGCACTACCTGTGCATTACCGGAGCACTACCGTAGCAATATCGGAGCGCTGTCGGAGCACTATCGGAGCACTTCATGAGCTCACCCAGAGCACTCCTGGAGCGCTCTGTCGCACTCCCGGATTCTTTTTCTGCGCACATAGCAGTGTGCACATGCATTCAATGCGCACATACATAGCACTAGGCTTATGCCTCTAAAACGCACATACCAGTATGCTTATGCCTCGAAAACGCATATAGCACTGTGCTTAAGCCTATAAAACGCACATGGCAGTGTGCACATGCCACTAATGTGCACATGCCACTAATGCGCACATAGCAGTGTGCATATGCCACTAATGCGCACATGGCTCTAATGCGCACATAACAGTGTGCACATGTCTCTTATGCGCATATTGCACTGTGTACATTACTCTAATGCGTACATAGCAGTGTGCACATGCATATAATGCGCACATAGCAGCGTGAACATGCCTCTTTAGCACTCATAACAGTGTGCACATTCCTCCAAAGCGCATATAGCAATGTGCACATGCCTCTTAAGTGCAATACTGGAGAACTACCGGAGCACTTCCGGAGCACTACCGTAGAACTATTGGAGCACTGCCGGAGCTCTCCCGTAGCACTCCTGCCGCACTCCAGTAGCATTCCCGGAGCACTCCTAGAGCATTCTGTAGCACTCCCGGATTTCTGCATTGTGCACATGTATCTTATGCGTACATAGCAGTGTGCAGATGCCTTTAATGCGCACAAAGCAGTATGTAAACACACTCATGTGCATTAAACAGACCACATATGTACATATTTTTATCTTTTATAGGTATAAGCAGAGGATTGATCAACTCGTCAGCTATGTGAAAATGATAAGTGGTTTACTATTAGAAATATCATCAAATTGATGTAAGTAGCATATTTAGCACACCCTATACATACATAGCATAGTGCACATGCCTCCAAAGCGCATTAAGCAGTGTGCACTTGCCTCAAATGCGCACATAGCAGTGAGCAAATATCTCCAATGCGCACGTAGCAGTGTTAACAGGTCTCCAATGCGCACATAGCAGTGTGCACATGTCTCTTAAGCACACATATCAGTGTGCAAAGGCCTCCAATACGCACATAGCAATGTGCACATGCCTTCAATGCGCACATAGCAGTTTGTACCTGCCTCCAATACGCACATGATTCTTAAGTACATTACTGGGAACGCTACCGGAGGACTAATCAGTGTGCACATGCCTTCAATGCGCACATAGCAGTGTGCTTATGCCACTAAAACGCACATAACAGAATGCTTATGCCTCGAAAACGCATATAGCATATGCTTATGCCTCGAAAACGCACATAGCACTGTGTATATGCCTCTAGTGCTTACATAACAGTGTGCATATGCCTCTAATGCGCATATAGCAGTGTGCACATGCCTCTAATGCGCATATAGCAGTGTGCACATGCCTCTAATGCGCACATAACAGTGTGCACATGTCTCCAATACGCACATAGCAGTGTGCACATGCCTTAAATACGCACATAGCAGTGTGTACATGCCTCCAATACGAACATAGCAGTATACGCATGCCTACTGGAGCACTACCGGGGCACTACCGGAGCACTACCGAAGCACTACATGTGCACTATCGGAGCGCTATCGGAGCACTATCAGAGCACTCTCGGAGCACATGCGTTCAATGAGGACATAGCACTATGCTTATGCCTCTAAAACACACATAGCAGTATGCTTATGCCTCGAAAACGCATATAGCAGTGTGCTTAAGCCTCTAAAACGCACATAGCACTGTGCATATGCCTCTAATGCATACATAGCAGTATGCACATACCTCTTAAGTGTACTACTAGAGCACTACCGGAGCACTACATGTACACTGTCGGAGTACTATGGGAACGCTACCGGAGCACTACCGTAGTACTATCGGAGCACTATCGGAGCGCCTTCAATGGGCACATAGCAGTGTGCTTATGCCTCTAAAACGCACATAGCGCTGTGCAGTGTGCACATGCCTTCATTGTAGTGTGCAAATGTTTCCAATGCGCACACTTCTCTTAAGCACTCATAACAGTGTGCACATGATTCCAATGCGCACCTAGCAATGTGCACATACTTCAAATGCGCACATAGGTTTGTGCATATGTCTCTTAAGCACACATAGCAGTCCTCCAATGCGCATATAGCAATGTACATATGTCTCCAATACGCACATAACAGTGTGCACATGCCTCCAATACGCACATAGCACTACTGTAGCACTACCGTAACACTACCGGAGCACTATCGGAGCACTCCTGGAGCACTCCCGGATTTTTCAATTTTTCAATGCTCACATAGCAGTGTGCTTATGCCTCTAAAACGCACATAGCACCGTGCACACATAGCAGTATGTACATGCCTCTTAAGTGCACTCCTAGAGCACTACCAGAGCATTACCGAAGCACTACCTGTGCATTACCGGAGCACTACCGTAGCAATATCGGAGCGCTGTCGGAGCACTATCGGAGCACTTCATGAGCTCACCCAGAGCACTCCTGGAGCGCTCTGTAGCACTCCCGGATTCTTTTTCTGCGCACATAGCAGTGTGCACATGCATTCAATGCGCACATACATAGCACTAGGCTTATGCCTCTAAAACGCACATACCAGTATGCTTATGCCTCGAAAACGCATATAGCACTGTGCTTAAGCCTATAAAACGCACATGGCAGTGTGCACATGCCACTAATGTGCACATGCCACTAATGCGCACATAGCAGTGTGCATATGCCACTAATGCGCACATGGCTCTAATGCGCACATAACAGTGTGCACGTCTCTTATGCGCATATTGCACTGTGTACATTACTCTAATGCGTACATAGCAGTGTGCACATGCATATAATGCGCACATAGCAGCGTGAACATGCCTCTTTAGCACTCATAACAGTGTGCACATTCCTCCAAAGCGCATATAGCAATGTGCACATGCCTCTTAAGTGCAATACTGGAGAACTACCGGAGCACTTCCAGAGCACTACCGTAGAACTATTGGAGCACTGCCGGAGCTCTCCCGTAGCACTCCTGCCGCACTCCTGTAGCATTCCCGGAGCACTCCTAGAGCATTCTGTAGCACTCCCGGATTTCTGCATTGTGCACATGTATCTTATGCGTACATAGCAGTGTGCAGATGCCTTTAATGCGCACAAAGCAGTGTGTAAACACACTCATGTGCATTAAACAGACCACATATGTACATATTTTTATCTTTTATAGGTATAAGCAGAGGATTGATCAACTCGTTAGCTATGTGAAAATGATAAGTGGTTTACTATTAGAAATATCATCAAATTGATGTAAGTAGCATATTTAGCACATCCTATACATACATAGCATAGTGCACATGCCTCCAAAGCGCATTAAGCAGTGTGCACTTGCCTCAAATGCGCACATAGCAGTGAGCAAATATATCCAATGCGCACGTAGCAGTGTTAACAGGTCTCCAATGCGCACATAGCAGTGTGCACATGTCTCTTAAGCACACATATCAGTGTGCAAAGGCCTCCAATACGCACATAGCAATGTGCACATGCCTTCAATGCGCACATAGCAGTTTGTACCTGCCTCCAATACGCACATGATTCTTAAGTACATTACTGGGAACGCTACCGGAGGACTAATCAGTGTGCACATGCCTTCAATGCGCACATAGCAGTGTGCTTATGCCACTAAAACGCACATAACAGAATGCTTATGCCTCGAAAACGCATATAGCATATGCTTATGCCTCGAAAACGCACATAGCACTGTGTATATGCCTCTAGTGCTTACATAACAGTGTGCATATGCCTCTAATGCGCATATAGCAGTGTGCACATGCCTCTAATGCGCATATAGCAGTGTGCACATGCCTCTAATGCGCACATAACAGTGTGCACATGTCTCCAATACGCACATAGCAGTGTGCACATGCCTTAAATACGCACATAGCAGTGTGTACATGCCTGCAATACGAACATAGCAGTATACGCATGCCTACTGGAGCACTACCGGGGCACTACCGGAGCACTACCGAAGCACTACATGTGCACTATCGGAGCGCTATCGGAGCACTATCAGAGCACTCCCGGAGCACATGCGTTCAATGAGGACATAGCACTATGCTTATGCCTCTAAAACACACATAGCAGTATGCTTATGCCTCGAAAACGCATATAGCAGTGTGCTTAAGCCTCTAAAACGCACATAGCACTGTGCATATGCCTCTAATGCATACATAGCAGTGTGCACATGCCTCTAATGCGCACATAACAGTGTGCACATGCCTCTAATGCGCACATAACAGTGTGCACATGTCTCTTATGCGCATATAGCACTGTGCACACTACTCTAATGCGTACATAGCAGTGTACACATGCCTCTATTGCGCACATAGCAGTCTGAACATGCCACTTTAGCACTCATAACAGTGTGCACATGCCTCCAATACGAACATAGAAGTGTGAACATGTCTCTTTTGCGCATATAGCAATGTACACATACCTCTAATGCGCACATACAGGTGTGCAAATTTCTCCTAAGCACTTATAGCAGTGTGCACATGCCTTCAACGCGCACATAGCCATGTGCACATGACTCTAATGCGCACATAGCAGTGTGCACATGTTTCTTATGCTCACATGCCTCCAAAGCGCATAAAGCAGTGTACACCTGCCTCGAATGCGCAAATAGCAGTGAGCAAATATCTCCAATGCGCACGTAGCAGTGTGTACAAGTCTCCAATGCGCACATAGCAGTGTGCACATGTCTCTTAAGCACACATAGCAGTGTGCAAAGGCCTCCAATACGCACATAGCAGTGTGATCATGCCTTCAATGCGCACATAGCCGTGTGTACATGCCTCCAATACGCACATGATTCTGCACTACCGGAGCACTACCTGTACACTACCGGAGTACTATGGGAACGCTACCGGAGCACTACCGTGGTACTATCGGAGCACTGCCGGAGCACTATCGGAGGACTAAGCAGTGTGCAATGCCTTCAATGCGCACATAGCAGTGTACTTATGTCTCTAAAACTCACATAACAGAATGCTTATGCCTTGAAAACGCATATAGCAGTATGATTACGCCTCGAAAACGCACATGTGCATATGCCTCTAATGCTTACATAGCAGTGTGCATATGCCACTAATGCGCACATAGCAGTATGTTAACACACTCATGTGCATTAAACAGACCACATATGTACATATTTTTATCTTTTATAGGTATAAGCAGAGGATTGATCAACTCGTCAGCTATGTTTTTGAAAATGATAAGTGGTTTACTATAACAAATATCATCAAATTGTAAGTAGCATATTTAGAACATCCTATACATACATAGCATAGTGCACATGCCTCCAAAGCGCATTAAGCAGTGTGCACCTGCCTCAAATGCGCACATAGCAGTGAGCAAATATCTCCAATGCGCACGTAGCAGTGTGTACAGGTCTCCAATGCGCTCATAGCAGTGTGCACATGTGTCTTAAGCACACATAGCAGTGTGCAAAGGCCTCCAATACGCATATAGCAGTGTGCACGTGCCTTCAATGCGCACATAACAGTTTGTACATGCCTCCAATACGCACATAGCAGTATGTACATGATTCTTAAGTGCACTACCGGAGCACTATCGGAGGACTAAGCAGTGTGCACACGCCTTCAATGCGCACATAGCACTATGCTTATGCCTCTAAAACGCACATAGCAGAATGCTTATGCCTCGAAAACGCATATAGCAGTGTGCTTAAGTCTCTAAAACGCACATAACACTGTACATATGCCTCTAATGCATACATATCAGTATGCACATGCCTCTAATGCGCACATAGCAGTGTAAACATGCCTCTTTAGCAGTCATAGCAGTGTGCTCCTGTCCCAAATGCGCACATAACAGTGTACACAGCCTCCAATGCGCACATAGCACTCTGCTCTTGGGCCCCAATGCGCACATAACAGTGTGCACATGCCTCCAATGCGCACTTAGCAGAGTGAACATGCCTCCAAAGCGCTCATAGCAGTGTACACATGCCTCCAATGCGAACATAGCAGTGTGCACATGCCTCCAATGCGAACATAGCAGTGTGCACATGCATCCAATGCGCACTTAGCAGTGTGAACATGCCTCCAATGCGCTCATAGCAGTATGCACATGCCTCCATTGCGCACATAGTAGTGTGCACATACCTGTAATACGTACATAGCAGTGTGCCTATGCCTCAAATATGCACATAGCATTTTGCACATGCCTTCAATGCGCATATACCAGTGTGCCCATGCCTCCAATGTGCTCATAGCAGTGTGCACATGCCTCCAATGCGCACATAAGAGTGTGCACATGCCTCTAATGCGCACATAGCAGTGTGTTAACACCCTCATGTGCCGTAAGCAGAGCACATAATGTACATATTTTTATCTTTTATAGGTATAATCAGAGGATTGATCTAATCATCAGTTATGTATTTCAAAATAAGTAGTTGTTTACTATTGCAAATATCATCAGATTGATGTAAGTAGGATAAAAAACACACCCTATGCACACAAAGTATAGTGCTCATGCCTCCAATGTGCACCAAGCAGTATGCACATGTCTTCTATGCGCACATAGCAGTGTGCACATACCTCCAATGCGCACTTAGCAGTGTGAACATGCCTCCAATGCGCTCATAGCAGTGTGCACATGCCTCCAATGCAAACATAGCAGTGTGCACATGCATCCAATGCGCACTTAGCAGTGTGAACATGCCTCCAATGCGCTCATAGCAGTGTGCACATGCCTCAATTGCGCACATAGTAGTGTGCACATACCTCTGATACGTACATAGCAGTGTGCCTATGCCTCAAATATCCACATTGCATTTTGCACATGCCTTCAATGCGCACATAGCAGTGTGCCCATGCCTCCAATGCGCTCATAGCAGTATGCACATGCCTCAAATGCGCACATCAGAGTGTGCACATGCCTCTAATGCGCACATAGCAGTGTGTTAACACCCTCATGTGCCTTAAGCTGAGCACATAATGTACATATTTTTATCTTTTATAGGTATAATCAGAGGATTGATCTAATCATCAGCTAGGTATTTCAAAATAAGTAGTTGTTTACTATTGCAAATATCATCATATTGATGTAAGTAGGATATAAAACACACCCTATGCACACAAAGTATAGTGCACATGCCTCCAATGCGCACCAAGCAGTATGCACATGTCTTCTATGCGCACATAGCAGTGTGCACATACCTCCAATGCACACATAACAGTGTGCACATACCTCCAATGCACACATAACAGTGTGCACATGCCTCCAATGCGCACTTAGCAGTGTGTACATACCTCTGATACGTACATAGCAGTGTGCCTATGCCTCAACTATGCACATAGCATTTTGCACCTGCCTTCAATGCGCACATAACAGTGTGCCCATGCCTCCAATGCGCTCATAGCAGTGTGCACATGCCTCCAATGCGCACATCAGAGTGTGCACATGCCTCCAATGCGCACATCAGAGTGTGCACATGTATCGTGCACATGCCTCCAATGCGCATCAAGCAGTATGCACATGTCTTCTATGCGCACATTGCAGTGTACACATAGATCCAATGCGCACATAACAGTGTGCACATGCCTCCAATGCACACTTAGCAGTGTGAACATGCCTCCAAAGCGCTCATAGCAGTGTGCACATGCCTCCAATGCGCACTTAGCAGTGTGAACATGTCTCCAATGCGCTCATAGCAGTGTGCACATGCGAACATAGCAGTGTGCACATGCATCCAATGCGCACTTAGCAGTGTGAACATGCCTCCAATGCGCTCATAGCAGTGTGCACATGCCTCCATTGCGCACATAGTAGTGTGCACATACCTCTGATACGTACATAGCAGTGTGCCTATGCCTCAAATATGCACATAGCATTTTGCACGTGTGAACATGCCTCCAAAGCGCTCATAGCAGTGTGCACATGCCTCCAATGCGCACATAGCAGTGTGCCCATGCCTCAAATGCGCTCATAGCAGTGTGCACATGCCTCCACTAATCATCAGCTATGTATTTCAAAATAAGTAGTTGTTTACTATTGCAAATATCATCAGATTGATGTAAGTAGGATATAAAACACACCCTATGCACACAAAGTATAGTGCACATGCCTCCAATGCGCACCAAGCAGTATGCACATGCCTTCTATGCGCACATTTCAGTGTGCACATACCTCCAATGCGCACATAACAGTGTGCACATGCCTCCAATGCGCACTTAGCAGTGTGAACATGCCTCCAAAGCGCTCATAGCAGTGTGCACATGCATCCAATGCGCACTTAGCAGTGTGAGCATGCCTCCAATGCGCTCATTGCAGTGTGCACATGCCTCCATTGCGCACATAGTAGTGTGCACATACCTCTAATACGTACATAGCAGTGTGCCTATGCCTCAAATATGCACATAGCATTTTGCACATGCCTTCAATGCGCACATAGCAGTGTGCCCATGCCTCCAATGCGCTCATAGCAGTGTGCACATGACTACAATGCGCACATCAGAGTGTGCACTTGCCTCTAATGCGCACATAGAAGTGTGTTAACACCCTCATGTGCCTTAAGCAGAGCACATAATGTACATATTTTTATCTTTTATAGGTATAATCAGAGGATTGATCTAATCATCAGCTATGTATTTCAAAATAAGTAGTTGTTTACTATTGCAAATATCATCAGATTGATGTAAGTAGGATAAAAAACACACCCTATGCACACAAAGTATAGTGCACATGCCTCCAATGCGCACCAGGCAGTATGCACATGTCTTCTATGCGCACATATCAGTGTGCACATACCTCCATTGCGAACATAACAGTGTGCACATGCCTCCAATGCGCACTTAGCAGTGTGAACATGCCCCCAATGCGCACATCAGAGTGTGCGCATGCCTCTAATGCGCACATAGCAGTGTGCACATGCCTCTAATGCGCACATAGCAGTGTGTATACACCATCATGTGCCTTAAGTAGAGCACATAATGTACATATTTTTATCTTTTATAGGTATAATCAGAGGATTGATCTAATCATCAGCTATGTACTTCAAAATAAGTAGTTGTTTACTATTGCAAATATCATCAGATTGATGTAAGTAGGATATAAAACACACCCTATGCACAAAAAGTATAGTGCACATGCCTCCAATGCGCACCAAGCAGTATGCACATGTCTTCTATGCGCACATAGCAGTGTGCACATGCCTCCAATGCGCACTTAGAAGTGTTAACATGCCTCCAATGCGCACATAGCAGTGTGCCCATGCCTCCAATGCGCTCAAAGCAGTGTGCACATGCCTCCAATGCGCTCATCAGAGTGTGCACATGCCTCTAATGTGCACATAGCAGTGTGTTAACACCCTCATGTGCCGTAAGCAGAGCACATAATGTACATATTTTTATCTTTTATAGGTATAATCAGAGGATTGATCTAATCATCAGCTATGTATATCAAAATAAGTAGTTGTTTACTATTGCAAATATCATCAGATTGATGTAAGTAGGATATAAAACACACCCTATGCACACAAAGTATAGTGCACATGCCTCCAATGCGCACCAAGCAGTATGCACATGTCTTCTATGCGCACATAGCAGTGTGCACATACCTCCAATGCGCACTTCGCAGTGTGAACATGCCTCCAATGCAAACATAGCAGTGTGCACATGCCTCCAATGCAAACATAGCAGTGTGCACATGCATCCAATGCGCACTTAGCAGTGTGAACATGCCTCCAATGCGCTCATAGCAGTGTGCACATGCCTCCATTGCGCACATAGTAGTGTGCACATACCTCTGATACGTACATATCAGTGTGCCTATGCCTCAAATATGCACATAGCATTTTGCACATGCCTTCAATGCGCACATAGCAGTGTGCCCATGCCTCCAATGCGCTCATAGCAGTGTGCACATGCCTCCAATGCGCTCATAGCAGTGTGCACATGCCTCCAATGCAAACATAGCAGTGTGCACATGCATCCAATGCGCACTTAGCAGTGTGAACATGCCTCCAATGCGCTCATAGCAGTGTGCACATGCCTCAATTGCGCACATAGTAGTGTGCACATACCTCTGATACGTACATAGCAGTGTGCCTATGCCTCAAATATCCACATTGCATTTTGCACATGCCTTCAATGCGCACATAGCAGTGTGCCCATGCCTCCAATGCGCTCAAAGCAGTGTGCACATGCCTCCAATGCGCTCATCAGAGTGTGCACATGCCTCTAATGTGCACATAGCAGTGTGTTAACACCCTCATGTGCCGTAAGCAGAGCACATAATGTACATATTTTTATCTTTTATAGGTATAATCAGAGGATTGATCTAATCATCAGCTATGTATATCAAAATAAGTAGTTGTTTACTATTGCAAATATCATCAGATTGATGTAAGTAGGATATAAAACACACCCTATGCACACAAAGTATAGTGCACATGCCTCCAATGCGCACCAAGCAGTATGCACATGTCTTCTATGCGCACATAGCAGTGTGCACATACCTCCAATGCGCACTTCGCAGTGTGAACATGCCTCCAATGCAAACATAGCAGTGTGCACATGCCTCCAATGCAAACATAGCAGTGTGCACATGCATCCAATGCGCACTTAGCAGTGTGAACATGCCTCCAATGCGCTCATAGCAGTGTGCACATGCCTCCATTGCGCACATAGTAGTGTGCACATACCTCTGATACGTACATATCAGTGTGCCTATGCCTCAAATATGCACATAGCATTTTGCACATGCCTTCAATGCGCACATAGCAGTGTGCCCATGCCTCCAATGCGCTCATAGCAGTGTGCACATGCCTCCAATGCGCACATCAGAGTGTGTACAAGCCTCTAATGCGCACATAGCAGTGTGTATACACCCTCATGTGCCTTAAGTAGAGCACATAATGTACATATTTTTATCTTTTATAGGTATAATCAGAGGATTGATCTAATCATCAGCTATGTATTTCAAAATAAGTAGTTGTTTACTATTGCAAATATCATCAGATTGATGTAAGTAGCATATAAAACACATCCTATGCACACAAAGTATAGTGCACATGCCTCCAATGCACACCAAGCAGTATGCACATGTCTTCTGTGCGCACTTAGCAGTGTGCACATACCTCCAATGCGCACATAACAGTGTGAACATGCCTCCAATGCGCAAATAGCAGTGTGTACATGTCTCTTAATGCGCTTATAGCTGTGTGAATATGTCTTTTATGGACACAAAGCAGTGTGCACATACCTCCAATGTGCATTTAGCAGTGTGCGCACATGCCTACAATGCTCACATAAAAGTGTGCATATGTCTCTTATGCGCACATAACCGTGTACACATGACTCCAATAAGCACATTGCAGTGTGCATATATCTCTTATCCACTCATAGCAGTGTGAACATGTCTCTTATGCGCACATAAAAATGTGCACATGCCTTCATTGCGGACATAGCAGTGTGCCCATGCCTTCAATGCGCACAAAGCAGTGTGCACATGCCTCCAATGCGAAAATAGCAGTGTGCACATGCATCCAATGCGCTCATAGCAGTGTGCACATGCCTCCAATGCGAACATAGCAGTGTACACATGCCTCCAATGCGTACTTAGCAGTGTGAGCATTCCTACAAAGCGCTCATAGGAGTGTGCACATGCCTCCAATGCGAACATAGCAGTGTGCACATGCATCCAATGCACACTTAGCAGTGTGAACATGCCTCCAATGCGCTCATAGCAGTGCCAACATGCCTCCAATGCGCACATAGCAGTGTGAACATGCCTCCAATGCTCTCATAGCAGTGTGTACATGCCTCTAATGCGCACATAGCAGTGTGTTAACACCCTCATGTGCCTTAAGCATAGCACATAATGTACATATTTTTATCTTTTAAAGGTATAATTAGAGGATTGATCAAATCATCAGCTATGTATTTCAAAAATAAGTAGTTGTTTACTATTGCAAATATTATCAGATTGATGTAAGTAAAAAATAAAACACACCCTATGCACACAAAGTATAGTGCACATGCCTCCAATGCGCACCAAGCAGTGTGCCCATGCCTCCAATGCGCTCATAGCAGTGTGCACATGCCTCCAATGCGCACATAAGAGTGTGTACATGCCTCCAATGCGCAAATAGCAGTGTGTACATGTCTCTTAATGCGCTTATAGCTGTGTGAATATGTCTTTTATGGACACATAGAAGTGTGCACATACCTCCAATGTGCATTTAGCAGTGTGCCCATGCTGCCTTAAATGCGCACAAAGCAGTGTGTACATGCCTCCAATGCGAACATAGGAGAGTGCACATGCCTTCAATGCGCATATAGCAGTGTGCACATACCTCCAATGCGCACATAAGAGTGTGCACATGCCTCCAATGCGAACATAGCACTGTGCACATGTATCCAATGCACACTTAGCAGTGTGTACATGCCTCCAATGCGCTCATAGCAGTGTGCACATGCCTCCATTGCGCACATAGTAGTGTGCACATACCTCTAATACGTACATAGCAGTGTGCCTATGCCTCAAATATGCACAAAGCATTTTACACATGCCTCCAATGCGCATATAGCAGTGTGTACGTGTCTCATAAGCACACATAGCACTCCCGGAGCACTCTGTAACACTCCCGGATTCATATGTACATATTTGTATCTTTTATAGGTATACGCAGAGGATTGATCAACTCATCAGCTATGTTTTTGAAAATGAGAAGTGATTTACTATTGCAAATATCATCAGATTGATGTAAGTAGCATATTAAACACATCTTATGCACACATAGCATAGTGCATATGTGTCCAATGCGCACATAGCAGTGTGCTTATGCCTCGAAAACACACATAGCAGTGTGCTTAAGCATTTAAAGTGCACATAGCACTGTGCACATGCCTTTAATGCGAATATAGCAGTGTGCACATGCCCCCAAATCGCACAAAACAGTGTGCACATGTCTCGTATGCGCTTATAGCAGTGTTCACATGCCTCAAATGCGAACATAGCAGTGTGCACATGCCTTCAATGCGCACATAACACTGTTCAAATGCGCACAAAGATAGAAGTGTGCTCATGCCTCTAATGCACACAAAGCGGTGTGACCATGCCTCCAATTCGCACATAGCAGTGTGCACATGCCTCCAATGCGAACATAGCACTGTGAACATGCATCCAATGCGCACTTAGCAGTGTGTACATGTACCTTATGTCCACTTAGCAGTTTTCACATGCCTCCGATGCGCACATAGCAGTGTGCACATGTCATTAATGCGCACATAACAGTGTGTGCATGTCTCTAATGCGCACATAGAAGTGTTCCCATGCCTTTAATACGCACATACCAGTGTGCAAATGCCTCCAATGCGCACATACCAGTGTGGATTTGCATTCAATGCGCACATAGCAATGTGTTCATGCCTCAAATGCGCACATAGCTGTGTGCACATGTCTTTTAAGTGCACATAGCAGTGTGTAAATGTCTCTTATGCGCACATAGCAGTGCGCACATTCCTTTTATACGCACATTGTAGTGTGTACATGCCTCCAATGCGCACATTGCAGTGTGAACATGTCATTGATGCGCACATAACAGTGTGCACATGTCTCCAATGCGCATATAGCAGTAGGCACATGCCTCAAATTCGCACATAGCAGTGTGCATATGCCTCCAATGCGTTCATAGCAGTGTGCACTTGCCTTTAATGCGCACAAAGCAGTGTGTACATGCCTCCAATACGCACATAGCAGTGTGCACATGTCTCTTATTAGCATATAGCATTGTGCACATACCTCCAATGTGCATATAACAGTGTGCAAATGCCTCCAATGTGCACATAGCAGTGTGCATATGTTTCCATTGCGCTCACAGCAGTGTGTAAACACCCTCATGTGCCTTAACCAGAGCACATATGTTCATATGCTCAGGTATAAGCAGAAGATGGATCAACTCTTCAGCTATGTATTTAAAAATTAGAAGTTGTTTACTAGTACAAATATCATCAGATTGATGTAAGTGGCATATTAAACATATCCTATGCATACATAGCTTAGTGCAAAGGCCTTCAATGCGCATAAATTAATGTGCACATACTTCAAATGCGCACATAGCGGTGTGCTCATGCCAACAATGCGTACATAGCAGTGTGCTCATGTCTCCAATGCGCACATAGCCGTGTGTACATGCCTCTAATCCGCACATAACAGTGTGCAAATGCCTCCAATACGCACATAGCAGTGTGCACATGTCTCCAATGCGTTCATAGCAGTGAGCACTTGCCTTTAATGCACACATAGCAGTGTTCACTTGCTTCTAATGCGCACATAGCAGTGTGAACATGCCTCCAATACACACATATCAGTGTACACATGTCTCTTTTAAGCATATAACATTGAGGTGTGCACATGCCTCAAATGCGCACATAGCAGTGTTTACATACTTTCAATGCACACATAGCAGTGTTCATATGCCTCCAATACGCACATATCAGTGTTCACATGCATCCAATGCGCACATAGCAGTGTGCACATGCCTCCAATGCGCACATAGCAGTGTGCACATGCCTCAAATTCTCAAATAGCAGTGTTTACATACCTTCAATGCACACATAGCAGTGTTCATATGCCTCCAATACGCACATAGCAGTGTTCACATGCATCCAATGGGTACATAGCAGTGTGCACATTCCTCCAATGCGCATATAGCGGTGTGCAAATACCTCCAATGCGCACATAGCAGTGTGCACATGCCTTCAATGCGCACATAGCAGTGTGAACATGCCTTCAATGAGCACATAGCAGTGTGCACATGCCTCCAATACGCAAATAGCAGTGTGCACATACCTCCAATGCGCACAAAGCAGTGTGCAAATACCTCCAATACACACATAGCAGTGTGCACATGCCTCAAATGCGCATATAGCAGTGTGCACATGCCTCAAATGCGCATATAGCAGTGTGCACATGCCTCAAATTCTCAAATAGCAGTGTGCACATGCCTCAAATGCGCATATAGCGGTGTTCATATAACTCAAATGCGCACATAGCAGTGTTTACATACCTTCAATGCCCACATAGCAGTGTATAAACACCCTCATGTGCCTTAAGCAGAGCACATATGTACATATTTGTATCTTTTATGGTATATTTTTAGGTATAATCAGAGGATTAATCAACTCATCAGCTATGTATTTAAAAATTAGTAGTTGTTTACTATTACAAATATCATCAGATTGATGTAAGTAGCATATTAAACATATCATATGCACACATAGCATAGTGCACATACCTCCAATGCGCACATAGCAGTGTGCACGTGCCTCCAATGCGCATATAGCAGTGTGCAATTACCTCCAATGCGCACATAGCAGTGTGCACGTGCCTCAAATGCGCACATAGCAGTGTGCACATGCCTCCAATGCGCACATAGCAGTGTTTACATACCTTCAATGCGCACATAGTAGTGTGCACATGCCTCAAATGCGCACATAGCAGTGTTTACATACCTTCAATGCACACATAGCAGTGTTCATATGCCTCCAATACGCACATAGCAGTGTTCACATGCATCCAATGCGCACATAGCAGTGTGCACATTCCTCCAATGCGCATATAGCAGTGTGCAAATACCTCCAATGCGCACAAAGCAGTGTGCACATGCCTCCAATGCGCACATAGCAGTGTGAACATGCCTTCAATGAGCACATAGCAGTGTGCACATGTCTCCAATACGCAAATAGCAGTGTGCATATACCTCCAATGCGCACAAAGCAGTGTGCAAATACCTCCAATACGCACATAGCAGTGTGCACGTGCCTCAAATGCGCATATAGCAATGTGCAAATACCTCCAATGCATTACATACCCTCAATGCATACATAGCAGTGTGCACATGCCTCCAATGCGCACATAGGAGTGTGCACGTGCCTCAAATGCGCATATAGCAGTGTGCACATTCCTCCAATGCGCACATAGCAATGTGCAAATACCTAAAATGCGCACATAACAGTATGCATGTGCCTCAAATGCGCACATAGCAGTGTTCATATAACTCAATTGCGCACATAGAAGTGTTTACATACCTTCAATGCATACATAGCAGTGTGCACATGCCTCTAATGCGCACATAGCAGTGTACACGTACCTCAAATGCGCATATAGCAGTGTGCACATGCCTCAAATGCGCATATAGCAGTGTTCATATATCTCAAATGCGCATATAGCAGTGTTTACATACCTTCAATGCGCATATAGCAGTGTGCATATACCTTAAATGCGCACATAGCAGTGTGCACATGCCTCGAATGCACACATAGCAGTGTGAACATGCCTCCAATGCGCACATAGTAGTGTGCACATGACTCAAATGCGCACATAGCAGTGTTTACATACCTTCAATGCACACATAGCAGTGTTCATATGCCTCCAATACGCACATAGTAGTGTGCACATGCCTCCAATGCGCACATAGCAGTGTGCAAATACCTCCAATGCGCACATAGTAGTGTGCACATGCCTCAAATGTGCACATAGCAGTGTGAACATGCCTCCAATGCGCACATAGCACTGTGCACATGACTCAAATGCACAGTGTGCACATGCCTGCAATGCCCACTTAGTAGTGTGCAAATACCTCCAATGCGCACATAGCAGTGTGCACATGCCTCCAATGCGTACTCAGCAGTGTGCACATGCCTCCAATGCGAACATCGCATTGTGCACATGCCTCCAATGCGCACATAACAGTGTGCACATCCCTCATATGCGCACATAGCAATGTGCACATCCCTCCAATGCGCACATAGCAGTGTACAAGTACCTCAAATGCGCACATAGCAGTGTTCATATAACTCAATTGCGCATATAGCAGTGTTCATATAACTCAATTGCGCACATAGAAGTGTTTACATACCTCAAATGCGCACATAGCAGTGTGCACATGCTTCAAATGCGCATATAGCATATGTGTTCATATAACTCAAATGCGCATATAGCAGTGTTTACATACCTTCACATAGCAGTGTGCACAAGCCTGCAATGAGCCTTAAGTAGAGCACATATTGTACATATTTTTATCTTTTATAGGTATAATCAGAGGATTGATCTAATCATCAGCTATGTATTTCAAAATAAGTAGTTGTTTACTATTGCAAATATCATCAGATTGATGTAAGTAGCATATAAAACACACCCTATGCACACAAAGCATAGTGCACATGCCTCCAATGCGCACCAAGCAGTGTGCACATGTCTTCTGTGCGCACATAGCAGTGTGCACATACCTCCAATGCGCACATAACAGTGTGCACATGCCTCCAATGCGCAAATAGCAGTGTGTACATGTCTCTTAATGCGCTTATAGCTGTGTGAATATGTCTTTTATGGACACAAAGCAGTGTGCACATACCTCCAATGTGCATTTAGCAGTGTGCGCACATGCCTACAATGCTCACATAAAAGTGTGCATATGTCTCTTATGCGCACATAGCAGTGTGAACATGTCTCTTATGCGCACATAAAAATGTGCACATGCCTTCATTGCGCACATAGCAGTGTGCCCATGCCTTCAATGCGCACAAAGCAGTGTGCACATGCCTCAAATGCGAACATAGCAGTGTGCACATTCATCCAATGAGCACTTAGCAGTTTGAACATGCCTCCAATGCGCTCATAGCAGTGTGCACATGCCTCCAATGCGCTCATAGCAGTGTGCACATGCCTCCATTGCGCACATAGTAGTGTGCACATACCTCTAATACGTACATAGCAGTGTGCCTATGCCTAAAATAGGCACATAGCATTTTGCACATGCCTTCAATTCGCGCATATCATTGTGCACATGCCTTGAATGCGCACATAACAGTGTACACATGCCCCCAATGCGCACATCAGAGTGTGCACATGTCTATAATGCGCACATAGCAGTGTGTAAACACCCTCATGTGCCTTAAGTAGAGCACATAATGTACATATTTTTATCTTTTATAGGTATAATCAGAGGATTGATCTAATCAACAGCTATGTACTTCAAAATAAGTAGTTGTTTACTATTGCAAATATCATCAGATTGATGTAAGTAGGATATAAAACACACCCTATGCACACAAAGTATCGTGCACATGCCTCCAATGCGCACCAAGCAGTATGCACATGTCTTCTATGCGCACATAGCAGTGTGCACATGCCTCCAATGCGAACATAGCAGTGTACACATGCATCCAATGCGCACTTAGCTGTGTGAACATGCCTCCAAAGCACCAAAGCGCTCATAGCAGTGTGCACATGCCTCCAATGCGAACATAGCGGTGTGCACATGCATCCAATGCGCACTTAGCAGTGTGAACATGCCTCCAATGCGCTCATTGCATTTGCACATGCCTCCAATGCGCACCAAGCAGTGTGCACATGTCTTCTGTGCGCACATAGCAGTGTGCACATACCTCCAATGCACACATAGCAGTGTGTACATGCATCCAATGCGCACTTAGCAGTGTATACATGCCTCCAATGCGTTCATAACAGTGTGCACATGCCTCCATTGCGCACATAGTAGTGTTCACATACCTCTAATACGTACATAGCAGTGTGCATATGCCTCAAATATGTACATAGCATTTTGCACATGCCTCCAATGCGCATATAGCAGTGTGCACATGTCTCTTATGGGCTTATTGCAGTGTGCACATGTCTCCAATGCGCACATAGCCGAGTGAACATGCATCCTATGCCCACATAGCAGTGTGCAAATGTCTCTTATGCGCTTAAAACACTATGCCCATGCCTGCAATCCGCACATAGCAGTGTGCACATGCCTCAAATTCGCGCATAGCATTGTGCACATGCCTTCAATGCGCACATAGCAGTGTGGCCATGCCTCCAATGCGCTCATAGCAGTGTGCACATGCCTCCAATGCGCACATCAGAGCAGTGTGTTAACACCCTCATGTGCCTTAAGCAGAGCACATAATGTTCATATTTTTTATCTTTTATAGGTATAATCAGAGGATTGATCTAATTGTTACGCCAAATTCTGGTAGTCTAGAGCCTTAATTATACTTCCCGGTTATCTCCCTTTAGAATTCTTGTGTGATAATCGAGACTTAGTTTCAAGGTCACTAACGTCATAGTTTGTTGACGTCATTGCTAGGTAACTCTATGGCAAAGAAGAGGAAGGCCAAGATAGGCCTAGCGCATTAGTAGAGATTTAAGGACCACTTTGGTATAAACAGGCCTAAAAATTCGGTAACATTTTAGTTTCATATTTTCTCCATTTAAAGATGTATTTATTGTAAATGATAACGTCGGATTTGTATGCAAAACGCTGAAGATCAGTCCTTTTCGGCACAGAAATTAGTACTTCCGGTTTGACATGCGCATAAGATGTAAACATAGGCCATCATAGTGACGTTAGTTGTAAGTGTTTTAGTTTTACCGTAAATAGTTTATTCTTGTTTATAAATAGTTTAAATGATTATTATTTCAGTCAATCATCAAGAGCCTCACAGAATCCAAGTTAGATAGTTTTAGTAGTAGATGTGAGACGTTCTTATGCATTGGCAGCAATTAGTGACTGTAGTATTATGCCGTTAGAAAGATTGTTATTTTAAGACATTTAGAAATAGATTAAAGACATATTTTACAACCAATATAGTTTGTGGTCGCTATATTTCATTGACGAATTTCGTATTCATAGACAATAGAAACTGATAGACACTAGTAGATAAATAATGGCAACCAGTATGCCTACCGATAGACTCAAAAGAGAAGTTTGTGAAAAGAGACTAAAGGCTTCGTTCGGTAAACTTAAAACTCAGTCAGAAAAGTTAAAACAGTTGATAGCCGAAAATCCAGAAAGTAACATCAAAGAGAAGTATGCAGAATGGATGGCAAGATATGAAGATTTTCTCAATCAACACGAAGAATTTTGTCAAATCCTTGACGAAAAGGATAAACAGGCGTATTTTAATGATTACTTTGACGACAAAGACGTATATATCAATAACTTTAAAACTTATATTGAGAATTGGTTTTCAAGCACCGGTAATGAAACTAGGCAACATTCTGACAATGGCAGTATTAGTCATCATAAATACAACCATGGCAGCCATCGCCGTAATTCTAGGACCCATTCCATCCATAATAATAAATCCGTCCATGGTAGTTTAAGTCATCACTCCCAAACCAACCACAACAATTCTAGTAGTCATAGCAATCATCCCTCCATTCATGATAGTCGTCATACAACAAATAGTAGACAGGCATCTTCTTATCATGGTAACGAAAGACCTCACGATAGAAGACAATCCTTCCACGTACTTGACACATATAGTATAAAGTCAGGATCAATAAACAGTCATGGTATGTCTAATGAATCACAACATTCCATAAATTTCCTTAAACATAGAGGAATTGAACTAGAAGCAAAGGCTAAGGCGTTAAGTACATTTCAGAGGCTCGAAGCTGAAAAAAGGAAATTGGAAGAAGCACAAATGGAAATAAGGTTTCAAGAAGAGCAGCTTGATCTGCAAGTTCAGTTGGAAATTGTGAAGGAACAACGAAACTGTCTCATGGACGAAGAAAATAAGAACCATCCTGATCAAAATTCTCCAATAAGAAATGATAGAAACATGACAATCGATGAAAACTTCAGCCAGAATGCCTTGAAGACTGCTGACCGTAGCCCAGAGTTGAGCAAGCCAATCCTTAGTCAACCTCCATCACACCAATCCATTCCAAGCCAGCCACAATCTAAGGCAACTGAAACATTGATCGAGTCCATTGTAATGAATTTGAAGAAACCAGCATGTGTTGTTGAAACATTTAATGGTGAATTGACCAGCTATCGAAGGTTCTTGAGACAATTCAACTCTTTGATTATTAACAATACATCATCAGATGAAGAACGTTTGAATTACTTGGACCAATATACAAGAGGAGAACCTAATGACATTGTAAGAAGTTTAAGCTACCTAGACTCACAGACAGCCTTCAAGAAGATATTAGAAGAACTGGAGTACAGATATGGAGACAACGAAAGAATAGCAAATAAGTTTCTGGATAAGGCTCTCGAATGGCCAGATATTAAGTCAACCGATCCACAGGCTTTAGACAAATTCGCTCTGTTTCTTACAGAATGTATGTATGCTGTTCAAGATGTCCAAGCAGCTAAGGTGTTGGAGTATTCAAAAAACCTTCAGAAGATATTGAAGAAATTACCATACAGCATACGTGACAAATGGAGAACAATAGTAGAGAAGGAAAAGGGAAAAGTAGCATTTGAACATCTAGTAAATCTAGTAAAAAGAGAAGCAAGAAAACTGAATGATCCAGTTTATGGAATAACCGCCTTATCCAATGACAATCAAAGGTCAAACGCCAATACACAGAAGAAGAATTTCAGCCGAAACAAAAGTTCATTCGCTATTCAAACAAGCGAAGATGCATCATCTAGAAATATTGTAACATCATATGAGCAAACTGATTCAAACAAAAAACAACACAGACAAGTTCCCAGAAAGAATATGAATAATGGTAACACTGGATATCAGAAGTACGAGAACCAGTCAGCTACCAATAGACCGTGTACGTTCTGTAAAGTAGATAATCATGATTTAAATAATTGCAGAAACTTCAAAGCTCTACCATATGACGATAGAACCAAATTTGTAAAGGATAACAGACTATGTTTTGGATGTCTAGTTGAAGGTCATATGAAGCGGTTTTGTCAACAGAGAGAAACCTGCAAACAATGCAACGACAAACACCCAACCCTCTTACATAAAGATGACAAGACAACGAACTCCATCAGTAAACACCAGTCAAAACCGTCGACTGGCACAGTAGGAAGTACCCATCTACAAACAGCTCTGGCTGGTTATATGGAGGCTGGCAACGATTACCAGCAGGAATGCACCATGGCAATAATACCAGTGCGAGTCCAAATGAAGAATAGCTGCCGTAGCATCCGTACATACGCGTTCCTTGACCCTGGAAGTAGCGTTTGTTTTTCCACCACAAATTTGATGAGGCAGATTGCTGGCGAAGGAAAAAGAAGAAAGATCACTGTGGATACCATGGGAAATCCTTACTCCATGTACACCTACGAGATCCAAGGGATGCAGGTATCAGCCTTAGACTCTGATGAACTTATAGATTTGCCCAAAGTTTATTCTAAAGATAATATACCAGTATCACAGACCCATATACCTACCCAAGAAGATATTTCAAGATGGTCTCACCTTAATGGAATATACTTACCACAGTTAGATAGCGAGATTGGACTCCTCATAGGCAACAATGTTCCCGATGCATACTCACCTCTAGACATCAGAACTGGACCCAGTGGCAGTCCCCATGCAATAAGGTCTCGATTAGGCTGGTTAATCTGGAATTTAGTAAGAGAAGTCAAGGAATCAAATAGTAATCCAACAGTAAATAGAGCTGACGTGATACTTACAGAGAAAATAGAAGACTACCACCAATTAGAAAACTTGGTTAAACAGTCGATACAATTTGATTTTCCTGAACGTATAATCAATGATAGAAAAGAAAACTCACAAGAAGACAAACTTTTTCTAAGGAAGGTTGAAGACTCGATAGATTATCAGGATGGTCACTATGTCATCAATTTACCCTTCAAAGATAAAGCAATCCTACCCGACAACCACACACAAGCTGAAAGTCGATTAAGATCACTGAAAAGAAAGATGCAGAAAAATTCTAGATTTCAAAGTGACTACTGCGACTTTATGACAAAGATCCTGAGCAATGGTTATGCTGAGTTAGTAGCAGACGAAGAACTAGAGAGAAACGATGGCAGAGTATGGTATTTGCCTCACCATGGAGTCTATCATGCAAGAAAGGATAAAATCAGAGTCGTATTTGACTGCGCAGCAAGATTTGGTGGATTTGCCCTAAACGACATGTTATTACAGGGTCCTGATCTGACGAACGGCTTGGTAGGCGTATTGATCCGGTTTAGACAAGGGAAGTACGCAGTAATGGGTGATATAGATAGCATGTTTTATCAAGTTTTTGTACCAAAAGAAGATAGAGACTTTCTTAGATTCTTATGGTGGCCGAACGGAAATGTAAACGAGAAACCCTCTACATACAGAATGGTCGTCCATCTTTTTGGTGCGACGTCGTCTCCTTCTTGCGCAAATGCCGCGTTGAGAAAAACTGCTATAAACAATGAAGATCTTTTTGATAGTAACACGATTCAGACTGTGTTCAAAAACTTTTACGTAGATGACTGTTTAAAGTCAATGGATAGTGAACTCGAACTTTCAAATTTGGTTAAAGAACTTTGCACGCTATGCCAGAAAGGTGGCTTCCGCGTCTCGAAATGGGTCAGTAGTAGTCGTCGCGTTTTAAGCACTGTACCCGATACTGAAAAGGCTAAAGGTGTAAAAGACTTAAACTTAGACACTGACGCATTACCAATCGAACGGGCATTAGGAATATGTTGGTCGGTCGAAAACGATACTATCAGATTTCAAATAAACTTGAAACCTCAACCAGAAACTAGACGTGGTATACTATCCACAGTAGCATCAGTATACGATCCTTTAGGTCTAGCTTCTCCATTCATCTTATCAGCTAAACTCATCCTTCAAAGTATGTGTCAGAGAGGATTAGGCTGGGACGACTCAATTTCAGACGCTGAATCTACTAAGTGGAACCAATGGTTGAAGAATATACCGCTATTAGAACATTTATCTGTGCCTAGGTGCTACAGAGGAGACAATTTGAAAGACATCGTTTCGTGCCAAATTCACAGTTTCAGTGACGCAAGTGACATTGCATATGGCGTTGTTATTTACATTAGACTCGTAGATTCTTTCGGTAACGTTAACTGTAGTCCAATAATAGCTAAGTCCAGAGTAGCGCCGTTAAAGCGAATTACGATACCTCGAATGGAACTCACTGCGGCCACGATCTCAGTGAAACTAACGCACGTGATCCTTCGGGAACTTGAACTCAAAGTTGATAAGACATTTTACTGGACAGATAGCATGACCGTATTAAGATACATTCGCAACGTTAATACTCGCTTCCATACCTTTGTTTCTAATCGTATTGAAATAATCAGAGATGGCACAGATGTAGAGCAGTGGAGGTATGTGGGAACCAAGAACAACCAATGCGCACCAAGCAGTATGCACATGCCTTCTATGCGCACATTGCAGTGTACACATACCTCCAATGCGCACATAGCAGTGTGCACATGCCTCCAATGCGCACCAAGCAGTATGCACATGTCTTCTATGCGCACATTGCAGTGTGCACATGCCTACAATGCGCACTTAGCAGTGTGCACATGCCTCCAATGCGCACTTAGCAGTGTGAACATGCCTCCAATGCGCTCATAGCAGTGTGCACATGCATCCAATGCGAACATAGCAGTGTGCACATGCATCCAATGCGCACTTAGCAGTGTGAACATGCCTCCAATGCGCTCATAGCAGTGTGCACATGCCTCTATTGCGCACATAGTAGTGTGCATATACCTCTAATACGTACATAGCAGTGTGCCTATGCCTCAAATATGCACATAGAATTGTGCACATGCCTCCAATGCGCACTTTGAAATGTGAACATGCCTCCAATGCGCTCATAGCAGTGTGCACATGCCTCCAATGCGAACATAGCAGTGTGAACATGTCTCCAATGCGCACTTAGCAGTGTGAACATGCCTCCAATGCGCTCATAGCAGTGTGCACATGCCTCCATTGCGCACATAGTAGTGTGCACATACCTCTAATACGTACATAGCAGTGTGCCTTTACCTCAAATATGCACATGTCTCTTATGGGCTTATTGCAGTGTACAAATGTCTCCAATGCGCACATAGCCGTGTGAACATGCATCCTATGCCCACATAGCAGTGTGCAAATGTCTCTTATGCGCTTAAAACACTTTGCCCATGCCTCCAATCCACACATAGCAGTGTGCACATGCCTCAAATTCGCGCATAGCATTGTGCACATGCCTTCAATGCGCACATAACAGTGTACACATGCCCCCAATGCGCACATCAGAGTGTGCACATGCCTCTAATGCGTACATAGCAGTGTGTTAACACCCTCATGTGCCTTAAGCAGAGCACATAATGTACATATTTTTATCTTTTATAGGTATAATCAGAGGATTGATCTAATCATCAGCTATGTATTTCAAAATAAGTAGATGTTTACTATTGCAAATATCATCAGATTGATGTAAGTAGGATAAAAAACACACCGTATGCACACAAAGTATAATGCACATGCTCCCAATGCGCACCAAGCAGTATGCACATGTCTTCTATGCGCACATAGCAGTGTGCACATACCTCCAATGCGCACATAACAGTGTGCACATGCCTCCAATACACACTTAGAAGTGTGAGCATGCCTCCAATGCGCTCATAGCAGTGTACATAAGCCTCCAACGCGAACATAGCAGTGTGCACATGCATCCAATGCGCACATAGCAGTATGCACATGCCTACAATGCTCACATAGCAGTGTGCACATGTCTCTTATGCGCACATAACCGTGTTCACATGACTCTAATAAGCACATAGCAGAGTGCATATATCTCTTATCCACTCATAGCAGTGTGGACATGTCTCTTATGCGCACATATAAATGTGCACATGCCTTCAATGCGCACAAAGCAATGTGCACATGCCTCCAATACGAACATAGCAGTGTGAACATGTCTCTTATACACACAGTGTGCACATGCCTCCAATGCGTGCACATGAGTACACATGCCTCCAATGCGCACATATCAGTGTGCAAGTGTCTCTTATGCGCTCATAACAGTGCGCACATGTCTCGTATGCGCTCATAGCAGTGTGCACATGCCCCCAATGCGCACATCAGAATGTGCACATTTCTCTAATGCGCACATAGCAGTGTGTAAACACCCAAATGTGCCTTAAGTAGAGCACATAATGTACATATTTTTATCTTTTATAGGTATAATTAGAGGATTGATCTAATCATCAGCTATGTATTTCAAAATAAGTAGTTGTTTACTATTGCAAATATCACCAGATTGATGTAAGTAGGATATAAAACACACCCTATGCACACAAACTATAGTGCACATGCCTCCAATGCTCACCAAGCAGTATGCACATGTCTTCTATGCGCACATAGCAGTGTGCACATGTCTTCAATGCGCACATAACAGTGTGCACATGCCTCCAATGCGCACATCAGAGTGTGCACATGCCTCTAATGCGCACATAGCAGTGTTCACATGCCTCCAATGCGCTCATAGCAGTATGCACATGTCTTCTATGCGCACATAGCAGGGTGCACATACCTCCAATGCGCATATAACAGTGTGCACATGCCTCCAATGCGCACTTAGAAGTGTGAACATGCCTCCAATACGTTCATAGCAGTATGCACATGCCTCCAATGCGAACATAGCAGTGTTCACATGCATCCAATGCGCACTTAGCATTGTGAACATGCCTCCAATGCGGACATAGCAGTGTGCACATGCCTCCAATGCGCTCATAGCAGTGTGCACATGCCTCCATTGCGCACATAGTAGTGTGCTCATACCTCTAATACGTACATAGCAGTGTTCCTATGCCTCAAATATGCACATAGCATTTTGCACATGCCTTCAATGCGCACATAGCAGTGTGCCCATGCCTCCAATGCGCTCATAGCAGTGTGCACATGCCTCCAATGCGCACATCAGAGTGTGCACATGCCTCTAATGCGCACATAGCAGTGTGTTGACACCCTCATGTGCCTTAAGCAGAGCACATAATGTACATATTTTTATCTTTTATAGGTATAATTAGAGGATTGATCTAATCATCAGCTATGTATTTCAAAATAAGTAGTTGTTTACTATTGCAAATATCATCACATTGATGTAAGTAGGATATAAAACACCCTATGCACACAAAGTATAGTGCACATGCCTCCAATGCGCACTAAGCAGTATGCACATGTCTTCTATGCGCACATAGCAGTGTGCACATACCTCCAATGCGCACATAAGAGTGTGCACATGCCTCCAATGCGCACTTAGAAGTGTGACATTGCCTCCAATGCGCTCATAGCAGTATGCACATGCCTCCAATGCGAACATAGCAGTGTACACATGCCTCTAATGCGCACATAGCAGTGTGTACATGCCTTCATTGCGCACATAGCAGTGTGCACATGCCTCCAATGCACACAAAGCAGTGTGTAAACACACTCATGTGCCTTTAGCAGAGCACATATGTACATATTTTTATCTTTTATAGGTATAAGCACAGTACAGATCAACTCATCAGCTATGTATTTGAAAATGAGAAGTGGTTTACTATTACAAATATGTTAAACATATCTTATACACACATAGCATAGTGCACATGCCTCCAATGCGCATAAAGCAGTGTACACCTGCCTCAAATGCGCACATAGCAGAGTGTATATGTCTCCAATGCGCACATAGCAGTGTGCACATCTATTAAGCACACATAGGAGTGTGCACATGCCTCCAATGTGCATATAGCAATGTGCACACGTCTCTTAAGCACTCCTAGCAGTGTGCGCATGCATTCAATGCGCACATAGCAGTGTGCACATACCTCCAATACGCACATAGCAGTGTGCACATGCCTCTAATGCGCAAATAGCAGTGTGCACATGCCTCTAATGCGCACATAGTAGTGTTCACATGCCTCCAAAACGCGCATAGCAGCGTGCACATTTCTCTCAAGCACTCATAGCAGTGTGCACATGCCTAATGCGCACCAGAATATAGTATATTTCTGACTATTATGAGCACTAAAATAAAGTATATTTCCGTGTATAATGCGCACCAGAAAATAGTATATTTCCGAGTATAATGAGCACTAAAATAAAGTATATTTCCGTGTATAATGCGCACCAGAATATAGTATATTTCCGAGTATAATGAGCACTAAAATAAAGTATATTTCCGTGTATAATGCGCACCAGAATATAGTATATTTCCGTGTATAATGCGTACCAGAATATAGTATATTTCCGTGTATAATGCGTACCAGAATATAGTATATTTCCGTGTATAATGCGCACCAGAATATAGTATATTTCCGTGTATAATGCGCACCAGAATATAGTGTATTTTCGTGTATAATGCGCACTAGAATATAGTATATTTCCCAGTATATTGCGCACCAGAATATAGTATATTTCAGAGTTTAATGCCTACCAGAATATAGTATATTTCCGAGTATAATGCGCACGAGAATATATTATATTTCCGTGTATAATGCTCACCAGAATATAGTATATTTCCGTGTATAATGCGCACCAGAATATAGTATATTTCCGAGTAAAATGTGCACCAGAATATTGTATATTTCCGAGTATAATGATCACTAAAATATAGTATATTTCCGTGTATAATGCGCACCAGAATATAGTATATTTCCAAGTATTATGTGCACCAGAATATGGTATATTTCCTAGTATAATGTGCACCAGAATATAGTATATTTTCGAGTGTACTGCGTACCAGAATATAGTATATTTCCGTGTATAATGCGCACTAGAATATAGTATATTTCCGAAAGTAATGCGCACCAGAATATAGTATATTTTCGAGTGTAATGCGCACCAGAATATGGTATATTTCCAAGTATAATGCGCACCAGAATATAGTATATTTCCGAGTATAATGCGCACCAGAATATAGTATATTTCCGATTATAATGTGCACCAGAATATAATTTATTTCCGTGTAAAATGCGCACCAGAATATAGTATATTTCTAAGTATAATGCGCACCAGAATATAGTATATTTCCGATTATAATGTGCACCAGAATATAATTTATTTCCGTGTATAATGCGCACCAGAATATAGTATAATCCTTAGTAAAATGCGCACCAGTATGTAGTATATTCCTAAATATATTGAGCACCAGAATATAGTATATTTCCGAGTATAATGCGTACCAGAATATAGTATATTTCAGAGTGTAATGCGTACCAGAATATAGTATATTTCAGAGTGTAATGCGTACCAGAATATAGTATATTTCCGAGTATAATGCGCACGAGAATATAGTATATTTCCGTATATAATGCGTACCAGAATATAGTATATTTCCATGTATAATGCGCACCAGAATATAGTATATTTCCGTGTATAATGCGCACCAGAATATAGTATATTTCCGAGTATAATGCGCACAAGAATATAGTATATTTCCGTGTATAATGCGCACCAGAATATAGTATATTTCCGTGTATAATGCGCACCAGAATATAGTATATTTCCGAGTATAATGCGCACGAGAATATAGTATATTTCCGTGTATAATGCGCACCAGAATATAGTATATTTCCGTGTATAATGCGCACCAGAATATAGTATAATCCTTAGTAATATGCGCACCAGAATATAGTATATTTCCGTGTATAATGCGCACCAGAATATGGTATATTTCCGATTATAATGCGCACCAGAATATAGTATATTACCGTGTATAATGCGCACCAGAATATAGTATATTTCCGTGTATAATGCGCACCAGAATATAGTATATTTCCGTGTATAATGCGCACCAGAATATAGTATAATCCTTAGTAATATGCGCACCAGAATATAGTATATTTCCGTGTATAATGCGCACCAGAATATAGTATATTTCCGATTATAATGCGCACCAGAATATAGTATATTTCTGAGTGTAATGCGTACCAGAATATAGTATATTTCCGTGTATAATGTGCACCAGAATATAGTATATTTCCGAGTATAATGCGCACCAGAATATAGTATATTTCCGAGTGTAATGAGCACTAAAATATAGTATATTTCCGTGTATAATGTGCACCAGAATATAGTATATATCCGAGTATAATGTGCACCAGAATATAATATATTTCCGTGTATAATGTGCACCAGAATATAATATATTTCCGTGTATAATGTGCACCAGAATATAGTATATATCCGAGTATAATGTGCACTAGAATATAAAATATTTCCGAGTAATATGCGCACCAGAATATAGTATATTTCCGTGTATAATGCGCACCAGAATATAGTATATTTCCGATTATAATGTGCACCAGAATATAGTATATTTCCGAGTATAATGTGCACCAGAATATGGTATATTTCCGAGTATAATGAGCACTAAAATATAGTATATTTCCGAGTATAATGCATACCAGAATATAGTATATTTCTGAGTGTAATGCGTACCAGAATATAGTATATTTCTGAGTGTAATGCGTACCAGAATATAGTATATTTTCGAGTGTAATGCATACCGGAATATAGTATATTTCCAATTATAATGCGCACTAGAATATAGTTTATTTCCGTGTATAATGCGCACCAGAATATAGTATATTTTCGTGTATCATGATCACCAGAATATAGTATATTTCTGTGTATAATGCGCACCAGAATATAGTATATTTCCCAGTATAATGCGAACCAGAATATAGTATATTTCCGATTGTAATGCGCACGAGAATATAGTATATTTCCGAGTATAATGCGCACCAGAATATAGTATATTACCGTGTATAATGCACACCAGAATATAGTATATTTCCGTGTATAATGCGCACCAGAATATTGTATATTTTCGTGTATCATGAGCACCAGAATATAGTATATTTCCGTGTATAATGCGCACCAGAATATAGCATATTTCCCAGTATAATGCGAACCAGAATATAGTATATTTCCGACTGTAATGCGCACCAGAATATAGTATATTTCCGAGTATCATGCGCACCAGAATATAATATATTTCCGTGTATAATGTGCACCAGAATATAGTATATATCCGAGTATAATGCGCACTAGAATATAATATATTTTCGAGTATAATGAGCACAAAAATATAGTATATTTCCGTGTATAATATGCACCAGAATATAGTATATTTCCGAGTATAATGTGCACCAGAATATAATATATTTCCGAGTATAATGCGCACCAGAATATAGTATATATCCGAGTATAATGCGCACTAGAATATAAAATATTTTCGAGTATAATGAGCACTAAAATATAGTATATTTCCGTGTATAATGTGCACCAGAATATAATATATTTCCGTGTATAATATGCACCAGAATATAGTATATTTCCGTGTATAATATGCACCAGAATATAGTATATTTCCGAGTATAATGCGCACCAGAATATAGTATATTTTCGAGTATAATGCGCACCAGAATATAGTATATATCCGAGTATAATGCGCACTAGAATATAATATATTTCCGAATGTAATGCATACCAGAATATAGTATATTTCCCAGTATAATGCGCACCAGAATATAGTATATTTCTGAGTGTAATGTGCACCAGAATATAGTATATTTCCGAGTGTAATCCATACCAGAATATAGTATATTTCTGAGTGTAATGTGCGCCAGAATATAGTATATTTCCGAGTGTAATGCGTACCAGAATATAGTATATTTCCGTGTATAATGTGCACCAGAATATAGTATATTTCCGAGTATAATGCGCACCAGAATATAGTATATTTCCGAGTGTAATGAGCACTAAAATATAGTATATTTCCGTGTATAATGCGCACCAGAATATAGTATATTTCCGAGTATAATGTGCACCAGAATATAATATATTTCCGTGTATAATGTGCACCAGAATATAGTATATTTCCGAGTATAATGTGCACCAGAATATAGTATATTTCCGTGTATAATGCGCACTAGAATATAATACATTTCCGAGTATAATGAGCACTAAAATATAGTATATTTCCGTGTATAATGCACACCAGAATATAGAATATTTCCGAGTGTAATGCATACCAGAATATAGTATATTTCTGAGTGTAATGCGCACCAGAATATAGTATATTTCCGTGTATAATGCGCACCAGAATATAGTATATTTCCCAGTATAATGCCCAACAGAATATAGTATATTTCCGAGTATAATGCGCACCAGAATATAGTATATTTCCGAGTATAATGTGCACCAGAATATAATATATTTCCGTGTATAATGCGCACCAGAATATAGTATAATCCTTAGTAAAATGCGCTCCAGTATGTAGTATATTTCTAAATATATTGCGCACCAGAATATAGTCTATTTCAGAGTGCAATGGGCACCAGAATATAGTATATTTCCCAGTATAAGGCACACCAGAATATAGTATATTTCTGTGTATAATGTGCACCAGAATATAGTATATTTCCCAGTATAATGCGCACCAGAATATAACATATTTCCCAGTATTATGCGCACCAGAATATAATATATTTCCAAGTATAATGCGCACCAGAATATAATATACTTCCAAGTATAATGCGCACCAGAATATAATATATTTCCAAGTATAATGCGCACCAGAATATAGTATATTTCCGTGTATAATGCGCACCAGAATATAGTATATTTCCGATTGTAATGCGCACCAGAATATGGTATATTTCCGAGTGTAATGCATACCAGAATATAGTATATTTCCTTGTATAATGCGCTCCAGGATATAGTATATTTCCGAGTATAATGAGCACCAGAATATAGTATATTTCCGTGTATAATGCGCTCCAGGATATAGTATATTTCCAAGTATAATGAGCACCAGAATATAGTATATTTCCGTGTATAATGCGCACCAGAATATAGTATATTTCCCAGTATAATGCATAACAGAATATAGTATATTTCCGAGTATAATGCGCACCAGAATATAGTATATTTCCGAGTATAATGTGCACCAGAATATAATATATTTCCGTGTATAATGCGCACCAGAATATAGTATAATCCTTAGTAAAATGCGCACCAGTATGTAGTATATTTCTAAATATATTGCGAACCAGAATATAGTATATTTCAGAGTGCAATGTGCACCAGAATATAGTATATTTCCGAGTATAATGCGCACCAGAATATAGTATATTTCAGAGTGCAATGCGCACCAGAATATAGTATATTTCCGAGTATAATGCGCACCAGAATATAGTATATTTCAGAGTATAATGAGCACCAGAATATAGTATATTTCCGAGTGTAATGCGCACCATAATATAGTATATTTCCGTGTATAATGCGCACCAGAATATAGTATATTTCCGTTTGTATATAATGCGCACCAGAATATAGTATATTTCCGAGTATCATACGCACCAGAATATAGTATATTTCCGTGTATCATACGCACCAGAATATAGTATATTTCTGAGTATAATGCGCACCAGAATATAGTATATTTCCGTGTATAATGCGCACCAGAATATAGTATATTTCCGAGTATAATGCGCACCAGAATATAATATGTTTTCGAGTATAATGTGCACCAGAATATAGTATATTTCTGAGTATAATGCGCACCAGAATATAGTATATTTCCGTGTATAATGCGCACCAGAATATAGTATATTTCCCAGTATAATGCGCACCAGAATATAATATGTTTTCGAGTATAATGTGCACCAGAATATGGTATATTTCCGAGTGTAATCCATACCAGAATATAGTATATTTCTGAGTGTAATGCGCATCAGAATATAGTATATTTCCGTGTATAATGAGCACTAAAATATAGTATATTTCCGTGTATAATTTGCACCAGAATATAGTATATTTCTGAGTGTAATGCGTACCAGAATATAGTATATTTCCGTGTATAATGTGCACCAGAATATAGTATATTTCCGAGTGTAATGAGCACTAAAATATAGTATATTTCCGTGTATAATGCGCACCAGAATATAGTATATTTCCAAGTATAATGCGCACCAGAATATAGTATATTTCCAAGTATAATGCGCACCAGAATATAGTATATTTCCGAGTATAATGCGCACCAGAATATAGTATATTTCCGAGTATAATGAGCACTAAAATATAGTATATTTCCGAGTGTAATGAGTACTAAAATATAGTATATTTCCGAGTATAATGCGCACCAGAATATAGTATATTTCCGTGTATAATGTGCACCAGAATATAGTATATATCCGAGTATAATGCGCACTAGAATATAATACATTTCCGAGTATAATGCGCACTAGAATATAATACATTTCCGAGTATAATGAGCACTAAAATATAGTATATTTCCGTGTATAATGCACACCAGAATATATAGTATATTTCCGTGTATAATGCACACCAGAATATGGTATATTTCCGAGTGTAATGCATACCAGAATATAGTATATTTCTGAGTGTAATGCGCACCAGAATATAGTATATTTCCGTGTATAATGCGCACCAGAATATAGTATATTTCCCAGTATAATGCCCAACAGAATATAGTATATTTCCGAGTATAATGCGCACCAGAATATAGTATATTTCCGAGTATAATGTGCACCAGAATATAATATATTTCCGTGTATAATGCGCACCAGAATATAGTATAATCCTTAGTAAAATGCGCACCAGTATGTAGTATATTTCTAAATATATTGCGCACCAGAATATAGTATATTTCAGAGTGCAATGTGCACCAGAATATAGTATATTTCCCAGTATAAGGCACACCAGAATATAGTATATTTCCCAGTATAATGCGCACCAGAATATAATATATTTCCCAGTATAATGCGCACCAGAATATAATATATTTCCAAGTATAATGCGCACCAGAATATAATATACTTCCAAGTATAATGCGCACCAGAATATAATATATTTCCAAGTATAATGCGCACCAGAATATAGTATATTTCCGTGTATAATGCGCACCAGAATATAGTATATTTCCGATTGTAATGCGCACCAGAATATGGTATATTTCCGAGTGTAATTCGTACCAGAATATAGTATATTTTCGAGTGTAATGCATACCAGAATATAGTATATTTCCGTGTATAATGCGCTCCAGGATATAGTATATTTCCGAGTATAATGAGCACCAGAATATAGTATATTTCCGTGTATAATGCGCTCCAGGATATTGTATATTTCCAAGTATAATGAGCACCAGAATATAGTATATTTCCGTGTATAATGCGCACCAGAATATAGTATATTTCCCAGTATAATGCCCAACAGAATATAGTATATTTCCGAGTATAATGCGCACCAGAATATAGTATATTTCCGAGTATAATGTGCACCAGAATATAATATATTTCCGTGTATAATGCGCACCAGAATATAGTATAATCCTTAGTAAAATGCGCACCAGTATGTAGTATATTTCTAAATATATTGCGCACCAGAATATAGTATATTTCAGAGTGCAATGTGCACCAGAATATAGTATATTTCCGAGTATAATGCGCACCAGAATATAGTATATTTCAGAGTGCAATGCGCACCAGAATATAGTATATTTCCGAGTATAATGCGCACCAGAATATAGTATATTTCAGAGTATAATGAGCACCAGAATATAGTATATTTCCGAGTGTAATGCGCACCATAATATAGTATATTTCCGTGTATAATGCGCACCAGAATATAGTATATTTCCGTTTGTATATAATGCGCACCAGAATATAGTATATTTCCGAGTATCATACGCACCAGAATATAGTATATTTCCGTGTATAATGCGCACCAGAATATAGTATATTTCCAAGTATAATGCGCACGAGAATATAGTATATTTCCGAATGAATTGCTCATCAGAATATAGTATGTTTCCGAGTATAATGCGCACAAAAATATAGTATATTTCCGAGTATCATGCGCACCAGAATATAGTATATTTCCGTGTATAATGCGCACCAGAATATAATATATTTCCGAGTATAAGGCACACCAGAATATAGTATATTTCCCAGTATAATGCGCACCAGAATATAATATATTTCCCAGTATAATGCGCACCAGAATATAATATATTTCCAAGTATAATGCGCACCAGAATATAATATATTTCCAAGTATAATGCGCACCAGAATATAGTATATTTCCGTGTATAATGCGCACCAGAATATAGTATATTTCCGATTGTAATGCGCACCAGAATATGGTATATTTCCGAGTGTAATGCGTACCAGAATATAGTATATTTTCGAGTGTAATGCATACCAGAATATAGTATATTTCCGTGTATACTGCGTACCAGAATATAGTATATTTTCGTGTATAATACGCACCAGAATATAGTATATTTCCGAGTATAATGAGCACCAGAATATGGTATATTTTTGAGTATAATACGCACCAGAATATAGTATATTTCCGAGTATAATGAGCACCAGAATATGGTATATTTCCCAGTATAATGTCCACCAGAATATAGTTTATTTCCCAGTATAATGCGCACTAGAATATAATATGTTTCCGAGTATAATGCGCACCAGAATATAGTATATTTCCGAGTATAATGCGCACCAGAATATAGTATATTTCCGAGTATAATGCGCACCAGAATATAGTATATTTCCGAGTATAAAGCGCATCAGTGTACATACTGTTCCACTTGCTAGTGTTATATCAGTACATAAATTTAATATGCTATTTTGTTGGGAGCAGTTCTTGTACAATTTGTATTCGGTGACTTTCACATTTTCAGAGTCTGACAAGGACATGTTAAAGTAAATCTGTGAGAATTTTGAAAGAGATCGGTTCACCAACAGCTGAGATACTGACCGTCAAACTTGGGGACGGTTACAACACTCGATATGTGAGCAAATAATAACACATTTCATATCTTTTTAATTCTATCAGTTACACAATAACAATGTTTAAGATTCTCTTTGAGGAAGTACAATTGGGACCTTATTGAACTATTACTATATGCTGCAGCATTTTTTTTAACTAAATATATCATGCTGTAATTATGCTAGAAATATTAAAGGGGACACTGATAGCATCAATTTGCACCATTCAAATTTCCATTCCGACGTCTGTGGTTCTTGCAATTCCACTTAAACTAACACGTTTTATGACGACACCCCCACTGATCTACTGGAAGCTACTATTGATATCTATGCAGATCAGTGGGGGCGACGTCAAAAACATGTTAGTTTAAGTGTAATTGCAAGAATGGCGCAAATCGAGGCTATCAGTGTCCCCAATATACATTATTCTTTGCTGAAGCAATATTTTCAATCGTTACAATTTGTGACCTCTGTAAGATTTGTGTGCTGTACACCATTTGTAATCTCCAGTTTATCTTCAACTCATCTTGTCTGCTTGTAACAATATTTAAATCTGGAAATAGACATTAGTAAGGCGTTATTTCTACTTATAGTTAGGGATTGGGCAGGGTAAGGGTAAGGGTATTATTGGAAAGCCATGGGATAATTACAGGGGTCAGGGGGCAGAATATTTCTCCAGGATTATGAGCATGTAATAAGAATTCTATATTTTTTCAGTAAATTTAATTTTCAAGATTTTGTAATAATCAACTTTTTCTATCGGGTAATTTTTCAAAGGGTAAATTACTACACATGGATTTTAAAAATTTTCTACTTTATTTGAATAATCGGAATATTATTTCTTCAGAGAAATATTCTCAAAATGATTTAATGAAATTTCCAAACAATCTTACATCCAAATGTCAAATACGCATATAGACATAATGAAAAATATGAATGGTTTCAATACTTTGTATTTTTCTACCAAAAATTCGGTATAAAACACTGAGTTTGAATGTATAATTTTTTTTTCATTTTCTAGAATTTTTCAAAAATAAATTTTCTGACTCTTTGGTTTGTAAATTTGATACAAAAGTCTCAATGAAAGTTATTGTTTTTTACATCCAATGATTGAAAAAAAGTTTAGAGGAATAAAAGTTGATAATGAACGCTTACTCAGAAAGTTCAAATAATAATAATTTGAAATGATTAATTTGAATACAAGGTTGGTTACATATTTGTATAAATCAATTACATGAAAAGATGAATTTTGATAATTTCTTTGGTGTATGAAATCTAGGAATCTATGTGTAAGTGTATTAGGGTTAGGTGTAGAGTTAAGATTAGTAAATGTTGAAGGATGTTGATGAACAAAATCATTTAAATTCCTAGATTTTTACACCAAAGAAATTTCATAATGAAAGCTGTTGTTTATTGGATTGAAAATGTAACCATTCTTGATATTTGTCTAAAAATATCATTTCTACCAACAATTTATATAGTCATTTAAAGAATCACATGATCAAATTAAATAAATTTAAAATGTATTTTCTTACAATTAACAAAATTTTAACAAATTTCTCCACCTTTATGATGAATTTTAAGATTTTGATAAATGCAGAATTAACTAAATGTTTTTTCCAAAATAACTGGTTTCCTTTTTTTACAATATTAAATTGATAAACTGTAATTAAGTATGGTATCAAATGTAAATGTATCGTAACCATTCATATTCCTTAACATCGATAACAATTTTAATATTGTCCAATATTTGATGGTTCAATCTCACCACAGATTCTATTATTGTGGTTAACTGTAACCATCTCAATGAGTTTTGATTATTTCAGTTCTCAGCGCAAAAATCAGTTTCTAATAAGGGATGTTTTCGAACAAAATCTAAATTAACTATACAGATAAATACTCAAACCAATTCAAAATAAAAACACCAATATTTGATGGTTCAATCTGACCACAGATTCTATTATTGCGGTTAATTACAACCATCTCAATGAGTTTTGAATATTTTTTGACACAAATCAAGAAAAATCCTTTAAATGTACAAAGGGTTGAAATGAAATGAATGGAGTTTTACGTCCTGCTTTTCTGCACCTATAAGAGGTAATTGAGGACGGGCAAACGCCATGCTGTGTGCAATGAGGGAACCCCATACAAAGGGTTGAATTCCATGGTTCAACTGATAAAGGGAATGAAATGGAGAATAAAATCCTGGAATTTGAAATTGAAATGCACACGATAGTTCCTCTAGAGAAGTTGATGCGTCTGTTAATACGGTTGGTCTGAAAAAGGGTTATTCAAATTTCAATATTGAATACTGGGCAAGCATGTACGCTCACTGAGCAGGATATAATGAAATTAAATGGAATGCAGTTTGCAATGAGGGAAAATTTTGCCAAGACAATGGCATCAACCAACTTTTTTTTTATTTCCAACTGTTGAGGGATCTTAAACTGTACAGCTTGTAGCAAATCCAGGAGTATCCGTAAAGATTGTTCGTGCTTAGATTTATTATTATTATGATTGAAAAACTGTCAGATTCAATTTTACAAAATATTGGTAATAATTTCTCAATGCCCTAAACCTTAAACAATTTTCTCACTATTCTGATTAAAATTACCGTTTTTTACCATAAAGTATCAATAGGTAAACACAAATAAAATTAACCTTGTCAGCTGAACACATGGAAACTGAGAATAATTTAGAAAATATCTGGCTCTAGTCTAATTTTGATCCCCCTGTAGCAAGGTATAAAATATATAATGTCATTTGATTTTGTGAAGATCTAATCTGCGACCGTAGGACTTCATGGACACACCTACTCAGAACCGCCCTGCAGCAAAGTGGCCCCCACACCTACTACACGCTTGCCTTCAGTGGCCATACAGGTCGCCGTTGACGCCAGCCCCTATCCAATTTAGTAAAAAAACAACATCATCAATCCGATAACCATTGCTTCAGAAGGAGAATTCCTAATACATAAGACTGAAATATGTCCAGTTACAGCCAAAGTTAGTTTTTGACAACTCCCCTTATCCTAAAGAAGTTGTATTCATAAACAAAACCCCTGTTGAACATGGAAATACACTCATATTTGAAGTTGATTTCATGTTTTCTGACTAAATAACATCAACATGAAATCAACCTTTATAAATTCGATGAGCTTTAAACATTCATTCTTTACGTCTTATATGATACACAGCTCATCAGATTATAGCCACAGTGGGGGATAGGACTTGAATTGGGAAGAGAAAAATTGGCCAGACTTCCCTTATAACCTAAAGAAGTCATATTTTCTCTTCAAACACAGATTTTGATGTAAGTATAAGATCACATTCACACAATTACTGAAAAGTTCAACAGGTAGTAAAATAAACCCAATAGATTCTCAGATTCAAGTGTTCTGCTCACAAGGATGCTAGCTACACAGGGAGCTCTGACATGTTAAGGCTTGGAGAAGCCACGTAATTTACAAAATATTACATATAAGAAAATAAATGAAATGGAGTTTTACGTCCCGCTTTTCGTGACACATTAGAAGTTTATAATTACATGATCAAAAATAACATTTTGTCAATTTGACAAATCATTAAACGATTGGTTTCTGGGCATCAAGAAACTCACCCACAACAGATTTATCTCTTAACATTATAATTATTTATATAACCAACAATAATTGTTTCTGTCTTTCTACGCAAACATAAATTAAGAGTTTTCATATTTAGTTATAACCCAGAACATTGCAGGAATAACTTAAAACTTGTTGGTGATACAATGTCCTTGGGTAGAAACAATTAAAATTCAGTAAAATACATTTTTATAATCTTATTGAAAGTATGCGAAGTTCATGGAAATATGAACAAAAAGCAATAACTGACAGTGTAATTTTCTAATAGAGATTATTATCAGCATTGGAAGATATTATTACAATCTGAGATATTACAAAAATAAAACACATTCACATACATTTCCGTATATAATTATATGGGAATTAGATTCATAAATATCAATGTGAATTATATTCAAAATTTTACAAGAATGAATATTTTTTTTACCTATTTTTTCAACCTTTACGATTTCAGTAATTAATTCTAAAACCAAAGACTTTATATTTAATTCAAGTTCTAATTAAAATAGTTACGAATATGACCATTGTAATTGGGATAAAAATAATAATTGGGGAAAATAAAAATATAATAAAACAAAAAGAATTGTGAATAGTATCTCAGGTAGAATATAGCACCTGGTCAGTGACTTTTGGTATATCTACCGTCTGATAAAATCCACACGGACAAAAAAAAAAAAACAGTATTGCCTATTTATCTTTTAATAATTGTAACAAAAAAATAATTGATAATAATAATAATGGGGATAAAAATAATAACGAAAAAAAATGTGAATAGTATCTCCGGTAGAATATAGCCCCCGTCCTCAACCATACAGCTCTCTTTATAGTCACTAAAAGTTAGACACTGGAATACCCTACCGTCTGATAAAATTCACAGGGACAAACCTAACTATGGCACTCCAGTCTTGATTTGATCCCTCTCAAAGAATTGACAAAATGAATAATGTCAGATCTATATGGTTCTAATCTTTGCCGTAGGACACATGACACTCCTTCGAGGATCATGTAGCAAAATGGTCCCCTCACCTACTACATGACCACTTCCAGAGGTGCACGCTAACCGACCATCCAATTTAACTGTTTTCTAATCTTTGCCGTAGGACACATGACACTCCTTCGAGGATCATGTAGCAAAATGGTCCCCTCACCTACTACATGACCACTTCCAGAGGGTCACGCCGACCGACCATCCAATTTTGTAAATGGCAATACCCAATTCATCCCTACAGTGAGAGGGGGTTTTCCTAAAGTAAGACTTTACAATAAGTGCCATTTCCTACAATTTGGACAACTCCCCTTATCCTAAAGAAGTTGATTTAACAGAGAAAACTTCCTGATGACCTCACAAAATACATACATAACATACTTGGAATTGACTTCATGTTCAGTGACTAAAATACTGTCCACATGAAATCAACCCTTATAAATTTGACTGAGCTTTAAATATTCATTCTTTACATCTTATATGATACACAGCTCATCAGATTATAGCCACAGTGGGGGATAAGACTTGAATTGGGAAGAGAAAATTTGGCCAGACTTCCCATAGAGCCTAAAGAAGTCATTTTTTTCTCTTCAAGCAGTTGGATAGAGAGAAAGTATCAGATAGATAAAAACACATTCATACTTTACTTAGGTTCATCAGGAAGTGAAAATAGCCAATGAGTGAATCAAATATATGTTTATCTTTTTTATCTAAATATAGCCCTACTTCTTAATTCAGTCCACTTTATTTTCAATCTCAATTCAGCCTACTTTATTCTCAATCTTAATTCAGCCTATTTTATTCTCAATCTTAATTCTTATTCTAAATTCAGTCTACTTTATTTTCAATCTTAATTCAGCCTATTTTATTTTCAATCTTAATTCAGTCTATTTTATTCTCAATCTTAATTCAGTCCACTTTATTTTCAATCTTAATTCACCCTACTTTATTTTCAATCTTAATTCAGTCTACTTTATTCTCAATCTTAATTCACCCTATTTTATTCTCAATCTTAATTCTTATTCTAAATTCAGTCTACTTTATTCTGAATCGTAATTCAGTCTACTTTATACTCAATCGTATTTAAGCCTACTTTATTCTCAATCTTAATTCAGTCAACCTTATTCTTAATCTTCATTCAGTCTACTTTATTTTCAATCTTAATTCAGCTTACTTTATTCTCAATCTTAATTCAGTCAACCTTATTCTCAATTTAACCTAATACGACTTAATTTATATTCTTAATTCAGCCTACTTTATTCTCAATCTTAATTCAGTCAACCTTATTCTCAATTTAACCTAATACGACTTAATTTATATTCTTAATTCAGTCTACTTTATCTCAGTCTTAATTCAGTCTACTTTATTCACAATCTTAATTCAGTCTACTTTATTCTGAATCTTACTTCAGCCTACTTTATTCTTAATCTTAATTCAGCCTACTTTATTCTCAATCTTAATTCAGCTCTACTTTATTCTCAATCTTAATTCAGTCTACTTTATCTAAGTCTTAATTCAGTCTACTTTATTCACAATCTTAATTCAGTCTACTTTATTCACAATCTTAATTCAGTCTACTTTATTCTCAATCTTAATTCAGTCTACTTTATTCTGAATCTTACTTCAGCCTACTTTATTCTTAATCTTAATTCAGCCTACTTTATTCTCAATCTTAATTCAGCTCTACTTTATTCTCAATCTTAATTCAGCGCACTTTATTCTCAATCTTAATTCAGCGCACTTTATTCTCAATCTTAATTCAGTCTTTTTTATTCTCAATTTTAATTCAGTCTACTTTATTCTCAATCTTAATTCAGTCTATTTTATTCTCAATCTTAATTCAGCCTACTTTATTCTCAATCCTAATTCAGCCTACTTTATTCTCAATCTTAATTCAGCCTACTTTATTCTCAATCTTAATTCAGCCTACTTTATTCTCAATCTTAATTCAGCCTACTTCATTCTCAATCTTAATTCAGCCTACTTCATTCTCAATCTTAATTCAGCCTACTTCATTCTCAATCTAAATTCAGTCTTTTTTATTCTCAATTTTAATTCAGTCTACTTTATTCTCAATCTTAATTCAGTCTATTTTATTCTCAATCTTAATTCAGCCTACTTTATTCTCAATCCTAATTCAGCCTACTTTATTCTCAATCTTAATTCAGCCTACTTTATTCTCAATCTTAATTCAGCCTACTTTATTCTCAATCTTAATTCAGCCTACTTTATTCTCAATCTTAATTCAGCCTACTTTATTCTCAATCTTAATTCAGCCTACTTCATTCTCAATCTTAATTCAGCCTACTTTATTCTCAATCTTAATTCAGCCTACTTTATTCTCAATCTTAATTCAGCTTACTTTATTCTCAATCTTAATTCAGTCTATTTTATTCTCAATCTTAATTCAGCCTACTTCATTCTCAATCTTAATTCAGCCTACTTCATTCTCAATCTTAATTCAGCCTACTTCATTCTCAATCTTAATTCAGCCTACTTTATTCTCAATCTTAATTTAGTCTACTTTATTCTCAATCTTAATTCAGTCTACTTTATTCTCAATCTTAATTCAGTCTACTTTATTCTCAATCTAAACTTACACATTAAAATTCAGTAAACAACTTAATTATCATTTCAAATTTCCTTAATTCAGTCTATTTTATTCTCAATCTTAATTCAGTCCACTTTATTTTCAATCTTAATTCAGTCTACTTTATTCTCAATCTTAATTCAGCCTATTTTATTCTCAATCTAACCTAATACAACTTAATTCTTTTTCTAAATTCAGTCTACTTTATTCTCAATGTTAATTCAGTCTACTTTATTCTAAACCGTATTTAAGCCTACTTTATTCTCAATCTTAATTCAGTCAACCTTATTCTCAATTTAACCTAATACGACTTAATTTATATTCTTAATTCAGCCTACTTTATTCTCAATCTTAATTCAGCCTACTTTATTCACAATCTTAATTCAGCTCTACTTTATTCTCAATCTTAATTCAGTCTATTTTATTCTCAATCTAACCTAATACGACTTAATTTATATTCTTAATTCAGCCTACTTTATTCTCAATCTTAATTCAGCCTACTTTATTCTCAATCTTAATTCAGCCTACTCTATTCTCAATCCTAATTCAGCTCTACTTTATTCTCAATCTTAATTCAGCCTACTTTATTCTCAATCTTAATTCAGCCTACTTTATTCTCAATCTGAATTCAGTCTACTATATTCTCAATCTTAATTCAGCCTACTTTATTCTCAATCTTAATTCAGTCTACTTTATTCTCAATCTTAATTCAGACTACTTTATTCTCAATCTTAATTCAGCCTACTTTATTCTCAATCTTAATTCAGCCTACTTCATTCTCAATCTTAATTCAGCCTACTTCATTCTCAATCTTAATTCAGTCTACTTTATTCTCAATCTAAACTTACACATTAAAATTCAGTATACAACTTAATTATCATTTCAAATTTCCTTACTTTGAAATGAATATTGACATTTAAAATTAGAAATTATTTGTACTTACCAGGTAATTTTTGAAATACAAAACACTGTGAACATCAACCAATATTCAAAACTACCATGTTACCCCTGGCTTACACCAACTATACAAACCTACAAATAAAAACAGTTATTTTCAGTTATCATAATCATAATCAAAATTGTAATCAAAATAATAATTTTGGTTTGCTACTTCGCCTTAAATTCAGGGCTGTTTATAATATATATTAGCCAATCATGTCTGACAAGATCTTTGGGTTGTGGATTCACAATTCCAATCATTGACAAAATGAAGCCTCAAACAGCGGCACAGTGATTTTTCTCATTGGGTAATATATTTAAATAGAAATGAAATTTTGAAATAATAACATGCTCGTCCACATGAGGGGTTTAGGAGTGGCTGGTTAGGGGGTGTATGGACGGTCTTGAATAACAAATTCTCAAAAAGTTGAGGCACAGATCAAATGAATTTCCAGACATAGGATTGAATTCCAAAAGCCAAAATAAATGGATAATAATAAATACTACACTTGCTACCGAGTCTTAAAGATATTTACACTCTAAAAATTAAACAATAGTAGCAAAATACTTATCTTTTTTCTCCAACTTTAAATAAATTAGTTTTCAGTTCTTTAGGACAACAAATGGTTTTTTTCTGCATTCATAGCAACAAGAAGTGAACCCTGGGACATCTGCTGACTAAATGAGGCTGTATACTGTAGTTGTCAACCTGACTATAACCCCTGAATTCTACTCACACCCAAGCTGGGGTTAAAATATCTCTATATTTCCAGTTTTAAAACAAAAGACTGACAATAGAGTGAACACTTTTCATCCCTTGGTCATAGTTTTAATCTTTTATCAAGGATCAAATTGGTAATCAAGACTAGTTCCCATTGTTTACAATCAGTATTGAGCTACTAACTAAAACTTTTAGGACATTAAAGGTGCACTATCATATAAAAGATGCTTTTAAATTTCTCAACCCTGATCTTTGGTCAAGTAAAAGTGTTTTTAGGGCATTAAGAAAAGCTTTCCAAATCTTCTCTTTGTGTAAAAGATTTTAGTGGCATTCTCATTAAATATTGCTTCCAAATTACTTTTTTTTTTTAGAGGAGACAAGAGGTGGGGAGTGTGGGAGGTGGTGGGGCATAAATCTTTTGTGAAAGATTTAAGGGACATTGTCATTTTTAAGATATGCTTTAAAATCCCTTTTCAATCACTGGTAAATGATAAGAAAGTGTCTGCCAATTACTTCAAATTGCATCACTTAGCTATATTCAATATACATATATATACGATGGCATGGACTTAAATAAATATCATAAAAAACAAAAAAAGTATTTAGAAAATTTTATTATCATGTATTTTACATGAAAAATGATTCGAATGGATTTTGATTTTTGAGATATTTTCTTCAGGTATAAAAATTTAAATACATTTATAAATATCATAATACACAGTTGGAAATATTTCGACAACCTGACAATACCTTATTCTTTAATGAAGTCTTCCACAAATGCATTTTTTTATTTAGTATATGCATGTGTAGAAGGGTTCATTCGTAATATCAGGTGTAGCACACCTAATTTTTTTAATGAACTGTTCCATTCATACAAACCTCCAATCATAAGGTAGTATATTTATATGTGACTGGAAGAGTCCATTTTCTAAATAAGGGGTAGTTGTGTCACCTGTCAATCATCTCAAATTTGTTTCTATATATACATAAACATTTTATAAATAATACAAAATATTCACAATGTACAACTTTTGTATAACTTTTAATTTAATTAGGATAATCAATTTGCCAATTTACTGAATTCATCTGATTTTAGCAAATTAATTATATCAATCATTATTTCTTTACGTAAATTGAAGACAAACGTATTTCAAAAGTGCTTTAGGTAGCTCAAGCATGCTTTCATCAAATATAAAAGCGAAAAAACAGCAGAGTTGAATAGACTCGAGTCAAGGAAACAATGTATGTGCACAAAATTTTGAAGTATTTATAACACAGTGTTATCATCTTAATTCAGTTTGATCAAGAAGATATGAGATACAATAAGCATACTTTAAAAATACTCTCAGGTAGCATTTGCGATTTTTTTTATATTGGAAACTTTTATCAAAAAAGCAGAATGGCCCTTTAAGGAAACAATGTATGTGCATTCTGGCTGATCCAAAAGAGCACAGAAAGTATTTATTACACAGTGTTATTATCTGAATTTACTTGTCAGGAATAAAAAATATAATATACATGTACTTAATAATCAGCAGAGATAAGTTGCATAGTAAAAAATATAAGATGAAGTTTATTTTCTAAGATTTTAAAAACGTGAAATAATCTCATTCTGAAGATCGAATATTATTAATAATTGCATATTCTCAAATGATATTTTTTAAATGGTAAGAAGCTACAATGTCTATTTTGGAAGAGTTTTTATTTGTGGTACCAGCTTATTCCAAACTGTTCACCCTCTGGAATCAAGTCTCCTATTATACAAATTTTGCATCCAGCTATAGCTTCTCTTACTGCTAATTTCATGCCAAGATTTTAATCATAATTTCTTCAAATTTTGTTAGAGAACAAATCACCGATAAATACAAAAATAAAAATAATTCCTTGCGGATCCTTTCTCCCAGCTGGTCCTTGGCCAAACCAAGGATTATCTCGGATTATCTGCACCCATTTACAGCTGGGTGAACTGGAATTATGAGTGTAGATGACTTATTCAAGGTCATCAGACTTTCACACCCTGGTCGAGAACCAAACTCTCAAACATAACGACCACCATTTTCTCGTATCCAAGCAAATGACGTAATGTTTGTAAAGAACGATGCGCTAACCACTGTGTTATAGAACCTCAAAGAGAAAAAAGGTTTGGAACCACTGTTTTAAGTTTTACTGTAAGAAATCTCCTTCGATGCCTCGTTACACACACTTTTTCTGTTAATTTCATAAAAAAACAAATAAAAACCCTTTCACCAAAAACAGAACAAATCAACAAAAACAGACATTAAAAATTTTGTTCTTTTTTTTAAAATAAAAATTATTGGATTAGTAAATAAATTAAGAATTCATTAAATGAACTAAAAACTAAAAATTTGTTTTAAAAATGATTGCAGAAATGAAATGTTTTTCAATCACACGAAATGTTCTCTTGGCTTGGCGAAAAAAACTCAAGTTTCTCGATGAGGAAAGTCATTCAAAAAACCTCAGTTCAGTATCCAATGTAGTTGAAAAAACTTTTCACATAATTTAAGCGATTAAAATTCACAGACACGTCAGCATTCACTCAAGGTGGTTACACATGATTGGTCAACAAGACAGATTCTCAGCCAATCAGATTGATGGAAAGTTTGAATTTTTTTGATTTGATTGGATAATATTCTTGGCTTATATTGCATTTAGGAGTAGAAACATTACATGTAATAAAATTAAGGTGCATTAAAACAATAAGTTATATACTACTTCTGCATTTATTACTTAAGTTTCGAAACGTAGTATGTAATAAATGCAGAAGTAGTATATCCATATATCTTAATGTATTTTCCTACTTCCTATATGTCTAAACAATAAACTAAGGAGTATATCATAAAATAGTGTTGCGTTATCTAACTAATCATGTGTAACAACCTGATACAAGATACAAGATAATGATAATGATAATGAAGATATATACACAATGTTGTACAAAGTTCTTATAAAAATGATATGAATGTTTTTAAATAAAATCTTAGCACATAACACAGAAATATATTAAAAAATTTACAAAGTTTGTTCATTTATGCTAAAACAGTTATTCCATTCAAAAAGTCACTATCTTTCTCACAAATTCTTAAAAAATCACAATTAAATTCGGAATTCTTGTGGATCAGACACAGAAGTCAGAGCAATTTGTCCGTTTCGGATGACAATACGACCTGGAGTGTTTTGTCCCGAGTTAGGTCCAGAGTTAACTTGAGAACTGACGGCTGGTGAGATGGTGGAAGGGGTAGGGGCCGCGAGGGGTGACAGAGACGGGGTAAAAGAAGGCGTCAATGCAGGAGAATTATAACTTGATTCGTAACTAATGGGTGATCTTGGTAGACTTGGTAACGAGGTATCCATGGTGCTAGCTCGTTGTGATTGGTTACTGCTAGATGAAGAATGACTAGTCCGTGACGCAGGCTGACTGATGGCTTTAGGGGGTGTGTTTGTAATCATCGGGGGTGGAACCATCTTAACTTGCGGATTCAATTTATTAAGTAATGGTTTTTGCGGCACTGTTCTGATTGGTTGTTTTTTCGGTGTCACATTATCGTCCTTTAATTTGGCGATTTCTGCGAAGACATGAGCGAGGGGTTGATATTGTGGACCCCAATCTAATAAATAGTCCCAGTTATACGAGCCACTATATTCCTCCTCACTATTTATTACACTAGATAACGAACCCGCGTGTTGTTTTTCTGGGTTCGGAAAGTCTAAAACACGATTTTTATCCAACATGGCGACTTCGTCATCCGTTTCACCGTCTGTTAGTTTATTATAATCTATTCCTATATCACCTTCACCTCCACCTTCATCAGAGAAATGATGCATACTCTCAACAGATGGCGCCACATTCTTCTTTTTATTTTTATTTCCAATCTTCGTCGAGTCTATACCCAATCTTGCTAAATATTCCTGATGATTTTGTACACTGGGTTCGGACATGCTGTCATCGTCTTGCTGTATACCCGAATCGGGCATCGCTTTACGACGTAGGTATCCTTGAGAATGGTTAATGAAATTGTTGGAATTGATCATTCGGATTTCTTCGTCTTCTTCCTCCTCTGCGGAGCCACGCCCACTTGATGCTGAATTATGGGAATGATTAGAAATATCGGAGCTAGTGATATTTGCAATATTTGGATCGTAGGGACTGACTTGTCTATAAGGCGGGGGTCCACCGTTAGGATGAAGAATAGCAGGTGGGATTTGATCAAACGAAGGTTCATATTGTCGAGGCTCCGGTTGAGCTTTTTTCGCTTTGTGTTTACGCTTACGGATAAATAACACAGCGGCAATCACTATGACAACTATCACTATGATAATACACACGACGATCACTAGAGCCAAAACAACGGGACTCAAACCTTCCTCTTTAGTACTGGGCACGTATTTACATCCATCACAAGTTCGGTCAATTTTCACAGCAATGGTGGCAGTAGATTCCATAGAATTATCTAATCCTGATGTTGCTATGACAACAATAGAACTTTCGTCCTCTTTCAAAGCTCTTTTCACTCTGTTGTCTTCTGGTACATCGTCATGGAAACTACGAGCGACACTGATCACTCCTGAAGATGCATTTACTGCAAAATAATCGTAACTACTTGGATATTTGAAATAAAAATAAACTTTCCCTGCTTCTCCACCATCGTCATCAAGAGCGCCAACTTGTCCGAGGATATCACCTTTTTGAGCGTTGCCAGGAATATCGAAATCGTACGTTTTCTTGATGAAGGTTGGAGCAAACTCGTCTTCGTCCCGGACCAAAATTGTCACGTTGGCTTCGTTTCTTAACCCACCAATATCTACACCCGATATTCTCACCCGATACGCATTCCGCTCCTCGTAGTCAAAACTCATCTGAGTACGAACGTAGCCTGTATCTGTATCCATAGTAAAATAGTCTGAATCTTGTCCTGGAATCATGGAATAACGAACTAATCCAAACATGCCGCTATCACGATCGTTGGCGTGAGCCTGGAACACGATACTTCCAACGGGACGGTTTTCATACACGCTTTCCACGTAATGATCAACGGGAAATTTGGGTTTGGAGTCATTGATGTCAGTCACGTTGATATCTACAGTGATAAAGGCAGATAACTTCGTCACTTCCTGCGGGCACGATTTACAATCCACAGCTCGGATAATCAAGCGATGTGATTGGTCGGTTTCGTAATCTAATTCCATTCTAGTCATGATAGAGATTTCTCCTTTGGTTCCGTGAATTATGAACAACCCTTCTCCGTTTCCGGACGTAATTGTGTATTGAATATCAGCATTGGGTCCAATATCAGCATCTTCCGCACCGACGGTCAGAAAAACTCTCTCAGACGTGTAATTCTCCGGCAGAATTTTAAAATAATCTTTTTCCAGAAAATATGGAGCGTTGTCATTGACGTCTGTCACTACAATGTTGATGTTCGATGTGGAACTTTTCGGAGGATCTCCACGATCTGTAGCCATGACCTTCAGAGTGTATTGCCCTACTTTCTCTCTGTCAAGGTCACCATTAAGAAATATTTCTCCCGTTCTACGACGTATTTGAAATATATCAGTACTACCACTAATCAAAGTATAATCTATATCGTCATGGTGATGTGTATTATCTTTATCTGTAGCACGAACTTGTAACACTAAATCACCACGGTTACTAGCCTCGCTAATATTTTTACTGAAATGGAGAACGGAAAGAATTAGATGCATAATATTCCAAAAAAGGTGTATCAGGTGTTTCAGAAAGGACCATCTTCTCTTAAAACAATTAGCTGCCGATGGGACAGCCTTAGGCCTGAACCCTCTAAGGAGAAATTTTGAAAAAATAACGTTTAGGGTTTTTTTTCTTTGATCTCAGGGTCTGGACCCCTCGATAACCTCCTCACCCACTTGAACATGCACCTGTAGCCCCTTAATACAACAAATAAACATAAATAGCACTGTACAAATAAATTCACCAACAAGACTTCAGGGTTTCAAGTTCATGACTTGATAAAATATACAAGCTGTCAATTTACAAAGTAACTTACATGTACAGCAGTTCATCAAAGATTGGAGCGAACTTATTGATACTAGTGATTTGTATATGTACTGTAACCATTGACGACAAACGTGGACTACCATTATCTGTTGCCGTAACAACTAGTTGTAGTATAGATTCATCTGTGGTGTTATTTATTGATTTCTTAGTAAAGATGGTTCCTGAAATATTCATCAAAAAAAATAATATTACATCTAATTTCCACCTTTGGATCCTAAAAATAACTAAATTTGATCCACTCGACAGACGCAGAGATAAAATATACAAACCCCCAAAAAAAGAATCATTTCAAACTTTTTGATATGTTTAAAGAATTCGATGGCAAATTATCTTTATTGTTTTATGATGTCACTGATAGAGATCTACTGGAAGCTACTATTGATATCTATGCAGATCACTGGTAGTCATAAAACACGTTAGTTTTAGTGGAACTGCAAGAACCACAGACGTCGGAATGGAAATTGGAATAGCGCAAAATTGATGCTATCAGTGTCTCCGATACACATACAAAGTTTAGAAAACCTCTTTACAATCAATACTGACCAATAGGCAAACCATACAAAACCCAAAAAAAGGAATATTTTCAAACGATTCAAAGGCAATAAGTTTCTTATAGCTTTATTGTTCTAGAAAAATTTGACCAGTTTAAGATAGACTTATAAAAAGAAGAGTTACTGTAACATACCATTACTACTACCAATATAGAAACTATCTAGAGGATTGTCTGTAATAGAGTAAGTTATATCTGAATTCTGTCCGGTATCTCTATCTGTCGCATTTACTGTCAACACTGGGAAGGACGTACTTGTTGATTCTGGTAGGGTCACCTGAAATAGACAACAAATAATATTTGTGAAAATATAAACAGAAAACAGAATACTGGACTAACCTTCGCTGATTTGTTTAGTCAGGCATGAATTGATCTGATTGTATCACATAATGTTGACAGGTAATGACAGGTGTCACGTGCGAAGCAGACTCTGCTTACTCTTTTTGAAACACCTGATGGTACTTCTCTTTGGAGTAGTCTACTACTATATAATTATTGCTCTCGGTTTTGCCATGTTATTAAATGAGATTTTGATTAACAGAATTATTTTGCTTGTACAGATTTTTATTTCAGTACCAAATCAAATTTTCTAAAACAAGCTCAAAAAAAAAAACATGATCTCGTACCTGATATGATTTCTGACTGAACTCCGGTGAATTATCGTTCATATCTTCAATATTAATATCAACTTGTATGAACGCAGTGTGTAGCCCGTCGGAAACTTTAATATCTATCATATAATGTTTACGTTGTTCATGATCCACTGGTTTCGCTAGAGTTATCCTTCCACTTAATCTATCAATGTTAAACGTGTTTTCTGGGTTTCCGTCCGTCGAGAAATCGTAGATTAAACTGTGGTCTGGGTCCACGTCGCTAGCTGTTACCGTAGTTACATGAGAACCAATCTCCATGTCTGTAACAAAATGATGAATAAATAATAAAAAGGAACAAAGCGGTTAGATTATTTGAGAAAAGGATTTGGTTCTGATTTGCATCATCAATTTTTTTTTTCATTCTATAAACAAAAAAAAGTTGGCTGAAAAAAGTTCTGACAAATCTAGGGTATCAATTTTTAGTATGATTACTCTAGTTTCTACACTAGGAAGTCACGTGATCTAGTGAGCGGTGTTATGTCAGTTTCCATCTTAATAGAATGACTCTCTTGTACAAAGGCTAATAAAAGAACCTATCGTGTTGTAAGAATATAGTTTTCTGCAGTCCCCTAGCCAGGAATTTCTAAGAGGGGGCGTTACAAGGACTCAGGACTGGAGAAGCAATAATACACATATTTAACAGTTTACAATTAAAACAGAACGTAGACTTTAACAGCGCTTAATTATTTTTAAGGAGGGGTTACATTGACTGGTGAAGCAATCATTCTCAACTTAACCGTTACAATTTAAACAGAACGTCGACTTTAACAGTGTTTATTTGTTTTAAAGGGGGTGTTCTTATCATATAACCCCTAATAGTAGGACATAATGATAAAAATAAAGGGGACTTACTCTCTTTAAGATAGACTGGTTTCTGTGGAGGAAAGTAGGGTTGATTATCGTTCACGTCGATTATACTGATACTGAGAATACACGAACTTGATTTGGGTTGTTCCCCTTCATCTATAGCCTGTATCACTAATCTGTAACTGTCTCGTATCTCGCGATCTAACTTATCAATATTCGTCTTGACGATACCAGTATGAGGGGGGTCGATAACGAAGGCTCGATCTTTATTTCCACCAATGATATTATACGTTATTCTACCATTATATCCACTATCAGCATCTCTCGCTAAAACCTGTAACGATATCAAAATAGAGATTAGCATCGTCCAGTTTTCACAAGGGCAATAACTCTTCTGCATTGTTCTTTTTTTGACAAAGATAATAGCTACAAACAAACAATTGCTGGAATTTGATAATAATAAATCTTTCTTTTAGTTTTAAATGAAAAACACATAATTTAAATATTTCCGACTCCTTCCCCCAGTCATACATTAAAATGAAATGAAATAGAGTTTTATATCTTGCTCAGACATAGATTAAAGGTATCAGTGAAAATTTTTAAAGTTACTCTTAGCAACTTAATAAAAATAATTTTTCACTCTATTTTTCATACACAAGGGATATTTCTCTTTGCTGTTTTTTTTTTTAACAAACTTCATAATTACAACAACAAACTTGTGCAAAAATCATTCTTTTGTTAAAAAAAGACCAGGGGCCTATTCTCGAAAACTTAACTAAGATAAAACCAGATTTTAAGAAATACAGTTATCTGATTGGATAATAAAGCTATATTTAAAATCAATTTTAGTGATTGACCAATCAGATGACTGGAACACTAAAATCATTGTAGATTATGTTTTCGAGAATTAGGCCCCAGATCAAGGTACAAATCAAATTACAATCGTACCTTAGTAACGTAAGTCTCTGGTTCGTTATTTTCCCAGACGGCTGACACGTATTTAGTCTGAGCGAACTTGGGTGAGTTGTCGTTAATATCTGTAAGGTTGACTTGTAACGTGGCGTACGCGTGGTTGTTACTCTGTTCCGCTGATACCACCATCTTTAAACTTTGACTCACTTCATAGTCCAACTTATCAGAGTTAGCTACCTTGATTTCTCCTACAATATAGATGGCGTTAGTGTTAAATGAACAAGATAGGAAAAGTTCGGAAATAAAACCACGGGTCTTATTCTCGAAAACTTAATTTAGATAAAATCCAGATTTTAAGAAATACAGTAATCTGATTGGATAATAAAGCTGTATTTAAAATCAATTTTAGTGATTGACCAATCAGATGACCCATGCACTAAAATTATTGTAAATTAAGTTTTCGAGAATAAAGCACCAGCACTGTAAATAATATCTTTATTACATAAGGGTATAAAATTAGGCCATACATTATCGATGAGCATTAAGATAATTCTGAATACCCAACGATAGGCCTGTCTTCTATTCTGCTACTAGCATTAAGAAGATTAAAGTATTTCAATGACCTTGCTGGTTAACTGAGGTGGTGCATTTACCAAATTTGTGGTGAAAACTGTTTTAAAATGCACCAAAAAGGAAAGAAAAAACAAATGCTGATGTCTTTAATTGATTTCATTTAACCTTCCAGCCTCCTCTTTATGCTTCATTAGTATTCAACATACCAAATCATTTAGTTGTCATACTAAAACTGTACATTAATCTAATTGAATCAAATATATTTTTCTTTATTTAGAATATTTCTACTTTCACTTTAGCATTATGTGAGCGCACAAAAAGTTCGACATCTTTTGAACTAACCTGTATTTTGGTCCATACTAAATATCTGTTCATCATTACCGTTAGCGAAACTATATCGTATTGACCCCGATACACTGGAGGTAGCTGTTACCCTGGTTACTGGAGTGAGAGTCGGGGAGTGCTCACTAATCTCGACACTATAATAGACTTGTTTAAATTTTAACGGAGGGTTGGGGGTGGTCGTTCCTACTGTAATCTCTACTACTCCTGAAATACATCAAATTATAAATTAATAACTTTACGTGAATTCTACAATTAAGATAGTGGACCACGGCCATATACGCCTAACGGAAAATTTAATCGGGATAAAATTAAACTTTCTCAAACCTTTCGATTTAGTTCCAATAACATCCATTTCAAGTTTCATCAAAATCGGTTGAAAACTAAGAGAGTAATAGCATATTCAAGATTTGGGGCAAGGGCAATAACTCTGCTTCTAACGATCGAAAATAGCTCAAATTCGAACTTGATCTTTGTTTTATGAATATGTATACACATATCAAATTTCATTTGATTCTGTCAAAAACTCTAGTTTTTAGAGCGTTTACAAGCAAATGTTGACTGACAGACCGACAGATTTGTGGCAAGGGCAATAACTCTGTTTCTAACGATCGAAAATAGCTCAAATTCGAACTTGATCTTCGTTTTATGAATATGTATACACATATCAAATTTCATTTGATTCCGTCCAAAACTCTAGTTTTTAGAGCGTTTACGAGCAAATGTTGACGGACGGACGGACGGACGGACGGACGGACGGACCGACGGACGGACGGACGGACGGACGGACCGACGGACGGACGGACGGACGGACAGGGGTGCCGACAATATACGTCCTCATAGAGAGATGAGGGCGTATAAAAATCAAAAATATCAAAATATATATACATAAAAACCTCTTGTGACGTCATCCCATTGTTATGGCAGGTCTTTCTTTTTGCTAATATCCCTCAACCCAGGGACATTCGAGAGAATATCCCTCAACCCAGGGATATTCGAGATAATATCCCCGTGGACAGTTATCCCCGTGGACAGGTACATTAGAGATAATATCCCCTCTACCAAAGTACATTCGAGAGAATATACACCAATACATTTGAGCAATCAACTCTACGTCTTAAAGAATTTTTTTCTTTCAAACTTGAAGTTTCAAAATCAAGTTGTTGAGTCGTAACTAGTCACTACCCAATGACAAAGTATGCAATCTTATCAGACAATATCAAGTCACAACCCAGTGATCTGTAAGGTTTCTTGCTTCCTATAATACAATAAAGGTTGATACAACAATATATACCCTCACATTTCTTGTAATGTTTTTTACTGGTCATCTTATTTTTTAAAAACGGTTTTAAAAATTTAAAAACTAGATTTTTAGAGCGTAATTAATTTTCGAGGGATTTATATCTTTCAATACTACATTTTAGAATTTTTTAATGTAAAATTAGATATTTGATATTAAAAACTAAATATTTCTGAAAATTCTGGAACATTTTTTCACACGACATGGATTACCTCCCATGTGATGTTAAATGTATTGATTGATTTTTCAACATATTTACCAATTATTGAATTAGGAATCGGTTTTTATGTCGGATAATGCATGGTTTCTATCGGGATTAGTTGACATAATGCCCTTGGGCTCGGGAAAAGCCCTCGGGCCTTCGGCCCTCGTGCTTTCCCGAACCCGCGGGCATTATGTCAACTAATCCCTCGAAACCATGCATTATCCTACACATATACAATTACATTGTCGGCAATGCAAAAATAAACACATAATGATTTGTAAATTTCTAATAATTCTTATCAATGAAAATCCCTAGGGCCCATTTATTTATTGAGCTTTTAAATCATTTTTAATTCCAAGCTTGTATGTAAAATAACAATAACAGACAGAATACCTTAATAATAATATTTCTATAATATAAAACGACGAATCCACTTGTAATATAGGAAAAAATAAATACACGATAACGTGCAAATAAAAGGTAAAAAGTCGATATATTGAGATAAATGTAGCTACGTTTCGTATTAAGCAAAAAAATTATTTGTAATATAGGAAAAAATAAATACGTGATAACGTGCAAACAGTAGGTTATTGAGTATTTATTTTTTCCTACATAATTATAATGACATTTGTAGAAAGTGTTTATTTTCCAGGAATAAAAAAGAAGTGAAATATTTCTCTTACCAGTGGAACTAAGTCTTGGGTTTCCGTTATCCAATACCACCACTTTTAAATTGTGATATACACCAGCGTTGCCTAGCGACTGTTTGGTGACGATCTCACCCGTCTGGGGATCAATTCTAAAATACTGAAGACTGGCTGATCCAGACTCTGATTGAAGATTGTACGTCAGTTTCTTGTTTTCGCCTAAATCAGGATCTGTAGCGCCCACTATCAGGATTTGTTTGTTGGCGTCGGTATTTGGTGGTACGTCAACTCGATACGGAACTTGGTTAAAAACTGGAGCGTTGTCGTTGACGTCTTGTAGAGTTATTCTGACAACAGCAGACGCATTTCTCGGCCCCGATATTCCACCATCATGAGCGATTATTTCAAAATTATATTGCCCTTTCTTTTCACGATCAAACACTCTATAAAATACAAATTACAAGAAAGTGAAAACAACATCTTTTTCTTGGATCCATGGAAAATAAATAAACCAAATCTAAAAATTTCATTAGCAGAAATCAGAAATCTTTTTTGTGTTGCAAGTATATTGTAAAAACAATGCTCCATATAAATGAAAAACATCTGCTGTCCCAAGGAGGGGTGCCTTTTTTACTTAAGAAAAGATGAAAAATTAGCAAATTGTTTGCAAGTCTAACATATTGAAGCTCACTTACCCAGTTGTGATAATTTCACCTGAAGTGCTGTTGACGCTGAAAAAACCCTCGGTATCATTTCCAAGAGAGAAAGTCACCTCTCCGTTATGTCCGTAGTCTTTATCTGTAGCTGAAACCTGCAGGACCACCTCTCCCTTAGCAATATCTTCTTTAATAGTTTTAGAATATTCTGATCGGGAGAATACTGGATCATTATCATTCTCGTCTAAAACTTGGATAAAGACGTTGGCTTGACCTTTACGGGACGGTGTTCCTCCATCGACAGCCGATATTGTTAGATTATATAACGATTTCACCTCTCTATCTAGTGATGTACAAGTTAATTCCCCTGTTTTACGATCGATTATAAAGTGACCATCGTTTCCTCCTAGAAAGAAAAATTAAAATTTGTCAAAAATGATCAATTAGCCTTAGTCTGAACGATATTGTATGTATGGTATGTATGTGAAACAAGCTGAGACTTTTGCGTTTCCTTATCGCATTTGCTTATGCTTCATTGTCTTAATAATTAGATATAATACGGAATCAGTCATTGGCTCTTTCAAACCCAATAAAAGCTATGACTAAGTTGATCAGAGATTTAGTTTTTTTGTTTAAGTGTTCTGGAAGTATGAGCATACCATGTTCACTACTTATCATACTGCACTTCATATACAATTTACAATAAAACTAGAGCAATAAATGAAAAATCAAAAGATATTATATTAACCAATGTCAGGATTGAACTCAAGACCTAACAGGATAGCGAGCAAGCATTTAACTCACTGAGCCACCATAACTCTACTGGGATTGAACCATTGACCTTCAGGTTCGCAAGCGTCTAACTCACTGAGCCACCATAATTCTCTAACTATGCTGGGATTGAACCCTGGACCTTCAGGTTAGTGAGCAAGCATCTAATTCACTGAGCCACCATAACTCTCTAACTATGCTGGGATTGAACCCTGGACCTTCAGGTTAGGAAGCAAGTGTTTAACTCACAGAGCCACCATAACTCTCTAACTATACTGGGATTGAACCCTGGACCTTCAGATTAGCGAGCAAGCATTTAACTCACTGAGTCACCATAACTCTCTAACTATGCCTGGATTGAACCCTGGACCTTAAGGTTAGCGAGCAAGCATTTAACTCACTAAACCACTACAACTCCCAAACTATGCCCGGATTAAACCCTGGACCTTCAGGTTAGGGAGCAACTCACAACTCACTGAGCCACCATCACTCTCTAACTATGCCCTTGACCTTCAGGTTAGGAAGCAACTCACAACTCACTGAGCCACTATAATTCCCTAACCATGCCGTGATTGAACCCTAGACCTTCAGGTAAGGGAGCAAGCATTTAACTCACTGAGCCACCACACTCCCTAACTATGCCCGGATTGAACCCTGGACCTTAAGGTTAGCGAGCAAGCATTTAACTCACTAAACCACTACAACTCCCAAACTATGTCAGGATTGAACACTGGACCTTCAGGTTAGGGAGCAAAGCGTTTAATTCACTGAGCCACCATAACTCCCAAACTATGTCAGGATTGAACACTGGACCTTCAGGTTACGAAGCAAGTGTTTAATTCACTGAGCCACCGCTGTTCAAATAAACAAAAGAAGATTCTCAAAAGACATACCAATAATAGTATAAGATAAAACAGCATTGTCTCCGTCATCAGCATCATGAGCTACGAACGCCATGACAGATGATTCGGGACGATTTTCAGGAATATTTAAACTATAAGATGAACTCTGGAATATCGGGGAATTATCGTTGATATCCTCCACTTCTATAACTACAGTCGTCATGTCGTATCGTGTTGGATAGCCTCCATCTCGTACATATACTAAAATAACATTAATAACATGATAAACACTAAATATAGAACTAAACTGCGATAAAATCAATCAGCGTGTTGGATAGCCTCCATCTCGTACATATACTATAATAACATTTATAACATTATAAATACTTAATATAGAACGCAAACATTTTTATAAAGCTCCATCTTGTACATATACTAAAATAACATTTATAATATTATAAATACTAAATATAGAGCTTAACTGCGATAAAATCCGTCCATGCATAAATACTTATAAAGTTCCATCTTGTACATACACTGAAATAATATTCCTAAAAAAATGAATCTAGATCTTATTAAGCTCAATCATGGATGCCCACCTCAGTTACCGTATACAAAATAAAATTAAATAAGAGTTTTATATCCTATTTTTCTGCACCTGTATGGGCTATTAAGGACAGACTAACGTCATGCAGTGATTTGCTGAAAACAATGATTCTTGAGAAAGTTTTCAAGTGGATGAAATTGTATAATGGGTATGGAATGAATTAATGAATGAATGGAGTTTTATGTCCTACTTTTCTGCACCTATATGGAATGGGTATGGAGAAATAACTAATTGCAAATAGCTCAGAAGATTCAAACCTGTAGCGCTCAATTTAACTCAAGACAACAAGTTTGACTATATCTTACCAGTAATAATATAAGCTGATCTGATTTCTCGATCGAGTTCCGTTCTCGTTGTTATCACACCACTTATAGCCTCAATCTCAAATAAATTATCAGCAATGCCTTCTGGGATTAAATAGGTTAGTTTTCCATTCTCACCTATAATTGGACAATTAAAAATAGATACAGATTCTGATTGGTCAATCTAATAATCAAATATATCAATAGACTGAGCAGGGGAGTTACTCTAGTAATAAGCTAGTTAATAGTGGTCTGTTTCTTGGCTAGTTATAATTTTAATTGGAGTTATTTCCCTTTATACATAATTCAATTTCTACACAGGTTGTTTGGCCAAGTAAACAATATTGTTGTAATTCTGGACGTCAAAGAAAATATGGCTACTTTTCATAAAATACTATTTCTCTTTCAAAAGAGTATTGTCTACTGTCCAATCAGATGACTGAAACACTAAAAAGTTAGTTTTTGAGAATAAGGCCCCAGGGCAGTGGCGATTTTTACAAAGCATCTTGCATAGAGTGTCTCTCTATTTCTTTTTTCTCAAAAAAAATATGCCCACAAAAACACAGAATTCTATCTTACCTATATCATTATCAACAGCTGTAACTGTAATCAATGTAGCACCAGGGCCGGTGTTTTCGGGGACTGTAGCGTAATATGTATTGTTATTAAATCTTGGTATATTGTCGTTGACATCATCTATGAGAATATTTAACAGTTTGTATGACGTTCGTTTCGGGGAACCGTGATCCTCGGCACTGATATTTAAAAAATAACGATCTTTTTTCTCTCGGTCCAGTTGACTGGATATTGTCAATAATCCTGAAAAACACAAATTATTCAATATATGAGAATTTCTAAAAAAAAATCATATATTATGTTGACTTATGCAGGGAGTATATAGAAGGAGTCAGAGATACTCAAAAAATAATAAAAAAAAAAAAATAATAATAAAAAAAAAATAATAAAGTAATCTTGAAAGAATAAAAATCTGTACAAACCAAAACAATTCTGTGAATCAAAAATCTCGGTCAGAGCATGACAAAATTGGATGTAATAATTATATAGTAGTGGACTTCCCATAAGAGAAGTACCATCAGGTGTTTCGAAAAAATTAAGCATGGTCTGCTTCGCGAACAACACCCGCCACTGCATCATAAGTCCAAACTCTTTCATTTTCTTATGTTTAAGATAACCTTGAATTAACGACAGCCAGAGGAAAATCACCTATAGAAAACTTTAGCGTGCATTGACTATCAGTACCGCTGTCAATCAACGCCTTACGTGAATCGGCTCTTGATATCATGGTATCAAATACATGTATAATCTTAAATCTGAAAAATCTGCGACAAAAGTTCAAACTCTTTTCATTTTCTTATGTTTAAGATAACATTCAAAGATTCAAAGATATGAATAAATTTGCATATAATTAACATATAATTACCTGAGTTAGAATCCAGTTTAAAATGTTTGTCTTCGTTTCCGGAGATTATGTTATAAACAATCACATTGTTGCCGCTTTTATCTTTATTCGAATCTTTATCTACCGCAATCACATGCATGATGGGATAGCCGACTGATTCGTCCTCTGATACATGTATCGAGGTTCGTGATTCGAAGATTGGATAGTTGTCGTTGGTATCAATAATAAACACTACCGTGGTAACAGTACTATGTAATATGTTGCTAGGAAACGGACAGCGATCCTGGGCCTTGATGATCAAAGAAATCTGATGAACTTTCTCGTAGTCGATATTATTGGCTATTTTCAGTTGCCCCGAGTTACTGTCAATGTTGAAGTATGAACCATGGTTCGGTTCTGGTCCGGAGGAAGTCTCTGATTGGATGGAATATTGAACTGTGCCGTTTAACCCAGAATCTCTGTCGACTGCCGTGAACGTATAAACAACTTGACCAATCATAGAGTTCTCTTTAATAGTTTGAAGAATTATGGGATCTTTTTCAAATTTTGGTTGGTTGTCGTTGACGTCGATGATGTTTATGGTGACGCTGATGTTGTTGCTACGTGGATACAGAATGTTGTTGTCAATGGCCTTGATTCCAAGGACATGAGACGAAGATTCTTCGTAGTCGATTTCTCTGATGCTGTAAATATGTCCTGTGGACATGTCGACAGCGAACAGATTAAAAACATTACCAGACATGATGTAATACGACACTCGGCCATTTTCTCCCGAGTCGCGATCCTGAGCTTGAACTCTTCCAACTGTGGTGGGAATCGGAGAATTCTCGACGACGTCAAAGATGACCTTAGAGGCATGAAACAACGGAGCTTCATCATTATCATCTTTAACTTTTACTTCCACTTCTGCTCTGTTGTCTGCGCCCGGATTACCGCCATCTTTAGCTATGACGACCAACAGATATCTCGACCTCTGCTCATAATCCAACACTTCTTTTGTCGTGATTAAACCGGTTTTTGGATGAATGGCAAAATTCTGTAACCCATCTGCACTGGTTGAAGCTGAAATGAGAAAAATGCAAGAAATTATTTTAGTATTTATCATCTAGACACCTGATACCACTTTTCATTTTGAAATATTTACTCATTTAATGATATACTTCCTCAAATGAAAAGTTCATTAACTGCTACCAATGTATTGCCAATGTGTTTACATGGATTTCGAGATATGTTTTACAGTTGGGATCGTTTGTTCAGCGGTTTTATTATTTTAAAAATCAATACTGGAAGCATATTGTGTAATGAACATCATGAATGACGTCTGTAGGAAATGCTATTATCATCTCAGAAACATTGGAAGCATCCGACAGTTAATTACTGAGAGTGCGGCAGCAACACTTGTTTGTTCCTTGGAGTTAACTCGCATCGACTACTGTAATAGTCTCCTTTCCGAAACATCATCCTCCAATATAACACGACTACAATCAATCCAAAATACTGCAGCCCGAATAGTAACAAAATCGCCAAAATACGCCCATATTGCAAAGAAAGTCCCTACGAGAAATCTGAGATCTAGCGAAAAAAATCTGCTACAAGTGCCTAACTATAGCATGGTTTTTGTGCCTTTTCATTGGCTGCAACCAATGTTTGGAATAATCTCTCTTGTTTAATTTAAAAGTAAAGTCTCTAACCTGGATCTAAAATGTACGAAACTGAACCATTTTCTGCCGCGTCTGGGTCTGTAGCTACAATCTGTATCACTTCTGTTCCTTTTGGTTTATTTTCTAACACATTCTCAGAGTAGGGTTGTCTACCTTGAAATTTAGGTCTGTTGTCATTCATGTCAAGAACGGTGATTTTGACTATGGTGGCGCTATCGAGTGGTGTTGACCCCTTATCAATGACCTTGACCTCTAATTGGTAACTACCCTGATCTTCGCGATCCAGTTTAGTTTTTGTTGTTATTTCTCCATTGTGAGGGTTGATGACGAAGTTGTTTTGGGAAGTATTGAACGAATAATGAAGTTCAGCATTGACGCCTGTGTCCCGATCTAGGGCTACGACTTGTCCAACCGTGCTCCCGACTTGTTGATTTTCTTCAATATCAAAGTGATATTCTGATTGGGTGAAACTGGGACGGTTGTCGTTGGCGTCAGTGACGTGAATTCTAACAGTAGCAGTGGACGACAGACGGACTTGACCAATATCCGTGACAACCACATTCATGACGTACAAATCTTGAATTTCTCGATCCAGATCTCGTTTAACGTAGATTTCTCCAGTTGGATACATGCCAAATATTTCCGTGTAGGGTGACTCGGCAAAACCGAAAGTCATCTGCCCACCATGATGAGAGGAATCTTTATCTGTGGCGTTCACGGTCCCGAATTTCGAATTTAATACAGCATTCTCCTGGATGTTAAAATCGTAAATTCTTTTAGTGAAAACTGGAACATTATCATTCACATCAATAACGTCAATGGTTACTGTTGCCGTGGAACTCTCCTGTTGTGGAGTCCCTTGATCGTGAGCGACAATCTTCAGCTGAAATTGATCATTGGTTTCGTAATCGAGTTCATTTTTGAGTCGAATTTCACCACTTAAGGCATCAATTTCAAATAAATCTTTTGGGTTGTTAAGAAGTTTGTATCGAACAGTTCCATTCAATCCATCATCCTTATCGTTGGCATGGACACCATATATAGACGTTCCCACGACAACATCTTCTTTGACTGGAAGTCTGATTCCATCACCATATATGGTAAATTCTGGTTTGTTGTCGTTGACGTCAGAAATGGTAATATTGACCTGAAATTCCATCAAAAATAAAATGTTTCAGAAGTGAGAGAAAAAGAGAATTTATAAACTATCAACCCAAATTAACTTTTATCATTTATAAATAATAGAGTTCAAGGAATTTTAAGGAGATTTCTACATATCAGGGAAACTGCTTGAAGTCTGAAGGAAAGATTCATTTTGTACGATTTCATTTTCAATAAGATGTCGTAATACGTATCCTAAGATGCAGTCAGGAGGGCAGTCAGGACGGAAGCTAGATCACTACCCCTCAATGGAATTACCAGAACTCTATCTTCCATGTTGTAAAGGGATTGAGGCTCTATGCACAAATAATCTGTGTTTCTACTGGCTTTTTAAAGGGATTGAGGCTACAAGAAATGCGTGTATTTACCTGAGTCGTGGCCCAGACAGGATTGATTCCAGATTCAGCCTGGATGTTCAGTAATATCGAAGGTTTCGCTTCACGATCAATCTTTCCGACAGTATATATAGCACCTTGGTTACTGATACGAAACCAATTCTGATTGGTTGACAGGATCTCATACTGTATATCTGTAACGGAAAAAAACAATTTTGATTTTTAGGCAACTACAGAAATATTGAAATGGATTGGAATGGATTTGAATGGATTTTTATGGCCATCTGTTTGGACTAATGAGGATGGGATGTTGACACTGGACCAATGGGAACCTAGTTCTCAGGACAGGGAATGAAGAGAATCTGAGAAGTTTCTTTTCCTCTGACACAATCACATGTGTGCGGAAGCGAAAAACGGATCATCGGGTCATCGGGTTAACGGGTAATTTGACAAAGTAAATATTCCGTCCCGGGTAAAAAGCGAGCAGATATCAGGGTTTCCAGAGTATAGGCGGATAAACGCGGTTTCACAGTATATACTGCACAAAAATATGATTGGTTAAAACAATGTCCCTGGTTACAGAGTGACAAGAACATCAAGGAAGGTATCCAACGAGCTGCATGTTTCAAAGTATATAAGATATTCAACACCAATGAATGAGAAAAGCCAATGAAATCTGATTAAAAGCTGACTTACTAGAACCTGCTGACTGAGTTGAAGCTATAACATTTCCAACCAATGTACTGGGAACTGCATCTTCCTCTACAGTAAAACTATACTGATTGAACTCAAACTTGGGACGTTCAGAATTCGGTCTGATCACACTGATAATAACTGTCGCAGGATTGGTCGATTCTACACCATCTCCATCAGACGCTTGTATCAACAACTGGTACGTTCTTTCTACGTTCGGTAGAGTTTTGGCAAGGGAAATAACTCCTGAAATAAGATTAACAAGATGAGAATTCACTGTGTTAGACGACGTTAGGACTCCATAAATTGTGCCCTTTGTGGGGGGTGGGGGGGGGGTCCTATGATACTTGAAGTGATCTCGTACCAATCCAGTGTTAAGCCAGTCCAGTCTGTACCGAACCAGGGTTGGGTTAGGACTGTCTGGTTTGCTCCACTACATTGTGTTGAAGAATTATTTATAGATTTTTTCGTCAAAATCAGTCAAGAATTGAGCCTTGTAGAGTGCTTACGAGCAAACAGATTATTTATATATTATTAATCAAACTTATCAGGTTATGTTTATAATACAACAGTTAGAACAATTTTTAAAACTGGTCCAGTTCTCACTCACTTTAAAATTTAGAATTAAAATGGCCAAAAAAAAATCTGAAAATGATTACTTTAAACAGTTGCCAAAATCCTTTTATTCTGAAATAAATTTAGAAAGAGTTTTATAAAATAATATTATTTATTTAAGTAATTTGGCGTGTTTCTTCTCGTAGAGTTTTCACCAGAATCTGCCAGGTGTTTTTAAACTTGATTGATCTTCTGCATGGCTTCCGATTTCATCAAAACCTACACGTCTGTCAGTTGGTAAACATTGTTTGATGATTTCTCAGATTAACTCAATCTCGCGAAAATTCAACCAGATCAAAAATTGTAGCAACAGAAATCGCGTGCTCGAAATAATAATAACGTAAACTGTTTTAATATCGGATTTCAAAACCAGGCTTTTGATTTAAATGTATTTTTCTAGTACATTTATAACAAAACACAAGACAATATTATGGAATATAACACACTTCTTTAATACAGTTAGGTACATAACGTTTCAACACAAGACAATATTATGGAATATAACACACTTCTTTAATACAGTTAGGCACATAACGTTTCAACACAATATACACGTCGTCATCAGATGTAAATATGTGCTCCGCGCTTTACTATGTCGTTCAAATCTTATTTCTCTCATATTTCACCATTAGAAAGTTTAAAATATTCAAACTTCTCAGGATTCTCGTACTGTATCTATTAATAAACCCCAAAATATTTAATTTGAAACTGAATTAATAGATTGTCATGAAAGTTAACCAATGTTTTCAAGAATGGGCAAAGTGGTATTTTTATAATTATATAAGAGTTATGGTACATAATATTCTGACAACAGTTAAAATTCCACAGATTTACAGGAAATGTGAATTATTTCTAAGATTATTTTCAAAATTCTTTAACAAAAATTTAGTCATTCTTCACAGTTTTTTGATAAATGCATGATAACCTAAACTGACATTTTTCATAAAAACAGAAATTTTTATCTTAAATATGATTAAATGTTTTACAATGTTTAAATGAATACCATGTTGAAATTGAAATAAAAAACAATTAAAAATACGATGATTATTTCAATATGTCGACTAAACTGTAATTATAAAACATTTTTAATGATTTGAGTTTTATTGCTTGACTTGAAGGGATACTATCATCGAGATATACATCTGTTGAAATTATATTTTTACGCAACAATTTAATGATTCCTTTTCCAAGACTAATAATAAGAGCTTCCTAGTCCAATGCTGTTGTTCGAAATTCATTTCTTATGGATAGAAAATCTTGATCAAAACAAGTTAGAAAAAGGGATTTTATTTAAAAAAAATTCTTCTTTTTCTAAAATGAAATTGGTTTCATTCAATTGAAAAGAGTTCCTTTCTTGATGTTTATATTGTCAACACGTGTGTTTCAAATATCGAATCCTTATCAGACCAAGTAGTTTGGAAAAAAGCGATTTAATTTCAATATAGCACCTATTTTTCAGTTTCATTTTCATTTATTTGTAATGATCCAACACCTAAAATATGATTTCGATTGTTATATTTTCAGAACAGCTAGGTTGGGATTTGGATTTTAAAAAAAATATACATCACTTAGACTTGAAATTTCAGTTAAAATGTGTTTTTCTGAAAAAGGGCAACTTTAACTTTCACTTTATCAGTAAAAACTACAGGACTGTATAACTTTAAACATTTAAAAACGATTTTAATGTCTGCCAAATATTATTTAACAATTTTACTGCCGAGTTTTATGAGGTAATAATTGGGTGAGTTTGGCACGAGAGAAAATATGGAATTGTTTTCGTTAAAACGAATATTTTATTTAATTGTGTATTTCCTACAGATCAGACAGTTTTATAGGATTTTAAAATCATTTGAAAAAGAAGATGTTCAGGCGAAAATCTCTTGGGTCTTTTTTTATGAATAAACACCTAAAATAGTCTCACATAAGAATTTTATGATTGTGATTTGAAATCAAAAATTTACAAACAATTATTTAAAGATTTGGATAATATTATCCCAAAATATGAAAAAGAATCCACTATTATTGTAATTCCAAAAGATGTTGGTGTTAAAGTTCGACCCCTAGCATCAAAGTTTGAATAAAAAATACAACTCTTCACTCCTGCCCCTTATATAGGTGGTATCACAATCCTGGGGGGTGGTGTGTCGATGTATCAGGGAGGGGGAATTAATGATAATTTAAGAAACCTACCTGAAGCTCTATCAATGTCGAAATATCCCTGACTATTACCAGTTTCAATCGTGTATAAAACATCGCCAAAAAACCCTGAATCTTGATCCTGGGCCTGGACGTTCAAGATGGTCTTCCCCACGGTGAAATCTTCTTCTATGTTCACTTTATAGCTGGACGGATCAAAAACTGGTTTATTGTCGTTTACATCTGTTACCGTTATTTTTATAGCAGTTGTAGTCTGGAGCCCATCTAAAAATAGATATAAATGATTTTAATAAAACGTTCTGAACCAGGAACTATGGGCTATTGATATAATCGGGTCTTAAAAATCAAATGAAATGAATGGAGTTTTACGTCCTACTTTTCTGCACCTATATGGGCTAAATGAGGACGCCATGCAGTGTGCAATGAGGGAAATTTTGCCAGGACAGCGGCATTAGCCTGCTCTTATTTTTGATTTCCATCTGTCGAGGGATCTTTAACATGCACAGTCAATGACACACGGGACCTCGGACATTTTTTATCATCATGTCCATCTTTATCTTTCTTCAAGTCAATTTACTTCAACATTCAAAAGTGCAACAAGAATTTCATGGATCTTAATTTCAATAAAGTACACCATTTTGATAATAATCAGTGAGTTTTGATATGTTTTGTGATTAAATCTTTGTTTTGAATGGAAGGTGTGAGATCATTAATCAGATAACAAACAATATTGAAATTATATCCATATATCTTAGTGTTTTTAAGACAGTATTTAAACTCAACCAGCAGATAATCTACCTTCGTTATTATCCAACAGTATTTTAATTTTCCTATTGTTAATTTTTCATTCATGTGCAGTAATATAACTTATTCACCAGCTTATGGTATGTATATTCCACTTAACAGATAACAGAACAATATTCAAACTCAACCAGCAGATAATCTGCCTTCATTCTTATCGTTATCACGGAATAAAACAAGGGGAAGCCACCCTGTTAATATTATCATAACCTGACATGCCGACTTATTAAAACAACGCGTAATTCAGGTGTCGGGTTGCCGAGAGTTTTCATAATTCGTAACGTTAGGAATTATGAAAATAAATTTTAATGTAGGAAAATATTAAAGAGTGAGAAAAACAGATGGAATGTTAAAAGCCAAAAATAATAATAATAAATATTTTCTGCATTTTGAAAAACAAAACAGTCAAATATTGTGAGAGAAGAATGAAAACATTAGATAAATTTTAGAATAGAGATTACCAGGGTGGCGACCTGTATTTAAAAATTCGGAAAATACGAAATACCACTGCTCACAGTAGCACATTTGATCAATGCTCCAACACTCCCCAAATCCCCCCTCTTTGGGCTGAAAATTTGGAAGAAATTGTCAGGATGGAGACCTGTATTTACTCAAAAGAAGTTTTAATGCCTGAAAAATTGGAATCAAGATAGTTCACAAACACATTATGGCACAGGAAAATATCACTGCTCACGTTGGCATATTTCTTCCATGCTCCAAATACAACGTTAAATTAAACCTTACCTAAATCTACCGCCTTGACAAGAAAATTATAACTGTATGTCGTTTCATAGTCTAATTTTGATTGGATACAAATCTGGCCTGTTGATTGGTCGAGAGTAAAAACTGCTGGAAGATCGGATACACCCGTCGGGAAATATTTGACTGGAGCTGATTTTCCACATTCTGGATCGGTAGCAGATACCTGGAATTACAGAAAAATTAAAAAATTTACAACAAATTCATTTTTAATCCATTTGATAAAAAATCATTCACAATAAAAAAAAACTTGTAAGTTAAAAAAGTTATAAACTTTTAAAATTTATAATAAATTAACCACTGATGTTCATGAAAACTTCAAATTGTATAATATACTGATTTAAGACTTTGATTTTGATGTACACTGTAGTATACATTATATAATTATTTATGTCTTTTGGGGGACAAACATTAAAATCAGTTTTCAGGTCAGAGGTATTGTTTTTATAAAGGTATTTTTATATTTTCTTGTATATGTTTTTTTATTCTGTGTAGGTAGAGCAATTAAAAATGGCTATTCTGTCAATTGTTCTATTATGGTAAAGAATCTGGATGAGGGGTATTGGGGTGGGGTGATGATTTGATAAACTAAGTGTAACTTTGTATTATCTAAGCTTTATACACTGAGAGAAAAAATGAAATAAATGGAGTTTTACGTCCTACTTTTCTGCACCTATATTGCTAATTGAGGAAGGGCAAACGTCATGCAGTGTGTAATGAGGGAAATTTTGCCAAGATAGCGACATTAGCCTGCTCTTATTTTCGATTTCCAACTGTCGAGGTATCTTTAACGTGCACAGCCAATAGCACACAGGGCCTCGGTTTATTATACACTGAGAGAGGAAGAGAGAGGGATATTCTAATGAGGCAATGATTAAACAAACTATTTTTGTTTGATTATATATAAATATTTTTGTATTTGATAACATGTTCAACCTCTCTGATAAGTTTTTATACTGTTAAACGATAAGAAAATAACAAATTGACCTGACACAAGTTATAGTATTGTTAATAAAGAGTAGGGTTAACTCCCCTTGGTTTATAATCCTCTCATTACGATGCGAGATCACGTTAATATAAACGCTGTGACTTCAGGTGGTTATATAGATCAATATTAAATAATACAGGAGAATGTCGATACTTAGACAACTCAGGTTAGTACTGGATGGGGCTTGAGTTATAGAAGGGATTCGAACCTACAGCGCCAAGTTACTGATGGCAATATTGTTACCATTTTAAAGATAAATATTAAATAATACTTCAAGAATTTCAACTTTGAGTCAACTCAGGTTAGAACCAAATTAGCATGTATAACAAAACACAAGACAATATTATGGAATATAACACACTTCTTTAATACAGTTAGACACATAATTAGCATGAGAAGGATTCAAACCCACAGCACTGACTTATCTTACAGCGGATTCAAACATACAGCACAAAAGTACCAGACAGAATAAAATCAAAAAGACAGTTCAGGGGCCTTATTCTCGAAAATTTAACTTACAATGATTTTAGTGTTCTAGTCATCTGATTGGTTAATCACTAAAATCAATTTTAAATTCAGTTCTAATATCCAATCAGATTACTTTTTTTCTTAAAATTCTGATTTTATCTAAGTTAAGTTTTTGAGAATAAGGCCCCAGATATTGTAATATCACTGTAAGGTCAAATTGTAGGATTAATTCCCCTGTTTTTAATCCCCTAATTAAGATGTGAGGCCAGGTTTTATAAACGCTGGGACGTCAGGTTGTATTGTATCAAAATGTATTGTATAAATTCACATTACAGGTTCCGTGGTATATCATACTGTATTTATCAATATTTGTTTACTCTATTGATTGTTTACTACAGGCTGTGAACGTTAAAGATCCCAAATGAATGAATGGAGTTTTACGTTCACTACTGCAGTTAAAGATCCCAAGATGAAATTGGAGTTTACCTTCTACCACTTCTGCTCCTGTTTGGCTAATGAAGCTGGGTAAACACCATGCAGTGTGCAATGAAAAGAAATATTGCCAGCAGCATTAATAGCATGAGCTTCCTTTTATTGAGAGATCAGCACAGCATTAATCACACAGGTCTTAATTTATTGTTTATGGTATGTGACAATTAAGAAAATTTAAAAAAATAATGCCCTGTGACATTAGCTTTTGCTTTTTCAATTTTCAACTATTGAGGTATCTAAAACATTGTCCCATGAAAAGTAGAACTGCCCTTCCTGTGTTTCTACAAGGCTACAATATATTTCTGTCCAGGGAATGTAATAATTTGAGAGTAAATAAGCGTATAAAAGGTCTGTCCTGTCTGTTCACAGTGAAGGTAATATTTTGTGAGTCAAGATAGAAATAGTCAAATAACAATGTCAATATTTCAACTAAAAACTACAAATATTATATAGGATTTATTGACATAGGCTTCACTGTCATCTATTACCTTACTGTTAGTAATAAACCAGACACTGTCATCTATTACCTTACTGGTAGTAATAAACATAAACCAGTCACTGTCATTCATTACCTTACTGTTAGTAATAAACCAGGCTAGCAACACCCCCCCCCCCACCCCCCTTTCCCTGTGTTGATGTGATTTTATTATTTAAAATGTTGACAAATCTTAGGATACATTTAGAGATGTATATTTGAACCTTAAACTATGTGAACCTCCACAAATTTACCGCTGGAGCCTTCAGCCCTGGAGGGTTTGGGACACATTTTTTTCATTATCTACCCTCTTTATGAAATTCCTGAATCCACCACTGAATAAACTTCTTATAACTTTACAACCTTTACATTGGCTTAGGGTCATCTTTACCCTGTAGGGAGGCTAACTATCTTGCTCAAACTCTCTAGGTTGGATTAATGTCATATTTACACTAACAATGTTGGTTTACCTAAATTCATCTTAATTAAGAGCATTTTGGACACTTTTTTTCTATCTAATTAAGTTTATGACAGCTGATAATTATAAAAATCTTGTCAAAATGTTTAAATTATATCTGAATGTTATGATGAACATTATGGTAAAGTTTGTAAATTGAAAAGTTGAAATACACGATAAAGCGAACATTAAAATCAGTGTTCGATGATTTCTTTACCCCCCTTAGATTAAACAAGATAAGGTAACCTTACCCCCTATCACTTTATAAACTCAACAAACCCTTACCCCTAGTGAAGTAGCCCCTTTATAGAATATGGGTCACCTTACAGTCAGATAAGATTGTTTAACTTATCTTCTGTCAATTTGTCAAAAAGGAATTTTAAAAGGGTTAGATCCTATTGTAAGGTTTTAAAGCGGCAATCCAGGATCATCTGAAGATAGCTGAATTTTTGAAAGTTGGTATACTTGAAACGAAGTACAACTCCACTATTAATAAGAATTGCCAAAACTTAAGATCCCTATATTTTTTTTAAACAATATTTCATTCACGTTAATAAGAAAAAGATCAGGGGCCTTATTCTCGAAAACTTAACTTAGATAAAATCCAGATTTTAAGAAATACAGTAATCTGATTGGATAATAAAGCTGTATTTAAAATCAATTTTAGAGATTGTCCATTCAGACTGGAACATTAAAATCATTGTAAATCAAGTTTTCGAGCTTCCACCTAAATAATCCTTCTTCTATTCCCATATTTGAACTATGAGAAATATGATTGGTTAATATCATCATCGTAATAACGTCATCCAATCAGAGTTATGATGTCATTAACAACGAGACCCTGAATTGTGAAAAGTGAATACTGGTCAAAAAATACTTTCACCATAATTATGAAGTTATAATGAGCAGAAATGGTCTCAGATTTCATCTACATATTACCGTCAGAATATTTTTACTGCTCGACAATAGATATCATGTGACAAATAAACGTAAGATTTTAAGAAAACTAATTAAAAAGGCCTAACGAGTATTTCGTGACGACACGAAGGAATGATATAATAGATAAAAGTAACACAAAGTATATTTATTTAAGTTAATTACGTCATTTAAAATCGTGGATCAGTTTCGAGGTTTTGTATAAAAATTATTTGATGTCTGTGAAAGAATGAAATGAAAGAAAATGGACAAAGTATACTTGTATTGTTTGTGAATTGAGGGGCAACGTTTATACAAAACGCGGTTGTGAATAGAAAGTGTTATTTACATAGTTACTATAGAATACAATAACCCACTCGTCGTTAAACGTGAACTTTATACAAAACACAGAACAATCTTCAAACTCATTACACTGTGATTTAACAAACGTTACCCTCCATGTTGGTTTTAACTTAATCTATTTCTTGACAAATCAGATCGGAGAAAATTTAAATATTTGTCTTTAAAATGTTGTATTTCACATGAACCCAATTATTTTAGTCTTTCTTTTTCAACCTATGAAACAATTACTGAAAAAAATTCAGAAAACATAGAGCAAAATTTTGCCATCCTGTTGACAAGATTTGTGATTAATTGAACTGTCTTGATTGTATGTATTTCTGTAGAAACAGTATTAGACCTAAAAAAATTATGTCCTTCAAGAGTAGGCCTAAGAATTGAAATTTTCAGTCCAGTGTGATCAGGGCTTAATATCAGTTACTTTCAAGTTACTCTACTTTTTTAGTCCAGTGTTGTCAGGGCTTGAACAAAATATCAACAACAGTAAAAGATCAATTAATACAGCCATAATTATCAACAGCAATTCAGTGCCAACAGAACAGTTTTACAACCAAATCATTCCTTATCCTTTTTGTACTCGATTCTTTCAACTTTTCCAGTATTGTCAGAGCTTGAACAAAATATCAACAACAGTAGAAGATCAATTAATATAAGTATAATTATCTGAGCCTTGAAGTGCTTACTCTTCTTACAATACTCTCTAGAAATCAGAAATAAACCGCAGATTTCTCTTTACATTCAATTCAAATTGATCATCGTTCACTAGAGTAAGATGTCTACTTCAACTAGACTGAGTGGTCGTTCCGGCGGTCGGTCGGTCGTTCGTTCGGTCAATCAGTTCTATTGTTAACCAGCTTGGACAAATTATCCAGAACAGGACAATGGCAATTCATATTTCACACATTTCCGCCAATTTTCAGCCGATAATTTTCTAGTTTTGTTTGAGTAAATTAGGTGTCACAGACAGTGTCAAATCAAGACCAGTAATTACAGACATGTTGAAAATGGACACAAGTCAATGAACAATGGATGAAATGTGTTTTGAATATTAAAATTCTCTACGTAAATAGACCTAGCTTGACGTGTCTTTAATTGTTTTATAATAGCAATAGGTTGCATGAAATTTACTGGAAGGCAGCAATTAAATAGGACACCAATAGAAAATATTCTGATTTATTGTTTTTTCAGATAAAAATTCAAATTTAGAAGCCAAAAATATGAAATAATCAAATGAAAATGGGAATATTGATAACAAACTTTGTGTTTCTTGTCTGTTAAGTTCAAGTGAAATTTATTAATAAAAAGCTGATGCTTACAAAACCTAGAATAGATCTATATAAACACAGTTTTAAATATAAAGGTGTAAAATTGTGGAATAATCTACCTGTAAAAATAAGAGAGACTAAATCAGTATACTCTTTTAAGAAACTGTCAAAACTCCATTTCTATGGAGCTTTGAAATGAGTTGTCGTTTCAGGATATTCACTATTAATAATTGTAACCCCTCAACACTTGTATACATATTATGTAGATAAGTTATATTCCATTTCACATGTTGTATGTTTGTATTTTTCTATGGGCTCGATGTTAGAAAGGCATTGTCCTAATTGATTACCCAATAAAGAAATTATTATTATTATTATTATTATTACCTGTAATTTAAAATTTGACTGATACATAATAAATTCCTAGATACTGCCCACTAGTGAATTCCCTTCCTGTGTTCACCTACCTAAAGTTAAGAAAGTTTATAAAACTAGCGGGACCTGAAGAAGATTGTGGACAATAAATAAGAGATAACTGTGGTGATATTGGACCACTACAGGACAGTATATACTCGGTCAATAGATCATATATTATCAAGATTAGGGTCCTTATTAAAATAGGGTCTCGCTCATACACATCTTTAAATAGTGACAAGGGCAAACCGGTCTAATTTGCAAATTGTGAGCATTCTAAGAGGAATTTATAACATTTAAGCATAGAGTTATCAATGAATGCAGTCCTATTCCAAACTGGCTGGGTAGATTTTTGTTTAAGCATCTTCAGTGAATGCATTCAAATTCTAACTTTGGTCAAGTCCTCTTGTGTCCATCAATTTCTTGGATATAAACAGATATATACCACATGTGAGTTATTATTAGTTATTTGGTCCATATGGTTTCAGTGTGTGTGTCCTCTTGCCCTGGCCCAAACACCCCATCTATTCCAAGCCTTGGTCTAGTGCAAGCCTTCTCAAATGGCGGCTCGCAACGCCCTTGAGAATGGCCCTTCAAGAGTGACCTCTTCCGCTAAAATGCTCTCCTTTCTATGCTAGCTAAGCTCTATTTGGCCCTTATATTTTTTTCTAGTGTCCTGACCCCCACCCCTTCCAGTCTAACTTTTTAACTATAATCTGATATATGGCACCTGTGAATTATTGTATATTAAAGAAATATATAACCTATAATTGTAATAAATTATTATATCACCCTCTTGAAAACACCTGCCTCGTGTCAAAAAACACTTCTACAAATATATAGGTTGTTCTCGGGGCCGTGGAAATATATATATAGGTTATTGAAGGGGCCGAGGTTTTATATGTTACTCAAGAGCCCCGCTAGACAAGGATTAATAAATTAATAAATTTATCAAAATTGCTGTAAAACAACACATTGAAAGAATGTCTTATCATGAATCTAGAAATAAATCTGTAGGAAGTAGGTAATTTTTACAATTTACAGTAAAATCACAGTTTCATTGTTCACGAAAGTAACAGGACAGTAGACTTGTTTCAAATCATATTTTACAGGTTAATTGAGTCTAGTTTTCGAGAGTAAGGTCTCAGGTCAATTGAGCTGTATTTTTATGTCAAGTGATATTGTTTACGACTCCCCGAGACAATTTACCCCGGGATGTCCAATCTAACTGATATTTTTTATTGAAAACAATTTGTAACATTACCCTCTTTAACACGACCAACATTAACCAAGGGAGATTACTCAGCATGAAGTAATCAGAAAGGGACACAACTCAGTATGGAGTCATGACAAAGGGACACAACCCAGCATGAATTAACGACCAATCATTTAAACCTGTCACCTATCAATAGTTAATATTAACCAATCGTTGTTCAATGTTTTTGTCGTGTAATCACCTGCTGGTTGGTGGTTTGATAATGACCTCTCTATTGGGGTCAACTGGGTTTTTATTGTCGCAATTCAGACTTAAACACAGAAAGAACTAAATGAAGAGGGTCAACTTTATTTTTTACACAGAAGTAAATTGACAACTTCGTATTACAATTTTATCATTATGTATTTTATAATTTGGATATCCTCTATGTTTTCAACTAATACCATGTATTGAACTTTTCTTTTGTAGCCTACATTCTTTTTTTTACATCCTCGAAGTGGACTCAAAATTAGAAAATAACAAAAGTACATTTTTTCTTTTCTTACACAAGTTTGCAACATTCCTAAAAAGATTTATTTTCCTTTTTTTTTCTCCCAAATAATTATGGTACAACTAACAAGATTACTTTTTGCAATCATTTTCAACATTTTGACAACTTCTTTTTGAATGTTTATGATTGACTTAAGGACAGAAAAATGTTATTTTTCATTTCGTAAAGTATATCTTGACTTTTCTCACCAAGACGTTGATTGTCAAACTTCAAGTTGACAAACTCCCTGGGCTATCTCGAGACATCATCTGATAATGACCAAATTTCACGCTAGTCTGGATAATAGGTCCGTTCGTAAACACCACGAGGGATAGTCACTGATATCCAGTCTTTTATTTGGATAAATTACCCAATTAGACTAGATATGCTAGACCTCGTACACTATACGGTAGTCACCATATTGAATAAATTATAGTTCAACCAATCACAATTATTCTTCAGAATGTATCATCATCTTATGCAGAAAAAACAGCCAATCAAAATCAACCTTAAAACAAGAGTGATCTTTTTCTGCCTAAATACCAAGATGGCCGCCTATCATTATATAGTCTCGATAATAGTCTCGAACAATGACGAAGGTTGAGCCGAATGACAAATTTGAACCTATAGACTCTTAAGTCTGCAGATAGTCTTTAATGTCCAGCCTTCTGCCTAAACCAAGAGATTATTTAGTCTCCAATGTCCAGTCTATATTATCAAACCACACTTGTCAGTATTCTATCAAGAAATCTAATATTATGACAAATTATGAATTAAGAGATGTTCCAGCTTGACTGACCTCATATTATCGAGGCTATTGTTTTGTTGCAGTGGACTGTCAAACCAGGCTTGACCACAAGAGTTAGACTTTATTAGACCGCCATATTCAGACTTTATTAGACCGCCATGTTCAGACTTTATTACACCGTCATGTTCAGACTTTATTACACCGCCATGTTAAGACTTTATTACACCGCCATGTTAAGACTTTATTAGAAATATTAAACAGAGTTGTCTAGTAACGTAAATAAAACCATAGTCAAAGCAAAGTTTATCAAAACAGCCATCAGAAATGTCCAAAAGTGTGAAAAAAATTCCCTTAAACTGAAATGAAATGGAGTTTCACTTTCCACTTTTTCTGCCAATAAGGACAGGCAAATGTCATGCAGTGTGCAATAAGGGAATTTTGCCAGGACAGAGGCATTAAACTATTATTAATATAACTGTCAAGGAAGCTTTTTTGTTCACAAAATATCGTACAAAAATGCAATAAGTGCCATTATCTTATAAAAAATTGACAAGAAAAAAAACAACCTCCCCGTTTCTGGTCCATTAACAATTTTATCAACCATGATATTTCATAGTAAATACAAACATGAAAATTTTGACATTTATTTTTGTGTTTTTACAATAATGGAAACTTTCAATATCTTTTTATTGAGGTCAAAAAATTATAAACTCATTAAAATGCCATTTGTGCACTGGAGTTTTTAGGTCAAAAAAATTGGTGGTTTTTTAGATTCCTCAGAAACATTTCTTTTCTTGCCCAATTGTCTAAGATAAGCCACATTTAGTAATTGAAAAACTGACAATTTTTCAAAAATTTCAAGAATGCAACTGTTGGTGTCAGAAAACCAAACCAAGGCAAGTAAAAGAAAAGAGTAAAATGCGTCAAATTATCAAAGCGTGCAGTCAAAGCACACTTATCAATTTTTTAACGCGACTGGGGCACTTCTTGCAGTCGTTTTCAGAGATTCTGTCGTAAACAATATGGCGCCCAATAAATACCTGAAATTCAATTGATTGACTTATATCCAGGTCATGACAAATTATCGAAATGACCCGCACACTAGTCGATAAGCCACATCATATGTTAAATATCTCCCGATCACTCCTGATTTCATCGTAGGGCTGTCGTAAGCCAATGCACATTGAACAATTTTTTGATGGCGTTCAAGTCAGTGTCAAAAAATGTTCAATGTGCGCCTGTCTTTAGCATGATTGAACTTATAGCCGTAGGAGACAAATATTATGTTTTCGGGCAAAATATCATTAAAATTTGGGCAATATGTCAATCTGCCCCCCTGTTGAATCGTTGGCCCCTACGGCTATGGAGTTTTATGTGTTTGTGAAATATCTGACAGATCTGATGTTGTTTTATTGTCAGACAATCAGTGGAATTTCATTTACCAGATCAAAGGAAGGTTCTGATACTATAAATAGCTTGCCATCAATCATTACAATTATACTGTGTTATACAGTTCCACTGAATATAACATAAACTAAAATATATACTAGGTTCGTTTAGCTTGCTAGATACTTTATCAGTCAAATCAAAACACCTGATAGTACTTCTCGTATGGGAAGTCCACTACTATAATATTATTACTCTCTATTTTGTCATGCGCTGGACAAAGTGACAAAAATTGGTTACTGTTCATATATTGAATTTAAAAACAACTTGTCATTTAAGTTATCATGCAATCATAAAAATTAAAAATGCTTGAATGTCTTTTGATCTGGGGCCAGTTTCACAGAATTCTAACTTATAATAATCTTAGTGTTCCAGTCATTTGAATGGTCAAGCACTAAAATCGATTTTAATGTTGTTTTATTATCCAATCAGATTACTGCATTTATCAAAATCTGGATTTTATCTTAATTTTGTGAAACTAGGCCCTGGATTTTATCTCAGCCAAGTTTTCAACTGAATTAAAATTAAAACCTTCAGTAAATCCCTAGATTTCTAGTGCATTATACTATTGGTCATTGTCCAGTGTAGTTAATGGCTGACCATTGTTGTCCATCCTGATGAGCTCCAGTGGGTAAGAAAAGGTGTAATTTTTATGAGGAGAGCTAAAGGTGTTGATTGAAACCATAACTATCGCTATCTGAACGAAATCTAGGACGTAAAATCTGCAGCACAATCGCGATATTGTCAACGGGATCAATGATAGTCTTTAAATACAGGTATGGTCGTCATGACGAGGTCAAGTTGGGGTCATGTATTCATACTCATCATTAAATATAATTTTTATAACAGTTTAAACAATGACTGGAACTATTTTTTGTGGATGTATGTATACAATGTAATTATACCCTGTTGAACAGACGGTTTGATTATTGTAATTATCTGGTAATTCCTACTCTAAGGTCTCTGTGATGTATTTTAGTACTGCGCTAAAGAGAGACAATTTAATGAGGTTAAAACTACGGGTCAGTCTGCTCCAAAATCCTGTATTCAGATTTTTTTCCTGTGAAACTTTTTATACAGTAAAGCTTTGTATCTCACAAGAATGTTCCTTAACTAGGATTTACATTTTTCTCTAGGCCACTTAAATATTCTGCTAGTAAGGCTTTGTACCTTGCAAACTCTTTTTCAAAAAGTTCTTATATTTTCTTTATTGTTTCAGATAACAGCAGTAAAAAATTCTAAATCAATGCAAGGTTCTCTCTCGTGGTTATTACATTTTTTGATACAAGGCTCACATTCTAAATAAAATATTTCAAATCTCAAGTTCGATCTTGAGTGTTTCTGAACTGAATTGTTGTCAACCTATCTATATGAATGGAGATGAAGAGTTGACAGTGGAAACGTGTCTTTAATATTGAACTATAATATTTAATTAGTTATCACTTTGGTTATCTCCTGGCTTCCGTAATTTCCCTGACCCAATTCCAGACTTAGTTCCATGACAAATATCTTCAAGATTTTCTTTCAATTAGTCATTACCAGATTTCAGACTGGGAGAGAAGTTGAATGGCTTTCTATTCTATTCATTAAAACTTGGATTGGTCTGGTAATATTCAATAAGACCGATTTTTAGAGGTTTCTGAAATCTATTCATTATATTTCTGATTTGATTTTTAATTAGAAGTAGTCAATAGTACATTGAAGATCACTAGACAGAAAAGCCTTTTAACTACATTAGTATAACCAGATTTTTTTTGTGCATTTGGATATCATTTGTCTGATTAGTTCAAATCAATTAGGAAGAAAATCAATAATTAAAACTTTGATCTCTTTTACTTCAGAAATCTATTTCAAGTTTAAATTGTAACTTGTCTGTTATCAAGTAATGCAAAGTGGTATCAGGTGTCTAGAAGAGTTAGCATACCCTGCCTGGCACCACACCAGCATACCCTGCCTGGCACCACACCCAACACAACGTTTCAGTAAATAACACTTTATGGTAAAGACAGCAAGAAGCCACCCTAGAGGATGTAAATAAACAATATATGCTCAGTCCACTAAATTTTAACAACATTAACAACTCGTAAATTTCACCAAGTTATCTCCAACCTGATCTAAAGTTTATGTTTTTCCTGTCAAATGAAGGATAATATTTCTCAACCAGAAATAAATGAGGTGAAACTGCAATCGTAAATCATTCTCGGCAGATTGCTTCTCGAATTCAGATCGTATCTCCATCGACATTTCATGCAGAAATAATTGCTAAATTCCGCTTAAAAATTGGAAATGCCAGTTGATATTGAATTTATGATCCTTGAAAACTAAGAATAAAACTGTCAGTGTCTTGAAAAACTAGAACTCTAACAAAACTTACAGGTTGTAGGGAATATAAACTTATTGGTTTTTTTTTCATATTATTATGTTTTGAAAAATAGAACTCTAACAAAATATAATAGCACAATATTATATCACAGTAGGGTCTCCTAAAAAAAATTGGATGGAAGTTCTGCTCTGTCTGCAATAAAACATTTTAAACTTTCCTGGGTGTGTATCAAGTGATATTTAAATTAAATATTCGACACAGAAAGAGTAAGCACTCCCGGTCCCTTTAATTCCAATATGTCATTTTACTTTGGTCTAACTTCCAGTTGACCTGTTCTAGAACATTTAATTGACTGTGAACCTAGATAATACACATAATAATACAAAATTCAATATTTCTTAGAAAGAGTAAGCAATCCCTGTCCTTTCCAGTATCTTATTTATCATTGGTCTAGTAATGGAGTCCAAACTTCCAGTTGACCAGGTTCTAGATATTTAATTGACAAGTGAGTGAAGGCTAGCGAAATAATAAAATTATCTTAAAAAGAGTAAGCAATCCCTGTCCCTCTCCCTTCAATTCCAGTATCTTATTTACTCATTATTACCTTGAATGTAAATATCTTGTATATATTATTATTATTATTATTATTATACCATTGGTCTAGTAACGGACTCCAACTTCCAGTTGACCAGTTTCTAGACATTTAATTGACAAGCGAATGAAGGCTAGCGAAATAATAAAATTATCTTAGAAAGAGTGAGCAATCCCTGTCCCTTCAGTATCTTATTTATCATTGGTCTAGTAATGGAGTCCAAACTTCCAGTTGACCAGGTCCTAGACATCAAATTGACAAACGAGTGAAGGCGAGTGAAGGCTAGTGAAATAATAAAGTTATCACAACAAATTGATAGTGAATAGAAGAAGTAGAAATTGATTGGGTTTCAATGGTTGCTACGAGAGAGTCGAGATTATTCGAGATTGTGATCGCTAAATTTGACACGTATATCGATGGTTCGATGAATCCGTCAATGGCCGAAAGATGATTAAATTTTATGAAGTGGACATTGCAAGATCTCTTGACTTTATTAAGTGTCAGTGAGAAATTCTAATGGTTTTCATCCTCTATAGTGTCCTACTGGAAAACAGAGACAGTATCCTGTGTACATTACTAAACCTCCTGTTTTTTTATTTTTAAAGGCTTTTTCTTGCTTTCAAATATTTATCCCAGAGATTTGACTAAAAAACTTCTAAACTTTGTATGTGTATCAGGGACATTGATAGCATCAATTTGCTCCATTCCATTTGCGTTTTATGACGTCACTGACAGTGATCTACATACATATCAATAGTAGCTTCCGATAGATCACTTTAACTCATTCAGAATGAAAAATACCAGAACCAAGTCGACCGACATATTGAAACGAAGGTCTTTAGAAATATTAGAGAGAGATTATCAAAGATTAAGTCCTCCTCCAAATAATGTCTTGACTGTTTCCTTGAGACCAATTTCCTAAACATTAATTTTAAGCTGTGTCTATAATCTGATGACGATATGTGTATCTTGTGTTGAAACGTTACGTGCCTAACTGTATTAAAGAAGTGTGTTATATTCCATAATATTGTCTTGTGTTTTGTTATGTGTCTACTAGACTCATTGATGGACCAAAATTTTTACGCAAATCTAATGCTGGTTTCTTTCTTTCACTTTCAGTATCAACACGTCTACGTACATTATCAAGGCTAGTACATTATGGCTAGTTTATTGAAGTCGACGGCCAGATTATCTGAGATTTAGACCTACTCAAGAAATAATATCAGACCTAAGACCTATTTCATTATAATTAAAAGATACTTTTAGGTTCTTAGTAGCTAGAGAAGAGAAAATGACATTTCTTTCAGATTTTACAAAATAAAATATTATTCTAGTGCTGATTTTCTGGAATTGATTCTTTTTCCTGACCCTAATTGAAATTTCAACCAAAAACCACAGAGTAACAGACTTACACTTGGGCTTGCTGTGTGCAAATATGTATGTGTACGGGCATATATTTAGGAGGGGACGAAAGTGTCTCTAAGGAGAGGACTTTCTGTCAGAGCATGCATTTGCGGCGCTTTGCGACGTACTTGGACTTTTCAAACAATTCCGGTTGGCCCCACAGAAATTTTTGGCAAATTCAAGACCTTGTGTGTGTGTGTAAGAAGATTGTTTTCAGGGAAGGAAGGGGAGCATAATAATTTTTCAGTTCAAAATCAAATGAAGTGAAAAAAAATTATGCATGTAGGTAATCTGTTCATCAATCAACTAAACTATCAAATATCTTGACTCTTTATTTCCAAATACCTGCTCATACACCCAGAAAGATTCTACAGCTTGATTACATAGCAACCATTTCACAGTATTGCCAGATTATATTTATTAGTGTTCTATTGCCAGATTAGATATTATAATATTTGATTGGCACTAATCTTGATGAAATGTTTGACTCCAGTCAGAATGAAACTTACTGAAGTATAAAAATCAAAATAGAAGATATAACCTGAAGAATTTAGTATCTGTAGAATCTTTGGCACCTTCCAGACAACAATATAAACAGTGCTGGTTTTTAACAGATATTTTATTTCAACTGTTGAGAGCTTTTCATATTTCTACTGATCTGTAACATTCTAGTTTTTAAATGTTTAAAGCTGGATTGTACCAATTTATTTCAAAACCTTTACATGAAAATAAATTTATTGGTAGATGTTGGTAGAAGAAAAGTTAACGTTTGCTTTCATAGGATGCTGATATTAGTTATTGATCAAAATAAAATTTTGCAATTGATCCAATGCAAACAGCGAAAATGAGAAATATCAGACGGGAAGTAAAATAAGTGAGTGACCAGAGGTTTGACCAAGGACAAAATCATTTAAAAACTTCCACAAAGGATAGCAATATACACCTTAGTCAAAAAGCTTGAGCTTAAAATATTTTATTGGTTATGCAGCTTTGATATGCAGCTTTGATATGCATTGCCTTTTCTTCTAATTCTCTGAATATATTCCAAGATAGACACAGAAAACACAACCAAAATCCTAATTGTATGAAGACTACAATATTGCATTGTGTACCTGTACAAATCTAAAACTCAAGTGAGTATATAGTAGAGGGGACAGAAACAAGAAAACATTGACTGTTGTCAAGGTGAAGCCGAAAAGTGCTCACCCTGATGTGAAACATAAAGTCACTAGATCAGGGCCAACCAGTCAATGTTAAAGGATAAGACTATAGGAAGTGAAGAGTGTTAATTAATGATTGCTATTAACAGTGCTCAATTAAAAGTATATTTGTGACAAGGTATAAATACAATCTGATTTAAGAGTCACAAATATGTTAAAAATCAGCTCTGCTACATTATTCCAGTCATTATTCCAGAATAGATAGGTACAGATAATCCAGAAAAAATCATTTCCAAAAGAATGATCCAAATATAAATTAGGGGAATACATCCATCAAACATAATAAAGGTGTTATTCTTCTATTATTTTAACAGTTCTAGTTTTAGTTTTTACCTTGATAACCAACACATTATAAAATGTAACTTGTGTTGAAAAATAAAAACTTTAAAACACTGTAAATTATAAACAAATCATTGGTTTAACTGACATTTTATAAACTGTCAGATTGGGTGGGTTAATTTATAATATAAATATACAAACTTTAAACTAAGTTTACATTCCAGAAATTACGTTTAAATTATATACTCATTCACTTGTTTAGCTAGCAATCGGTCTCAAGTACAGAAATTATTTTTGAATTGTTTAACTTATTCAATCTTTTAACCATAAATAGTTCTCATATCCTGAATGGTGCATAGATCAGTACAATTTAAATCAGGCCTTCTCAATTAAATTTGGTAAGGGGCCAAATGCATTTTATGAAAAAAATATTAGGGCCAAATAGAGCTTAACTAGCATAGCGATCAGAGCGTTTTAGTGGAAATGGTCACTCATGAGGGGCCACTCTTGAGGAAATAAAGCTTAGCTAGCATAGCGATCAGAGCGTCTTAGTGCAAGGGGTCACTCTTGAGGGTGTCGCAGTCACCATTTGAGACAGCCTGATTTAAACTATTTAATTCAACAATTTATGTTTTCTTATTGGTTATATTTTAAGTTAATATAGACTTTTCAAACCTTCTGGAGTTGTTTTTTTTTCAGTTAAACTATGAAACGCAATTTCATCAGCATAAAACAAATACAAGCCTAAAATCTCTGTTGGTAGGTGAAAAAAATGATTAGCGAATTAGTAATAATATGAAGAAATAATCAAACACTTAGCAAACGTTAATTGTTAAAATACAAAAATCGTCTGTCTAATAAAATATATGTTACAGACATTTCAAAGTAATATTCACATAGGAAACAACATCTAAATTTTAACTGCAACTTCAGTAAAAATCAGAATCGTGTAAAACGTTAAAATAACAGTAGAAGGCAGTCATTGTTGTTAGGCAGCCATTATCAAATAGTGCAGACAATTTTTTTTCTCCAAATATCGTTTGTTAAAATGATGAACAAGTTTTAAGATTAGCTAATGGATTTCCGACATGTTCAACTGAAAACAAATGGCCGACAGTAAAATAATGTTTGAATAATTTGAAAGATATTAGCGTCTGGGGAACGTAGTTTGAGAATCTCTAATGGATGCCAGGTGCTATTCATGTCGTGAAACGCAAACATTTTAGTTTTTGTTGATTTTGAAAACAGAGGATGTTCTGTAAATTGCCACACTTTAAAGTTTTATGGATGGAGAAAACCTGCTGTGAAACTAGTTGAATTTATTTCAATATGTCAATAACATTAAAATGGCGTGCTGTTGTGTGGAACATTTCATAGAAAATGCTTCAATAAACATTCAAGATAGCAGAGAAATGATTTTAAAAAAATAAAAAAATTTGAAATGAAATGAATGGAGTTTTACGTCCTACTTTTCTGCACCTAAATGGGCTAAATGAGGACGGGAATAAAAAATTTGAAATCTGTGATAAATTTTGATACATTCTGCCGCCTTTTTAGTGATATAAAGGAACAATATTGGATAAAAAATGATGGAATTATGCTAAATGATTTGAAAACATTTGATTCTACTGGAATTTCTTTTTTTTAACAAGTTCGTGCAAATTCTTTAGAATCAGAACAGAAAGTGACAAATAATAAAACTGACTTTTGATCAAATCATACTGTACAAGGGAATATTTAGAGAAAGAATATTTTACCAACTTTGCTACATAATTTCTCTGAAATTTCAGATTATTTCAATAAGTCATCTGGTAGAAAACTCAGTAGAGATTGAGAATTAATACCAGGCCAACTCCCTAATGTAAATAATTAACAGAAACCCCTATCACTGAGGACCCAGAAAATAATTAACGGTGATCCCTATCACTGAGGACCCAGAAAATAATTAACGGCAACCCCTATCACTGAGGACCCAGAAAATAATTAACGGCAACCCCTATCACTGAGGACCCAGACAGTGTTGAGAGATATTTACTGTATGTTATATAATTCTATAGAATACATCAGACTATTTACAGGAATTAGTCGGTAGAACCACCAGGAATATGGAACCTACAGACGGTGCCGACAGATCTCCCTTTTATCGTTTTATCTAAAATTAGTTCAAGATCACAGACATGTTACATCACTTTAGACACCTGATACCACTATTCATTATGAAATATCTACTCATTTATTGATATACTTCCTCAAATGAAAAGTTCATTAGCTGCTACCAATGTATTACCAATGTGTTCACATGGATATACCTGGCAAAAAAAAAAGCGAATAAAACATTGAATCAACAATCCTAATTTCCTCAAGGGACCAAATATTTTCTAAACATTATTCTTGACTGTTGTATTTACTTTGCACCTATTCATTTTACAGTTCTAGTCAGACATGACTGGTGCAAAAACACTGAATCAACAATCCTGAATTTCATCAAGGCGTCCTAATTTTTCACCAGATAATTTGTTGACTGTTGTATTGTTTATTTAAGACCTTTTCATGTTTGTAAAATTATTATTATGTCATGTTTCTGTCAGGGAATCAGCCATTATCACCTCGTACCTATGGTTTATCTGATTCTACCAGAATTTCTCCGTCATAATGCTCGTTTAATGTCTCTTTTTATCGTGAACATGTCTGTAAATATGTTAAGTTACCAAAATATTTCCCTGGAAACAACAATGTCAAATTGACAAACTTGTTGTTAATGACCCTTTAACGAGTTATTGTTTCACACATTTTTCCTGTTTTTGGGTCAAAATCAACATCATGGTATTCCTATATGACACAGGCAATAGCAATATTTCCTCAAGATAAACGTTAAAAATTCATAATTATTTTTCAAACTTAAAATATTGTAAAGTTCCAGACTCTTTGAAGAATTACTTATAAAAATCCATACAAGCAAAACAATTCTGTTAATCAAAATTACATCCAAAAAATGGCAAAACCAAGAATAACAGTTATATAGTAGTAGACAACTCCAAAGAGATGTATCATCAGGTGTTTTGAAAAGAGTAAGCATGGTCTGCTGTAGTCACAGATAGATTTTATCATTTTCCAAAGCAGTTTTTCTGGAATTCTACATAAAACTACAAAATAAGTACAAATCATATTAGAATTCTGTTGGTATAGCACCATATAATAGAGAAACACGGAATCCCTGTCTAACAACTAAAATCTGAATTATCAGATACTAATTAAGATGGTATCAGAATCAGTAATTGGTCTAGGACCTGACCCTAGGGATAAACTCATTAAGTGACCCCCTAGAGAGGTGTCTGACATCCCTACCCCCAATACATCTGTTAGTGAACTGTTAACAATGATAATAGAAAGGTTTCTGATACTCTCTGGAATAAAAACTGAATTTATACAATAACAGTTTCATTAGAACAATGATATTTTCTGTTTGATAGTATTATATTGTCTTTTATTTGTTTATATTTGTAGCTTTATGTATTGCCTTTGACCAGAATTGTTGCAAATAGAGTTTGTTTAACATATTAGATGATAACAGTTTAATGATTAGACTAATTATAATATATTATTATATTATTATTATTTTTTACAAGGCTTGACAACAAGTGAATGTTCCTTTTTTTGTTTTACAAAACACCATCTTTTTTTTTTTAAACTGAGCTGTGATGATGGACCAGACATCTATTGATTCCATTGGATAGATTGTAAAATGATTTCCTAATCTTTGTATGTGTATCAGGGACACTATTAGAATCCATTTGTACTGTTCCAGTTTCCATTCCAACGTCTGTGGTTCTTGTTTTTCCTTTAAAACTAATATGTTTTATGATGTCACTGACAGTGATCTGCATACCAGTAGATATCAATAGTAGCCTACTTTCCTCTGGTGAAATCATAAAATTGTGTGACTAGTAGAAGGTCTGTTGGTGTTTAAGGAGTTCAGATTTTATCTGACAACAGACTTGGTCTATCAACTTCTCAAGTGACCAGAGTAATTTCTTATCTTAGAATCTAGAATTCATTAAATTATTAGATTGCTTCCTGAAATTCCAGCCTAACACTCTACCAAATTGATTACAATTCTTGATTCTTGTCAAATATTTATAGGGAATCTCAAATTCCATTCTATTTGAATTTACAATTTATCTTGGAAAGCATCAATCCTCAAAGATAGAGCATCATTCTTTGAATTCAGAGGTTGGTTTGAACAATTTTTGAAATACCCCTTCTGAAATTAGTACAACATTGATTGAAATTTGCTTTATCTAATATTTTGATTATTGGAAAATACCAAAAGGTCAAACTTAATTCCATCTTTAAGTGAATAATTCCTTAATTTAGAAGTTATCTTGAAATTATTCCTGGATTTACATGGAATTTTTATCATTTATAGATCATGTTCACTCTTTTCCAAACACCTGATGGTGATGGTACTTCTCTTTGAAGGAGTCCACTACTATACAACTATTACTCTCTTTTCCAAACACCTGATGGTACTTCTCTATTGGAGGAGTCCACTGCTTACAACTATTATTCTCTCTTTTCCAAACACCTGATGGTACTTCTCTATTGGAGGAGTCCACTGCTTACAACTATTATTCTCTCTTTTCCAAGCACCTGATGGTACTTCTCTTTGAAGGAGTCCACTGCTATATATATTGTTGTTTTCAACTTTGCCATCCTTTGTAAATGGTTCCTGGATTTCATGGAATTGATATCATTGTTAATATTTTTAGTTAGAAGGAGAATGAGATATTCAAGAAATCTATAAGACCAGACAGTGATATCAGAGTGCAATCTAAATAATCTATAGTAAAATCTAGATAATCAGAGTATGTTGAAGTTGAAATGGTGTTAAAGTTTTATCATCACACCATCAGTTGACCATCTGGACATTGGAGAGATCTTCATCTTTAATTTCACCTCATTACTGTGGCAGGGTATGGTCACTCCATCACAGCACCATCTAATATACCAATAATCATAAGTGTTTTCAAGTGCAGAACATGTATCCACATTTCTTTAACCTCATCACAATCCGAGTTGCTGATGATGCAGGGCGTTTTCACACTTTCATGTTAACAATTTAAAGGGATTGTAAAGTGGTTTTTTGATCTTTGTATGTGTATCGGGGATACTGATAGCATTAATTTCCAACGTCTGTGGTTCTTGAAATTCTACTAAAACTAACATGTTTTATGATGTCACTGACAGTAATCTGCATAGATATCAATAGTAGCTTCCAGTAGATCACTATTAGTGACGTCATAAAACACGTTAGTTTTAGGGGAATTGCAAGAATCACGGATGTCAGAATAGAAATTAGAATGGCGCAAATTGATGCTCTCAGTGTCCCCGATACACAAACAAAGTTTAGAAAACCTCTTTACAATCCCTTTAAGTCACTGTCTAAGTATAAAATCCAAGTTACATAATATGACATGGAAGATTTAACAGAACATCTCAACTGAAGTGAAGCAAGGTGTGGAACAGTTTGTTTAGTTCTGGAAGATTAACTATCAGGAACCAGTCCTTAAAATACCAGACATGGTCTTAGACCTGTTTGATTCACACACTGGTTTACTGATGTTAAATATTGTCAAATCATAAAACTTCATTTCAAATATTGACCAATCATAACACACCATTTCAAATACTGACCAATCATAACACACCATTTTTAATACTGACCAATCATAACACACCATTTTTAATACTGACCAATCATCATCAAGTAATAAAATTGTGATTTATGGGTCTGGAGTCAGACTAGGGTAAAATTCCTTCACCCCATATCACCCCTAGACAGAAAGGGTTGTAAATATCTGAGTCTTGTAATGTTAGTACCCCACATCAACATCAACCTAGCAAATTTATTAATAATATTAATACCATACATACTAAAAGATTTTAAAATTCTTGATACCCTACATTAATATGTGAAAGGGCCTTTAAACTCATCAATACCAGTTTCAAATTCCCAGACTATCAGAAATAAAGGGGCTGACAAATTCTTAGTACTGGTACCAAATTTAACATATTAAGGGTAGTAAAATACCTCAGCACTACCCCATACACATATACACACACAAAAAACCCTTAAACTCATCAATACCACCTTAAACACAGAACAGGTTGTAAAAATATTTCAAGTTCCCAGACTATCAGACATAAAAGGGGCAGACAAATTCTTAGTAACGGTACCAATTTCAAGACATGAAGGGTTGTAAAAATATTTCTCATTCTCAGACAACCATGGTGATTATCAGGAATAATGGAATGGACGATAAAAATATTTTAAAGTCTCAGACAAATCAAGTAGTAATTAAACAGAAATATTAAATTTTTGATATTTTGATGGAATACTGAAAATAAACAATCTTACTCAAACATGGAATTAAAATTACGGATCAAAAGAATCCTTTGTTCACTTGATAAAGGGATTAGTCCCAAAACGTAGCTACATTACTTGTATTGACTTTTTACCTAATTTCTTCACATTATCGTATAATTTCTATTTTCCTTGGTTCCACACATTTTTACAAATTTCTCAAACACAAGAGCAAAGAAAAAATTTACAAATGACTCCAAAGAATGAATATCTTCATCTTTTCGAAAGAATGAGCAACATAAGATTTTCATTCAATTTTCAAAAGTTAAAATTAATTAGTGATGTTGAATATTTGATAAAGAAAATGTACAATCTGTATTTTCAATCTGCAATCTAACCCAGGCTTGATCAGATAAATCTCTAGATTATTTATGATAAACCAAAGTTTATTTAAATATTTAGAAAATCTAAAAAGTTTATGTCTTGGCATTTTGACATTTTTAATCTGGTCAGTTTGGGATTGTGGGTGGCCTCACTCAAATTTTCACTGAATTTTTAAAACCAAGATTATTGTTTACTGGTTCCGTGTGTGATTAAGAAATTACCATTTATAGATTTTATTATTTAAATCAAGGATCTTTTTTGCTTCTATGGTTGAAAATTTTCAGCTTTTGAAAAACTCTTTTACCAGAACAGCACTATTAGCCTACTCTTTCGCAATTTTCAACTGTCAAGGGATTTTAACATGCACACCTATAAAAATTTAAAGCTGTGGTCGTAGATTCCAGAAGAATAGCCGATTAACAGGTGTGTTATAACAGAATGATGCCAGTTATTCCTGCAAGTCTTTGAGAGTTTATAAATAACGTAAGATTACCACCTGCCGAGTGGCTAAAACCTGTATCTGTGATTTATTGTTCCTGATAGATACCATAGGATTATTTCTAGAAGGGCAATTCGGTTATAGTCAGATTCAGACAGCATGGTCTTAACTTTAGGTTTCTCTTTTTTGTCTTTTTAGAAATGCAATTTGAGTTTTTGCATATAATTAAATAAAGCTTAAAGGCTTTGAGAATGTTGAAGTGTAAACTAACGACAACTGAAATCTGTAGAGTAACGTATCTGAGGACTGGTATCAAATGTCCTTCTTTCTGCATCTTATTTCCCTGTTCTTTTTTGATTTCCAACTTTGGAAGGTGTTCTTAAACATTCTCAGTCTTTGAAGGTGTCAGTATTTCATCCCATCCTAACGATATTAAGTTATTTCAGTAAATCAGTCATACCTGTTGTATTATATAATGACGTGATATTTAAGATGATTATAGTAATGTAAGAAGGTCAAGCAGATTGACCTATAGACAATCTCTTCTCAATGGAAAGTTTAAATCTCTCTGTAGGAGACAGTTTGGTTCTTATTTCTATCTTATATAGAAGGTTATAGAGTAACAGTGATGTCACTTGTCAATCAAATCAACTCGGCAAGACAGGGGTCCGTTCTGTCCATTCTTCATTCTAATGTTTAAAATAAAAATCAGGGGGCCTTATTCTCAAAAACTTTAGATTTAACCTTGAAATAGACTAGGTAAGGTGCCCAGATTTAAAATGCAGAAGAAAATAAAAGAAGCAGACACACTGCTGACACATTTCGTTTCTACTGTTTTTTCGGCAGTATCGTCGTTAATCCCAGACAACTATCTTTTCAGAGCTAATTTCAGTATTCCAGTCATCCGATTAGTCAATATATTCTAGATCTGGTTTTATTAACCAATCAGAATAATCATAAACCCAAGAGTGAAATAAATGCCAAACTTCAGATGATAAATCCTCATCAATAAATTGACTCCAAATGAATTTCTGACTGACCATCCACAAATTTGTAGGTGCTAAAATTCTACTTAAACTGTCTGGGAATGTGCCCTTTTATCACCCCATGACAATTTCAACACCCCACAACCATTTTCATAATAATTTCCACCCTTAATATTCTATCATAGACCAAACATCAAACCCGAAAAATGTGCACTTTTTAACACCCCATAATTATTTCAAAACAAAATATTCTCTCACAGACCCACATCAAACCCTGATATTTTAGAAATGGACATTAAAATATGAACCTGTACCAGATGTGATATAGGTAATAAATTATACCCTGGAGAAGTTTAAACTGGACCTACTTTCACACTCCAGTTCCAGACAAAACAAACAGTTTTATTACCTATTGTGTCTGACTGTCTGGTATGTTAATTATTTTACCTGATCTGTCCTGATTTCCTCATATTCCCCATATTTTCTCTGGGATTTGGAATAAAATTTATAAGAAAATCATATTTTTCTTCCTATTTTCTAAGAAAGGAGAGAAAACAAATTAATGTGATTTTTAATGTTTCCCTATGGGCTCTGTTCTGATAGAAAAACTTTAACAAAATTTCCTAATCAAAAGCAAAAGATTAAAAATTTAAGATTTCAAGTGCGAGATAAAAGATTAAAATATAAATTGTCTTTTAAAATTCAAAGTTAAAGTTTCAGTCATCAAAGATTTGGGATAAAAAATTCAGATTTCCACCATCAAATAAATCATGATAAATATTCTATCTTATTTGATAAATGATGACCTTACTAGCTTTATTCAACATGTGTTTTCATTCATATTATGCTAATTTATGCAAATTTATTCAAATTTATGTAAATTATTATAATGATTATTAATATTTGTATAATAGAGGTTGAAGTAAGATATTTTTCTAACAATAGACAATGTTTAAAGGGTTACATCTGCTGTGTGTTATTAGTTTCTACTATTGTTCCACGGTTAATTCACCACAAGATTTATCTTCCCATCTCATCTTTATCTTTTTATTAAAAAAAAAACAACAAAAACTTTTAACAATGATCAAATTTGTTGAGGTAACGTTTAGTAGAAGTTAATTTTAACTTATATTTTTATATATGGCACAGTGTGCTTACTATTTTAAGGGGCTTACTATTAAGGGGCTTACTAGAATTTCAAATAATTAAGTTCATATTAAGTAACTTATCCTAATCAAATATGATTTAAAACTATTTAAAAATCTGTTAAAACCTGTAAAATTCCTGTAGGAATTTAAAATTCAACTCTTTCATATATTAGGTCAGAGTTGACATCAGTAAAAATTTCAGGTATTTCTGTGAAAAATGTGAAGTTTATGTTTCAAGTTAAAATAACTCGAAGAATAATAAATTGTAATATTTTTTATGATGTAAGTATGTTGTAATATATTTTATTTGATATTTGTGCATGTTTCAAAGGGAAGCAAGGGATTTATACAGAGAGGAACTAACAACAAAAGTAAGCTGACATTTCATCACTTTTTATTGGATAATTTGGAATAAATTAAAGTCAACCATTGATTGTGAATATTGTGATTGAAATTTGGAAAGGTACAGATTCGTTTTCTCCCAATGACCTTTAGATCCATTCTATTTCCTTAGGAATATAATACTATTGTCTCAAAAGTAGACAAAAGTGAATTATCAAGAAAAATCAAACAAAAGAATTTAAAATGTATAAGAATAAATTACAATTAAATTGTGCATTTCTGAAGTGAAACAAACCAAAAAATCAAAAATTGAGAGAAAAAGTGAAAAGTCTTGTGAAGTTGTGAAGTGTAACCAGCTGATAAAACTTAAAATGTTTAAAATTCACCGAGAACAGCTGATGATAAAACAATCTTACAGGAAGTGATGTGTTAAAATTAAAAACTCTTTTATTCTATCTAATATATCCTTTAGTCTATCTTTCTGTGAATGGAGGGAGGGGTGGGAGAAGGGACATTGTAATAGTACTTAGTGCTCTACTCGGCAAACAAACCTTCATGTTTAAAAGAAAATCCCCTCGCCCCTTCCCCTTGTGAGAAAACCCAGTAAAAGTGGAAATACCGACCCTCTAATCCTCCTCCCCTGTATAATATCCCATGAGAAAGAAATATTGGATTCCTATTGAAGATGTCCAGTCTGTGTTTACTGAGGGCAGTCAACAAGTTTGACCAGCTGGCCGGACTCAGTCCTGGGTCCATAATTCTATCAACATGTTTTATTTATTAGTTTTCCATAACAGAGAAAATCAACAGATTTACTACCATTGTTAGAATAAAACCCAAGTAAAATGAACCCCAATCTAATTGAAGTAAAATATCCCATGTAAAAAAAGAAAATTATATAATAAATATAAATAAGAAAAATTGATTAAACACCAGTTCCTACATACTAAATTCACATATCAACATCTGTTTTTTGTAAGAATCAGTCATCACGTAAATTTAACATTTTATACGAATCAAAACTAAGCATGTAATAGACCTAACATGTAATAGACCTAACAGAAATATTTAATAATTTTAAAATGAAGCATTTCTAAATGAATTATAAATTTCAAGGTAATATATATATCTCAAATTAAAAAACACCAACAAATATTTCAATAAATAATCAGGCATCGGTTAATAAAAATAGTAGAAAGTATAAAGTTAACAGCCTCCAGGCATCAACAATTAATTATTTACTCTGCTTTTCAATTCTTTTACAAAATTCAATAATATCATTTACACTACAACGAATCAACAGAATGAACGGCCCGACCCACAATGGCGGAGGTTTCTCATGTATTTTTATTAACCATCCCTGGTCCGATATAAAAATATTTACAATATGACCAGGCCGGAAAGATTCACTTGGATAAATTCTTTTAATCATTGTCATTCAGAATCAATACATTCCTTTTACAGGAGTCAAATAACTTCTAGATAAAAATAGAAACTTTCTGACATTCATTTTCCTGGTTGGTGAAATCATAGCCATAGGAGACAGGGGGAACAGCTGCCACCCCAAATATTATGTTTTCGGGCAAAAAAAAATCCCAAAATTTGGGCAAAATATCATTAAAATTCGGGCAATAAGTCGGTCTGCCCCCCTGTTTAGTCTAGGGCCCCTACGGCTATAGGTGAAATCAAAATTTAACCCTTTTGTTGGCAAATATACTAAATCAATTTTTTTTTTTTGTGCATACAACTTTTTTTATAGAAATAAAGAGAAACTTTTGACTTTCACCTTTCTGATTGGTTACCTCAAAATTTACTTTCAAATCACTACCAACTTAATGCGTTTTCATCTGTTTTGATTTTGATGAGGATATTTTTTTTAAAGTTGATCTCTCAATTTTTTTTATGTCCTTTTTGAATTAAAGTCAAACTACCAGTGAGTTTTCATCTGTTTGATTTTAATGAGTAAGCTTACATTTATTATTATTTATTAGTGTATAAATCTTTTTTTCCCCTAGAAATGTTGGGGAGCTGCGGTGGCTCAGTGAGTTAGACGCTTGCTCGCTAACCTGGAGGTTCAGGGTTCAATCACGCTATGGGTCGAGATGATGCCTTCAGATTTTTCAACCCGGTTTCCCCTTGTCAGTGATGCAGGTCGGAAAAGCGTCTAGTCGTTCGGATGGGACAATAAACCGAGGCCCCGTGTGCTATTGGCTGTGCACGTTAAAGATCCCTCGACAGTTGGAAATCAAAAATAAGAGCAGGCTAATGCCGCTGTCCTGGCAAAATTTCCCTCATTGCACACTTCATGGTGTTTTCCCATCCTCAATTAGAAATTTCCCTAGAAATGTTGACTGTTTCAACCTACCATTACATGTCTACCATTATACAGTTACAATATTCCTACCAACTCCTGGTTGCTATGTCAGCCATGTTTGTTTTAAGGGAACTATATTTTGACTGATTACACATCATCAGGTGAAGTATTGACAGTGAAAACACCTTCACCTTAACGACCCTACTGTCCACAATCACCGAGAAAATCTATACGCTACTCTCGCTCTAACTTTGACGTTTCAACAAGTTCTGTTTCTTATTCTGATGTTACAAATGTAACAAAGAGTGCAGAAAACAGTTTATGAATTCAACCCTATAAAGGGATATGTTCACTATTCGTTCAATCAATAACATTTTAATCTCAGAAACTGGAATTTTTTAGCTATTCTAACCCATAATATTGTTCACAACTCTCCCTCAAAATTTAAGCACTCAAATTGCTGTGTATCAATAAATATCAGTGTTTGAAAGTCAAAAATACCACTTGTTATTTAGTAAGACTATGCGTTATATAGAAACATATATACAGAAAATGAAAGATAAATGTTTAGGTACGGATTAAATTAAAAGGATTGTGGAAGTTTCAGTAAATCTGAAGGCTATTTACATTAATTCAATTCGATCCTCGAAAATGCTGAATATTCCCCTTTAAACATAAACATGGCCAAAATTGAAACCTTTGAGCATTGAATGAAGCCAGAAATTTTGTTCATTATCAAGATAAAAGAGTTAAAAAGACAATGGAGATACATTGAAGATAACATCAGAATATTCCAGACTAAAATTAAAATTCTCTGTAAGATTTCAGTGGAATAAAAACCAGAGATGGAATTAAAATAGAAGGATTATATCCTGGAAGTCCTATTGGAAGGTTTGGTTCCTGTTTTTAATGATGATTCCACACTGACAAATTAAAACAGACATCATCTTCACATAATATTCCCGTCTTTAATCTGAGAGAAAACCCGAACTTAATGGAATTCATTTACATGTCATCTCAGATAAAATACAGAAATGTTTAAAACTAATTACTGAATAAATGACACCAAGATCTGATGACAGGAAATTTAATGGAAGTTGAATGGGTTGCCAGTCATTGCAACATACACCAACAATGGCTACATAGGCTAGAAAGCAGAGGGGCTGTAATAAGCTAGAAAGCAGGGAAGGCTGTGACAACTCTACATCAATATTTTCAGCAATAAAAAAGCAACAAGGTTAGGAGAGCTGCATTTTTTAGGCAGAAAAATTGAAATATAAAGTTGGAAAGATATCTGCCATTCAACCAATAGAAAATAAATTATCTAGAACTGTATTTTAATCAGAGAGAATGAATTAACCAACAGTAAAAAACATGAAACCAAACAAAATTTAATTTTAATAAGATTAAGTGACAAAACCACCAGAAAAAAAAAAATATCTTAAAGCGATACTACGTCTTAGATTGAACAAAAAAATTAAGTTCTCAAACTTGGTCAATAAGAGTACATATTCATCAACGATGTCCAAAGTATACAAACAGAATCAAATAAACCCATAAAAACTATGTAAATTTCCATATAATAACAGGTTATAATTGATAAACACCTTAAATTGGATTAAGGGTTTTTCAATTATTGTATATAAGCATTGTTTTTTGGATTTATCAGATTATTTTTGTTCATTTTAAGAGGTTCTTTAATGTCTATCTCAATCAAATTGAACTATTTGTCACTAAAGACAAGAATTTCTAGGGTGATATCAAAGTCAAAAATAAACATCTAACAACAGTCAGCATAATGAGCTCAGGAGAAAGGAATTTCAATCTCTATTCGACCTCGTGAATGTTTATTGAAGGGTAGTTAGTTATTTTAAGAATATTTCCGTGAAGATAATCATTTTTAACGTCTCCGTGTAATACACCTTGGACACGTAACGTTTCATTACAAACTTCACTCCCCTTTTTCTTTTTTACAACATTGTTTTGACTAATACTGGCTGGTAAGATTGGAAATTAAACACAAATTCTGTAATAGTGTACATTTTTGAGTCGTACTGGTACTGGATTGTAAAAATAACACAAATTCTATAGATTATAATTTTGTTCAAAAATTTTAAAATGGAAAATTTCTTGTTATTTCTTAGCTAGTTTACATTTAATTCTGTGGTTGGTTTTGAATGTCATGATTTGATTCAATGACTAATTGCAATGTGTGAATTTGTCACTGGAAATTCAAAATTAGATTTTGAGGAAGTCAATATGTTCTTAACTTAAAAGACAGATTCTAAAATCAAATTTTCAATTTTCTAATGTTCATCAAATATTTTGGAATTTAAGAATTGAAGTTCTGTGCTTAATCTCTCATATTTAGTTTAAGACAAGTCAAATATCTTCATGAATTTTAAATTTCACTTTCTTTTAGACCAGGCCTTCACAAATGGCGACGCCCTTGAGAATGACCCCTCAAGAGTGACCCCTTTCTGCTCACTATGCTAGCTAAACTCTATTTGGCCCATATATTTTTTTTCATAAAAAGCATTTGGCCCTCTACAATAATTATATGAGAAGGCCTGTTTTAGAGTGTGACAAATGTTTCATTTAAAATGTTCACAGGATAATGTTAGGTTTAAACTGAGAGTCATTGTTTGACTAGTAAAATAACTGTTTAGTCGCCTTTACTCTCACAAAATTAAATTTTAAATTACTGAATTCTTGCCAGGTCTTAACAAAATATTTATCCCATGAATTTCTAATTGTTTTGTGTCGTTTTTAAATTCTTGTGGACTCACCAAAGGTTACTATCGATCACTAAATACACATAATTACAAACAAACTTTTGAAATTTGCGGAAACACCCACCGTAAAAAATCAAATAAATAATTTTACAAGTGAAAAGGTCAGAAGAATGTAGAAAATAAAGTGGTATTATTTTTCATTGGTCACTGAAAAAACAGTTTGCTCCTTTAAATGGTCTTTGTATGGGGGTGGAGGGCTGGGGGGCTGGGGAAGGGAGGGGAGGGAGAAATGGAAACCCATATTGCTTCGTTTGATGTCCTTTTTTTATATGGATTTATTTTCCAAAAATATCATTATGTATTTCATAAAACACACAAATACTGAGGTTTTATCCATATTGCTTAGTTTGATGTCCTTTTTTATATGGATTATTATTCCAAACATTATATTACATATATATTTCATAAAACACACAACTACTGAGGTTTTAACATGAGAATGGAGCAGGACCTTTTTAGAAATTGTTAAAAGTGTAGGCGTACATATGTTCGAACATTTTGAACCCAGATTGAAATTGTAGACAACAAGATGTATGAAAATGATAAAATTATAAAAAGACAATGCATGAAAAATGTGTAAAATTCACGGTATGTACATGTGTGTTGGTTTGTTGTGGTGTTTTAGTGAATTGATGTGTGTTGAGAATGAGAAACAGGTGGAATCATATTAAAACCACTGACAGTATTTTAACACCAATCATATTTTACACTACGCTGATAGCATGGTTATCACCTGTTTCAATATTAACTTCATGTTTAATATATAAAACATCTGAATTATAGAATTATAAAATTTTAAAATGTACATTGGATAGAACTATCCGACATCATACTGCAGATTATCAACTTAGAGTCATTTCACAAAAAAAATAATTGTTTGCAAAGTATATGCAATATATATATTTTGATGTCAAGTTTGTTTGTAGCCTTGTGTATTTTTGATGCCATAAGTTGTCCATAAACATTTTTAATTTTGATATCACTTTACCCATCAATATTACTATTATTTTTCAATTTGTCCGTTGTGCTTGTCAGTATTATAATGTCTTTTATTTGTTCTGTAAACTGTTAATTTGTTTATGTATTGCCTTTGACAAGAAATAGTGTAAAAAAATGAATAATAATATATGAAGCTGTGTAAGCAGAGAATGCAGTGTGCAATGAGGGAAAGTATTCTAAAAAAAGAACTGAGTGTTAGAAGAAGTGTTATTCTAACACATGATGTATAAAACAAACCAGATTTCGAGGTTAAGTAAAAGTTTATCAGTTTTTAAACAAGTGGAAAAATGAATCAATTTATCAACGTTCATTCTACTGATATGGCCCTGCTGATATGGCTCTCCGCCAAAATCTCACTCAGTTTTCTACCTAGATCATTTGACTCTCCTGGTTTTCAGTGCTGGGCTTTTAAAATATTCTTAACAAAAACCACAAAGGGAATATTATATAATCTTTAAATGACATTTAGAAGTAAAGATTCCTGTATGTGAATTGAAACGTTGCTAAAATTTAAGAAAGGAGTAGTATATCAATAATAGTTGTTCTTAATTAAGGGAATATTATAGTATAATTCACTTCTTTAATAACAAAGCACATGGCATTTCAACACAATTTACACTGTTGTCATCAGATGATATTTGATACACCTTTTCAGAATCAGTTTTATTTATCAGTTTTTCTGCTGTAGGTATCCAACTTTCAGATATACCATTCAAAAACAAATATCTGGTATTCTTTAAGAGATTAACGGTTATATCGAAAATCAGAAATCCTAATAAAAAAAAACAAGTGGTTGCTTAGCAAGATACGCCCACTTCACTGATAAGTTTTGAGCGCTTGTGACTATATAAAAAAAAAAAAACAGTCTAACTTGATTGGTGATCCAAAAAATCTTTCTGGAAAGTGACTCAGGTCCTCATGTTTTCAAAAGTTTGGCAAAATTTTCTACCAGAAATCAGAAATCGTAATCAAATCAAAAAACAACCAGTCCAAGTTATTAAATGATTCAACGTGCCTACACAAATATCCCGAGGATAAGATTTGTTATCATTCAATGATAGATAGTCTTGTTTTAAATTTGATCGATACATGTTTATTTCTCTTTCCTCTCATTGGCCGAGTTAACAATTCATGAATATTCATAATCAACCTAATTTTTCTGAGATATTTTCGTCCTGTTTTGAGATCTAATTGACAGTTGCCTTTGGCTAGAAAAGTGGTTATAAAATACCTACAGCTAAATTACATATTTTTTTTTTTTTGTCAAACTTTGCTGCTGGCTTTAAAAAATCATGGAAAAGGATTTTTTTTTTTATTTGACAGTCACTTTTGGCTCGAATGAGATGGACAGAAAAGATACATATCTACAACATAAATATTTTTTTATTTATTTGTTAAGATACAGGTTGACTGATTTAGTCAAAAACTTATCAGAGTTTTTTCCCCCAAAAATAGTATGTTAAACTCCAAAATATTTTTACCTTTTTGGGACGAATTTGTTAACATGCCAAAGGCCAAAAATGTTTGAATAAAAACAATTTAATGTCAACATATCAACTTGTTAACTTTGAAGGACAAGTTGATTACAAGAAAAGTTTTTTCAAGTCGTGAATTTCATCTTTACTATTTTGACAATTATTGATGGTCGAATGATTTTAACCCTAACATAGGGCAGCCCTCATCAAAAAGAAACGAGACATTTTTACATGTAGTGGTCGGAGACAGAAATTAACCTTTTAATAGAGGACTATTTACGTGACTGGGGAAACTCATGATGAATTCACAAAAACGTAGACAACAAAGTTTGTTGCCTTTCGACCTTTCCTTCTAGTCGACCATTGACATTTCAGACCACTTGAACTTAGTGTCACTTTTGTTTTCGATGTCCCTGAACAAACAATCGCGTTAAATCCTGCGTATTAATCTAACGTAATTCGTATTCAACCAATGTACCGGTTTCACCTCACACCCTATTAAAAAATAGTCCCAGTTTTTACTGCGACAAATGACCTGATTACAACATAAAGTTGAAATTTTTCATCGACATGAAATAGTCGTCAGTTACACTGTATCAACGAGAAAAATAAACAGAATTGAAGAACGTATTGAATTCTCTGTGTAGAAGACTGAACTCACGTAACACTCATTGAAACTCTAAAAACATCAACGTTTCTCTTAAAATATACTCTGAAAAAATCTCTAACTTTTGCACTAGGGTTGGCTATAACTTCAGAAATTTGTTTTTTATTGAACAATTGGTTTGAACTTGACTGAGTTTTCAACCTACTTTTCTGATTGGACGAATGGAGACTGGAAATGACATGCATTGTGCAATGAGGGAAATTTTATCAAAACAGCAGCATCAGCCTAATCTTAAAAATAAACAATCTAAAATACATCTGACTTAGTTGGATCTTTAAATCCAACTAAGTATAAAGAAACCTACAATAACACAAGGGAGGGGGGAGGGGAGGGGAATATATTTAGGGCATGCCCATTGTCCATGATCTCTTGATAATAAAAATACGTCCAGAGCTTGACAAAATCGATAGCAACCATTATATAGTAGTGGACTTCCATACAAGAAATGCCCATGCCCATTCCTCGCCCATTCCTCACCCATTCCCCTTTACTCACCCCCTGAAAAAATCCTCCCTACCCTCATTGAAAAACATGGTCAGCCCAAGTAAACAAAAATTATTGACAGTATTTTTAATCAAGCTTTTATTTATTTGCAAATAGAAAGATTTGAACATGGCCATGCCCATTCTCCTTAACTCTCACCCCCAGAAAAAATCCTCCCTACCCTCATTGAAAAACATGGTCAGCCCAAGTAAACAAAAATTATTGACAGTATTTTTAATCAAGCTTTTATTTATTTGCAAATAGAAAGATTTGAACATGGCCATGCCCATTCTCCTTAACTCTCACCCCCTGAAAAAATCGTCCCTACCCTCAATGACGAACAAGTTAAAAAATTACTGAGAGTATTTGTGAATCAAGCTGGTAGTAACCAGAGCGTGGTTATTATTATTTTAACAACAGATGTTGGTTTGGTTAGATTAATAAAACCTTTCAACCCTAATTTCAACCAACAACAACCTGAACAATATTTCATGTTTATTTTTCAACAGATGATGACCAGGGTATTTTGTTGTTTATTTGGACACAAATTAGCTAAAATGATCATAGAACCAGACAGGTCATGTCAAAGGTTTTCCTTTCATCTTAAACTTTGTTTTTTGTGTTGGTTTTTAATTAGATATTTGATTTTCAAGTTCTGGGCCTTATTGTCGAAAACTTAACTTAGATAAAATCCAGATTTTAAGAAATACAGTATTCTGATTGGATAATAAAGCTATATTTAAAATCAATTTTAGTGATTGACCAATCAGATGACTGGAATACTAAAATCATTGAAAGTTAAGTTCTGAGTTCTATCAACAGAATGGTACTCAGTTTTTTTTCAAATAATTTTAGTGTTCCAGTCATCACTAAAAAATATATTAAATTTAGTTGTATTATGCAAAAATTGCTATATTTCCTAAAATCTGGATTTTATCAAATTTTTCTACTTGTGAATACTGTCAAACTTTAATGTTAAAAATTTGTAAAAAATTCAAATTCAATTTTCTACCAGTCAAACTCAATCTGTGATAACCAAACAGAAGATAAAAAATACTTGATGAAGTACAGAACAGGAAATGGAATTGAATAAAAAATTAATTTTGATGGAAACCAGGTTGTTGATTCATTTAAATCTGCCAAAATATTCAAATTACCAAATTACCTTCAATCTTTTCTCTATAAACAAACGTTATTTTTATAGGAAATTGACAAGAAACATTTAAAATTTAAATTTCACAGTTGTTAAATCTGAACAGATTGTAAATAGAGGTTTAAATTTTAAAACTTATTTAAATCTGACAGTTTAAAATTAGATTAAGAATCAGGATTCTTGATTCAACTGCAGGGGCGGATCCAGGATTTAGAGAATGGGGGGTGGGGGGCTCTGAAATACAACGTACTTCAAATTCTACGGCAGTTTAGAGGATTCTGACATCAGTCGGCCCAAAATAGGGGGGTTGGTGGTTCGAGCCAGGGGAACCCCCTTGGATCTGCCCCTAAAGTGTATTTGCCATTCACATCTGACAGGAGATGACCTGCATCACTAAGGGCGGGAAACCGGGTTGAAAAATCCGAAGGTATCATCTAGACCCATGGACCTTCAGGTTAGCGAGCAAGCGGCTAACTCACTGAGCCTCCGCAGCTCCAGTCAGTCTCATAAAACCCTTACAAATACAACACAACTCAGCATTTTAAATGTAACAATATAAGACAATGTAGTAAGTTGTATTGATAAGTACTCAGGGTAATCCGAAGGGATCATCTCGAACCATGCCAGGATTGAACACGGGACCTTCAGGTTAGCGAGCAAGCATTTTAAATGTAACAATATAAGACAATGTAGTGAACTGGGAGTAATCTGGGACCTGGTATAAGAGATGAAAATAAACCAGTAAGAAATATGATAAACAATAAAACAGAATTAATCAATGGTAATAAAATATATTAATCTATATTCTACAGTTTAAAAATATGATAATAAAAATATGAACCTCAGAATCAATATCTCAGTCAGTTAGTTATTGTATTTAACTCTTTAACTTACTAGTTATTGTTATAACAACGTTTCAGTCAAGGACAGAATCTATGGCGGCACAGTGAGTTAGGTGAGTAAGATACTGCCTGCTAACCTGAAGATTCATGTTTTACAGGATTTCTATGCTAAAGATCCCTTAACAGCTTTGAATTAATAAAATTCCAACAAAATTTTCCTCATTGCATTTCATGACGTCACTAATGCAAACGTTACTCTTCTATTTGGAACTAGATGACTAATTGAAATGGTTCAAAAATTGACGAAATTGATGTCATATAAACATATATGTTATGAAAATTTATTTTCAATCCTTTTAAGGCTTGTCAGAAAGTATTAATAATATACTAAAAGGTTTGAGAAATTCAAGTTGAATAATTCAAGATGACAAATTGACAGATAATCTAGAGGCGGTCTGGTGTTAGTCTGGTGTTAGGGTGGGTATGATTTAGTGTAAAACTGATTTATTATGATAGAAACATACTAGCTCGACCATTGGTCAAATATATTCACTACTCACAGGGACTCGACCACTGGTCAGACATATTTACTACTCACAGGGACTCGATCTCTGGTCAGACATATTCACTAATCACAGAGACTCGATCTCTGGTGAGACATATTCCCCGAACTAGCGACCACAAGGACTTGATCTTTGTTATGTTTGAAGCTAGTTTGAAGCAAATTTATGTTTATAAGCTAGTTTGAAGCAAATTTATTCAAGCCTCTTTGATCTTAGTGAAGATAATTCTCTCATTATCAATCCCCTTTTTGTCTAGCGTTTATCATGAAATGATAACACATTCAGGTGTTTCAAAAGGGGTAAGCATGTTCTGCTCTGCGTGCGACACCCATCACCACTCCATATATTCAGGCAACATGTCCCTGATGTCCAGTGAGATAGCATCATATCCCTATGATGTCCAGTAAGTATCGTGTCCCTATGGTGTCCAGTAAGTATCATGTCCCTATGGTGTCCAGTAAGTATCATGTCCCTATGGTGTCCAGTATAAGAGTGATTAATAGCCTGTAGTCTGGTCAAGAGATTGTTAACAAGTGTTTTGATATATGATCCAGTCTACCACCACCAACACTTACTAACTCAACATGGCCCTGTGATATATGAGAGTTATAATGGATATCATACATATCCTTTGATATCTTCACATCATATCACTGATTTATACAACAGTGAAGGCACTAGCTGCTGGAACTGGATTAAAAATAGGGGTGGACAAATTCATAGGGAATGACTGTTAGGAAAGAAATTCGATAAAATGGGGGTTCAAGCTAGTTTTTCAGAGCTGCTAGCAGAAGCCAGAAATTTACATTTATTGCCCACTGCATGGCATTAAAACTCATTACCTCAAATAAAAAGATTTTGAAATAAATTTATATAGACTGTATTTGTTAGATTATTAACTGCCTAATTTATTTTATAATAAAACGGAAATTATATATAAGATATAGAAATTGTTTGAAGAAAGAAAGAAATTACTTCAGTCTATCTTATTTCCACTAGTTTAAAATTTAAAAGTCAACATTGGTAGAATGATAGGTCATGAAATAGGCAATTACTTTTTCAGACAAAAGTGGGTTAAAGAGGCTGGGGTTGGAGGTAGGAAGGGTGGGGTAGATTACTGTCTTTAAAATCTGTACCTCCCTTTTAAATAATAATGATCCTTTACATTCTTCAGGTTGGCTTACTGATATTATTAAAACTCTTAGAATCTTGACTTGCAAGAACCACAGACTAAAGGATTTTGATTGCATATCAATTTGAAAATCATTTAACTTTAGATAATCTCATGCAAATTTTATTCCATCTTGCGATTGTAATTTTATTCCAGCCTGCTATTCTAGAGTTTCCCTAACTGTCAATGACAGGATCTAGACAATTGACATGGTTTATCAGTGAAGTTGGTGTTATCTCTGGTTGGCATGTTATAGACACCAGATCAGATATATCTTGTATCAGGCTGTGAGGGTCACACGGAGCTATGATTGTAACAAAGTTTGCGAATTTTGCTTTTTTGATCATTCTAATAGATAGTTGTCCTTTAATTTACAAGACGGGAATCATGTTCTTCTGTTTCAATTCCCTGATTTAAAGAACGGGTATGACTCAATGTCAGCATCAAAACTTTTACTTATTGGTTTAAAACATGTTAAATCTGTAACAAATAACATGTAATCTTACAGAAATCTTGATCTGTTTCATTTCTTAAGTCTTGAAGAATAAAACTGCAGTTTGCTTTTAAAAGATTTGTAGTTTTATTCTCAATAACATGAAAATAGTAATAAAAGAATTCAATATTGCTTTTTTCGTCAGTTCTATGGTTTTTAGTAGCCATTACAAGATTTTACGATGATTTCTGTTTAAAGAAGATGATTGGTTGATGTGAGCTGGTTATTCTTTGATGAAACGAAAACTATTAGCTAATAATGTAGTGATAATTCAGGAAACGAGAAAACAAATAACTTTTCTTTTAGTTTCTATTATCTTATAATGGACTGAGATTTCTTTGAAAATCAGAAAAAAATGGAATTTGTAATTTCGAGTAATAACAGAAAGCAAATAACGTTCCTTTCGGAATCAGAAAATGAAGAAAAATTCTTTGAATATTCACACCAGATTGAAATGATCTTAATTGAAATTTTAAAACCTTAGAAGAAAATAAATAAATGGATTGATGATTCAGAAAATTTCATCAAAATAAAATCTTTACGAACAATTTGCAGATTTATTTTGATTAATTTATTCGTTTTAAAAAACCGACACAAGACGAGGATTCAATACCCCAAAGGATTTCTGAGTCTTTATCAAAATTCTTCCGTATAATTTTAATCTGTTGGAGATATTCATCGTTACCGATATCTTATCCCTGAATTTAAAACGTGAATTATCACCGTCATTATTCTTTCATGATTTATTGGCCCAGACAAATATCAACGGACCAATCAAATTAAAGAATTTGATTATTTTTCAACGATTCCAATTTTCAGCATGTCCTCAGCACTGAAAAAAACACGACTACGGAATATTATAAATGAGATTTCGCACTTTTTGGCCTCATTTAACATTCTCTCAAATTTCAAATTTCCAGAGATGAAAAATGGTTTCGATACTCCAAGTCGTTTATTATCCTAGAATGAGTCAGCTCCTATTTTTTAAATTATTTATTCAAACCACTTTATAAATTTCACACAATAGAACCATTTTTAAATCTAAATTTTAAATATTTTGAAACAAAAACAAGGAAAGTCATAAAATAATTTAGTACATTTTTAAAACTTGTAATTTTAAAACAATGAATGCGTCACATAAATGATGTTTTTTCATCGTGACTGTACAATTTAGATTAATTCAACAAAAATACCAAATAAATATTCTTATAATATGGGCACTCTTTGACAGGGAAGAAAAGTTCACATACTCAAACACCAAATAAACTATTAAAGGGATTGTAAAGAGGTTTTCTAAAATTTGTATGTGAATTGGGGACACTGATAGCATCAATTTTTGATGTAGGAATGAAAATTGGAATGGTGTAAATTGATGCTAACAGTGTCCCCGATACACATACAAAGTTTGGAAATACGCTTTACAATCCCTTAATGACTATATTGACTTTCCTTAAGTTGATAAACCTAAACACAAAGTGACATCAGGTGATTTAGAAGAGTGAGCATATCTTCCTTAGTTAACTCTTTTGAATTTGATTTTGACTAGGATCAGTTTTCCGGTCCAGGCTTCGAGCTTCGACCAGGAGAAAATAGGGAAGTAGTTGAATTACAATTTGGTCTAGCTTTTAGAACTGTTTAAAAATGATATTGAAAGAGAAATCGGGTTTAAGAGTCCCAGCTTCGACCAGTAGAAAACAGGGGAAGTACAGTATAACCATAGCTATTAGAGAACTGTTATACGTCACCCGTAATTAAATTAGTTAATGTTATAATCTGACAGGAGATTGACAAGGCGTTATAACACCACAAAAACTTTTAATCTTTCTGACACCCAAAAAAACTAAACTAATGAAAACAGAAACGGAACCCTTCATCTACAGATCAATGACTTTAACACTTCCAAATCCCAGCTTTACATCTTCTGGTCATAATTGTGACAATCCAAGTCTCAATTTTACACTTCATGTCACCAATTAGACCATTCCAAGTCTCTGTTTTACACGTTTAAGTGTCAACGTCACTCGCGCCAAGACCGAACTATCAATTTACGACTTCAATTAGTTCAAATTAAAATGAACGTAAAACTTTTACAAATTGATTTCAGCATTTATTATTCTTTCTACTTTGAAGCAATCACATTTTTCCGCATCTAAATTAAATTCGCCCAAAAATTCCAAAGTATTTCTATGAAAAAAACATCTAATTCTGAAAATCCTTAGTATTCTGTTAAAACAAAATCAAAATTAACAAGGAATAGAACCACAAGTTCTCTACAAAAAGAATTTGACAAAATCAAACAGTCAATGCCAATACAATGACGCTTAAATCAAATTTTGACAAATCTGAATTTTCTATAACAACAATTTGTCCAGATATTTTGACTTAATTTCATTATGAAATACCTTAGAGGGGTAAAGATCACATCTAAAGCAAACGAAATGTCACTGATTGGTCAAAATTGTATTTCGTCAGATTTTGCTCCCTGACATGTCACAGATCAATATAAAAGAATAATGGCCCCTCGTGAAACACAAAACATTAATCAGGGAGTTCGGGTCAAACCAGGGTCTTGTTGACTTTACCACTTCCTGTCACATGATTTGTGTCTTGACTGTCAATTTTTCATTTCTTTCAACCCTCTGGTCATGTTTTCTTACACATCAAAATATTTGTTATTTGGTCAAATGTGACTTTTTGTTGGTTTGAATACAATAATTACTGGAATTTGGCTTGTGAAAGACCTGGGGCCTTATTTTCGAAAACTTAACCAAGATAAAATCCAGATTTTAAGTAATACAGTAATCTGATTGGATAATAATACTTAATTTAAAACTTATTTTAGTAACTGACCAATTAGATTACTGGATCAGTAAAATTATCTTAAGTTAAGTTTTCGAGAATAAGGCCCCTGGAAACCTTTTCTTGGTTAACATTATTCATTGATTACTAATGACTTAATGGTTCATTAAGATTATTATTATGATTATGATTATGGTTTCATGTTTTTGGTTACAAATGATCCGCTGATCATGACCATTGTTTTAAATCAAATCAGGCCCTAAGATTACATGCTAGTTACAACGGTAAACAAATTAGAGAAAATAAGATGCTGCATCATGCTACTTTTTTTTTTCTCACTTAATATAGGGATCAGTCCCAAAACGTAGCTACTTGTACTCTTAATATATCCACTTTTTACCTACTCTTTGCACGTAATTTAGTGAAAGCCTGGGCCTAGTTTCACAAAATTTTAACAAAGATAAAATCCAGATTTTAAGAAATACAGTAATCTGATTGGATAAAAAAACAACATTTAAAATCGATTTTAGTAATTGAACAATCAGAAGACATGAACACTAAAATTATCCTATGTTAGGATTTTGTGAAACTGGCCCCAGAAGTGCCTCAGTATAGTAAGAGCAAAAAAATCAAGTCTAATTCTTTCTCCTTGATACGTCAAATATTGTTGACTTTTTGTGGTTGTTAATCAGTCTGTGAATCCACGACAACCCAAACAGACGGGAATAAATTAAGGTGAAAGATGATTGGAGGAGATTGTCCATGTCAGATTGAGGCTCTTGAACTTTTCCAACGACCTACTTGAACTACGAAGCAGGTCCCATTAATTCTCAAACTTTCTTCACCAATTTATAATTTCTTTCTATTCTACATCGATTCGCTCGTGAATGTTTGGTTAATGAACAACCAGTCTCTTTTTTAAAAAAGATACTTCGGTTTTATGAAAGATCAACCAGTGTATTAGAAATAACAACCAGTCTTTTTGGAAAGAATAACGAGTCACTCATCATTTATAATTTCTTTCATTTTTGATATGCTGGTATTTTCAGTCTTTTTGAAATATCAACCAGTCTTCTGCCTTTTTCGAAGAACGACAAGTCTCATTTCCATGTTTTGTTAATAAACAACCTATCTCCCTTTCTTAGATCAAACAAGAACCATTCTTTTCTCATAGACTAACCAGTCTTTTTGAAAGAACAACCAGTCTTTTTGAAAGAACATCCATGTTTAGTTAATGAAAAACAACTTTCTTTTATAGATCATACCAGTATTTTCAAAAGAACCACCATCAATATATCATATATCATTTTGTTCAAGCAATCTCCTGGTACCCCTTCACCCACCCTAAGTAACATTAAGAGTCAACATGAAAGTAAAAGGATATTTGTCAGTTTAATATTTAATCCATTCGATACTTTTTAAAATTGTCTGAGAGGCTTCTCAGGTACCCCTTGATTGTTTGCTGGTACCACCAAGGGTTACTAGTACCCCTGGTTGAGAACCGAGGTTATAATAGATCGACCAGTCTTTTTAAAAGAACGTCAAGTTTCTAGTCAATGTTCGTTAATGAACGTTACTCCAGTCCTTCTCTCATAACAACACGACAAATTACAGGAACTTGTTGAAATCAGGCGCCATTTCCTGATTAATTCAGAATACTGTGTTTAGAATTCTGTTTTTGATCGTAATAAGATCCAATTTACCGTGAAAAGAAATTCTAAATTGTTATTTTTATCCAATCAGCAGATTATTCAAACTTTCTGGTGTCAATAAGTCAAGTTCATATTTAAATCTTTAGAAATTAGAAAATCTTCTTGATTCAGATGAGATCTGGTTTTCTGGGGTTTTTTTCACAGAAATTATACAATATTTGTGTTTTTCTTTCCAATTTCTTTTAAATTTATAAACCTTCAATACCTAATCAAATCCACTGTCCTAATGAGCATTTTTAGGTAAAAAGTAAAATGACTACAGTAAAAGTCTCTTCGTTTTTGGGACTAATCCCTTTATCAAGTGAAAAAAAAAGACCAAAATTGAAATTGTTTTGTCCACAAGAAGACATCAGATCTACTGGCATGGAACCAAATTCTCTGACAATTGGCAGAACAAATATCTCCATAATTGAAACATAAAACAATTGAGTTCCAGGAACCAAATTCCAATTTATTTTCATTCTCTCTTCGTATCATGTCCAATTTCAATTTCTTAAAATGTCTAAATTTCTTGAATCAACACCTTCATCTGATGAAGTCTCAATTACCAGGAAGATTGGAATGAGATTCTGGAAGGAATTACCATGGTAATTGACAATCTAACAGACACAAGATTATCGAGATTTGGCGCCAGTCAAAGAGAGAGATTATCAGACTAAGAGCAGTCATATCACTGCCATTCTGAGACTTAATTCACAAATGCTAAAAAAATTTGTTGTGAGTAATTTTCTGTAGGAACTTGTATTTCAATACCTCAATTTTTTCCATAAATGTGTATAAATGTGTCATTGTTTGCCATATTTCTCCAAGAGTGTTTAAATAAGTTTCTAATTTGGACTAAAAAATGCAAATTTGCTAAAAGGCGTAAAAAAATGAAGGTTGTTGTTGACCAATCCTGAGTGGTGTTAGTGGTTTATAGATAACACAATTCTTATGGAGTACAATTACTGATTTATTTAAGCGACGTTTCAACTATGATTCTCTAGTCTTTATCAAGCAATGAATATGCGAGGAAGTGGACTGGTATATGTACAAAAAATTGAGTATATCATGATTTTGCATTAGTGGTTGCTATGGACTTTAAGCATGCTCTGAATCATTTTAAACACCTGCTTGATAATAATAATAGCACTAGATTCTGGAACTGATCATTAATTTAATAAAACTACCATAATACATGTCTTTAAAACAAGCCTCACTTTGTCAAATTGACAACTCTAATCTTCCCCGTGTCATTAAAACACTCATTTCAACCAAACACGATTAGACTTTATTCTTTAAAGATCGGCTTAACATGCAAACTTTTAAATTATTTCAATTTATAAAAGCGTTGGAATGGAGTCAGTTGCCACATTAAAGAAAACCTGATGATGAATTATAGTCACAGACGTCATCAAGATGAATTTTTTTACGTTGGAACGTTCGGCTAATGATGTGGAATTCCGCAAACGTTCTCATTACATCGTTAATGCCAGGGAAACATGGCGTTAAATTGCGTTGTTTGAAAATTTGGTGTCGTTTATACTTGTTGTCACTTACCTGTCATTATCAAAAATAAAACAAATTACGTCATTGCATTTTTATAACGCGTTAGTTTGCAAGATTATCATGTGTGTCCGTTCCAGTTTGTAAAGTATGACAAAGTGTTTCAGTCATGTTTCTGAAGGGAGTGGTGTTTTGGAAAGAAAGAGGGAATGGGTAGTTAGGTGGGTGTGTCATTATCCAAAATAAAACAATTTTATAACGTGTTAATTTTAAAAAAAAAATAATATCATGTGTATCTATGCCAGTTTGTAAAGTATGACAAAGTGTTTTATCTGAAGTGTTTCTGAAGGAGAAGGGTGTTTTGGAGGGGTGGGTAGTTTAAATGAGTTTTGAATGCATGTTTGCTGTCAGCCCCTACTCGACCCCTACATATAAATTCCTGGAAATGCTAAAGTGTTTTTATATAGTCTGCTCTGATGCATTACATCTGATGACGACACATGTATATTGTGTTGAAACTTTATGTGCTTAACTGTATTAAAGAAGTGTGTTATATTCCATAATATTGTCTTGTGTTTTCTTATATGTGCTCCTCGCTTCTATATGTCGTTCAAATCTTATATCTGAAAGTTTTGTCCCTTTGATCAATCTGCAGCCTCTGCTCTACCCTACCTACCGGTAATATACCCAAAAATGTCCCGATTCCACAACATAAAACTAGGTCATCATTTCAAATACTCAACTGTTCTAAAAATCAGTTAATTGAATCCATAGTTATTAAATTTTATTTCTATTATTTCTTTCTGTTTGATGTTTTTGTTGATGAAAGTCGTTAAAATAAAATAATTGATTAATTAATTAGTCGGTGATGATGAAATTAAGGTTATCATTTCAATCAGCTGCTGGCTCGATTCAATTTTTCTCTTTGATAAAAATCTGTACGAGTAAAACAATTCTGTTCACTAAATATATTTTACAAGGTAAAGGCTTTTTGTAGATGATGTGTCATTGAGTGAATTCTTTTTGATGATATGAGAACTGGGGTGGATTTAGAGAAAATATAACATGCTTCAAATGAAACGGTATCCCGTATTTTTTTGAGGGGTCTGACATCAGTCATCTAAAAATAGGATGGGGGGAGGCGGGAGCAGGTGGACAAACCCCCCCCCCCCCCTCCCTTGGATCCGCCCCTGTGAGAATGTGTTTTTAAATGTACCGTAGAAATATATTTTAGAGGAATTTGTTTAAATATGAGAAATTTAGTTCAGAGTTGATTTGACATTGTTAATAATATACATGATGATATTGTTGTAGTTTATCTGTCAATGAAGTGAAATGTATGATATAAATATATAATTAATGGTGTGAGAATTAAAATATTTCTGACCTGTAACCTTTAACCTTATTGAACTTGAATGACCTTGAAATAACCTTGATGAACTTACCTAAAATAGAAAAATAACATTCATTAAAAAATATAAAAACACAATAGAGCAATTAACAATTAGAGCTTTTTGGCTAAAAAATAAAATTTGGTCCTAAGAAGTAATTGAGTGGTAGGTGGGAGGGGGTAGAGGGGAAGGCCGAAGGGGGTATTTAATATTTGGTTTCTGAACAGATATTGAGATGTAGGGGAGGGAAGGATAGGGTACATATCTATGTTCACTGTAATGTGTTTGTGGTAAAAGTTGTTAACCCACAAACCACAAAGAATGTTAATTTTTTAATAATTTGTTTCATCATTAGATAAAATAGTAAAAATGGTTTATAATTTGATATTTAAAGTAAACTGGAATATATTATTTTAAACATTTAAAACATTTGAAATATTTAGAATTCTTGTATTATAACATATATTATTAGAAAGTCAAGTTACTATAAAACAACTCAATGTGAGGAGTTAAAATTCTAACAAAACTTCTGATTTAAAAACAGGTTTAACAGGATTATACCAAGATATAAACTTATTACTATTCATTTAGCCAAATTACTCACATAAATAGAATTTTATTCTCATGTCCCCGGAGACCCAAATTACAGACTGGACATCCTTTTTTCATCCATCATTGTCAAGTGTAATATAAATTATGATCCGAGCCACGCTAACGACTCCCGAGAGAGATATTATAACAGTGGACATTCACTACTCTTGTTCTTCATCAAATTGTTCAGTGAACAACGAACATAAGGTGTTATACTACTATCAGAGACATGCTACTTTAAGAGTTTTATTTAGGTTCATGTAAAACGACTCCTTTTAGAGTTAAAACAGTGGACTTTAAAGGTTTTATTTCGCTTCAAGCTAATATACTCCAGAGTTATAACAGTGGACATTTGTTCAGAGGACAACTCACATCAGGTGTGATATTACTTAAAGGGATTGTAAAGAGGTTTGTGTCAGTGGGTTCATTCGTTCCAGAGATAAGGGCACAGCCAGTTTTATCATTTTGATTTTCTGTTTCATTCGAACTTATTTGTGTTATTACCTGTGTTTCTTGGTAGCTGTGCTTCTTCAGTTGAGTACATTTTGTGTTATTGTACTGTACAATTCGTGTTTTTTCGGACTCATCCTTTTTGTTTTCTTTTTATTCTAATTTTTGTTCTCTGGACGCCTTGGTCTTGGAATCCCGCTTGTTGTTGTAATGGCGGTGGCTCCGCGGACTACTCATTTTTATAACTTTATATGTGTATTGGGGACACTGATAACATCAATTTGCACCATTCAAACTTTCATTCTGATGTCTCAACTGGAAATGGGTACGGATAATCCGGGAAAGATCAATGACCAAGACGGAACCTAAGTTGTTATCCTTGTAAAATATAGATATTTCTTTCTCAAGTCTCTAGTTGTAGGAAAGCTGGAAGTTGTCTTTCTAACATGAATGAATCATAAAATCAATTCAAGACCCTTATCGTCCCTTGTTAACTGGTGACCCTCCCAGTTCGTGTCATCTGATACAGATACAATCCTCAATCTTGTTACAATTTGACAAGTTCTAGAGGAGACTCATTATCATCAATTAGTTTATATTTTATAACATGCTGTCCAGGGACCCTCGGTGGCCCTTGTGATTAATTTATGTTACTTCTTGTGATTGATTTTCTAGGGACCCTTGTGATTAATTATAGGGTTTCAATCATTGACAGATCAACATGTTCTATCATATTGTAATATCATGCCCCCTTCGTAATTGACATCAGTAGCATGTGCTTGACCCTTAAGGGATATCTGGTTTCAACTTTTATACTGTGATGCTATGACTTCATAAGATTAACTTAAGGGTCTCATTTACTGACATTTTCTGCAAGAATTATCAAGGTTTCTGAAAAGGGAAACAGGGAGAAAAGGGTTGAAAAAGCTGTATTGGAGATTTGATGTTGTCATGCTATAGCCCCACGTGATTGTTTTTAGAGATTTCTTTTTTTTGTTCAAGTTTTAAATGGTTCTCTGATCTCTTATTAAGATATTGTACAAAGGGGTTTTGGCTTTAAAACAAGAGTTTTTATTGCTTTCAGTGACTAACAATCTATCCCGAATCAATTTTCTCTCCAAAATTGAAAATAAAATTTGGTTGTGAAAAAACTGAAATTGATAACATTATGGCTTATTATCTATTGTTGAACACTTTTGTCCAAAATTTAAATTAAAGTGCTTGAATCTTTCTATGGTTCTCTTGCTTACAATTAGTAACAATCTAGCTTGGGTCACTTTTGTCCAAAATTTCAACTACAATGGGGTTGTAGATTTATAGCTGTAGTAATAAAACAGGGAAGTTTTAGGGAGCCAGTGAAGCAAGGACTCTAATGGCTTGAAATAAAGCAGCTTTTACAACTCCTTAATGTTGACTTGACAGATAGTGAACGGAATTGATGAAAAGTGGACAAAATAATCGTCACGCCTCATTACACTAACGTTATTCAATGTTCTTCGTAATGGCTCATTCTTTTATGCTCTAACCTCACAAAGAATTATCTGTAGCAGTCATCTCAGGACTCAGACCACTAATAATGGGTTTTAACCATTAACAAATCTTAGATAAAGTTAATAAGTTCGTCGTATATTTCAATATGGAGGATCTGAACTAAATCGCAGCTTTTTAAGATACACGTTAAAGATCCCTCGACAGTTGGAAATCGAAAATAAAAGCAGGTTTATGCCGTTGTCCTGGCAAAATTTCCCTCATTGCACACTGCATGGTGTTTGCCCGTACTCAATTAGCCCATATAGGTGCAGAAAAGCAGGATGTAAAACTCCATTTATTTCATTTTCAAGATACAGAAAATAGATGAAAGTTTCTGGGTGGCTTCATTTTGGACCGAGAAAAAGATGAAATCAAATTGTATGGTGTATTTTTTTTTAATGTCTTAATTCATTAACTGAAGTAATCAAGTTCAATCTATAAATGCTATTAAGCCACAATATGCCAACTCTTCTGGAACATTACCTATTACTAAAAATTATCAAAAATTATCGATGTAATGGAATAATAAGTGAATACATTTAAAAAAAAACATGAAGGCTTGTTTCAGAATTAACCAATATATGGTATCACTGTTCAAAACAGAAAATTAGAAGACAAAGCTACATTACTTCATAACGAAAAGTGGTATCAGGTGTCTGGAAGAGTAAGTATTTTCTGTCTACAACAGATTGGCAATACATATTAGTAGCAGATATTTAGCTGTTCTTTTGATGAAGTATATCTATAAATGACTAAAATATTTCATAATGAAAAGTGATATCAGGTGTCTAGAAGAGTTAGCATACCCTGTCTACAATACATTGGAACAGCTAATGAACTATCTATATGAGGAAATGAGTAAATATATCAATAATTGAGTAAATATTTCAAAATTAAAGTGATATCAGGTGTCTAGAAGAGTAAGCATATCCTGCTTGGCACTATACCTGCTTGTTAATTCAGACCTTAATTCACTGACCAACACTGAACAAAATATTGCATCATGTTACCAATAAATTGCTACCTGGTTTCACTGTGACAGTTAACATGATTTAAAATGAATAGTGATATCAGGTGTCTAGAAGAGTAAGCATACCCAGTCTTAATTCACTGAACAACAGTAATAACGTTTCCTGTTACCAATAAATTGTTACCTGGTTTCACTGTGACAGTTAACATGATTTATTTAAATTATCTCGTTAGTATTAAAATTGTCCTCATTAATTACATCATTATTATTATCTTACTCCTATTATATCATTTGATTAATGAAGTCGTTCATCTGTCCACTTCTTAAACACTCAAATTTCACTAAATCTACTAAAATTTTAAAAACACTAAGATATACGGATATAGTACTTCTGCGTTATCAAGTAAAAACGTTTCGAAACGTAGTATGTAATAAATACAGAAGTAGTATATCCATATAGCTTAGTGTTTTAATGTAATAAATACAGAAGTAGTATATCAATATATCTTAGTGTTTTAAAGTAATCTTCCTACTTCAAATTTTACTAAATCTACCCTAACTATTAATTATAATAACATTGAATATATATATAGAAAAGAAGTTGTCTATGTAAAAATTGACATCTTATTTAATTTTTGGTCTAAAGTAATACCACCTTTCAATTTGTTTTGTAATTTTGTAAGCCTGTTTTCTGATAATTTATTCTGATTTTACAGTCTTCAAATAGTTTTCTCAGTCTTAGAATCATATCATTGACAAAAATATAAAAATTGACATCATTATCTATATAAGATAGCTTGCCAGGCAAGGTAATATACGCCCACTGGAAGCTTTGTTTGAAAAAGAACATTTGGCAGAAAACAGCAACCATCAAATATTCAACCTGTAGTCAGAGGCCTACATTTCGTTCAGAACTTAAATTAGGTGTCGTCCAAACAATTTTTTTCTCGATTTCATTAAGGGTTAATCATTCATCAAGTTTAGTCAAAATCCTTCTTTGTTATGAGCTAAAAACTAAAACCTATTTTATACAAGAAGGGCAATATAGTCATATCAAATATTTTTTGATTTTCGATAGGGTTTATCGTGTGATAATAAACTATTTCAGTAAGTTTTGTCAAAATCCATAAAGAATTGTGACTTGTAGAGTGTTAACAAGATAAAAACCGAACGCGTTCTAAAGAACAAGGGCAATAATTCATATTAAATATTTTTCGCTTCTTTTGATTTTCAATAGGGTTCATTATCGGGTGATAATAAAAAATTTCAGTAAGTTTTGTCAAAATCCGTAAAGAATTGTAACTTGTAGAGTGTTAACAAGCTAAAAATCGAACGCGTTTTAAAGAACAAGGGCAATAATTTAAGTTAAATATTTTGATATTTTTTTATTTTTAATAGGGTTTGTCCTTGAGTGATAATAAACAATTTAAGCAAGTTTTATCAAAATCCGTAAAGAATTGTGACTTGTAGAGTGTTAACAAGCTAAAAATCAAACGCATTTTAAAGAACATGAGAAATAATTCATATTAAATATTTTTCGATTCTTTTGATTTTCAATAGGGTTCATCCTTGGGTTATAATAAGCAACTTCAGTAAGTTTCATTAAAATCTATAAAGAATTGTGACTTGTAGAGTGTTAACAAGCTAAAAATCAAACGCGTTTTAAAGAACAAGGGCAATAATTCAAGTTAGATATTTTTCGATTCTTTTGATTTTCAATAGGATTCATCCTTGGGTGATAATAAACAATTTCAGTAAGTTTTGTCAAAATCCATAAAGAATTGTGACTTGTAGAGTGTTAACAAGATAAAAACCGAACGCGTTTTAAAGAACAAGGGCAATAATTCATATTAAATATTTTACGGTTCTTTTGATTTTCAATAGGGTTCATCCTTGGGTGATAATAAACAAATTCAGTAAGTTTTGTCAAAATCCGTAAAGAATTGTGACTTGTAGAGTGTTAACAAGATAAAAACCGAACGCGTTTTAAAGAACAAGGGCAATAATTCATATCTCATATTTTTCGATTCTTTTGATTTTCAATAGGGTTCATCCTTGGGTGATAATAAACAATTTCAGTAAGTTTCATCAAAATCCGTAAAGAATTGTAACTTGTAGAGTGTTAACAAGCTAAAAATCAAACGCGTTTTAAAGAACAAGGGCAATAATTCATGTTATATATTTTACGATTCTTTTGATTTTCAATAGGGTTCATCCTTGAGTGATAATAAACAATTTCAGCAAGTTTCATCAAAATCCGTAAAGAATTGTGACCTGTAGAGTGTTAACAAGCTAAAAATCGAACGCGTTTTAAAGAACAAGGGCAATAATTCATATCAAATATTTTTCGATTCATTTGATTTTCAATAGGGTTCATCCTTGGGTGATAATAAACAATTTCAGCAAGTTTCGTCAAAATCGGTAAAGAATTGTGACTTGTAGAGTGTTAACAAGCAATTGTGGACGGACGGACGGACGGACCGACGGACGGACCGACAGACCGACGGACCGACGGACATGGGTGACGGCAATATACGCTCCACATTTCATGTGGGCGTATAAAAATTGTTCTGACTGAACACAATTTTAAGACCAAATTTGAACATTTGTATATCTGACCTTGAGCAAATGTGAACAAATTAGTCAAATTAGTACCACAAATTAGAAGGCACATACACTACTTTATACAGCCATAAACTAGGGTCAAACATAACCTCCTGACAAAGCCTCCCTGACATAACCCCTGTCAACAGCTGTAATATGCCGGGTATTGTTTACCCTTACTGTCTCCTTGTTAAACACCTAAACTGTCCTCAATATAAAATAAATGAGAAATTGACCAGGATTTATGGGTTAATATGAAGAAAACGTGGCAGAAGACAATCGGTTTGGGTGGACAATGAAATGTTTTAACCTGTCCTGTAAATTTTATTAAGTAGCAATCACGTCATTGTGTGGTCCAAGTTTTATAGTCACTGAGAGATTTATTTGGTATTATTTGTCGGCAGTGGCTATAGACCACAATTAATACAAACTTCCCCTAGTATTAAACACTGTTATTTATGATCAGTTTATTTCACTCTGATTGTTCAACCTGTCTTAACTATCAATTTATATTTCAACTCTATATTTCAATTAGTAACAATTGATCAATGTAAATTGTACCATTTGAAATCAAAATAATCTTAAATTTAAAAATAAGAACACTATCATGGATATACTACTCTTTTACTTTTTAACTTTAATTTTATTCACATACAGGAATCTTTATCAAGAACAAACAAATAAATGTCATTTGAAATCAAAATAATCTTAATTAAATTTTCAATGGAAAACTGTTACATAACTGAAACTTTACATGTAATATTTTCTGGAAGCATTTAAATTATTTGCATTTATGATGATTTTTGTTCTTTGCCAGATGGCATTATATATAATAATAATAATAATAATTTATTTTATTTCAGTGTCACCATCTTGTACATATATATATATATAATAGGAGTAATTTATTATTCATCTTTAAATCAATATAAAAATTTGATTAAAAATATAATATTTTATATTATGCTACGGGCAGACCAGCGTATTTTTTCGCCCGATCGCAATGAATTTTATAATCACCCCAAAAAATATGCTTGTGTACGTCCGTAAAAACTCGAGCATATTTTTTGGGGTGATTATAAAATTTGCTGCAATTAGGCGAAAAAATACGCTAGTCTGCCCCTAGCATAATATAGATATAAAAAATGATAGATGTACCTTTTTTTTTTTGCAATATTTATGTGTTATGCATTTTTTATAAAAGCAACATTTGCAATAGAAATTATAAATGAAAGAAGGAACATCTATATTTTACAAGGATAACAACTTAGGTTCCGTGAGGATCCTTTCTACCAGCTGGTCCTTGGTCAAACCTCTTCGCATTGATGGAAGTTGATTACAAAATAGGAAATGAGAGAGAATTGACTTCCTTTTCAATGGAAACCATTTCCAGTCTACGTTAGGTACCTGACTGACATAGAAATTATTACTGATCAACCACGATGATAAAACTAACGTTACGGATCACTGGAGTTTTAGATGTTTCCCGAGCCTCATTATAGTTTTTATCACCTTTTTCCCCGTTTAACATTCATTGTTATCATATACTTCTCTTGTTCTATTATTATGTATCGGCTATTTTTATTGGTTAATAAAATCAACTGTAATATATTGATCACTATGGTAATTATCTTCAAAGAGGCGGAGCTAATCAATAAATTTGCATAATAATGACATCAATAGAAATAAAATAATTGCCGACAACTTTTTATTTTTATTTACTCCGCCATTTTGAGTGAAATAATTTAACAAGCTGATTACTTCAAAGAGAATTATGTCTGTTATTTTGCATATAAACAGATTCAAATTAAAAGTTTATAGTTTCATGCATTGATGAGTTTTTATACATCGCAAGCGACAATATTCAATATTATAATACCAGGTTTTCAGTGTTTCACTAATTAAATGACGACTACAGCAGATCTGTCGAGTTGGTTTGAATAACCAGGGGCCTTATTCTCGAAAACTTAATAAAATCCAATTTTTAAGAAATATAGTAATCTGATTGGATAATAAAACTATATTTAAAATCAATTTTAGTAACTGACCAATCTGATTACTAGAACAATAAAATCATCTTAAATTAAGTTTTTGAGAAAAAGGTCCCAGACAAGTTTATTTTTTTATATATGAAATAAAATTGTCCATGAATATTTTAGAGGAGAATTAAAAAGGTTTTTAATAATTTATTCATTCAGGGCACAAAGTCCATAAACTGCACTCTGTATACACCAATATTATTATAAACACAGTGAATATAGTGAATAGGGTAAAAGGGTCTATTTCTAATATTTAATACCCCTTTCAACTAGTTATAATACACAGTTCAACAGGATAGCGAGGTTCAAACAGACAATTTGTTCAACGTTGACATGAAATACGAAATAATACAGTCACAGTTTATGATTTATAAATATTAAAATATGGTCTAAAGGATTTGAATTGAAAATGAAAATTTTAATTAAATTTAAAACTGGTCTTGTTGAAATTTATTGAACATTGAGAGAGTTTGTGATAAAAAATAAGTTAACAGCCATATTTTGAAAAAAAAATACAACCTTTATAGCGTATTAAAATGACATTATTTTGAGTTTCGGGAAGAATTTACAATTGACTGAATTTTTATATTTTGTCTGTTATTATGACAAAAATGAAATGGAGTTTACGTTTTACTTTTCTGCACCAGCTGGGACCCGTTTCTATAAAAAATTTACGATAAATTTTGTCATAAGTTCAGCATTTTACAATGAATAATTCCACACTCACAATTTTTTATCGTGAGATTTTTTGAGAAACAGGTCCTGTTTGTTTCAATGTGGACTAGTAAATGCCATGCAGTATGCAATGATGTAAATTTTTCTCTATGAAAGAACACAAGAATTTGTAACTGAACAAAATATTCTGTGTGTACAACTACCTAGTCTGTGATATCAGCTGCTGCTTAATCTACCAACAACTACCTAGTCTGTGATATCAGCATCCACTGGAAGAGAACGTTAACTTGTCATCTACCAACAACTACCTAGTCTGTGATATCAGCTGCTGCTTAATCTACCAACCAAATAATGTTCTGTGTGCCTATTTTAGGTGTCTCAAAAAGAGTAAGCATGACAAATCCTGCCTTCAATTACAGAAATAACCCACCAGTATTGTAGAAATGAGTAAATATTGAAGACTAGAAATAGTGAATTAAAATAATTTCCTAGGGGTCATTATACGAGATAGTTAATAGACTTGATCAATTATTATGAAAGGTTGAACACTGACCACTGGCCATTTCCTTGTCACCATGACGGTCATAATAAATAGTCTTGTTTGACAAGTCACTTTGATAGACATATTAAGTAGTCTTGTATGACAGGTCCTAGAATTCTGACGTGATCAGACAATAGTTGTAATAATGATAATGTTTAGTGTAGAGGTTGGTAATTGTATACGAATGGGAGCGAAATTAAACAGATGGTCTTTTACGTCCTGCTTTTCTGCTCCCTTTTGGCAAACGAGGGCAGAAAATGCCATGCAGTGTGCAATGAGGAAAGTTTTACTAAGATGGCAGCATTAATCTACTCTTATTTTCGATTTCAAACTGTCAATAGATCTGCATATGCACATCCTGTAGCACATATGGCCTACAGAATAGTCGGGGATGACTGTACCAGAAAGATGATGGGAGGGGGAGTGGGGGAGGCAAAAGAGAGAGTGAGAGGGAAGGATGTTGTCACTTCAAACATAACAGTTATTTTGGATGATCTTTTTGCTGTATCTATAGCGCTAGTTATAACATAAATATCAAAAGATAGAGGAAGAAGGTGGAGGGGGAGATATCTACACTTTCCTTCTTAAATAAATGTCCAGTTTAAGTATAACTAATTGTGTTTTATGAATTTATTCTAACAATAAATGTTTTATAGTAATAGTAAAAATAGTGAGGGAGTAACAAACCACATTCTTTCAAGTTTTTTTCTAACAAATGACATTTTTCCTGGTTTTAGAAAAGGACAAACGAGATTTTTTAAAAACTGACTTGATGGATAGTTTGTTTTATCTTAAAACTAATTCTGTCTGTCGATAAATAACCAACTGTCTTCTGGGATTAAATACTACAGAAATATCATCAGGCTACTCATGAATGAAAAACATAGAAAACATTTTAATTCAGTCAAGGACATTGGTTTAACAAACGATTTCTGGGCAGAGTCAAAAAATATAATCTCCTTGATAAGTTGTGTTGAAAAATACTTGTCTTAAAAAAAACCTAGAGAAAGATGGTGTTAAATATCAAAAGAAGTCATCAGTTCTAAAGACTGTATTTAAAAATACCTAACTATGCTCTATCTTTCTAGAAAGTGCTTAAATTTAAAGGAATTGTACTAACATATGGGGAACACTGATAAAATGGTTTTGCATCATTCCAATTTTCAATCAGACATCTGAGGTTCTAGCAGTTCTTGAAATGAAAGGAAATGAAATGGAGTTTTACATCCCACGGCACCTAGTTAATGAAGGACTAATGAGGGACAGGATATCTTGAAGGCACCAACTGGTGTGTTAAAAAATAACTGCCCTAGTAACTGATGTAGTAGTACCTGAATACAGACTATTTTGAAGGAACCAACTGATGTGTGTACTATAGTGTATTAAAACATTATGTTGATGATGAGTGATGTAGTAGACTCGAGGAATCTCTGATATGTTTGTCTTCATATCTCAAGCGATTTATACACTGATATCAGGTGATAATGAGCTTACCAATTCACCTCCCTCAAACACTTCTAAATAATGCACTTAACAATGTAATTTGTTGAAACATTGCAGTTCCAAACAGCTTACCAAAACTCCTACCTCATATTTTTGGCTAAAATGCACTTAAAGAGAGTGTAAAGAGGTTTTTCGAAACTTTGTATGTGTATCGGGGACACTCCAATCCAATTTCCATTCCAATGTCGGTGGTTCTTGCAATTCCAATTCTGGTAGATCAATGGGGGTGACGTCATAAAACATGTTAGTTTTGGTGGAATTCTTTTTAAAGAATCAATTTTCTTTTTCTAAATTTAATTTTCAATTTCATGGTACAAGATTTTTATTTGTATATCTAATGAAATAATTAAAAGAAACAGACAAAAACTTGAAATATCCTATCACAACAAACGATCAGACAAGAGATTGATTGATTTTTACCTATCAGATCAATATAATAATCAATCAGTTTGATCACATGATCAATAATATCTGTAGAAAATACTCACACACTATTTTAAATTTAAATTGATGAAATAAGATGACAAATGAAAAGATTTCTGGATGAATGAATTCCCTTAAAAAAACAAGAAATCAACGTTTTAATAAAGATAAGAATCTTAAAAGCTGTTTTTATAAAGTCATAATGATTTCACCTCTTAACAAATTTCAAGGAAAACTTGCGTTATCTTCCCAATCTACAATATTTGATAAAATCCCAGGAAAATTTGAGAAAATGTTGAAAAAAAGCACTTAACATGTTCACGATGTATTGAATAGATGATCGTTAAAATTACTCAAGAGACTTATCATAAGGTCAAAGGTCATCAATATGAATCGTGCTGTGAAGCAGATAATCATTTATAAAACTAGAATAGTTCGAAAACAGGAGCCTTAATCTCAAAAATTTTATTTGAAATGATTTTAGTATTTTTAATTTGAAGATTGGAAGTCCCCCTTGAAAACCATAGCCTAATTCACTGCTCTGAATTTTGGGAAAGTACTTGAAATCTGAAGTGATATTGGTTCATGATATTTCTCATTTATTTATCACAATATGTGTATATCTATCATAATAATATAACATATATTAATAAGATTTGAACGACATATAGAAGCGAGGAGCACATATAACAAAACACAAGACAATATTATGGAATATAACAGACTTTTTTTAATAAAGTTAGACACATAACGTTTCAACACAAGACAATATTATGGAATATAACACACTTCTTTAATACAGTTAGACACGTAGCGTACGTCATCAGATGTAAACATTTAAGAATTAAACGGTCTCATTAGCATTATTGGTGTGTAAACGCAATTGATCACGTGACAAACTGAATAAATGACGAAGTCATTTATGTATGTTTGTGGCGTGATCTATTGCGTTTACACACCAATAATGCTTATGAGACCAACGTTTAATTCTTATATTTACATTCTGATACTTTTATAAATCAAATTTTGACTTTTTAATGCGATAATTTGCTTGAATTTTCCACAAGTCTTAGATTACGTCATTGTTGTGTTTTGACAACGTCATAATGTCACGTGACAAACTAGCGTTCATCGAAAAATAAACGCCACTTTTCTTAACTGGTACATTGAAGGAAGTGATAATAGAAATGTAAATATATATTAATGTTCTGACCAACTTGATCCCTACCTCTAACCTAACTTATATGAAACCAGTGAAATCGACCTTAATTTCTACCCTAGCATACCCCATATATCACTAGCCCATTCAATGTCAGGGGTGATGTAATTGTACCTGGACTATTATTTAATTGTGATTACTAACTGCCTCATTATTTACTTCTCCTGTTTAAAACTCATTTATAATACAGATCATTTTACAACTAATTACTGCATGTTTCTGACTTGTATTCACTAACAAGCAGGACGTAAAACTCCATTTCGCTTGTATGACTAACAAGGGCCAACTGTCATAACCATTGAGAAGCAAGTTTTAGTCCAAGATAACATTCTTCGCCTATAGATCTAGCCAGTAAAGCAAGACACTTTAGAGAACCTATGCTTCATCCATTTTGTAGAGTCCACATGGCTGATAATTGTTCATACAGAGTTAGGTTTATCAACCTTGTATCCCTTTCAGAGAGTCAACTTGGCTTTCAATTTCACAGGTTCAATTTGGCATCCCTTTCAGAGAGTGAATTTGGCATCCCGTTCAGAGAGTCAACTTAGCATCCCTTTCAGAAAGTCAAATTGGCTTTCCTGTCAAAGAGTCAACTTGGCATCCCTTTCATAAAGTCAACTTGGCATCCCTTTCAGAGAGTCAACTTAGCATCCCTTTCAGAAAGTCAAATTGGCTTTCCTGTCAAAGAGTCAACTTGCCATCCCTTTCAGAAAGTCAACTTGGCATCCCTTTCAGAGAGTCAACTTAGCATCCCTTTCAAAGAGTCAACTTGACTTTCCATTCACAGATTCCACAACAGAGCTAAACACCCCCTTACTGGACACCCCTCAACACCTTATAAATAGCCAGACCAGGGGTTTTATTCTCGATTAACTTTAGATGATTTTAGTGTTCAAGTTATCTGATTGGTCAGTTACTAAACTAGATTTTAAATTTAGTACCGGTATTATAAATTTAGTATTATATTATAAATTTAGTATTATAAATTTAGTATTATAAATTTAGTATTATAATCCAATCAGATTGCTGTATTTCTTTAAATCTGGATTTTATCTAAGTTAAGTTTTCGAGAATAAGGCCCCAGAAGAAGACTGTCACAAATAAAAACAAGTTGTAATGTCGTTGTTTTGGCAATGGATGCTTTTCCTACTTTACAAGTTAAATCTTAATGAAAAAACTTTCAGAAAAAGGACGCCTCTATTTCCTTTTCTTCCACCAAACAGATTAATATGTCGCCGTTTATCTACGCCTTTTGTCTCAATTTCAAATCCTACAAGACGTTCAAGACTACAAAAACTTCAGTTTGTTTCTCGATCTAAGCGAAATACAAAAAGTCAAAATGAAAGAGCTGCCAAAATACACAAGTCTGCAGCGAGGTAAAAAATAAACTTTTTTCTACAATTCTTTGACAATAATGTATAGTATGCTATTTCTTACTTCAGTTTGAAGTCTATTTTATGGTTTCTAACTGACATGTGTAAAGAAGGAAAAATGAATGAAATTTCTTTGACAGACGAAACCCTACTGTTTTAACTGTTTTTACATTTAAATTATAGTAAGAAATATCATATCACTATATAAGTCAGAACAAAATATGCACAAGCAAAACAATTTCATTAATCAAAAATCTCGAACCAAAGAATTAAAAAATCATGGGTGACTACAATATACGTCCACATAGAGAGATGAAGGCGTATAAAAACCCTAATATTCTAATATCTTTAGGTTATATTTGATAATTATCCATTGATGGAGTCAGAAATGACCTCTAAAAGCATCATATTATATTTATCTAACATAATTTCTAAATGTCAAAATCAGATCTGCCAAAATTCAATCTACTGGAATCAGCCTGGAAGTGACATGTAAGTATTTATAAAGTACCGGAACCGATAGATCTCATCTCAATTCCAGAATATCCTGCAGTGCCTCAAGACAGTTCTACAATAATATGATATATATCTAAGTTTGAGAGGATCCTGCGGTGCCGAGAGTCGGTGCCAAGGGATGTTTCTATGTTGGGAATAAAAACAAGAAATATTTAGGTAAGATTGGCGTAGATAAATTTGTGTATCAAACCATTAAGATTTATTTATATTTCTGTAATTTCACCCCATTCTGACATCTTCTATGATTGGCTATCGGCATTAGTTACGATCTTTACACCAGCTGTTATTGTCTAAAGCCATGTTAACACTATACAATATATTGGTACATTCCTTACAATATTCTATCTTTACAGTCTTAAGCCATGTTAACACTATACAATATAATAGTAGAGCTATTCTATCATTACACCAGCTGTTCTAGTCTAAAGCCATGTTCACAACATACAATATAATAGTAGAGCTATTCTATCATTACACCAGCTGTTCTAGTCTTAAGCCATGTTAACACTATACAATATAATAGTAGAGCTATTCTATCATTACACCAGCTGTTCTAGTCTAAAGCCATGTTCACAACATACAATATAATAGTAGAGCTATTCTATCATTACACCAGCTGTTCTAGTCTAAAGCCATGTTAACACTATACAATATAATAGTAGAGCTATTCTATCATTACACCAGCTGTTCTAGTCTAAAGCCATATTCACACTATACAATATAATAGTAGAGCTATTCTATCATTACACCAGCTGTTCTAGTCTAAAGCCATGTTCACAACATACAATATAATAGTAGAGCTATTCTATCATTACACCAGCTGTTATTGTCTAAAGCCATATTCACACTATACAATATAATAGTAGAGCTATTCTATCATTACACCAGCTGTTCTAGTCTAAAGCCATGTTAACACTATACAATATATTTGTAGATTCATTCCCTTACAATATTCTATCTTATTATAATAATAATACTCTTTATTTTACATGGGTCATAATTTTACAGTCTTAAGCCATGTTCACACCAGACAATATAATAATAATATTCTATCATTACACCAGCTGTTCTAGTCTTAAGCCAGGTTCACAAAAACAAAGATTACCACCAGAGTAAAGTACCAGAGTAAAGTACCAGAATAAAGTACCAGAATAAAGTACCAGAATAAAGTTATAAAATAAATGATTTTAAAGTGAAAGTGTTTATCAATAATATTAATCAAACCTGACAGGTAAATACTGCCTGGATAATTAATCTTCTTCTAACAACATTCACGATGTCATACTTCTGATTCTTTCATACAATGTTTAACTTGTCATACTTTCTGATACTTTCATACAATGTTTTAACTTGTCATACTTTCTGATACTTTCATACAATGTTTTAACTTGTCATACTTTCTGATACTTTCATACAATGTTTTAACTTGTCATACTTTCTGATACTTTCATACAATGTTTAACTTGTCATACTTTCTGATACTTTCATACAATGTTTTAACTTGTCATACTTTCTGATACTTTCATACAATATTTAACTTGTCATACTTTCTGATACTTTCATATATTGCAGTTCAAAATACTAGAGGGGTGCACAGTCTCATGTTAACTAGTATATTAAAAAGTTGTCTTGTACTATATTGTAGGACCAACAATTGTTCAGGGTTCTTGACCTGATTTATATCCCTTCACCAGTCAAGGTTGAAGTTTCGTGTGATATTTGTAAAGAGACCTGAATAACCTCAAAATCAAACTCAGTCAACAAAACTAGAATCTGGAATATTTCACCAGTCGATATTGACAAACAATAACGATTTTCTATATCACTTTTTTATATTGGGATACAGCACAACAAATACTGGTATAAACTCAGTACAGATAGCCACCCTAGAGGTTGTACAGGGTTGATTTTCTATATCACCTTTTATATTGGGACAACAAATATCAACTGAAAACAGTCAACAACCTACAGAATAAGTCTTGAAATAGATCAACTCAAAATGAAATGAAACAGTTAGTCAAAGAAAACTTAATAAACTAGATAGACGAAATGAAAGATTTCTAAATTATTTATAAAAGATGTTATGGTGGAAAAGAAAGAAAATTAAAATTAACTGTTCCAATGTTTATGGTCAGTAGTGAAGGAATAGCCTGATGTTGATGCCAAGTTCACCGTCCTGTAGTGAATGTTTAGTAAACTAACTGATAGAAATATGAATGGTTTCTGTTCTGATTGTTGACAGACATGGTCTAATATTACCGTCAATATACAGTTTCAACTTGATGTTATTTCCAGTCTCAACCTGATAGAAAACATTCTACTGTTCAAACATTGAAAATTTTACAATTCCACACTTCAAATTGAAAATTTGACTCCTATATATATCATCCTATTGTCTTAAAAATCTGAAATCATAACGTTCTTTTTACCCCTTTCACGTGTTCAGGGCAAACTGTAACTCTTAGGGACTTGCATCCAACAAGTGCTCTAGATACAGTTTTATAGGGAATATCTCTTTATATTTACTATACTAGAGACTGAATCATACTAAACATGTTTCAGATACACAATCCTCATCAGGACAAGTAGTTTTCCAAATAGAGATTAGAATCCTATGGTTCTGTATCTCAACCAAAACAGGCAACAAATTACACAATTTCTCTAAAATTTCATTCAAGAAATTTACACTTAATGTTGATATTTTCACACATAATGTTGAAAATTCTTATAATTTTTTACCATTATGGAACCGCCCCTGACAATCATTATAAAGAGTACCTGTGATATCAGTAGACAAGTCTTGAAGAGGTTCCTGATAGTTTTACATAGATTGATACAATGATAGCTGTAAGTGCTAGGATAGTTGATGTTAATAAAATTCAACACAAAAAGAAAATTTTGTGGCAAAAAGCATGATAAACAAGATTTCTGTAATGTTTTTTAAAGCAAGTTAATTCTGAGGTTGTGTTTCTGTACCCTAGCAGGGAATTTTCACCCAACTGGCACCGAAACTTATGTTCCTTACATTAACAGTTAAAACATTCTCTAATCACAGATCAAAGACAATGTCCTTCTCTTTTCTTAATTCTCAAATTTTCATTTATTTCGACTTGTGTCTGGCGTCACACATTTATTCAAATTTCCCAGTCTAAGTGTTTCAGCATTGATTTAGCTTCTTATTCCGTAATTTCAAAAAATCAAATCTCAAAAATGTTCCCCTATCATCCTATATATCACAGATACTTATTTCACAATATCCTTTCTCAAATAACAAAAATAAATTGAGTTCTGTCTACAATTCCATCAAGTTACAAACTAACATTCTGATGTAAATTGGCCGTGTCAAAATAACTAATTTTACAATTTCAATGTTTTTTCTATTTTTCTATTTTTCGGTGATCAACACCCCGTCCTGTGTGAAATGAAAACAGATCTATGGTAAATAATGAAAACTGAAATAATATATAATATAGAGGTAATTTGACTCAATGTTATAAACACTATATTTAATAGCCAATTTAAAACTATTCAAAAATAATATGAACAACATGGCATCAGACAGGGTATGCTAACTCTTCTAGACACCTGATATCACTTTTTATTATGAAATACTTACTCATTTATTGATATACTTCCTCAAATGAAAAGTTCATTAACTGAAATGTACATTAGCTGCTACCATTGTATTGTCAATATGTTTACATGAATTTCAAGATTTGTTTAACGGTTGGGATCGTTCATGATAGTTTTTTTTTTATCAAAACCATTTTTTTTTTATCAAAACCAAATAATAGAAATGTATCAGCAAGTTCTTGAAGGAAATGGGAGTACATTTTCCAAAATTGGAATTGAGGCGTATGAGCCAATCAACTTGAATTGTTTTTAAAACTGCACTTACAGTTCATTTTTTTCAAACTACTTCTTTAAGAAATTCACTCTTAGTAACCGGCATCGATCAAGAATTTATTGATTCTCAAACATTTTGCTAGTTGCAAAGTACGAAAAATTGGCACATGACACAAAAAGACAAATAATCGCATTCAAAAATGGTGTCATTAGGTTTGAGATTGTTTCTTGCCAAGACAATCATATCAATATTTCTCTTTCTCAAGTTGAAAATAATTTTCTAGACGGTGAAATCTACATGTTGTCGATAATATCTGACTCAGTAAAAATATTTCGTTGTTTAAATAGACAATCTGAAAACTTTGTATTAAATACGACGGCATATCAGCTCACAGGATATCAACTTTTACATTCCTAGGAATTATGGGAAATCTATAAACAAAATATCGCGATATTAGATAACATCATCAAAAATTTAAAAGACGTTAATGAAAATGTCTTCATATCATTATCTTTTAATACAGACTGGCGATCGCAAACACTTAAAAAAAACTCGAAGAATTTTTCCAATTGATGTACTTTTATTATAACGTTGATTGTCCCGACTGAGTCAATAACCAAAACAATATTTAATATCACAATCTTCTAAATATTGATTTACGTTTCTTGACAAGAGATGGCGCCATTGTATAATAACGATTTCATCAGAGGCTCCGTCACCGCGATACGAACAAGGGTCCTTTACTATTGGTTAAAAACAAACACACCGAGAAACTTTATCTTGTGTTTCGAAAGATTAAATAAAATAAAATCAACAAATAAATACCAGACAGATTAAATCGTGAATATTAATTAGGTATAAATTATTGAAAATGGCCGCCAACTGACAGACCCTAATCCCAATAAGGATTATTCAACATTCGACTAATCTTAAACACACTTCTCATTCTGTTTTATCTACACCAATAGAAAATATATATTTCAAACATTTTGATTAATTGTGGTTTCTACCCTTGAGCACTTGAGAAAAGCTAAGCAGTGTGCAATTAGGGAAATATTTTTGTATGTATGATATAAATATATAATTAATGGTGTGAGAATTAAAATACTTCTGACCTGTAACCTTTAACCTTTAACCTTATTGAACTTGAATGACCTTGAAATAATCTTGATAAACTTACCTAAAATAGAAAAATAAAATTCATTAAGAAATATAATCTAACTAGACAATAACTAGGTGAAAAAAGAACATCAGAAAATACTTAAAACAACAAAATACTGAAATATATGGCAATGGCAATGTTTAAGTTTTTTAGGGCTAAGTCAAATAATTATATTTTGAGGGAGAGTTGTGAACATTATTATGGATTAGTATAGCTTAAGAATTCCAGGTTCTGAGACAAAAATGTTATTGGTTGAACAGTTAGTGAACATATCCCTTTAAATAATTTATAAACCACTTTTAAATGTAAATATTTTATATCAGATCTTTCCTACTCGTATCTCAGAGAATCTCTCCATATAATTTATATTGTTAAAGTTTTTAAGATTTACAACTGTCAGGGTAACACGAGGAGTCTTTGATTTAGACAGAAATACTTGTAAATTTATAAAGTTTGAGATAAATCCTTGTTAGACTTTAAACATTGTAAATTAATATTGAGATCTATAAATTATCACACCAATAAACTGTTACTCATAATAAAGAACAAGACACATGGTGAAATATTGTTCAAACATGGTGACCCTTTTTATCTGTACAGAAATATAAATTTAGTGTTCTAAAAGAGTAAGCAGTGTAAACACCATTATAACACCAATCAACTACACCCTCGGTTCTCAACCTTTTGGACTCTTCGTACCCCCATTTTGTTCAAGCAATCTCCTGGTATCCCTTTGCCCACCCTAAGTAACATGAAGAGCCAACATGAAAGTAAAACGATATTTGTCGGTTGATGCAGTTTGATATTTAATCCATTCCATACTTTTTAAAATTGTCTAAGAGGCTTAGTAGGTATCCCTTGAAACTGTTAGTTTAATTAATGGGATTAACAAGGATTAATGGAAAATGACAGCTGATTGCAGGGTAACATACATCAACAAAAGGGTGGCTGCTGGCCGCGTCAAGAGGGTGGTGTTTAATAGAGGTAAATTTCGTTGAAAATTGCATGGGATGTACAATTTAAAGGGTGGTGCTGAATACAGGTGTTCGTTAGACCAAGTTTGACTGTATACTAGAATCAGTACAGTTCAGGTAGGATTAATACAGAGTCCAGCATGTGTTTTTACCAACATCTCATTGTCAGCATACCATCATGTCAGATAGAAAATACTAGAGATAGAAAAATACCAGGACAGTCTGATATCTGATGACTTGATAACCTTCAGTTATAACCTATTGATAACCTATTGTTTTAGAGAGGGGAGAGGGGGAGAAGGGGGAGAAGGAGAGTGGGAGAGGGGAAGAAGGAGAGGGGAGTGAGTTAGAAAAATACCAGGACAGTCTGATATCTGATGACTTGATAACCTTCAGTTATAACCTATTGATAACCTATTGTTTTAGAGAGGGGAGAGGGAAGTGAGAGAGAAGGAGAGGGAAGAGGGGGAGAAGGAGAGGGGAGAGGGGGAGAAGGGGAGTGAGATAGAAAAATACCAGGGTAGTCTGATATCTGATGACTTGATAACCTTCAGTTATAACCTATTGATAACCTATTGTTTTAATACTCCATAAGTTAATGAGTACTGAATAGGCTGACAGAGGGGAAGGGGAGAAGGGGGAAGAGAGGGCACAGGGGAAAAGGAGAGGACAGGTAAGAAGGGAAGGAGATAGGAAAAAAAATATTTCAAACTAGAAAAAAAATCAGGCTGTCCCTTTAAACAAATTAGTGGGTTGGGTTGGGTTGGGTTGGGTTGACAGAGGAGAGAGGGAGAGGGGAGAAGGAGAGGGAAAGAGAGGAGAGTGAGACGAGAGGGGAGGAGGGGAAGGGAAGGGAAGGACATGGGAGAGGGGAGAGACTATGAGAGGGGTAAAAGATATGAGCCTCATCTTTCAATTTCCAAGTATGACACGAGCAAGGTTTGCAATTTGTTTTAAAATTTCAAATTCAAAGAAACAATCGTTGTAAAATGACAAATTCTTGATGTTTATGAGAAAGAGCTGATAATAAATATATCACAGGATATCGCAAGTAGATATTGAAATCGGCCAATCGCTGAGATGTATTTCTATTCAAACCTCTAGATTATCTAACATGCATTATTTTAAATATACACATGTAATTTGTAAATACGACTCGCTTTCTCAAAATTTTACATAATCGGACAATTTGTCAACCCGCTAAATTTAATATCACCATAGCGATTGTGTATGTCACTTCCTAAATCATCGAACTTGAAGACAATTGATTTGTCTAGCACTGAATTACCCGCCCCTGCCTTGAAATCAACGATTGGGAATGTTTGATCTAGGAGTTCTCCATCGATTTTTGTTTGTCGTTAAAATTCTCAAACAAATCTTGAATCTACCTTCGTATCAATATCAAAATTTATTCGCGACATTCGGCAAATATTGGTCTGTCACATTCAAGCGTAATCTGGCGAGATGCCAATAACTTGCAGTCAAACTATTTATTCTCCAGCGTTATGTTATTCTTTTTAAAATGAAACAGCGAAATAGCGTCAACATTGTCAAGTCTTGATCAAACAGTCCTAGTGACACAAGAAAACTTGGTCAACAACCTGCGAATACTTTCACCATAACAAATCAATGGTCTGTTAAACTTTTTACCAGAGTTGAACTGCAAGGTTAATATTCTCATTCTGGTCTGAAACTTTTATATCTTTTATCTTTGCATTCATATTTAAGCTTATATCAACAAAAAAAAAACGACACAATGCCCATTTTTCCATCTTTCCTGAAGTTGACCATTACTTTACATTTCATTTCTCATTTATCATTTCCAACATTCACATATCTTCACTTATAAATCCAAAACATTTGAATCGATAGACATTTTTCAAATCATATCTTGTCACTTGCCAGATTTTATTTGGGAGGTGGCTAAATTCTCTATTTTTCTACGGTCTTATTGAAGCTACAAGTAATAATAGCTGATCTTAAAAAAGTTTCTTGTTAAAACCAACATCTGATATTTCTTGCAAAATCATGGAACAACATGTACTTAATCTAAAAAAAACAACTTTAATGAACATTTTAAAAATTTTTTAATGTAATTTTAATGAAATGAGAAAAATCTAAAGAGAAAACACATGAAGCATATAGCGAATCTAGTGGAAACCTGAGGTCCCCTGGGGTCCCTAATCCCTTATAAAATAAACAGGGAATTCGAGTCGTGTTGCTGGGTAGGGAAATCTACGACCCTACGTCTTTATTCTCCTAATCCTTCTAATAGAGGTTAATTCTTCCGCAGAGAAACGTCATTGGATGATAAATCATCGAGAATTAAATTTTGTTTATTTTAATTAGTCCGTCAAAATATGGAGTGATTAATGATGATTCAAACATGGGGCCGACTAAACTAAAACTTATTTTTATCAAAGAGTCCACATCCAAGATGGTTTTTTTTTGCCTCTTGTAGCATAAATAACTGGTGGAATCAAGAAAAATTGGTTAAAGCCAGTTAAAGGGGAATGTTCAGCATTCACATGGGTCTATTCGTGTCTTGAGTAATTGTAAATAGCCTCCAGAAGTACTAGAACTGCACAAAAAACGCATAATTCCTTCAATTATATCCCTTCCTAAACATTTATCTTTCATGTGTTTTCTATATAAGTTATAGACTTACTAAACGGCGAGTCGTATTTTTGACTTTCAAACGTTCATAATTATGGCTACACAGGGATTCAAAGCTTAAATTTCGAGGGAGAGTTATGAACATTATTATGGATTATATTATCTAAAAAATCCAGGTTCTGAGACTTAAATTTTATTGTTCGAACGGTTAGAGAACATATCCCTTTAACTAATGCAACATGACAGGAGGAAACCTTGAAAAAATGATACAAATGGGGCGCAATGATTGTACAGTTTAGTATAAAGTAAAACTAAGAAAATTTGAAAAAAAAATAACTTCCATAAGAAATGGGACTACGTGTAGAGAAACCGAATTTAACACCCCACTGTTTTTTCACCTAACTATGATATTAGACACACACAGTAGGGGTCTACGTGCTCCTCGAAACATTCCAAACTTACATATCAAATTACATAATATGCACTGCCTTTTTACGTTTCACGCATTATGATTTTCATGCGGTATGAATTTTAAGTTTTTGTATACACTGATATTCTCGTGTTTTATAATGTAAATTCTGTAAAACTCAATGTTCAGGTTATCAACTCTGATGTATTACATTGTATCACAACACAATCTTATCAGAATTGAAATTAAAAACCTCCCACAAATACAAAACCTCATTTGAATATCTATAAAAGTATTACTTTTTAGCACTGATGCTAGGATAAAATGATGATATCTTCGCTATCGGGGATAATTTTACACCTCCTGGATACCAACGATAGTAACAAGTAATAACCATGACGACATGCCGAATAATTAGGTGTCGAGTTGCATAACGATAATATCTCGAGATATCATCAAATATGAAAATAATACAGAAGCGATAAAATTGGGAGTATGAATCTAAAATTACGTTTTTATGACATTATAGAAATAATATAAGACGTCAAATAATTAAAATTTTAATAAAGATATTGTTATAGTGTCATCAAGAGTTGTTCGTTTTGTAATAATTTTGATATATTTTAAAGAGATTGTAATATAAGGAGATCGTTAAAGAGTTTTACACTAATAAAACACATGGAGAGATCTGTGCAAACAATAACTCTCTTCATTTAATAAGATTGCTGTTTTAAAAGTAATGTAAAATCTTTCAATGATATCAACACATTCAAATTAAAAAGTTTTCTCAAAAAAACAATAATATAATCATGATTAGATATAATTGGACAGGAAACCTAAAAATACCTCTTATTCCACTGATGTTGAATGTGAAACCAGTTCACCCAGCTAATAATGGATACAGATAATCTGGGAAAGATCAATGCCTAAATTGGCAGGGAGATTAGAATCCTTAAAGAACCTCAGTTGTTATCCTTGTAAAATATAGATATTTCTTTCTTTTAAAAGTGTTATGGCTGTGGAAAAGTCAGCTGTTAATGGATACAGATAATCCAGAAAAGATCAATACCAAGAAGTTTGGTCAAGGACCAGCTGCGAGAAAGGGTCCTCATAGAACCTCAGTTGTTATCCTTGTAGAATATAGATGTTTCTTTCTTTTAAAAAGAGTTATGACTGGAGAAAGATCATCTTGGAAAAACCAATCCCAATATGATCAAGGATCAGCTGGGAGAAAGGATCCTCACGGAAACCTACTCAGTTATCATAAAATATTAATGTTTCCTGCTTTATAACAAGGTTATAGCTGTGAAGAAATCACGTAGAGCATTATGGTCAAATCCACGGCCTGTACATGAACAATTTATCAAATAATTAAATCCATACAAGTAAAACGATTCCGTTAATCAAAATTCTCATCCAGATCATGATAAAATGGGGCGCAATAATTATATAGTTTAGTATAAAGTTGATCTACGAAATAGAAATTTCAAATGAATTAAGAATAAATTTAAAATGTTTAAAAATAAAAGATCATGAAATATAACATAAATAATAACACCATTTCTTTTCAAGTCTGTATATTTTAACATTTTGGGAAGGAAATTTGAGGTTAAATCTGACACGGTACGATAAATCATTCTTCGGGATGTTATTCTTTCTTATCTTTACTGACTAGAGAGTTCTAAAGTTCTGTAAGTTTTTTCTGACAGAAGATAAACAGGTATGTAACAATACCATCAGTCTGAGTTGATAAATACTTCCAAAAACACCATAAATTCACCTTCACATATCATCTTTTAAATGAGGCTTGAGAAACTTTTCTCAATATCATAAATTACATGAGTTTAAGAACCTGAAAATTTGTCGAATATAAGACTTTTATTCTTGATTTTATGTTATAAATTTGAAGAATAGTTTCTTGTATTTGGGTAGATTTGTTTAGTCAGGCATAAATTGATCTGGTTGCACCTCATGTTTTTTTACCTATTTAGTAAGTGGTTTTAAGAAATCAAATGGAGTTTTACATCCTACTTTTCATTAACATACTAATTAATGAAACAGTCGTCACCCTTAATAAGATAAGAAATGATTGAATTTTTCATGACTTTTTTTGGTTCAAGTTTATCAGAAAAATATTTCGGCCGAGAACGAAACACTTTACAGCAGCCTGGTGTGAAAAGTCCTCTGTTCATGGAAGATCCCCCCTCATTCAAATAAGTTTAGTCTTACTGTACATTATATATCTGATATAGTATAGTACAGAACGGTATAGTAACATGACATAATCTTGATAATCTTAAATCTTAATCCAATAATCCATCTAGAGATTAAAACAGAATGGATATCATCGTATTAACTATATTTTATTTTTATGCTCATGTCTGTGAATTACAGGGTTTCTCAAATGGTGGCCTGCTGGCCAAATACGCTCTTCAGAATGGCTCTTCTAGTGGGGCCCCTTACGCTAAAACGCTCCCCTCGCTATGCTAACTAAGCTCATTTGGCCCTTATATTTTTTTCATAAAATGCATTTGGCCCTTTAGAAAATAAATTAAGAAGGCCTGGTGAAATATAACCAAGAATCCAGAGTAATTTGTAAATTATTAAACAGAGCATAGAAGATAATGTATATGTAGTGGTGGGTGTCGTGCGCGAAGCAGACCATGCTTACTCTTTTTGAAACACCTGGTGGTACTTCTCTTGGAGAAATCCACTACCATATGACTATTTTGATTAGCTTGTACAGATGTTTTTTGCAGATACATTATCTGAATTGCACATTGTGTGAAAGTCTTTGTCTGCGTTGTAAATCAAACACCAGAGAATATTTTCAAAACACATAAAATTTAAATGTAGACTCTTAAAACAAAACACATGTAGAATACAAACTTGAGTGTTAACAAATGGTTCCCTGTAGACCTAGACTACATCATTCAACATTTAAAGTTCACCATCTTAAATAAACATTAAGTTTGAAAATAAAACCCATGTGAGGTCATGGCTGTGTAGTGATTTTATACAGTGGTTTTCTGGTGCAGTTTTGACAATTATGATTTATATATTACAAGTTGAACAGTATAGTGGTGTACTTGTCTATCAAACTATCAAAACTTCAAGACTTTTAGAGATTAATATTAGATTTAAAGATACAACTCGTAAAAGTACATACAGGGGGTCATGTTTGAGGGGGTGGGGGGGGGGGGTGAATGTTGGGGGTTATGTTTGGAGGGGGGTGGGGGGGGGGATGTGGGTCATGTTGGGGGTCATGTTTGACAGAAGGGTCTGCCCTACCCACTTCACTACTAAACCTAATTAAACAATGTGATTAATAAAAGTTATAGCGATATTGCTGATATTGATTCCGAAGGCCATATTGTAGACCATTCCAAAGGCCATATTGGAGACCATTCCAAAGGCCATATTGGAGACCATTCCAAAGGCCATGTTCTGAGGTTATATTTGGGGGGTTATGTTCAGAAGCCAAGTTGGGGGTCATGTTTGACAGGAGGATCTCCCCCACCCATCTCACGTACTAGACCTGATTTTAAGTCAATGGTAAAATTCAAAATTACAAAAACTTTATTTTATATATATTCTATCCTAATATATGTATATGGATTGAAGCATTGTGTTTTCTAATTTTGTAATTATTGTAGGTGTATAAGCAGAAGAGACACTTAAAACTTCTATTGGCAAAATTTGGTAGCATTTTGGGGTTTAAATTGTTTATAATATCTTTTTATATGACCTAAAAAAAGAAAACATCACATTTTAAAATTTAAAAATAAGAAATGTAATTTTTAGAGATGGTGAAATTTTATCTGGCATCAAAGTTAAAGAACCACTATTAGAGATTTCCTGGCAGTCAGTTTCAGGATTGAGTGGAACAGGTGTCACTGTCTGTGAGAAATCATATCGACATCACAACTTGAGTTAACATAATCTTCATTCAATAATAACCAAATATTTTTACTGTTTCAGGTTCTATTTTAATATTTTTAATATTTCTAATGTTCATTCACAACATCATAACCACCATTTTAAGTGTTTTTTATTTCATACTTTATAAAAGTTTGGAATTTTTTGGATAACTTCAAAAAGTTTACTGATAACTTAAATTAAATATTCTTAATATGTCTAGAATTCAAACCAGATGAATTAAAAAACTTTTACATTTGACAAAACATAAAAGAGCAACAACATTTTTTTCAACTTGAGAGGACAATTCTAAGATTTCACAAAATTTAGGTTTATCTTCAGACTTAAGTCTTAAAACATCAAAAAATAAATTCAGTCATTTAAAATTTTGGGAAATTATTGACAATATTATAAAATAAAAGAATATCTGCATATTGTAAATTTCTATAAGATCCTACATTTTAAAACGTATCTTAGATAAAACATCGAGAATAAAAGTAAAATGAGACTTAAAATGTTAAATCTGTAAAAAAAAATGACGCATGCTGTTTATTCGAAGGGTGAAACAAATTTCAGGGACTCTTATAAAATAATTTGATATAATTCTATTTATTCCTATTCACAGCCTTTTTCTTCTTAATTCACTTAAAATTTTAAATCTCCATTGAAAACTATATACAAGTATCTGACATAATACTTCCCTTTTTTACAAATTACGATCTCTTCAAAACATGAGCTTTTTCTAACATTTTTTATGTTGAAAATGAAATAGAGTTTTACGTCCTGATTTTCTGTGCCTTTATAGGTCAACGAGGACAGGCAAATGCCATGCAGTGTGCAATAAGGGAAATTCTTTAACATGCACAGCCTGTAGTACACGGGGCCTCAGTTTATTGTCCCATCCAAACGACTAAACTCTTTTTCCATGTCAGCCCCTTCACGACCTGTATCGCTGTCAAGGGGGAAATGAAATGGAGTTTTACATCCTACTTCGTTTCTAATGTAACCCTTGTAATCTTTTTCAAAATATTATTTTCAGAAGGTTTCGGATTACAACAAAATCTCGAGATATGCAGGTCAAAATCCAAAACTGTCTTACTGTAGTTTTCTAAAGGGAAATCCTCATGTATTTATTATAACTTTCTCTCAATTCAGTCAAAATTTAAACTTGATTTTCAATAAAAGTCAGGAACGAAATCAAAGCATATTGCACGCGCATAATTTATTGTCCTCGGTGTCAAAAGTGAAAGTAGCAGACGGGGAAATAAACGACAGACTTCAACCAAAATTAAACAAAAAACACATAAAACCGAAAACAGACCAATCGTTAAATTGATGAAAAACAATAAAATTAATAGCGGTGTGAAATTTTATTACACAATCTTGAATTAAAAGTCAATAATGCCTGGCGCCTGTCACTTGCAGGATTTATTATTCCAGATTCAGAAATCCAAAAATAATTCCAGAACTTAATTAAAAACAGGAATTTCTAATTGAAAGACGATTTAATTGGATTTTGAAACTACAATATTAATTTGTTGGATGCTGACTTAGATAGAGGATGGGATATGGAATTTCCGTACTGAAACACATTTTAAATTGACGAACATAGACATAAAATGACCATCTTGGATCCAAGACCTTATAAGGTAATACCAACAAAACACAACATAAACACATTTCAAATTGACCAACATAGACATAAAATGACCATCTTGGATCGAAGACCTTATAAGGTGATACCAACAAAACACAACATAAACACATTTCAAATTGACGAACATAGACATAAAATGACCATCTTGGATCGAAGACCTTATAAGGTGATACCAACAAAACACAACATAAACACATTTCAAATTGACGAACATAGACATAAAATGACCATCTTGGATCCAAGACCTTATAAGGTAACACCAACAAAACACAACATAAACACATTTCAAATTGACAAACATAGACATAAAATGACCATCTTGGATCCAAGACCTTATAAGGTAACACCAACAAAATTAACACAACAATGTGTGTTTTTTCATTAAATCATCCAATCCATATTTGTTAGGAAATTCTCCCGAAAAATATGAACAAGTCTTGATAATATTTCAACAAAAAATTATTGATTTGGTCCAAGTCTGTTGAAATAAAACAGAAGATATTTTTGAATTATTAATAGAATAAAATGAAATGCTGCGTGTTGAATGGAGGAAATATTGAATATTAGGATTCTTCTCAGACGAAATAAAAAGGTTTTTTATTTGATTTTCATTTGTAACGAGCTCCAGCTGGCGTAGCAGAAATTGGGGTGAATTTTTCTAGGAGATAACTTTCATGTAACGCCGCGTAATCTGTGAAACATCGCGGTTGTCACGAGCGATTCATATCAAGTAATTAATAAATGTCATTTTGATGATGAAGAATATTCACACTTCATTTTTTATTAAAAATACGCATCTATAATCAGTCATAACCTCGTAACACCGAGAAGTAGGGTGTAAAACCTGGACTGGGAAATACTAGTTGTATTTTACAATTGTAATTATTATACCAGGACAAAGCCTTTCATCAATTCAAATCAATTTAATGTAATTTTAGATAAAAACATCACCATCCTCATGAAAATTATAAAAAATAATTAGAATAATGATTAATATAAAATTCACCAGAAATGGATGATTGTATGATGATTAATTTTTACGCATTGTCAAACGATATTTGATGTACAAGGCTGATGAAAAGAGACCAAAAGGACACGCATACCAGATCTTGTATGGCATGCCTTCTGTAATGAGTGGCCATTCAAAAGTGAACACTTCTGCTAAAACGCTCTGCTCTCTATGTTAGCTAAACTCTTTTTGGCCCTAATATTTTATTCATAAAAAACATTTTGCCCTTTACAAAAATTAATTGAGAAGACCTGTAGTATTGTATGCTTTCATTTTGACAAATGTAATTGGCTCAAAGCCTGTCTGGTTGCGCAATGTTCCATTGGGTCCTGGCACACCCTACCCTATAAACAAAGATATTCAAGTATTGATAGATGGTGACTACGATTACCTTTCCGCTCAACCTTCGTCATTTTGTTCGAGACTATATAAAAGCCATCTGCCCAGTTAATGGGCAAGTGAAGATAACTCTTGTTCCGAGATTGATTTTCATTGGCTGTTTTTACAGTGAAAGAAGACGACACAATCTGAAGAATGTTTGTGATTGGTTGAACTATAATTTATTCAATATGGCGACTACTGTATTGTATAAGAGGTTATCTAATCACAAATCTAGTTCCGAAGTTGATACGAGTGAAATATAATTTATTCAACATGGCAACCACCATATAGTATACGGGTTATCTAAAACGCTAGTCTAGTTCCGAAGTTGATACGAGTGTAAGATTGTGTGGACAAACAAAGGGGAATAACTCAATCAAATGATATTGATTCTCATCATGACTCACAAATTGTGAATTTAATTCGTTAAAATTATCCAGATGCGGAGTATCAGATCTAATACCTGTCAGTACTTCGTTCCGTTCAATTCATTTACATAACAGATTAGTCCCTAACGTCCAGGCAGACATCAATACATGTCGGTAGTTTGAATCGACTCAATCTGCATCAATGTTCAAAACTCAGACATGATAGGCTGCCATCTTGCCAAGAAATGGGCATGGGGAGACGATTCTTTTTGGTGATTGGTTTTGATTGGCTGCTTTTATCATTTATTCATTAAGGTAATCACTATTGAAGTATATGAGGTTATCTAGCATGCTAGTCTAGTTTCGATGTTGATACGAGTGAGTTCGAATGTTACATTCTCAGTGTTTTACGTTATTTTTATTTCTACTGTTTCAACTGACATCTAAATTGAAAGATGTCGGAAACTTTTAGTAATTTTGAGTAAAATTGATGGTGTACACTTTATTGGTTAACATGAGTTAAAAGGTTATAGTCTCCAAAAGATTATTTGATCATTATTATACGGTCTATTACTGTTACATGTATTAGTTGAGGTTTTTCAGAATAAACATCTCCTGGTATTCTGATGCTTAAACTGGTATATTTTTTGTTTGTCCTGAAACATCTTCAGGAGGATTCCAAATTGTCCTAGGACAAACTCCAATTAGAGTTTGTAGTAGGACGTCCTAGAAGGATTTTAAATTCTCCTAGATTTTAGTTTCTACTGTGACATATACATTACACAAAATATTCCCACTTTCGAGTTTTCCCCCCAAAAAATATTATTAACATTCTAAATACTATAGATCACAAAATTTCATTAAAAACAATCATTACATCTGATGACAACACGTGTATCTGTGTTAAATTGTTATGTGCCTAACTGTATTAAAGAAGTGTGTTATATTCTATAATATTGTCTTGTGTTTCATTTAAAAACGTTTCAATTTAAAATGACCATCTTTTATCCAGTGATAGCCCTATTAGTAATATTATACTTATATTGTCTAGATCTATCAGATATTAATGTTTTAATCCCTCCCTTGGACTCGACAGTTTCATTATAACTTCTTTACAGACTTTGTCATCGGTTAATAACACCAGGTAAACTTATATCAAAACTTGAAAAATAATAGATTGGACATCCAAAAATTTGGATTCTTCATTATGATATACTTACTCATGTATGATTGATATAATTCCTCATGTGAAAAGTTCATAAGCTGTTACCTATGTTTTTTGGATTTTGAGTTTCGTTTTGCGGTTCGGATCATTAGTACTTGATTTCTTTATTCTTTATTTTTTCTCATTGGATAATTTCAAATCTTCTGTCGATAGTTTCATTATTGTTAAAATAGCATTAGATCTTCCAAAATCTTGATCAGATTTATTACAGAATTCAAAGTTAAAAACTCAAAGTTTTAAAAAGGGGGGAGGGGATCCTAAATATATACCAGAATATATAATAATCACTTGATAACGTTACCTGTTTGTGTAATGAAACGTTGTGTTCAATAATAAATAGAAGTCTATATCCATAAAAACTGTTATTTCTTAACCAGAATATATATTGACTATACTTCAAGAATTGAACATAAACAATTTGATGACTTAATTGGTCTTAATTAGACTTTTAATTAAGTCAAATATTGTCAACAAACGACTGGCCCACAGGCAATTGTAAACTATGAATAAAACCACAGGCAATAGTAATATTTAAATATAACCACAGGTATTTGAGAAATATTTAAAGGAATATTTCCTCTTAGAATACACTTGTCCTACGGCTAATTTTTGTGTTTAATAGTGACCATTGGTTAAATAAGTATGCATCCTACACTTTTTCAACTTTGAAAAAGCAACCATAAAACTATATTCAGAATTTAAAAAACCAAGTTTTGGCAAAATTAGAATTTTAGGTTCATTCTAAGAGGTAATATTCCTTTAAATAGTAAAAATCTAAAATGGGAGACTAATTGTCTATAATTATCAAGGCCAGTTTAATGACAAGAAATGATAATTTGAACAAGACAGGTTGCAGTCTTCCATCTTTCGAGACACGTCTTAAAATAGCATCGTGCCCGAGGGGACTGTCATGGCTGACGTCTTGAGTCGCATACTTCATCAATTTACTGTAATTAACGCGATGTGACTTTTCACAACATATTAACTGATTGTAGTAAACCATGGCAGTTCGTTCTTACTCGACTGCCATGGTTTTCAACTTAGGGACAATAATAAGAAATTTTTAACTGTTTTTTTTTCTCCAACCATTCATGCTTGAATGAAGATTAAAAGCACTAAAAATTTTCTCCGATATGGTCAATAATTGTGCCATGGTTTCTGTAGAAAATTAGAGACATTTCGATGATTACAGCCTCAATTTGGTCCACGGAATGACAACCATGTAATCTGGCAATATGTTTCTGTCAATCATTTTCAAATTTTTTGTCAAAGAAACAAGACCTTCTGTCATCGAGTTTCTAAAATAATGATCTTGATTATAAAAACGTCCAATCTAATTAGACGCCAGTATCGAAAAAATGTCGTTTAAATTTCACCATCATTATCTTTAATGGGAACCTGCCTAATGTTACATTTCAAATATTCAGGAAGTTTCGCTAATATTCTTAAAGGGTTTAAAGTTTCTTTTCCATTAAGTTGATTAAAAACTTTTTAAAATATCAGAAACTATTTTCTCAAAAAGCTTCTAATGATATTCTATGCCAAGGTTTGTTTTCCTAAATTACATTTCATTTCCATTTACTTTGTTAAAGGGATTGTAAAGTCAGTGGTTATCTAAACTTTGTATGTGTATTGGGGACACTGATAGCATCAATTTGCGCCATTCCAATTTCCATTCCGTCGTCTGTGGTTCTAGCAATTCGACCTAAACTAAGGCGTTTTATGACGTCACTGACAGTGATCTACCAAAAGCCATGATGATATGTCATAAAAAACGTTAGTGGAATTGTAAGAACCACAGATGTCGGAATGAAAATTGGAATGGTGCAAGTTGATGCTATCAATGTCCCAGTGATTGTGAAATCAATGTCACACAGAGAATATCTAATTTCTCTCTAATAATGAACAAAAAATATTTCCTTTTGTGATTATTTTTCAAAAGATTTTTTTTTTTTATAAGGCATAAAAGATTCAATTTAAGGGTCTTGAGTTTTTTATTTCCCAGTGATTTCTTTAGTGATATTGGAAAAGTATCATTGAAGTTTTCAAATCAACTCCAATTTCATTTTAACTAAAGTAATTAACGATACGAGACTTGTTCCAAGTTTTTTTGTCAAGTCTTAGAGTTATGTGTCCTTTATTCAAAGTAGTCAAATTCCTTTACATCTTTCTCTAATCCCTGTGAAGGTATTTATCAGATATCAAGGTACCTTGTGGTATAATTATAGAGTTTAAAATGTATCACACTGTTCTGAAGAAAGGAAATTGGACCTACTGAAGAAAACATGGACTCTTTTGTAAAAACTTGTAGAATCATAATCACTAACTCAAACACAAGAGACGATGTTACTCCAATTTCTTATAAAACTGTTTAAAATTGATGATAATTGAGGACGACAGGTTTTTTAAAAGTTAAGTTTTTAATAAGTTAACCCCCTACTATGTGGCTCATTATCAACCATTTTAACTTTTTCTCAATGAACTCTTTGACCTAGATAACATTGAAACAGACTATGCCTTCTCGAAACACCTGATGTTACTTCTCTTTGGAGTAGTCCACCTCCATACTCTTGATTCTGTAAAGTTTTTGGATGAGATTTTGATTAATTGACTTTCTTTGTTAGCGCATCGTTCTTTAGAGACATGACGTCATTTGCTTGGATACGAGCAAATGAAGGTTGTTATGTTTTAGAGTTCGGGTCTCGATCAGGATGTTAAAGTCCGATGACCTTGAATAAGTCATCTTCACTCATAACTCCAGTCCATCCAGCAGTAAATGGATACGGATTATCAGGGAAAGATCAATGCCAAGATGTTTGGTCAAGGACCAGCTGAGAGAAAGGATCCTCACCGAAACTAATTTGTTATTCTTGTAAAATATAGATGTTTGACCAAGGACCAGCTGAGAGAAAGGATCCCTCACGGAACCTAAATTGTTATCCTTGTAAAATATAGATGTTTCTTTCTTTCAATAACTTTTCAATACTGTTATCAACGAACATCTCTTCGGTCAATTTTGATCCCCTAATTTGTAAGAAATAGAAATATTTGTAATAAGTGACCCTGGATAAATAAAATACCTGAGCCAGGTCTAATCGGATATTTTTGGACAATGAAGTAATTTTGTTATTCAGATCTCTAAGTTTAACTCTGCTCGTAACATTGTATCACAAAGTAGATATAGTCAGACCTCAGTCAGGACAATACCTCGCGATATTAACACAGCAGGCAGGCCCGGCCGTAGGTTTATAAACTCCCTCAACCGTACAGATAGCTTGGTTTCTTTTCACTGTTTACTCACTCGATAGAAATTATTTTATCATATTTATCATATTTATTATATTCTATATTTTATTTAAGGCCTTGAAACTTATTCTCGGAAACTTGACTTCAAATGATTTTAGTATTCTAGTCAAGTGATTGGTCAATCACTAAAATCGATTTAAATTTCATTTTTATTATCCAATCAGATTATTGTATTTCTTATGTTTTTGAGAATAAGGCACTTGTTTACAATGCTACAAAGTTCAAAACAAACCATGCTTACTCTTTTCCAAACACCTGATGGTACTTATCTTTTGAGGAGTCCACTACTATACAACTATTACTCCCAATTTTGCCATTGTTTGGATGATCAAATTTAAACTTGAATCATTCACATAAATTCCTGTCCCAAGTTCAAGGTGTACCTGACTGAAAAATTCAGCCGTTAAAAATAGACATCAATAAGCCTCTTAGAGTTCCAGTCTACACCTTCAATAAGCCTCTTACATCCAGCTTAATTTACTCAACTTATAATGGGATCAAAACCAACTATATTTGCCAAATTTGGTGATTTTCATGACCGAAGTCCAGAGGAGTTTAAGTCTAGCATCAGAAAGAACATCGCCGTATATAATCCAGGTTTATTGTGAAGGAGATTAAAGTTAATCCAGGCCTTAGTGAGACTAGGTTAGATGAAAGAGATCAGGTTATTGTCGGCTGTTTAAAATCACAATCAAAAGATAACTGGGGCGTTATTCTCAAAATTCTAAAGGGATTGTAAAGCTTATTTTTAAATTTTGTATGTGTATAGGGGACACTGATAGCATCAATTTGCACCAGTACAATTTCCATTCCGACATCTTGCACTATAACTAACACGTTTTATGACGTCACTGACAGTGATCTGCATAGATATCAATAGTAACTTTACAATTCAATACAACAATTTTAGTATTCAAGTCATCTGATTGGTCAATCATTAAAATTGGTTTAAAATTTAGTTCCATCATCCAATCAGATTACTGTATTTATTGAAATTGTGATTTTATCTAAGCTAATTTTTTGAGAATAAGGTCTCTTGCCATTTTTTCTTGACCAATGAGAACAGCAATCAAATACATCTTGCAATATGGAGCCACACAAATTTAAGGGTCATTTATTTAAGACAAATTTAAAAGGCTGATCATTTAGGATCATCTACTAACTTTTAATCAAAAAACTTTAAGAAATTTCTATATGAATGCATAAAATATCTAAGAGTAAAGAAAAAACTTGTCAATTTCATAGCAAATGATAGAAGTTTAACTTTACTCGATGCCCTTTGACCTTGAATCCAATTAAAATTTCTTACATTTCGTTAAGTTTAAGATTTTCAAAACCTCAAGGGGCATTAAGACTTCAAGGAAAAACTCCCTTAAAGGGTTTCAATGAACACTTTGAACCTATTTCGTCACAATCTCTTAACAATAAAACTTTAATGTATTTCAACTTTTAAAGAAAGGGTACCTGCTGTGATAATATGTACATAGTCAACAAGAATGACAAACGGAATGTTTATTGTACAAGTGTCAGATCTATTGTTAGCCAGTGACCGCCAGGGATTAAATTATAATGTCACATTTTATACCGACCAGAGCTTGATTAACATTCTGATGTTCAACCCTTAACCGCGTTTCCACTGAGAAATGTGAAGGAAAGCTAGCTCTAAGCTAGCCTAAAGCTAGCTTTATTGCCGAACACGTTGCGTTTACACTGAGTTTTTCTGGTTGTTTGGCAATTTGTCAGTGCAAACACAAAAAAGCTAGCTTAAAGCCGACTTTTTATGTCAGTGGAAACACAGAGTTATTATTACAAGGTATGCTAACCCTTCTAGACACCTGATACCACTTTTTGTTTTACAGTTGGGATCGTTCGTGCTTGGGGTTTATTATGAAACTAACAAAATAACTTCGATTCCTTCAGCTTTCCAATATTAATTATGCATGACATCACATACATGGATACAAGCAAAGGGTGGTTGTGGTGTTTGAGAGTTCAAATTCTTAAAAATCTAAATAAAAAAATCTGAAACCAACAATTTTTTTTAAATTTTAAACCAACCCGGGCCATTCCCCACTGGAGTCAAAAGTAAAGTAAATTTTTTAAGAACTTTCATTTCCCCCACCCCTCAACTTGAGTCAAAAAACCCACACCTGTTATGAGTCATCCTAACTGAAAGGGGTAGTTTATTTATACAGGTAGTGATGTTATATAATTTATAATCAGGGTCCCCTGAATCAACATAGCCCCCTGATATATTTATTCTAGGGCTGACCAGGGGATTGTTATTATGATGTCATAGTAAATAGCCCCCAAGGTAAATTAACCCCAAGTAGAAAAACAAAATGACCGAGAATGGTATGAAGGTGTTGATAAGAATTCACCCCCAGGGGCTGATTGTTTAATTAATCTCAGCCCCTGAATAACAATCTATAATACGGGTGATTGGTTCAGTATTTGACAAGCTTTTAACATAATTTTACACAATCACCGTTATTATTACTCTTAATTATCACAACATTATCTACATTTAAATGACCAACATTAACGAAAAGTTATCTACAAATTGAGAATTCTGGAATTTCTGAATTTTGAACCAATTTCATATCATGATTGCTTTCAAAAAATCAAAAAAATTGACATGCAACAACCTTTTTTTTTTTTAAATTGTACAAAAAATATGAACAGGGGAATTTGATTTTTATTAATATCAGATATTTTCACCCATTATTCCATCTGTAAATATCCATTAGAAAAAATATTTCCAGCATTATTTTCTCCCGGTCAACATCGTATCTGGAAATTTTCTGTTAATTTCATTGGTCAATATTTTGCTTAGAAAATTTAACGTCCGTTTTTCCTTCATCATAAATCTTACGTAAATATAATTTTCAGAATTTCCTCAAGGTGATGGTGATGTCTTGTAACGAAACAAATTTATTTTATTAATTACTGGGCAAACAGATTTCAAATTATTCTCAATTGAATTATTCTGCTAAACATCAAGCTAGTTTTCTGTTCTGTTTCTAAGCAAACAGAATTTTCAAATTATTCTGAATTCTGAGCATCAGATCAGTTGTCTGCTTTGTTTCATGGCAAACATAATTTTACAATATTCATAAATATCAGTTCTACAAAATATGCTCATTCAAATAAAACCATATTGAATTTAAAATTTAAAATTTCCTGAACAGTATTACATTGTGTAACATCTATACAGAAATTATCTTATTCATTCCTGTGTAAATAAAATTTTCAATTATTCACCAAATAGCTGAGTTACGGTACTCAATTTCCTGGGGCCTTATTCTCAATTTCCTGGGACCTTATTCTCAAAAACTTAACTTAAAATGATTTTTATTTTCCAGTCATCTGATTGGTCAATCATTAAAACTGATCTTAAATATAGATTTATTATCCAATCAGATTACTGTATTTCTTAAAATCTTGATTTTATCTTTTCGAGAATAAGGCCCCAGGACACCGTGATATTTTTGAATCATTTTTAAATATTGAAATCGTTTCCCCGATTTAATCTTGATCTATGACAATGTTTGCTTCATTTGGCTCCAGGAAAAAAACAGGGTCAAGTTTTTTATTTTTCATCAAAAAGCCACGTTTCTTTACGTCAATGTAAATCATGAGCTGGATTATTTCTACATTTTATCAGCTTTTAAAATTTGAGTCGGACCCTTATTCTCAAAAACTTTACTAAGATAAAATCTAGATTTTAAGAAAAACATTATAAAATAATAAAAATAAATTTATTTATTGATTGACAAAATCAGGTGACTAGAACACTAAAATCATCTTAAGTTAAGTTTTCGAGAATAAGGCCCCTGATCATTAAGATTAATCAGAGTGTTGCAGGGTCATATCCATGAAAGGTGACACCCTTAAACTGTCAGGGGTGAGGACCAAACCAGGGGGTTTCTGTCTCATTATAGAAACCTGATCCCCTGGGGTGATAGAGTAGCAGGGGGTGAGGTATAATTATCTTGTATTAATATGGCCCTTGTCTTCCTCCTGTACCATACTAATCTACAACTTTGACATTTTCTCCTCATGAATATTCACGATGATGTGTCAAAGATAGTCAGATATTTATGAATAAATTAAAATGTCTAAAGAATTACTTACTACTTTTAAGAATGAAAACAAGAGCTAAATTATCACGCTTGGTCAATAAGAGTTTATTTTCATTAGTAGCCAATTTGTTTGCCTATTGCATTCTTATCAGTGTTTTTGAATATGGTTTTGAAATTGCAAGCTTCATAGAATAAGAATTAAAGAAAACTATTTGTAATACAAAATATTCGAGATGAAATGTGAAGTACCTCTCAATAAAAAATTATTAATTTCAAATCATCAAATAACATGTTTCTGCTTCAAAAATTTCTTTTAAAATTTTAATTCGACTGAATGCATTATTTAAAAGGCAAGTAAAATACTTTCAAATGAATTGAGTCGACAGCGAACACAGGAAAATTCTCATTGAAACATCGCAAATTGTTAGACATCAAATAAATACGATAGTTAAAAGTTTTAAAAAATAATTTGTAATGATTCGTTGTGCTTCATGCTCTGATAAACTTGAAAAGATAAATTTTAAATATACAACTTTCATGTTTATTAAATTTTTCAATTTCAACATTATTTTTGCATGTATGAAAAATATTGAAATATAAAAATAAAAATTGTTTTCTACAACCAAACATGTATTTTTAATGACATGAAGTAGATTTTATTTACAATAGGTCTGACGGAGGGGGGTGTGGGGGTTGGGTGTTAGGGGGGTGTTGGGGGTGCCTAACTATAGAAACATCACCGATAATATTATTTGAATATTTGCTGTGTTAAATATTTGTGTTTTACGTCCCACTTTTATGCAACTATTGAGCTAATAAGGATGGGCAAACACCTTACAGTGTGTAATGAAGAAAATTTTTTCAAGCCATCAACATTAACTGCTATTTTCTATTTCCAACTATCTAGGGATCTCTGTCAATGGAGACAAAGATTATATTTTCGTTTGAAAAGTTTATTAAAACAATAATTTATATCTGAGTCATGTAGCTTGAGGCAATGGTTTTTATCAGTAGAAATAATATTAGTTATGTGAACTCATCAAATCTATTATGTAACTTGGTTAAAATGATAATCACCACAATTCATAGTTTTACAACGTAAGGCATGTGGTGGAAACTCGAAAGTGACCTCCCTAAATTATAAGTGAAAATTCTTTAGCTGAAATCAGAAGAAAAATCTCTCTGTAACAGTCAGGGACAGCGTCTTCATTTTAGCTTCAAAGAAATCACATGCGTTAATTGAAGAATTTTTAATCTTCATATCTCATATTTTTATTTTTTCTTGGTTAGACTTCAAAAGATTTGAAAATATTTTAATTTGTGATGATCCCAAACAAAAGGAGTAATATGTGTTCGTGCAATATCCAGGTAAAATATTAAACCTCAAAGGAAAATTGACTCACTGAGACACATTGATTGAACTCTGACCTTTCAACCATGGAGGTCAATTTAAATTTTTGTATGAATCGAAAGGAAGAAATTTTGCAAGACTGTGAATCACTGTTTAAAGATATCAAAAAATATTCTTAGTTAATTCAACAGGTACATGTGGACAGGATAACCTTTAGGTGTTTCTTGATTTAGATTTTTGTTCATTCTAAGAGGTTGTATTCCTTTAATAGATAAATGAGTAAATATTTTATAATAAAGTGATATCAGGTGTCTAGAAGAGTAAGCATACCCTGTCTATATTCTGTTTAAAGTATAAAATTATTGAAGAATAAATGATGAGTTTTATCAAACCATATACCACAACAGTAATATGTTCAAGGGCAATTAAATGGCAGATATTTTCACCTAGCCCGAGGCAATATCAACACAATATCTCATATGAATAATATAATTTTAAAAATAAAATGAAATTTTACATCATTTTCTGCACCTGTTGGGGTTAACAAGAACAGGAAAACACTATGCAGTAGGCAATGAGTTAAATTTTGCATGATATTAACCTTCTCTTTTTTAATTCCAACTATTGAGGCATCTTAAAAAAATTGCTGCTGTTGTTTACCTCATTACATATTGACCAGGGGCCTTATTCTTGAAAACTAATCTAAGGTAAAATCCAGATTTTAAGAAATACAGTAATCTGATTGGATAATAAAGCTATATTTAAAATCAATTTTAGTGATTAACCAATCAGATGACTGGAACACTAAAATCTTTGTAAGATAAGTTTTTGAGACTAAGGCCCCAGTAGTTGAAGAAATTGAACAAAACATTTTAATTTTACTTCCCAATTTTGTTGACTTTTTCCCGATCAATCAGGGCCACCAGGGTGTGATTCAACATTCTAGTTTTCAGATTCAGTAAATCAATGAGGGAAATCAAGTGTAAAATCTCTTTACATTCCGTTGTTTATTACAGGGTCTGATTTTATAAATATCTCAGAGACAGAGAGAGACAAATTATAAACATCTCAAATTATAAGTCGCGAACCCACCCACTCGTATCATTTTCGGAACTACTTGCTGTATGGTAGTTGCCATGTTGAATAAATTATAGTTCAACCAATCACAATCATTCTTTAGAGAGTGTTGTCTTCTTTCGCGGAAAAACAGCCAATCAAAATCAACCTTGAAACAAGAGTTGTCTTTTCCTATCATAGTCATTATATAGTCTCGAACAATGACGAAGGTTGAGCTGAATGTCGTGGACCATGACAGGTAAATTAGGGAGTGAGAATTTGCCTTGAGCTAGATTTTAACTTTATCACTCTATCTCACAGGTAAATCTAAAAGTTTAAGGGAAATGTCTGATAATTTTTAACGTAAAAAAAATCTTCTTTGCACTGATTCATGAAATTATTTTTTACGATTTTGATTGTCGTTCGAAGGTAAATCTATGGAATTAAGCAAAATACAATCTAAAATTATGTTACGTGAAAATTTTCATTGAAAACATTTCTTGTTCACCTCTTTTATTCATCAAAAAGAATGGGGGAGTCAAAATCACAGTGAGGGTTGGTTTTGTTATTTAAAACTTTATCTTTTATCCCACAACATTTTCTCTCTTCAAAAAGCTGATTTTTATCTTTTTTCAGGTTTTTATAAAAATTTGTAGATTAATAAAAAAGGAGTGAGTTTATTGAATAAGAAATATAAATTTCTGATTGAAGTTAGTTTTTTTTATGAAGATATAAAGGTTGGGATGAAGGGGATCCTTCCAGCCAAATTTCAAAATTTAGTCACTTTTTTTTATTAGCCCAAAATATCATTATTTTGAGTGGAATTTTATAATATTGAAGGTTGTTTTTTTTTTTAGAAAAAAGTGGACTTATGCGTTTTTTTCTTCTTTTTTTTTGCAAGATTTTGTTTGATTCCAAATTTACCTAAAAATTAAAATATGTTTTGATCAGTCCCAGTCTGTCAAATCTGCATTTCTTTCAGAGAGTCCACGAAGCTAATACAGACTTGTTTTGTCAATTTGACAATGTCTTTCACAGAGTCCATGTTCACTGTGTGCTTTGGTTTGTCAACTCAGCAATGTCAGCATCCCTTTCAAAATTCACAAAGTTAATCAAATCTGGGGTTTTTTTTGTGATCATGTGTCTACATAAATAAAATTGTGATAATTCTTTAGATCCTTGAATATTATTCACTAGAAAGTTTTCTATTAAAATTGGATTAGTTTCCATGTTAAAATTGATTGTCTCTACTTGTGACCTAGGCCAGTGCTTCTATAGATTATCTTCTATAACACATATAACTAAATGTTTGTCAACTAGGAACCTCTGAGAGTTCATGAAAAGCTAATAGAGTTTATTTTAACATCAAGGTTTGTCATTTCCACCTTCCATTCATTCAGAAAGTTCACGTAGCACCTGTCTACAAATCTACCTTTCAATAATATCATTTTATTTAACCATAATTTTCTCAACACAAAAACCTAATCTTAAACAGACAATAAGACAATTTCTTCGTCTCTAAACATATTTTATCTCCTAAAATACAACATATTTGTTCATTTAATCTGGCAATAAGTTTTGTTGATTTTTCAGATTTGGGTCGTTTTGTTGTGGAGGTTTATAATCAAGATAAAAGTGTCCCGTTGGTAAACACAGCTATTCACAGTCGAGAATATAATTTTCTTTTAAAGGGATATGTTCACTATTATTATTTTTTTCGACCAATCATACCCTAGTCTCAGAACCTGGGATTTTTTAGCTAAGCCTATCAGTTATTGCGTTCACAACTCTCGAAATTTAAGCTTTAAAATCTTTGTGTATCCATAATCATCAAAAAATCAAAAATACGATTAGTATTTTAGTGAGACAATGTATTTTATAGAAAACACGTATACAGAAAATGTAAGATAAATGTTTAGGAAGGGATATAATTTAAGGGATTATGCGATTTTTGTGCAGTTCTAGTAATTCTGTAGGCTATTTACATAAATTCAAGATCAAAATCTACTCTCAAAATTGCTGAGCATGCCCCTTTAAAACATCTATCTATTGACAATGGTATGATTGGACTATCTCACTGATAAAGCTAGGTTGACTTTTCTTTTCACAAATTTCTATATTGTTATATACATGTATTTCATTTCAATATATATTTATAATGTACACTTTGTATTACTTTGATGTCATTATATGACTCTTTTACCCTTCCCATGTGTATTTTACAAAAATGTAAATTTTATAAAACTCTTAAGCTGTATCTTTTTGACTTAAATACAATATTCACCGAGAAAATTTTCAAAATCCAACTCTCACCACCACCCCCACCACCACAACTCCTCGGATTTCAGTCTTTATAAAAAAAATATTTTTCAAAATTGACAAAAATATTTTTATGAAAAAAAAATTATTTAAGGGCCAAAAAATCAGGGGTGATGGTCCGCTCGGCCCCGTGGTCCCTGTGTTATCAAGGACACATAGTTGACTGAAACCAGTGATGATATAAAAACAGTATTAATCTGCAGTAACTGGTCGATGATAAGGTACCCGGTATATAAAATACTGAGGTGTTATAACGAGATTTTAATTATAATTGTACCACCAGAATCACACAAGCTCGTTAATTGTTGTACTAATTAATAAGACTGTAATTAACTCTGTATCTCTTTATTTATTTATTTATTGATGAAAGCTTCGAGTTTTATACCTAGAGAATCATCTTTATTTGGACTAAGGTAAAGTAAAAAAATAAAAGTTATCCTTTTGAACTATCCTGTTGGATTTAAAAATTTGACATAAAAAAAAAAATTACAAAATGGCTTCATTTACTTTTTAAAAAATGACTGAGAAATAACTGAGAAACAGAGCATGCTTACTCTTTTTGAAACACCTGGTACTTCTCTTTGTAGGAGTCTACTACTATATAATTATAGCACCCAATTTGGTCATGCTCTGGACAAGATTTTTGATTAACGGAATTGTTTTGATTGTATAAATTTTTATTATAAAAACATTGGCTGTGACTATTGAAGTATGAATATATAATAATCTTGTGATATCACTGATGATGGGTGACACACCCTAAACTCTGACTGAAATCGCTAGAGATCAATATCACTGGTTTGAGTATTATTAATAAATATCGTTTATTTTACAAACAATTATTAGTCCCGTTTCGCTAGGATAATCAAATTAGTGGGATGGATTGATTGTGAGGGGGCTCCTATCAGGTGTGAAAATGGAGCGAAAGTTTGTATCAATCGGCAATCCTCGGCAGTTTCCGTAAACCATAATCTGTCTCGGTAATGAATGGTGATTTTCGTTGTGTTTTCATGCGCGAGACTCTTTACTTTGACGCTTTACTACATGCTTGTAACGTCGCGACATAGATATAGTTCATAGCAATAGAATCTGTGGAGGAATTGTCTGACACCTGCTCGTGCATTTAATGCTACGTAGTGACTATCTGTTCACCATTTACGCATTTTATCATCATTTTAAATACACATCTGTTTGTTTTCGTGTTATTTGTTTACAAATACTTGTAGCCTCGAATGACCCGTCTCTGATGTTTGAACTACCAGAATCACGAGATTACGTGATAACATTGATGTAGTCCGGTCAAATGGCCGCCGTTCATTACCGTGATATGTTGCAGAGCGCCAGCGTAACTTTCACGGAGACCGTTTGAGTTTGTATAATACAGGCCTTCTCAAATAGTGGCCCGATCCGCAACTCCCTTGAGAGTAGCCCTTCCACTAAAATGCTCTGCTTTCTATGCTGGCTAAACTTTATTTGGCCCTCAAATTTTTTTCATAAAATGCAATTGGCCCTTTACAAAAATTAATTGAGAAGGCCTGGTATATTGTGATAACCAGAATTAAAAATCAAGGTTTGCTTCAGGAAGTGTTGATATAGCAAACTAGATAGTTGTTGTTAGTTTCAAAATCTGGATATTATTGTAGTTACACTTTTGAGAATAAGGCCCCAGATTTGTTGCTCACTATATCATCGAAATAAGTTGTAGGCATACATGTGTTAAATGTTTAAGTTTTAGCAAATAAGGCCCCAGATTTGTTGCTCACTATATCATCGAAATAAGTTGTATATATGTGTTAAAAACATTAGTTTAAAAGAATAAGGTCTCAACAGTAGGGCAACCACGGAACGTTTTTAAGATCGCTTTGATCATTGAAACATAAATAATAAATAGAGTGTATATTTTCTCTCTTCATCAGACAATTTACCCCGAGGCTGTAATCAATGTTAGAAATAGTTTGACTATTAACAACACAACAACATATCATAGCATACTTCACCCATATGGAACCGACCAATTCTATTTTATTCTATTCAACAGTATTTATTATATTCTAGGGGCTGACAATGAACAAGCATCTAGACAATAAACAGTATCTGAGCGGCTGACATGGAAAAAGCGTCTAGACAATTAACAGTATTCTAGGGGCTGACATGGAAAAAGCGTCCAGACAATTAACAGTGTCCGAGGGGCTGACATGGAAAAAGCATTTAGACGATAACCTGAGTAAAAGAGTAAGCATGTTCTGCTACAGTAACTGATGGGGCTTGTGTTAATCCAATTAAGATGAGATCACAATTTCATTTCTGTTTTTTCAGATATTTTGGTTTTTCAACTCTGCTCTGACAATATTTATACCAAGGACATATCAACCAATCAGGGCTTGTCATGAAGAATCACTCCTTCAACTTTTATTCAACGTTTGGGCATGTTACTCTGAGAATTACACCAGACAGTCCAGTGGCGTAATTAGTAGTGAAATATTGCACGTAGACTAGTGTAGGAGCGGACAATAAACCAAGGCCCTGCCCTGTGTGAGGGACGATGATGATCATCGACAGTTAGAAGTTGATAACAGCAGGCTTATGCCGCTGTCCTAACAAAATTTCCCTCATAGCACACTGCATGGCGTTTTCTTGCCCTCATGAACCCAAAAAGTACAGACAAGTAGGAAGTCCAAAATTTTGCACTTCATATATTGCATTGTAAATTGCAAAATTTTGGCATTTTCGTGTCCATTGCCCCCTATACCAATTTCTCGCTATGCCATTGATCCCACATGAGAACAATTTATCTAAACTTCACAAGATACGCTTGACTGAGATTTTAAAACCAACAATTATTTTTAATACCTGGGGACATTTCAACTGAAATATTTCTCAAACAAAGAAATGCTGATATCTTGACAAAACTTTGTTAAAATCACTCTGTTGAATAACGTGAGGTCACGTTTGCCCTGCCAGGTCTAGATCTTGTCAAAATTCAATCGAAAAAACAGATCAAAATACCATATCTAATCTCAATCTAGAAGTTAGAATGTCACGTTACAACGCCACGAATATAATTATAACATTTTATCACCTTGGTAATAATTCTTATGTTCTTCTCTCCATTCGAATTAGAGCCTCAGTTTGGAGTTATGCTAATTATAGGTGTATCGTCAATACGTCGTGAATTGAATAACTCAGTACAAGATTAATGGGCAGGTCCAATCCGAGTTCTTGTAAAAATATTTTTTAATTATTTACGTAAGATTGAATTTCGGTGTGTTTTTGAGTCGACAATGAGGTCTAAAGATTGTTTGTATTGTCACTTTTCTCTAGTTACCAGTTTAAATACATAGCAACATGTCTTGAATAATAATTATAAACTTTAAACAGCGATGAATTAAACCTTTCTTTTTTAAAGTTCAAACTCCAAGAGAATACAGAATATATTATGTCGCTTTTCCTAAATTCAATTTTTGACGAAATTTTTTTTAAACTTTTGTTTATAAGCAGTAAGCACTCATAGGCCTTATTCCCGAAAACCTTATTATTCCATTTATCCGATTGGTCAGCTACTAAAATGGATTGTAAATCAACTGGGATTTATTTTAGTTAAGTTTTTGAGAATAAGTTCCCTGAATTACAGAGGTAATACCATCACAGATTCCTATCTATCGCACATGGTTATCAGACCCTAATGCAGTGTTGACAAAACTGGATTTAAAAAAACAAACAAAACAAAATTAGGGTCTGATTTTAATTAGACTGATATATCAATGAAAACTGTTGAAAATGAGCATGTACGGTAATATAACATCCAGCATGTTAAGCATCATGATACCATAAATAAATTCCTGATCCACATTCCAAATATTTTCATGACTCATGGGTTTATGGAATTTGAAATAAAAAGATAAATATTATTTATTCACTATACCTGGAAGAACCTGGGGCCTGTTTCTTAAAAAAATCTTCGATAAATTTTGTCGTAAGTTCAACATTTTTCAATGAATAATTCAACACTTACCACAATTTTTAATTGTAAGACTTTTTGAGAAACAGCCCCAGACATTTATAACCATTGATTCACGTTAACGTTACGTATAGAACTACGCATACTAATTAGATACATGAATAAACATGATATTAATGTATCAGCCAATAATAATGCTGCGTGTATTTCGTATAGAATCTATGGAGGTCTATTATTGATTGAATTGCAACAATGTGTCACATTGTGATAACAAATTTACATAATAGAACAAAATTGTCACAAAATACAATAGAAATGAAATGAAATAGGAATTTTATGTTTTTTGACTCTACACCTGTATGGGCTAATTGAAGCCTAAAAAAGTCGGGCTTATTAAGGACAGGTTAATTGAATACAGACATAAGCCATACAGTGTGCAATGAGGGAAATTTTTGCCATAAAAACAATAGAACCTAAGTGTTTTGAAAAGTCTTTCGGTTGTAAAATAACAAATTGTTCACTTGCATGAAACTTTTGTTGACTTTAAATAATATCTTGATATCAACCAAAACATTTGACAAAAAGTTTTGAATTTTTATAAAAGGCAATAATCCACTAGATGTGTATAGAACGTACAATTCAAATATTTTCTTTTAATTTTCAGTGCGGGAAATGAACCTAGTGGCTTTATTTGAGCCGATATTTTCTGTTTTTGTTAAGGTTTAAGAGGTTTATTAGTCGATTCATTTATTAAGAATTTTTAAAAAAAATTTCTATCTCAAGACCACCCACTTTTAACTCAGGTTACTTACTAAGACTAGAATTTTAATGAATATTTTAAACAATTTATTTTTATTACCTGCTGATAGAAGTTTTTACCTGTAATTTTTATACTTGTTCAAGTACATACCAAAACACAAGACAATATGGAATATAACACACTTCTTTAATACAGTTAGTCATATAACGTTGTGTTGTCATCAGATGTAATCTGATGTCCCTAACTGTATTAAAGAAGTGTGTTATATTCCATAATATTGTCTTGTGTTGAAACGTTATGGGTCTAACTGTATTAAAGAAGTGTGTTATATTCCATAATATTGACTTGCGTTTTGTTATATGTGCTCCTTGCTTCTATATGTCGTTCAAATCTTGTACAAGTATATTTCAAACTGATTAATGTAAAGTTTGTAATATTTATCATATTCCTAACTTAACATTGATAATGAAATTTGAAACACGTACCTTAACAAATAATGTTGAGAGAAATTTTGACATTGAATTTTAATCGATTATGAAATTTGGTGATAATCTATAATCGAAAAAAAAAAACAAAAAGTAGCATCGATACTTGATTATTTTGCCCAGTCGTACAGACAGCACAGATAAGGCAAGGGATAAAGGAGGCTGTCTCCCACTTGGATACAGGACTAGGCTTAAACAAATAATCAAAACTTATTTTCATGCGAAGATTCCAATTGAGCATTGGTTAAATATGAAAGCTCTAAATCTAGAGTCCAAATACCTCACAAATTAAATTATCTAAATATTATATTAAACAAAATTTAACACCAAACAACCATGAATGGACATAAACTATATATTTTGATTGGATGTATCAATCTCCCAGTGGGCTACGGATCATGTCAGGTTCACCGCTCTTCAAAAGAGGAGTTAAGAAAATGTTATTAGAAGATATACAATGGGAGGGGATGAAAAAAGAATTTGTTACGGTGAGAGGAACCTTGGGGGAGATCTAAACAAGAGGAATGACAAGTTATAACAATGACTGGACTGAAAGAACGAAACACTCCTCATTACGGAGGTGAATACATCGCGACATGACGTCAATATCTGCGTTTAATCAACCACGAAATCAGACCGGCCATTTTCTCTACCTTTCATTACCCTGTACAGTCACAGCCTAATATTTTCATTAGCTTTAAATTCCATTAATTTATGACACCTTTCACATCCATTCGGCTCAACCTTCTTCATTTTGTTCGGCTATGATAGGTGGCCATCTTGCCCAGTAAATGGGCAGGAAAAGACAACTCTTGTTCGAAGATTGTTTTTGATTTACTATTTTTTTCACGAAAAAAGACAACACTCTCTGAAGAGTGATTTTGATTGGCTGAACAAGCAACAAGTTACTATTCAACAGAAGGCACTGGTGCAGGGTTGAAGCAGTGTTCACAAAAAATGTTATGGTTATTATGTTTTTATTGTAATATCCTGAATAAATATTGTCAAAATCAAATTGGATATGAACAATATTGTGTTGATATTTTTTTTATCAATAGGTACTTTTTTCTGTTGACTTTTTATCAATAATTTTTTGCTTATTTTTATCAATGAAATCTAAAAATTTCTTATATCTTACAGTTTTAAGTTAAAAATAGTTTGTTTTGTTGTAATTTAAATCAGAGGTTTAGAGTACAGGTAAGTCTGTTTGTTAAAATATTAATTGTAATTAAAAGTGACAGGTATTTGTTTGTTCAGTGTCAGGACACATCTCTTATCAGTTTAATACAAATTCACAATTAGTTGCAAGTCCATTTCAAAATATTTTTTGAAAAAATTAATTGCAACTAAGGAATTTGACTAATATAAAATGTCAATAGCTTCAAGATATTTGCTCTATTTCTTTTGAAAATTGAACATTGAACATTTTCATGCCAATTGCTGATATTGATAAATCCCTTGCTACACGACTACAAACTAAGATTATTACAAATTTAAGAACAAACAGGTAAAACAGCCAACAGTATATGTAGAAATAATAGGGGCAATGATGGGTTCTAATGGAAAATATATGTTTTTAGGGGGTTTGAGGGGGAGCGGGAAGTACTCAACTTTGTGAAAGTACATATGTAAGCACCCCTCCTTTGTTATCAGTACGTATTCTTTTTGGTAATAAAAGAATCGGTCATGTCCGGAATATACGGGCAAATCAACATCCCTGCTTATGATATAATATAAAAATGAGTTGTAACCACTTGGGATTTGGGTGGAAATAACTAGGATTAAAAAGGGGTGGAAACTGGGGGGTAGAGAACACCAGGGTTGAGTTCGAAAAGGGGGGAAACCACTACATCCCGTATTATTGTGTATGTGTGTCCTGAAGGGTAGTAAAATAAACCATGCTTATTGGATTGTGATGTAACACTAGATGAGCCAGCCCTCTCCCTCTCCCTACCCCCAATTTGTAATAATAAGTATGTATATTTAACACTAATTGGCTTATGACATAATGAAAATTGGTAAAGACTTATAAGAAATAAGTTGCCCCTGGGTAGAAGCAATGATGCATGTTAATTGGATTGTGATGTAAGAGGGATTGAACCCCGCTCCCTGCCCTCCTTCAATATTTTGGTATGTTTTCATAATGTCTTGAAGTGAAATGAGATTATAAAACTGATCTATGCTTATTGGATTACGATGTAACACAGGTTAAGAATTATAAAGTTATAATTATAATGGGCGGGCACATGGAGTACATATCCTAGCTCATTTTACTTCTATATTGATGTTCCAGCATCCTGCCCACCCAGAAACCGTATCTTGTCTTTTCGTAGCTGAATTGAACGGTCTCATGACTCTATCATCAAAATATTCCAAACCTAATCAACGTACAATACAATCACGTCACAGAGGCTATTTTAAATGAATACAACCTCTTAAAATGAACAAAAAATCTATATTTTCAAACTTGGTCAATAAGAGTTTATATTCATCTAGGGACTTGTCTGGTGTCATAACTATACAACAGATTACATAAATAATCTGATAAATCCAGAAAACAATGTTTATATACAATAATTAAAAGACCCTAAATCAAATTTAAGGCGTTTATCAGTTATAACCTGTTATTATATGAAAATTTACATAGTTTCATGTTTTTTTTGCATTCTGTTTGTATACTTTGGACACCGTTGATGACTATATACTCTGATTGACCAAGTTTGAGAACTTAATCTCTTTTTTCATTCTAAGAGGTTGTATCGCTTTAACAGAATAACTTGAATTTGCTTAAATTGCATCGGAAATTTGTCAGCGAGATAAAACTCTTACCTTTAAAATACAAGATCCTACGACTTTATTCTCTGGTATTTCCACATTATAAAAACTCTTTTCAAATTCCGGTTGATTGTTGTTCACATCATTTACAATAACTTCCACGGTGGCGCTTGATGATAGTGGAGGGTTTCCCCCATCCATCGCTAGAATAACTAGGGTAGGATGAGGGTTTACTTCACAATCAATCGGGGCTTTAGTTGTGATTAATCCAGTACGACTATCTATCTGAAACCACTCATATTGAGAACTCTTGTGCTCCAGTATTTTATACGTAATTTGTGCGTTATCCCCGTCATCTGGATCCAGAGCTTTCACTTGGATCACAGACGTTCCTGGGCTTGCCACTTCCTGTATCACAGCTTGATAGGTTGAATTTGTAAATTTTGGTTTGTTGTCGTTAATATCATCAATATAAATAGTAAAAGATTTGACGGCACGTAAAGGCGGAGTTCCAGAATCCGTGGCAACGATAGAAAGATTATAATGAGGTTTGATTTCGCGATCTGGAGGTCGCGAAACGACAACCAAGTACACAATGTTGTCTTTAGTTGATAATCCAAATACGCCATTTCCACCAATCAGAGACACTTTTACATCCACATTACGATCATTCGGACTGTCAGGGTCGCTGATAGATATCCTAGCAACTGACGTTCCATTTTGAACATTTTCAGGAATTCGAGCTGACTGAAGAAACATAAGACTGATGTTAGCTGGAAGTTCGTTAATATTTTTGAGAGTAATTTCCAAGGAGACGCTGGCCGGTTGAGAATTCAGACCCTGATCTTGAGCTTTTACGACTAAAACATATTTATTTTTCGTTTCAAAATCTAGCGGTTTATTGACAGTTATTTCCCCTGTGACAGAATTAATAATGAAATGTTGATCGGGATCGCCTTGTTTATCTAAAGAATAACGAATACGACCATTATCACCGGAATCCGAATCCGTAGCGAATACATGTAAAACACTGGCACCTATTGTCGAGTTCTCGGGTATAAACGCTGTATATTGACTGGCATTAAAAACAGGTTGATGATCGTTGGTGTCGATTATTTTAATCTGAACTTGAAGATCCCCAGTTCGCATCGGGCTACCACCATCGAACGCACGCACAACTAAATTATAATTTTTTGTTGTTTCGTAATCCAGAGCTTTTTTAATGATTAAATTAACGAGCATGTCAAAACTTCCGGACGGGATAGTGGTGATGGAAAACGTGTTGTGAATATTTCCTGACACAATTTCACATTTTTGAGTCGTATTATTTCCTAAATCACGATCTGTTACACTACCTAATGGAATTTTCATATTCAAAGGAGCATTTTCTGGAATTTCGACATATTTTGTCCGATTTTGGAACGTTGGATTATAGTCGTTGATGTCTGTAATCACTATGGAAACTTTCACAGCATCGTTCGATAATCCATCATTAGGTAATAAAAAGAAAACAAATGGTTCACTGAGCCGCTCCTCTCGATCCAACACAACTTTCGTCCGAATTTCACCATTTTCTAAATTTATTTCAAAACTATTTTTCACTTCTGAATCTTGTGGATCACTTGGAAAGAATTGACCAAAGGGGGGTTGTAATCCAGCGCCCCCTATCGTTCCTACTAAAACACCCGGTGGCTCTCCTTCTGCCACCGAGAAATCTTCGTTATACTCCGTAGCAGAGCCGAGGTGAATTAAAAATGGCAGCACAAATAAATAAATATATCGAGTCCAACATTTCTGCGATATTTTTCGACAATATTTTCCCATCGTGACTTTTCTAACATTTGAAAGTCACCCTACTTTAACCAATCAGAAAAAATAAAACTTTTATTTTCGGTCTTCATTTTCTGAAAATAGAATCAAACATCATTCAAAATAATCAACCCTAAGAAATTCATCAGTAAATTTTTATCCTGTATCCCTCAAATAATTCAAAAATTAGATAAATGTACTGAAAAAAGGTAGCTATTGTTGAAATAAAGAACCAAAAAATAAATTTACGAATTAAAATACTGTATTTTGAGGTTAATATTAAAATTCATACAAAAATATAGTTCGTTGATCAGTCTTGCTGATTCTATTCCCAGCCTCTGATAGCTATTTGGACAGTTATGGCTGGCGGTTGGGGGTAGCTTACTGAGTCAGAAAAATATTTGGAAATTTTTCTGTCCAAAATGGAGTTTATTTCAATATAATTTTGTAATTTATGGGAAGGAAGTTGATTTCAAATGGAAAGTTTTTAAACCTTGTATTTCCATGGATCCCCAAGGCATTTCAATAAATGTCATGCAATTGACAATCATATTTCTAAAATAAGTGACATACAAGAAATAGACTCCATGTGGCCAGAGATAAACACTTTTTTGGAAGCCAGTAAATAAAAAATAATTTAATAATTTAAATGTTCATATACAAGAATAGCTGTCAATCAACAGTTATTATTATTTTTAAAATTATTTAAAAAATTAACACAATGTTATACAATGTTGAAAATAATTTCACTGTTAAAATTATCTGTATTTAATTCAAGATTAACGATTAAGAGACGAAAAATTCTGGCTACTCTGCTGCCAATATTATTTTTGTCAAAATGTCATTGTCTTCACAAAATAAAACACCCTTTTAACATATTATACATCTATTTGATATTGAAAATCAAATAAATTGCAAATAAAAAGAGATTATCATTTGACTTCCAGCCTGCCGGAAAGTTTTGCGAGTTAATTTATTTGGCCACCTTTCTGTTGAAAACAAGCCATTACCGTGGACTTGTTATAGATCTATTTCTCTTTACCTGAATCGAGTCTTACCTGAGATATAATAATAGAAATATACCGCTAGTCCCTGCTCCTTCATTCTTTACCTACTACATCCATCTTTCACTGTAAGTTACGATTCCTCGGTCAGTGTTTTCAGTGATAAATTATTCCATTTCGTTGTATATCACATTAAAATTGAGATAATCCGTTTACAGTAGATGTTTCACCGCAATTCAACGTGCGGCCTTTCACTTGTAATGATTTCACTTCATATCACTCTACCGAGCATCGAAAGGGACACAAACAAACTTCCAATCCGTCCCAAATCAATCGCTAATTATAATCCGATTAAAATTCTCGTCGTTTTCTAATTAATCCGCCTTTGATGCCTAATGAAATTAAAAAATAAAGTTGTCGACGATGTGACGAGGTCGGTAGTTGAAACGAAATGAGTCAACTGTAAACAAACGACTTTCAACCTGTCGAGTCTCACGTCACGTGACTAAAAGCCGTCTGCTCGAGGAGAGTTTGAAATTCAATGGCGGTCACGGTTGATAGAGCTTTCTGATTGTCACCTCGACGAATAAAAGAGTTCAATATCACGACAATTATTGTCCATTTCCAAAGTAAATATCTGTTTGAAATACAGGTATTATTTCCTGTACGTCAATTCTAAAGAAGAGATAAATAGCCATATTTCACCTTACAAATTAAACACTGTTGTTGGCGTCTTAACAAACCCTAAACAAAAAATACAAAATCCAAAATCTCTCTATCTTGAGATCTAGGGTCATTTTTTGATAAGTATATTTATCCTATAACCGACATATGAAACAAAAATAATTGTCACAAGTACTCTTGGCATAAAAAACTAAATCCACTCGTAGCCATTGAATAACCTCTGATGTTTCTGCGTCATCAACTGAAGGATATCGTCCGTTTTCCTTCAACCCTATCAGAGTTTCCTAGTCCTTGACAATTAGGCTTCGTGCTTCCTTTTTGGTATCCTTAAGTTTCTGGGGAAAACATGATTACCTTTTTTCTCATTTTTAACAATAATGTATTAGCTTAAAGTTGTTATAGGTGTTATAGTTGATGCCATTTAGGAGGTCGTTTGTTAGTGGTCGATCCTCGATGGAAAAAATATCATTTCATATTTGCCAAATCAGACTTGTTTAAATTACACGCTTGTTTTAACAGTGTAAGAAAAAAAACATCAACAATGTGTCACAAATTAATATTTTTACACGAGAATATTGAATTCTATATCTAACTTAAAATTGGTGGGGAAATATAATTTATATAAACAAAATAATAATACAGAACAATCATCAGCTGGTCGTCATCAATAAAAAGAAATAAACATGAATTTCTCAGTTTTCATAATGATAAAAGTCGATGAGGATAAAAAGGATTGAAATCACGCGGAAAGGTGTTCCAAATGACACATGATTTAAAACATAATTTAGGGTGAAGCCGTTACAAAAATAATCTTACAGGTAGGGCAATTAGGGAGCCGTACAGGTAAAGCTACACTTACATTGTTGTAACAACAGCGACGTAGATGTAAAGCCACATACTGATATAGGTTTATCGAATATGGATATTTGGATCACGCCGCTGGGGTTAAAGTTGATAATTGTGCCGGATCATATTCTAGACATATATATGAAAAAAAAAATAACTGTAATTTGTAAAAAAAGATTTGTAAAAAAGATCGTTTTGAATTATTTAAAACTATAAATCTGCATTTATCTGACTCGAAATATTTGAAAAATTAGAATTTCAAGGTCTTGTATTGCCTTTTTAAAAATGTATTATAACATTATGGCCACATAAAAAAAAAAATTGGTGATCGTCCTTTCAATTTCCGAAATCAGGGGAGGGGGGGAGGTTTTTTTTTTTTTTTTTTATTTTTTTATAGGATCCTAAAACACTTAAGCCCACATGATACGATGGCAGCGCATGCGCGGTTGGGTGTTGTAGTTCCTACTATGGTCGCTAGATGGACCTACTGGTGGTATTTCCTATTATATTACAGTTATTCTGCGTTAAATGTCCGCGAAAAATTGAATTTTTGCTATACCTACGCTATTGAGAGGATTGTTTACGGTTTTTGTTAAAAAAAACAATATATACATACAACAAGTTTTATTATCTGGTATCTGATGAATGAAGTTCTAAAGAGTGAAGCCCTTCTCACCTTATTGGAAATGGAAGCCGAAATGATTGTTGCTAGAGACGAGTGTTCAAGAGTACAGCCTGGTTGTAAAAGTGTACAATGTCCGCCAGTGGAAAATGTCCGCTGGACACTTTGCACTAGTGATTAATGTCCATAACTAAATAAAGGACAGTTCTATCTAGCGTATTATGTCCAACCCGGACATAAATACCCCCGGACATTATTTTCGCTTACATAGTTACATCCGAACAGTGGCGTTTCTACGGAGGGGCCATGCCCCCCAACCCCAGAATTTAGACTGGCCCGGTCTTGGCTGGCCCGATTAGACCGCCGTGAGACAGGTTTTTTTTTCTGAATTTCGTATAATGTATCCCCCCCCCCCCCCCTGACAATTATTTGGCCTCAACTCGCCCCACCCCCTCTCACCTAAGAAACATCACTGCTTCCGAATGTGTCGAGTTGACCAGGAGATACTTCCGAAGATATTAGGGGTGACAGAGTTGTATCCAAATCGAGATGTTCTTGACTTGCAACTGATGGAGATGGGAGAGAGGCTTAGAAAATTTTGACAGAGTAAGGGAAATAACTACAGAATATTCGCTTATAGACATCTATAAATCAGACCACATTAAAATCATAAGTCAGCAGCTACTCAAAGCGAATGTGAACGGGATTGTAAAAAGTTTTTTTATACTTTGTATGTGTATCGGGGACACTGATCAATTTGTGCCATTCAAATTTCCATTCAGACGTCTGTGACGTCACCGACAGTGATCTACCGGAAATTACTATTTACTATCGGGGGTCCCCCAAAAAACGTTCTGAAGTTTGACTGTAAGTTTGAAATTTAAAACCATTTTAAGGGACAAAAAAAACACTGTGTTTTACATTGGGTCGATTTGACTCCTCCATATTTCTTTGTTGGCTTAGTGTAGGTAGATTATCTTCAGTCAGCCCAGTCATGGTCAAACAAAATATTTTTACTGTTAAAATAGTGCTCAATACATTAAATGTAGAGCGATATAGAAATATTAAAAATATTAAAATAGATCCGAAACATGTTGTTATTTCATCCATTTCCCTACTGAAGTTTGACAAGTAGAATTTATTCTCGTGTCTACACTTCGAGACAAGTTTAGAACGTTTGTGACGTGAGCTTAGGAGCATTATAATGGAAAGCTTTTCAGTAAGACACAAGTTACATCGTTTGCTTTTATTTGTATAATCGAACCGAAATGCAGGACTGTGACGTTGTTAATGACAGTCTGTAAAGCTTTTGATAGATACCAAGATCTAGACAAACCAGACGAGGATTGTGACGTTGTTAATGACAGTTCGTAAAGCTTTTGATAGATACCAAGATCTAGACAAACCAGACGAGGACTGTGACGTTGTTAATGACAGTCCGTAAAGCTTTTGATAGATACCAAGATCTAGACAAACCAGACGAGAACTGTGACGTTGTTAATGACAGCCCGTAAAGTTTTTGATAGGTACCAAGATCTAGATACACCAGACGAGGACTGTGACGTTGTTAATGACAGTCTGTAAAGTTTTTGATACATACCAAGATCTAGACAAACCAGACGAGGACTGTGACGTTGTTAATGACAGTCCGTAAAGCTTTTGATAGATACCAAGATCTAGACACACCAGACGAGGACTGTGACGTTGTTAATGACAGTCCGTAAAGTTTTTGATAGATACCAAGATCTAGACACACCAGACGAGGACTGTGACGTTGTTAATGACAGTCTGTAAAGCTTTTGATTGATACCAAGATCTAGACAAACCAGACGAGGACTGTGACGTTGTTAATGACAGTCCGTAAAGCTTTTGATAGATACCAAGATCTAGACACACCAGACGAGGACTGTGACGTTGTTAATGACAGTCCGTAAAGATTTTGATAGATACCAAGATCTAGACAAACCAGACGAGGACTGTGACGTTGTTAATGACAGTCTGTAAAGCTTTTGATAGATACCAAGATCTAGACACACCAGACGAGAACTGTGACGTTGTTAATGACAGTCCGTAAAGCTTTTGATAGATACCAAGATCTAGACAAACCAGACGAGGACTGTGACGTTGTTAAGGACAGTCTGTAAAGCTTTTGATAGATACCAAGATCTAGACACACCAGACGAGGACTGTGACGTTGTTAATGACAGTCCGTAAAGCTTTTGATAGGTACCAAGATCTAGATACACCAGACGAGAACTGTGACGTTGTTAATGACAGTCCGTAAAGCTTTTGATAGATACCAAGATCTAGACACACCAGACGAGAACTGTGACGTTGTTAATGACAGTCCGTAAAGCTTTTGATAGATACCAAGATCTAGACACACCGGACGAGGACTGTGACGTTGTTAATGACAGTCGGTAAAGCTTTTGATAGATACCAAGATCTAGACACACCGGACGAGGACTGTGACGTTGTTAATGACAGTTCGTAAAGCTTTTAATAGATACCAAGATCTAGACACACCAGACGAGGACTGTGACGTTGTTAATGACAGTCCGTAAAGCTTTTCATTTCAAGATCTAGACAAACCAGACGAGGACTGTGGCGTTGTTAGTGGCAGTGCCTCGTCTAAGGAATTGTTACTGGGCGGCAGTTAATTGAACAGGCGAAGTTAAAAACTAGATCGCCGAAAATGCAATCAGTGAAACAGACATCATACCGTTGTTGAAAACAACATATTATTTTTATTTCTGTTATGTTATGTTAGTTATATTTTACATTAAAGAATTTCGATTGCTAGCGATATTTCAACAATATAGGGCTGCCGACCGGGACTGACTTTTGTGTTCACTGGGCGGCAGAATACCGCCACTGCAAGGCATCGCTGCCGCCTAGTCACAGTGTTAGTCGAGGTACTGGGTCACGGCTGACTCTCGTCAGAAATCTCTTAAGTCGCGAAGGCGAAGCGGTTAGCTTGCTGGAGCCACACTGAGGAGGACCCTCGAGACCCCACCGAACCCTTTATTTTTTTCTTCAAAATTTCAAACTTTTTCTTGATCTTATCCTTCATACCAATGTTTTTTGTTCAACAACTGACACATTTGTGCGCATACCACCACCACGAATTGACTTTATACAAAGGGCTTAAGCCCTCCCTAATCGGAACAAATGTTTGAGGAGCCCTACAAGCTTCCTATATTAATTTTTCGCCACGATTTTGGGTTGAAAAGATGCGTCATTGAACGGTGATTCGTTTGATATGCGAACGACCCATTTTTGACCAACCTATGACAGTTTTGTGTGCTAAAACGTGATTGGCTTTAAAACAAGGGCGTTTACCCCCCTCCAGAGTCAGGGTCACGGCTGACTCTCGCCAGGAATCTCTTAAGTCGCGATGGCGAAGCGGTTAGCTTGCTGGAGCCACACTGAGGAGGACCCGGGATTGAGACCCCACCGAACCCTTTATTTTTTTTCTCAAAATTTCAAACTTTTTCTTGATCTTATCCATCATACCAATGTTTTTTGTTCAACAACTGACACAATTGTGCGCATACCACCTCCACGAATTGACTTTTTACAAAGGGCTTAAGCCCTCCCTAATCGGAACAAATATTTGAGGGGCCCTACTAGCTTCCTATATTTATTTTTCGCCTCAATTTTGGGCTGAAAAGATGCGTCATTGAACGTTGATTCGTTTGATATGCGAACGACCCATTTTTGACCAACCTATGACAGTTTTGTGTGCTAAAACGTGATTTGCTTTAGAACAAGGACGTTTACCCCCCTCCGGAGTTAGGGTCACGACTGACTCTCGCCAGGAATCTCTTAAGTCGCGATGGCGAAGCGGTTAGCTTGCTGGAGCCACACTGAGGAGGACCCGGGATCGAGACCCCACCGAACCCTTTATTTTTTTTCTCAAAATTTCAAACTTTTTCTTGATCTTATCCATCATACCAATGTTTTTTGTTCAACAACTGACACAATTCTGCGCATACCACCTCCGCGAATTGACTTTTTACAAAGGGCTTAAGCCTTCCCCAATCGGAACAAATGTTTGAGGGGCCATACTAGCTTCCGATATTTATTTTTCGCCACGATTATTTTGGGCTGAAAAGATGCGTCATTGAACGCTGATTCGTTTGATATGCGAACGACCCATTTTTGACCAACCTATGACAGTTTTGTGTGCTAAAACGTGATTGGCTTTAGAACATGGGCGTTTACCCCCCTCCGGAGTCAGGGTCACGGCTGACTCTCGCCAGGAATCTCTTAAGTCGCGATGGCGAAGCGGTTAGCTTGCTGGAGCCACACTGAGGAGGACCCGGGATCGAGACCCCACCGAACCCTTTATTTTTTTTCTCAAAATTTCAAACTTTTTCTTGATCTTATCCATCATACCAATGTTTTTTGTTCAACAACTGACACAATTGCAAAGGGCTTAAGACCTCCCCAATCGGAACAAATGTTTGAGGGGCCATACTAGCTTCCGATATTTATTTTTCGCCACGATTATTTTGGGCTGAAAAGATGCGTCATTGAACGCTTATTCGTTTGATATGCGAACGACCCATTTTTGACCAACCTATGACAGTTTTGTGTGCTAAAACGTGATTGGCTTTAGAACAAGGGCGTTTACCCCCCTCCGGAGTCAGGGTCACGGCTGACTCTCGCCAGGAATCTCTTAAGTCGCGATGGCGAAGCGGTTAGCTTGCTGGAGCCACACTGAGGAGGACCCGGGATCGAGACCCCACCGAACCCTTTATTTTTTTTCTCAAAATTTAAAACTTTTTCTTGATCTTATCCATCATACCAATGTTTTTTGTTCATCAACTGACACAATTGCAAAAGGCTTAAGCCCTCCCCAATCAGAACAAATGTTTGAGGGGCCATACTAGCTTCCGATATTTATTTTTCGCCACGATTTTGGGCTGAAAAGATGCGTCATTGAACGCTGATTCGTTTGATATGCGAACGACCCATTTTTGACCAACCTATGACAGTTTTGTGTGCTAAAACGTGATTGGCTTTAGAACAAGGGCGTTTACCCCCCTCTGGAGTCAGGGTCACGACTGACTCTCGCCAGGAATCTCTTAAGTCGCGATGGCGAAGCGGTTAGCTTGCTGAAGCCACACTGAGGAGGACCCGGGATCGAGACCCCACCGAACCCTTTATTTTTTTTCTCAAAATTTCAATTTTTTTCTTGATCTTATCCATCATACCAATGTTTTTTGTTGAACCTTTTATTTTTTTTCTCAAAATTTCAAACTTTTTCTTGTTCTTATCCATCATACCAATGTTTTTTGTTCAACAACTGACACAATTGTGCGCATACCACCTCCGCGAATTGACTTTTTACAAAGGGCTTAAGCCCTCCCCAATCGGACCAAATGTTTGAGGGGCCCTACTAGCTTTCTATATTTATTTTTCGCCACGATTTTGGGCTGAAAAGATGCGTCATTGAACGCTGATTCGTTTGATATGCGAACGACCCATTTTTGACCAACCTATGACAGTTTTGTGTGCTAAAACGTGATTGGCTTTAGAACAAGGGCGTTTACGCCCCTCCGGAGTCAGGGTCACGGCTGACTCTCGACAGGAATCTCTAAAGTCGCGATGGCGAAGCGGTTAGCTTGCTGGAGCCACACTGAGGAGGACCCGGGATCGAGACCCCACCGAACCCTTTATTTTTTTTCTCAAAATTTCAAACTTTTTCTTGATCTTATCCATCATACCAATGTTTTTTGTTCAACAACTGACACAATTGTGCGCATACCACCTCCTCGAATTGACATTTTACAAAGGGCTTAAGCCCTCCCCAGTCTGAACAAATGTTTGAGGGGCCCTACTAGCTTCCTATATTTATTTTTCGCCACGATTTTGGGCTGAAAAGATGCGTCATTGAACGCTGATTCGTTTGATATGCGAACGACCCATTTCTGACCAACCTATGACAGTTGTGTATGCTTAAACGTGATTGGCTTTAGAACAAGGGCGTTTACCCCTCTCCGGAGTCAGGATCACGGCTGACTCTCGCCAGGAATCTCTTAAGTCGCGATGGCGAAGCGGTTAGCTTGCTAGAGCCACACTGAGGAGGACCCGGGATCGAGACCCCACCGAACCCTTTATTTCTTTCTCAAAATTTCAAACTTTTCCTTGATCTTATCCATCATACCAATGTTTTTTGTTCAACAACTGACACAATTGTGCGCATACCACCTCCGCGAATTGACTTTTTACAAAGGGCTTAAGCCCTCCCGAATCGGAACAAATGTTTGAGGGGCCCTACTAGCTTCCTTTATTTATTTTTCGCCACGATTTTGGGCTGAAAAGATGCGTCATTGAACGCTGATTCGTTTGATATGCGAACGACCCATTTTTGACCAACCTATGACAGTTTTGTGTGCTAAAACGTGATTGGCTTTAGAACAAGGGCGTTTACCCCCCTCCGGAGTCAGGGTCACGGCTGACTCTCGCCAGGAATCTCTTAAGTCGCGATGGCGAAGCGGTAAGCTTGCTGGAGCCACACTGAGGAGGACACGGGATCGAGACCCCACCGAACTCTTTATTTTTTTTCTCAAAATTTCAAACTTTTTCTTGATCTTATCCATCATACCAATGTTTTTTGTTCAACAACTGACACAATTGTGCGCATACCACCTCCGCGAATTGACTTTTTACAAAGGGCTTAAGCCCTCCCCAATCGGACCAAATGTTTGAGGGGCCCTACTAGCTTCCTATATTTATTTTTCGCCACGATTTTGGGCTGAAAAGATGCGTCATTGAACGCTGATTCGTTTGATATGCGAACGACCCATTTTTGACCAACCTATGACAGTTTTGTGTGCTAAAACGTGATTGGCTTTAGAACAAGGGCGTTTACCCCCCTCCGGAGTCAGGGTCACGGCTGACTCTCGCCAGGAATCTCTTAAGTCGCGATGGCGAAGCGGTAAGCTTGCTGGAGCCACACTGAGGAGGACCCGGGATCGAGACCCCACCAAACCCTTTATTTCTTTCTCACAATTTCAAACTTTTCCTTGATCTTATCCATCATACCAATGTTTTTTGTTCAACAACTGACACAATTGTGCGCATACCACCTCCGCGAATTGACTTTTTACAAAGTGCTTAAGCCCTCCCGAATCGGAACAAATGTTTGAGGGGCCCTACTAGCTTCCTATATTTATTTTTCGCCATGATTTTGGGCTGAAAAGATGCGTCATTGAACGCTGATTCGTTTGATATGCGAACGACCCATTTTTGACCAACCTATGACAGTTTTGTGTGCTAAAACGTGATTGGCTTTAGAACAAGGGCGTTTACCCCCCTCCGGAGTCAGGGTCACGGCTGACCCTCGCCAGGAATCTCTTAAGTCGCGATGGCGAAGCGGTAAGCTTGCTGGAGCCACACTGAGGAGGACCCGGGATCGAGACCCACCGAACCCTTTATTTTTTTTCTCAAAATTTCAAACTTTTTCTTGATCTTATCCATCATACCAATGTTTTTTGTTCAACAACTGACGCAATTGTGCGCATACCACCTCCTCGAATTGACTTTTTACAAAGGGCTTAAGCCCTCCCCAGTCGGAACAAATGTTTGAGGGGCCCTACTAGCTTACCAATGTTTTTTTTTTCGCCACGATTTTGGGCTGAAAAGATGCGTCATTGAACGGTGATTCGTTTGATATGCGAACGATCCATTTTTGATCAACCTATGACAGTTTTGTTTGCTTTAACGTGATTGGCTTTAGAAGAAGGGCGTTTACCCCCCTCCGGAGTTAGGGTCACGGCTGACTCTCGCCAGAAATCTCCTAAGTCGCGATGGCGAAGCGGTTAGCGTGCTGGAGCCACACTACGGGGGTCCCAGGATCGAGACTTATTTTTTTTTCAAAATTTCAAACTTTTTCTTGACCTTATCCATCATACCAATGTTTTTTGGTCAACAACTGACACATTTATGCGCATACAACCACCGAGAATTAACTTTATACAAAGGGCTTAATCCCTCCCCAATCGGAACAAATGTTTGAGGGGCCCTACAAGCTTTCTATATTATTTTTTTCGCCACGATTTTGTGTTGAAAAGATGCGTCATTGAACGCTGATTCGTTTGATATGCGAACGACCCATTTTTGACCAACCTATGACAGTTTTGTGTGCTAAAACGTGATTGGCTTTAGAACAAGGGCGTTTACCCCCCTCCGGAGTCAGGGTCACGGCTGACTCTCGCCAGGAATCTCTTAAGTCGCGATGGCGAAGCGGTAAGCTTGCTGGAGCCACACTGAGGAGGACCCGGGATCGAGACCCCACCAAACCCTTTATTTCTTTCTCACAATTTCAAACTTTTCCTTGATCTTATCCATCATACCAATGTTTTTTGTTCAACAACTGACACAATTGTGCGCATACCACCTCCGCGAATTGACTTTTTACAAAGTGCTTAAGCCCTCCCGAATCGGAACAAATGTTTGAGGGGCCCTACTAGCTTCCTATATTTATTTTTCGCCACGATTTTGGGCTGAAAAGATGCGTCATTGAACGCTGATTCGTTTGATATGCGAACGACCCATTTTTGACCAACCTATGACAGTTTTGTGTGCTAAAACGTGATTGGCTTTAGAACAAGGGCGTTTACCCCCCTCCGGAGTCAGGGTCACGGCTGACCCTCGCCAGGAATCTCTTAAGTCGCGATGGCGAAGCGGTAAGCTTTCAGAATTGATTTGCTTGTTTTTGTGCAAGATGAACAAAATATCTAGTACTGAAGTTGAAAACTTTATTCATACAAATTTTCTCCTCTTCACAATTTCACCCCTTTATTTGTGATTCCCCCCCCCCCCCCCCGCCCAATTCCCCCTCTTATCAAATTTCAACCCTGAGATTTCAATTCACCCCCGGGGTAGCATATGGACCCCGGTTGAGAAGCACTGATCTAGACAAACCAGACGAGGACTGTGACGTTGTTAATGACAGTCCGTAAAGCTTTTCATAGATACCAAGATCTAGACAAACCAGACGAGAACTGTGACGTTGTTAATGACAGTCCGTAAAGCTTTTGATAGATACCAAGATCTAGACAAACCAGACGAGAACCGTGACGTTGTTAATGACAGTCCGTAAAGCTTTTGATAGATACCAAGATCTAGACAAACAAGACGAGGACTGTGACGTTGTTAATGACAGTCCGTAAAGCTTTTGATATATATCAAGATCTAGACAAACCAGACGAGGACTGTGACGTTGTTAATGACAGTCCGTAAAGCTTTTGATAGATACCAAGATCTAGACAAACCAGACGAGGACTGTGACGTGGTTAATGACAGTCCGTAAAGCTTTTGATAGATACCAAGATCTAGACAAACCAGACGAGAACTGTGACGTTGTTAATGACAGTCTGTAAAGCTTTTGATAGATACCAAGATCTAGACAAACCAGACGAGGACTGTGACGTTGTTAATGACAGTCCGTAAAGCTTTTGATAGATACCAAGATCTAGACAGACCAGACGAGGACTGTGACGTTGTTAATGACAGTCCGTAAAGCTTTTGATAGATACCAAGATCTAGACAAACCAGACGAGAACTGTGACGTTGTTGATGACAGTCCGTAAAGCTTTTGATAGATACCAAGATCTAGACAAACCAGACGAGGACTGTGACGTTGTTAATGACAGTCTGTAAAGCTTTTGATAGATACCAAGATCTAGACACACCAGACGAGAACTGTGACGTTGTTAATGACAGTCCGTAAAGCTTTTGATAGATACCAAGATCTAGACAAACCAGACGAGGACTGTGACGTTGTTAATGACAGTTCGTAAAGCTTTTGATAGATACCAAGATCTAGACAAACCAGACGAGAACTGTGACGTTGTTAATGACAGTCCGTAAAGCTTTTGATAGATACCGAGATCTAGACAAACCAGACGAGAACTGTGACGTTGTTAATGACAGTCCGTAAAGCTTTTGATAGATACCAAGATCTAGACAAACCAGACGAGGACTGTGACGTTGTTAATGACAGTCTGTAAAGCTTTTGATAGATACCAAGATCTAGACAAACCAGACGAGGACTGTGACGTTGTTAATGACAGTCTGTAAAGCTTTTGATAGATACCAAGATCTAGACACACCAGACGAGGACTGTGACGTTGTTAATGACAGTCCGTAAAGCTTTTGATAGATACCAAGATCTAGACACACCGGGCGAGGACTGTGACGTTGTTAATGACAGTCCGTAAAGCTTTTGATAGATACTAAGATCTAGACACACCGGGCGAGGACTGTGACGTTGTTAATGACAGTCCGTACAATTTGTAATAGATACCAAGATCTAGACACACCAGACGAGGACTGTGACGTTGTTAATGACAGTCCGTAAAGCTTTTGATAGATACCAAGATCTAGACAAACCAGACGAGGACTGTGACGTTGTTAATGACAGTCCGTAAAGATTTTGATAGATACCAAGATCAGGGCAAACCAGACGAGGACTGTGACGTTGTTAATGACAGTCCGTAAAGCTTTTGATATATACCAAGATCTAGACACACCAGACGAGAACTGTGACGTTGTTAATGACAGTCCGTAAAGCTTTTGATATATACCAAGATCTAGACAAACCAGGCGAGAACTGTGAGGTTGTTTATGACAGTTCGTATAGCTTTTGATAGATACCAAGATCTAGACAAACCAGACGAGGACTGTGACGTTGTTAATGACAGTCCGTACAGTTTTTAATAGATACCAAGATCTAGACAAACCAGACGAGATTTGTGACGTTGTTAATGACAGTCCGTAAAGCTTTTGATAGATACCAAGATCTAGACACACTAGACGAGGACTGTGACGTTGTTAATGACAGTCCGTAAAGCTTTTGATAGATACCAAGATCTAGACAAACCAGACGAGAGCTGTGACGTTGTTAATGACAGCCCGTAAAGTTTTTGATAGATACCAAGATCTAGACAAACCAGACGAGGACTGTGACGTTGTTAATGACAGTCCGTAAAGCTTTTGATAGGTACCAAGATCTAGATACACCAGACGAGGACTGTGACGTTGTTAATGACAGTCTGTAAAGCTTTTGATAGATACCAAGATCTAGACAAACCAGACGAGAACTGTGACGCTGTTAATGACAGTCCGTAAAGCTTTTGATAGATACCAAGATCTAGACAAACCAGACGAGGACTGTGACGTTGTTAATGACAGTCCGTAAAGCTTTTGATAGGTACCAAGATCTAGATACACCAGACGAGGACTGTGACGTTGTTAATGACAGTCTGTAAAGCTTTTGATAGATACCAAGATCTAGACACACCAGACGAGAACTGTGACGTTGTTAATGACAGTCCGTAAAGCTTTTGATAGATACCAAGATCTAGACACACCGGACGAGGACTGTGACGTTGTTAATGACAGTCGGTAAAGCTTTTGATAGATACCAAGATCTAGACACACCGGACGAGGACTGTGACGTTGTTAATGACAGTTCGTAAAGCTTTTAATAGATACCAAGATCTAGACACACCAGACGAGGACTGTGACGTTGTTAATGACAGTCCGTAAAGCTTTTCATTTCAAGATCTAGACAAACCAGACGAGGACTGTGGCGTTGTTAGTGGCAGTGCCTCGTCTAAGGAATTGTTACTGGGCGGCAGTTAATTGAACAGGCGAAGTTAAAAACTAGATCGCCGAAAATGCAATCAGTGAAACAGACATCATACCGTTGTTGAAAACAACATATTATTTTTATTTCTGTTATGTTATGTTAGTTATATTTTACATTAAAGAATTTCGATTGCTAGCGATATTTCAACAATATAGGGCTGCCGACCGGGACTGACTTTTGTGTTCACTGGGCGGCAGAATACCGCCACTGCAAGGCATCGCTGCCGCCTAGTCACAGTGTTAGTCGAGGTACTGGGTCACGGCTGACTCTCGTCAGAAATCTCTTAAGTCGCGAAGGCGAAGCGGTTAGCTTGCTGGAGCCACACTGAGGAGGACCCTCGAGACCCCACCGAACCCTTTATTTTTTTCTTCAAAATTTCAAACTTTTTCTTGATCTTATCCTTCATACCAATGTTTTTTGTTCAACAACTGACACATTTGTGCGCATACCACCACCACGAATTGACTTTATACAAAGGGCTTAAGCCCTCCCTAATCGGAACAAATGTTTGAGGAGCCCTACAAGCTTCCTATATTAATTTTTCGCCACGATTTTGGGTTGAAAAGATGCGTCATTGAACGGTGATTCGTTTGATATGCGAACGACCCATTTTTGACCAACCTATGACAGTTTTGTGTGCTAAAACGTGATTGGCTTTAAAACAAGGGCGTTTACCCCCCTCCAGAGTCAGGGTCACGGCTGACTCTCGCCAGGAATCTCTTAAGTCGCGATGGCGAAGCGGTTAGCTTGCTGGAGCCACACTGAGGAGGACCCGGGATTGAGACCCCACCGAACCCTTTATTTTTTTTCTCAAAATTTCAAACTTTTTCTTGATCTTATCCATCATACCAATGTTTTTTGTTCAACAACTGACACAATTGTGCGCATACCACCTCCACGAATTGACTTTTTACAAAGGGCTTAAGCCCTCCCTAATCGGAACAAATATTTGAGGGGCCCTACTAGCTTCCTATATTTATTTTTCGCCTCAATTTTGGGCTGAAAAGATGCGTCATTGAACGTTGATTCGTTTGATATGCGAACGACCCATTTTTGACCAACCTATGACAGTTTTGTGTGCTAAAACGTGATTTGCTTTAGAACAAGGACGTTTACCCCCCTCCGGAGTTAGGGTCACGACTGACTCTCGCCAGGAATCTCTTAAGTCGCGATGGCGAAGCGGTTAGCTTGCTGGAGCCACACTGAGGAGGACCCGGGATCGAGACCCCACCGAACCCTTTATTTTTTTTCTCAAAATTTCAAACTTTTTCTTGATCTTATCCATCATACCAATGTTTTTTGTTCAACAACTGACACAATTCTGCGCATACCACCTCCGCGAATTGACTTTTTACAAAGGGCTTAAGCCCTCTCCAATCGGAACAAATGTTTGAGGGGCCCTACTAGCTTCCGATATTTATTTTTCGCCACGGATTTGGGCTGAAAAGATGCGTCATTGAACGCTGATTCGTTTGATATGCGAACGATCCATTTTTGACCAACCTATGACAGTTTTGTGTGCTAAAACGTGATTGGCTTTAGAACAAGGGCGTTTACCCCCCTCCGGAGTCAGGGTCACGGCTGACTCTCGCCAGGAATCTCTTAAGTCGCGATGGCGAAGCGGTTAGCTTGCTGGAGCCACACTGAGGAGGACCCGGGATCGAGACCCCACCGAACCCTTTATTTTTTTTCTCAAAATTTCAAACTTTTTCTTGATCTTATCCATCATACCAATGTTTTTTGTTCAACAACTGACACAATTGTGCGCATACCACCTCCGCGAATTGACTTTTTACAAAGGGCTTAAGCCCTCCCGAATCGGAACAAATGTTTGAGGGGCCCTACAAGCTTCCTATATTAATTTTTCGCCACGATTTTGTGTTGAAAAGATGCGTCATTGAACGCTGATTCGTTTGATATGCGAACGACCCATTTTTGACCAACCTATGACAGTTTTGTGTGCTAAAACGTGATTGGCTTTAGAACAAGGGCGTTTACCCCCCTCCGGAGTCAGGGTCACGGCTGACTCTCGCCAGGAATCTCTTAAGTCGCGATGGCGAAGCGGTTAGCTTGCTGGAGCCACACTGAGGAGGACCCGGGATCGAGACCCCACCGAACCCTTTATTTTTTTTCTCAAAATTTCAAACTTTTTCTTGATCTTATCCATCATACCAATGTTTTTTGTTGAACCCTTTATTTTTTTTCTCAAAATTTCAAACTTTTTCTTGTTCTTATCCATCATACCAATGTTTTTTGTTCAACAACTGACACAATTGTGCGCATACCACCTCCGCGAATTGACTTTTTACAAAGGGCTTAAGCCCTCCCCAATCGGAACAAATGTTTGAGGGGCCCTACTAGCTTCCTATATTTATTTTTCGCCACGATTTTGGGCCGAAAAGATGCGTCATTGAACGCTGATTCGTTTGATATGCGAACGACCCATTTTTGACCAACCTATGACAGTTTTGTGTGCTAAAACGTGATTGGCTTTGGAACAAGGGCGTTTACCCCCCTCCGGAGTCAGGGCCACGGCTGACTCTCGCCAGGAATCTCTTAAGTCGCGATGGTGAAGCGGTTAGCTTGCTGAAGCCGCACTGAGGAGGACCCGGGATCGAGACCCCACCGAACCCTTTATTTTTTTTCTCAAAATTTCAAACTTTTTCTTGATCTTATCCATCATACCAATGTTTTTTGTTGAACCCTTTATTTCTTTTCTCAAAATTTCAAACTTTTTCTTGTTCTTATCCATCATACCAATGTTTTTTGTTCAACAACTGACACAATTCTGCGCATACCACCTCCGCGAATTGACTTTTTACAAAGGGCTTAAGCCCTCCCCAATCGGAACAAATGATTGACGGGTCCTACTAGCTTCCTATATTTATTTTTCGCCACGATTTTGGGCTGAAAAGATGCGTCATTGAACGCTGATTCGTTTGATATGCGAACGACCCATTTTTGACCAACCTATGACAGTTTTGTGTGCTAAAACGTGATTGGCTTTAGAACAAGGGCGTTTACCCCCCTCCGGAGTCAGGGCCACGGCTGACTCTCGCCAGGAATCTCTTAAGTCGCGATGGCGAAGCGGTTAGCTTGCTGGAGCCACACTGAGGAGGACCCGGGATCGAGACCCCACCGAACCCTTTATTTTTTTTCTCAAAATTTAAAACTTTTTCTTGATCTTATCCATCATACCAATGTTTTTTGTTCAACAACTGACACAATTGCAAAGGGCTTAAGCCCTCCCCAATCGGAACAAATGTTTGAGGGGCCATACTAGCTTCCGATATTTATTTTTCGCCACGATTTTGGGCTGAAAAGATGCGTCATTGAACGCTGATTCGTTTGATATGCGAACGACCCATTTTTGACCAACCTATGACAGTTTTGTGTGCTAAAACGTGATTGGCTTTAGAACAAGGGCGTTTACCCCCCTCCGGAGTCAGGGTCACGGCTGACTCTCGCCAGGAATCTCTTAAGTCGCGATGGCGAAGCGGTTAGCTTGCTGAAGCCACACTGAGGAGGACCCGGGATCGAGACCCCACCGAACCCTTTATTTTTTTTCTCAAAATTTCAAACTTTTTCTTGATCTTATCCATCATACCAATGTTTTTTGTTGAACAACTGACACAATTGTGCGCATACCACCTCCGCGAATTGACTTTTTACAAAGGGCTTAAGCCCTCCCCAATCGGAACAAATGTTTGAGGGGCCCTACAAGCTTCCTATATTAATTTTTCGCCACGATTTTGTGTTGAAAAGATGCGTCATTGAACGCTGATTCGTTTGATATGCGAACGACCCATTTTTGACCAACCTATGACAGTTTTGTGTGCTAAAACGTGATTGGCTTTAGAACAAGGGCGTTTACCCCCCTCCGGAGTCAGGGTCACGGCTGACTCTCGCCAGGAATCTCTTAAGTCGCGATGGCGAAGCGGTTAGCTTGCTGGAGCCACACTGAGGAGGACCCGGGATCGAGACCCCACCGAACCCTTTATTTTTTTTCTCAAAATTTCAAACTTTTTCTTGATCTTATCCATCATACCAATGTTTTTTGTTCAATAACTGACACAATTGCAAAGGGCTTAAGCCCTCCCCAATCGGAACAAATGTTTGAGGGGCCCTACTAGCTTCCGATATTTATTTTTCGCCACGATTTTGAGCTGAAAAGATGCGTCATTGAACGCTGATTCGTTTGATATGCGAACGACCCATTTTTGACCAACCTATGACAGTTTTGTGTGCTAAAACGTGATTGGCTTTAGAACAAGGGCGTTTACCCCCCTCCGGAGTCAGGGTCACGGCTGACTCTCGCCAGGAATCTCTTAAGTCGCGATGGCGAAGCGGTTAGCTTGCTGAAGCCACACTGAGGAGGACCCGGGATCGAGACCCCACCGAACCCTTTATTTTTTTTCTCAAAATTTCAAACTTTTTCTTGATCTTATCCATCATACCAATGTTTTTTGTTGAACAACTGACACAATTGTGCGCATACCACCTCCGCGAATTGACTTTTTACAAAGGGCTTAAGCCCTCCCCAATCGGAACAAATGTTTGAGGGGCCCTACAAGCTTCCTATATTAATTTTTCGCCACGATTTTGTGTTGAAAAGATGCGTCATTGAACGCTGATTCGTTTGATATGCGAACGACCCATTTTTGACCAACCTATGACAGTTTTGTGTGCTAAAACGTGATTGGCTTTAGAACAAGGGCGTTTACCCCCCTCCGGAGTCAGGGTCACGGCTGACTCTCGCCAGGAATCTCTTAAGTCGCGATGGCGAAGCGGTTAGCTTGCTGGAGCCACACTGAGGAGGACCCGGGATCGAGACCCCACCGAACCCTTTATTTTTTTTCTCAAAATTTCAAACTTTTTCTTGATCTTATCCATCATACCAATGTTTTTTGTTCAATAACTGACACAATTGCAAAGGGCTTAAGCCCTCCCCAATCGGAACAAATGTTTGAGGGGCCCTACTAGCTTCCGATATTTATTTTTCGCCATGATTTTGAGCTGAAAAGATGCGTCATTGAACGCTGATTCGTTTGATATGCGAACGACCCATTTTTGACCAACCTATGACAGTTTTGTGTGCTAAAACGTGATTGGCTTTAGAACAAGGGCGTTTACCCCCCTCCGGAGTCAGGGTCACGGCTGACTCTCGCCAGGAATCTCTTAAGTCGCGATGGCGAAGCGGTTAGCTTGCTGAAGCCACACTGAGGAGGACCCGGGATCGAGACCCCACCGAACCCTTTATTTTTTTTCTCAAAATTTCAAACTTTTTCTTGATCTTATCCATCATACCAATGTTTTTTGTTGAACCCTTTATTTTTTTTCTCAAAATTTCAAACTTTTTCTTGTTCTTATCCATCATACCAATGTTTTTTGTTCAACAACTGACACAATTGTGCGCATACCACCTCCGCGAATTGACTTTTTACAAAGGGCTTAAGCCCTCCCCAATCGGAACAAATGTTTGAGGGGCCCTACTAGCTTCCTATATTTATTTTTCGCCACGATTTTGGGCCGAATAGATGCGTCATTGAACGCTGATTCGTTTGATATGCGAACGACCCATTTTTGACCAACCTATGACAGTTTTGTGTGCTAAAACGTGATTGGCTTTGGAACAAGGGCGTTTACCCCCCTCCGGAGTCAGGGCCACGGCTGACTCTCGCCAGGAATCTCTTAAGTCGCGATGGCGAAGCGGTTAGCTTGCTGAAGCCGCACTGAGGAGGACCCGGGATCGAGACCCCACCGAACCCTTTATTTTTTTTCTCAAAATTTCAAACTTTTTCTTGATCTTATCCATCATACCAATGTTTTTTGTTGAACCCTTTATTTTTTTTCTCAAAATTTCAAACTTTTTCTTGTTCTTATCCATCATACCAATGTTTTTTGTTCAACAACTGACACAATTCTGCGCATACCACCTCCGCGAATTGACTTTTTACAAAGGGCTTAAGCCCTCCCCAATCGGAACAAATGTTTGAGGGGCCCTACAAGCTTCCTATATTAATTTTTCGCCACGATTTTGTGTTGAAAAGATGCGTCATTGAACGCTGATTCGTTTGATATGCGAACGACCCATTTTTGACCAACCTATGACAGTTTTGTGTGCTAAAACGTGATTGGCTTTAGAACAAGGGCGTTTACCCCCCTCCGGAGTCAGGGTCACGGCTGACTCTCGCCAGGAATCTCTTAAGTCGCGATGGCGAAGCGGTTAGCTTGCTGGAGCCACACTGAGGAGGACCCGGGATCGAGACCCCACCGAACCCTTTATTTTTTTTCTCAAAATTTCAAACTTTTTCTTGATCTTATCCATCATACCAATGTTTTTTGTTCAATAACTGACACAATTGCAAAGGGCTTAAGCCCTCCCCAATCGGAACAAATGTTTGAGGGGCCCTACTAGCTTCCGATATTTATTTTTCGCCATGATTTTGAGCTGAAAAGATGCGTCATTGAACGCTGATTCGTTTGATATGCGAACGACCCATTTTTGACCAACCTATGACAGTTTTGTGTGCTAAAACGTGATTGGCTTTAGAGCAAGGGCGTTTACCCCCCTCCGGAGTCAGGGTCACGGCTGACTCTCGCCAGGAATCTCTTAAGTCGCGATGGCGAAGCGGTTAGCTTGCTGAAGCCACACTGAGGAGGACCCGGGATCGAGACCCCACCGAACCCTTTATTTTTTTTCTCAAAATTTCAAACTTTTTCTTGATCTTATCCATCATACCAATGTTTTTTGTTGAACCCTTTATTTTTTTTCTCAAAATTTCAAACTTTTTCTTGTTCTTATCCATCATACCAATGTTTTTTGTTCAACAACTGACACAATTGTGCGCATACCACCTCCGCGAATTGACTTTTTACAAAGGGCTTAAGCCCTCCCCAATCGGAACAAATGTTTGAGGGGCCCTACTAGCTTCCTATATTTATTTTTCGCCACGATTTTGGGCCGAAAAGATGCGTCATTGAACGCTGATTCGTTTGATATGCGAACGACCCATTTTTGACCAACCTATGACAGTTTTGTGTGCTAAAACGTGATTGGCTTTGGAACAAGGGCGTTTACCCCCCTCCGGAGTCAGGGCCACGGCTGACTCTCGCCAGGAATCTCTTAAGTCGCGATGGTGAAGCGGTTAGCTTGCTGAAGCCGCACTGAGGAGGACCCGGGATCGAGACCCCACCGAACCCTTTATTTTTTTTCTCAAAATTTCAAACTTTTTCTTGATCTTATCCATCATACCAATGTTTTTTGTTGAACCCTTTATTTCTTTTCTCAAAATTTCAAACTTTTTCTTGTTCTTATCCATCATACCAATGTTTTTTGTTCAACAACTGACACAATTCTGCGCATACCACCTCCGCGAATTGACTTTTTACAAAGGGCTTAAGCCCTCCCCAATCGGAACAAATGTTTGAGGGGCCCTACTAGCTTCCTATATTTATTTTTCGCCACGATTTTGGGCCGAAAAGATGCGTCATTGAACGCTGATTCGTTTGATATGCGAACGACCCATTTTTGACCAACCTATGACAGTTTTGTGTGCTAAAACGTGATTGGCTTTGGAACAAGGGCGTTTACCCCCCTCCGGAGTCAGGGCCACGGCTGACTCTCGCCAGGAATCTCTTAAGTCGCGATGGTGAAGCGGTTAGCTTGCTGAAGCCGCACTGAGGAGGACCCGGGATCGAGACCCCACCGAACCCTTTATTTTTTTTCTCAAAATTTCAAACTTTTTCTTGATCTTATCCATCATACCAATGTTTTTTGTTGAACCCTTTATTTCTTTTCTCAAAATTTCAAACTTTTTCTTGTTCTTATCCATCATACCAATGTTTTTTGTTCAACAACTGACACAATTCTGCGCATACCACCTCCGCGAATTGACTTTTTACAAAGGGCTTAAGCCCTCCCCAATCGGAACAAATGATTGACGGGTCCTACTAGCTTCCTATATTTATTTTTCGCCACGATTTTGGGCTGAAAAGATGCGTCATTGAACGCTGATTCGTTTGATATGCGAACGACCCATTTTTGACCAACCTATGACAGTTTTGTGTGCTAAAACGTGATTGGCTTTAGAACAAGGGCGTTTACCCCCCTCCGGAGTCAGGGCCACGGCTGACTCTCGCCAGGAATCTCTTAAGTCGCGATGGCGAAGCGGTTAGCTTGCTGGAGCCACACTGAGGAGGACCCGGGATCGAGACCCCACCGAACCCTTTATTTTTTTTCTCAAAATTTAAAACTTTTTCTTGATCTTATCCATCATACCAATGTTTTTTGTTCAACAACTGACACAATTGCAAAGGGCTTAAGCCCTCCCCAATCGGAACAAATGTTTGAGGGGCCATACTAGCTTCCGATATTTATTTTTCGCCACGATTTTGGGCTGAAAAGATGCGTCATTGAACGCTGATTCGTTTGATATGCGAACGACCCATTTTTGACCAACCTATGACAGTTTTGTGTGCTAAAACGTGATTGGCTTTAGAACAAGGGCGTTTACCCCCCTCCGGAGTCAGGGTCACGGCTGACTCTCGCCAGGAATCTCTTAAGTCGCGATGGCGAAGCGGTTAGCTTGCTGAAGCCACACTGAGGAGGACCCGGGATCGAGACCCCACCGAACCCTTTATTTTTTTTCTCAAAATTTCAAACTTTTTCTTGATCTTATCCATCATACCAATGTTTTTTGTTGAACAACTGACACAATTGTGCGCATACCACCTCCGCGAATTGACTTTTTACAAAGGGCTTAAGCCCTCCCCAATCGGAACAAATGTTTGAGGGGCCCTACAAGCTTCCTATATTAATTTTTCGCCACGATTTTGTGTTGAAAAGATGCGTCATTGAACGCTGATTCGTTTGATATGCGAACGACCCATTTTTGACCAACCTATGACAGTTTTGTGTGCTAAAACGTGATTGGCTTTAGAACAAGGGCGTTTACCCCCCTCCGGAGTCAGGGTCACGGCTGACTCTCGCCAGGAATCTCTTAAGTCGCGATGGCGAAGCGGTTAGCTTGCTGGAGCCACACTGAGGAGGACCCGGGATCGAGACCCCACCGAACCCTTTATTTTTTTTCTCAAAATTTCAAACTTTTTCTTGATCTTATCCATCATACCAATGTTTTTTGTTCAATAACTGACACAATTGCAAAGGGCTTAAGCCCTCCCCAATCGGAACAAATGTTTGAGGGGCCCTACTAGCTTCCGATATTTATTTTTCGCCACGATTTTGAGCTGAAAAGATGCGTCATTGAACGCTGATTCGTTTGATATGCGAACGACCCATTTTTGACCAACCTATGACAGTTTTGTGTGCTAAAACGTGATTGGCTTTAGAACAAGGGCGTTTACCCCCCTCCGGAGTCAGGGTCACGGCTGACTCTCGCCAGGAATCTCTTAAGTCGCGATGGCGAAGCGGTTAGCTTGCTGAAGCCACACTGAGGAGGACCCGGGATCGAGACCCCACCGAACCCTTTATTTTTTTTCTCAAAATTTCAAACTTTTTCTTGATCTTATCCATCATACCAATGTTTTTTGTTGAACAACTGACACAATTGTGCGCATACCACCTCCGCGAATTGACTTTTTACAAAGGGCTTAAGCCCTCCCCAATCGGAACAAATGTTTGAGGGGCCCTACAAGCTTCCTATATTAATTTTTCGCCACGATTTTGTGTTGAAAAGATGCGTCATTGAACGCTGATTCGTTTGATATGCGAACGACCCATTTTTGACCAACCTATGACAGTTTTGTGTGCTAAAACGTGATTGGCTTTAGAACAAGGGCGTTTACCCCCCTCCGGAGTCAGGGTCACGGCTGACTCTCGCCAGGAATCTCTTAAGTCGCGATGGCGAAGCGGTTAGCTTGCTGGAGCCACACTGAGGAGGACCCGGGATCGAGACCCCACCGAACCCTTTATTTTTTTTCTCAAAATTTCAAACTTTTTCTTGATCTTATCCATCATACCAATGTTTTTTGTTCAATAACTGACACAATTGCAAAGGGCTTAAGCCCTCCCCAATCGGAACAAATGTTTGAGGGGCCCTACTAGCTTCCGATATTTATTTTTCGCCACGATTTTGAGCTGAAAAGATGCGTCATTGAACGCTGATTCGTTTGATATGCGAACGACCCATTTTTGACCAACCTATGACAGTTTTGTGTGCTAAAACGTGATTGGCTTTAGAACAAGGGCGTTTACCCCCCTCCGGAGTCAGGGTCACGGCTGACTCTCGCCAGGAATCTCTTAAGTCGCGATGGCGAAGCGGTTAGCTTGCTGAAGCCACACTGAGGAGGACCCGGGATCGAGACCCCACCGAACCCTTTATTTTTTTTCTCAAAATTTCAAACTTTTTCTTGATCTTATCCATCATACCAATGTTTTTTGTTGAACCCTTTATTTTTTTTCTCAAAATTTCAAACTTTTTCTTGTTCTTATCCATCATACCAATGTTTTTTGTTCAACAACTGACACAATTGTGCGCATACCACCTCCGCGAATTGACTTTTTACAAAGGGCTTAAGCCCTCCCCAATCGGAACAAATGTTTGAGGGGCCCTACTAGCTTCCTATATTTATTTTTCGCAACGATTTTGGGCCGAAAAGATGCGTCATTGAACGCTGATTCGTTTGATATGCGAACGACCCATTTTTGACCAACCTATGACAGTTTTGTGTGCTAAAACGTGATTGGCTTTGGAACAAGGGCGTTTACCCCCCTCCGGAGTCAGGGCCACGGCTGACTCTCGCCAGGAATCTCTTAAGTCGCGATGGCGAAGCGGTTAGCTTGCTGAAGCCGCACTGAGGAGGACCCGGGATCGAGACCCCACCGAACCCTTTATTTTTTTTCTCAAAATTTCAAACTTTTTCTTGATCTTATCCATCATACCAATGTTTTATGTTGAACCCTTTATTTTTTTTCTCAAAATTTCAAACTTTTTCTTGTTCTTATCCATCATACCAATGTTTTTTGTTCAACAACTGACACAATTCTGCGCATACCACCTCCGCGAATTGACTTTTTACAAAGGGCTTAAGCCCTCCCCAATCGGAACAAATGTTTGACGGGTCCTACTAGCTTCCTATATTTATTTTTCGCCACGATTTTGGGCTGAAAAGATGCGTCATTGAACGCTGATTCGTTTGATATGCGAACGACCCATTTTTGACCAACCTATGACAGTTTTGTGTGCTAAAACGTGATTGGCTTTAGAACAAGGGCGTTTACCCCCCTCCGGAGTCAGGGCCACGGCTGACTCTCGCCAGGAATCTCTTAAGTCGCGATGGCGAAGCGGTTAGCTTGCTGGAGCCACACTGAGGAGGACCCGGGATCGAGACCCCACCGAACCCTTTATTTTTTTTCTCAAAATTTAAAACTTTTTCTTGATCTTATCCATCATACCAATGTTTTTTGTTCAACAACTGACACAATTGCAAAGGGCTTAAGCCCTCCCCAATCGGAACAAATGTTTGAGGGGCCATACTAGCTTCCGATATTTATTTTTCGCCACGATTTTGGGCTGAAAAGATGCGTCATTGAACGCTGATTCGTTTGATATGCGAACGACCCATTTTTGACCAACCTATGACAGTTTTGTGTGCTAAAACGTGATTGGCTTTAGAACAAGGGCGTTTACCCCCCTCCGGAGTCAGGGTCACGGCTGACTCTCGCCAGGAATCTCTTAAGTCGCGATGGCGAAGCGGTTAGCTTGCTGAAGCCACACTGAGGAGGACCCGGGATCGAGACCCCACCGAACCCTTTATTTTTTTTCTCAAAATTTCAAACTTTTTCTTGATCTTATCCATCATACCAATGTTTTTTGTTCAACAACTGACACATTTGTGCGCATACCACCACCGCGAATTGACTTTATACAAAGGGCTTAAGCCCTCCCTAATCGGAACAAATGTTTGAGGGGCCCTACAAGCTTCCTCTATTAATTTTTCGCCACGATTTTGTGTTGAAAAGATGCGTCATTGAACGGTGATTCGTTTGATATGCGAACGACCCATTTTTGACCAACCTATGACAGTTTTGTGTGCTAAAACGTGATTGGCTTTAGAACAAGGGCGTTTACCCCCCTCCGGAGTCAGGGTCACGGCTGACTCTCGCCAGGAATCTCTTAAGTCGCGATGGCGAAGCGGATAGCTTGCTGAAGCCACACTGAGGAGGACCCGGGATCGAGACCCCACCGAACCCTTTATTTTTTTTCTCAAAATTTCAAACTTTTTCTTGATCTTATCCATCATACCAATGTTTTTTGTTGAACCCTTTATTTTTTTTCTCAAAATTTCAAACTTTTTCTTGTTCTTATCCATCATACCAATGTTTTTTGTTCAACAACTGACACAATTGTGCGCATACCACCTCCGCGAATTGACTTTTTACAAAGGGCTTAAGCCCTCCCCAATCGGAACAAATGTTTGAGGGGCCCTACTAGCTTCCTATATTTATTTTTCGCCACGAATTTGGGCTGAAAAGATGCGTCATTGAACGCTGATTCGTTTGATATGCGAACGACCCATTTTTGACCAACCTATGACAGTTTTGTGTGCTAAAACGTGATTGGCTTTAGAACAAGGGCGTTTACCCCCCTCCGGAGTCAGGGTCACGGCTGACTCTCGCCAGGAATCTCTTAAGTCGCGATGGCGAAGCGGTTAGCTTGCTGAAGCCACACTGAGGAGGACCCGGGATCGAGACCCCACCGAACCCTTTATTTTTTTTCTCAAAATTTCAAACTTTTTCTTGATCTTATCCATCATACCAATGTTTTTTGTTGAACCCTTTATTTTTTTTCTCAAAATTTCAAACTTTTTCTTGTTCTTATCCATCATACCAATGTTTTTTGTTCAACAACTGACACAATTGTGCGCATACCACCTCCGCGAATTGACTTTTTACAAAGGGCTTAAGCCTTCCCCAATCGGAACAAATGTTTGAGGGGCCATACTAGCTTCCGATATTTATTTTTCGCCACGATTATTTTGGGCTGAAAAGATGCGTCATTGAACGCTGATTCGTTTGATATGCGAACGACCCATTTTTGACCAACCTATGACAGTTTTGTGTGCTAAAACGTGATTGGCTTTAGAACAAGGGCGTTTACCCCCCTCCGGAGTCAGGGTCACGGCTGACTCTCGCCAGGAATCTCTTAAGTCGCGATGGCGAAGCGGTTAGCTTGCTGGAGCCACACTGAGGAGGACCCGGGATCGAGACCCCACCGAACCCTTTATTTTTTTTCTCAAAATTTCAAACTTTTTCTTGGTCTTATCCATCATACCAATGTTTTTTGTTCAACAACTGACACAATTGCAAAGGGCTTAAGACCTCCCCAATCGGAACAAATGTTTGAGGGGCCATACTAGCTTCCGATATTTATTTTTCGCCACGATTATTTTGGGCTGAAAAGATGCGTCATTGAACGCTTATTCGTTTGATATGCGAACGACCCATTTTTGACCAACCTATGACAGTTTTGTGTGCTAAAACGTGATTGGCTTTAGAACAAGGGCGTTTACCCCCCTCCGGAGTCAGGGTCACGGCTGACTCTCGCCAGGAATCTCTTAAGTCGCGATGGCGAAGCGGTTAGCTTGCTGGAGCCACACTGAGGAGGACCCGGGATCGAGACCCCACCGAACCCTTTATTTTTTTTCTCAAAATTTAAAACTTTTTCTTGATCTTATCCATCATACCAATGTTTTTTGTTCATCAACTGACACAATTGCAAAGGGCTTAAGCCCTCCCCAATCAGAACAAATGTTTGAGGGGCCATACTAGCTTCCGATATTTATTTTTCGCCACGATTTTGGGCTGAAAAGATGCGTCATTGAACGCTGATTCGTTTGATATGCGAACGACCCATTTTTGACCAACCTATGACAGTTTTGTGTGCTAAAACGTGATTGGCTTTAGAACAAGGGCGTTTACCCCCCTCTGGAGTCAGGGTCACGACTGACTCTCGCCAGGAATCTCTTAAGTCGCGATGGCGAAGCGGTTAGCTTGCTGAAGCCACACTGAGGAGGACCCGGGATCGAGACCCCACCGAACCCTTTATTTTTTTTCTCAAAATTTCAATTTTTTTCTTGATCTTATCCATCATACCAATGTTTTTTGTTGAACCTTTTATTTTTTTTCTCAAAATTTCAAACTTTTTCTTGTTCTTATCCATCATACCAATGTTTTTTGTTCAACAACTGACACAATTGTGCGCATACCACCTCCGCGAATTGACTTTTTACAAAGGGCTTAAGCCCTCCCCAATCGGACCAAATGTTTGAGGGGCCCTACTAGCTTTCTATATTTATTTTTCGCCACGATTTTGGGCTGAAAAGATGCGTCATTGAACGCTGATTCGTTTGATATGCGAACGACCCATTTTTGACCAACCTATGACAGTTTTGTGTGCTAAAACGTGATTGGCTTTAGAACAAGGGCGTTTACGCCCCTCCGGAGTCAGGGTCACGGCTGACTCTCGACAGGAATCTCTAAAGTCGCGATGGCGAAGCGGTTAGCTTGCTGGAGCCACACTGAGGAGGACCCGGGATCGAGACCCCACCGAACCCTTTATTTTTTTTCTCAAAATTTCAAACTTTTTCTTGATCTTATCCATCATACCAATGTTTTTTGTTCAACAACTGACACAATTGTGCGCATACCACCTCCTCGAATTGACATTTTACAAAGGGCTTAAGCCCTCCCCAGTCTGAACAAATGTTTGAGGGGCCCTACTAGCTTCCTATATTTATTTTTCGCCACGATTTTGGGCTGAAAAGATGCGTCATTGAACGCTGATTCGTTTGATATGCGAACGACCCATTTCTGACCAACCTATGACAGTTGTGTATGCTTAAACGTGATTGGCTTTAGAACAAGGGCGTTTACCCCTCTCCGGAGTCAGGGTCACGGCTGACTCTCGCCAGGAATCTCTTAAGTCGCGATGGCGAAGCGGTTAGCTTGCTAGAGCCACACTGAGGAGGACCCGGGATCGAGACCCCACCGAACCCTTTATTTCTTTCTCAAAATTTCAAACTTTTCCTTGATCTTATCCATCATACCAATGTTTTTTGTTCAACAACTGACACAATTGTGCGCATACCACCTCCGCGAATTGACTTTTTACAAAGGGCTTAAGCCCTCCCGAATCGGAACAAATGTTTGAGGGGCCCTACTAGCTTCCTTTATTTATTTTTCGCCACGATTTTGGGCTGAAAAGATGCGTCATTGAACGCTGATTCGTTTGATATGCGAACGACCCATTTTTGACCAACCTATGACAGTTTTGTGTGCTAAAACGTGATTGGCTTTAGAACAAGGGCGTTTACCCCCCTCCGGAGTCAGGGTCACGGCTGACTCTCGCCAGGAATCTCTTAAGTCGCGATGGCGAAGCGGTAAGCTTGCTGGAGCCACACTGAGGAGGACACGGGATCGAGACCCCACCGAACTCTTTATTTTTTTTCTCAAAATTTCAAACTTTTTCTTGATCTTATCCATCATACCAATGTTTTTTGTTCAACAACTGACACAATTGTGCGCATACCACCTCCGCGAATTGACTTTTTACAAAGGGCTTAAGCCCTCCCCAATCGGACCAAATGTTTGAGGGGCCCTACTAGCTTCCTATATTTATTTTTCGCCACGATTTTGGGCTGAAAAGATGCGTCATTGAACGCTGATTCGTTTGATATGCGAACGACCCATTTTTGACCAACCTATGACAGTTTTGTGTGCTAAAACGTGATTGGCTTTAGAACAAGGGCGTTTACCCCCCTCCGGAGTCAGGGTCACGGCTGACTCTCGCCAGGAATCTCTTAAGTCGCGATGGCGAAGCGGTAAGCTTGCTGGAGCCACACTGAGGAGGACCCGGGATCGAGACCCCACCAAACCCTTTATTTCTTTCTCACAATTTCAAACTTTTCCTTGATCTTATCCATCATACCAATGTTTTTTGTTCAACAACTGACACAATTGTGCGCATACCACCTCCGCGAATTGACTTTTACAAAGTGCTTAAGCCCTCCCGAATCGGAACAAATGTTTGAGGGGCCCTACTAGCTTCCTATATTTATTTTTCGCCATGATTTTGGGCTGAAAAGATGCGTCATTGAACGCTGATTCGTTTGATATGCGAACGACCCATTTTTGACCAACCTATGACAGTTTTGTGTGCTAAAACGTGATTGGCTTTAGAACAAGGGCGTTTACCCCCCTCCGGAGTCAGGGTCACGGCTGACCCTCGCCAGGAATCTCTTAAGTCGCGATGGCGAAGCGGTAAGCTTGCTGGAGCCACACTGAGGAGGACCCGGGATCGAGACCCCACCAAACCCTTTATTTCTTTCTCACAATTTCAAACTTTTCCTTGATCTTATCCATCATACCAATGTTTTTTGTTCAACAACTGACACAATTGTGCGCATACCACCTCCGCGAATTGACTTTTTACAAAGTGCTTAAGCCCTCCCGAATCGGAACAAATGTTTGAGGGGCCCTACTAGCTTCCTATATTTATTTTTCGCCACGATTTTGGGCTGAAAAGATGCGTCATTGAACGCTGATTCGTTTGATATGCGAACGACCCATTTTTGACCAACCTATGACAGTTTTGTGTGCTAAAACGTGATTGGCTTTAGAACAAGGGCGTTTACCCCCCTCCGGAGTCAGGGTCACGGCTGACCCTCGCCAGGAATCTCTTAAGTCGCGATGGCGAAGCGGTAAGCTTGCTGGAGCCACACTGAGGAGGACCCGGGATCGAGACCCACCGAACCCTTTATTTTTTTTCTCAAAATTTCAAACTTTTTCTTGATCTTATCCATCATACCAATGTTTTTTGTTCAACAACTGACGCAATTGTGCGCATACCACCTCCTCGAATTGACTTTTTACAAAGGGCTTAAGCCCTCCCCAGTCGGAACAAATGTTTGAGGGGCCCTACTAGCTTCCTATATTTATTTTTCGCCACGATTTTGGGCTGAAAAGATGCGTCATTGAACGCTGATTCGTTTGATATGCGAACGACCCATTTCTGACCAACCTATGACAGTTTTGTATGCTTAAACGTGATTGGCTTTAGAACAAGGGCGTTTACCCCTCTCCGGAGTCAGGGTCACGGCTGACTCTCGCCAGGAATCTCTTAAGTCGCGATGGCGAAGCGGTTAGCTTGCTGGAGCCACACTGAGGAGGACCCGGGATCGAGACCCCACCGAACCCTTTATTTTTTTTCTCAAAATTTCAAACTTTTTCTTGATCTTATCCATCATACCAATGTTTTTTGTTCAACAACTGACACAATTGTGCGCATACCACCTCCGCGAATTGACTTTTTACAAAGTGCTTAAGCCCTCCCGAATCGGAACAAATGTTTGAGGGGCCCTACTAGCTTCCTTTATTTATTTTTCGCCACGATTTTGGGCTGAAAAGATGCGTCATTGAACGCTGATTCGTTTGATATGCGAACGACCCATTTTTGACCAACCTATGACAGTTTTGTGTGCTAAAACGTGATTGGCTTTAGAACAAGGACGTTTACCCCCCTCCGGAGTTAGGGTCACGACTGACTCTCGCCAGGAATCTCTTAAGTCGCGATGGCGAAGCGGTTAGCTTGCTAGAGCCACACTGAGGAGGACCCGGGATCGAGACCCCACCGAACCCTTTATTTCTTTCTCAAAATTTCAAACTTTTCCTTGATCTTATCCATCATACCAATGTTTTTTGTTCAACAACTGACACAATTGTGCGCATACCACCTCCGCGAATTGACTTTTTACAAAGGGCTTAAGCCCTCCCGAATCGGAACAAATGTTTGAGGGGCCCTACTAGCTTCCTATATTTATTTTTCGCCACGATTTTGGGCTGAAAAGATGCGTCATTGAACGCTGATTCGTTTGATATGCGAACGACCCATTTTTGACCAACCTATGACAGTTTTGTGTGCTAAAACGTGATTGGCTTTAGAACAAGGGCGTTTACCCCCCTCCGGAGTCAGGGTCACGACTGACTCTCGCCAGGAATCTCTTAAGTCGCGATGGCGAAGCGGTTAGCTTGCTGGAGCAACACTGAGGAGGACACGGGATCGAGACCCCACCCAACCCTTTATTTTTTTTCTCAAAATTTCAAACTTTTTCTTGATCTTATCCATCATACCAATGTTTTTTGTTCAACAACTGACACAATTGTGCGCATACCACCTCCGCGAATTGACTTTTTACAAAGGGCTTAAGCCCTCCCCAATCGGACCAAATGTTTGAGGGGCCCTACTAGCTTCCTATATTTATTTTTCGCCACGATTTTGGGCTGAAAAGATGCGTCATTGAACGCTGATTCGTTTGATATGCGAACGACCCATTTTTGACCAACCTATGACAGTTTTGTGTGCTAAAACGTGATTGGCTTTAGAACAAGGGCGTTTACCCCCCTCCGGAGTCAGGGTCACGACTGACTCTCGCCAGGAATCTCTTAAGTCGCGATGGCGAAGCGGTTAGCTTGCTGGAGCAACACTGAGGAGGACACGGGATCGAGACCCCACCGAACCCTTTATTTTTTTTCTCAAAATTTCAAACTTTTTCTTGATCTTATCCATCATACCAATGTTTTTTGTTCAACAACTGACACAATTGTGCGCATACCACCTCCGCGAATTGACTTTTTACAAAGGGCTTAAGCCCTCCCCAATCGGACCAAATGTTTGAGGGGCCCTACTAGCTTCCTATATTTATTTTTCGCCACGATTTTGGGCTGAAAAGATGCGTCATTGAACGCTGATTCGTTTGATATGCGAACGACCCATTTTTGACCAACATATGACAGTTTTGTGTGCTAAAACATGATTGGCTTTAGAACAAGGGCGTTTACCCCCCTCCGGAGTCAGAGTCGCGGCTGACTCTCGCCAGGAATCTCTTAAGTCGCTATGGCGAAGCGGTTAGCTTTCGGTGAGTGAAGACGTGTTTATGTCTCGCTCCAGGATTCAGTCAACCACGACGAAAATATACTTTGTTTACGATAGCAACAGTATGGATTTACTTCTGCAAATTTGAAGAATTTATTGGATATTATTGGATAGAAATGAGGGGCTGCGGCCCCAGTAGGAGCTTTCTTTGGATTAGAAGATGGATATAGAGGACTATGATAAATTAAAAATGACTGCCCGAAAATATAATCCTGAGGCTACGGTGATGTTTAGGGTGAGAGAATTGAAAAAATTTAATATTGAGAAATTCATTGATGCTGTGGCGGAACGAATTGGATTGGGAAATTGTTTTGGATGTGTTCCTAGAAACTCCAACACAATAGAAGTAACAGTTGATTGTGTAAACAATGCACATATTGTGAGCGATGGTATAGAGATTGACAATGAGTTTATAACAGGTGATGTTTTGCTCACTCGGTTTCTGGTAGTATCTGTACTATACCTGCCAACTTATACAGAAGATGAAGTGATAATAGATAAACTTGAGAACTATGTGGAAGTAGTGGGACCAGTGAGAAGGCGATATTATAGGAATAATAAAGGATGTACGGATTGTACCAGGTATGTTAAATGTAAATTCCCAAGTAATATATCATCACTACCATGGGCCATACCTTTTGAGACTTTGGGTGGACCTAGGAGCTTTAGAGTAATTCACAACAATCAGAAGAAAGTCTGTCACCAATGCTTAAGCGAAGAACATATGGTATCTGAGTGTCCCGATACACAATGTCATAAATGCAGAGAATTTGGCCATATAGCTGCTAATTGTAATGCTGAGAAATGTAGAGAATGCAGGTATTATGTATGTAGATGTGACAATGTAAGACAATCTGATGATAACGAATATGATGGGTCAGATAATAATAACCAAATAATTAATGAAAGGGGTTTGAAGAAGAAGAATGCAGAAGAGAAATTAACTGAGAAAGACGGAGAAGTGGGTGAAACAGAGCCACCAGAGGAAAATAGACAGATTATAAAAGCAGACGACGTGAATGACCACAGTTCAGTGTATAGAGAAACGGGCAGTACAGCTAAAACGGGATCAAATAAAAGAAAAGTAAAAGATAGACAGCAAATTGTAAAAGATGCAGCAGAGAACGAGAACCAGGCAGAAGCTATTATCCACGACGACCAGCAATTAGATAAAAACCTTGTAATTGAAGAAAACATAACATCAAACTCATTAGAAACCGAGAGAGAAAGAAATAAGAAGAAAACTAGAATGGAAAACCTGTCCTCAACCAGAGTTAGTGAAAGTGCCAATTATGTGGAAGTGTCAGAATTCAGTATCATCAATTATTTGAACCCCAACGCATCCAATACACCAACTAGTGTACATTCCGAGCAGCAGCTTGCTAATAGAGAGGAGTATCCCACTTTGCCAAGAAAGTCGCCACCACCAAACATTATAAAAGATTCACCAAAAGGCAGTAAACAGTCAACAACACAGAAACCAACAGGAAAAACATCGCCACCAATTATACAGAAGAAGACACAATCGAAACCAACACCGCCAACCAAACCACGGAGAAGAATATATGAGCCAAACCCTCTACACCTGAAGAAATTGGTTGAAGATAGAGAAATGAAGAAAAAAGACACAGCTTCAAAATGATAAGTTATGAATCAATTATTCTACTTATTTCTTTTTTATTAATGATTAAATTAACGTCATGGAACGTAAATAGCTTAAGAAGTAAAGATAAAATTTCAAAAATATTTTCATACTTAATAGAGCAAAATATAGATGTTGCATGCATTCAAGAAACTCACTGGGACACTAATTTTAAAATAGATAACGTTTATAATAATACTGATTGCGTGGCAAATCTTTCGATTTGTCACGCTTTGTTTTCGTTATGATTATTTTTTTTTTTTTTTTTTTTTTTTTTTTTTTTTGGGGAAACTTTCTAGAGAAAATCGAAAATGGTGTAGCATAATTGTATCCACCAAAGATTATTAAATGACCTGGTATCAAAAATGAATATCTAAAACTCAATTTTTGCTATACCAGAAGTTGGCTATTGCATAATATGCAATTATTTTGCACCTAGTCTGTAGGGTTTATTTATGAACCGATTTGGCTGAAATTTTCTTTAATATATTCATTGAAATAAGAAGTATCAAGTGCGGTTACAAAAATTTCAATTTTTAAATATTTTTGTAAAAAAAAATTGAAACCAAAATTGTCAAAAAAGCTCAAAATTTCTAACTCGGCCACTAATTATCCGATTGACCTGAAATTCACAGGACATGTACAGAATGTCCATAGAAATAAAATTAATCAATCAAAAGTTTTCTATCACTTCCGGTTTTGACGTGAGAACTTCCGGTTTTTCAAAATCACGCCTAGCAGCCTCACTTCCGGTATAAATTTCAGATATTGACAAAAACTATATATTTTGTCTGTCAGTCATAATTAGAATGCACTTAGCATAAAAAATCCAAACCGGAAGTGATGCTTAAGCTGCCGTCACAGACTGACACATTTCAGCAAAAAATTAATAAGTCCTCTATTTATTATCCGATTTTTATGATTTTGGTGTCTATCAAAACCTTGTAACCTTGTCTACAGTTTGTTGGAACAGAATTTTGAATTTCGAATTTGAAATTTTGTTATGTTCGTTTGAATTTTTTGAAAATTCAAAAGGCCATATTATGTGACCTTGACCTTTGATGACCTTGAAAATTCCAATGAAGGATGTCCTTGACCTCAGCTATCCATAGGTATGCTGATATTAATTGAAAAATATTAACTTCTGGTTTTATGGACATTTGAAAATTGACATTTTTGTCAACTTTGGACATCTATATCGCATTCTCTAATCAACACAGAGAATTAAATTTTTCAATTTTGTAATGCCGATTTGATTATCTTTTAAACGATATATCGGGTGTCCCAAAAAAAACGTCCCCAACTTTGACTCTAAGTATCCCAGCTGCTGATGAAACGATCTCTTTCAAAATTCTCACAGATTTACTTCCACGTGTTCTTGTCAGACCCTCTAAATATGAAAGTCACCGAACAAAAATTGTACATGAACTGCCACGAACAAAGTAGCATGTCAAAAAATTCAATATCAGAGCAAATTACATATTTGAATTTGTGTTCTATGTCCCTTCACCACATCAACCACCAATATCAAGCATTTTCCATCATGATAAACTCTCAAGGATCTCATTTAAAGGTACCACTTGAGAAGCGACCATCCTGAATTTCAGTTGTTGTTTAATCAGTGTGCCCCTCTAACCCAAGTGCAGTACACCTGCTTCTTAAGAGAATCTGAAATCATTTCCATCACCAGTGGAACAAACTGACTAAACAGAAACTGAAAGGCAGGAAGGTTGCTTTATGAGATGAGATCTGTGAGAGCATTTCAGGATGGAAAATGAATGATATTGGTGGTCAATGTAGCGTAAGCACAATAGACACAGGTCGAAATGTGTAGTTTGCTCTGATATTGAATTTTTTGACATGTCATTTTGTTCGTAGCAGTATTCATACAATTTTTATTCGATGACTTTCACATTTTCAGGGTCTGACAAGGACATGTTGAAGTAAATGTGTGAGAATTTTGAAAGAAATCGGCTCATCAGCAGCTGAGATACTTTGCGTCAAAGTTGGGGACGTTTTTATTGGGACACCCGATATGACAATAACCCATTAAAATATGTTTTCAAAATATTGCGTTTTTTTCGACTGAGGGTTATAACTTACAATGCAATTATCTAATAGCAATATGGTGTGTATAGTCAGTATGTACTAAATTTTCTCTTTTCAACGACATATGACATGAGCAGTTTAATACAAAATCCATTAAAGTGAAAATAGGCATAGAGTACCCCTTTTCTGAGAAAATAAGGAGTAGAGAGGATTAAAATGATTGACAGGGTTATAGCAGGTTATATAATATGGTAATAAAACTACCCACATGAACTTTTCACATGGAGGTGTGAAGTATTTTAGGTCATAAACAGATTAATCTGATTATGTAATCTTTTAACACTCTAAAAAGTATCAAAAATTTATTAATTTTTTTTTGCAAAATTTTCACTTATATTAATTTTACATACAATCATTTAGAGCTGTGAATTTTTGATACATTAACCTGTTCGAATTTTTTCTCTACCATTGACAGAACTCTTTCTACAAGATACACACCAATTTTCTTTTTGTCGTCTGCTAAGGTTATTAAAGGTTATAAACAAATTAGTCAGACTACATAATCTTTTAACTCTAGGGCTGGACTCTAGCAGACAGCAATTTAGCTGTTTACGCGTCTGCGCTAATCCGTTGCAATAAAAAGTAAGTGCTCAAACTGTTTTTTATCGTCTGCTAAGATTATTATAGGTCAAAGATAAATTAATCTCATTACACATTTTTTTAACTTTATAAAAATTAACATGTTTTTTCGAGTGTTTGCTATATTTGATATAATAGCCGATTTTTTCTTATTTTGAGGGTGATTCTTACCCACGGCACTTAATTGACTTACATACATCAATTCTACTGGCTACTGACTGCTCCAATACATTGAAACGAAAGACAGTATTTCAACTCAGCATTAAAGGAAAATATTGACATTTACACAGTTCGAATGTTGGGGAAGGGGGTATATCCCCTATACAAAATGGCCCCTAGTCAAAATGGCCATAAAAGTTAAATTTGGTCAAAATGGCCAGTCACCATGGCCCCTATTTTGGTCAAAATGGACCGGTCACCATGGCCCCTATTTTGGTCAAAATGGACTCTGAATTTACATCTCTATCACATTTTCTAATCAATGCAGATAATTAAATTTTTCAATTTTGTAATGGCGATTTGATTAGATTTTAAACGATATATGACAATAACCCATCAAATATGTTTTCAATTTCAAAGTGTCTGCACTAATCCGTTGCAATAAAAAGTCAATTGGGCCCCTATCCAAATTGGCCCTTAGTCAATAGTTTGGTCAAAATGGCCAGTCACCATGGCCCCTATTTTGGTCAGAATGGCTTTGAATTTCTCCTTTGATTTCAACCATTTTGACCTTTTTTGAGGACCATTTTGACCATTTATCAGGAACCATTTTTACCAAACGAGGGGCCATTTTGGATAGGGGCCCAATTGACTTTAACCTGTTTTTATCGTCTGCTTAGCTTGTTATTTGTTCGTAATTGTTGAATGTATTTGTTATGTATCGTCTATGCAGTCACTATTCGCAAAGTAGTCGTTATTAGCCTGCTCTTATTTTCGATTTCCAACTGTCGAGGGATCTTTAACGTGCACAGCCAATAGCACACGGGGCCTCGGTTTATTGTCCCATCCAAGCGACTAGACGCTTTTCCATGTCAGCCCCTCCGACCTGCATCACTGACAGGGGGAAACCGGGTTGAAAAATCCGAAGGTGTCATCTCGACCCATGCCGGGATTGAACCCTGGACCTTCAGGTTAGCGAGCAAGCGTCTAACTCGCTGAGCCACCACGGCTCCCTAATTATAAAGAAGAAAAAAATGTTTTAAATTTGGGAGTTTTAAAAATAGAACACATTACTTTGAATATTTAAGAATATTAACGTAATTGTTATCTATAGACCACCTGTTTATCGATTAGAATTATTTCTCCCAATGTTACAAAGATCACTAGTTGAATTACAAGAATCTGGTGTATGTTATTATGGGAGATTTCAATCATCAAAATATCATTTGTTTATACTTAATTGTTTTCAAAAATTTGGTTTCCAACAACTTGTTCAGCATTACACTAATGAAGGTGAAACACTTATAGATCATATTTAAAGGAAAGGAATTCTGTCACATAATGTTCACATTTCACACAAACCTGTATATTATAGCTACCATGAAGCTATAAAAATAACCATACTATAAGTTATATTGATATTGAATCTACCCTTTCACAAAACTTTTTACTAAAAATTGAGGGAGTGAATACCAGACTTTAGGGGTTTGAAGTTCAAAAAGTCTTACAGCTATCAGGCAAAGTATCACGGGCCACGCTCAGTGCTGTTCACAGCTCTAGTTTTTTCATTGTTTCTAATGAGTTTAGTAATAATAGTAGAGGTGTTTTAATTTTATTTAAAAATGAGTTAAAGTCATGTATTAACAATGTAATTAAGGATGACAGTGGAAGAATCTTAAAAGTGTGCATTACTATTGATGGTAAAGATATTTCAATTTTATCTATATATGCCCCTAATTGTGCAAGTGAAAGGATTATATTTTTTAATGAACTTGATCAATATGTGCAAATTGGTGACCTGAATATCATATGCGGGGATTTTAACGATGTGTTATTACCCCACTTAGACAGATCCAGTAATATGACCACTAATAAGGCATCATCTTCTAGTTTTAATTGTTTTATTAATAATAATAATTTAATTGATACTTTCAGGTACAACAGTCCATATAAACGCGAATTTACCCGCAGGGGTGTACAGCTAGATAAAATTAAGTTAAGCAGATTAGATTACATATTAGTGAGTACAGCTCTGAAGGTAAATTCGCTTTATTGTTCTATTGTACATACTAAGTTGTTATTTTAAATTTAAATTTGGAAGATTGTAAAAAAGGACCAGGTGTTTATATTTTTAATGATACATTACTGAAAGATAAAATTTATTGTGATTATATTACCAATTTGATTGAGAAAGAACTGAAATCCGATTTTTATGTACGAAATATTTTAGTATGGTATGATAACCTTAAGTTTGCTATTAAGTCATTTTCTAGGCAGTATTCTAAAAGTGTCAATTATAAAACAGTATGGATTTACTTCTGCAAATTTGAAGAATTTATTAGATATTATTTTCTAGAAGTGAGGGGCTGCGGCCCCAGTAGGGGCTTTCGTACGCCTTTTCTTTGGATTAGAAGATGGATATAGAGGACTATGATAAATTAAAAATGGCTGCCCGAAAATATAATCCTGAAGCTACGGTGATGTTTAGGGTGAGAGAATTGAAAAAATTAACATTGAGAAATTCATTGATGCTGTGGAGGAACGAATTGGATTGGGAAATTGTTTTGGATGTGTTCCTAGAAACTCCAACACAATAGAAGTAACAGTTGATTGTGTAAACAATGCACATATTGTGAGCGATGGTATAGAGATTGACAATGAGTTTATAACAGGTGATGTTTTGCTCACTCGCTTTCTGGTAGTATCTGTACTATACCTGCCAACTTATATAGAAGATGAAGTGATAATAGATAAACTTGAGAACTATGTGGAAGTAGTGGGACCAGTGAGAAGGCGATATTATAGGAATAATAAAGGATGTACGGATTGTACCAGGTATGTTAAATGTAAATTCCTAAGTAATATATCATCACTACCATGGGCCATACCTTTTGAGACTTTGGATGGACCTAGGAGCTTTAGAGTAATTCACAACAATCAGAAGAAAGTCTGTCACCAATGCTTAAGCGAAGAACATATGGTATCTGAGTGTCCCGATACACAATGTCATAAATGCAGAGAATTTGGCCATATAGCTGCTAATTGTAATCCTGAGAAATGTAGAGAATGCAGGTATTATGTATGTAGATGTGACAATGTAAGACGAACTGATGATAACGAATATGATGGGTCAGAGAATAATAACCAAATAATTAATGAAAGGGGTTTGAAGAAGAAGAATGCAGAAGAGAAATTAACTGAGAAAGACGAAGAAGTGGGTGAAACAGAGCCACCAGAGGAAAATAGACAGATTATAAAAGCAGACGACGTGAATGACCACAGTTCAGTGTATAGAGAAACGGGCAGTACAGCTAAAACGGGATCAAATAAAAGAAAAGTAAAAGATAGACAGCAAATTGTAAAAGATGCAGCAGAGAACGAGAACCAGGCAGAAGCTATTATCCACGACGACCAGCAATTAGATAAAAACCTTGTAATTGAAGAAAACATAACATCAAACTCATTAGAAACCGAGAGAGAAAGAAATAAGAAGAAAACTAGAATGGAAAACCTGTCCTCAACCAGAGTTAGTGAAAGTGCCAATTATGTGGAAGTGTCAGAATTCAGTATCATCAATTATTTGAACCCCAACGCATCCAATACACCAACTAGTGTACATTCCGAGCAGCAGCTTGCTAATAGAGAGGAGTATCCCACTTTGCCAAGAAAGTCGCCACCACCAAACATTATAAAAGATTCACCAAAAGGCAGTAAACAGTCAACAACACAGAAACCAACAGGAAAAACATCGCCACCAATTATACAGAAGAAGACACAATCGAAACCAACACCGCCAACCAAACCACGGAGAAGAATATATGAGCCAAACCCTCTACACCTGAAGAAATTGGTTGAAGATAGAGAAATGAAGAAAAAAGACACAGCTTCAAAATGATAAGCCCTCCCCAATCGGAACAAATGTTTGAGGGGCCTACTAGCTTCCTATATTTATTTTTCGCCACGATTTTGGGCTGAAAAGATGCGTCATTGAACGCTGATTCGTTTGATATGCGAACGACCCATTTTTGACCAACCATTCTGCTTTTTTGAAAAAAGTTTCCAATGCCAAAAGAATCGCAAATGCTACCTGAGAGTATTTTTAAAGCATGCTTATTATATCTCTATATCTTCTTGATCAAATTGAATTTGGTTTTAAAGGGTTAATTACAAACAGGGAGTACTTATTGTTAATTAAGAAATTTGACCTAGTTTTGGCGTTTGGCCTTTAAATGGCTCAATATTTCTAGCTGAAACCTTTAAAATACACAAGAGGGACATTTCTCTACAATTAGGCGTTTATTTTACTCAAATCTGTTCAGTAGTTTTCTATCAGCGTCCAAAAAACATTACACACTTAAAAACCTTATGTAAGGTTTTTAAAAATATTAGCATGTTTTTAGCGTTTAAAAATTAACGGCTGGATTTTTTTAGCAAAAGCTTTCAGATACATTAAATTCAGACTGTCCCTTGAAGCCCTTTGTATAAAATCAATTCGTGGTGGTGGCATGCGTACAAATGTGTCAGTTAATGACCAAAAAACATTGGTATGATAACAAGAAAAAGTTTGAAATTTAAAAAAAAAATGAAGGGTTCGGTGGCGTCTCGATCCCGGGCCCCCGTAAGTGTGGCTCCAGCACGTTAACCGCTTCGCCATCGCTACTTCAGACATTTCTGGCGAGAGCCAGCCCTAACTCCGGAGGGGGGTAAACGCCCGTGTTCTAAAACGTGGTTGCCCTCAAGTTAAGGCAATAAAACAAAATTGTCCCCATATATAGGACCCACCCCACTAATTAATTTTATGCATATGATTCTATGTTTGAAATTTAAAACCATTTTAAGGGACAAAAAACGGTGTTTTACATTGGGTCGATATGATTCTTCCATATTACTTTGCTGGCTTAGTGTAGGTAAACGATCTTCAGTCAGCCCGGTTATGGTCATCATAATAATATATTGAACATATAGAAAATATTAAAAACATTAAAATAGAACCTGAAACATGTCGAGTTTCACGCTGTGCGATCTTCAGACAACTGATCTATTTCAGCCTGCGTCCCTACTGAAGTTAGACAAGTAGAATTTATTCTCGTGTCTACACTTCGAGACAAGTTTAGAACGTTTGTTCAAAGACGTGAGCTTAGGGACATTTATAATGGAAAGCTTTTCAGTAAGACACAAGTTACATCGTTTGCTTTTATTTGTATAATCGAATCAAAATCGGAATAAATCGAAATGCTGACAGGCCTGTGACGTTGTTAATGACAGTCTGTAAAGCTTTTGATAGATACCAGGATCTAGACAAACCAGACGAGGACTGTGACGTTGTTAATGACAGTCCGAAAAGCTTTTGATAGATACCAAGATCTAGACAAACCAGACGAGGACTGTGACGTTGTTAATGACAGTTCGTAAAGCTTTTTATACGCCCACATGAATATGTGGTCGTATATTGTCGTCGCCCCTGTCCGTCGGTCCGTCGGTCCGTCCGTCGGTCCGTCCGTCCGTCCGTCAACATTTCTTGTGAGCACAATAGACACTACAGTTTTCAGCTGATTTTGATGAAACTTGCTATGATCCTTTGGATTGATAAAATCTCGGTCAAGTTCGAATTTGACGTATTTTCGATGAACTGTTTTTGAGTTATTGCCCTTGACTTTGAAAAAATGCGTCAAATTTTGTTCGTGAGCACTCTACAGACTACAGTTTTCATCTGATTTTGATGAAACTTGCTATGATCCTTTGGCTTGATAAGATCTCGGTCAAGTTCGAATTTGATGTATTTTCGATGAACGGTTTTTGAGTTATTGCCCTTGATTTTGAAAAAATGCGTCAAATTTTGTTTGTGAGCACTCTAGAGACTACAGTTTTCATCAGATTTTGATGAAACTTGCTATGGTCCTTTGGATTGGTAAGATCTCGGTCAAGTTAGAATTTGACGTATTTTCGATGAACGGTTTTTCAGTTATTGCCCTTGACTTTGAAAAAATACGACAAATTTGGTTCATGAGCACTCTAGAGACAACAGTTTTCATCTGATTTTGATGAAACTTGCTATGATCCTTTGGATTGATAAGATCTCGGTCAAGTTCGAATTTGACGTATTTTCGATGAATGGTTTTTGAGTTATTGCCCTTGACTTTGAAAAAATGCGTCAAATTTTGTTTGTGAGCACTCTAGAGACAACAGTTTTCATCTGATTTTGATGAAACTTGCTATGATCCTTTAGATTTATAAGATCTCGGTCAAGTTCGAATTTGACGTAGTTTTGATGAACAGATTTTGAGTTATTGCCCTTGACTTTCATAAAACACGTAAAAAATTGTTCGTTAACACAATAGAAGCTTCAGTTTTCATTCAATTTTATTAAAAATTGTTGTGTTCATTGGAATTGATTAGATCTCAGACAAGTTCTAACTTGACACATTTTTAATGAACGGTTTTTGAGGTTTTGCCCTTGACTTTGTTAAAATGCGTCAAAATTGTTTGTGAGCAGGATTGAAGCTACAATTTTGAACTGATTCTGATGAAACTTGGTGTGATCATTGCAATTGATAAGATCCTGATCCAGTCCTAACTTGATGCATTTTCGATGAACAGTTTTTGAGTTTTGCCCTTGACTTTTACAATAAAATTTGTATTATCGTTAATTAAAATATGTTCATTTCCGACAGCTGCCAGTGGGCGTATGTTACCTTGCCTGGCAAGCCCTGGTGATAGATACCAAGATCTAGACACACCAGACGAGAACTGTGACGTTGTTAATGACAGTCCGTAAAGCTTTTGATAGATACCAAGATCTAGACAAACCAGACGAGGACTGTGACGTTGTTAAAGACAGTCCGTAAAGCTTTTGATAGATACCAAGATCTAGACACACCGGGCGAGAACTGTAACGTTGTTAATGACAGTCCGTAAAGCTTTTGATAGATACCAAGATCTAGACAAACCAGACGAGGACTGTGACGTTGTTAAAGACAGTCCGTAAAGCTTTTGATAGATACCAAGATCTAGACACACCAGACGAGGACTGTGACGTTGTTAATGACAGTCCGTAAAGCTTTTGATAGATACCAAGATCTAGACACACCGGGCGAGGGCTGTGACGTTGTTAATGACAGTTCGTAAAGCTTTTGATAGATACCAAGATCTAGACACACCAGACGAGGGCTGTGACGTTGTTAATGACAGTTCGTAAAGCTTTTGATAGATACCAAGATCTAGACACACCGGGCGAGGGCTGTGACGTTGTTAATGACAGTTCGTAAAGCTTTTGATAGATACCAAGATCTAGACACACCGGGCGAGGGCTGTGACGTTGTTAATGACAGTTCGTAAAGCTTTTGATAGATACCAAGATCTAGACACACCAGACGAGAACTGTGACGTTGTTAATGACAGTTCGTAAAGCTTTTGATAGATAACAAGATCTAGACACACCAGACGAGAACTGTGACGTTGTTAATGACAGTTCGTAAAGCTTTTGATAGATACCAAGATCTAGACAAACCAGACGAGGACTGTGACGTTGTTAATGACAGCCCGTAAAGTTTTTGATAGATACCAAGATCTAGACAAACCAGACGAGGACTGTGACGTTGTTAATGACAGTCCGTAAAGATTTTGATAGATACCAAGATCTGGGCAAACCAGACGAGGACTGTGACGTTGTTAATGACAGTCCGTACAGTTTTTAATAGATACCAAGATTTAGACACACCAGACGAGAACTGTGACGTTGTTAATGACAGCCCGTAAAGTTTTTGATAGATACCAAGATCTAGACAAACCAGACGAGAACTGTGACGTTGTTAATGACAGTCCGTAAAGCTTTTGATAGATACCAAGATCTAGACAAACCAGACGAGGACTTTGACGTTGTTAATGACAGTTCGTAAGGTTTTTGATAGATACCAAGATCTAGACACACCAGACGAGGACTGTGACGTTGTTAATGACAGTCTGTAAGGTTTTTGATAGATACCAAGATCTAGACAAACCAGACGAGGACTGTGACGTTGTTAATGACAGTCCGTAAAGCTTTTGATAGATACCAAGATCTAGACACACCAGACGAGAACTGTGACGTTGTTAATGACAGTCCGTAAAGCTTTTGATAGATACCAAGATCTAGACACACCAGACGAGGACTGTGACGTTGTTAATGACAGTCCGTAAAGATTTTGATAGATACCAAGATCAAGACAAACCAGACGAGGACTGTGACGTTGTTAATGACAGTCCGTAAAGCTTTTGATAGATACCAAGATCTAGACACACCAGACGAGAACTGTGACGTTGTTAATGACAGTTCGTAAAGTTTTTGATAGGTACCAAGATCTAGACACACCAGACGAGGACTGTGACGTTGTTAATGACAGTCTGTAAGGTTTTTGATAGATACCAAGATCTAGACAAACCAGACGAGGACTGTGACGTTGTTAATGACAGTCTGTAAGGTTTTTGATAGATACCAAGACCTAGACAAACCAGACGAGGACTGTGACGTTGTTAATGACAGTCCGTAAAGCTTTTGATAGATACCAAGATCTAGACAAACCAGACGAGGACTGTGACGTTGTTAATGACAGTCCGTACAATTTTTAATAGATACCAAGATCTAGACAAACCAGACGAGGACTGTGACGTTGTTAATGACAGTCCGTAAAGCTTTTGATAGATACCAAGATCTAGACACACCAGACGAGGACTGTGACGTTGTTAATGACAGTCCGTACAATTTTTAATAGATACCAAGATCTAGACAAACCAGACGAGGACTGTGACGTTGTTAATGACAGTTCGTAAGGCTTTTGATAGATACCAAGATCTAGACAAACCAGACGAGGACTGTGACGTTGTTAATGACAGTCCGTAAAGTTTTTGATAGATACCAAGATGTAGACACACCAGACGAGGACTGTGACGTTGTTAATGACAGTCCGTAAAGCTTTTGATAGATACCAAGATCTAGACAAACCAGACGAGGACTGTGACGTTGTTAATGACAGTTCGTAAGGCTTTTGATAGATACCAAGATCTAGACACACCAGACGAGGACTGTGACGTTGTTAATGACAGTCCGTAAAGTTTTTGATATATTCCAAGATCTAGACACACCAGACGAGGACTGTGACGTTGTTAATGACAGTTCGTAAGGCTTTTGATAGATACCAAGATCTAGACAAACCAGACGAGGACTGTGACGTTGTTAATGACAGTCCGTAAAGTTTTTGATATATACCAAGATCTAGACACACCAGACGAGGACTGTGACGTTGTTAATGACAGTTCGTAAGGCTTTTGATAGATACCAAGATCTAGACAAACCAGACGAGGACTGTGACGTTGTTAATGACAGTCCGTAAAGTTTTTGATATATACCAAGATCTAGACACACCAGACGAGGACTGTGACGTTGTTAATGACAGTTCGTAAGGCTTTTGATAGATACCAAGATCTAGACAAACCAGACGAGGACTGTGACGTTGTTAATGACAGTTCGTAAGGCTTTTGATAGATACCAAGATCTAGACAAACCAGACGAGGACTGTGACGTTGTTAATGACAGTCCGTAAAGTTTTTGATAGATACCAAGATCTAGACACACCAGACGAGGACTGTGACGTTGTTAAAGACAGTCCGTAAAGCTTTTGATAGATACCAAGATCTAGACAAACCAGACGAGGACTGTGACGTTGTTAATGACAGTTCGTAAGGTTTTTGATAGATACCAAGATCTAGACACACCAGACGAGGACTGTGACGTTGTTAATGACGGTCTGTAAAGCTTTTGATAGATACCAAGATCTAGAAACCAGACGAGGACTGTGACGTTGTTTATGACAGTTCGTAAAGCTTTTGATAGATACCAAGATCTAGACAAACCAGACGAGGACTGTGACGTTGTTAATGACAGTCCGTAAAGCTTTTGATAGATACCAAGATCGAGACAAACCAGACGAGGACTGTTAGTGGCTAAGACTACCAGGGCAACTATTTCAAACACATTTACTCTGTGGTCACATTGGGCTCTGGCTCTGAAACCCATTTTTCTTGGAAGATTCCACAATGAATATAAATTAATTGGTAACCAAGGTCAACAACTATCAATTCTCAAGGAAAACTCATTTCGTAGAAAGACATTTAACACGCCCAAATAACCGGTCACATGATCTACTTTTAGTGTGATTTAGTTCCTTCTACGAGAACGTCGCCATATTAGAAGTTAGTAAAGTGGGAACAAATATTGTCAGGTATTGTCATTTTATTATATTAATCTAGAAAATAAAAAATCATAAATTGAGAATTACAATAGACATCTAGACTGTATATATATAAATTATTTAAAGCTACGGACAGACTGAACGAATTTTCACGGCGAATGGTTCAGGCGGGTGTGTCCAGTGTGACGATATTCGGCCGAAACCAATTTGCTGTTATAATTGAATGTGTGTCCACTGCATCAGAATGAATTTAGCTGGGAATAGTTCGGCCTAAGTACCAGCAAATAAAATTCGCTCAGTCTGTCCTCAGATTTAAACCACAGGGGCTCGTAGTTATATATTTTTTTTTGAATATTGTTATACGGTAATAAGAAAAATGAGAAGGGGGGACACTTATTTTGGGAAAATAGAAATAGAAATTCGGCGCTTTTCTTCGCCTCGAAAACGGCCAAGTCTTTGGTCTAACCTAAATATTTAGGTAAATAAAGCAGATTTTGAATGATAGACTGGTTTACGACGGAGTAATTACCGTTTTTGAGTTCCAAGCGGAGCGAACATGGTCCGGACAACTTCATTGTAGGCCATTTTCCGCTTGCTTCGAGACGAAATACTAGGTGAGTTTTCATTGGTCCAAATAAAAATAGAAATTTATTTTTCTGGGCGTCATACAATGACGTCTATAAATAACTCAAATTTGAACCAATGAAAACTCATCTGGTATTTCGTCTCGAAGCAAGCGAAAAATGAACTACAATGAAGTTGTCCGGACCATGTTCGCTACGCTTGGAACTCAAAAACGGTAATTACTCCGTCGTAAACCAATTTATCATTCAAAATCTGCTTTATTTACCTAAATATTTAGGTTAGACCAAGGACTTTTTCGAGTCGAAGAAAAGCGCCGAATTTCTATTTCTATTTTGACCCCAAAATAAGTGTCCCCCCTTCTCATTTTTCTTATTACCGTATAACAATATTTAAACAAAGATATATAACTACGAGCCCCTGTGCTTTAAACACTATTTTTGATAGAGTGTTATTATGGTTAGAAAAGGATTTATAACTTCCTTTTTTAGCTTGCACTTTCTATGTCTCCATAGTATTAAATTCCCAATAATAAATATATATTTTCTTAAATGAATAAATGAAAAAATATATATTTTCTTAAATAAATAAATGAATAAATATATATTTTCTTAAATGAATAAATGAAAAAATATATATTTTCTTAAATAATAAATAAATACATAAATGAATACATAAATAAATAAATAAATATATATTTTCTTAAATAAATAAATGAATAAATATATATTTTCTTAAATAAATAAATGAATAAATATATATTTTCTTAAATAAATAAATGAATAAATAAATAAATAAATACATGTATATATTTTCTTAAATAAATAAATGAATAAATGAATACATAGATAAATAAATATATATTTTCTTAAATAAATAAATGAATACATAAATATATATTTTCTTAAATAAATAAATGAATACAAAAATATATATTTTCTTAAATAATAAATAAATACATAAATAAATGAATACATAAATGAATAAATAAATATATATTTTCTTAAATAAATGAATGCATAAATATATATTTTCTTAAATAAATAAATGAATAAATATATATTTTCTTAAATAAATAAATGAATAAATATATATTTTCTTAAATAAATAAATGAATAAATATATATTTTCTTCAATGAATAAATGAATAAATAAATAAATAAATATATATTTTCTTAAATAAATAAATGAATAAATGAATACATAAATATGTATTTTCTCAAATAATAAATAAATACATAAATAAATAAATAAATAAGTGAATACATAAATGAATAAATAAATATATATTTTCTTAAATAAATGAATGCATAAATATATATTTTCTTAAATAAATGAATGAATAAATAAATAAATAAATATATATTTTCGTAAATAAATAAATGAATAAATAATAAAAAGATAGATAGATATAGAGTACAAACGATATACATACAGATATATACAGAGAAGATAATCTATTCAACATTATGTAGGCTACATTTATAATGTATTTCTATGAATGTTTCAAATATTTTGACGTTTAAAAAGTTCACTTCTGTGGTTCATAGCAGTATGAATATATTTTAAAACATTGAGTATAATTTTTTGACGTTAGGTGGACATTAGGTTTATAAAAGTTTGATGACAAGGGATATTGATATATTGACTAATAAATAGATTACGTATATCATTATAAACAAGACATTTGACTACAAAATGGAACAATTACTGTGCATGTTTTCGTGCCATTCTTGGATGCTCGTATCATATATTCTCTGTTTTAACAAATATATAAATTGTTTAAAATTGCCAACAGTTTGTGAGATGAGATACAGGCGTATACTCAAAAAAATAAATGTTTTATCAGTGATGACCAGTTACTTCTAACATGAAGTTCAAGGTTGTACAGCATTTTATATCCTTGTTTAGGCAGCCTTGAATCATCTAACGTTAATAATTTTAACCAGTATTTAATAGATTTAACATACTAAATAGTATACAATGTATATCGGCCACTTTCTCCCAACACTGCTGCTGAGCATGCGTGGTTAGGTAGGTTAAGGATATACTTTAAAAACTTAATTTGTAAATTTTGTTTGTGAAAATTCACAGCCCCATATTTCTGCTCCATATGTGATAATTGGCACAACCATTTTATCGAATATTTCTATAGATACCTCATGACAGACTATTACTTTTTTTATTTAAACGTTTCAAAATATTCAGAACCTTTTTCGCCTGAAAGGTAATAATGGTGTCTTTAGCGCTGGCCATATTAGTTTATGTGTAAACACTTTTCTCAGATATTTGTATTGAAAAACGGTGTCTATTAATGTTCCTCTAAATTTCCATGATTCATATTTCCTTAAAGGGCCATCATTACAAAATACAATTATTAATATTTACTGACATGTGGTACTTATTACAAAATGTTCTATGCTCTCGATTTTTTGTTGCAACCTAGACTTTGTATTTGATGAGTTTGTAATATCATCTGCAAACATGGTGGTGCTTCATGAAGGAAATTTAAAAAAATAAAATCATTCGGAAATGATGTGATCAGGCAGATGGCGAGAAGTTTTTGGAATTAGGAGTTGGGGTGGGGGTCGACTTGTCGGGCATATATATTCCCTAGTGGGGGCAAATTGTTTTTGAAGCAGATTTCCTAATTATACAGACAATGGATAAAATCCAATTTACTGGCAATTGAGAAAAATAGCAGTGCGTTATATTAAATAAAGTTTTCTTTCAGTTATTTCATCTTTCACACCCTAATCACGTGATCAGCATAATACTTAAAGCACTTGAAATATAGTTTAGTCAGTTTCCTTCTTAGAAGACGCCGCCTCATATTTGACCAAGTACACGTTTCTTGTGAATATTAATGAACCCAAGTCCAAATATGGTTATTTTCTTGTCGTGCAATTATCAACTAGTTTAAGTTTAGTTATCTTCCTTTTAGGAAAAGAGGCATTGTTTGAAGTCATTAAAGTGTGTAAAAAGCATTTATGTTCTTTTCAGACTGTATCTTGTTTAAAGTGCTCACCGCTGTAAGATTCGGGGTGCCAATTCTACAGTTAGGATTTAATTCCTTGTTTCTGGGGTCTCTTCCTGACAGGGTTCTCCTTTAAAGTTCTCGTTCCTTGATAAAGGTTTGGGGGTATTCTTCCCCAATTTTTTGTTTTAAAATTAGGATTGATTTCCTTGTATTTTATTTTGAGGCCTTTCTGGACCGCTTGAGGAGGTGAAGAGGTAATTCTCTTCTGAAAATGTTTTGAAAATTAGTGTTGAGTTCCTTGCACATGAGATCTGTAGACATTAATTCCTCAAAAAATATTAAATACAAATTGATTGTCTTTGTATGTAAGGTTTGCCCTGACACCATTCTTGTTGAAAGGTCTAAATTGGATACCCCCCACCAAAGAAAATTTTGAAAGTTAGAATCGTCGTGTTTCCAATTGGTGTTCTCGGCAGCAAAAAGGTGTGTTATTCTCAAAACATTCGTAGTGAAATACCTCAGACCCTATTCAAATAACCTTAAACCCTAAATTCAAAGGGAAATTTCTGAAATTTACGTCTAAATCTCAATTGCTTTAGACAAGATTCCTTATACCCTATTAAAATAATCTTGAATCTTAAATTCGCTGGAAAATTCAGGAACTGGGCCGCATGGCTACATGGCTAAAGCCATGCGGGCCGGTGTTCAGAGGGCCGGTTTGTTTGTGAAAAATGACCCAAAAAAAAATGAAATTGGACGTAGGTCCGAAATGCGAAATTTAGTCGTTTGTGACTAATCTCTATATCTTCCAATGGTACCTACTATAAAAATAGATCGGATTATCTTGGCATTATCTCTGTAATGCATTTCCTTTTTCTAGCTAACTAGTTTTGAGAGCTGGAGGCGCTCGGAAATCACGTTAATGGCAGTCACTTTTCAAAATTTTCTCGGGGAGGACCCCTTAAGACACACCTAGTGGGCTGGTAACTGGAAAAAGCCATGGCCGCGTCACGGCCCCAGTCCGCCCCTGGTCTGAAATTCACGTCTAAATCTCAATTGCTTTAGACAAGATTCCTTATACCCTATTAAAATAATCTTGAATCTTAAATTCGCTGGAAAATTCAGGAATTTTCAGGAAATTTCTCGATTTGCTATGTGTTGGTGCCACAGTTTCTTTTACAAGTAAACCTTAAATTTATCAGGAAATGTCAGGAAATCGCGTTTCAGGGAGTCAAATTCTCTAAATTTTCTAGAAGAGATCCCCAGACCTCAGGAAATCGCATTACCAATTGGCGCTCTCGACAGCAAAAAAGTGTGTAAATCTCAAAATTTTCTTAGCGACATATACCTCAGACCCTATTCAAATAACCTTAAACCCTAAATTCACTGGAAAATGTCTGGAATTTGCGTCTAAATCTAATTTTTTTTAGACAAGATTCCATTTGACCCTATAGAAATAATCTTGAACCTTAATTCGCTGGGAGTCAAATTCTCTAAATTTTCTTAAGGTCCCCAAACTTCAGAAAATCTCATTTCTAGGCTTCCGATTGCACCAATAAATGTAGAAGTAACTCTTCAGAGGGCACTGTAATGGCGTAACATTGAATTGTAAAAACACTAAGTTTTCCATGAAAGGGGGGGTTGGGGTGTTTTGGTGGATCCCTAAACTGCCCCCTTTATTGGACGTTTGCCCCCCTAAAAGTACATGGCAGGCTACGGGCCTGTACTGAAGTTGAAAACGTTATTCATACAAATTTTCTCCTCTTCACAATTTCACCCCTTTAATTGTAATTCACCCCCAATTCCCCCCTTAAATTTCAACCCCCGAAATTTCAATTCACCCCTGGGGAGCATATGAACCCCGGTTGAGAAGCACTGATCTAGACAAACCAGACGAGGACTGTGACGTTGTTAATGACAGTCCGTAAAGCTTTTGATAGATACCAAGATCTAGACAAACCAGACGAGGACTGTGACGTTGTTAATGACAGTCCGTAAAGCTTTTGATATATACCAAGATCTAGACAAACCAGACGAGGACTGTGACGTTGTTAATGACAGTCCGTAAAGCTTTTGATAGATACCAAGATCTAGACAAACCAGACGAGGACTGTGACGTTGTTAATGACAGTTCGTAAAGCTTTTGATAGATACCAAGATCTAGACAAACCAGACGAGGACTGTGACGTTGTTAATGACAGTCCGTAAAGCTTTTGATAGATACCAAGATCTAGACAAACCAGACGAGGGCTGTGACGTTGTTAATGATAGTCCGGCAACGATTCCAAACACATTTACTCTTTGGTCACTTTGAGCTCTGGCTCTGAATCTCATTTTTCTTGAAGATTCCACAATGAATATAAATTATTTGGTTACCAAGGTCAACAACTAACAATTCTCAAGGAAAACTCATTTCGTAGAAAGACATTTAACACGCCCAAATAACCGGTCAATTTGAGCAATTTGACTGGGGGGTGTAAGGTCCATGTTTTACCGACGATCACGTGGTTTTCAGAGGACAAAAACCCAACTGGCACTAAATCATATATATACACATGGCCGTAAAGAAGCAAATGAAAACTTGGAGGCATTGTAGGCCTACTCCAAGAAAATTTTGAAAATTAGGTCCGAGTTCCTTGCACCTGATGCTATTCCGAACAAAATTCCCTTAGAGAACGATCTCACATTTGAAGAGGGTTTGGAGGCATTGTAGGCCTACTCCAAGAAAATTTTGAAAATTAGGTCCGGGTTCCTTGCACCTGATGCTATTCCGAACAAAATTCCCTTAGAGAACGATCTCACATTTGAAGAGGGTTTGGAGGCATTGTAGGCCTACTCCAAGAAAATTTTGAAAATTAGGTCCGAGTTCCTTGCACCTGATGCTATTCCGAACAAAATTCTCGTGAGTGCGCACACCTCGTGAATAGGGTTGGGGCATTGTATCACTAGAACATTTTGAAAATAAAGGTACATTTCCATGCATCTGATGCCTTTCCGAACAGAATTCTCTTAGAGAACGACTTCCCAATTGAAGAGGGTTTGGAGGCATTGTACTCCAAGAAATTTTGAAAATTAGGTCAGAGTCCCTTGCATCTGATGCCTCTTCGAACAGAATTCGCATATCTAGTGAATACGGTTTGGGGCATTGTATCATAAGAAAACTTGATTTGATTTCCTTGCAATCAGGCCTTTCCGAACAGCAAGCGATTTGGACAGACTGAACCCTATGGAAATCTTGAAAATGGAATTAAATTCCTTGCATCTGAGGCCTTTCCTGATCTCGTTGGAAAGATTATGCCCTAACAAAATTTTGAAAATTAAGGTCAGAGTTCCTTGCATCTGATGCCTTTTCGAAAAGAATTCGCACATCTTGTTCCATCGTTATAGCTTCGTGTTTTAATCTTTATAAATTATTTCCACATAAACACCATTTTCATAATTACACACATAAGTATCTATTCACTAAAAAAACTCTTTCGGTTAACCAACTAGTTTTACCGACATGTCCAGCCATTACCGTTTTATCGACCTATTCCTCGTTTAACCGACAAGTTCAGTAAAAAATCATCTTTCATGGATATCAACATTTTACCGAAAACAAGGTTTTAACTCTCTCGGTTAACCAATCGGTTTTACCGACAGGTCCAGTCATTACAGTTTTTAACGACCTATTCCTCGTTTAACCGACAAGTTCAGTAAAAATCGCCTTTAATGGATAGCAACATTTTACCGATAACAAGATTTTAACTCTGTCGGTTAACCAATCGGTTTTACTGACAGGTCCAGTTTTTATCGACCTTTTATGGTCTCTTGGTTAACCAATCAGTTTTACCAACACCCCCCCCCCCCCCCGTACGCTACGCCCCTGTCCGAAAAGCTTTTGATAGATACCAAGGGCTTTGACCAGGGGCCTTATTCTTGAAAATTTAACTTAAGTTGATTTTAGTGTTCTAGTTATTTGATTGGTCAATCACTAAAATTGATTTTAAATTATGTTGTATGATCCAATCAAATAGCTGTATTCCTTAAAATCTTGATTTCATCTAAGTTAAGTTTTCGAGAATGAGGGCCCAGACGCGGACTGTGACGTTATTGTCAGTGGCTAAGATTCCAAACACATTTACTCTTGGGTCACATTAAGCTCTGGCTCTGAATCTCATTTTTCTTGAAAGATTCCACAATGAATATAAATTATTTGTTTGATAATACCAAGGTCAACAACTATCAATTCTCAAGGAAAACTCATTTCGTAGAAAGACATTTAACACGCCCAAATAACCGGTCACATGATCTACTTTTAGTGTGATTTAGTTCCTTCTACGAGAACGTCGCCATATTAGAAGTTAGTAGGCCTAGTGTGGGTAGAAAGAACAAATATTGTCAGGTATTGTCATTTTATTATATTAATCCAGAAAATAAAAAATCATAAATTGAGAATTACAATAGACATCTAGACTTTATATATATAAATTATTTAAAGCTACGGACAGACTGAACGAATTTTCACGGCGAATGGTTTTGGGCGGGTGTGTCCAGTACGACGACATTCGGCCGAAACCAATTTGCTGTTATTATTGAATGTGTGTACACTGCATCAGAATGAATTTAGCTGGGAATAGTTCGTTCTAAGTACCGGCAAATAATATTCGCTCAGTCACCATTTTTGATAGAGTGTTATTATGGTGAGAAAAGGATTTATAACTTCCTTTTTTAGCTTGCACTTTCTATGTCTCCATAGTTTTAAATTCCCAACCCCGCAATTTAACCCTCCCCCAACCCACCACCTACACCTAGGTAGCAGCATCCCCGGATATCTCATTCCCGTGAATTAGATTAATAATACATGTAACTTTATTTGGCAACCCATTTGGACAAAAGTCCAATTTTCAATAGGTCAGATTAAAACTAATGCTATTCCTAATTTTAACGTTTAAGAGCCAAGGGCGTGGATATAGGGGGGGGGGGGACCTGTCAACCCCCAACCCATTTTTGAACTCAGAATTTAATTAGTAGGAAAGATTTTTTGAAGAATCAAAATCGATCAGGTAAAATTTAGATAAGGAAATCCTTATTTCCAACTCAATCTTTCAGAATGCACCAAACAAACAAAAGGCAGCAAAGTTATGGAAGGTATAAATAGCACACTATTTTGATATATATAATGAAAATTATTCATTGAGTTCGATAAATAATTTGATGAATAAATTCATTTTTAAATAAATAAATAAATACATAAACTAGAATCGTGAGACGATACTGGGCAGTGCGCATCCGGTTTCGTCTATGGGTGAAAAGTGTCATTTCCAATCCATACATATAAATTGTTTATATTCGGGAGTGAAAAGTAGAATAACCAGTTCACGTTCGGTGAAAAATGGAATAACTAGCGTATGATCAGTAGTGAAAAGTCATCTGATTAAATAGTCGTTGTTTTTATTTATGTACATTTTTATACATCATTGGAAGTAGAATAGTTAAAGAAAATTTATTAATATTTTTCATATGTAATATCATACATATGAAAGAAATGAAGTGAAATGAATGTAGTTTACGTCCTATTTTTTCTGCTCCTATATGGGCTAACTGAGGACGGGCAAACGCCTTGCAGTGTGCAATGAGGGAAATTTTGCCAGGACAGCGGCAGTAGCCTGCTCTTTTTTTGTGATTTCCAACTGTCGAGGGGTCTTTAACATGCACAGCCAATGGCACACGGGACCATGGTTTATTGTCCCATCCGAACGACTAGGTGCTTTTTCCATGTCAGCCCCTCCGACCTGCATCACTGACGGGAATCAATCCTGGACGTTCAGGTTGGCGAGCAAGCGTCTTACTCACTGAGCTACCGCGGCCCCCTTCATATCATAACACCATTACTTCATGTGATATATAAATAACATCAGAATTCTGAGTGCTAACTTTCTTTAAAAATTCGCAGTTCAGCTCGTAATTTATCATTTTAATATTCTTAGCAAAATATTTATATTATTATCTTTTTAAAAATTTTTTTAATGGTCATCGTTTATAGACATGCAGTTTTCAAAACAATTTTTTAATAAATGACAGAACCAGATTTTTAGAACCAATTTTCTTATTTTGGCATCGGATCGTTATCTTCTATATTTAGATTTTATTTTTTCATTTTTACTACATAATTTAAAACGTTAAAAGCGCAAGTGACAATGTAAGAAAGTAAGCACTTGCAATTGTCAGTTGAGGGGATGGAACTGCATTTGAACATATAGACAACAAACATTTGTCAGTTGAAGGGAGAGAACTGCATTTAAACATACAGAAAACAAACATGTAAGTTTTAATCTTATATTTTGCAAGCAAGTGTTTTTTCAGATCATTTGAAAAATGCTTTATATAGTTTAGTAGGATACAATTCTCCCCCAAAAATTTCATTGTTGTATTTTAGTTTTATGATATTAAAAAAAAAACATTTGTTGTACATTATATCAAAACATTGACCAGTGAGAAGCGTTAAATGAAACAATACACTGTACACAGTACACAATTCCTGAAATGTTAGACGTTCTGAGGGAATGAAACATTGTAACACAACAACGTAGACTCTCAAATGCCATCAGGTACAGGAGGATTTAATGACCCTTCCTATGCGATTTTAAGAGGTTATTAATGTCCATTACTAATACCCCCTGTCAGTGATGCAGGTATAATGATATGAAGGGGGCCCCGGTGGCTTAGTGAGTCAGACGCTTGCTCGCCAACCTGAACGTCCAGGGATGAATCTCGTCAGTGATACAGGTCGGGGGGCTGACATGGCAAGGGCGTTCAATCGTGGATGTAAATAAACCTATGTGCTAATTGGCATGTTAAAGATCCCTCGACAAATGGAAATTGATAATAATATCGGACTAATGCAAAATTGTCCTCATTGCGCACTGCATGGCGTTTGTCCGTCCTCAATATAGGTGCAGAAAAGCAAAGCAGGACGTAAAACTCTATTCATTTCATTTCATTTTTCAAAAATTGGAAATTTTTATAATACTTCCACTGTAATATATTTTTTCCGGATCACATTACATTATTTATTTTTTTTATGATGACCATTTTTAACTTAATGCAAACAAATATTTTCAAATATCTCCAAAACTAAGGAAGTTAAAATTACAAGATTACAAGCAAATGACGTCAAAACCGGAAGTAATATAAAGATTCTAGAAATATTTTTATGTTCAGAATCAAATTGTCTATCTACCTGTAAGTTTTTAGATCGATCGAAAAAATTTCAAAAAAACACGCACGGTTTCAATGGAATTTGACACAAAATTTGCAAGTTTTAAAAAGCGCAATTTTGATTCAAATATATTGTGTTATATATCATTTGAAAGAGCACATTTAGCATAGTAAAAATGAAATAGAATTTGTGACGTATGTAAATTAGGTCACGTGACAGAGCTCTTTAAAGTTAAAAATTGCAATTTTCAAATGGCGATAAAACCGGAAGTAAACATCAGAAATCGGAAATGAATATATCATCTGATAGATCTCGTCAAGGGCAATAATTTTTGTACAGGTCAAGAGGTCATCAAAGGTCAAGGTCACTAGATATGAGCCTTGAAAGTTTCGGTCATTACTGAAATTCTTGTTCCGGAAATATAAAGAAATTGAAATCGAAATTCAAAAATCTACAACCTACATTTTTTTTGCAATCGACTGCAGAAGTCGTAGATTTCAAAATTAAAAAAATCCGATTAACCCTCGGTTCTGAATTAAAATTTTAAGAAACATAGGTCAGTTCAAGATGGCGGCTGATTCCTTGCACCTGGATAAAATTTCATCATTTTATTTTTTATGTATGACCAAATCTATGATAACACAAAATTTTTTTTTCAAATATCTTCAATATTCCGGAAGTTGAAATTGAAAGTTTAGAAGCAAATGACGTCAAAACCGGAAGTGATATCGAAACTTTGAAAATTGATTTTCTTTGGAAATTCATATGTCTATGTTATTGAAAGGTTTCAGATCGATCGAAATAAAATTGCAAAAGTTAAAAAAAATCCTTTAAAAAGTGCTCCAAAAGTCACCTACAAAAGTCAAAATATGAATTTTTCAAAATTGCAATTTGTAGCTATTGGGTTAAACAAATGAACCAAAAAAGACCGATCACAATCTGTTGGAAAAATGAGTTGAAAATGGAAAAATCCTGAAATACGACTTTTTAATATACGTCATTTCCGGTCAGGCAAAAATGCGCCATTTTACATTTAAGCAACAACGAGCAGTTAATCATCGCAGGAAATGATGTCAAGTTATGTGTGGTATGTGCAGTTTTGGCTGGGGAGCGTGACCAGAAATAGACAAAAAAAAAAAAAACTAGATCCATAGGCTTTGCATGGTTCTGAGCAGTGCGTAACAGTTTTGGAATTACTTAAAAACTGTTTTTTAAAGGGTCTGTAATGGTATTATTTCTAGACAAAGAAAGCTACCACAACTAGAGAAACCTTGGATGTTGCTGGTAAAGTCAAAAATCGCAAATTTGAATTGCTCACAAAACCGGAAGTATACATCGGACAACAAATATGAATACATAGTCGGATAGATCTCATCGAGGGCAAAAACTTTTGTTGAGGTTACAATGTCACCAAAGGTCAAGGTCACGAGGTATGAGTCTTGAAAGTTTTTGTAATTACTGAAAAAAATAAAACGGAAGTGCAAGAAAGGCCAAACAGAAGATCAAAAATTGATTAACAATGCTATGAATGCAATCAACTGTAGTTTCCAAAAATATCAAAGTTACGATTTCCGCTCATAACCCTGAGGCCCCATTTTGAGTTTTACAAAAGTTAGTCATATCAATATGGCGGCCGATTTGTAACTTCCGGGTTAAATTTTTTTATTTCAAATTGTTGATATACCATAATGTTAAATATTGCAAAAAACAAATTTCAAATATATTCCAAATTCCGGAAGTTGAAATTTCAAATTTACAAGCTAATTACGTCAAAACCGGAAATGGTATCAATTTTTCGAAAACGGATTTTGGATTGCAATCGACATATCTTTCCATCTGTAAACTTTCAGATCGATTGAAATAAAATTTGAAAAAAACACGCACAGTTACAATGGAAATTTGCACAAAATGTTCAAATTTTAAATCGTGCAATTTTAATTTAAGTGTATATTGTCGTACATCATTGGAAAGAGCAAACTACGCATAATATGATTGTTAAATTATTTTTGATTTATTTACGCTAGGTCACGTGACAGGGCTGTTTAAAGTCAAAAATCACAAATTTCAATTGCCTATAAAACCGGAAGTATACATCGGATCACAAACATGAATACATCATTGGACAGATTTCATCAAGGACAATAACTTTTGTTCAGGTACCAAGGTCACCAAAGGCCAAGGTCAAAAGATATTAGCCTTGAAAGTTTTAGTAATTGCATAAAAAATAAAAACGGAAATAAAAAAAAAATTGGAATCAAAATTCAAAAATCGGCGCCTAGACTTTTTTCGCAATCGACTGTAGTTTCCAAAAATACTGAAGTTACGGATTCCGCCCATAACCCTGAGGCCCCATTTTTAATTTTACAAAAGTTACTCATATCAAAATGGCGGATGATCTGATACTTCCGGGTCGGATTTTTTTATTTCAAATTGTTGTTATAACAAATTATAACACAATGAAAAAAACAAATTTGAAATATCTTCAAATTTCCGGAAGTTGGAAATTTAAATTTACAAGCTAATTACGTAAAAACCGGAAGTGGTATCAAAATTTTGAAAACTGCATTTTGTTTAGAATCAAAATGTCTATACAACTGCAAATTTTCAGATCGAACGAAATAAAATTGTAGAAGTTGAAAAAAACCCAAAAATTAAAATTAAGAAAATAGTCAACTAAAAGTCAAAATTGGAGAAGTTAAAAAATTTTATTTAGTAGCGCACAGTGATAGAAAACAGTTCAAAACAGTTTGATAAAAATCGGATCAAAAATAGAGCTGTGAGATTCCAAAAACCAAAACTGTGTTTTTTGTTCTACCTCATTTCCGGTTTGTCAAAATGGCACCAATTTATATTTAATAGTTGATGGTCAACAATTTATCGTAGGGAATTGAACAAATCTGTATGTGGCATGTTGCCTTCTTACTAAAATAGCGAGTGTAAAATTCGAAAAAAAAAAAAAACTAGAGCCGTACCAAAACGGCACTGGGCAGTGCGTCATTATGGAAATCTTTCATAAATCACGAGGCACTAAGTCTAAGGCAAATGGTTATGAACATTAGAAAAGTTATATCTAGAGAGATTTTCTTATTTTAAGGAATTAAAATAACTGTTTGTGGTCTGAATGCTTAAAAGAGTGACGATTGGTTAGTTTTCGACTATAGTAAAATTTCTACTTTGCTAGTTTCAGGGTTGGCTTGATAATAATAATAGTGACCGCTTATTACTGATGTTGACAGTTCGATGTATATCAATTGACTGAATGACGTGGCTTACACTGCTTTATAATGGGTCGGTGGCGGCCATATTTCTTCGGTATGGAGACTAAAAGTAGTAAATATGTCGATTAGTGTCGGATGGTTTGACTTATTTTTTATCAACATTTCTAGTTTAATTACAGCATGATAGTTTTAATAAAGATTTACAATTAAAATAGTAGTTCTCTCCCTTCAACTGTTTTGACGATAAATGTATGCGTTTAAAGTTAAATATCGCAATTTTCAAATGACAATAGAACAGGAAGTAAACATTGAACAAATTGTACATACCATTGGATAGATCTAATCAAGGACAATAACCTTTCTTCAGGTCACAAGGTAAAAAAAAGTCAAAGTCAAGTCTTTGAAATTTTGGAAATTACTTAAAACATTATACTGAGAAAAAACAAGAAAGCAATATCGAATATCAAAAATCAAATAGCGTATTTTTTATGACAATCGACTGAGCTGTCCAAAAATATTATAATCACGAAAATCGCTCATATCCCTGATGCCCGATTTTGAGTTTTACAAAAGTTGGTCATATCAATATGGCGGCTGATTTATTACATCCGGGTCAGATTTTTTTAATCAATTGTTTCTATTACATCATTTCTAATATATTGCCGTCAAAAATTTTCAAATATCTTCAAAATTCCGGAAGTTGAAATTTAAATTTAAAAAGTGAATAACGTCAAAACCGGAAGTGATATCGAAATTTTGAAAACAGATTTGAGTTTGCAATCAAAACATCTATCTACCTGTAACTTTTCAGAACGCTCAAAATAAAATTTGAAAAAAACACGCACAGTTACAATGGAACTTTGAACAAAATTTTTAAATTTTAAATCGCGCAATTTCAATAAACATATAGAGTATTATATATCTCTGGAAAGAGTACATTAGGCACATTAAGAATATATAAGAATTTGTGACGTGTGTAAATAAGGTCACGTGACAGAGCTGTTTAAAGTTGAAAATATCAAATTTCAAATGACAATAGAACCGGAAGTAAATATCGGACAACCGAAATGGATATATCATTTGATAGATTTAGTGAAGGGCAATAACTTTTGTTCGGGTCACAAGGTCAAAAAAGGTCAAGGTCACGAGTTACAAGTCTTTGAAATTTTGGCACTTTCGTAAAACGTTATACCGGAAATGAGCAAAAAGCACAATCAAACATCAAAAATCGATTTGCGTATTTTTGGGGGCAGTCGACTGAGCTGTCCAAAAATACTATAAATATGAATTCCGCCGATAACCCTGAGGCCCCATTTTGAGTTTTACAAAAGTTGCTCATATCAATATGGCGGCTTATCTGTTACTTCCGGGTCAAAATTTTTTAATTTGCTGTTTTTGCATTATCATTTGAATCGTATTGCTGAAAAAAAATTTCAAATAACTTCACAATTCCGGAAGTTGAAATTTTAACTTTACGAGCCAATAACGTCAAAACCGGAAGTGATATCGAAATTTTGAAAATTGTATTTTTTTACCAATCAAAAGGTCTATATGCTTGTTTATTTTCAGATTGATCGAAATAAAATTGTAGAAGTTGAAAAATTCATAAATTTCAAACCAAAAAAGTTAGCTTCAAAATTCAAAATTTGTAATGTCTTCAAGAAGCCGAATTGTAGCTTTTGGTTTTTGCAATTAAACACAAAAAATCCGATTAGAATTGAATTTAAAATAGAGTAGGAAAATCGAAAATTCTAAAATACACTTCTGTATCCTACGTCATTTCCGGTTGGATAAAAATGCGTCAAATTACATTTAAAAAATTTAGTTTTTTGAGTACAGAAAAGAAATCATATCAGTGTATATGTGGCATTTGCAGTTTTGGCTGTGTACTCTGACCAGAATTCGAAGAAAAAAAAAAAAAAAAAAAAAAAAAAAAAAACATTCTGAAAACAAAGCAGTGCGTTCGAAATCGAACGCACTGCAACTAGATCCATAGGCTTTGCATGGTTCTGAGCAGTGCGTAACAGTTTTGGAATTACTTAAAAACTGTTTTTAAAAGGGTCTGTATTGGTATTATTTCTAGATAAAAAAAAGCTTCCACAACTAGCGAAATCTTGGATATTACTTGTAAGTCAAAAATCGCAAATTTGAATTGCTTACAAAACCGGAAGTATACATCGGACAACAAATATGAATACATAGTCGGATAGATCTCATCGAGGGCAAAAACTTTTGTTCAGGTCACAATGTCACCAAAGGCCAAGGTCACGAGATATGAGCCTTGAAAGTTTTGGTAATTACTGAAAAAAATAAAACGGAAATGCAAGAAAGGCAAAACGGAAGATCAAAATTCAATTAACAATGCTTTGAATGCAATCGACTGTAGTTTCCGAAAATATCAAAGTTACGAATTCCGCTCATAACCCTGAGGCCCCATTTTGAGTTTTACAACAGTTAATCATATCAATATGGCTGCCGAATTGTAACTTTCGGGTTAAATTTTTTCATTTCAAATTCTTGATATACCATAATGTTTAATATTGCAGAAAACAAATTTCAAATATATTCAAAATTCTAGAAGTTGAAATTTCAAATTTACAAGCTAATTACGTCAAAACCGGAAGTAGTATCAATATTTCGAAAACAGATTTTGGATTGCAATCGAAATATCTTTCCATCTGTAAATTTTAAGATCGATTGAAATAAAATTTGAAAAAAACACGCACAGTTACAATGGAAATTTGCACAAAATGTTCAAATTTTAAATCGTGCAATTTTAATTTAAGTGTATATTGTCGTACATCATTGGAAAGAGCAAATTACGCATAATCTGATTGTTAAATCATTTTTGACGTATTTACGCTAGGTCACGTGACAGGGCTGTTTAAAGTCAAAAATCACAAATTTCAATTGCCTATAAAACCGGAAGTATACATAGGATCACAAACACGAATACATCATTGGATAGATTTTATCAAGGGCAATAACTTTTGTTCAGGTACCAAGGTCACCAAAGGTCAAGGTCAAAAGATATGAGCCTTGAAAGTTTTAGTAATTGCATAAAAAATCAAAATGAAAATAAAAAAAAAATTGAAATCAAAATTGAAAAATCGGCGCCTAGACTTTTTTAGCAATCTATTGTTGTTTCCAAAAATACTAAAGTTACGGATGCCGTTCATAACCCTGAGGCCCCATTTTTAATTTTATAAAAGTTACTCACATCAAAATGGCGGATGATCTGTTACTTCCGGGTCGGATTTTTTTATTTCAAATTGTTGTTATAACAAATTATAACATAATGAAAAAAACAAATTTCAAATATTTTCAAAATTCCGGAAGTTGAAGTTTTAAATTTGCAAGCTAATTACGTCATAACCGGAAGTGGTATCAAAATTTTGAAAAATGCATTTTGTTTAGAATCAAAATGTCTATCCACCTGCTAATTTGCAGATCGATCGAAATAAAATTGAAGAAGTTGAAAAAAACACAAAAATTAAAATTAAGAAAATAGGCAACTAAATGTCAAAATTTGAGAAGTTTAAAATCTTTATTTAGTAGCTTACAGTTATAGAAAACAGTTCAAAACAGTTTGATAAAAATCGGATCAAAAATAGGGCTGTGAGATTCCAAAAACCAAAATTATGTTTTTTGTTGTACCTCATTTCCGGTTTGTCAAAATGGTACCAATTTATATTTAAAAGTTGATGGTCAACAATTCATCGTAGATAATTGAAAAAAACTGTATGTAGCATGTTGCCTTCTTACTAAAATAGCGAGTGTAAAATTCGAAAAAAAAAAAAAAAATAGCCGTTTGCAAAACAATGCAGTGCGTTCGATTATCGAACGCACTGCAACTAGATCCATAGGCTTTGCATGGTTCTGAGCAGTGCGTAACAGTTTTAGAATTACTTACAAACTGTTTTTAAAAGGGTCTGTATTGGTATATTTCTAGACAAAGAAAGCTACCACAACTAGCGAAATCTTGGATGGATGTTACTTGTAAATGTCAAAAATCGCAAATTTGAATTGCTTACAAAACCGGAAGTATATATCGGACAACAAATATGAATACATAGTCGGATAGATCTCATCGAGGGCAAAAACTTTTATTCAGATCACAATGTCACCAAAGGTCAAGGTCACGAGATATGAACCTTTAAAGTTATAGTAATTACCGAAAAAAATAAAACGGAAATGAAGGAAGGCAAAACGGAAGATCAAAATTCGATTAACAATGCTTTGAATGCAATCGACTGTAGTTTCCAAAAATATCAAAGTTACGAATTCCGCTCATAACCCTGAGGCCCCATTTTGAGTTTTACAAAAGTTTGTCATATCAATATGGCGGCCGATTTGTAACTTCCGGGTTAAATTTTTGTATTTCAAATTATTGATATACCCTAATGTAAAATATTGCAGAAAACAAATTTCAAATATATTCAAAATTCCGGAAGTTGAAATTTCAAATTTACACGCTAATTACGTCAAAACCGGAAGTGGTATCAATTTTTCGAAAACAGATTTTGGATTGCAATCGAAATATCTTTCAATCTGTAAATTTTCAGATCGATTGAAATAAAATTTGAAAAAAACACGCACAGTTACAATGGAAATTTGCACAAAATGTTAAAATTTTAAATCGTGCAATTTTAATTTAAGTTTATATTGTCGTACATCATTGGAAAGAGCAAATTACGCATAATATGATTGTTAAAACATTTTTGACGTATTTACGCTAGGTCACGTGACAGGACTGTTTAAAGTCAAAAATCACAAATTTCAATTGCCTATAAAACCGGAAGTATACATCGGATCACAAACATGAATACATCACTGCATTGATTTCATCAAGGGCAATAACTTTGTTCAGGTACCAAGTTCACCAAAGGTCAAGGTCAAAAGATACGAGCCTTTAAAGTTTTAGTAATTGCATAAAAAATCAAAACGAAATTTAAAAAAAAATTGAAATCAAAATCCAAAAATCGGCGCCTAGACCTTTTTAGCAATCGTTTGTAGTTTCCAAAAATACTAAAGTTACGGATGCCGCTCATAACCCTGAGGCCCCATTTTTAATTTTATAAAAGTTACTCATTTCAAAATGGCGGATGATCTGTTACTTCTGGGTCGGATTTTTTTATTTCAAATTGTTGTTATAACAAATTGTAACACAATGCAAAAAACATATTTGAAATATCTTCAAAATTTCGGAAGTTACAATTTTAAATTTACAAGCTAATTACGTAAAAACCGGAAGTGGTATCAAAATTTTGAAAACTGCATTTTGTTAAGAATCAAAATGTCTATACACCTGCAAATTTGCAGATCGATCGAAATAAAATTGTAGAAGTAGAAAAAAACGCAAAAATTGAAATTAATAAAATAGTCAACTAAAATTCAAAATTTTAGAAGTTTAAAACCTTTATTTAGTAGCTAACAGTTATAGAAAACAGTTCAAAACAGTTTGATAAAAATCGGATCAAAAATAGAGCTGTGAGATTCAAAAAACAAAAATTGTGTTTTTTGTTCTACCTCATTTCCGGTTTGTCAAAATGGCACCAATTTATATTTAATAGTTCATGGTCAACAATTTATCGTAGGGAATTGAACAAATCTGTATGTGGCATGTTGCCTTCTTACTAAAATAGCGAGTGTAAAATTCGAAAAAAAAAAAAAAATAGCCGTTTGCAAAACAATGCAGTGCGTTCGATTATCGAACGCACTGCAAAAAATAGCCGTTTGCAAAACAATGCAGTGCGTTCGATTATCATCGAACGCACTGCAAACTAGAATCGTGAGACGATACTGGGCAGTGCGAATCAGGTTTCGTCTATGGGTTAAAAATAGCGTTTTCAATCCATACTGCGAAATTTACAAAACATAAACATCGGCATATAAATTGGTTATAATCGGTAGTGAAAAATGGAATAACCGGTAGTGAAAAGTCATGTGATTAAAAAGTCGTTGTTTTTATTAATGCACATATTTATACATCATTGGAAGTAGAATAGTTAAAGAATATTTATTAATATTTTTCATATGCAATATCATACACATGAAAGAAATGAAATGAATGGAGTTGTACGTCCTAATTTTCTGAACCTATATGTGCTAACTTAGGACGGAAAACGCCATGCAGTGTGCAATGAGGGAAATTTTGCCAGGACAGCGGCATAAGCCTACTCTTATTTTCGATTTCCAACTGTCGAGGGATCTTTAACGTGCACAGTCAATAGCACACGGTACATCGGTTTATTGTCCTATATGAACGCCTAAACGCTTTTTCCATGTCAGATACTCCGACTTGCATCACTGACATCGTGAAACCGGAAGGAAAATTCATATCGTTCCAGGGCTTTCAGGTTAGCAAGTCACCGCGGTCACTACATATGAAAGAGCTAAATCTCATGACATCAGAATACTGTGTGCTAACTTCCTTACACTTAAGTTCGCAGTACAGCTCGAATATTGTCATTTTAATAAATATGAGCAAAAAATCTGTTTTATTATTTTTTTTAAAAAACATTTTAATGGTCAACGTTTTTAGACACGCAATATTTTTTGAATAAATGACAGAACCAGATTTTTAAAACAGATTTTCTTCTTTTGGCATTGGATTGTTATCTACTACATTAATTATTAGATATTTTACTTCATAATTTAAAACGTTAAAAATGCAAGTTACTATGTAAGAAAGTCATGTTAGTGCAAATGTCAGTTGAAGGGAGTGAACTGAATTTAAACATACAGACAACAAACATTTGTCAGTTGAAGGGAGAGAACTGCGTTTAAATATGCAAAACATTGACCAGTGAGAAGCGTTAAAGGAAACAATATGGTAAATTGTAACTTTGTTGTAGATGTTAAACTGTGCTTGAATTGCATAATGTGCTGTGGGAATGAAACGTTGAAATTCAACAACGAAGACTCTCGCATATTATCAGATATGGGAGCATAGATTGATCTTATTGAGGTGTGTAACACTTAAATGAAGGTTCAATGCTTACTAGCCACTTCAATTAATAAATGTAGCGATAGAAGTCTTGAAAGTTTCGGTCATTACTAAAGTTCTTGTTCCAAAAATATACAGTTGTCATAAGGTTGTTGGCCGTCGACTTAGGATTTCATACACACCGATATTATGCAAATCCGATTATCACCTAAAGTCCCATTTTGAGTTGTATTAGTCACAACAACATAGCACCTGACATAGTACATCCGGGTCGGATTTTATCATTTATATCTTTTATGATGACCATTTCTAACATAATCCAAAAAACAAAACAAAAAATTCCAAAATAACTCCATAAATTAAAATTTCAAGTTTACAAACAAATGACGTCAAAACCGGAAGTGATATCATTATCAAATTGTCTAGCTACTTGTAAGTTTTCAGATCGATCAAAGTCAAATTTCCATAAAACACGCACAGTTACAATGAACTTTGGCACAAAATTTGCAAGTTTTAAAAAGCGCAATTTTGATTCAAATATATTGTGTTATATATCATTTGAAAGAGCACATTTAGCATAGTAAAAATGAAATAGAATTTGTGACGTATGTAAATTAGGTCACGTGACAGAGCTCTTTAAAGTTAAAAATTGCAATTTTCAAATGGCGATAAAACCGGAAGTAAACATCAGAAATCGGATATGAATATATCATCTGATAGATCTCGTCAAGGGCAATAATTTTTGTACAGGTCAAGAGGTCATCAAAGGTCAAGGTCACTAGATATGAGCCTTGAAAGTTTCGGTCATTACTGAAATTCTTGTTCCGGAAATATAAAGAAATTGAAATCGAAATTCAAAAATCTACAACCTACAACCTGCAGAAGTCGTAGATTTCAAAATTAAAAAAATCCGATTAACCCTCGGTTCTGAATTACAATTTTAAGAAACATAGGTCAGTTCAAGATGGCGGCTGATCACTTGCACCTGGATAAAATTTCATCATTTTATTTTTTATGTATGACCAAATCTATGATAACACAAACAAATTTTTTCAAATATCTTCAATATTCCGGAAGTTAAAATTGAAAGTTTAGAAGCAAATGACGTCAAAACCGGAAGTGATATCGAAACTTTGAAAATTGATTTTCTTTGGAAATTCATATGTCTATGTTATTGAAAGGTTTCAGATCGATCGAAATAAAATTGCAAAAGTTAAAAAAAATCCTTTAAAAAGTGCTCCAAAAGTCAGCTACAAAAGTCAAAATATGAATTTTTCAAAATTGCAATTTGTAGCTATTGGGTTAAACAAATGAACCAAAAAAGACCGATCACAATCTGTTGGAAAAATGAGTTGAAAATGGAAAAACCCTGAAATACGACTTTTTAATATACGTCATTTCCGGTCAGGCAAAAATGCGCCATTTTACATTTAAGCAACAACGAGCAGTTAATCATCGCAGGAAATGATGTCAAGTTATGTGTGGTATGTGCAGTTTTGGCTGGGGAGCGTGACCAGAAATAGACAAAAAAAAAAAAAAAAATAGTCAATTGCAAACCAATGCAGTGCGTTCGAGAATCGAACGCACTGCAAAAAAAAAAATAGTCAATTGCAAACCAAAGCAGTGCGTTCGACAAATCGAACGCACTGCAATAAATAACTATTTATTTTCTTAAATAAAAAAATGAATAAATATTATAAAGATAGATAGATATAGAGTACAAACGATATACATACAGATATAAACAGAGAAGATAATCTACTCAACATTATGTAGGCTACATTTATAGTGTATTTCTATGAATGTTTCAAGCATTTTGACGTTTAAAAAGTTCACTTCTGTGGTTTATAGCAGTATGGATATATTTTAAAACATTGAGTATAATTTTTTGACGTTTGTTGGACATTAGGTTTATAAAAGTTTGATGACAAGGGATATTGATATCTTGACTAATATATAAATTACCTATATCATTATAAACAAGACATTTGACTACAAAATGGAACAATTACTGTGCATGTTTTCGAGCCATTCTTGGATGCTCGTATCATATATTCTCTGTTTGAACAAATATATAAATTGTTTAAAATTGCCAACAGTTTGTGAGATGAGATACAGGCGTATTCTCAAAAAATAGATGTTTTATCAGTGATGACCAGTTACTTCTAGTAACATGAAGTTCAAGGTTGTACAGCATTTTATATCCTTGTTTAGGCAGCCTTGAATCATCTAACGTTAATAATTTTAACCAGTATTTAATAGATTTAACATACTAAATAGTATACATTGTATATCGGCCACTTTCTCCCAACACTGCTGCTGAGCATGCGTGGTTAGGTAGGTTAAGGATATACTTTAAAAACTTAATTTGTAAATTTTGTTTGTGAAAATTCACAGCCCCATATTTCTGCTCCATATGTGATAATTGGCACAACCATTTTATCGAATATTTCTATAGATACCTCATGACAGACTATTACTTTTTTTATTTAAACGTTTCAAAATATTCAGAACTTTTCCCGCCTGAAAGGTAATAGTGGTGTCTTTAGCGCTGGCCATATTAGTTTATGTGTAAACACTTTTCTCAGATATTTGTATTGAAATACGGTGTCTAGTAATGTTCCACTGAATTTCCATGATTCATATTTCCTTAAAGGGCCATCATTTCAAAATACAATTACTAATATTTACTGACATGTGGTACTAATTACAAAATGTTCTATGCTCTCGATTTATTGTTGCAACCTAGACTTTGTATTTGATGAGTTGGTAATTATCATCTGTAAACATAAGGCAGAATAGGTTAGGAAATTCTTCTGATATATACATAAAATCCCAATAAGAAGTCTGACAAAAGTAGAATATAGTTAAAGTAGATCAATAACACCGATAAAGATAGTTAATTTTTACTGCCAACATGTTTCAATTTCATATTTTCAAGGCATAGTAACAAAAAATAAAATAAACAAAATGTATATAAAGAAATCAAACTAATTCGTTTAATTTGGGTTTTAGTTTCTCAATGAAATATTTTTCTTTAACAAACTGATTAATGTATAGTGAAAATAGTAAGGGACTCAGCATACACCCCTGTCTCGTACCCCTGGTACATTCAAACAAATTGGTTATACCATAGTGTGTCAATATACACATGATTTAGATTTTGAATACATGTTTCGAATGACTTTGATAAATTTTCCATGGACCCCATCTTTAATAATCAGAGTATTTCAAAGGTTAGCGTGAGTTATTGAATCAAAATCTACAAACAGACAATATATTCTGCCACCCTTTTTGTAAACTGCAAACTGCTTCCTTCGCCAGCATACTATACATTTTGCATTTTTACACATCGACAATATTGTACTTTGCAGCATTGACAAATGTATTTTGTAATTACGACATAGGTATTTTAAAGTTGCGACACAATTGACAATTTCGGCGACGTTATACCTCCATAGTTAGAATAGAGCTAAGATAATGTTTTATTTGGAAAGTGGACAAGTGTGAGATTCTATGTTTGAAATTTAAAACCATTTTAACGGAAAAAAAACAGTGTTGACTCGACTTTATTCCTTTGTTGGCGTAGTGTGTATGGAGGGGTATCGTTGCCAAAACTGTGTGCAAAGTCAAGATTGCAAAGTCAAAAATTCATATTTCTACATGTCGTGTTTACAAAATTTATTCTCTACAAATTCAGAATGTCATAATTTGAATTGCAAAGTAAAGAATTAATTATTTTAGTTTTAAAGATTGTGGGGGCAAATTGATTTTGAAGCAGATTTCTTAATTTTTATACGGATAATGGATAAAATCCAATTTACTGGCAATTGAGAAAAATAGCAGTGCGTTAATTTGAATAAAGTTTTCCTTCAGAAATTTCATCTTACACACCCTAATCACGTGATCAGCATTACACTTAGAGCACTTGAAATATAGTTTAGTCAGTTTCCTTCTTAGAAGACCCGCCACATATTTGACCAAGTTTCTTATGAATATTAATGAACCCAAGACCAAATATGGTTATTTTCTTGTCCAGCAATTATAAACTAGTTTAGTTATCTTTCTTTTAGGAAAAGTTGCATTGTTTGAAGTCATTAAAGTGTGTAAAAAGCATTTAAGTTCTTTTCAGACTGTATCTTGTTTAAAGTGTTCTCCACTGTAAGATTCGGGGGTGTGCCAATTCAACAATTAGGATTTAATTCCTTGTTTCTGGGGTCTCTTCCTGACAGTGTTCTCCTTTAAAGTTCTCGTTCCTTGATAAAGGTTTGAGGGTATTCTTCCCCAAGGATTGATTTCCTTGTATTTTATTTTGAGGCCTTTCTGGACCGCTTGAGGAGGTGAAGAGGTAATTCTCTTCCGAAAATGTTTTGAAAATTAGCGTTGAGTTCCTTGCACATGAGATCTGTAGACATTAATTCCTCAAAAAATATTAAATAAAAATTGATTGTCTTTGTATATAAGGTTTGCCCTGACACCATTCTCTTTGAAAGGGCTACACTGAATTCATACCCCCAATTCCCCCTCTTATCAAATTTCAACCCCTGAGATTTCAAATTCACCCCTGGGGTAGCATATGGACCCCGGTTGAGAAGCACTGATCTAGACAAACCAGACGAGAACTGTGACGTTGTTAATGACAGTCTGGCAACGATTCCAAACACATTTACTCTTTGGCCACATTGAGCTCTGGCTCTGAATCTCATTTTTCTTGGAAGATTCCACAATGAATATAAATTATTTGGTTACCAAGGTCAACAACTAACAATTCTCAAGGAAAACTCATTTCGTAGAAAGACTTTTAACACGCCCAAATAACCGGTCACATGATCTACTTTTAGTGTGATTTAGTTCCTTCTACGAGAACGTCGCCATATTAGAAGTTAGTAAGCCTAGTGTGGGTAGAAAGAACAAATATTATCAGGTACTGTCATTTTATTATATTAATCCAGAAAATAAAAAATCAAAAATTGAGAATTACAATAGACATCTAGACTGTATATATTATATATATAAATTATTTAAAGCTACGGACAGACTGAACGAATTGTCACGGCGAATGGTTTTGGGCGGGTGTGTCCAGTACGACGACATTCGGCCGAAACCAATTTGCAGTTATTATTGAATGTGTGTACACTGCATCAGGCAAATGAATTTTGCTGGGAATAGTTCGCTCAGTCTGTCCTCAGCTTTAAACACTATTTTTGATAGAGTGTTATTATGGTGAGAAAAGGATTTTTAACTTCCTTTTTTAGCTTGCACTTTCTATGTCTCCATAGTTTTAAATTCCCAACCCCGACAATTCTCTCCCAATACCCCCCTCCACCACCTACACCTAGGTAGCAGCATCCCCGGATATCTCATTCCCGTGAATTAGATTAATAATAACTTTATTTGGCAACCCATTTGGACAAAAGTCCAATTTTCAATAGGTCAGATTAAAACTTTAAAACTAATGCTATTCCTAATTTTAACGTTTAAAAGCCAAGGGTGTGGATATAGGGGGGGGGGGGGCTGTCAACCCCCACTCCACTTTTGAACTCATAATTTAATTAGTAGGAAAGATATTTTGAAGAATTAAAATCGATCAGGTAAAATTCAGATAAGGAAATCCTTATTTCCAACTCAATCTTTCAGAATGCACCAAACAAACAAAAGGCAGCAAAGTTATGGTATAAATAGCACATTATTTTGATATATATAATGAATAATATTCGATAAATCATTTGATGAAAAAATACATTTTTAAATAAATAAATAAATACATTTTTAAATAAATAAATAAATGAATACATGAATAAATGAATAAATGAATAAATGAATAAATGAATAAATGAATAAATGAATAAATGAATAAATAAATATATATGTTCTTAAATAATAAATAAATACATAAATAAATAAATGAATACATAAATAAATAAATGAATAAATATATATTTTCTTAAATGAATAAATATATATTTTCTTAAATAAATAAATGAATAAATAATATAAAGATAGATAGATATAGAGTACAAACGATATACATACAGATATATACAGAGAAGATAATCTATTCAACATTATGTAGGCTACATTTATAATGTATTTCTATGAATGTTTCAAGCATTTTGACGTTTAAAAAGTTCACTTCTGTGGTTCATAGCAGTATGAATATATTTTAAAACATTGAGTATAATTTTTTGACGTTAGGTGGACATTAGGTTTATAAAAGTTTGATGACAAGGGATATTGATATATTGACTAATATATAAATTACGTATATCATTATAAACAAGACATTTGACTACAAAATGGAACAATTACTGTGCATGTTTTCGAGCCATTCTTGGATGCTCGTATCATATATTCTCTGTTTTAACAAATATATAAATTGTTTAAAATTGCCAACAGTTTGTGAGATGAGATACAGGCGTATTCTCAAAAAATAGATGTTTTATCAGTGATGACCAGATACTTCTACATGAAGTTCAAGGTTGTACAGCATTTTATATCCTTGTTTAGGCAGCCTTGAATCATCTAACGTTAATAATTTTAACCAGTATTTAATAGATTTAACATACTAAATAGTATACATTGTATATCGGCCACTTTCTCCCAACACTGCTGCTGAGCATGCGTGGTTAGGTAGGTTAAGGATATACTTTAAAAACTTAATTTGTAAATTTTGTTTGTGAAAATTCACAGCCCCATATTTCTGCTCCATATGTGATAATTGGCACAACCATTTTATCGAATATTTCTATAGATACCTCATGACAGACTATTACTTTTTTTATTTAAACGTTTCAAAATATTCAGAACTTTTCCCGCCTGAAAGGTAATAGTGGTGTCTTTAGCGCTGGCCATATTAGTTTATGTGTAAACACTTTTCTCAGATATTTGTATTGAAAAACGGTGTCTATTAATGTTCCTCTAAATTTCCATGATTCATATTTCCTTAAAGGGCCATCATTTCAAAATACAATTACTAATATTTACTGACATGTGGTACTTATTACAAAATGTTCTATGCTCTCGATTTATTGTTGCAACCTAGACTTTGTATTTGATGAGTTGGTAATTATCATCTGTAAACATAAGGCAGAATAGGTTAGGAAATTCTTCTGATATATATATAAAATCCCAATAAGAAGTCTGACAAAAGTAGAATAAAGTTAAAGTAGATCAATAACACCGATAAAGATAGTTAATTTTTACTGCCAACATGTTTCAATTTCATATTTTCAAGGCATAGTAACAAAAAATAAAATAAACAAAATGTATATAAAGAAATCAAACTAATTCGTTTAATTTGGGTTTTAGTTTCTCTATGAAATATTTTTCTTTAACAAACTGATTAATGTATAGTGAAAATAGTAAGGGGCTCAGCATACTGCCCTGTCTCGTACCCCTGGTACATTCAAACGAATTGGTTATACCATAGTGTGTCAATATACACATGATTTAGATTTTGAATACATGTTTCGAATTACTTTGATAAATTTTCCATGGACCCCATCTTTAATAATCAGAGTATTTCAAAGGTTAGCGTGAGTTATTGAATCAAAATCTACAAACAGACAATATATTCTGCCACCCTTTTTGTAAACTGCTTCCTTCGCCAACATACTATACATTTTGCATTTTTACACATCGACAATTATACTTTGCAGCATTGACAAATGTATTTTGTAATTACGACATAGGTATTTTAAAGTTGCGACACAATTGACAATTTCGGCGACGTTATACCTCCATAGTTAGAATAGAGCTAAGATAATGTTTTATTTGGAAAGTGGACAAGTGTGAGATTCTATGTTTGAAATTTAAAACCATTTTAACGGAAAAAAAACAGTGTTGACTCGACTTTATTCCTTTGTTGGCTTAGTGTGTATGGAGGGGTATCGTTGCCAAAACTGTGTGCAAAGTCAAGATTGCAAAGTCAAAAATTCATATTTCTACATGCCGTGTTTTACAAAATTTATTCTATACAAATTCAGAATGTCATAATTTGAATTGCAAAGTAAAGAATTAATTATTTCAGTTTTAAAGATTGTGGGGGCAAATTATTTTTGAAGCAGATTTCCTAATTTTTATACGGATAATGGATAAAATCCAATTTACTGGCAATTGAGAAAAATAGCAGTGCGTTAATTTGAATAAAGTTTTCCTTCAGAAATTTCATCTTTCACACCCTAATCACGTGATCAGCATTACACTTAGAGCACTTGAAATATAAATTAGTCAGTTTCCTTCCTAGAAGACGCCGCCTCATATTTGACCAAGTACACATGTTTCTTATGAATATTAATGAACCCAAGTCCAAATATGGTTATTTTCTTGTCGAGCAATTATAAACTAGTTTAGTTATCTTCCTTTTAGGAAAAGTGGCATTGTTTGAAGTCATTAAAGTGTGTATAAAGCATTTAAGTTCTTTTCAGATTGTATCTTATTTAAAGTGCTCACCACTGTAAGATTCGGGGGTGCCAATTCAACAATTAGGATTTAATTCCTTGTTTCTGGGGTCTCTTCCTGACAGTGGTCTCCTTTAAAGTTCTCGTTCCTGGATAAAGGTTTGAGGGTATTCTTCCCCAAGGATTGATTTCCTTGTATTTTATTTTGAGGCCTTTCTGGACCGCTTGAGGAGGTGAAGAGGTAATTCTCTTTTGAAAAGTTTTGAAAATTAGTGTTGAGTTCCTTGCACATGAGATCTGTAGACATTAATTCCTCAAAAAATATTAAATAAAAATTGGTTGTCTTTGTATATAAGGTTTGCCCTGACACCATTCTCGTTGAAAGGGCTACACTAAATTACCTGCCCCCCCCCCCCCCACCCACCCCCAAAGAAAAAGTTAGAATTGATTTGCTTGCTTTTGAATCCATTCCGGAGAGAATTCCCGCCGGTGTGCAAGATGAACAAAATATGTAGTACTGAAGTTGAAAACTTTATTCATACAAATTTTCTCCTCTTCACAATTACACCCCTTTATTTGTGATTCACCCCCCCCCCCCTCCCCCTCAATTCCCCCTCTTATTAAATTTCAACCCCCGAGATTTCAATTCACCCCTGGGGAGCATATGAACCCCGGTTGAGAAGCACTGATCTAGAAAAACCAGACGAGAACTGTGACGTTGTTAATGACAGTCCGGCAACGATTCCAAACACATTTACTCTGTGGTCACATTGGGCTCTGGCTCTGAAACCCATTTTTCTTGGAGATTCCACAATGAATATAAATTATTTGGTTGTTAATACCAAGGTCAACAACTAACAATTCTCAAGGAAAACTCATTTCGTAGAAAGACATTTAACACGCCCAAATAACCGGTCACATGATCTACTTTTAGTGTAATTTAGTTCCTTCTACGAGAACGTCGCCATATTAGAAGTTAGTAAGCCTAGTGTGGGTAGAAAGAACAAATATTATCAGGTATTGGCATTTTATTATATTAATCCAGAAAATAAAAAATAAAAAATTGAGAATTACAATAGACATCTAGACTGTATATATTATATATATAAATTATTTAAAGCTACGGACAGACTGAACGAATTGTCACGGCGAATGGTTTTGGGCGGGTGTGTCCAGTACGACGACATTCGGCCGAAACCAATTTTCAGTTATTATTGAATGTGTGTACACTGCATCAGGCAAATGAATTTTGCTGGGAATAGTTCGCTCAGTCTGTCCTCAGCTTTTAACACTATTTTTGATAGAGTGTTATTATGGTGAGAAAAGGATTTTTAACTTCCTTTTTTAGCTTGCACTTTCTATGTCTCCATAGTATTAAATTCCCAACCCAGACAATTCTCTCCCAATACCCCCCTCCCACCACCTACACCTAGGTAGCAGCATCCCCGGATATCTCATTCCCGGGAATTAGATTAATAATAACTTTATTTGGCAACCCATTTGGACAAAAGTCCAATTTTCTATAGGTCAGATTAGAACTAATTTTTACGTTTAAGAGCCAAGGGCGTGGATATAGGGGGGGGGGGGGGGACCTGTCAACCCCCAACCCATTTTTGAACTCAGAATTTAATTAGTAGGAAAGATTTTTTGAAGAATCAAAATCGATCAGGTAAAATTCAAATAAGGAAATCCTTATTTCCAACTCAATCTTTCAGAATGCACCAAACAAACAAAAGGCAGCATAGTTATGGATGGTATAAATAGCACACTATTTTGATATATATAATGAAAATTATTCATTGAGTTCGATAAATAATTTGATGAATAAATTCATTTTTAAATAAATAAATACATAAATAAATAACTATATATTTTCTTAAATAAAAAAATGAATAAATAATATAAAGATAGATAGATATAGAGTATAAACGATATACATACAGATATAAACAGAGAAGATAATCTACTCAACATTATGTAGGCTACATTTATAGTGTATTTCTATGAATGTTTCAAGCATTTTGACGTTTAAAAAGTTCACTTCTGTGGTTTATAGCAGTATGGATATATTTTAAAACATTGAGTATAATTTTTTGACGTTAGGTGGACATTAGGTTTATAAAAGTTTGATGACAAGGGATATTGATATATTGACTAATAAATAAATTACGTATATCATTCTAAACAAGACATTTGACTACAAAATGGAACAATTACTGTGCATGTTTTGGAGCCATTCTTATACTCGTATCATATATTCTCTGTTTTAACAAATATATAAATTGTTTAAAATTGCCAACAGTTTGTGAGATGATACTAAATAGTATACATTGTATATCGGCCACTTTCTCCCAACACTGCTGCTGAGCATGCGTGTTTAGGTAGGTTATGGATATACTTTAAAAACTTAATTTGTAAATTTTGTTTGTGAAAATTCATAGCCCTATATTTCTGCTCCATATGTGATAATTGGCACAACCATTTTATCGAATATTTCTATAGATACCTCATGACAGACTATTACTTTTTTTATTTAAACGTTTCAAAATATTCAGAACTTTTCCCGCCTGAAAGGTAATAGTGGTGTCTTTAGCGCTGGCCATATTAGTTTATGTCTAAACACTTTTCTCAGATATTTGTATTGAAAAACGGTGTCTAGTAATGTTCCACTGAATTTCCATGATTCATATTTCCTTAAAGAGCCATCATTTCAAAACACAATTATTAATATTTACTGACATGTGGTACTTATTACAAAATGTTCTATGTTCTCGATTTGTTGTTGCAACCTAGACTTTGTATTTGATGAGTTTGTAATATCATCTGCAAACATAAGGCAGAATAGGTTAGGAAATTCTTCTGATATATATATAAAATCCCAATAAGAAGTCTGACAAAAGTAGAATAAAGTTAAAGTAGATCAATAACACCGATAAAGATAGTTAATTTTTACTGCCAACATGTTTCAATTTCATATTTTCAAGGCATAGTAACAATACAATAAACAATGATATGACGTCATGATATTGTCTTTAGGAGATATTAATATGATGGATTTACACTAATGAAAAAATAAAAACAAACAAAATGTATATAAAGAAATCAAACTAATTCGTTTAATTTGGGTTTTAGTCAATGAAATATTTTTCTTTAACAAACTGATTAATGTATAGTGAAAATAGTAAGGGACTCAGCATACACCCCTGTCTCGTACCCCTGGTACATTCAAACAAATTGGTTATACCATAGTGTGTCAATATACACATCATTTAGATTTTGAATACATGTTTCGAATGACTTTGATAAATTTTCCATGGACCCCATCTTTAATAATCAGAGTATTTCAAAGGTTAGCCCGGTCATGGTCATCATAATAATATATTGAAGTTTGTTTTGAGGATACACCAAGTATAAATATTTATTGTATACTGTCCTTTATGGCATAGGCGTACGGGCTGGGGGTCTAAAGGGGGGGGGGGGGGGGGGGGGGGGGCTTCAAGAAAGAAATTAAAAAAAATAAAATCATTCGGAAATGATGTGATCAGGCAGATGGCGAGAAGTTTTGGGAATTAGGAGGTTTTTTTTTAAATCATTATTTATTTACATAAATATTAAAGGTTACAAAACACAATAAGGGATTTAGAAACAAGCATAGCTTATTTAAATCTATTTCCCTGAAGATGGAAAGCATATTTTCTAAAAGTAAAATAACTACGAACATATTTTAACTGGAAAATAATTAAGTAAGTAAGTAAGTAAGTAAATAGAAATAATGAAATAAAGAAAAAAACTCCAATCCCGATCCCACCCCAACACATCCCAGTCATCCCCAGCATCCGCCGCGGAATTAGGAGTTGGGGTGGGGGTCGACTTGTCGGGCATATATATTTCATTGTCGGGCATATATATTCCTCGTGGGGGCAAATTGTTTTTGAAGCAGATTTCCTAATTATTTTACGGACAATGGATAAAATCCAATTTACTGGCAATTGAGAATAACAGCAGTGAGTTATATTAAATAAAGTTTTCTTTCAGAAATGTCATCTTTCACACCCTAATCACGTGATCAGCATTACACTTCGAACACTTGAAATATAGTTTAGTCAGTTTCCTTCCTAGAAGACGCCGCCTCATATTTGACCAAGTGCAAGTGTTTCTTATGAATATTAATGAACCCAAGACCAAATATGGTTATTTTCTTGTTGAGCAATTATAAACTAGTTTAGTTATCTTCCTTTTAGGAAAAGTTGCATTGTTTGAAGTCATTAAAGTGTGTAAAAAGCATTTAAGTCTTTTCAGACTGTATCTTGTTTAAAGTGCTCACCACTGTAAGATTCGGGGGTGCCAATTCAACAATTAGGATTTAATTCCTTGTTTCTGGGGTCTCTTCCTGACAGGGTTCTCCTTTAAAGTTCTCGTTCCTTGATAAAGGTTTGGGGGTATTCTTCCCCAAATTTTTGTTTTAAAATTAGGATTGATTTCCATGTATTTTATTTTGAGGCCTTTCTGGACCGCTTGAGGAGGTGAAGAGGTAATTCTCTTCTGAAAATGTTTTGAAAATTAGTGTTGAGTTCCTTGCACATGAGATCTGTAGACATTAATTCCTCAAAAAATATTAAATAAAAATTGGTTGTCTTTGTATATAAGGTTTGCCCTTACACCATTCTTGTTGAAAGGTCTAAATTAGATACCCCCCACCAAATAAAATTTTGAAAGTTAGAATCGTCGTGTTTCCAATTGGTGTTCTCGGCAGCAAAAAAGGTGTGTTATTCTCAAAATTTTCGTAGTGACATACCTCAAACCCTATTCAAATAACCTTAAACCCTAAATTCAAAGGGAAATGTCTGAAATTCACGTCTAAATCTCAATTGCTTTAGACAAGATTCCTTTAACCCTATAAAAATAATCTTGAATCTTAAATTCGCTGGAAAATTCAGGAATTTTCAGGAAATTTCTCGATTTGCTATGTGTTGGTGCCACAGTTCCTTTACAAGTAAACCTTAAATTTATCAGGAAATGTCAGGAAATCCTGTTTCAGTGAGTCAAATTCTCTAAATTTTCTTAGCGACATATACCGCAGACCTTATTCAAATAACCTTAAACCCTAAATTCACTCGAAAATGTTTGGAATTTGCGTCTAAATCTAATTTTTTTTAGACAAGATTCCATTTGACCCTATAGAAATAATCTTGAACCTTAAATTCACTGGAAAATATCAGGAATATTCAGGAAATGTCAGGAAATCGCGTTTCAGGGAGTCAAATTCTCTAAATTTTCTAAAGGTCCCCAAACTTCAGAAAATCTCATTTCTAGGCTTCCGATTGCACCAATAAATGTAGAAATAACTCTTCAGAGGGCACTGTAATGGCGTAACATTGAATTGTAAAAACACTAAGTTTTCCATGAAAGGGGGGGTTGGGGTGTTTTGGTGGATCCCTAAACTGCCCCCTTGATTGGACGTTTGCCCCCCTAAAAGTACTTGGCAGGCTACGGGCCTGTACTGAAGTTGAAAACGTTATTCATACAAATTTTCTCCTCTTCACAATTTCACCACTTTATTTGTGATTCACCCCCAATTCCCCCCCCCCCCCCCTTAAATTTCAACCCCGAGATTTCAATTCACCCCTGGGGGAGCATATGAACCCCGGTTGAGAAGCACTGATCTAGAAAAACCAGACGAGAACTGTGACGTTGTTGATGACAGTCCGGCAACGATTTCAAACACATTTACTCTGTGGTCACATTGAGCTCTGGCTCTGATCTAATTTTTCTTGGAGATTCCACAATGAATATAAATTATTTGGTTACCAAGGTCAACAACTATCAATTCTCAAGGAAAACTCATTTCGTAGAAAGACTTTTAACACAGCCCAAATAACCGGTCACATGATCTACTTTTAGTGTGATTTAGTTCCTTCTACGAGAACGTCGCCATATTAGAAGTTAGTAGGCCTAGTGTGGGTAGAAAGAACAAATATTGTCAGGTATTGTCATTTTATTATATTAATCCAGAAAATAAAAAATCATAAATTGAGAATTACAATAGACATCTAGACTTTATATATATAAATTGTTTAAAGCTACGGACAGACTGAACGAATTGTCACGGCGAATGGTTTTGGGCGGGTGTGTCCAGTACGACGACATTCGGCCGAAACCAATTTTCAGTTATTATTGAATGTGTGTACACTGCATCAGGCAAATGAATTTTGCTGGGAATAGTTCGCTCAGTCTGTCCTCAGCTTTTAACACTATTTTTGATAGAGTGTTATTATGGTGAGAAAAGGATTTTTAACTTCCTTTTTTAGCTTGCACTTTCTATGTCTCCATAGTATTAAATGCCCAACCCCCGACAATTCTCTCCCAATACCCCCCACCACCACCTACACCTAGGTAGCAGCATCCCCGGATATCTCATTCCCGGGAATTAGATTAATAATAACTTTATTTGGCAACCCATTTGGACAAAAGTCCAATTTTCAATAGGTCAGATTAAAACTTTAAAACTAATGCTATTCCTAATTTTAACGTTTAAGAGTCAAGGGCGTGGATACAGGGGGTACGTGTCAACCCCCACCCCACTTTTGAACTCAGAATTTAATTAGTAGGAAAGATTTTTTAAATAATCAAAATCGATCAGGTAAAATTCAGATAAGGAAATCCTTATTTGCAACTCAATCTTTCGGAATGCACCAAACAAACAAAAGGCAGCAAAGTTATGGAAGGTATAAATAGCACACTATTTTGATATATATAATGAATATTATTCATTGAGTTCGATGAATCATTTGATGAATAAATTCATTTTTAAATAGATAAATAAATACATAAATAAATAACTATCCAAATAAGTAGTACCACAAGACGTTATCCAGAGTGTTCGACGAGAGTAATCTCGGAACGATTTAAAATCAATAAATAATGGAGTTCTTGTACTGATTCCACTACAAATTTGTTTCAAGGTTTTACCCTCTCGTCAGGTGGAGATTAAATGATTTTTGCTTCATGCTGTTAAGGGACGTCACGCTACACCAGTACGTCACGTTTTCGTTCCGCGCAATGACTTCAGTAGATAGCAGGAGGAATGTCGGCACGTGTTTACCAGTTCTGTTCTTGAATTAAGCGTTGCCAAATGTGGGTGCTTCAGGATATACCACTTCTCCATGATACATAGGTTACATCATGGAGAAGTGGTATATCCTGAAGCACCCACATTTGGCAACGCTTAATTCAAGAACAGAACTGGTAAACACGTGCCGACATTCCTCCTGCTATCTACTGAAGTCATTGCGCGGAACGAAAACGTGACGTACTGGTGTAGCGTGACGTCCCTTAACAGCATGAAGCAAAAATCATTTAATCTCCACCTGACGAGAGGGTAAAACCTTGAAACAAATTTGTAGTGGAATCAGTACAAGAACTCCATTATTTATTGATTTTAAATAAATAACTATATATTTTCTTAAATAAAAAAATGAATAAATATTATAAAGATAGATAGATATAGAGTACAAACGATATACATACAGATATAAACAGAGAAGATAATCTACTCAACATTATGTAGGCTACATTTATAATGTATTTCTATGAATGTTTCAAGCATTTTGACGTTTAAAAAGTTCACTTCTGTGGTTTATAGCAGTATGAATATATTTTAAAACATTGAGTATAATTTTTTGACGTTAGGTGGACATTAGGTTTATAAAAGTTTGATGACAAGGGATATTGATATCTTGACTAATATATAAATTACGTATATCATTATAAACAAGACATTTGACTACAAAATGGAACAATTACTGTGCATGTTTTCGAGCCATTCTTGGATGCTCGTATCATATATTCTCTGTTTTAACAAATATATAAATTGTTTAAAATTGCCAACAGTTTGTGAGATGAGATCCAGGGGCCTTATTCTCGAAAACTTAAGTTAAATAAAATCCAGATTTTAAGAAATACAGTAATCTGATTGGATAATAAAGCTATATCTAAAATCAATTTTAGTGATTGTCCAATCAGATGACTGGAACACTAAAATTGTTGTAAGTTAAGTTTTCGAGAATAAGGCTCCAGGCGTATACTCAAAAAATAGATGTTTTATCAGTGATGACCAGTTACTTCTAACATGAAGTTCAAGGTTGTACAGCATTTTATATCCTTGTTTAGGCAGCCTTGAATCATCTAACGTTAATGATTTTAACCAGTATTTAATAGATTTAACATACTAAATAGTATACATTGTATATCGGCCACTTTCTCCCAACACTGCTGCTGAGCATGCGTGGTTAGGTAGGTTAAGGATATACTTTAAAAACTTAATTTGTAAATTTTGTTGCTCCATATGTGATAATTGGCACAACCATTTTATCAAATATTTCTATAGATACCTCATGACAGACTACTACTTTTTTTATTTAAACGTTTCAAAATATTCAGAACTTTTCCCGCCTGAAAGGTAATAATGGTGTCTTTAGCGCTGGCCATATTAGTTTATGTCTAAACACTTTTCTCAGATATTTGTATTGAAAAACGGTGTCTATTAATGTTCCTCTAAATTTCCATGATTCATATTTCCTTAAAGGGCCATCATTTCAAAATACAATTACTAATATTTACTGACATGTGGTACTTATTACACACTTTTCTATGCTCTCGATTTATTGTTGCAACCTAGACTTTGTATTTGATGAGTTTGTAATATCATCTACAAACATACGGCAGAATAGGTTAGGAAATTCTTCTGATATATACATAAAATCCCAATAAGAAGTCTGACAAAGGTAGAATATAGTTAAAGTAGATCAATAACACCGATAAAGATAGTTAATTTTTACTGCCAACATGTTTCAATTTCATATTTTCAAGGCATAGTAACAATACAATAAACAATGATATGACGTCATGATATTGTCTTTAGGAGATATTAATATGATGGATTTACACTAATGAAAAAATAAAAACAAACAAAATGTATATAAAGAAATCAAACTAATTCGTTTAATTTGGGTTTTAGTCAATGAAATATTTTTCTTTAACAAACTGATTAATGTATAGTGAAAATAGTAAGGGACTCAGCATACACCCCTGTCTCGTACCCCTGGTACATTCAAACAAATTGGTTATACCATAGTGTGTCTATATACACATGATTTAGATTTGGAATACATGTTTCGAATGACTTTGATAAATTTTCCATGGACCCCATCTTTAATAATCAGAGTATTTCAAAGGTCAGCCCGGTCATGGTCATCATAATAATATATTGAAGTTTGTTTTGAGGATACACCAAGTATAAATATATATTGTATACTGTCCTTTATGGCATAGGCGTACGGGCTGGGGGTGTAGGGAGTGGGGGGGGGGGCGTGGGGGGGGGGGGGGGGCTTCACGAAGGAAATTTAAAAAAATAAAATCATTCGGAAATGATGTGATCAGGCAGACGCCGAGAAGTTTTGGGAATTAGGAGTTGGGGTGGGGATCGACTTGTCGGGCATATATATTCCCTTGTGGGGGCAAATTGTTTTTGAAGCAGATTTCCTAATTTTTATACGGACAATGGGTAAAATCAAATTTACTGGCAATTGAGAAAAATAGCAGTGCGTTAATTTAAATAAAGTTTTCCTTCAGAAATTTCATCTTTCACACCCTAATCACGTGATCAGCATTACACTTCGAACACTTGAAATAAAGTTTAGTCAGTTTCCTTCCTAGAAGACGCCGTCTCATATTTGACCAAATACACGTTTCTTATGAATATTAATGAACCCAAGACCAAATATGGTTATTTTCTTGTCCAGCAATTATAATCTAGTTGAGTTATCTTCCTTTTAGGAAAAGTTGCATTGTTTGAAGTCATTAAAGTGTGTATAAAGCATTTAAGTTCTTTTCAGACTGTATCTTGTTTAAAGTGCTCACTACTGTAAGATTCGGGGTGCCAATTCAACAATTAGGATTTAATTCCTTGTTTCTGGGGTCTCTTCCTGACAGGGTTCTCCTTTAAAGTTCTCGTTCCTGGATAAAGGTTTGAGGGTATTCTTCCCCAAGGATTGATTTCCTTGTATTTTATTTTGAGGCCTTTCTGGACCGCTTGAGGAGGTGAAGAGGTAATTCTCTTCCGAACATGTTTTGAAAATTAGAGTTGAGTTCCTAGCACATGAGATCTGTAGACATTAATTCCTCAAAAAATATTAAATAAAAATTGATTGTCTTTGTATATAAGGTTTGCCCTGACACCATTCTCGTAGAAAGGGCTAAACTGAACCCCCCCCCCCCCCCCACCCCCCACACCTCCACCCCCAAAGAAAATTTTGAAAGTTAGAATTGATTTGCTTGTTTTTGTGCAAGATGAACAAAATATATGTAGTACTGAAGTAGAAAACTTTATTCATACAAATTTTCTCCTCTTCACAATTTCACCCCTTTATTTGTGATCCCCCCCCCCCCCCCCCGCCCAATTCCCCCTCTTATCAAATTTCAACCCTGAGATTTCAATTCACCCCCGGGGTAGCATATGTACCCCGGTTGAGAAGCACTGATCTAGACAAACCAGACGAGAACTGTGACGTTGTTAATGACAGTCCGGCAACGATTTCAAACACATTTACTCTGTGGTCACATTGAGCTCTGGCTCTGATCTAATTTTTCTTGGAGATTCCACAATGAATATAAATTATTTGGTTACCAAGGTCAACAACTATCAATTCTCAAGGAAAACTCATTTCGTAGAAAGACTTTTAACACAGCCCAAATAACCGGTCACATGATCTACTTTTAGTGTGATTTAGTTCCTTCTACGAGAACGTCGCCATATTAGAAGTTAGTAGGCCTAGTGTGGGTAGAAAGAACAAATATTGTCAGGTACTGTCATTTTATTATATTAATCCAGAAAATAAAAAATCATAAATTGAGAATTACAATAGACATCTAGACTTTATATATATAAATTGTTTAAAGCTACGGACAGACTGAACGAATTTAAACGGCGAATGGTTTTGGGCGGGTGTGTCCAGTACGACGACATTCGGCCGAAACGAATTTGCAGTTATTATTGAATGTGTGTCCACTACATCGGCTTTATGTCTTTGCTGGGAATAATGAGTTCACTGCATCGGCTGAATTAATTTTTGTCTCTCCAAGTGACAGGATTTTAATTGTCGATTGTGTTGCAACTGTAAATATGCAAAATGTATAAGTATACTTTAAAAGTCCAATGTCACACGAATGCAGCTAGCAATTTACACTTTGCATTTTACATTCTGCATTAGTCACTTTACACTTCGTATCAAGTCTTATGATGACATATTCATTTACGAACGTAAAAGACGGCATTTTAATTAACCCCCCACTCCCCGAAAACTTTGTGAGTATAAGTTGGGTTGTTTGTATATAGTCGCAAGTTTGTATTCATTTACGAACGTAAAAACGGCGGAAATGTGCGGAAATTAATAAATATGCATGCGCATTGATACTAGTTCTGGTTGACATTTAAAGATGGGTTCTCCCTTAAATATAAATAAAATACCTCTTATATCATTTCAAGAATAATTGTAAATAATTTGTAATATGATGGTAAACAAAGAAACCTAGGCTAGTAGCCAGCCAAGTACTTCTTAGGGGGCAAACATCCAATCAGGGTTGGGGGGGGGGGGGGGGCATTTTAAGTAACCCCCCACTCCCCGAAAACTTTGTGAGTATAAGTCGGGTTGTTTGTATAGTCGCAAGTTTGTAATTAGAGAGTTGGTGGGGTGGCGGAAAAGCGTTTACGGGCGTCTAGTTTTCAAAATTGTCAAGGATAGGTTCTCTCAGAAATTCCAAATTTTGTATTTCCAGGGATCCAATTCCTGAAATTTTCTTCTCCACTTTACAAGTAAACATTAAATTCGTCAGGAAATAACGAGAGGGGGTCCCCAGACTTCATAAAATCCTATTTCCAGACTTTCAATAGGCATCCTTGAAGCAATACAGATAGAGGGCACCACTCAACTATTCACAAAGTTTTCGAGGAGTGGAGGGTTACCTAAACTTCCCCCTTCGTCACCCCTCCCCCTCCCCCTAATTGGATGTTTGCCCCCTAGAAGTACTTGGCTGGCTACTAGCCTGGGTTTCTATCTTTAACATAATATTACAAATTCTTTATTCCCTCAGTCTTGAAATAATACAGAGATATCTATATATAAGGATAACCCATCTTTAAATGTCAACAAGAACTTGTATCAATGCGCATGCATATTTATTAAGTACATTTCCGCCGTTTTTACGTATGCAAATGAATATACGTCATCATTCCATATAAGGTAGGCTTGCTAATACAAAATGCGTAATGCAAAATGTAAATGCAAAGTGACTAATGATGAAAATGCAAAGTGTAAACAGTTATCTGCATTCATGTGGCATTTCCGTTGATTTTGAGGTATACTTATATATTTTTACACATCGACAATATTGTACTTTGCGGCATTGACAAATGTATTTTGTAATTACGACATAAGTATTTTAAAGTTGCGACACAATCGACAATTTTGGCAACGTTATACCTCCATAGTTAGAATAGAGCTCAGATAATGTTTTATTTGGAAAGTGGACTAGTGTGAGATTCTATGTTTGAAATTTAAAACCATTTTAAAGGACAAAAAAAGGTATTTGACATTGGGTCGATTTGACTCGTCCATATTCCTTTGCTGTATTTATTATATGCTGTCCTTTATGGTACGTAATGATACAATAAATATCTTATCTTATCTTATCCAAGAATTGGTCTGGTTTCGTGTGATATATTGGTAAGTTTTCAACTCGATTTCTGGAAGATTTATAGAATATTGAATTTCTTGATTTAAAATTGAAAGTGGCAAGGCGTGGCACATGAATTGAAGGAGTGATTCTAAATGCTTTAGATATGGCTTGTAAACAGGACAGTTTTGATGAGATTTTGTTTTATGTTTATTTGTGAATATTAATGAAATGTTGGAGGAGCGTGATAACTGTTAAAATATCAAAAATATATTTATGTTAAAGTTTAACAGAAAAGATATAAATCTGAAGCAAATATTAGAAAGATGTTATTTTAAGAATATCAATACTATTTTGAAGTAGATTTCCTAATTATTATACGGACAATGGATCAAATTTACTGGCTATTGAGAAAAATAGCAGTGCGTTAATTTAAATAAAGTTTTCTTTCAGAAATTTCATCTTTCACACCCTAATCACGTGATCAGCATTACACTTCGAACACTTGAAATATAGTTTAGTCAGTTTCCTTCCTAGATGACGCCGCCTCATATTTGACCAAGTACACATGTTTCTTTGTATTAATGAACCCAAGTCCAAATATGGTTATTTTCTTGTCGAGCAATTATAAACTAGTTTAGTTATCTTCTTTTTAGGAAAAGTTGTATTGTTTGAAGTCATTAAAGTGTGTAAAAAGAATTAAACAAGGATTGTCAGGTATTGTCATTTAATTATTTATTTTCAACTTAAAATCCTCACAGCCTCAAACAATTTATTAACTAAATGTAAAAGATAATTTCGGTTCCAAATCTTCAGATATCTCGAGTTTGGCCATGGGGATATTGTTCTTGTTCTTGTTTACCACCCTATAGTTGTTATTTACCACATTTACCACCAGTTCTTGTTTATCATCCTAGTTGTTATTTACCACATTTACCACCAGTTCTTGTTTACCGCCCTAGTTGTTATTTACCACATTTACCACCAGTTCTTGTTTATCATCCTAGTTAATTATTTACCACATTTACCACCAGTTCTTGTTTATAACCCTCAGCTCAGTTTCTGTTTACCATCCTCAGTTCCTGTTTACCACCCTCAGTACTTGTTTACCATCCTCAGTACTTGTTTACCACCCTCAGTTCCTGTTAACCATCCTGAGTACTTGTTTACCATCCTCAGTACTTGTTTACCACCCTCAGTTCCTGTTTACCATCCTCAGTACTTGTTTACCATCCTCAGTACTTGTTTACCATCCTCAGTACTTGTTTACCACCTTTGGTTCCTGTTTACCACCCTCAGTTCCTGTTTACCACCCTCAGCTCATTAAAGTATGGAAACCAAATTGACTTAGCACCAGTTGACTATAAATAGCCATCCAATCCAATCTATTATAAGTAAGAGTTATTTTCATATATTGTTCTCAAAGGAATTGCAAATTAGTATTTATAATGTATACATAAAAAATAGCATAATGCCTGTTAAACTTTAGCATTCACGGCCAATAATGTCAGAGTTCAGACGAATTAGAGTATTAAAAACGGGTGGCAAATAAAAAATAAGGATGGCGAACATCCTCGGCCTAGAGCACGTGCTGGGATTGATATTGCAGAACATTGCAGACATTCTCTTGAAAATATAATGTTAAATCAAATTTCAAACGCCACTAAGCGACGAAAATAAATATGTAAGGAAATTTGAGTTTATATTTATAATTTATTTTTCAGCATACGTTACCTGTCCTTACAATACTGCCATCTTTATATAAAGTTGATATTTACAGGTGAGGTAATTTACTTTAATAACATACCCCTTCTTTTTTTTCAATCAATCTCCCCCTTTCCATCACCCCAATAAAGGAAGATGACTACACCCCTCCCATCCCTTTCGCTGTCCTGGCAAAATTTCCCTTATTGTAAACTGCGTGATATGTGCCCATCCTCATCAGCCCATGCAGGTGCATAAAAGCAGGACGTAAAACTCCATTTCATTTCATTTTTTTCGGAAAGACTCCCCGACTCTCCAACTCAGCATTTTGAGTCTTGATATCCGTGAATTGGGGAACACGTTATCTTAATACTGAGGTGAGGTAATTTACTTTAATAACGCCACAACTCTCTTTAAATTTTGATATTTTTTGGTTGAAACTTTAAAAATACGACGGAGGTGTATTTTTCTGGGGATTTATTTCGCTTTGAATTAGTTTTTTAACATTAACCAAATAGTTTGGCTTTCAAAAATTAATAGTAAGATATTTTATATCAGAACATTCAGATATTGTAAAAGACATTTCTTCAAATTGTGGTCCATAGTTTTCATGAATCACAGCGAACAATTTTCTAATCTCCAAAAAGTCAGCTTTTTTCCTTTAACAAAATATAAAGTATAGATTTGTGTGCATGGTTTGTGGGGTTTAATGCAAAAAACACTCTTATATATATAAAACCATTTGTGTTCCAACGTTTACTTCTAAAGAAATAGAGCTTCCTCAGGGAAGACTAAAAATACAAAATGAAGAAATAAAGATGAGGTCACAAACACAAATATTATGACGTCATTAAACTTATGACCTCAGAGGTTCTTTACAAGGCCAAATAGTTCACAGAATTTGACTAAACTTGGTGTGAGTGTTTATAATCCTAACAAGGGTATTCTGCACTCTATGAAAAATATTAGATATGAATTAATGCCCTTGTTCTAGAAAATTCAGTTCACAAGAGGTGTTTGTCTGAGATTGAATAATTTTTGACTGTCAAATGTTTTTGTTTATAAATCAAAAGATGCCAGTGGGTGAACATTACCTTGCCTGGCAATCTATCTTGTTTTATTTTGTGCATACACCCACCTCTCATAATCTATGCAGAAACAAATATATCATAAATAAATTGCTAAATTGTTCCTGTTTTTATTTATTACAGACTGATTTGAAAATGGCAACCAGTACAGTTTTATTTCGTGCCATAAAGAACCACGATCTACCAACTGTAAGAAGCCTGATACAGAGTGGTACCTGTGATATTAATGTGAAGAACAGTGATGGTAAAACACCCTTACATATAGCTGTAGAGTATAAGGGTACTATAGACATTGTAAGGTGTTTAGTAGGCAGTGAGGACTGTGATATCAATATACAGGACAGTGATGGTAAAACACCCTTACATATAGCTGTACGGTTTAGGAGTCATGTAGACATTGTAAGGTGTTTAGTTGACAGGGAGGACTGTGATATAAATATACAGGGCAGTGATAGTAAAACACCTTTACATACAGCTTTAGAGTATCGGGATAATATAGACATTGTAAGGTGTTTAGTTGACAGGGTGGACTGTGATATTAATAAACAGGACAGTGATGGTAAAACACCTTTACATATAGCTGTAGGGTATCGGAATACTATAGACATTGTAAGGTGTTTAATAGACAGGGTGGACTGTGATATTAATAAACAGGACAGTGATGGTAAAACACCTTTACATATAGCTGTAGGGTATCGGAATACTATAGACATTGTAAGGTGTTTAATAGACAGGGTGGACTGTGATATTAATAAACAGGACAGTGATGGTAAAACACCTTTACATATAGCTGTACGGTGTAGGAGTACTATAGACATTGTAAAGTGTTTAGTAGGCAGTGAGGACTGTAATATTAATGTGAAGGACAGTGATGGTAAAACACCTTTACATATAGCTGTAATATATAATAATATAGACAAAGTAAGGTGTTTAGTTGACAGGGTGGACTGTGATATGAATGTGAAGGACAGTGATAGTAAAACACCTTTACATATAGCTGTAGGGTATCGGAATACTATAGACATTGTAAGGTGTTTAGTTGACAGGGTGGACTGTGATATTAATAAACAGGATAGTGATGGTAAAACACCTTTACATACAGCTGTAGGGTATCGGGATATTATAGACAGTGTAAGGTGTTTAGTTGACAGGGTGGACTGTGATATTAATATGAAGGACAGTGATGGTAAAACACCCTTACATATAGCTGTAGGGTATCGGGATATTATAGACAGTGTAAGGTGTTTAATAGACAGGGTGGACTGTGATATTAATATGAAGGACAGTGATGGTAAAACACCTTTACATATAGCTGTAGGGTATCGGAATAATATAGACAAAGTAAGGTGTTTAGTTGACAGGGTGGACTGTGATATTAATAAACAGGATAGTGATGGTAAAACACCTTTACATACAGCTGTAGGGTATCGGGATATTATAGACAGTGTAAGGTGTTTAGTTGACAGGGTGGACTGTGATATTAATATGAAGGACAGTGATGGTAAAACACCCTTACATATAGCTGTAGGGTATCGGGATATTATAGACAGTGTAAGGTGTTTAATAGACAGGGTGGACTGTGATATTAATATGAAGGACAGTGATGGTAAAACACCTTTACATACAGCTGTAGGGTATCGGGATATTATAGACAGTGTAAGGTGTTTAGTTGACAGGGTGGACTGTGATATTAATATGAAGGACAGTGATGGTAAAACACCCTTACATATAGCTGTAATATATAATAATATAGACAGTGTAAGGTGTTTAGTTGACAGGGTGGACTGTGATATTAATATGAAGAACAGTGATGGTAAAACACCTTTACATATAGCTGTAGGGTATCGGAATACTATAGACATTGTAAGGTGTTTAATAGACAGGGTGGACTGTGATATTAATAAACAGGACAGTGATGGTAAAACACCTTTACATACAGCTGTAATGAGTGAGAATATAGATATTGTAAGGTGTTTAATAGACAGGGTGGACTGTGATATTAATATACAGGACAGTGTTGGTCAAACACCCTTACATATAGCTGTAGGGTATCGGAATACTATAGACATTGTAAAGTGTTTAGTTGACAGGGTGGACTGTGATATTAATATGAAGGACAGTGATGGTAAAACACCCTTACATACAGCTCTAGTGTATCAGAATACTATAGACATTGTAAGGTGTTTAATAGACAGGGTGGACTGTGATATTAATATACAGGACAGTTATGGTAAAACACCCTTACATACAGCTGTAATGAGTGAGAATATAGATATTGTAAGGTGTTTAATAGACAGGGTGGACTGTGATATTAATAAACAGGATAGTGATGGTAATACACCCTTACATAAAGCTATAGTGTATCGGAATACTATAGACATTGTAAGGTGTTTAATAGACAGGGTGGACTGTGATATTAATAAACAGGACAGTGATGGTAAAACACCTTTACATATAGCTGTAGGGTATCGGAATACTATAGACATTGTAAGGTGCTTAGTTGACAGGGTGGACTGTGATATTAATATGAAGGACAGTGATGGTAAAACACCTTTACATATAGCTGTAGGGTATAGTACTATAGACAGTGTAAGGTGTTTAATAGACAGGGAGGACTGTAATATGAACATACAGGACAGTGATGGTAAAACACCCTTACATATAGCTGTACGGTATAGTACTATAGACATTGTAAGGTGTTTAGTAGACAGGGAGGACTGTAATATTAACATACAGGACAGTGATGGTAAAACACCCTTACATACAGCTATCATCATAAACATTAGAAAAGGATATTCAACGTTAGAATCTTTACTAATTCTAATTCTAATTCTTCATAAAATAGCAAAATGTCAGGATGTGGACTTGTTTCATGTTTTATTTCAACAGGGTGTCGGTGTTTTAACTAATCATGTCGATAATAAGCTTCAATTAGTTAAATATCTTCTCAGTCAAAATGATTTCAATTCTCTATGGTTTTATATTTCGCATGGTCCCTCTATCAATACTTTAACATCATCAGGTGAAAATATAGTCCATCTTTTAGCTCAATTTTATATAGAATATTTATATATAGATTTAAGTTTTTTATTTAATTATAAATTCAATTTTAATCTTATAAATAATGATGGTAATTCACCATTAATGGTAGCCTCACTTTTAAATAATTCACCCTTTATTCAGTTTTTAGCTGCTTTACCCTGTGACGTCAACAGACAAAACCATCAAGGTCACACAGCACTTCACCTTTGTGTCATTGGATTTACTTTGATAAAAGATAAATTAAATATGATGAAAGTCGATTCAATAGTGAAAGAGTTTTGTGCACATGAATACTATCCCAGATATCTTGCATGTATTGATATTTTACTCAGTCTTGGTGCAGACGTCAATTTACAAGATAAACAGGGGAAAACAGTTTTAATGTTGGCTTGTATGAAAAATGATAGAAAATTATTAGAAACTCTATTAATACATGGAGCTGATGTGAATATTGTGGACAACCATGGTCGATCTGCTCTACAATACATAGATTTAACAAACAATGTTTATGATTTAACATGTTTTAATTTACTTCTGTCTCATGGTTGTAATCAATCTTTTAATCAGCCATGTCTTAATGGTAACACTATAATTCAAAATGTACTTCAATTCACACCATTATGGCAAATTGATGATATAGTCAGTTTTATCAAATTTCTTGTTTTTAAAAATGTCAACCTGCAACTTTTAACCTCAGATGTTGGGGAAGAAGACTATTATGGTCAGTTATCTCTGGAGGAATTTTCTTCAGAATCTAGGCACGAATTAAGGCAAATCTTGTATTTAAGTGGTGGCTCATTTAAACAAATTACACAAATATTACATTTTGAAGTCGAGGAAAATTATGAAGAATCATTACCAGAACCATTACGAGTAAAACCGAGAGAAAAATTATATCTTTTTGCCAACAATCTGAGCCTTGGAGACATTTGTAGAAGATTTATCAGACAAAATACAGGTCTAGCAATTCATGACCGAATTTCAGAATGTCTCCATGTTCAAATCCTTACTGATTTTCTGATGTTTAAAGATATTGATTCTGAAAGATTTTCACTGCCTGTTCAGTTAGAGTCTGTTATTGATGATGATGATGATGATTATAATTCCTATGATTTAAATAAGGAGAATGATGATTATGAGAATGATTATGAGATGTATAAAGATTGTAAATATTTAAATGAGGAACATGCAGGTTTAAAACACTCAGAACCAGAACCAGAACCAGAACCAGAACAAGAACAAGAACCAGAACCAGAACCAGAATCAGAATCAGAATCAGAACCAGAACCAGAATCAGAATCAGAACCAGAACCAGAACCAGAATCAGAATCAGATTAAAATTTAGAATAATTGCCATCCATACATTATTATTATTCTTTATAACAGTATTTATTACAGTATTATTAACTTACTGTACATGTATTGTATATAATAAACATGTTATAATAACAGTATTTATTACACAGTGTTATTAACTCACTGAACATGTATTGTATATTATAAACATGCTATAATAACAGTATTTATTACACAGTGTTATTAACTCACTTATCATGTATTGTATATAATAGACATGCTATAATAACAGTATTTATTACATAGTGTTATTAACTCACTGAACATGTATTGTATATGATAAACATGCTATAATAACAGTATTTATTACATAGTGTTATTAACTCACTGAACATGTATTGTATATAATAAACATGCTATAATAACAGTATTTATTACATAGTGTTATTAACTCACTGAACAAGTATTGTTTATAATAAACATGTTATAATAACAGTATTTATTACACAGTGTTATTAACTCACTGAACAAGTATTGTTTATAATAAACATGTTATAATAACAGTATTTATTACATAGTGTTATTAACTCACTGAACAAGTATTGTTTATAATAAACATGTTATAATAACAGTATTTATTACATAGTGTTATTAACTCACTGAACAAGTATTGTTTATAATAAACATGTTATAATAACAGTATTTATTACACAGTGTTATTAACTCACTGAACAAGTATTGTTTATAATAAACATGTTATAATAACAGTATTTATTACATAGTGTTATTAACTCACTGTACATGTATTGTATATAATAAACATGTTATAATAACAGTATTTATTACACAGTGTTATTAACTCACTGAACATGTATATTGTATCTTTTAACCCATAGAGAAATTACTATTTTTTATGCAAAATTTATATATATTAAACACTATTTTTATAATCACGATGTTGTTTTGTCTTCTTTGTTCAAATTTTTCTTTTGACTATCCATTGCACTATCTCTCATTCCAATCCCATTGTCTTCAGCATTAGTCTTTGATGCTATAATACAGTCAATAATTTTGGTTCCAGGCAAACCAAATTCTAGTTTCCCTGCTTCATAATCTTGTTTTACTTGGTTTAAAAGAATATTAGTCAATAAGTTGCTTTTATCGCGTGTCTTGTGTTTCACATCAGGCCAGGGGTTACCTAAAAAATAAAATGATGCAAAAATATTAATGCACATTGGTGGATTATTTTCAAATATCGGGGCCAAACAATTGTCAGGAGGGAGGGAGGGGGGGGGGGGGCTACCAGCACATACAATCTGTGTGTAACATTATACATCAAATTGAGGGGGGGGGGGGCAGGGGGGCCAGCCCGTTCGTCTACCACAGAGGTATTCATGACTTTGGGGAAAGGGCGATCACTGTACTTCTCGAGTTTTGGGCGATTTACATAAATTCAAGGTTCAAATCGATCCTCGAAATTGCTGAACATTCCCCTTTAAAGACAAGGGTAATAAAATTAACAAGGATTATCGATAATTGACCGTTGAACTGAGTGTAGGGCAATACATTTTCACGGAAAAAAGAAGATAGTGACCTCTGTCCGGGTTGTTTGATGGTGGTGTCGAAAAGAGTAAATACATGTAGTATGATTTTTTTTAGTCCGTTCATTAAATGTTCAAGCTGTATATCTATGCTTTTTGAATTATAGGTCGCGTCACAAACATAATTGTAAAGTCCAGGGGCGTAGCGTACGGGGGGGTGTGGGGGGGTGTCACACCCCCCCACTTTTGATGACCTTGTCGGTAAAACGCGGTATCGGTCGGTAAAAGACTGGACCTGTCGGTAAAACCGATTGGTTAACCAAGAGACCATAAAAGGTGATTTTTACTAAACTTGTCGGTTAATCGAGGTCGATAAAAACTGTAATGGCTGGAGCCGTCGCTAAAAACCGATTGGTTAACCGACAGAGTTAAAATCTTGTTATCGGTAAAATGCTGATATCCATTAAAGGTGATTTTTACTGAACTTAATTGTCGGTTAAACGAGGAATAGGTCGTTAAAAACTGTAATGGCTGGACCTGTCGTTAAAACCGATTGGTTAACCGAGAGAGTTAAAACCTTGTTATCGGTAAAATGTTGATATCCATTAAAGGTGATTTTTACTGAACTTGTCGGTTAAACGAGGAATAGGTCGTTAAAAACTGTAATGGCTGGACCTGTCGGTAAAACCGATTGGTTAACCGACAGAGTTAAAATCTTGTTATCGGTAAAATGCTGATATCGCTGAAAGGTGATGTATTACTGAACTTGTCGGTTAAACGAGAAATAGGTCGATAAAACGGTAATGGCTGGACCTGTCGGTAAAACTAGTTGGTTAACCGAAAGAGTTTTTTATTGAATAGATACTTATGTGTGTAATTATGAAAATGGAGTTTATGTGGAAATAATTATATAAAGATTAAAACACAAAGCTATAACGATTGAACTAGATGTGCGAATTCTTTTCGAAAAGGCATCAAATGCAAGGAACTTTGACCTTAATTTTCAAAATTTTGTTAAATCCTCCATAATCCCTCCAACGATATCAGGAAAGGCCTCAGATGCAAGGAATTTAATTCCATTTTTCAAGATTTCCATAGGGTTCAGTGACTTCAGTCCGTCCAAATCGCTTGCTGTTCGGAAAGGCCTGATTGCAAGGAAATCAAATCAAATTTTCAAATTTTCTTATGATACAATGCCCCAAACCGTATTCACTAGATGTGCGAATTCTGTTCGGGAACCCTGACCTAATTTTCAAAATGTTCTTGGAGTAGGCCTACAATGCCTCCAAACCCTCTTCAAATGTGATGTCGTTCTCTAAGAGAATTCTGTTCGTTAAGACATCAGATGCAAGGAACTCGGACCTAATTTTCAAAATTTTCTTGAAGTAGGCCTACAATGCCTCCAAACCCTCTTTAAATGTGAGGTTGTTCTCTAAGAGAATTCTGTTCGGAAAGCCATCAGGTGCAAGGAACTCGGACCTAATTTTCAAAATTTTCTTGGAGTAGGCCTACAATGCCTCCAAACCCTCTTTAAATGTGAGGTTGTTCTCTAAGAGAATTCTGTTCGGAAAGGCATCAGATGCAAGGAACTCGGACCTAATTTTCAAAATTTTCTTGGAGTAGGCCTACAATGCCTCGAAACCCTCTTCAAATGTGAGGTCGTTCTCTAAGAGAATATTCTGTTCGGAAAGGCATCAGATGCAAGGAACTCGGACCTAATTTTCAAAATTTTCTTGGAGTAGGCCTACAATGCCTCGAAACCCTCTTCAAAAGTGAGGTCGTTCTCTAAGAGAATATTCTGTTTGGAAAGGCATCACATGCAAGGAAATCACCCTGATTTTCAAAATTTTCTTTGGGTGCAAACCCCCTAGTTTTCATTTGCTTTTCTACAGCCATGTGAATATATATGATTTAGTGCCAGTTGGGTTTTTGTCCTCTGAAAACCACGTGTTCGTCGGTAAAACATGGACCTTACACCCCCCCAGTCAAATTGGTCACGCTACGCCCCTGGTAAAGTCGTACAATGCAGTATTATATATGTTCCTTGTTTATACCGATATTAATTTTAACAGTTGAGAAGTGTTGATGTTTACAAGTGATACACAAAATTAGTTTGATCACCTGATAGTGTTCTTGATCCGATATCTGGCATAGTTTCGAGTCGCTGACAAAAACGGGTGTAAATTGGGGTTGTATAATATATGTGTTTGACCATTTGTACAAGTTTGCAATATTTAGGCCTAAGGCCTAGGCCATAGTCGAGGTGCTCGCTTCATTTTCCGTAAATATTTATTTCAAATCCAAATTCTGAAGCCGCCAAAGGTTAAGCACCCCTTCAAAAATTCATTTCGCGATGATTTGGGCAAACTGATCATGCAACCAGACCAGAATGTTAGCCTGTGTTGATAATTAACGAAGGTGGACAGCGACAGCCATGCAAAGTCACGACATAACGACCATTGTTTACATTTTAGCGGAAGTGGCTAGCGCATGCGCACAGACAACTGTAAAAGGGTCTATTGTTAGTAGCCATTTCCCGGTTGACAGACTTATTGCCCGAATTTTAATGATATTTTGCCCCATTTCTTGGATTTTTTGCCCGAACCAACCATTCGATTTTTAACGCATGACGGATGACGCGTATATGAAATCTTAGCTTTAGTGCAGGCCTTTCTATTTTTGAAAAGGGCCAAATGTATTTTATAAATGAAATACATGTATAAGGGCCAAATAGAGCTTAGCGCTAACGAAGTGAGCTGAGCGTTTTAGGTGGGAATGATCTGGAGGGGGTCGCGGGTCAGATTTAAGAAGGGGGCCTTATTCTCGAAAACTTAACTTAGATAAAATCCAGATTTTAAGAAATACAGTAATCTGATTGGATAATAAAGCTATATTTAAAATCAATTTTAGTGATTGACCAATCAGATGAATGGAATGCTAAAATCATTGTAAGTAAAGTTTTCGAGAATAAGGTCCCAGGTGTAGAGTGCAATCAGGTGTTTTAGAAGAGTAAACTTTCTCTGCCTCACAAGTGATATCCAAGAGTATTTTAATCGTGTTCTCATTGGCTCAAGGTGTTAAACCTAAAGTTGAACTCGGGACACTCAAAGTCCGAGATATTCAGTACCCATTTACTCGATCGAATATTCACTGTTTAGTTACTATTTAATTTACTCAATAAACCGAGGTTCCGTGTGCTATTGGCTGTGCACGTTAAAGATCCCTCGACAGTTGGAAATCGAAAATAAGAGCAGGCTTATGCCGGTGTCCTGGCAAAATGTCCCTCATTGCACACTGCATGGCGTTTGCACGTCCTCAATTTAGTCCATATAGGTGCAGAAAAGTAGGACGTAAAACTCCATTCAATAATTCAATTCATTCAATCGGTTAGAGCGTCGTTCTTAACAAACGTTGACATAGTATAGTTTTAAACGTTAGCATAGCTTAAAGCGATACCACGTCTTAGAATGAAAAATAAAATTAAGTTCTCAAACTTGGCCAATAAGAGTATATATTCATCAACTATATCCAAAGTATATAAACAGAATGCAAAAAACCCATAAAACTATGTTAATTTCCATATAATAACAGGTTGTAATTGATAAACGCCTTAAATTTGATTAAGGGTTTTTCAATTATTGTATATAAACATCGTTTTCTAGATTTATCAGATTATTTAGGTAATCTGTTTTATAGTTATGCAACCAGGCAAGTCCCTTGATGAATATACATACTCCTATTGACCAAATTTGAAAATTTAGATTTTTTGTTCATTCTAGGAGATCGTATTCCTTTAACTACAGAAGGTCTACGAAACGTCTTTCAGAATATGACTGATGCAATAGCGTTCTCTGGGATTTCCCATTTCCCATATTTCCAAGAAATTTAGATCTCTGCATGATAAAGCATTTTATTCTATTTCCACGTATTTACCCGGATCTTTCTCCCTGCACGCGAGAGAAGCAGACGAAACTTACACCAAATCCGGTTTGGCTCTCAACCAACTTAAAAATGTTTAACTGGTTGAATGTAAACCTATATATAATTTTCGTGTTCATATCCGATAAAAAGATTGGCTGACTATTTATAGCATCCAATCAACTTACAAAGAAAATAAAAATAAAGTCTGGATTTGAATTTGTGGCAATCAAACAAGGCAATAGAAATTATCGATGCGTTGCATAATCACATTACACCAGAGCCTATATGCGTTTTATTTCCTAGATTTCAATCACCTCGGTATTTATCACGGGAAAAGACTGTAGACGAATTTCATCGTAGCCGTAGACGCACCGGTAATATATTTTGTATTATTCTATTTTAACGTATGTAATAATGTGTAGCTGTTGATATTGATTTGTGACATGTAGGCTACTATAGGCCTAGTTAACTTGTCGAGCTAGCTATATTTACCGTTTAACAACATATTTTCTGACTGTATAAGGCCTATATTATGTTATGCTTGCAATTCAAGCTAATGTAACATTTCAAACATGGAACTGTTTCTGATTCTCAGATCACTAAAACTGTTTATAACTACGAGAAGTCAAATTATCTTCGATGATAACTACCATTACAAATTATATTTACATATTATACATGTAGCCTATATTGCAATCAGAGTATATCTATTTTTGTCCTGTTTGAAAAACGTGTTTGAATTAACATAAGCGGAAGTCAAATCCGAGGTGAAGAATGTATCTCTGTCTTGTCTCCTTTCAAACTAAGTTAAGTATTAAACAAAGTGTCCAAAAAAACGGCGATAACTAATGGGAAATAAAAGGAATGAGCAGTTAGTGCACACTTGTAAGAACTATACAACAAAGGATGATGTCATAGCAGACGTCATAGCTGTTATTGTAAACATAATGATGACGTAGCTATTATTTAAAACAAAAGGATGACGTCATAGCTGTTATTGTAAACATAATGATGACATCATAGCTATTATTTAAAACAAAAGGATGACGTCATAGCTGTTATTTAAAACAAAAGGATGACGTCATAGCTGTTATTTAAAACAAAAGGATGACGTCATAGCTGTTATTTAACAAAAGGATGACGTCATAGCTGTTGTTTAAAACAAAAGGATGACGTCATAGCTGTTAATTAAAACTAAAAGACGACGTCTAGCTATTATGTAAAACAAAAGGACGACGTCATAGCTGTTATGTAAAAAAAAGGGTATGTTATGTTTTGCTGAACGACACCCAGTTCTTACTATTAGTGGACCAATCCCTTTAATCAGATCTATAATAATATATTTCAGTAGAGAAGACCAACTCAATCAAGATGTCAGATGAAGATACATTAAGACTACCTGGTGATCCTCTACCAGATGGTTGTATCTTGAGGTTATACAGCATGAGAATGTGTCCCTATGCTCAGGTCGGTTGGTTTTTATATTATTTTTTCAATTTATCACATCTCTGCAGGGGCGGATCCGAGAAGGATGTAGGGGGTGGGGGGATCCCCCGGCTCACCCTCCCCCCCCCCTCTCTCTTGATTTTGTCTGACAGTGCAAATCATGGTGCCCAATATGACTCAATTCTCTAAAAATTATTCTCGCAGTGCCGTTGAATTTAAAGCATATTATATTTCAGAGTCCCCCCCTCCCTCCTCTAAAGTCTCTAAATCCGACATTTGCAACAAACTATGTTATACTGTATTGAGTAAGCTACAAAATTAAACCCTCTTTGATTTTATTATTGTAGAGAGCCAGACTAGTTCTATCAGCTAAAAATATAAAATATGATCGAGTCAACATTGATCTGAACAATAAACCTGACTGGTTTTTTAATCTCAACCCTAATGGTGAGGTTCCTGTTATCATACATAATGGACAGAGTATTTACCAATCTTTGATCTGTGCTGGTGAGTTGTTGATCGGGTCGATGTGCTGGGTGCTTCAGTTTGATTCTCTTGATTGCAAAATAAAATTGTCCTGATTATGAATGTTGAGTTGCAGATGAAGAGGTGTATAGATTGGGGATTTTGTTTAGAAAGTAAAATTGCTACTATGTATTATAGCTTATACATGTATCCATTAATGCTGCGTGCACATAGAAGTATATAGGTATACACTACTTGAAAATCGAACAAGCACGATTTCTACTATAATACACTTTACTTTAATAGACGTAGGAATACTTCGTTTTCGGTTAGTGTTCTCTATGTGACTAGGTATTATGAAATTACCTTGTTTGATTTTAGGTATACGAGTGTCACTCAAAACGTACACCGTATACCCGAAAAGTATAGTAATAAGTTGACGTTCTTGTTGAAATACTTGATAAAACAGAGTGCCTACTCGTGGTAATGCTTCCAGGGGACAATGCTCGTGATAAATAGAAGGTTTGAAGTAGAAACCTGTATACAATGTCTGTTTTTGGGTGTTCACTCTCACCCCTTCCATGGTAGACTTGCTCGCGTTTGAAAGACAAAACTATTAAAGGGCAATGTTCAGCAATTCTTAGGGTCGATTTTGGGCCTTGAATATATTCAAAAAGCTTTCAGAAGCACTACTAATGCACGGAAATCATATATTTCCTTCAACTATATCCATACCTTAACATTTATCCTTCATTTTCTGTATTTGGGCTTTCTATATAACTTTTCTTACTAAACGAGTCGTAATTTAGACTTTCAAATGCTGATAATTATGCGTACGTGTGTGTTTGAAGGCTTAAAATTCGTAGGAGAGTTGTGAACAATATATGGATTAGATAAGCTAAAAAATTCCAGATTCTCAGACTAATTTTTTGGGGTTAAAGAGTTAGTGAACATATCCCTTTAAGTTGTAGTAGGCTACGTTTACTTTTGCTTATTGGACATTGTATACGACAATCGGCAATACTCGGCAGTCTCCGTAACTGTCACGGAGATCGTTAGGGTAACTATGATATATTTTGATGTATATATTTCAGAATATGTAGAAGAAGCATTCCCCACCCCACAACTTTATACAACCGACCCGGTCAGTCGAGCCTGGGAAAAGATTTACTACAGTCATTGGAACACTAAGGTTAGTACATCGTGGGTCATATTGAAACTAGTTAATCCAAACAAAAATCTCCGTTTAGAGCGTCTTATATGAAAGGTTAGAACACAGACTGAGCACTAAAAATGTCGTGTATTATTTGATTTGAGCGTCTTATATGAAAAAATCGGGTGAAGTAATTATTATATAGCAGTGGACTTCCCATACTAGAAGTACCATTAGGTGTCTTGCTTAGCATTGAGACTCGGCGTTTTCCTATACTTGGCATTAGATAAAAGTATCTTGTTATTTGAGTACGTTTTTAGAAGCAAATCTCCATTTAATTTATTTTACCATTTGGTAACCTCAACCTTTCGGTAACCATTCGGTAACCTCAATCATTCGGTAACCGGTAAACTCAACCATTCGGTACCTCAACCATTCGGTGACCTCAACCTCAACCATTCGGTAACCTCAACCTCAACCATTCAGTAGCCTCACTCATTCGGTAACCGGTAAACTCACTCATTCGGTAACCGGTAAATTCAACCATTCGGTAACCGGTGAACTCAACCATTCGGTAACCTCAACCACTCGGTAACCTCAACCTCAACCATTCGGTAACCTCAATCTCAACCATTCGGTAACCTCAACCTCAACCATTCGGTAACCTCAACAATTCGGTAACATCAACCTCAACCATTCGGTAACCTCAACCTCAACCATTCGGTAACATCAACCTCAACCATTCGGTGACCTCAACCTCAACCATTCGGTGACCTCAACCTCAACCAATCGGTAACCTCAACCTCAACCATTCGGTAACCTCAACCTCAACCATTCGGTAACCTCAACCTCAACCATTCGGTAACCTCAACCTCAACCATTCGGTAACGCTCAAAAATATTTTTATCAAACGGTCTCAATGAAAGTTACGCTCTGCACAGAATATGGTTTACGGAAAATGACGAGTTTGGATGTGAATGTAATTCTACATTTGGAAATCCCCGAATTTTTTCTTTAAGCATAATGTTGCAGAGCGCGCTACAGTCTACGTAAAATTTATGCTAAGGTTCTGCCGAGGATTGGCAAATGACAGAGTGTTAGTCTTGTTACCATGGGATTGTTTGGTATTGCAGAGCATTCACAGATTATTCAAGATGTATCGATTGTTTAATTGTAGGGAAACCCAGCCTTCTACAGTCTGATGTTAACAGGGTGTTTGGACCCGGTACAAAGTAAACGATTAACAGAGGTACTGGTCGTAATGGAAGGGTTTCTCAAGACCTCTGGTAAACCCTATTACAGTGGTGATAGAGTAGGGTTCGCTGATTATATGATCTGGCCCTGGTTTGAACGGATGCCTATGATGGGAGAAATAACAGGTTTGTTTTGAGGGCGAATTTGTGTTTTTGGTGCTTACTATGTATATCGGAGACTGACAGACGTATTTTCATAGGCGTAGGAGACAGGGGGGGCAGCTGCCCCCCCCCCCCCCCCAAAAAGTATGTTTTCAGGCAAAAAGTTCCGAAAAATCGGGAAATCAATGGGAAAACATTACTAAAATTTGGGCAGTAGTCGTTCTGCCCCCCTGTTAAGTCATGATGACCTATTTCAAAAGATGCTGTGAATTATTTCAAAAACGTCAAAGCCGAACCTCGGTATATTGTACGTCTTCTAACAAGAGATCTGGGGCCGTATTCTAGAAAACTTAAGTTAGATAAAATCCAGATTTAAAGAAATACAGTAATCTGATTGAATAATATTGTCAAATTTAAAATGGATTTTTGTGATTGACCAATCAAATGACTGGAACACTAAAATCATCTTAAGTTAAGTTTTCGAGAATAAGGCTCCTGAATTAACCCACGAAGTTGCTGGAAATTCTATTTCTATCTATTTTCCAGGGTATGAAATGAAGAAAGATGAATTCCCACTGTTAACAGCCTGGGTTGATAGAATGTGGAAAGATCCAGCAGTGTTAGATTGTAAAATAGATAGACAGCTATTCGTGGACCATTATTCTAAATATAGAACAGGAAAACCAGATTTCACCATTGGTGCCAAGAAAGCTAAAGTTATTGACGAACCGTTGGAGAATTTGGACGGTTTGAGAGATCCTTCGACTCGTTTCAGAAAGACTGAAAATTCTACTTAATTTAAATATTCATGAGCATGTCAAAATATTGTAAATTTATATTATATTATATTATATGGTATTTGCCGGTGTCGCGGGCGTAGCAGATCATACTCACTCTTTTTGAAAACACCAGTGGCGGATCCCCCCTTAACTATGTCTTTTCTTTTTTTTTAAGAATGGGGAGAATATGACATCAAAAATGTCTAACCCGTTAACGTTTACTATAAAACATACATGGTTCACGTCTGAAACCGTTAAATTAGTAGAATTTATAATTAGTACAATTTATACTTATTTTATGATTTTAAGCCAAAAAAAAAGGTCAAAATTTTTTTTTCGCATCGCTGCGCTCGGCTAAAGTTAGCATCTACGCCCCCCCCCCCCTTTTCCAAAAACCTGGATCCGCCCCTGCACCTGATGGTACTTCTCTTTGGAGGAGTCAACGACTATACTACAGTTTATATGGATTTTGCCTTCCTTTGAATGTGATTATAGTACTGACTACGTTTTGGAACTTTTGTTGCCGAAAAGCCATATTGTCAGTGTGTACAGGTCGGAAACATTGTGTCCAAAATGTTGTCAGTGTGTACAGTACTTTTAGCAGTGGTTCCCAACCTTTTTCTCACTGTGGCCCAAATTAACGAAGCTCCCAGAACCATGGCCCCCTGTTCTATTCTAAAAAGGGCAACATAGGGAATATAACGCAAGGTTTGTTGTTTTGTGCCTCCTCATCATCAGGAGGTCAGATGCATATGACCACAAGCAACTACAGACCTTACATAGCAAAATATAGTTAAATAAAAGTTGGGCAAGAGAAAAAATGATATACATCCTCATGTGCCATGGCCCCCTGACAAACACCCCACGGCTCTCTAGGGGGCCAGGCTGGGAACCACTGACTTATAGGAATTGTTTAGCTTGTATAGATATGTATTTTTTTCTCACTTATGCTCCTCAGACATCATGTCCGACATTTATCACATCTAACCGTTGCTTCAACAACATGATTTTCTCAAAATTATTTTCCTGTAAACGTTCACTAAACCTAAATGAACATTGGTCTCACTGAACTAATTTATGCAAAATATATTCATGTTTTAGTCTGGTATCTTTTATAATAATATACTATAACCTTACATCCATAATTAATTATGTTAATTTATGTAAATATATTCATGTTTTTGTTATGTTGTTGTCTGGTATCTTTTATATACTAAAACCTTACATTCAATAAATAATTAATTATGTAAATTTATGTAAATATATTCATGAACTCACTGATCTGGAGCAGGTTCTAGTCAATATGAAATAATGGATATCTTAGAATTCCTCAAATATATGAAATGAATGGAGTTTTACGTCCTACTTTTCTGCACCTATATGGGTTGATTGAGGAAGGGCAAACGCCATGCAGTGTGCAATGAGGGAAATTTTGCCAGGAATTAAGAAATTGATTATTGAACAGACTATAGATTGGATAGTAAAGATCTAAAACAGCCGTTAAAATAAAATCTTTGATGGCAGTGGGATGAAAAATGACCTAGGGTCAATCTTGTTTATCACCAGATCCATTGGTTCATATTCGAATCCCTTTGATCTGTCAACTCACAATAAAATAATAGGATAATTGACAAATTTCATAGAAAACACACCAAAACAAGAAATGAGATAAATTTATTTTGAGTTTTTTTACTAGAAATGAAAATTGGGTCAATCTTCCTCTGATGATTCTTCTTCTGCTTCTTTTAACCATTTTATTAATGGATCAATCTGAAGGTAAACAAAATTACAATATTCTAATAATTTTAATTTAATTTAATTTGGCACCAAACCCCATATAAAACTGAACATTATTATCTTTTTTTGAGAATCACATGACATTATCACTTGAGACTCACATGACGTCTTAAGATCACATGACATTATCACTTGAGACTCACATGACGTCTTAAGATCACATGACATTATCACTTGAGACTCACATGACGTCTTAAGATCACATGACATTATCACTTGAGAATCACATGACATCATCACTGAGGATCACATAAAATTAGCATTTAAGAATCACATGACATCATTTGAAAATCACATGACATTATCTCTTGAGAATCATGTATAACATTTATAATTTGAGAATCACATGACATTATTTGAGAATCACATGACATCAATTGAGAATTACATGACATTATCATTTGAGAATCACATGACATAATCTCTTGAGAATCATATAACATTATCACTTGAGAATCACATGACATTATCACTGAGGATCACATAAAATTAGCATTTAAGAATCACATGACATTATTTAAGAATCACATGACATTATTTGAGAACCACATGGCATAATCTCTTGAGAATCATATAATATTATCACTTGAGAATCACATGACATTATCATTGAGAATCACATGACATCATCATTTGAGAATCACATGACATCATCATTTGAGAATCACATGACATCATCATTCGAGAATCACATGACATTATCATTTGAGAATCACATGACATTATTATTTGAGTAACACATGACATTAGGCGTTTTTGTCGCACGATTCGATTTGGTCGATTAGCTATTTTGCGCATTTGTGATCCAGTTCGATTAGGCTAATCGGTGCATTTGTGAGACCGTTTACCTAAACTGATTAGGCTAATCGACCTAACCGTACCAAGAGGTGGTTAGGCGATTCGATTAGGTGTTATAAGATGGCGGAATGTGCCAGTTCGTAATACTATTGGCTGATATATCAAATACGTCATATATTACATACATGTGACCTTCTTTTGTTGACAGTCAAGGCTGCCTAATCGCCGGTACATTTGTTGACCACAGCAAATTACAGCAAATTACACCAAATCGTACTAGGAAATCGAAACCAAATTGAATCGTCCCACAAAAACGCCTATTATCATTTGAGAATCACATGACATTATCATTTGAGAATCACATGACATTATCATTTGAGAATCACGTGACATCATCATTTGAGAATCACGTGGCTTTATCATTTGAGAATCACATAACATTATCATTTGAGAATCACATGACATTATCACTTGAGAATCGTGATATCATTTGAGAATCACATGACATCAATTGAGAATCACATGACATTATCATTTGAGAATCACATGACATTATCATTTGAGAATCACAAGACATTATCATTTAAGAATCACATGACATCAATTGAGAATCACGTGACATAATCATTTGAGAATCAAGTGACATTATCAATTGAGAATCACATTATCATTTGAGAATCACATGACATCATTTGAGAATCACATGACATCAATTGAGAATCACATGACATTATCATTTGAGAATCACATGACATTATCATTTGAGAATCACATGACATTATCATTTATTTTGTCTTGCTTTACATTGAACATGAACATGGCCTTAAACAATGTAAAATAAAGAGTATATTATTATTATTATTATTATCTGCTGACAATTTTACTGACTTGACTTTATTTGTCCGTGCCAACCTCAAGTCACTACTACAGCTCCAATCAAATCAAGGTTTAAGAATATAACTCTGGTAACTATGACAACCTACCTGTTTTTGTATTTGACTATAAAGTGGATCACTGTGATTGGGTGATTCCAGACCGTTCCATCTAAAGATAGAATTTTCCTCGATAAAGTCCTCGTTATACAGGAAGAGAATGAGTTTACCCAGAATACATCGTACCGATTCATTATTTATACTTAATTCCTGTAAAATATAAAAAAAAAACCATTCCTGTTAGGTCCAACTATATCAGTAGTGTGATTTCTTGTAATTTTTGTTTCACAGGAGAAATAAGTTGATATAAATGGGTTTTCTTTTTTGATAACAACTGAGGACTCTTGTATCGTTGGCCAAACATCTTGGCATCTATCTTTCAAAATTATCTATACCTATTTTATGACGGCTTGTTCATGAGTTCTATGTTAAAACTTCTAACCTAACTTGTTCTGTGTGTTTTGGCTACAGCACAGTCGGTTAAAGTGTTGTTCTTTATAAACATGATGTATTTGCTTGGATAAGAGCAAATGATGATTGTTGTGTTTGAGCGTTCAGTTCTCAATCAGGGTGTTAACTCTAATGACCTTGAATAATCCATATTTCTTAACTATTCAAATTGAGCGCGTTGCCTCAGTTTAACTTGTATTAACTTACCTCGACTGCTTTTAGACAATCTATTTGAGCTTCTGTACTTTTAATATAATTTAACATCAATGGACGATGTTCTGTTAAACTCTATAATCATATAAAATTCATCTTTTAAAATAGCGATCCGAAAAATTATTTGAGGTTAAAATAATCAAAGTTATTGAAATATTCTTCTAGAGTGGGTGCAATGTAGATAGATATCTTGCCAAGCGAATCGTGGCGAGAAACATTTGTGGTAAAATGGTGCGGACAAACCATGCTTTGCAAATTTTAGGGGGGGGCGCACGCCCGCAACGCCACCCCCTAAATCCGCCCCTGGTATACTTCGTCTACTATGCAATGATAGTCGGTATTCTGTCTGCACTCCTACGACAAGGTTTATGATCAAATTGTGAACAAACTATAAGTTGAAATCGACAAATTTTGCATACAACATATCCACACTAAAGTACATTAAAGTCAGCATGTAGTTCTGTTTATTAATTACAAACTTAAGATAAATTTGCAGGGAGTTTGAATTTGACATTTTTTCTTCAGTAGCGCGATAATGGTAATGTGAAATTTGATTGGCTGCTATTTATAATGTATGCGATGTGATTGGCTGACTTGAACTGTCACAGATATTGACTTCTATTCTGACTACAACAGTACAGTTTTGTCCACTGAACACAAAAGTCATTTGCATTTTCAAACAAATATGTCAGTTTCTTCTGAACTATATGCATCCTGTACAGCTAGTGAAAGCTTAAAGGGGAATGTTCAGCATTTTCGTAAATATAACGTAAATAGCCTTCAGATTTACTGGAACTGCCCATAAATCGCACAATCCCTTCAATTATACCCGTACCTTAACAGTTTACTTTCATTTTCTGTTTATGTGTTTCCTATATAAGTCATAGTCTTACCAAACGACGAGTCATATTTGACTTTCAAACACTGATAATTATGGATACACAGGGATTTAAAGGTTTAAATTTTGAGGGGGAGTTTGGAACATTATTATGAATTATATCATCTAAAAATTCCAGGTTCTGAGACAAAAATTGTTTTGGTCGAAATGTTAGTGAACATATCCCTTTAAATAATATTTCCCACTTTAAAAATAACTTACATTTTTCAGTAGATTTAGAAGATTATTGCGGTCTCCAGTGTTGGTGTTTTCTAAAGGTAAATCAAGTACTGCCTTCACTACCGACATCGTGACTTCGTTTATAGCTATATTGTACGCATGTCTGAAAGATAAAGGTATTATAATCTTTAAATGACATTTAGAAGTAGGTATTATCTCTTATCTCAAAAATATACAACAGTTTAACCTCCCACTTCTTGTTATTTAGCAGACTTTCACCACCATGGACCTTATTCTCGAAAATTAAACTTAAAGGGATTGTAAAGAGGTTTTTTAAACTTTGTATGTGTATCAGGACACTGATAGCATCAATTTGCGCCATTCCTATTTCCATTCCAACGTCTGTGGTTCTTGCAATTCCACTAAAACTACCGCGTTTTATGAAGTCACTGACAGTGATCTACCTTCCGGTACTGTTGATATCTATGCAGATCACTGTCAGCGACGTCATAAAGCACCAATAATCTATTAATAATCAAAATATTTTAATTGAGAAATCTTCTAATCTTCGTCTATTAGTTTACATTTGTTATTTATCAATATCAGGTATCAAAGACAAATGAAACTGTAGTAATGTCTAGAATTTTGTATGATTATCATGATAAAATGGGTCTTGACCTCTCTGATAATCGTGTAACAGATAAAATTGAATGAATATTTGACTGAATTTTAATCGATTATGAAATTTGATAATCGATAATTGAAATATATAATTTGTAGGGTCGATTATCGATTATTTCAATTATTTGACCTAGTCCTAGTTTAAGTACAGTAAACCTAGGGCTGGGTATCGATTACCAAATTGAGATCGATTATCGTAGGCAGGTTACCGATCAATAATTGATTAATAATCAAAATATTTTAATTGGGAAATCTTCTAATCTTTATATTTATTTTCTCTACTTACTTTAAAGAGTTGATTTCTAATATCACATTATCAGATTTTATATTTTCTTCTTTCGCTCTTTTTAACGTGTCAATCAACTCGGAGTAGAACACTGAAATTATACATAATTTACATCATAAATAATAAACACTGAAATTATACATAATTTACATAATAAATAATAAAACCAACCGTAAAACAAATCTCAAAATCCATGCGAACACATAGGCAATACATTGGTAGCAGCTAATGAACTTTTAAATTGAGGAAGTATTTCAATAAATGAGTAAATATTTCATAATGAATAGTGGTATCAGGTGTCTATAGGAGTAAGCATACCCTGTCTACAATATATTGGCAATACATTGGTAGTAGTTAATGAATTTTTAAATTGAGGAAATATATCAATCAATGAGTAAATATTTCATAATAAAAAATGGGATCAGGTGTCTATAGGAGTAAGCATACCCTGTCTACAATATATTGGCAATACATTGGTAGTAGTTAATGAATTTTTAAATTGAGGAAATATATCAATAAATGAGTAAATATTTCATAATAAAAAATGGTATCAGGTGTCTAGAAGAGTAAGCATACCCTGACTACAACATCATCAGAAGATGCTCGCCTTATATAAGTGGTTAGATTACATGGAGTCGACACTCAAAAAATAACCAAAACGAAATGTAATCTAATTTGAATTAGATTGGGAGAGGAGAAGCCTTGTTTGATGCGAAAACGAAACAAAATTTCTTTGATTTCACAAATCATTAACTGTAAAATTATTATCGTCATGCTCACCATTTTTAACAAATATATTTCATTTATATAGAAAATACAGCAAGCATTGTCGTTTCCAATTTTAGGTTTTTACACAAGAAAAATAGTCTTTAATAAAATCTAGATTCTTTAAAATTTTCCAGTATCTTTTAACATACTTTGATGGAATTTTCAAATCAGAAAAATTTAGCACTTGTTGATAATGTTCCACTTCATTTCGATTAAAAACACTGTTGAGATGAATTCATTAAAAACACTACTTGTTTGAAGTTTGTACTACACAGAAACTGTACATCTACTCAGAGTATGCTTCAAGTAGTTCACAATAAAGATAGTCTTCAGATCAGGGGCCTTATTCTTGAAATCTTAACTTAGATAAAATCCAGATTTAAAAAAATACAGTAATCTGATTGGATAATAATACTAAATTTAAAATCGATTTTAGTGATTGTCCAATCAGATGACTGGAACACTACAATCATTTAATGTTAAGTTTTTGAAAATAAGGCCCCAGATAACTTTGTCTTTAGGTTGGTTTCAAATACGAGTCATCAGCTAAATCCTAGCCAACCCCATTCCACACATAATCCAAGTAAATAAACAACAGATATCACAAACACTAGTAAGATAAACCACTTACTAGCTGAATCTTTATCTTCTAAATCACCGAAATCACCGAAATCACCGTCCAACACGTCACTTTCACCGGACAGTATCGTGCTGGCATCGTCCGTGATCGATTCCGTGTCAGAGTGGATCTTTAATCTCCAGATGATTTCATCATTGTCTTCATCATCATCATCATCATCGCTGTCACAACTAGCTTTATAATTATACGCTATACTTTTACTTCCAAACTGAGGCGTTCCTATAAAAAACAAATGGCATTTACCAATCTACAAGAGTGCAAAATGAATATCATTTTATTTCATCACTATAACAATTGTTTCCTTACATCTTGTGAACTTCAAGTGGATAGTTTTTTTTATAGAAATACACTTATTTTTTCTGACTGCCTATCATGGCAGAGTCTTTATATAGTCTCGAACAAAATGACGAAGGTTAAGCCTAACGCATCATATCCAGTTTCAATTGTCCAGGCCTTGGATTAACCCTCAGGCGAGGGTATGAAATACATCAATGTATGATAAAATTTGGGCTTTGAACTTGAAAGACCCCCCCCCAAAAACAGGCATCAAAAAGATCTTTTCGATGGCCAAGGGTCGTAACCAACTTTGTTAAGAATTGTTTATTATATGATCTAAAAGACGGCAAGAAAAGATCCTACCTTCAGTTAGTTGATCTCCACCATCTTCATTCTCTTCTTCAGAATCAGCAAATTCATCTTTTACTTCTTCAGATGTCAATAAAATATTGGGGGGTAGGGCAACATCTGGACCAACTTGTACCTAAAACAACAAAATATACAATAAAATATTGGGGGGTAGGGCGACATCTGGACCAACTTGTACCTAAAACAACAAAATATACAATAAAATATTGGGGGGTAGGGCGACGTCTGGACCAACTTGTACCTAAAACAACAAAATATACAATAAAATATTGGGGGGTAGGGTCACGTCTGGACCAACTTGTACCTAAAACAACAAAATATACAATAAAATATTGGGGGGTAAAGCGACGTCTGGACCAACTTCTACCTAAAACAACAAAATATACAATAAAATATTGGGGGGTAGGGCGACGTCTGGACCAACTTGTACCTAAAACAACAAAATATACAATAAAATATTGGGGGGTAGGGCGACGTCTGGACCAACTTGTACCTAAAACAACAAAATATACAATAAAATATTGGGGGGGTAGGGCGACGTCTGGACCAACTTGTACCTAAAACAACAAAATATACAATAAAATATTGGGGGGTAGGGTCACGTCTGGACCAACTTGTACCTAAAACAACAAAATATACAATAAAATATTGGGGGGTAGGGCGACGTCTGGACCAACTTGTACCTAAAACAATAAAATATACAATAAAATATTGGGGGGTAGGGCGACGTCTGGACCAACTTGTACCTAAAACAATAAAATATACAATAAAATATTGGGGGGAAGGGCGACGTCTAGACCAACTTGTACCTAAAACAACAAAATATACAATAAAATATTGGGGGGTAGGGCGACGTCTGGACCAACTTGTACTTAAAACAACCAAATATACAATAAAATATTGGAGGGTAGGGCGACGTCTGGACCAACTTGTACCTAAAACAATAAAATATACAATAAAATATTGGGGGGTAGGGTGACGTCTGGACCAACTTGTACCTAAAACAATAAAATATACAATAAAATATTGGGGGGAAGGGCGACGTCTGGACCAACTTCTACCTAAAACAATAAAATATACAATAAAATATTGGGGGGTAGGGCGACGTCTGGACCAACTTCTACCTAAAACAATAAAATATACAATAAAATATTGGGGGCGACGTCTGGACCAACTTGTACCTAAAACAATAAAATATATAATAAAATATTGGGGGGTAGGGCGACGTCTGGACCAACTTGTACCTAAAACAATAAAATATACAATAAAATATTGGGGGGTAGGGCGACGTCTGGACCAACTTGTACCTAAAACAATAAAATATTGGGGGGGTAGGGCGACGTCTGGACCAACTTGTACCTAAAACAACAAAATATTGGGGGGTAGGGCGACGTCTGGACCAACTTGTACCTAAAACAATAAAATATACAATAAAATATTGGGGGGTAAAGCGACGTCTGGACCAACTTGTACCTAAAACAACAAAATATACAATAAAATATTGGGGGGGTAGGGCGACGTCTGGACCAACTTGTACCTAAAACAACAAAATATACAATAAAATATTGGGGGGTAGGGCGACGTCTGGACCAACTTGTACCTAAAACAACAAAATATACAATAAAATATTGGGGGGTAGGGTGACGTCTGGACCAACTTGTACCTAAAACAACAAAATATACAATAAAATATTGGGGGGTAGGGTGACGTCTGGACCAACTTGTACCTAAAACAATAAAATATACAATAAAATATTGGGGGGAAGGGCGACGTCTGGACCAACTTGTACCTAAAACAACAAAATATACAATAAAATATTGGGGGGAAGGGCGACGTCTGGACCAACTTGTACCTAAAACAATAAAATATACAATAAAATATTGGGGGGAAGGGCGACGTCTGGACCAACTTGTACCTAAAACAACAAAATATACAATAAAATATTGGGGGGAAGGGCGACGTCTGGACCAACTTGTACCTAAAACAACAAAATATACAATAAAATATTGGGGGGTAGGGCAACGTCTGGACCAACTTGTACCTAAAACAATAAAATATACAATAAAATATTGGGGGGTAGGGCGACGTCTGGACCAACTTGTACCTAAAACAATAAAATATACAATAAAATATTGGGGGGTAGGGCGACGTCTGGACCAACTTGTACCTAAAACAATAAAATATACAATAAAATATTGGGGGGTAGGGCGACGTCTGGACCAACTTGTACCTAAAACAATAAAATATACAATAAAATATTGGGGGGTAGGGCAACTTCTGGTCCAACTTGTACCTAAAACAATAAAAAATATACAATAAAATATTGGGGGGTAAGGCAACGTCTGGACCAACTTCTACCTAAAACAACAAAATATACAATAAAATATTGGGGGGTAAGGCGACATCTGGACCAACTTGTACCTAAAACAATAAAATATACAATAAAATATTGGGGGGTAGGGCGACGTCTGGACCAACTTGTACCTAAAACAACAAAATATACAATAAAATATTGGGGGGGGGGGGGGGGGGGGGGGGGTAAGGCGACGTCTGGACCAACTTCTACCTAAAACAATAAAATATACAATAAAATATTGGGGGGTAGGGCGACGTCTGGACCAACTTGTACCTAAAACAACAAAATATACAATAAAATATTGGGGGGGTAGGGCGACGTCTGGACCAACTTGTACCTAAAACAATAAAATATACAATAAAATATTGGGGGGTAGGGCGACGTCTGGACCAACTTGTACCTAAAACAATAAAATATACAATAAAATATTGGGGGGTAGGGCGACGTCTGGACCAACTTCTACCTAAAACAATAAAATATACAATAAAATATTGGGGGGTAGGGCGACGTCTGGACCAACTTGTACCTAAAACAACAAAATATACAATAAAATATTGGGGGGTAGGGCGACGTCTGGACCAACTTGTACCTAAAACAATAAAATATACAATAAAATATTGGGGGGTAGGGCGACGTCTGGACCAACTTGTACCTAAAACAACAAAATATACAATAAAATATTGGGGGGTAAGGCGACGTCTGGACCAACTTGTACCTAAAACAATAAAATATACAATAAAATATTGGGGGGGTAGGGTGACGTCTGGACCAACTTGTACCTAAAACAATAAAATATACAATAAAATATTGGGGGTAAGGTGACGTCTGGACCAACTTGTACCTAAAACAACAAAATATACAATAAAATATTGGGGGGTAGGGCGACGTCTGGTCCAACTTGTACCTAAAACAATAAAATATACAATAAAATATTGGGGGGGTAGGGCGACGTCTGGACCAACTTGTACCTAAAACAACAAAATATACAATAAAATATTGGGGGTAAGGTGACGTCTGGACCAACTTGTACCTAAAACAATAAAATATACAATAAAATATTGGGGGGTAGGGTGACGTCTGGACCAACTTCTACCTAAAACAACAAAATATACAATAAAATATACAATAAAATATTGGGGGGTAGGGCAACATCTGGACCAACTTGTACCTAAAACAATAAAATATACAATAAAATATTGGGGGGAAGGGCGACGTCTGGACCAACTTGTACCTAAAACAACAAAATATACAATAAAATATTGGGGGGTAGGGCGACGTCTGGACCAACTTGTACCTAAAACAATAAAATATACAATAAAATATTGGGGGGTAGGGCGACGTCTGGACCAACTTGTACCTAAAACAATAAAATATACAATAAAATATTGGGGGGTAAGGTGACGTCTGGACCAACTTGTACCTAAAACAACAAAATATACAATAAAATATTGGGGGGTAGGGCAACGTCTGGACCAACTTGTACCTAAAACAACAAAATATACAATAAAATATTGGGGGGTAAGGCGACGTCTGGACCAACTTGTACCTAAAACAACAAAATATACAATAAAATATTGGGGGGTAGGGCGACGTCTGGACCAACTTGTACCTAAAACAATAAAATATACAATAAAATATTGGGGGGTAGGGTGACGTCTGGACCAACTTGTACCTAAAACAACAAAATATACAATAAAATATTGGGGGGTAGGGTGACGTCTGGACCAACTTGTACCTAAAACAATAAAATATACAATAAAATATTGGGGGGTAGGGTGACGTCTGGACCAACTTGTACCTAAAACAATAAAATATACAATAAAATATTGGGGGGTAGGGTGACGTCTGGACCAACTTGTACCTAAAACAATAAAATATACAATAAAATATTGGGGGGTAGGGTGACGTCTGGACCAACTTGTACCTAAAACAATAAAATATACAATAAAATATTGGGGGGAAGGGCGACGTCTGGACCAACTTGTACTTAAAACAACAAAATATACAATAAAATATTGGGGGGTAGGGCGACGTCTGGACCAACTTGTACCTAAAACAACAAAATATACAATAAAATATTGGGGGGTAGGGCGACGTCTGGACCAACTTGTACCTAAAACAATAAAATATTGGGGGGTAGGGCGACGTCTGGACCAACTTGTACCTAAAACAACAAAATATACAATAAAATATTGGGGGTAGGGCGACGTCTGGACCAACTTGTACCTAAAACAACAAAATATACAATAAAATATTGGGGGGTAAGGCGACGTCTGGACCAACTTGTACCTAAAACAACAAAATATACAATAAAATATTGGGGGGAAGGGCGACGTCTGGACCAACTTCTACCTAAAACAACAAAATATACAATAAAATATTGGGGGGTAGGGCAACGTCTGGACCAACTTGTACCTAAAACAATAAAATATACAATAAAATATTGGGGGGTAGGGCAACGTCTGGACCAACTTGTACCTGAAACAATAAAATATACAATAAAATATTGGGGGGTAGGGCGACGTCTGGACCAACTTGTACCTCAAACAATAAAATATACAATAAAATATTGGGGGGTAGGGCGACGTCTGGACCAACTTGTACCTAAAACAACAAAATATACAATAAAATATTGGGGGGGTAGGGCGACGTCTGGACCAACTTGTACCTTAAACAACAAAATATACAATAAAATATTGGGGGGTAAGGCGACGTCTAGACCAACTTGTACCTTAAACAATAAAATATACAATAAAATATTGGGGGGTAAGGCGACGTCTGGACCAACTTGTACCTAAAACAACAAAATATACAATAAAATATTGGGGGGTAGGGCGACGTCTGGACCAACTTGTACCTAAAACAACAAAATATACAATAAAATATTGGGGGGTAGGGCAACGTCTAGACCAACTTGTACCTTAAACAACAAAATATACAATAAAATATTGGGGGGTAGGGCAACGTCTAGACCAACTTGTACCTAAAACAACAAAATATACAATAAAATATTGGGGGGTAGGGCAACGTCTAGACCAACTTGTACCTTAAACAACAAAATATACAATAAAATATTGGGGGGCAGGGCGACGTCTGGACCAACTTGTACCTAAAACAACAAAATATACAATAAAATATTGGGGGGTAGGGCGACGTCTGGACCAACTTGTACCGTAAACAACAAAATATACAATAAAATATTGGGGGGTAAAGCGACGTCTGGACCAACTTGTACCTAAAACGATAAAATATTGGGGGGTAGGGCAACGTCTGGACCAACTTCTACCTAAAAATCAATCAAATCAAATTGGCATCTTTTCTTAATTTACAATTTCAAAAAATAAAACATGGAAAAACATTTGGTTTGAGACATTTGAGAGTGAAATGCGAAACAAAAGATCGATCTCTGGAATCAGCCGAAATTATACATGATGTTAAAATACCTACATCCCAGGCAAGGACACTGCCGACGTTTACGGAAGTCTTTCTATAAATAGTAACACCAGATGCCACAACAGCAGTATCAATACAACAGTTGTTTTCTACCGTTACATTTTCCCATAGGTAGCCTCCCTTTATTTTGACATTATCACCTTCAATAGAGAATGGTTAGGATTCAGGCCGTTGGAAGCCATTTTATATTAGGGGGGCGAGGGGGTGGGGGCAGGGGGCAAAATGTACAAAAACTCATTCTCTGTGGAATTGCAAGAACCACAGATGTCGGAATGGAAATTGGAATAGAGCAAATTGATGCTATCAGTGTCCCTGATACACATAAAAAGTTTAGAAAACCTCTTTACAATCCTTTTAATGTTACTTAAAGTGGATACGAAGAATCCAAAAGGTTGGGAACTAAGGATTTAAAACATGTGAAAAAACGAAAAATTTAATGCAGGTCTGACGACCCTCTTCATCCAAGAACACGGTTAATAGAGTAACTAGTGACCAATTAACGGAATTGTTTTGCTTGTACAGATTTTGATTTTTACACTGAAATCATGTCCCAAACGTGAAAGTTGTCACTTTTAAAATCAAAATATGACTAAAAGATGTTGACACAGAGAATGTCTTACCTATTACACAGTTGTCTCCAATAACAGAATCTATAATATGTGTATTACTACCTATAGACGTATTACAACCAATAAATACATTTTCTTCTAGTACACATCCTCTACAATAAAATAGTTCCAATATTAACACACATGAGAACAAAAAACAAAGACGTCAAAGCCACTTACGAAATTTTTTGTTAAAATTTAGTGACCAACAGTTCTAGAAGTTTTATTAAAGGGATTGTAAAGCATATTTCTAAACTTTGTATGTGTATCAATTTGCAATATTCCCATTTTCATTCCGACGTCTGTAGTTCGTGCAATTCCACTTACCGGTAAACGCGTTTTATGATGTCACTTACACTTATTATGCTACTATCGATATCTATGCAGATCACTGTCAGTGACGTCATAAAACACATTAGTTTTAGTGGAATTGCAAGAATCACAGATGTCGGAATGGAAATTGGAATGGTGCAAATTGACGCTATCAGTGTCCCCGATACACAAACAAAGTTTAGAAATACTCTTTACAATCACTTTAATAAAACATTGACCCCCCAATTTTCTTCGGCTCGTTAATGTTCATTTTCTTGCTCCATGGCTAAAGTTGTTGGTTGTTTTCAAATACAAATAGGTAATGGCGGGTATCGGGAAAAAGACTGCGTACACGCGGAAAATGTTATATCCTGCATTGTAAGCCAGGAGTGTTTAGACTAAGCCAGCTTAACTTTTCAAGTCACCTCCGAAGTTCAACCGGTCACGTTAAGATGACTGAAAAAACAAGAACGGTTGGAAGTTAAGCTGGCTTTACAGTATTAGTTTAATAAAAAGGTATAATTGGTCACATGGATGGTAATGATACGTTCGAGAAATGAAAAATATTTTCCCTACCTTCCTAGCGCGACACCTTGTGATCTATAAATATTGTGTCGACCGTATGAAACGTGTTTTTTATCTGAGAAATAATTCTGATCTGGTACAACTGGAAACGTCCATCTTTTCATTATATCTTTACTGTAAGAGATAAATAACAAATTCACGATCCAACAACTGACAATAATAATAATATATTTATCCATGGGCCATGTCTTTAAAGTAAAGTGTAGACTCAGTATAAATGGGAGAACAGTTGGTATTTTATACTGCTGGCACGATACGCGTATCGTATCGCGAGGTCGTGTATCGATACTTGACGATACCTCTCATTTCATAAAAAGTGAGGATTTATTTACAAGTCAGCGTATAAAATCACATTTTTTTTCTGACTTGATCGAAATTGTTGGGAAATATTTTAAGATTATATCTGTATCATTTCTTTACTGTAAAATAAATGAGTGTTAAGTGTAAACTCAGTAAAAGTAAGGGGAACAATTATATAAATTTAATAAGTGTAAGTCCAACTTTTGTTGCAACTTTATCTTCATCCATCTCCTTTTTAATATTTAAGACATTTTGTTAAAAACTCAGTTACTTGCTTGAATTATTAAATTTATTGTTCTTGCTGATTTCATAACGTCAACTTTTGCTTTTGCTTTCCTTGAATTAATATTATGCAATAGTAACAGTGTTGTAGTGCAAATCAGGGTATGCTTACTCTCTTAGACACCTGATACCACTTTTCATTATAAACTATTTTCTCATTTATTGATATACTTCCTATTATGAAAAGTTCATTAGCTGTTACCAATATATTATATACAGGGTATGCTTACTCTTATAGACACCTGATACCACTTTTCATCATAAACTATTTTCTCATTTATTGATATACTTCATGATTTGTCTTGAGAAAGGTTTGTGCTTGGGTTTTATCATTAGAAAACTAGTCAGAGCATATATAACAAAATAAACACACACAGGGTTGTATCATGGTATAATTTTTCTATTATATTTTAAGTACATTTCCCTCCTAAGACTCATCGTTACAAATGTAAAATATTCTCCTACCTAACAGCATCATACATTTGTAAATTAGAAACTCTAGCAGCATATTCATCTTCTATTACATGTAGATGTATCGTATTTCCTAAAATCTTAAAAAAAAAACAGACTTAAATAATAATAGGAAAATTGACTTTTTACCTACTGTTTACACATTATTGTGTGATTTATTTTTCTCTTTACAGGTCAACTGCACGAATTTCTTGACTTGTTCCAGATGTTCTGTTCCGAACAAGCTTTCGAGTCATTCTGGAATTGTTCTGGACAGGAAGTGGAAACTAAAATCTGAGTAGTTCTAGACATGGAAAAAGCGTCTAGATGTTTGGATGGGACAATAAACCGAGGCCCTGTGTGCTATGTGCTGAGAACAAGTTTTTACTGAGTTTTAAAAACCCGAGAAAGAGAAAGGAAGCCCTAGTATACATGAAGGTGAAGCCTGAGGGTATTTGGCCTTGCCTTTCGAGTGATGAAATCATCTTCACTCATAATTCCAGTCAACCCAGCTGTATTTGGGTATGGCCAAGAGGTTTGACCAAGGATCAACTGGGAGAAAGGATCCTCAAGGAACCTAGGTTGTTATCCTTGTAAAATATAGAGGTTTGACCAAGGACCAGCTGGGAGAAAGGATCCTCAAGGAACCTAGGTTGTTATCCTTGTAAAATATAGAGGTTTGACCAAGGACCAGCTGGGAGAAAGGATCCTCAAGGAACCTAGGTTGTTATCTTGTAAAATATAGAGGTTTGACCAAGGACCAGCTGGGAGAAAGGATCCTCAAGGAACCTAGGTTGTTATCCTTGTAAAATATAGAGGTTTGACCAAGGACCAGCTGGGACCAACTGGGAGAAAGGATCCTCACGGAACCTAAGTTGTTATCCTTGTAAAATATAGAGGTTTCACCAAGAACCAGCTGGGAGAAAGGATCCTCACGGAACCTAATTTGTTAATCTTGTAAAATATAGATGTTTGACCAAGGACCAGCTGGGAGAAAGGATCCTCACGGAACCTAAGTTGTTAATCTAACTAATCCTTACCTCCTCATTAATTAGTATACCCTTGACAAAATCTTCGCGAGTTTGATAGTCGAAGTTATCAGTATAGAGCTGGGGTACTAGAGGTGTGCAAATTGATATCTGACAATCCATCAACTCGTATCGTATCTGTACATCGGAATGGTCCAGTAGTATTTCCTAAAACAAAACAAACATCAGGAATGGTCCAGTAGTATTTCCTAAAACAAAACAAACATCAGGAATGGTCCAGTAGTATTTCCTAAAACAAAACAAACATCAGGAATTCTCAGATGGTCAAATGACATTTCCTGACACAAAAATCAGGAATCGAATTCTCAGAGTTCTACAAGAGAATTTTCAAATAAAATTCAGAACAAAATTCAGAATTATGAAATAAAATGAATTTTGAGATATTTTGGAACAAGCTGCCCAAAATCATACAGCCTTCTCCCTCGGCTATGGATATTTCTTATGTTTGGCAAATGGCCCCTCTCATCACTGTAATAAGAAATTATTCACGCTTCGCTTTTAACGCTTAGAAACCGAGGTTCATAACCCAAATGACGTCAACCCATTCATAAAATACAACGTCATATGAATGAAAAGGAATATGACGTCACTAATCACCACATCAACAGCGAGAAAATGGTCTTTTCGGCCCCTTTCTCAGAAATATGTGAAGAAACAATTCATCTGAAAGTATTTTTAAATAGTGTAATTAATTCCGATGTAAAATTTGATTAGGTTTGAGTTAGTAGGGCTTGATCAGGTGGTGTTCAAGACCTCAAGGTGGTGATTTTTCTGCAGTGGCAAGACGCTGCTTTTGTTTGCTTGCGTTATGAGCCTCGATATGGATCCGACACATGAATAAGGTCTATTGTCTGCCGTTGTCTGGTCATGTAATATTTCTTATTTTACCTGTGAGTTCTCAGCTAAAGGTGGACCATGTTTGGGAAGTAAAATAGTGAGAAGTAGGATGTACCATCAGTTTTATTAAAATAATAAATAAAATTAGAAACTTACAGCAGGAATATTGAGTCGTTTTTCTTGCCGTGTTTTTTGATAATGTAAAATACGTTTGGTATTGGTTCCTACTGCTAGCACTATATCATCTTCATGACAACGAGTGGCATGCCCTATCGGTGCTTTCTTATAAACCATTGTCATCAGCGAGGATTTGTCTTTTTCCCTTCTTTTTCTTAAAATAAAATAAAAAGATAGTGGACCACGGCCATATACGCCCAACGAAAAAGTCTTTAATTTAATCAGGATAAAACTAAACTTTCTCAAACCTTTCGATTTAGGTCCAATAACATCCATTTTAAGTTTCATCAAAATCGGTTGAAAACTAAGAGAGTAATAGCATATTCAAGATTTGGGGCAAGGGCCATAACTCTGCTTCTAACGAACGAAAATCGCTCAAATTCAAACTTAATCTTCGTCTAATGCATATGTATACACATATTCAATTTCATTTGATTCCGTCAAAAACTCTAGTTTTTAGAGCGTTTACAAGCAATTGATGTTGATAGAAGCACTTACTGTATAGAGGTTAAACGGCGAAAACTCCTAAAAACTGATGAATGAGGCCTAAATCTTGAAAAAGCCTTAATTACAATCAGGAGTAAACTAAACTCTCTCAAACCTTTCGATTTAGGTCCAATAACATCCATTTTAAGTTTCATCAAAATCGGTTGAAAACTAAAAGAGTAATAGCATATTCAAGATTTGGGGCAAGGGCCATAACTCTGCTTCTAACGATCGAAAATCGCTCAAATTCGAACTTGATCTTCGTTTTATGAATATGTATACACATATTAAATTTCATTTGATTCCGTCAAAAACTCTAGTTTTTAGAGTGTTTACGAGCAAATGTTGACGGACGGACCGACGGACGGACGGACCGACGGACGGACCGACGGACGGACGGACAGGGGTGCCGACAATATACGTCCTCATAGAGAGATGAGGGCGTATAAAAATTATCAAATAATAATTTTAGTCACTGAAAAGTCTTTAAAACAGGAAGACTTTGAGTGTTCAATGTATGTTTATATCAAAAGATTAACTTAAAGGAATACAACCTCTTAGAATGAACTTGGTCAATAGGAGTTTATATTCATCAAGGGACTTGCCTGGTTGCATAACTATACAACATATTACCTAAATAATCCGATAAATCCAGAAAATAATGTTTATATACAATAATTGAAAAAAACTCTTAATCAAATTAAGGCCTTTATCAATTATAACCTGTTAATATATGGAAATTTACATAGTTTCATGGGTTTTTTGCATTCTGTTTGTATGCTTTGGACATCGTTGATGAATATATACTCTTATTGACCAAGTTTGAGCTGGTGCATTCTGACACATTTGTTAGGAAAAACTCCAACTTTAACTTACTTGTGAATATCCATGATATTTTGTATGGCTATATTTGATACCACGTCTCCTGTTATTAGAATAAAATCACTTCGTATCAACGACTTGGAGTCTATTTCTCGTAAAGCATCGCCCACTGACATACACCCATCTGATAATATAGGTGTCACTGTCATCGTCGAACCAACATCGCTCCATTTCGAATTTCTGAAATATTAAAAAAGTTTAAAAGAAGTATTTGATGTTAAAAACACTAAGATATAAGATATACTACTTCTGCATTTATTACATACTACGTTTCAACAACACTAAGATATATAGATATACTACTTCTGCATTTATTATTTTTACTTGATAACGTTACCTGTATGTTTTTCGAAACGTAGTATGTAATAAATGCAGAAGTAGTATATCCATATATCTTAGTGTTTTTAATGTAATCTTCCTACCACTATATGTCTGATAAACAAAGTATTTGATGGGTTTAATATGTATAAATAAGCTTGGACAGTAGGCCTATATCAGTAAAGCTATCAGTTCATAACTAGGGTTTTAATTTATGGCTTGTATGTTTCACAGCTGTCATCTGCTATGCCAGGGCTTGTTCTATTTATGGAGACTTTCTGACTAGAGTTTTAACTTTGAAATTACTTAAGCAGGGCTACTTAACAATAGACTTCAAACTTCATTTAGGAAATTTTATGGTCGTTAAAGCATTTACAATGCTCAATCTTTGTTTTTTTTTTAAATTTTATACTATAGGCCTCATAAATAATGAATAAATTCTTCTAAAGAGGTTTCATTTACTTACTTTAAATGTGTTCTAATTTGATCAGCTAAATGGCAACAGACCACAAACACTTCCTGTATTCCTGCTGCAGCCAGAAAGTTGAGAGTATAATCTATCAATGGTACGTTCACTAATGGTAACAAGGCCTGGAAATACACAAATCAGATGGTGGTATCAATTATCAAATTGAGATCAATTATCGAATGCAGGTTACCGATCAATAATCGAAATATTTTAATTGGGAAATCTTCTAATCTTCATATACTCTTACTGACCAAGTTTTTAGAAGGAAATATTGATGCTGTAAATGAACAATGAGTCAACCCTAAATCGGTCTTGGGATTTTATTTTTTGACACTAATTTGCAGGATTGACTATTGCTATATGGCATATTGAACACCCCTCTTATCTGGTCTCTTTCCTTGATGGCATCATAAATGTCGATCCTGGCATGGGTCGAGATGATACCTTTATATTTTTCAACCCGGTTTCCCCCTGTCAGTGATGCAGGTCAGAGGGGCTGACATGGAAAAACGTCTAGTCATTCGGTTGGGAAATAAACTGAGGTCCCGTGTTCTATTAAAAGCTAATGCCGCTGTCCTAGCAAAATTTCCCTCATTGCACACTGCATGGTGTTTAGACCACATAGGTGCAGAAAAGTAGGATGTAAAACTCCATTCATTTCATTTTGATGGCATCAATGTTGTCTCGGTCAGTTACAGTCACCGTATGGTCCTGTATTTTTTGGAAAACCACAGACTCATATGAACAATTTAACAAATTTTAAGCTTGCAAGTAGTGTGCAATCTGAAACTTGCTGACTCTCATTCCTAGTCTCGATTTTTGTCGCTCAGTTTTTCTGACAAGTCATATCTGTCTAAATAGCTATCGAAGGCAGGGAATAGAACAAACAAGTTTCGGACTAACATGACATCTGATTTATTAGTTTCTTATGTTTCAATTACTGACATCAGATAGTATTTATCTAAACGTGAGAAAGCTTGTCAACACATTTGAAGCAGCACACATCGCCCCGCCAGACCCTTTCGTACAACGAAAAACACCATGGCCCGATTCAATTTCAATATATCCACGCCTGTTTTCGATCATAACGAATCTGATGTGGCGATATGTGCTGCTTCAAATGTGTTGACGAGCTTTCTCAACTTTAGATAAATACTATCTGTTAATCTCTACTAGGCTTAATATTAGGCTTCAGGTGCCTGTGGTCAGATAATGAAGTCAGTGTTGGCATTTTACAGACACGTTTGCTTTCAGCTGTTATTTAGTGGAATTTCTCCAGCGTTTCTGTCAATACTCACTCGTGGCTTTTTCAGCGTCAAGGGACCAAACCGCACGTTAAAACTGTCAGCAATCACAACTGCTTGAAGAACATCTTCTTGTTTTAAATCCTCTCCAGAAGCTCGACCACTGGATTTGTTTTTGTTGGGAGCCATGTTTATTTTCTGATGAAATTGAGTGCATGATTGAGGGGGGGGAGGTTGATTTGATCCAATCTTTATATGTTCAAAAATGAAATATGTGACTTCAAAATAAATCACACCATATTTCCTAAAGAACTGTAGTTTTCATTTGTAATAATAGGACCTTATAGTCATGTTTAATCAAAAGGATAATATTCTAACGTTTTCAAAGAAACCTTCCACCCCTTACATCATGAAGTCGAAATGGAATGCTCCATCAGAGAGATAACTCTTGTCAACTTCCGGTTGCATGTTCTTGTTTGTGTTGCTGTCAAAATTGATTTGTAAACTTCAACAATTCTAAACAAGAGTTCGTAGGCGGTACGTATTTCAACTATTTTCATTTTGAAATGACTGGGAATTAAATTATGAATCAATGAATCAATTGGTTAATAGAAATTGATATCATTTTTATGAACTTAATGCTTAATGAAATGAAAGTGGACTCATCAATTGGCACTCACAATTCCCAACCAAATTGATAATATTCCTTATTCCATAAATGTAATTCTTTTTTATACGCCCACATCTCTCTATGCATCCATCCGTCAACATTTGCTCGTAATTGCTCTAAAAACTAGAGTTTTTGATGGAATGAATAAATTCAAGTTCGAATTTGAGATATTTTTGACTGTTAGAAGCAGAGTTGCCCCCAAATCTTGAATATATATTAGTTTTCAACCAATTTTGATGAAACTTAAAATCGATGTTAGGGGACCTATATATCGACAGGTTTGAGAAAGTTTAGTTTACTTCTGCTGATTAAATTTAAAGATTTTTAGTTTTACCTCCCGCATGCCTTGTGGTCCACTATCTTTTAAGCTTAGCCTTAATCTGTTCTTCAGTAGGCTACAGCATGTATATTAGGTCCACCACATGGAATATTTAGTAAGATTTTAAAGTGCTGATCAGACATGTCAAGTGAATTAATAATGGTCCGGATTCGGAATCTGTTCATTGTCAATCAAATATTAATTATAATATATTCAGATTAAGATAAGAAACATGTTCCTTCAGCAACGTTAGACATTGGCATTATCTACCGTTGCTGGATTGACGGGGTTTTCTCGTCATTATCAACTAATAACCTCGTTCAAAAAGCACTATATGTCACATTCAATTTATGACCGTCGAGACTCGATTATTACAAGTTAAATTTGCTACAAGAAATTTGACCTTTGTCATTCGAAAGTTTTCCCGCAATAATTTGTTACAAGGAATATAACTGGTCGAACAATAATCGTTCGACCAATCAAAATCAATGACGAGAATATCTTATCATGATAGCAACGGATTAATGTAATGAAATGAAATGATAGCCGTTGCTAAAGGAACATGGATAAGAAAAGGCTTTAAATGCAAATTGAATCAGACATATTAAAGTGTTGATTATGGTTATGAAGGTGTGACTCATAATAAATATTCCTTGTGGAACAAACATTATTATAATAAATTATCTCTGGAACTCTTATCATATAATATCTGGGAAAAGAGGTTGTAACATTGCAAAAAATCAATGTTACGAAAGCACAGGCACAGGACATATAGGTTTACAGTTCTTGCGGATAACAAATTGTGTGTTAATAAAAAAAGAAATAACATTCTTTCATCTGCTATTTTCTCGTCTGATGATCTGGAAAAAGAGAAGTGTCCCTCTTGGGATCATATGATTAGGATCAATTGAATAGGTTAGGGTTAGGTATAGTTTTATATAATAAAAGTTCCAAATGGAACAATTATTACATAACAAATGTTCTTTGGTACAGTAATTATAGTGGAACTTATATATCGTTCACGATGGCACAGGCCAAAAAAAGGACCACTTGCCCCATTGACATTGTAAGATTAAAAAGCTTTATTTACCTGTGACCACTTTTTAAAGATATGACCTGCTTTTAAAATAAATATTTCTTTGCCGCTGGACACGGCTGGTTGAAGAACTTGAATCAATAAACTGGCTTCAAAACTGTTCACATGTGAATTTAATGTTTAAAGCAAATTAGTAAATCAATCGCAGTGAGAATAACATTATGATAAAATCTTTATCAGCTGGTACGAAACCTGACTGATCAATATCTTTCAACATGATCCTATTTTATAAAAATCTCTCACAGATTGAGTTTTTATTGATACAGTAAAACAACAGAATCACAATTTACTTACACGTTTATTATATTTTATTTTTGATATTTTAACTTTGGATAAGTTAAGTTTTAACATGGCCACTTCCAGGTAAGAAAGTTTTCAAAAATTGTTGTTTGTCCAAATATAGAAATATGTAAATTTTCCAAAGCATTTTGTTTATGAATTTCCTAAAAAAAAGTGGGGTGTCCAAGTTAAGATTTTGTCATTGATTCCGTGTGGTTGAAAATTTTTCAATATAATGATCCAGTGTAGTTCTACGGAACGCCAATTGGCTGTGGAATGTGTTAGGTCCGAGTTGGTGTTGAGTTGTTTGATGATTGGGAGGTCTAGATTTTGACATTAATACTTTAATTAATTCATTATTTGTTTGTGCTTGATAAAGATTCCTGTATGTGAATTAAAACGTTGCTATAATTGTAACAATAATAATAATAACTTTATTAGATACCCAGTTGCACACGGCAATCTTCCCTGGGATCTTTCTACATATAAAACTACAAAAACATATTTACAAAAAGATAGTGTTAGGAGGTGATGAGAATATATGTTATAAGAGAAGTACATAAGAATATTATGATGTACATGGATATATAAAGGATAATAAATGAATAAAAGATAATGTGATTTATACATGAAAATAAAATGAATATGAGTTATATTCACATAAGTATATTTTTAATTAAAGAAAAGAGTAGAATATCCATAAATTCAAAAATTGGTTGAAATCACATTGGCACATGTTACATGGACATTTAATTAATGAGTTAATTAATATTCAATATGATCAAATTATAAAATAGATTATTAATTAATTAATTCTATGTAAATGTAATGATATAGTTGTGATTTGGAGCTGAATGTTAATTTAATTGTGAAAATCAGATTTTTTTTTTTAGAAGGTCTAATCGAAGTTTTTAAAACTAGGATTTTCCCCCATTATTGCTATGATCTCTTTGAGAATTAGCCTTTTTTATATGAGCAAAACAAGGTTTCAATTTGTAAGTTCGTTAAGCTTGTATATCAAAGTTGAAAATTATACACGACAAATGTGCCACATATAACTGATAACAGGGCCTTATTCTCGAAAACTTAACTTACAATGATTTTAGTGTTCAAGTCATCTGATTGGTCAATCACTAAAATCGATTTTAAATAATGAATTATTATCCAATCAGATTACTCTATTTCTTAAAATATTGATTTTATCTAAGTTAAGTTTTCGAGAATAAGGTCCCTGATTTAGTTAACTCATTTATAGTGGTTGGGACAAGATAGGGTTGGTTCTCACCATTTTTTGCGGCTAATATGATTAATTATCAAACTGCTTACCGGTATTTATTATGGTGCTCTCGAAATGCATAAAAGGCGTTTTCCGTCGATCTTCGATTTTAAGAGCATCTTAGACATCCCCCCACCAATCTCCCTACCGTTTTGTTTTGCGGTACTTGGTTTCTTTATAAAACCTTGGTGATCCTGTCATCGGACAATTTTTGTATTTAATGATTTGACCCAGTGAGAAGGTTAGCTCAGTTGAGGAGGTCAAATAAGTTTAAAATACGGACAAATTTTGCTTGCTAAGTGCTCACCTGAAGGTCCAGAGTTCAATCCAGGTAAAGTTGAGATGATAACTTTAGATTTTTCAACCCAGTTTCCCCCAGTCAGTGATGCAGGTCGGAGGGGATGACATGGAAAAACGTCTAGTCGTTCCGACTCATTCAGATGGGACAATAAACCAAGTGTGCTACAGGCTGTGTATGTAAAAGTCACCTCTACCGATGGAAATCGAAAATAAGAGCAGGCTAATGCTGCTGTCCTGGCAAAAGAGTTTGCCCTTCCTCAATTAGCCCATATAGGTGCAGAAAAGCAGGACGTAAAACTCCATTTTATGTAATTTAATGACAATTTTTACTTTTCATCAAAAATAACATAAGAAAAATTAATGTCTTTAAACAGAATTTACTCAACCTGTTACAAAATAGATATTTAATTTTCAACGACCAATAGAATCGATATCAATTGAATTAACCTCACGTTTTTACAGGTCATGACCTCTGATTGATGAATAGATAAATAGATAGATTTTAATTGGGTCAGTGATTTAATGCAGTGAGAAAGTCAGTTTTAGTTAAAGGGATATGTTCACCATCAATTCATCTGATCATAACTTAGAGTCGATCAGAACCAGGGGGTCTATTCTCCAAAACTTAACTTAAAGGGGACCAGTCTTCATTTTTATTGGTTGATTTGGGTCTTGAATATACTTAAGTATCCTTCAGAAGCACTAGAAATGTATGAAAATTGCATATTTCCTTCAAATATACCTTAAATTAGACATTTCTCCTTCTATTTCTATAGATGACTTTTCATATATTGCATAGTATCACTAATGTGTAGTAGGGCATTGTAACTTTCAAATGCTAATAATTATGGATGCACATGGATTTGAAGACTCAAATTTCAATGGTGAGTTATGATAACCAGTACTAAATTGCTGAGCTAAAAAATCCCCGTTTCTGAGACTTGGAAAAATTGACCCACGAAAATGAAATAAAATCCAGATTTTAAGGAATTAAGTAATCTGATTGGATAATAGTTCATTGTAAGTTAAGTTTTCAGGAATAAGGCTTCAGGAGTTTTTTATCTTGAACTGATCAATAATACTTTTCACAACTCACTTTCGAAATGTGGATATTCAGATCTATGTGCAATAAATATTAAATTACATTTCGTTTTGGCTATTTTTTTATTTTCGACAAAAAAAAATAAATAATTATGGATACACATGGATCAATCTAATTGAAATAAGATTACATTTTTTTTTCGGTTATTTTTTTATTTTCAACTCATTGTAATCTAACAAGGTTTATAAGGGGAGCGTTTTCTGGTAAAGTCAATTTCAGCCAATCAGAAACTACCTTCAAGATCGCGAGTCTATGCATTGATATGCATTGTGGGAAGACGAAACAGAAAGTAAAACAACACAGCAGTCCAAATTTTGAAGTGATACTAGACGCGCTTGTAAAACTTGTTCTGATTTGCGGAAGGGTGGCATGTGAAATAAATAGCTTAATTTGTCACCAGAAGATGCTGGCCTTATAAACCTTGTTAGATTACAATGAGTCGAAAATAAAAAATAACCGAAACAAAATGTAATCTTATAGATTGATCCATGTGTATCCATAATTATCTGCATTACAAAGTTAAAATTTTAGTAAGATTAGTGATACTGGGGCCTTATTCTCGAAAACTTAACTTAAAATGATTTTAGTGTTCAAAGTATGTGATTGGAGAATCGCTAAAATTGATTTTAAATATAGCTTTATTAACCAATCAGATTACTGTATTTCTTAAAATCTGGATTTTACCATAGTTAAGTTTTCGAGAACAAAGCCCCTGGTTTATAAAAAGACATTAAGATTAAGATTTTGATTTGATATATATTTATATGGATTATGTAATTTTCGTGCAGTTCTAGTATTTTTGGCGACTATTTGCATTATATTCAAGACCAAAAATTGACTCTCAAAAATGCTGACTGTTACCTTTAAGATGAAGTGAGATGAAACTTCTCATCAAAATGTCTAGTTTAGTTCAATTCGATCTTTATTGAATTATGACTTTAGTAAATACCTGACTGTTCAACCGTTCGATAATGAATTAAGGGAAAGTTGAAAAATATAAAAAGAATCCACGTGTTTCACATGTCAAAATCTCTTTCATTTCATTAATCTCATAAAATACAGCATTCATTTTATTTTCAATTCATATATTATACTTTTAAAGCGATACTACCTCTTAAGCTAGGTTTACACTATAGATTTTTTAAATCCAAATTTTGATGTCACTACAAGTGATCTGCATAGATATCAAAAGTAGCTTCCGGTAGATCACTGGTAGTGACGTCATAAAACGTGTTAGTTTTAGTGAAATTGCAAGAACCACAGACGTAGGAATGGAAATGAGAATGGCGCAAATTGGTGCTATCAGTGTCCCCGATACACATACAAAATTTAGAAAACATCTTTACAATCCTTTTAATTTTTTACAATAAAGAAATAAACCTATTACCTACTGTTAGTTCATTCTTCAAAAAAAAAAAAAAAAATTTAATATCTTTTCAAAGTGACACATTTTGTACTCCAAGTGATGAAATATAAGATCAATATTGACATATATCAAATTACTAGACTATAAAACATGCATTTATATTTTCTATGTTAAATAAAGTGTCATTATAATTTATAAATTATAATGTTATATCAGGTGTCTAAAAAAAAAAACCGTCCTCAAGTTTGACGATAAACTGAACTGATCTGACAAAGACATGTATTGAAGTAAATCTGAGAATTTTGAAAGAGATCGGTTCATCAGCAGCTGAGATACGTCCTATCAAAAATGGGGACGTTTTTTTTTTGGGACACCCGATATATTACATCAAGTGATAGTGTTAAAGGGATATGTTCACTAACTCTAAGACCAAAATAAATTTAGTCTCAGAATCTGGAATTTTTTAGCTTATCTAATCTGTAATATTGTTCACTACTCTCCTACCAAATTTAAACCTTCAAACACACATGTACCCATAAATTTCGCTGTTTGAAAGTCAAAATTACGACTTGCCGTTTAGTAAGACTATACGTTATGTAGAAAACATATATATAGAAAAAGAAGGATAAATGTTTAGGTAGGAATATAATTGAAGGGATTTGGTGACTTTCGTGCATTAATAGTACTTCTGAAGGCTATTTGCATATATTCAAGGCTCAAATCAACCCTAAAAATTGCTGAACATTCCCCTTTAAATTTTAACTCAATGTTTATGGTATGAAGGCTAGCACACAGATGAGCAAAATTTCATTCGTGCCTCTCAGCTGCTACATAATTTAACATTATTTTATAAATTTATGGATTTTTCTCATGAAAACAATATTAAATCATACAATTATATCTCAATATTTACTGTGTCAGACAGTAACAATTTAAATACAGTTTTGTTAAAAATTATATTCTAGTTACAATGGTCAAAGTTAAATAAAAAAAACCAGTTTTGCAGATGTGACATCATCAGACACTTAGTTGCCAATTATTGAATCAGTGTCCCTGATACACATAAAATACACATAAAATATTTAGAGTACCCCTTTACAATTGTTTATATTGTTTATAAGACATATAGAAATAGGCATAGATAAAGAATCACTAGATATACTATTTCTGACATTTATTAACGCAAAGTTTCACATGTTCATACAGACAGCGTTATCAAGAGAATGAATAACATAATAAGACGATCTCTTTAATTTTCAGTGACAGTATCTGGAAGGGGGAGCTGCGTTGGCTAAGTGAGTTCGACAATTGCTCGCTAATCTGAAGATCTCTGGTTCAATTCCGACATAGATCGAGATAAAAGCTTCAGATTTTTCAACCAGGGAGGGGTCTTTCTCAAAATGTCTTACGATTAAAAATTTTTCATTGTAAAATGGTATTGAAGACAAATGAAACTGAAGTAATGTCCAGAATTTTGTATGATCATTATGATATAATTGGTTGTGACTTGTCTGATAATTGTGTAACAGATAATATTAAATGAAAATTTGACTGAATTTTAATCGATTATGAAATTTGATAATCGATAATTGAAATATATAATTCTTAGCTTCGATAAACGATTATTTCAATTATTAGACCCAGTCCTAACGTAGACTCAAGCGGTACTGATAGTCGACGCACACAATATGTTTTCTATAGTCAATGTTCGTCAGTCATTACTCCAATGATTAACTTGGCTAATCTGATATTAAGACAGGTATGATTGGTCGAATAAATGGTGAACGTATCCCTTTAATATAAGATTTGAACGACATGTAGAAGCGAGGAGCACATATAACAAAACACAAGACAATATTATGGAATATAACACACTTCTTTATTACATCTGATGACGACACGTGTATATTGTGTTGAAACGTTATGTGCTTATCCGTATTAAAGAAGTGTGTTATATTCCATAATATTGTCTTGTGTTTGTTATATGTATCCCTTTAAATCAGAAAGTGAATCTGAGCAGTCGTATTGTATTGCTTTATTACCATATACATAGTATAGTTTTAACAATATATTATATTAATACAAATAATTTTACAAGTAGTGATCTGTAACCATCCAGTTGATAGAATTCGATAGCAATTATTCACAATTTTTGATTGGGCATGTCAACCGCGACCGATCTTTTAAGATGTGTTGTATCGTCAGTGTACATTACCCCGCCTTTAATTTATCTATACCATACTTATCATTTTACCTTACCCGCCACGCCCTTCATTCAAATTATATTTAATTCATTGACAAAATATATTATAAATATAAACTTGGTTCATATCCAACTCTATTTTATTATCAAACATTTATTAGACTACGTTGTGCTTGGAGTCGTGTCTTGCCTCCATCTATTTTTTAAAGCTGTGAGGATTGTTTTCAACATTTCACTTTTATGATTTTATTCTCATGGATTTTGTCAAAAAAAAAATTAATCATCTTTTTTAATATGTGAATGAATTTTTGATAACTCAAAAAATTTTTTTGATTTTATTGTGTTTTGACATGACTGATTTTTTACTAAAAATAAAATCACATATTTGAAATAACATTAATTGTGAATTATAAAGCAGAATTTGTGCAGATTTTGGGCTGTGAGAATTAATTTGTGTGTGAGTTTCTGAACTTGATATAAAAATAAATTAGAGATTAGAGATAATCTGTGTGACCAATATTGTAACCAATCCTGAATTATTCACCTCATAAGGATTTTAGGATTGCCTTATTTTACCTTTTGGACAGTAATTTGAGGATAAAGTTTTCATTATTTTGATATTTCGAAATGGAGAGGTAAGATGTCTTTTGAAACGATTTTGAACTTCTGTTTTATTTGTTGTGTTTTTAACTTTTTCTATTATTATAACTACATTGATATGTTCAGGGGCCTTATTCTCGAAAACTTAACTTACAATGATTTTAGTGTTCTAGTCATCTGATTGGACAATCACTAAAATTGATTTTAAATACATGTATAGCCTTATTATCCAATCAGAATACTGTATTTCTTAAAATCTGGATTTTATCTTAGTTAAATTTTCGAGAATAAGGTCCCAGGGTTGTAGTTTATAACGCTTGTAGTCTTACCAACCAGCAATAACCCGAAAACATTGGTTCACCAACGGGCAATAAAAGTCATATTGAACTTGTTGAAATGATGCCAAATATTCAGACTTTTTGAAAAAAGTTTCCATTATAAAAAAAATCGCAAATGCTACCTGAAAGTATTTTTAAAGTATGTTTATTGTATATTTATATCTTCTTGATCAAACTGAATTTGGTTTTAAAAGGTTAATTACAAACAGGGAGTACTTATTGTTAATTTAGCAATTTGACCTAGTTTTGGTGTTTGCCCTTTAAATGGCTCAATATTTCTAGCTGAAACCTATCAAATACACAAGAGGGACATTTCTCTACAATTAGGCGTTTATTTTACTCAAATCCGTTCAGTAGTTTCCTATCAGCGTTCAAAAAACATAACACACTTAAAAACGTTCTAAAAATGTTTTTAGCGTTTAAAAATTAACGGCTGGATTTTTTTTGTTAAAACTTTCAGATATAATAAAGGGCACATAGTTACAGATTTTGGTGTAAAGTTTTCACAAATTTGAGTAAAAAAATTTTTAGACCTAAAAAAAATTCAGACTGTCCCTTTAACTTAAGACTTGAATTCAATTTGATTCACTTTAATGAAATGTTGTATTAAGAGTAAAGAAGTTCCAAAAAAGGTATCGGGTTTGCCTGGTTCCACACTCTATTGCCATTCATTGTGTTGGCTGTCATTATAGAAAAAACAAAAGAAACATGTATATTTTACAAGGATAACAACTAAGGTCCAGCTGGTCCTTGGCCAAACCTCTTGGCATTGATCTTATCCCCGGATTATCCATACCCATTTACAGCTGGGTGATCATTGGACTTCACACACTGATCGAGAACCGAAAGCCTAATAAAGGCTCTTGCACACAGATTTTATAGTGCTGGTATCACATTGTCTGCAGGGGGACTTTTGAGGTGCATTTCTAGGGAGTGGGGAGTAAATAGTGCCTGTCCCTTGTTGCCATGAATTTTCTCTAATTCTGCTGGTCATTAGAAAGAGAACTGTGGAGCTATATTTCCATTTTATTTATTTAACTTGGTCATTAGACATTGCATGACCTTGCACGTCATTAGAAATTGGAAACTCTATTTAGGAAGAGAAAAGTCCAAATTACATGATATTTCCTAATATTTTCTCAAGTTTAGTTGTTATGATATATTTAATTATATGATCAGTAGTGTTATAAAACAAACAATTTAGTGTAACAAAAGATGATTACAATATATTATAGTAGATTAGAAGAGTAAGTATACCCTGCCTTGTACCCTATGTCCCCCCTATTAACTCATATTTTAACAGGTTTAGTTGTTAATTTAATGCAATCAGTAACCTATCTAGTATAATAGTAGATGATTACAATATATTATAGTAGATTAGAAGAGTAAGTATACTCTGCCTTGTGCCCTACACATGAACTGACATGTCCTTCATATTAATTCATATTTTAACAGCTTTAATTATATATTTAATGCAATCAGTAAATAATCTAGGTGATTAAGATAGGTGATTAATTCATATTTTAACAGGTTTTACAAACTATACAATCAGTAGATAATCTAGTAAGATATATTGTCCGAGATTAGAGGGTGAACAATAGGCCTGATTAACACCCACCCCCCTCTATCTATCTATCTACCCAGGGTTATCTTCACTTGACCCGGTCTGGTAGAATTGTCTTATCTTCAGTTAGTTTTCTACTTAAGGCCAGGACAGGAGTTGATGTTTGATTTAATGTAGTCAAAAGTGTTGGTGTTAAAAATATACTAGTGTTTTTGACCAGGAGAGTTGATCTTTGATTTAATGTAGTTAAAAGTGTTGGTGTTAGAAATATACTAGTGTTTTTTGGACTGGGACAGTTGGTAGTTAGTGTAAAAAATTGTCACTGCTGGTGTGATTCATTTTTAAACATCAGAAAATGTGTGATACCTTTCGATATATCATGAGGTTTAGTACTGTGTATTATTTTGACAATTCTTTTTTAATTTAAAGATGCCTTCCCTTATTTTCATTTATATTCCATAATTGGACCGCTAATATTTATATAAATAGAAAGTACAGATGTTCTAATGACTGGGAAAAATACCAGTTTTAACTCTTAATAAGGCTAATTACGACTTTTAATTCCTCGTTAGGGTACTAAAATAAGTCTCGGTGGTTCAGTCTCTTTTGATTTGTAAATTTGCGTAATCGAAAGAGACCTAAAGACTGAGACGTGATCAAACATTGAGTTTAAACTTAGCGTTTCAAAATGAGTTGAGTCAAATGGTTTACTCAAGCCTCTCTACGTCCACATACGGTTTATTAACTTATGAATACACAGATTATTCATTAGAAACACCAATTAATCAATTCGTAAGCTTGATTTGACCTTAAAACAATGCGTAAACCCATCTTTAAGCTATTGATTTATGAAGTGAAAGTTGTCGTGTAAAGATCTAGTATATTAAAAGGGAGATAATCTATTTCAGGACGTGGAACATGCCCATTCAGAAGATATGTTGTATAGGAGCAGGCTATGTTGGGGGTCCGTCGTGTGCTGTCATAGCCAGTAAATGCCCCGACGTACAAGTGACTGTGGTGGATCTCAGTGAAGAAAGAATTAAACAATGGAATTCAGATTATCTCCCCCTATATGAGGTGAGTTTATTCAGATTATTTCCCCTTGTTTAAGGTGGGTAACCTTCCACAATTTTTCTGAATATAATGCAAGGGTAATTACCCTTAAAGGGATTGTAAATTGATTTTCTAAACGTTGTATGTGTATCGGGACACTGATAGCATCAATTTGCGCCATTCCAATTTCCATTCCAACGTCTGTTGTTCTTGTAATTCCAATAAAACTAAAGCATTTTATGACGTCACAGACAGTGATCTGCATAGATATCAATAGTAGCTTCTGGTAAATCACTGTTAGTGACGTCATAAAACGCGTGGAAGTGGAATACTGGAATTTCAAGAACAACAGACATGGAAATGGAAGTTGTACTGGCGCAAATTGATGCAAATTGATGCAAATTGAATACACATACAAAATTTTTACAATCCTTTTAAGGGCCTAATTTAGTCCAGACTGGATGCAATATGACAATAAAAATCACCCCTCTTTTGACGTTTAAGTATCATAATATTGATTGAAAGTATATATTTAGAAGAAACACAGTAGAAACACTCCCTCCCCCTAAATCTCTTCCAAATTGATAATTTTTATATGCTCACATGAAAATGTGGACGTATCTTGCCATCACCCCTGTCCGTCCATCGGTCTTCTTTAGTACGCGATAGAGACCAGAGTTTTTATCCGATTTGAATGAAACTTGGTATGTGTATTCATCTTGATAATATCTCAAATCTGTTCGAAAATGGTGTGATTCCAATTGTCGGTTTATGAGTTATTGCCCTTGACTAAGTGAAAAAACGTTAAAATTTAGTTGTATACACGATAGAGGCTAGAGTTTTCATTCGATTTGATTCATCTGAATATCACTATCAGTTCAGATAAGTGCGATGATGGTACAATCAACTTGGAATATTCAACAATGCTGAAGTTGGCGTATGTTACCTTGCCTGACAAGCTATTTTTTGTTTTCAGCCCCAGCTCGATGATGTAGTAAAGGCGTGTCGTGGAATAAATCTCTGGTTTTCGACTGATATCGACAAGGCTATTATAGAGGCTGAGTTAATCTTTATCTGTGTTAATACACCAACTAAATTATTCGGTATTGGAAAGGTAAGATAACTATTTGCTTAAGAATTAAACGTTGGCATTAGCATTATTGGTGTGTAAATACAATAGATCACGTGACATACTGAATAAATGAGTAGTACTCTCTCTATGAGGACGTATATTGGCAGTACCCCTGTCAGTCCTGTTGGTCAACATTTGCTCGTAAATGCTCTAAAAACTAGAATTTTTTATGGAATCAAATGAAATTTTGTATCTGTATACATATTCAGAAAATGAAGATCAAGTTCGAATTTGAGCTACTTTCGAATGTTAGAAGCAGAGTTCTGGCCCTTGCCCCAAATCTTGCATATGCTATTACTATCTTAGTTTTCAACCAATTTTGATGAAACTTAAAATGGATGTTATTGGACCTAAATCGAAAGGTTTCAGAAAGTTAAATTACTCCTGATTAAATTTAAGGCTCTTTCATTAGGCGAGTAAATGGCTGTGGTCCACTATCTTTTAAGTGAAAATAAAGCATGGTTGCCCCCTTCCCCTTTAATACAATTATAAAATTTGGTATCTTTTTACCTATTCCTTGGTGATAATTGCAGGGTAGAGCAGCCGATCTGAAGTATATTGAATCAGCCGCCAGAAGAATAGCTACAGTAGCCAAGAGTTCTAAAATTGTCGTAGAAAAATCTACGGTACCAGTGAAAGCTGCCGAGAGTATCACCAATATTTTACAGGCTAACGTAAAACCAGGCGTCAAATATCAGGTATTATTTCTGATATCACTCACTTCTTTAAACCAGGGGCCAGTTTCACAAGATCCTAACTTAGTATGATTTTATTATTCTAGTCATTTGATTGGACAATCACTAAAATTGATTTTAAATATAGTTTTATTATCCAATTAGATTACTATATTTCTTAAAATCTGGATTTTATTTTAGTTAAGATTTCGAGAATAAGACCCCAGGGGCAAGTTTCACAAAATCCTAACTTAGGATGATTTTAGTCTTCCAGTCTGCTGATTGGTCAATCACTAAAATTGATTTTATACATTGTTTTATTATTCAATCGGAACACTGTATGTCTTAAAGTCTGGATTTTATCTTAGTTAAGATTTTGTGAAACTGGGCCCTGTTATTTCCTTGAGCAGCTTGTGCCAGTGTGGTGCCAGGCGGGGTATGCTTACTCTTCTACCAGTTATATCCTTTCATCTCTTCTTTTCAAGTTTTAAAAGCCCTTCAGCAGTTGAAAATCAAATATAAGAGTGGGTTTATACCACTGTCCTGACAAAATTTCCCTAATTGCACACTGCATGATGTTTGCCTGAACTCATTAGCCCGTATAGGTGCAGAAAAGCACGACGTAAAACTCCATTCATTTCATTTTTTCTTCTTTTCAAGTTTTTAAGGCCCCTCGACAGTTGAAAATCAAACATAAGAGTAGGTATATACCACTGTCCTGGCGAAATTTCCCTAATTGCACACTACATGATGTTTGCCTGAACTCATTAGCTCAAACAGGTGCAGAAACCTAGGACATAAAACTCAATTTCAATGTTTTTTAGGTTTTATCAAATCCAGAGTTTCTGGCAGAAGGTACGGCAATATCAGATTTAGTTGATCCCGACCGTGTTCTGATTGGTGGAGAGAAAACAGATCAAGGGAGAGAAGCAGTGGAAGCATTATGTTGGATTTACGAACACTGGATCCCAAAAGAACAAATTATTGTCATGAACACATGGTCTTCCGAACTCTCTAAATTAGTGAGTCATACTTTTTTCTTTCAAATAACAAAACACAATTTTATGGAATTCCGCGCCTTAGTTTTCATAATTTTGTAGATTTTAATCGTTGCAAGACATTTAGAAGTATCACAGCACATTAAGAAATAATAGTTTTTATGGATATAGACTTCTATAGTTTTCTTAGTTTTCAACAATCATCCCTTGATAACGTTACCTGTATGTGTAATGAAACGTTGTGTTCAATAATAAATAGAAGTCTATATCCCTGATACACATACAAAGTTTAGAAAACCTCTTTACTATCTCTTTAATATTATATTGTGTATTACAGGCAGCTAATGCTTTCCTAGCTCAGAGAATCTCTAGTATTAATGCTATATCAGCTATTTGTGAAGCTACAGGAGCAGATGTATCAGAAGTGGCTGGCGCTATCGGGTCTGACAGTCGTATTGGTTCCAAATTCTTAAAGGCTAGCGTAGGTATGAATATGAGTTTTCTTTTTTTCATTTATTAAAATGCTAATGGTTGATTGGTAGATGACAAGTTAACTTTTCGCTTCCAGTATCAGTGGTGGAGCGCTCCCCCAGCTCGAGCCCCCCCTATTTTTGATCGACTGATGTCAGAACCCTTCGGCGCTCGCGGTGCTGTTGAATTTGAAGCATGTTATATTTCAGAGCCCCCCCTTTCTCTAAATGCTGGCTCCACCCCTGAATGTGCTTATATCGCAAACTATATAATTGTTGGTAGTCATGGTAGTGGGTAGTTCATTTGGTTGGTAGTTTGAGATAAATAAAAATGCTCATGCTAATTGCTTATATATTATAAAAATAACCCCAAAAATGAGAAAAATGGAAAAATATCAGTTTGTCTCTCATGTCTGTAATGAACTCAATGACTTAAAAGAAAAATATCAGCAGAATTCAATTGAAAAACCGATCAGGAAATGCCAAATTGACTTTTTTTGTTCATCCAGAGCCTACATTCATGGACATTTATGATTGGTTTAAACTCATAACTGATATGCGTGCAAAGCAGACCATGCTTACTCTTTTCGGAAAACCTGGTTGTACTTCTCTTTGTAGTAGTATACTACTATTTATATAACTGTTTCTCTGGATTTTGCCATGATTTTGGACGAGATTTTTGATTAATGGAGTTGTTTTGCTTGTACAAATTTTGATAATGATATGAATTGGTAATCAAATAAAGATTACACTAACAGGAAAACAATTTTTCTTCATCAAGCACTTTAGGTAGTTTCAAAACTTCATAAACCAAAAATTAATCAGAAAAATAGGTTGTATTACTTTATTTAGTTTGGTAATTTTAAAACAGGTTTTGGTGGGAGTTGTTTCCAGAAAGATGTATTAAATTTAGTGTATTTATGTGAAAGTTTAAATTTACCTGAAGCTGCAGCGTACTGGCAACAGGTAAAATCTTAATTTAACTCAGGTGGCTTTTAGTTTTCAAATCAAATGAATGGAGTTTTACGTCCTACTTTTTTGCACCTATATGGGCTAATTGAGAACGGGCAAACACCATGCAGTGTGCAATGAAGAAATTTTGTCAGGACAGCGGCATTAGCCTGTTCTTTTTTTGATTTCCAACTGTCAGGGATCTTTAATGTGCACAGCCAATAGCGCAAGGGACCTTGGTTTATTGTCCCATCCGAACGACAAGACGCTTTTTCCATGTCAGCCCCTGGCAATATTCAAGACCTACTTTATGATTTTTCAACCCAGTCATTGAGGCAAATTGGAGGGACAAATTATGAATATGGTCTAGTTTTTGTGATTGGCTGATAAATTTGGGTCACCTTTGGGTCAGGTTTTTGTCCCCTCCCCTGATATTTTTGTCCCCTTTCTCTGATATTTTTGTCCCCCCTCCGTGATATTTTTGTCCCCTCTCCCTGATATTTTGGTCCCCCCTCCCCTGATATTTTTGTCCCCTTTCTCTGATATTTTTGTCCCCCCTCCGTGATATTTTTGTCCCCTCTCCCTGATATTTTGGTCCCCCCTCCCCTGATTTTTTTGTCCCCTCACCTGTTATTTTTGTCTCCTCTCCCTGATATTTTTGTCTCCTCTCCCTGATATTTTTGTCCCCTCTCCCCTGATATTTTGACTGTTTGATAATTCCAGGTAGTAGATATTAATGATTATCAAAGAAAAAGATTTGCTTTAAGAATAGTTGAGAGTTTATTTAATACAGTAACAGATAAAAATATTACCATATTAGGATTCGCTTTCAAAAAAGACACAGGTGATACCAGGTAAATTACTATCTTACAGTTTTAAATTTTTGTATTTGTCATAAATTTTGATATTTCACTTCTGAAGCCAACTGCTATAAATAGTTCTGAATTTCTTTGTCTGATATTTCTATATATTTTATATTTTAACTGCTAACAGTATTGTGTCAGCCTTCTGGACATCATCAGTGTACTAAATATGAAATTAGTTATAGGAAAAGCCATGTTCCTTCAGCAATGTTAGACATTTGCATTATCTACCGTTGCTGGATTGACAGGGTTTTCTCGTCATTATCAACTAATAACCTCGTTTAAAAAACACTATACGTCACATTCAATTTATGACCGTTGAGACTCGATTATCACAAGGTAAATTTGCTACAAGAAATTTGACGTCTGGTCATTCGAAAGTTTTCCCGCAATAATTTGTTACAAGGAATATAACTGGTTGACCATAATCGTTCGACCAATCAAAGTTAATGACGAGAAAAGCTTATGATAGCAACAGATTAATGTAATGAAATGAAATGATAGCCGTTGCTAAAGGAACATGAGGAAAAGCATGATATATGCCATATGTTTGGTATAAAATCTCTGTAATACTACAGTAATATTGACTTTAGGGGATGTTATGTAATACAAGGGGAAGGGTAATTCTATGGATGCAAGTTTTTTGTGTGTTTTTTGTAAGACAGGGGGCTTCTAGGAATAGTAGGATTTTGGTGGAGTAGAGGCTTGTTGGTGTTTGTAAATCTGTGACCTTCCAAGGGGGTTTAGAAACAGAACAACAGAACTTATCTGAAGACGACTGAAACATATTTTTTATATATTTATTTTTGATGCTGATAAAAAACTACTGAACGAGTTTGAGTAAAATAAACGCCTAATTGTAGAGAAATGTCTTGACTATGTATTACAAACGTTTCAGTTAGAAATATCGAGCCATTATTAAGTCAAACACAAAACCTAGGTTAACTGCATAATTAACAATAAGTACTCCCTGTTTGGAGTAAACCCTTTAAAAAAAAATTCAGTTTGGTCAAGAAGATATATATAGATATAATGACCATACTTTAGAAATACTCTCAGGTAGCATTTGCGATGTTTTTGATAATGGAACATTTTTTCAAAAAAGCAGAATGGCCCTTTAAACAGTATATGTTGGTTTCAATACAAATTTATGAATATTTTTCAGGGAGTCGGCAGCCATTTATCTTAGTAAATATCTTATGGATGAGGAGGCAAAAATTAGAATTTACGACCCAAAAGTTGAAAAAGAACAAATCTCTAGGTATGTTTTATCAGATGGAACAACTCTTTGATTCTACCAACCTGTATTCTTAAAAAATATTATCACGTAAAAAACAATGATAAAAGATCAATTTTAGTGATTGGACAATTCCTGATCAGATCAGATTTTCGAAAAACTATAAATATAATTCTTACTGCAAACAGTACTGTTTCGGCCTTCTGGGCCTCATCAGTGCAGTGCTGATACTAGAGTTGAAGTTTGTTTCGACCTGCACATGTGTGGTACCATCGTACCATGTCAGAGTGCTCAAACTAGCAAGCTAGTGGGCTACGCATAACGCTAACGACAATGGTACACTCCAGATAGAGTGCTCAACAAGGTATGAACCAAGAAGCATATCTAACTGCAAACAGTAAGCTGTTTCGGTCTTCTGGGCCTCATATAATTCTTATTATAATAATATTATTATATCAATAAATCTGACATTTTCTTGACCTTATGATTTATTTTAATATTTTTTTAACTAAACTAAACTTTATTTTTAGAGAGTTAACGTCACCAATGATTTCAGATGATCCAAACAGAGGTAGGAAACTTTTACATATTTTATCTGTATACTGATTTCATTTACATTCTTGACCATGTTGAATGTAAAACTACCATTTAAAGATTAATATTGGTTTCTTGTCTGAAAAATTCTTAAACCTAATAAGGTAAAATCTGAATTTATGATATACATGTGTATAGTAATTTGATTTAAGACTAATTGTCAACCGAAACACTTTTATTAAAACATTTAAGAATTAAACGTCGGTCTCATTAGCATTATTGGTGTGTAAACGCAATAGATCACATGACAAACTGTATAAATGACGAAGTCTATTGCGTTTACACACCAATAATGCTAATGAGACCGACGTTTAATTCTTATATTTATATTCAGATACTTTTATTAAACAAATTTTGCCCTTTTTATATGATAATTTGCTTGAATTTGCAACAAATCTTAGATTACGTCATTGTTGTGCTTTGAAAAATGAACGCGAGTTTTCTTATTGAAAATCTTCATTGAAGAAAGTGATAATAGAAATGTAAATATTGAAGATAAATATATACTGTATTGTTGTTAATTCATTTTACTTGATAACGTTACCTGTATGTGTTTCGAAACGTAGTATGTAATAAATACAGAAGTAGTATATCCATATATCATAGTGTTTTAATGTATCTTCCTACTTCTATATGTCTTATAAACAATATAAAACATTTTTAGTCTTAGAACCTGGCATTTTTTTCGAAATGTTTTAAAGTAAAATATGCGACTCTTTGTTTAGTAAGACTATGACTTATATAGAAAACACATACAGAAAATGAAAGATAACTGTTAAGGTACGGGTATAATTGAAGGGATTGTGCGATTTTTTTTACATAAATTGAAGACCCAAAGTGACCCTCGAAAATGCTGAAAATTCCCCTTTAAATGATTCATTATTATAAATCTATTTTAATGATTGATCTTATCTTTGTTTTCAGTATCAAAACTAGTGACTATTTACAACGATGTGTATGAAGCAGCCAATGGAAGTCATGCTCTAGTTGTTTGTACAGAATGGGACGAATTTAAGGTCGGTGAAACCTATTTTACTTTTCTAACCTAGAGGTGCCACCATAGAAATGTAGATAGGGAATAATAACATGGCACTCATGCGTTGCATTTTGGGATCTCACTTAACTTCCTGTTTCTGCAAGAGTCATATAATTTAAAAGGCATGTTAAAAGGATCTAATTAGACCGAAACATCCAGTCTCTCTGCCATTCTAAAACTTAAGAGTCAATTAGTCCCCGAGGAGAAATTAGGTCAAGCATAAATTGAAACAGAAGTTCAATAGACAATGAGAAGACTAAGACTTCCAGTCTATATATTTCTATGGTGCCACAAACATGTCATTAGTAGCCTTATCTCTTCTTCCTTGACTTCTGAAAGTTCACAAGAGCCCATAAACTCTGGGATCTCAGACACCAGAATTGTATGGGGCTATTGAACTTGCCGTCTTCCTAACAAGGGTCTCTGAATCAGAATTATGCTAGTGCTGGGTATTGCCAACCATGCCACGATACGATAAGAATTGGGATACAAAAGTCCTGATACAATACGTATCGCGATATGGGATAAAGGCACAAAAATTGAAACTTCATCTACAAAGTAACGATATATATTTTGGTATAACTTTATTAATGTGAAATTTGGTAATTTAGTTGATAGAAGTTGAAATCCACATCTTATAAATATTTCCAAAATAATTTCAACTCACTCGATTAGAAAAAAATACTGATTTGTAAAAAAAAATCTTTTTACGAAATGAGAGGTATCGTCAAGTATTGATACACGACCTCGCGATACAACAATATATTGTGCCAGCACTAAATTATGCTATACTCGCCATGCATGCATGATATCATGGTACACGGCAACATGTTAAAAATCCTTGGCACTTTATTTATTTGGAATATTAAAAGTACCGCTTTGGTTGATTTAATTTAATTAGTTTGAAAGAAACACAGCTGAACTCATGGATTTTCATTTTTTTTGTTTTGTTTTTATTCCAGACATTAGATTATAAAAGAATTTATGCCAACATGTTAAAACCCGCGTTTATTTTTGATGGAAGATTAATTCTCGACCATGAGGCGTTGATGGAAATTGGTTTTCATGTAGAAACAATTGGAAAACGATTGACAAGGAAACCAGTTCACAGACCTATTGCCACTTGTACTCAATGATTCAGTGATTGAATTCCTTAATTGTTCTAGTTTTGTTTCTTGCTAGCAGGTTGGCTTGTTTCTGGGACCACTTTCATAAAATTCGAACTTTGATGATTTTAAGTTCAATCAAGAAAAACGGTTTTAAATGTTGCTTTATTTCTAAAAAGTCAGATTTCTTCCTAGTTAAAATCCTGAGGGGAAAAAGATATTTGGGCCACTGGATTTTGGAAATTTGGATAAGCTGAATTTGTGGTGTTTCCAAATCAAAAAGTATAACAAATATATATCTAATCTAGCTACATAGTGAATTCATTCAAAGCATAGCCATAGGGGCCCACGACTCAACATTGGGGCAAACCAACTTATTGCCTGAATTTTAATGATATTTTGCCAGATTTTTTGCACTTACACATAGTAGCCCCCTTGTCTCCTACGGCTATGTTTCAAAGAAAATGATATTAAAATTTTAGTAAAGTCATACATTTCATACCGATATTTGAAAAAAATCTTTTAAACTGGAAACTTAACAAGATAGAAATCCCTGAAACAAAACCAACTCTGATTGTAAAATGACAGAGCTAGACATAGCATTTATTTAAACTATGCAATTTTTAATATTCCATCCATTTTCATGGTCATGTATTCATTTATGGTCCTTGGACCAGTTTTTCATAAAAAATAATTTTAGGGCCCTTTTTCTCAAAAAATTGATGATCAATTTTGTGTAAATTCAACACTCATGACAAATTATATAAGATTTTAGTAGCAGGTGGGTCCAGTAATCATGAAGATGGCAACTTTAGTTTATAATGTTGTATATAACAAAACACAAGACAATATTATGGAATATAACACACTTCTTTAATACGGATAAGCACATAACGTTTCAACACAATATACACGTGTCGTATTAAAGAAGTGTGTTATATTCCATAATATTGTCTTGTGTTTTGTTATATGTGCTCCTCGCTTCTATATGTCGTTCAAATCTTATATAATGTTGTAACGTTACAATCATCTGAAAACTATGGTTATTCATGTAGCCTATAAGAAATGGATAAAATAAGTCATTAGAAGTTTTTGATATTGGGTATTAATTCTGTGGATTCTTATAATTTCAATGTTATTTTCAATAATTATAGATGTTTAAAGGGGTCAGGATTTATTGATTGTTATGAATTATTAGTACCGGTACAAGTTAATCTAATCAGGGTTCATTCAGATCATTTGAGTAAATTTTCCCTGACATTTCCATGACTTTCCAGACAGTATTTAGTCATTTTCCAAGACCAATTTTATAACAATCATGAACGGAATGGGGTAACTTGAGACTCTTCTTGATCGTGATCTTTTTTTATTCGATAATGCAATAGAATCTAATAATATATCAGCGTTATTTAAAATTCTATTGTTTCGAAGTCTAAATTTTACTCAAAATAGTAGTTCACTAATTTTGTGTGTTATTTCCATGTAAGAACCGTACAATGTTTTCTATGATGGCGTCCATTAAAGTAAGAAGTGTGAACTATTGTCAATGTTTGTTTTTAGAATCTCAATTTAAATGGGGTCTCAATTTTGTTTAATTAAAGAGATTGTAAAAAGGTTTTCTAAACTTTGTATGTGTATCGGGGACACTGATAGCATCAATTTTCACCATTCAAATTTCCACTCCTATGTCTATTGATATCTATGCAGATCACTATTAGTGACGTCATAAAACGCGTTAGTTTTAGTGGAATTGCAAGAACCACAGACGGAATGAAAATTGGAATATTGCAAATTGATGCTACCAGTGTCCCCGATACACATACAAAGTTTAGAAAACCTATTTAAAATCTCTTTAATGTTGTTATAATATGAACCAATTCAAATTGTATATAATTTATTTTGTATATATCATAATTATAACATACATCATATTCAGATTAGGGCTGGGTATCTATTACCAAATTGAGATCGATTATCGAAGGCAGGTTACCGATCAATAATCGATTAATAATCGAGGGGAGAGGAGGGGAGGGGAGGGGAGGATTGGGGTGATGGCTTGAAAATGCTCACCCCCACCCCTTAAATGTTTTTCCATTAGTTGAGCAACGAAAACATTTTTTTTTTCATTTTGAGGGCAATAGTTTTAGTATTACATAGATTATTTATATTTGGAAATTCCAAGTACTATAACCAACAACTGCATTTTTTTATTTCAAAATGAAAGTATTATGTCTGTATTGTTTATGAATTAATTATTATTTTTGTTAAATTCGTTTATTAAAGAATGATTATTTGGGATGCAATATTATACAATAAAATAATTTGGTATAAAACGAAACTCTTTTCCTTATTTTCTAATCCAGCATGGGTTGAGAAAGCATTTTCTCATTTTTATGCCTGGTTTTCTCCAGTCAGTGCACCAGTCAGTGCATACCAATAGCCAGGTGGGGTTTGAGGAGTTCGGACAAAGCCTCTCTGTTCAGAAGTTGATTTCCATCTGGAAGAGTTTTCAGCTCTGCTGGAAAATCACATAATTCTCTCAAATATGCCTCCAACAAGTAGCCTAACTTTGCCTCCTAAGTCTTAATTATAACTTTCTAAAGAGAGGACACTAAATTTGAAGGCTCACAATAATACCTATCATTAAAATAAATGGAAAAGGAGCTCTAAAGAGTATGCCAATAGGTCATCATGACCCAGAATGAAAGGTAGACACAGTTGTCTAGTATTTTGTTTTTATGTCAGTAATGTGTAAAGATGGCAATACGATCGAGTCTACGACAATAGAAAGAGGCGGAGTCTAAACATCGTATCATGGCGGGTGAACTCCTTCTCTTTACAGCCTACTCTCACTGCATCTACCCATGATGACACCGTATTTCTACATTCTCGTTATTCTGTTTCTATTTTTCGATGTTTATTATTTTCTTCGTAGTTTGATTGTGGCTGTCTGTGCAAGATTGAAGCCCAGAATTAGTATTTTAGAAGAAAGCGTGGTTCCCGGTTAGTCTTACGCCTATTTTATTTGGCTTCCGTTCAAACATTTGTTTGGTGATTTTGTATGGAAGGTGATTCGTGCCAAAATCAAAGATGTATATTGCCTGTTTTTGACAATTAAACTATGTCCCGAAAACACAACTTTGCTTCAATATAAACAAGTTTTTCATTTATTTTTACCTTAATTCAAAATGAACCTTTAAATCAACACATATTACCAAATACTGAATTGTTATTTTAGAATATTTACATTACGGTACGGTAGCTAAATTGTTTTCCCATTGACCTCATGTTGATTTGTATGGAGGTTAGCACGCAATAAATGCCACTGTTAAACATATGCCCTTACTTAACGTCATATTTGCTTTGATTCTCCTCACAAAATTGCGGCGTAATCTTTGATAAAGAAATAGTTCTCGGAAAATCTGATGACCTTGAGTTGAATCCAATAAAAAATGTTTTCAAAACGTAAATAAGAGCAATAAACCATTACCCTATGGCGTGTATGGTCATATATCAGGACACAGGTTGGCTGCAAAATTCATTATAAATACATTCATTCAATTTTACAGACAACCTGCCTGATATACGACCATACATGTTACCAAATACTGAATTGTTATTGTTAATTCGATTCCCTGTTTTTGTTTTCAGGAATATGTTTAACGACTGATTTAGATTTCAACCTTCATATGAATAATGGAAGGTATCTAAGAGAAGGAGATTTTGGTCGTTTTGATTTTTGGAATCGAACAAGATATTGGCAGTCAGTACGGAAACTTGGAGGTTCTCTAACAAATGGAGGCAATAACATTCGATATAGAAAATCACTTCTATTCTTAGATAGATATAATATTCATACCAAGGTAAGGAAAAGCTTAAAGATATTGTAAAGAGTTTTTCTAAACTTTGTATGTGTATTGGGGACACTGATAGCATCAATTTACATCATTCTAATTTCCATTTCGACGTCTGTGATTGTTGCAATTTCACTAAAACTAATGCGTTTTATGACATCACTGACAGTGATCTACCGGAAGCTACTATTGATATCTATGCAGATCACTGTCAGTGACGTCATATATGGAAGTGTCATTATTAAAGATGATGGCATTTCTCTGCAGTGCTTATATTGAAGGACATCTCAGTTTTGTTTATTTGGGCACAGGTTAATATTTGGGGGCACGACGTTTACCATTTTAACTAGCAGGCAATTTAAAGCCCTGAAAAGCTTAGCAGAAAATAATCTTTGTATCTAAGTTGTTTTCTTAGTAATAAATTCATAATTCAATGTTGCTTCATTCTATCATGCGGATAAAACTTAATCAAAATTCCATTCTTAGCATTAATTTATATTTTTAGGTTATTTACTGGGATGAAAAAGCATTTTATATGGAACAGAAACTAGTTCGAACTCAGGATCAATTTATATGTTCGATAGCTTTAATAAAACAGGTGGTTATAGGAGCCTCACCAGCTGATCTCGTGTCTAAATTAGACCCTAGTCTCGTCCGACCTGATCCACCTCAAGAACTTCTACTGTGGTTAAAGGCGGCCCAAATTTCTAGTGAAAAATTGAGGAAATCTTTGTGATGTAGGTGTGCGGTTTGATTTAAGAAAATATACTGACATGCAGGTGTTAAAATGAAATGAAATGAATGGAGTTTTACGTTTACTTTTCTTCACCTATATGGGCTAATTGAGAACGGGCAAACAACATGCAGTGTGCAATGAGGGAAATTTTGCCAGGACAGCCGCTTTAGCCTGCTCTTATTTTCGATTGCCAACTGTCGAGGGATCTTTAACGTGCACAGCCAATAGCACACGGGACCTCGGTTTATTGCCCCATCCGAATGACTAGACATTTTTCCATGTCAGCCCCTCCGATCTGCATCACTGACAGGGGCAAACCCGGTTGGACATGAGTTGGTGTTGAATTAGTTTATATATCAAATAGTGAACTCTCTGAAAGAAATGCCTTTGGAGTAAGTTTATAGATATGTTGGATTAGTTTATCTAGTAAACATATTGGTCTCTCTGCAAAGAGGGCCTAGATGATAAACTCAAATATTAGCTATGTGGACTCTCTGTAAGGAATGCCAGGTTAACAGGTGGTCATTCTAAAAGTGAATGGCTAATTGGTCCAGGTATGAAATTAATATTAGTGTTAGTCATGTGGACTAAAAACTCTCCAACAAAGAGTAGACAGAATTGGCCAACCTAGATAAATCTTATTTTCAATTAGAACCTGCAGAAAGGGCTGATAAATTGACAGACCTTGGTGAAGAGTAACAGCGGGTGTTGCGTAACTTAGCATGTTCTGCCTTAACTAAAAAAAGTCTGAACAAGAAACCTTCATGCCAATGTAATTGTTAAAATAGAAATTTGTGTTTAGTTGTGATCGGCCTACAAAGTATGCTCGGAACAAATTTTTTCAAAAGAAAATGAAATATATGCATTTATATTAGATTATTTATTAAAACAAAATTGTTACCTCATTGTTTTTGTTAATTAGTTGAAATAAAGACGAAAATTAAATCATTTTAAATCTTATTATTTGCTCAAAAGAAATGCAAGAGTGAGTAAAACACAGTATCCGGTATATAGATGTTGGTATTTTAAATGGAAGTCTAAATAAAAGAATTAATTACAAATTCTATAGATTAACTTTATGAGTCCTCATGTGGCTGAGGCAAGGACATAGCCGTATGATATTTTCGGACCAAAAATCAGGCAAAATATCATTAAAATTCGGGCAATAAGTCAGTCTGCACCCCCCGTTGAGTCGTGGGCCCCTACAGCTATGGGCAAGGTCCAGGCCCGTAGCCAGGAATTTCCAAGGGGGGGTTATATGGATTCACATAGCCATCAAACACAACTTTAACAGTCACAATTCAAACAGAACGTTTACTTTAACAGTGCTTATTTGTTTTTAAGGACGAACCCCCCCTGGCTACGGGTATGAGGTCCATCAATCTTCCCTCAATCCCTCTGGTACATTATAAAAAACTAACTGCCTGTGAAATTTTAGCCATTATAATTGCATTTTTCTAGACCATGATCCCAACTTATGAAATGAAGGGGGGTAGATTTGGCGAATTGGATAATAATAGGGTCAATATGTGACTGTATAATTGTTCCTCATAATAAATATTCCTTTTAGAACAAACATTATTATAATAAATGATCTCAGGAACTCTTATCATATAATATCAGGGTTAGGGTTAGGGCTAGTATTGTATAATAAAAGTTCCAAATGGAACAATTATTACATAACAAATGTTCTTTGGAACAGTTATTATAGAGGAACTTATATAGGCCTACCTTCACAAATAGGGTCAGTACAGACCTGGCAGCTGTTTTACTTAGTCTTAAGTGCAAACTGCAAAAGTAGGCCTATATTAGAAGGTTAATTTATTTATTCAGTTTCATTTTTTTTAAGACGGCTCTATACCAGATATGGAATGTGATGAATTTTGATATTGAAAAATGTATAAAAAAAATATCAGAAAAATCAGGGTCCATGAATATAATGTGATCCGTATAAAATACAACCATAACATCTGGGGCCTGTTGCCAAAACGATCCTAAGTCAGGATTATCTTAACTTTTATCCTAAGTGTCAAAACTTAGGATAATGGCGTTGCCGGAAAAATCCTAACTTTATGATTATCCTAAAGTTAAAATCATGACGTCATAGAATCATAAATATTTATGATTGCCCAAGACCACTCCTAACTTTATGATAAGTAAGGATTGAATGCATAGTTTATGCGTGCATTGGTTGATGAACGCAGAATTTTCACATGTTAATTCGCATAAATGGCGAATATGTCAGATATTGTTATTGAAAATGAAAATTCGTGCAATGCTTTCAAATTTTGAAAAACATAAATTAGAAATGTACGATATTAGAATATTCGGGTGGGGATTTGTTATCAAATACAATTAAGCCTCTTCACAAAAATGTAAAAAAACATTCGATTTGATTATAGTTTTTATACGCCCTCATCTCTCTATGAGGACGTATATTGTAGTCACCCCTGTCCGTCCGTCCGTCGGTCCGTCCGTCCGTCCGTCCGTCCGTCAACATTTGCTTGTAAACGCTCTAAAAACTAGAGTTTTTGACGGAATCAAATGAAATTTGATATGTGTATACATATTCATAAAACAAAGATCAAGTTCGAATTTGAGCTATTTTCGATCGTTTGAAGCAGAGTTATTGCCCTTGCCCCAAATCCGTCGGTCCGTCCATCAACATTTGCTTGTAAACGCTCTAAAAACTAGAGTTTTTGACGGAATCAAATGAAATTTGATATGTGTATATATATTCAGAAAACGAAGATCAAGTTCGAATTTGAGCTATTTTTGATCGTTACAAGCAGAGTTATTGCCCTTGCCCCAAATCTTAAATATGCTATTACTCTCTTAGTTTTCAACCGATTTTGATGAAACTTAAAATGGATGTTATTGGACCTAAATCGAAAGTTTGAGAAAGTTTAGTTTTCTCCTGATTAAATTTTTTCCTTTTTCGACTTTTTCGTTAAGCGTATATGGCCGTGGTCCACTATCTTTTTCCTTGCCCGAAAAACTTACTTTTAGAGCTGCCAGGGAGGTTCGGGGTGCTACTATGGGATACCCTTTGCGCATTTGTTTACACCTTTAATCAACCCATTTCACATCAAGAAAGAATGTATAATAGGTACCATAAAAGAATAAGATGTTTTGTATAAAGAGATGGTTGGATTGTTGAAGTCTCGTTTCATGTGTATTGACCGGTCGGTAGGTTGTCTGAATTTCGCCCCGGCCATCCATATTGCCCTTACATGTACGGTAGTATTATATATCTTGTGTATTAATTTGCGAGAACTAGAGTTGGAAGTTGTGGTGGATGAGGATGACCATGTTAATAATAATGTAGGGAACAGACATGACGGTCTGGAAGCTAGTAGACGAGTAATTGAAAATTTACACTAATAACATTTTTTATTGACATCTGCATATGGCTTCAATGTTCATTCATAAACGTATTCTGAAAAGAGATTGAATTGATGGTGATAAGGGCAAAAACCTTACAATTACAGACTCAGCTGAGATTTCATCAATAAACTGTCGAGTTGTCACCTTATTTTTATAATTTTACTAGACACTACTCTTGTTTTGCCTCCCTCTATCTTAAATATTAAGCAGCTATTACTGGTGGTGTTCTAGGCAGTATTTGCTTGCCCTTCTGATAATATGGTTCCTCGTTGATTGATAGCGTACGGATTGAGTTTGTGTAAATTTGTCGTCGAGTCATGTTTGTTTCATCCGACGCTTTTTCACGTTTTTGTTTTGTAGTTTTGTGGATGTTTAACAGCTAGGACGGGTGTGGCGCCAGGCAGGGTATGTATACTCTTCTAGACACCTGATACCACTTTTCATTATGATATACTTACTCATGTATGATTGATATAATTCCTCATATGAAAAGTTCTTAAGCTGTTACCTATGTTTCGTCAAAATGTCTTTTTGGATTTCGAGTTTCGTTTTGCGGTTCGGATCGTCAGTACTTGGTTTCTTTATGCATATCAAGTTTTATAAAAAAAAATAAGAAGGAAACTGTACTCTACCCTGTTCACTAGCTCATTTTAACATATGTTTATTAAGTCACAACAAGCACATTTCGATGCATTATGAAAAACAATAGTAAAAGAATATTCGACAAAATTTATACAATTTCGAATTTGTCCAAGATAATTTCTATTAATTTACACAGGTACAGTTAAAAAATTGAAACAAAACTTTGGTCTCTTATTCATATCGAAGCGGAAATCTGACGTTATTATTGGTATTGGTGGGGGTGGGCAGGACTACAACACTCGTAAAATGTTGATACATAATGATCAAATCCAGTACCATCCGAAACCTCTACAAAACCAATAATTCCACTCAATGAATCATTGATAAAATCCCTCAGATCTAATTCAATATAGGTTGTCTGTGTGGTGGTCCACCTCCTGTTCCATTCCTGTATCTGAAACAGATTAAAATTTAGCATTTATTTATGTGTGCGTCATATCCGGTGAAGTCTTTATTGAATAACAGGAACCACGGCGCCTAGCGGGAATTTTGAATGTACCAAATAGAAAGTTGAAGTGTCTCTCGCGCTCATAAAAAGGCTAGAAATCCTCTTTTTTAGGCCTACAATCCCTTTAATGTACAGATGGTTTTAAATGTACAGACCTTCAGCTGTTTACATCCCAAACAGAACGACTCAGAACGGAGGAGTGAATGAGCAAAGCGATAAGATAAGCTACGCTGTTCTGCGCTTTACCGCTCTGCCGAACTTGCACTGTAAACTTTAAAGAATGATTATGCCTACCTCCAGAGATTTGGTTGATTTTAACTGCTATGTTTCGTTATATTGATGTTCATCTAGTCCGTATCAATTCACTAACATAAAAAATCTTTCATTTTAGAATCTGTGCATTGATTTTTATATTTGAGTCGAGATAGCTTTACCGATTCCGCCATCTTTGATTTAGATAAAAATGACGTCAGATGCCCACTCAGTGACGTGACGTCGACTTAGGATAATCCTAACTCGTGGTTTAGGAGAAAAGATAGGACCGACTTACGATGTGCTTCTGGCAACGGTAAAATCTTAAAGTTAGGATTATCGTAACTCGCTCTTATCTTCTCTTGACTTAGGATATCCTAACTTTAGGATATCCTAAAGTTAGGATCGTTCTGGCAACGGGCCCCTGAACGAGGCTGTGGGAATTTCGATAACAAAAAACAGCGTCAAGAAACCAACAAAAACTTGACGAAAATGCATTATTTTGAATATTTTCGGGTAAGAATAGATAGAATTTTAAAAAATATTCACTTGTTGACGTAGTAATGGAGTGAAATTTTGATCCAGAGCAAAATTTAGGGCAGAACTTGACCTTCCTTTGTTGGAAGTGATGACCGACGAGAAAGGAAAATTATGCGGTGCCCCGCCGGGCACGGTGCATGCCCCCAAATTTCAAAATGGTCAAAATCAGACATTTTGATTAAAATTCTTGAGGAAACTGAATTAATTGTATACATATTTGATTTAAGAAACAAATTTTAGCAACTTTTTACTGAAAATAAAAGTAATTTGCGTGTAAATGTGAGGTTTGTTTATAAAATTATTATTACGGATCGACTATGGAATATGTACCATCACTACACCATGTAGATTTTTGGGATAGTATCATACAGAAATAAAATTATTACTTTTTTATGGGGATTTGACTCGTAAATATCACCTTAACACTAGTACATTCCTTATCGTTATATTTTTGTTTGTTTGGTATCTTTGGCGGATTAATGATTCATTGACACATGGAATTGAAAAATAGGATCTGTCCTGACAAAATTTCCCTCATTGCACACTGTGTGACATTTGCCTGTTCTCAATTAGCCCAATAGGTGCAGAAAAGAAGGACGTATTTCTTCTTCGGAAGCGCTCTATTTGGTAGTTCTGAACCAGGTTTTTTTTTTGATTAATTCTGGCATCAAGTTGGACATTTACTACACATCTATAGATTTATTCCTTCTCCTACCATTTTGAATTCTGTCTGCACTTACAGGTTGTGAACTCCAAATAATTTTATTGAAATTCTGGTTGATTCCATGAATCCCAAATTGGCAAAACTTGCCAATCGAGCTCGTCAGCTTGCGCATGGTTGTTTCTTTTGGCTGATTATGTTATTTGAGCTATTTTATGCAGATCTGTTGGGGTGACGTCATAAATCGCGTTAGTTTTACTTGAATTGCAAGAACCACAGACGTAGGAATGGAAATGGGAATGGCACAAATTGATGCTACCCGTGTCCCCGATGCACATACAAAGTTTAGAAAGCCACTTTACAATCCCTTAAAGAACAGTTTCATATTGATTCTAATTTCTACGAATTAAAATTATATATGTGATATTTTTTTTATAATTGCAGCATAAAGTGTAAAGATAGACCTGTCAAAAAATACGTCAAAGATTCATAATTCTTCGCTTGAGATGAAGATTGATATTTTGGAATCCAAGATGGAGGTTGAGCTGATTGACGGGGCCAATGGAGAAACGCACAGTTCAACAGAAACACCGACCAAAGACAGTGAACTCGAATCTCTGAAAAAATCGTCCCCAATTCTTGAAGGACTGATTTGTGGGCGTGAAAAATCTAGTCTAACTAACTCTACGATCTCTCCTATTAAGGGGAGAGAATCAGTGGAAGATTCGTTATCTAGTCTGCCCAGTATCTTGCCCAGTAATAAGAAAGATGACGTGTTTATTTGTATGGAATGTGATGACCAGTTCAGCTATATTGAGAATCTAGAAGAACATATTTTAGTCTTACATCAAGATGAGAGAATATTTAAATGTATCACCTGTAAAGCTAAGTTTGAAGATCAGACAGTCCTGCATGCCCATCTTCCCCATTGCTCCGGCAAGTTCCTCTACCTGTGCTTCCATTGTGGCGAGGATTTTATGTACATTAGTCAGTACGAAGCACACGTTGAAATGCATTCTGGGGAGAATCTCTTTGCCGAAAATGCTCACATCGGTATCCCAGAATACTTCACTCTGTGTTTCCAGTGCGGAGAAGAATTTATTGATAAAGAAGAATACACAGATCATTTGAAATCCCATCGTTCCCGTAAAACTCATCACTGCGATTTTTGTCTTCAGTCGTTTTGTAACAGCGATGAATACGAAGAGCATCTCGGCTCCTGTTATCAACCAATGGGAGACGGAACTCAGATTAGCGGAACTTACGAATGTATCGACTGCGGAGAATCTTTTAATAATTACACCAAATTCGCAGAACATCAGAAATTACACGAAAATGCCAATTTCTTTATTTGTAAATGCGAGATTAAGTTTTCGACAAATTTGGCATTGAAGAATCATGTCTTGGAAATGGATGATCCAGAGAATCATATTGAGATTAAAACCTTTCACTGTCAGTATTGCGATAAGGGCTTCAGTCACCCCGGGCACTATAAACGTCATCTTCTATCCCATAATGTTAAAAAGAAATTCAGTTGCGAGCAATGTGGCAAGATTTTTGATCGTCAAAATTATTTAGATATTCATACGCTTCAGCATCAAGGAGATCGGCCATTTGTCTGCGAATGTGGAAAAACCTTCGGGGCCAAAAAGCGTTTGAATCGACATAAGAAGATTCATTATAGGGATAGCTTGATTAATTGCTCACAATGTGGTAAAGGTTTCACGGAGCTCAGTCGCTTGAAATGTCACATGAAAACTCATTCTGGGTTACGTCCCTTTACTTGTCACATATGCAACCATTCCTTTACCCGCTCAAACCATCTCAAGCGTCATATGGGAATACACGAGAGAGCCGTGGCTGCCGGTAAACTCTCACCCGAGGCTTTAAAACCCCCTGAAGTCGATGTTAAACTCCCCACTTTTAATGTACAAGTTCCCAAACCAAAGCCAGAAATGGTTTCTCTTTTAAAACCAAAGCAACCATGAATTCCAAAATCCAGGGCACCTTATTCTTGAAAACTTTACTAAGATAAGATCCAGATTTTAGGAAAATAAAATTATAAACTATAAAATTAACTGAACAAAAACTTTGATTTTTAGATGACTTTAGCTTCAGTTGAGTTATTGAGAATAAGGTCCCAGAAGCAATATAACTTATAGAGAATAATTTAAACTGAAATGATATCAGAAGAAGGGCTGGCTTTTTTGCTAAGATCCTTCCAAAATTTGAATACTTACTAAGTATAACATTTTAAATTTTGACTGAGATAAATAATATAAGATATTTTACGCATTCAGGAACCTCTGGTATGAGAATGACTGACATTTTGATTTTTGTTCAAAACAAATTGGACTCGATATAGCCAACAAATTTCACTCATTGCGCAAGATGGTTTTACTTGCTTTAACTAGTCAAACTTGCAGAGAACCATGCTTACACTTTTCGAAACACCTGATGGTACTTTTAGAGGAATCATTTACTATACAACTATTACTCTTGATTTTTCCAGGCTTTAGAAGCGATTTTGTGTAATGGAATTGTATTGCTTGTTAAGAATATGCTTATTCGACTAAAAAGTAAAATCAGTTGATTTGAAATGTCTCTGGATGTTTAGAATATTTTTATCTCAACAATAACAATAGTTTTTGAGTTATAGACTTGGACAAACAGAGATATTTCGGCTCATCCGGGTACAGTCAAAGCATATACACAACCAGTCCATTATATTTTTAAGGGTGTTGCTGTAACTGTAACCAACAACCCTCTAAATAAGATACTTTTATACCCTTGAAAATATAATAGACTGGTTGTGTATATGTTTCGTCGGTACCCGGATGAGCCGAAATATCTCTGTTTGACTATAATACTGATATTTGTTGTGTAATAAAAAGATGGGTGTGGTCACATTCTACTAGTCACAAGTCACATGATCACAAGTCACATGACTGTTGTTCTTGGTTTAAATTATTTATAATATCTATAATTTATTATAATATAGACTTACTATAATATATACATACAGTACCGTGCCATATATATTCTTACAAAATGGCGTTTTCATTTAATTCTTTCTAAGACATCGCTTGGAAATTATTACAAAGGAGGAAACCAACAGCTATATACTTGGTACGAATATATATTGCATGGTACTATAACTCATAATATTTATTCTTTTTGATCAATTTAAACATTTTTTAGGGAATTCACATAGTTCTTTGCTAAATTTTTTCCCATTGAATAATAAAATTTGAATTTTTTAACTACGTATGAATTTATGATATTATTATAAATGCAATAGAATTTAATCTTTTACAAGATTAATTTTTACTATCAGTTTTCAGCAAAAAAATTCACAAATTTGATGTACATCGTACACTTAACTTAAAAAAAAAAAATAAAACATGACTAATTTTTTACCCTGAGTATGCTTAGCTTTAAGACTGTTTTTAGGTTGATCTTGGGACCAAAGTTACTTGAAGTATTTAATATCTGCCAGCAATAATATATACCCCACCTCACTTCACCTCGCCCTCAAATCGCCCTCACCTCGCCCCCACCCTCCTTTCATATCTTGGTGTTGTTATTTTTTATTTAAGACAATTTGATGAATTTCTTATTACTTTGAGCAACTGATCTTGTGAAATTAGATTTAGTAACAATGAATAAGTCAAATGCGCTCATAATTTCAGTAGACCTAGCTGTAAATGGGTATGGATAATTTGGGACTGATGCTTACTCTTTTCGAAACACCTGACGGTACTTCTCGTATGGGAATCGACTTCTACATAATTATTACACCTGATTTTGTTTTGCTTGTACAGATTTTTATTATTCTAGAGGTTTGACCTAGGACAAGCAGCGTAGACATGATCCTTAAGATCCTAAATCCTTGTAAAATCATTGTCAAGGGACAAGCAAGTAGACCAAATCCTTCCAAATCTAATTTATTATCCTTAAAAAACAAAATTTGCAATGCATTAGCCTTTGGCTTATAGAAATTGATTTGAAAAAGTAAAAGTAAAGATTTTAAAGTAATATGAAATTCATTAGAATGGTTTGTGTGTTTATGTATTATTTATATCCTGTATTTAAAGTGTGGTTATAGTTTGGTGTGTGTGATTTGTATTTGATAGACACCTTGTTGAGGTTTGTAATTGTAGGCTCCCGTATTTAATTGTTCATGTACTAAATAGTCAAAATATGTCATTTCCTTTATCTGGTTAAAAGTTTAGGCTCAAGTTAAAGGGATTGTAAAGAGGTTTTCTAAACTTTACATGTGTATCGGGGACACTGATAGCATCAATTTGCTCCATTCCATTTTCTACTCCGAAGTCTGTGGTTCTTGCAATTTCACTAAAACTAACGCGTTTTATGACGTCACTGTCAATGATCTACCGGAAGCTACTATTGATATCTATGCAGATAAATATTAGTGACGTCATGAAATGCGTTTTAGTGGAATTGCAAGAACCACAGACGTCGGAATGAAAATTGGAATGTCGCAAATTGATGCTATCAGTGTCCCCGATACACATGAAAAGTTTATAAAACCTCTTTACAATCCCTTTAAAAGATATCAAAATTATGTCAAATTTATATTTAGGATTTAGATTTTGACCATTTTTATACGCCCACATGAAATGTGGAGCGTATATTGCCGTCACCCATGTCCGTCGGTCCGTCCGTCCGTCCGTCCGTCCGTCCGTCCACAATTGCTTGTTAACACTCTACAGGTCACAATTCTTTACGGATTTTAACGAAACTTGCTGAAATTGTTTATTATCACCCAAGGATGAACCCTATTGAAAATCAAAAGAATCGCAAAATATTTGATATGAATTATTGCCCTTGTTCTTCAAAACGCGTTGATTTTGAGCTTGTTAACACTCTACAGGTCACAATTCTTTATGGATTTTGACGAAACTTGCTGAAATTGTTTATTATCACATAAGGATGAACCCTATTGAAAATCGAAAAGATCGAAAAATATTTAATATGAATTATTGCCCTTGTTCTTTGAAACGCGTTCGATTTTTAGCTTGTTAACACTCTACAAATCACAATTCTTTACGGATTTTGATGAAACTTGCTGAAATTGTTTATCATCACTCAAGGATGAACCCTATCGAAAATCAAAAGAATCGAAAAATATTTAACATGAATTATTGCTTTTGTTCTTCAAAACGCGTTTGATTTTAAGCTCGTTAACACTCTACAAGTCACAATTCTTTACTGATTTTGATTAAACTTGCTGAAATTCTTTATTATCACTCAAGGATGAACCCTATTGAAAATCAAAAGAATCGAAAAATATTTAACATGAATTATTGCCCTTGTTCTTCACAACGCGTTCGATTCTTAGCTTGTAAGTCACAATTCTTTACAGATTTTGATGAAACTTTCTGAAATTTCTTATTATCACCCAAGGATGAACCCTATTGAAAATCAAAAGAATCGAAAAATATTTAATATGAATTATTGCCCTTGTTCTGTAAAACTCGTTCGATTTTTAGCTTGTTAACACTATGCAAGTCTCAATTCTTTACAGAATTTGACGAAACTTACTGAAATTGTTTATTATCACCCAAGGATGACCCTATTGAAAATCAAAAGAATCAAAAAATATTTAATATAAATTATTGCCCTTGTTCTTTAAAACGCGTTGATTTTTAGTTTGTAAATACTCTACAAAGCACAATTCTTTTTTTTTTATTAGATTTTAATGAAACCTATTGAAATAGTTTATTACCACACGATAAACACTATCGAAATTGCCCTTCTTGTTCAAAATAGGTTTTAGTTTTAGCTCATAAACAGAGACAGATTTTGACTAAACTTGATGAATGCTTAACCCTTGATGAAATCGAGAAAAAAATGTTTGAACGACACTTAATTTAAGTTCTGAATGAAATGTAGGCCTATGACTACAGGTTGAATATTTGATGGTTGCTATTTTCTGCCAAATGTTCTTTTTCAAACAAAGCTGCCAGTGGGCGTATATTACCTTGCCTGGCAAGCTATCTTTTGACAAATAAGCATATAAATTATGAGTAAATGAGGACAATAGGAGATTTCTTTAAAACATGTTTTTTATACGCCCACATGTAAATGTGGACGTATATTGCCGTCACCCCTGTCCGTCCGTCCGTCCGTCCGTCCGTCCGTCCGTCCGTCAACAATTTCTTGTGTACGCGATAGAAGCCAGAGTTTTTATCCGATTCGAATGAAACTTGGTATGTGTATTCATCTTGATAATATCTCGGATGAGTTTGATAATGGCGCAATTCCAGTCGTCGGTTTATGAGTTATTGCCCTTGACATAGTGAAAAAACGTTAAAATTAACTTGTGTACGCGATAGAAGCCAGAGTTTTTATCCGATTCGAATGAAACTTGGTATGTGTATTCATCTTAATAATATCTCGGATGAGTTCGATAATGGTGCAATTCAAGTCGTCGGTTTATGAGTTATTGCCCTTGACTTAGTGAAAAAATGTTAAAATTAACTTGTGTATGCGATAGAAGCTAGAGTTTTTATCCGATTTGAATGAAACTTAGTATGTGTATTCATATTAATAATATCTCGGATGAGTTCGAAAATGGTGTAATTCCAGTCGTCGGTTTATGGGTTATGGCCCTTGACTTAGTAAAAAAAAACATTAAAATTTACTTGTATATGCAATAGAAGCCAGAGTTTTTATCTGATTCGAATGAAACTTGGTATGTGTATTCATCTTAATAATAACTGAGATGAGTTTGATAATGGCGCAATTCCAGTTGTCATTATGAGTTATTGCCCTTGACTTAGTGAAACAACGTTAAAATTAACTTGTGTACGCGATAGAAGCTAGAGCTTTTATTCGATTTGAATGAAACTTAGTATGTGTATTCATATTAATAATATCTAGGATAAGTTCGAAAGTGGTGCAATTCCAGTCGTCGGTTTATGGGTTATTGCCCTTTACTGAGTGAAAAAACGTTAAAATTTACTTGTGTACACGATAGAAGCTAGAGTTTTTATCTGATTTGAATGATACTTGGTAATATCTCAGATGAGTTCAAAAATGGCGCTATTCCAGTTGTTGGTTTATGAGTTATTGCCCTTGACTTAGTGAAAAAAACGTTAAAATTGACATGTGTACGCGATAGAGAATAGAGTTTTTATCCGATTTGAATGAAACTAGGTATATGTATTCATCTTGATAATATCTCGGATCAGAAAATTTGTGTGTTTCTAGTCATCAGTTTATGGGTTATCGCCCTTGACTTAGTGAAAAAACGTTAAAATTAACTTGTGTATACAATAGAGGCTAGAGTTTTCATTCGAATTGATTCATCTAAATATCAGCTCAAATAAGTGCGATGGTGCCATCAACTTTTTCAAATATTTAAATTTGCTGAAGTGGGCGTATGTTACCTTGCCTGGCAAGCTATCTTTGTAATATCTATCACTAAGTCAATTGTTATTTTGTTTTTTTGAAGCATTTTGTGTAGTTTCTAGTCTTGTTATTGAAATAAATTTAGATTATTATTTTATGTCCATCCTTGGTTTAAAGCAATATCACCTCTTAGAATGAACAAGAAAAATAAGTTTTCATACAATTACATGTATAGGTTATTATTATTATAATTATTGTATATAAACATTGTTTTCTGGATTTATCAGATTATTTAGGCAATCTGTTGTATAGTTATGCAACCAGGCAAGTCCCTTGATGAATATAAACTCCTATTGACCAAATTTGAAAATTTAGATTTTCTGTTCATTCTAAGAGGTTGAGATTCAGGAGATTTTCCTGGTTCAGTTTATTTTTAATATTAAATTAACATTTGAGGAAAAATCACTGAAAGTTGTATCATTGTCCTGTCGCTTTAAGATTCAGGATCCTTATTCTTGAAAACTTAACTAAGATAAAGATTTTAAATACCATAATCTTATTGGATAATAAATCAAATCTAAAATGGTTGACCAATGAGATTACTGGAACACTAAAATCATCTAGAGTTAAGTTTTGGAGAATAACGTTCCTGGAAGTATTTATTGTTTCACTGTCAGTGATTGTAAGACAGTTATTTATTTAAAATATTGAAGTTTGAATGAATTTTTGAGATTATTCGATCTAGTCAAAATATGAAATATTGTTTCTAAAAATTATGAGAGATTCCCATAACCTGGTTAAAATCTTGCCTGTAGCTATAGGGTGGGGCAAGAGAGGAAGGCCCTATGGAAAAATATCTGACAGCCAACTTTTTCAATGACTTTATTACTGCATTGCCCCTCTCTCTGGATATATTACCTGCCCCTCCTGGACAATCCAACTGGCTACAGGCCTGAGGCCTTATTCTCAAAAACTTAAATTAATTAAAATCCAGATTTTAAGAAATACAGCAATCTGATTGGATAATAATACTCAATTTAAAACTGATTTTAGTATCTGACCAATCAAATACTGGAACACTAAAATCATCTTAAGTTAAGTTTTAAATAACAGTGATTTTAGTGTTCCAGTTATCTGATTGGTCAATCACTAAAATAGATTTGAAATTTAGTGATATTATCCAATCAGATTACTGTATTTCTTAAAATTTTGATTTATATAAGTTAAGTTTTTGAGAATAAGGCCCCTGGTTAAAATCCAAAGATATGTTTCACCACAACCTTGATTAAGACGATGATACACCTCACCTATCCTAATGAAATAATGTACAAGGATAATTGATATTGTTAGTTTTTGATGTTGTTAGAATCATAATATATTTAATTTTCATAATCTTTGTATAAAATCAATGGGGTAATATATCAAAATTTATTATTCTTTGAAATCATGCCTCAAACTTTCAAAATGGATCTTTAACAGAGCATTAGGCTGTCTTAGACACAGGGGTTAGAAGATAGGACACTAGAACGTCCTAGGTTTAGGAATGTTTTCAGAGTAATAGGGTTTAATCACACTACAGACAGAGCAGGGTGGCGCGTAGCAGCATTAATGTACAGATGGTTTTAAATGTACAGACGCTCAGCTGTTAACTTCGCAAGATGAATGATTCAGCACAGAGCAGAGCAAAGCAATACTCTGTTCTGTGCTTCACTACTCTGTGCTTCACCGCTCCACCCTGCTCTGCATGTAGTCTGATTAAACTTTAAGTCCTGTTTTTGCACAAGTTTGTTGTCATCTAGTCATAAGCTCTAGTCTGCTAACTTCAAAGATCCTTTGATGATGTAGGCTTATGCCATTGTCCTTAGAAAATTTCCCTCATTACACACTGTATGGCATGCCAATCATGTGTATAAATTTAGGCACAGAATTAATATCATAACTTTTAATATATTCCCCCACTGTCTTTGTTATATTGCATGTTTAAGTATTGTCTCAAAGCTTTTGGTATATTTCACCAAATAGTCAATGTTTCTTTGTCTTGTGTCTTTTTTCCAACTTTATAATATTCTAATAAACCCTAATAAATGCAATTTATACCTTCACAATGTTTTCTTCTCTTAATTAAATGACTGAAAAATATGAATTGAAAAAACGCTGACCAGAGACTGGAGGAGAATCATGGCAGTGCCAAGTTTTAGAACTGGAGACTGATTACTGGGGAAAGCTTTGCGTTTATATTATCTACAGCTGTCGGGGTTGAAAAAAGTCTCCTTCGAGAGGTCGTTTGTACTCCATAAGAAAAATAAAATTGATTTGAGAGTTTAAATGGAGGTAGAACCTAATTTTTTGGGGTGGATGATGAACACTGACTGATGCTACCCTGATACCTTCTGTTGAACCAGTGCTTTCGTGCCCTAGTGATCCAGTGTCTGTAATATAAATGCCTACTTTTTTAGAAATATGGATTAATGTTTTGTCATGCTAAGAAAGGCTTGAATTGTTTATTTTAATAATTCCTCTATTGTTGCCTATTCATGGTAGAGAAAATTATTTGTGGTCTGATTCACTGGTTATTGGTTATCTCCCCTTACCTTCAATCCCAAGCACCTTTCTACTTCCTTTTTAGCTTCGGCCATAGTAGCGAGTAAGTTATGTTGACGGCACATGTCGAATCCGATCCAATCATGGCCGTATATGACATTAAAATCCATTCTGAGTACATCTTCAACCTGTTGAAATGCCTATCTTTCATATTTCCCAGCTATTATGGCTCAGTTTTCCCCTTAAATAAAAGATTTTTAACCTGTAAAGTTTAGATGGATGATGTTTGTTTACAGATCGGCATTTGATTCGTGCTGGTTAATGCATATAATGAAACTTGTGGCTAACAGCTCTTGTTGAAATTAGAAATATTGAAACAGCCTTTAAGATTTATGGCACAGTATTTATACTAAAAGATTTCAGAAGAAAACCCTTTTTTAACTTCCACTTTCAACTCTTTCGATTTCATGTGCATCATTCTCTGGCTTTTCTTTCCATTGCATACAAGATAGGCCTCTTTTGAATTTAATTAAAAGTAAAGCCCAGTGAAGGTGTAGGCTTTTGACAAGGTCTTAACACTTTTTTTTTTTTGGTATAAAAATAAAGATGCCCATCTTATGATTTAGTGCACTGTCTTCTCAAATTGGCGTATTTTGGTATTTGAATATGTCAATGAACATGTGAAATAACAATTTTGTTGTAATTTCAGTCATGGCTCCACGAAACAAGAGGGACAAGAAGAAGTCGGTTGCTAACGAGGTCATCACTCGTGAAGTTACCATCCACATTCATAAATATATTCATAGTGTGTAAGTAGCCTACCCTACAGTTCTTATCGAAGCATTATGTTGCACTGTTTGTACAGTCCTGGATCAATTTAGCTTGGTACCGTATTGGTATTCCTTCACACCTGTAGCCAGGTGGGGTTCGGGTTCGGTTTAATTCAAGAACAGCAGCTTATGTTCCTGTCCCGTATCTCTCAAAATAAGTCATTTAGCAAACTTTCAACTCCAAAATTCTAAAGTGCATTTTTGCAGTAAGATGAAGCATTGTAAAGATGCTGTATCGTGATTTTGACACTAAGCTATTTATGAAAGTCATTGCATTTTATTAGCAAGTTTCTCCTTTTCTTTCAGATCATGTAAACGAAAAGCCCCTCGAGCCATCAAGGAAATCAGAAAGTTTGCATTAAAGATGATGAAAACCCCTGATGTAAGAATTGACACAAGATTAAATAAATATATCTGGAGTAAGGGAGTCAGGTGAGTTGTAAAACTTTAAGATTTTGACATTTGACATGTATCTTTGGACACTAGTTTATCTTTGATAATTTTCATTGCGTGACAGTGTAGCCTATATGTTTAAAAACTTATATAATACAAACAGGGTTTGTACAGGTCATGGAACATCAGGGAATTTTAAGAAAGCTTTTCCAGACATGGAATATCAGGGAAAATCAGGATTATTCTGGAAAATTGTCAAAATAACCCGGAAAAATGATATTTCATACTGTTCTCCTATTTTGCAATATGAAATAAAAATAATCATGATCCAGACTAGTCTCAAGTTACCCTTTCTGTCCATGTTTTTTTTAAAATTGGTTATGGAAAATGACAAAATACTTTTGTAAAGAGGTTTTCTAAACTTTGTATGTGTATCAGGGACACTGATAGCATATTTGCGTCATTCCAATTTCCATTCAGACATCTGTGGTTCTTGCAATTCCTCTAAAACTAACGCGTTTTATGACGTCACTGACTGTGATCTGCATAGATATCAATAGCACCTTCTGGTAGATCAATATTAGTGACTTCATAAAACGCTTTAGTGGAATTGCAAGAACCACAGACGTCAGAATGGAAATTGGAAAGGTGCAAATTGATGCTATCAGTGTCCCCGATACACATACAAAGTTTAGAAAACCTCTTTACAATCCCTTTAAAAGTATGTTCTGTAAAAGAAAAATAAATCCATGATAAATAAATGGTTACCCTTCCACAAGAAAAAATTGTAATGAAATTGATTGGAGATTGTAGATAATACTTGCTGTAAAATACCAATAATGATGATGAGAATGTTTGAGAAAAATTCTATGAAATTTTCACACTTAAAGTTTCAGCCTTGTCTGAATTGGTATTTTCTACTCTACATAATGTTAGTTTTGTTAGGGTGATTGAAACCAGGAGTACTGGTATTCAATTTTCATTCATGTTCTGTTCACCTGAAAAAAAAGTTAAAGGTTTTAAAACTTAAGGCTTTAAATTAGCCTTTATATTTATGGGAGGGCTAGGGTCCATGCATATTTCCAAGTTTTGTGATAAATAAAGTTTTTAAGTGATAGGGGAGGGGGTGAAAGTCGACACTGGGCGACTCTTGAAAGCATTGGCTGTGACATCTGAATTTTTCTGACCTTGAGGGTAATTTCAACCCTTGGCCCGTAATCGCCTAGCAGACAGCAATTCCACTCGCTACTTACAGAGCTGTTCCACTGCCACAAAAAGACAGTGTTCTTACCCAACGTTAGGGAGAAGTATTGACATTGACACAGTTTGAAAGTTGTTAGCCCCTTCAAGGAAATATTCATATAGCCAGACATGGGCGAGGATAGGTGATTAGGGGGTGAAAGCCTTTTAAGTGTAATTGCAGGAACCCCCTAGAGCCCCTGATTTGAAGACTGGATCTAACGTATTTAAAATATTTACCAATAATGATGATGAGAATATTTGAGAAAAATTCTATGAAATTTTCACACTTAAAGTTTCAGCCTTGTCTGAATTGGTATTTTGTAACATTGTTTTGTTTGTCTGTGATCAGATTTAAATCTTAGTTGGATAGAACAATTTACCAGCTATAAAATCAACATGTAAGCTCCTTGAGGGTTGCACTCTGCTGTGTGATGCCTCCCATATAGGTGCAGAAAAGTAGGACGTAAAACTCCATTCATTTCAAATCTTCCTAAGCAAAAAAATTTATTTCTTGTAGAAAAAGTTTTTCTCGTTGGCATTGCACCAGTGGTAGAAATAGCAATATCTGATTTGCAAATCATGTGTCATCTCAGTTTGTTTTATTTTCAAGAAAACTTAACAGAATAATGAGCATTAAAACAAGTTTAATTTTCTGTTTTTCCTCTTTTACCATTACCTAAATATCATACAAGTTTTAATCTGTTAACACCCATATTCTAGTTTCTGTTGATGTAAGTTTTTGTGCCAATAATGATGATGAGAATATTTGAGAAAAATTCTATGAAATTTTCACACTTAAAGTTTCAGCCTTGTCTGAGTTGGCACATAAATATTAAAAAAGTTCAGAAAGTAAAAATAATCACAGCAATTGGTTGATTTATAAGAGTTCAAAACTTTTCCTTATTAGCCAAAAAACTTAACCCAGATAAAATCAGAATTTTAAGAAATATGGCAATCTGATTGGATGATAGAACTCAATATAAAATTGAATTAAGCGATTAACCAATCAGAAGACGTAGATTACTATAATCATAAGTTAAGTTTTCGTGAATTAGGCGCCAGTTATAGATATAGAAAACTCCAATTTCATTTCCATACCCAGGAGCCTTATTCTCGAAAACTTAACTTACAATGAATTTAGTATTCTAGTCATCTGATTAGTCAATCGAAAAAATTGATTTTAAATATAGCTTTATTATCCAATCAGATTACTATATTTCTTAAAATCTGGATTTTATATTAGTTAAGTTTTCGATTATAAGGCCCCTGATATTTGATTATGTAAATAACTTTGTTTTTTCAGGAGTGTACCTTTCCGTCTTCGAGTACGATTAGCGAGAAAACGTAACGAAGATGAAGATTCTATTCACAGACTTTATACTTTAGTTACCTACGTACCCTGTACAGATTTCTCGGGTAAATAATCGGTTTTCTTTTTAATAAAATTCCAGGCTTGGCTAGTTTAATGTATGCATCAAAATGTAAAAGTCAGATTTTCAAACCATTTTCCCCATAATGCCAGTCAACCCAGCTGTAAATGGGTATGGATAATCTGTAGTAGATCTGTGCCAAGAGGTTTGGTCAAGGACAAGCTGGTGAGCTGGGAGAAAGGATCCTCACGGAACCTAAGTTGTTATTCTTGTAAAATATAGATGTTTCTTTCTATCATTGTATCTCTTGTGTTTTTAATGAAATTGAACTTTTCTATTGCAGGTAAAGAATCCATCACTGTGGAAAGCGATTAAATAAATAAAAAAATAAAAAACAAATATAGTGGTTATTATGGGCTTACCCTCAATCATTTGTCTTGTGATTGATGATGAGTTATAGAGAAATAGCTGATGTCAGTGCACCCCCCTAACAAAGAGTTAGCTCAGGTCCTAGGATATCGGTGCTCCACCCTAAGAAAGAATTAGCTCAGATCCCATGATATCGGTGCACCAGCCTAACAAAGTAAGCTCAGGTCCCAGGATATCGGTGCACCACCCTAACAAAGATTTAGCTCGGGTCCAAAAATATCAGTGCACCACCCTAACAAGGAGTAAGATCAGGTCCCATGATATCAGTGCACCACCCTAACAAGGAGTAAGATCAGGTCCCATGATATCAGTGCACCACCCTAACAAAGAGTAAGCCCAGGTCCCAGGATATCGGTACACCACACTAACAAAGAGTAAGTTCCTGTCCCAGGATATCGGTGCACCACCCTAACAAAGAGTTAGCTCAGATCCCAGGATATCAGTTCACCACCCTAACAAAGAGTTAGCTCAGGTCCCAGGATATCGGTGCACCCCCCTAACAAAGAGTTAGCTCAAGTCCCATGCTTTCGGTGCACCACCCTAACAAAGAGTAAGATCAGGTCCTGGGATATCAGTGCACCACCCTAACAAAGAATAAGATCAGGTCCCAGGATATCGTTGCACCACCCTAACAGAGTTAGCTTAGGGCCCAGGATATCAGTGCACCCCTCTAACAAAGAGTAGGCTCAGGTCCTAGGATATCGGTGCACCACCCTACCAAAGAGTAGGCTCAGGTCCTAGGATTTCGGTGCACCACCCTAACAAAGAGTTAGCTCAGGTCACAGGATATCGGTGCACCCCTCTAACAAAGAGTTAGATCAGATCCCTAGGATATCGGTGCACCACCCTAACAAAGAGTTAGCTCAGGTCCCAGGATATCAGTGCACCACCCTAACAGAGTTGGCTCAGGTCCCAGGATATCGGTGCACCACCCTAACAAAGAGTTAGCTCAGGTCCCATGATAACGATGCACCACTCTAACAAAGAATTAGCTCAGGTCCTAGGATATCGGTGCTCCACCCTAAGAAAGAATTAGCTCAGATCCCATGATATCGGTGCACCAGCCTAACAAAGTAAGCTCGGGTCCCAGGATATCGGTGCACCACCCTAACAAAGATTTAGCTCGGGTCCAAAAATATCAGTGCACCACCCTAACAAGGAGTAAGATCAGGTCCCATGATATCAGTGCACCACCCTAACAAGGAGTAAGATCAGGTCCCATGATATCAGTGCACCACCCTAACAAAGAGTAAGCCCAGGTCCCAGGATATCGGTAAACCACACTAACAAAGAGTAAGTTCCTGTCCCAGGATATCGGTGCACCACCCTAACAAAGAGTTAGCTCAGATCCCAGGATATCAGTTCACCACCCTAACAAAGAGTTAGCTCAGGTCCCAGGATATCGGTGCACCCCCCTAACAAAGAGTTAGCTCAAGTCCCATGCTTTCGGTGCACCACCCTAACAAAGAGTAAGATCAGGTCCTGGGATATCAGTGCACCACCCTAACAAAGAATAAGATCAGGTCCCAGGATATCGTTGCACCACCCTAACAGAGTTAGCTTAGGGCCCAGGATATCGGTGCACCACCCTAACAAAGAGTAGGCTCAGGTCCTAGGATATCGGTGCACCACCCTACCAAAGAGTAGGCTCAGGTCCTAGGATTTCGGTGCACCACCCTAACAAAGAGTAAGCTCAGGTCACAGGATATCGGTGCACCCCTCTAACAAAGAGTTAGATCAGATCCCAGGATATCGTTGCACCACCCTAAAAAAGAGTTATCTCAGGTCCTATGAAATCGGTGCACCACCCTAACAAAGAGTTAGCTCAAGTCCCATGAAATCGGTGCACCACCCTAACAAAGAGATCAGATCCCATGATATCGGTGCACCACCCTAACAAAGAGTTAGCTCAGGTCCCATGATATCGGTGCACCCCCCTAACAAAGAGTTAGCTCAGGTCCTAGGATATCAGTGCACCCCCCTAACAAAGTTAGCTCAGGTCCCATGATATCGGTGCACCCCCCTAACAAAGAGTTAGCTCAGGTCCTAGGATATCGGTGCACCCCTCTAACAAAGAGTTATCTCAGGTGCCAGGGTATCGGTGCACCACCCAAACAAAGAGTAAGCCCTGGTCCCAGGATATCAGTACACCACCCTAACAAAGAGTTGGCCCTGGTCCCAGGATATCGGTGCACCACCCTAACATTGAGTTAGCTCAGGTCCCAGGATATCGGTGCACCCCCTTAACAAAGAGTTAGCTCTGGTCCCAGGATATCAGTGCACCACCCTAACAGAGTTGGCTCAGGTTCTAGGATATCGGTGCACCACCCTAACAAAGAGTTAGCTCAGGTCTCAGGATATCAGTGCACCACCCTAACAGAGTTGGCTCAGGTCCCAGGATATCGGTGCACCACCCTAACAAAGAGTTAGCTCAGGTCCCATGATAACGATGCACCACTCTAACAAAGAATTAGCCCAGGTCCTAGGATATCGGTGCACCACCGCTTACAAAGAGTAAGCTCAGGTCCCATGATATCGGTGCACCACCCTAACAAAAGAGTAAGCTAAGGTCCCAGGATATCGGTGCACCACCCTAACAAAGAGTGAGCTCAGGTCCCAGGATATCGCTGCACCACCCTAACAAAGAGTGAGCTTAGGTACAAGGATATCACTGCACCACCCTAACAAAGAGTTAGCTCAGGTCCCATGATATCGGTGCACCCCCCTAACAAAGAGTTAGCTCAGGTCCTAGGATATCAGTGCACCCCCCTAACAAAGTTAGCTCAGGTCCCAGGATATCGGTGCACCCCCCTAACAAAGAGTTAGCTCAGGTCCTAGGATATCGGTGCACCCCTCTAACAAAGAGTTATCTCAGGTGCCAGGGTATCGGTGCACCACCCAAACAAAGAGTAAGCCCTGGTCCCAGGATATCGGTGCACCACCCTAACATTGAGTTAGCTCTGGTCCCAGGATATCAGTGCACCACCCTAACAGAGTTGGCTCAGGTTCTAGGATATCGGTGCACCACCCTAACAAAGAGTTAGCTCAGGTCCCAGGATATCAGTGCACCACCCTAACAGAGTTAGCTTAGGGCCCAGGATATCGGTGCACCACCCTAACAAAGAGTAGGCTCAGGTCCTAGGATATCGGTGCACCACCCTACCAAAGAGTAGGCTCAGGTCCTAGGATTTCGGTGCACCACCCTAACAAAGAGTTAGCTCAGGTCACAGGATATCGGTGCACCCCTCTAACAAAGAGTTAGATCAGATCCCAGGATATCGTTGCACCACCCTAAAAAAGAGTTATCTCAGGTCCTATGAAATCGGTGCACCACCCTAACAAAGAGTTAGCTCAAGTCCCATGAAATCGGTGCACCACCCTAACAAAGAGATCAGATCCCATGATATCGGTGCACCACCCTAACAAAGAGTTAGCTCAGGTCCCATGATATCGGTGCACCCCCCTAACAAAGAGTTAGCTCAGGTCCTAGGATATCAGTGCACCCCCCTAACAAAGTTAGCTCAGGTCCCATGATATCGGTGCACCCCCCTAACAAAGAGTTAGCTCAGGTCCTAGGATATCGGTGCACCCCTCTAACAAAGAGTTATCTCAGGTGCCAGGGTATCGGTGCACCACCCAAACAAAGAGTAAGCCCTGGTCCCAGGATATCAGTACACCACCCTAACAAAGAGTTGGCCCTGGTCCCAGGATATCGGTGCACCACCCTAACATTGAGTTAGCTCAGGTCCCAGGATATCGGTGCACCCCCTTAACAAAGAGTTAGCTCTGGTCCCAGGATATCAGTGCACCACCCTAACAGAGTTGGCTCAGGTTCTAGGATATCGGTGCACCACCCTAACAAAGAGTTAGCTCAGGTCTCAGGATATCAGTGCACCACCCTAACAGAGTTGGCTCAGGTCCCAGGATATCGGTGCACCACCCTAACAAAGAGTTAGCTCAGGTCCCATGATAACGATGCACCACTCTAACAAAGAATTAGCCCAGGTCCTAGGATATCGGTGCACCACCGCTTACAAAGAGTAAGCTCAGGTCCCATGATATCGGTGCACCACCCTAACAAAAGAGTAAGCTAAGGTCCCAGGATATCGGTGCACCACCCTAACAAAGAGTGAGCTCAGGTCCCAGGATATCGCTGCACCACCCTAACAAAGAGTGAGCTTAGGTACAAGGATATCACTGCACCACCCTAACAAAGAGTTAGCTCAGGTCCCATGATATCGGTGCACCCCCCTAACAAAGAGTTAGCTCAGGTCCTAGGATATCAGTGCACCCCCCTAACAAAGTTAGCTCAGGTCCCAGGATATCGGTGCACCCCCCTAACAAAGAGTTAGCTCAGGTCCTAGGATATCGGTGCACCCCTCTAACAAAGAGTTATCTCAGGTGCCAGGGTATCGGTGCACCACCCAAACAAAGAGTAAGCCCTGGTCCCAGGATATCGGTGCACCACCCTAACATTGAGTTAGCTCTGGTCCCAGGATATCAGTGCACCACCCTAACAGAGTTGGCTCAGGTTCTAGGATATCGGTGCACCACCCTAACAAAGAGTTAGCTCAGGTCCCAGGATATCAGTGCACCACCCTAACAGAGTTGGCACAGGTCCCAGGATATCGGTGCACCACCCTAACAAAGAGTTAGCTCAGGTCCCAGGATATCAGTGCACCACCCTAACAGAGTTGGCTCAGGTCCCAGGATATCGGTGCACCACCCTAACAAAGAGTTAGCTCAGGTCCCATGATAACGATGCACCACTCTAACAAAGAATTAGCCCAGGTCCTAGGATATCGGTGCACCACCGCTTACAAAGAGTAAGCTCAGGTCCCATGATATCGGTGCACCACCCTAACAAAAGAGTAAGCTAAGGTCCCAGGATATCGGTGCACCACCCTAACAAAGAGTGAGCTCAGGTCCCAGGATATCGCTGCACCACCCTAACAAAGAGTTGGCTCAGGTTCTAGGATATCGGTGCACCACCCTAACAAAGAGTTAGCTCAGGTCCCAGGATATCAGTGCACCACCCTAACAGAGTAAGCTAAGGTCCCAGGATATCGGTGCACCACCCTAACAAAGAGTTAGCTCAGGTCCCATGATAACGATGCACCACTCTAACAAAGAATTAGCCCAGGTCCTAGGATATCGGTGCACCACCGCTTACAAAGAGTAAGCTCAGGTCCCATGATATCGGTGCACCACCCTAACAAAAGAGTAAGCTAAGGTCCCAGGATATCGGTGCACCACCCTAACAAAGAGTGAGCTCAGGTCCCAGGATATCGCTGCACCACCCTAACAAAGAGTTGGCTCAGGTTCTAGGATATCGGTGCACCACCCTAACAAAGAGTTAGCTCAGGTCCCAGGATATCAGTGCACCACCCTAACAGAGTAAGCTAAGGTCCCAGGATATCGGTACACCACACTAACAAAGAGTAAGTTCCTGTCCCAGGATATCAGTGCACCCCCCTAACAAAGAGTTAGCTCATGTACTAGGATATCGGTGCACCACTCTAACAAAGATTAAGATCCGGTCCCAGGATATCGGTGCACCACCCCAACAAAGATTAAGATCCTGTCCCAGGATAAGGGTACACAACCCTTACAAAGAGTAAGCTCAGGTCCTAAGATATCAATGCACCACCCTAACAAAGAATTAGCTCCGGTCCTAAGATATCGGTGCACCACCCGATTCAGGTCCCTGGATATCAATGCACCACCCTAACAAAGGTTTAGCCCAGGTCACAAAATATCGGTGCACCACCCTAACAAAGAGTAGGCTCAGATACCAGGATATCGGTGCACAACCCTAACAAAGAGTTAGCTCATGTACTAGGATATCGGTGCACCACCCTAACAAAGAGAAGGCTCAGATCCAAGGATATCGATGCACCACTCTAACAAAGATTAAGATCAGGTCCCAGGTTATCGATGCACCACCCTAACAAAGAGTTAGCTCAGATCCAAGGATATCGATGCACCACCCTAACAAAGAGTTAGCTCAGGTCCCAAAATATCGGTGCACCACCCTAAAAATAGTAAGATCAGGTTATCGGTGCACCACCCTAACAAAGAATTGGCTCGGGTCCCATGATATCAGTGCACCACCCTAACAAAGAATAGGCTCAGGTCCCAGGATATCGGCGCACCACCCTAACAAAGATTAAGATCCGGTCCCAGGATATCGGTGCACCACCCTAACAAACAGTAAGCTCAGGTCCCAGGATATCGGTGCACCACCCTAACAAAGAGTAGGCTCAGGTCCCAGGATATCGATGCACCATCCTAACAAAGAGTAGGCTCAGGTCCCAGGATATCGATGCACCACCCTAACAAAGAGTAAGCTCAGGTCCCAGGATATCGGTGCACCACCCTAACAAAGAGTAGGCTCAGGTCCCAGGATATCGATGCACCATCCTAACAAAGAGTAGGCTCAGGTCCCAGGATATCGGTGCACCACCCTAACAAAGAGTAAGCTCATGTCCCAGGATATCGGTGCACCACCCTAACAAAGAGTAGGCTCAAATCCCAGAATATCGGTGCACCACCCTAACAAAGAGTTAGCTAAGATCCCAGGATATCGTTGCACCACCCTAACAAAGAGTTAGCCCAGGTCCAAAGACATCGGTGCACCACCCTAACAATGAGTTAGCTCAAGTCCCAGGATATCGGTGCACCACCCTAACAAAGAGTTAGATCAGACCCAATGAAATCGGTGCACAACCCTAACAAAGAGTTAGTTCAGGTTTTAGGATATCAGTGCACCAACCTAACAAAGAGTACGCTGAGGTCCCAAGATATCGGTGCACCACCCTTACAAAGAGTTAGCTCAGGTCCCAGGATATCGGTGCACCACCCTAAAAATAGTAAGATCAGGTTATCGGTGCACCACCCTAACAAAGAATTGGCTCAGGTCCTAGGATATCGGTGCACCACCTTAACAAAGAGTTACCTCAGGTCACTGGATATCGGTGCACCACCCTAACAAAGAGTTAGCTCAGGTCCTAGGATATTGCTGCACCACCCTAACAAAGAGTTAGCTCAGGTCCCAGGATATCAGTGCACCACCCTAACAAAGAGTTAGTTCAGGTCCCAAGATATCAGTGAACCACCCTAACAAGAGTTAGCTTAGGCCCCAGGTAATCGATGCGCCACCCTAACAAAGAGCTCAAGTCCCATGAAATCGGTGCACCACCCTAACAAAGAGTTAGCTCAGGTCCTAGGATATCGACGCACCACCCTAACAAAGAGTAAGATCGGGTCCTGGGATATCAGTGCACCACCCTAACAAAGAATAAGATCAGGTCCCAGGATATCGTTGCATCACCCTAAAAAAGAGTTATCTCAGGTCCTATGAAATCGGTGCACCACCCTAACAAAGAGTTAGCTCAAGTCCCATGAAATCGGTGCACCACCCTAACAAAGAGATCAGATCCCATGATATCGGTGCACCACCCTAACAAAGAGATAGATCAGGATATCGTTACACCACCCTTACAGAGTTAGCTCAGGTCCTAGGATATCGGTGCACCACCCTAACAAAGAGTAGGATCAGGTTTTAGGATTTCGGTGCACCACCCTAACAAATAGTTAGCTCAGGTCCCAGGATATCGGTGCACCCCTCTAACAAAGAGTTAGATCAGATCCCATGATATCGTTGCACCACCCTAACAAAGAGTAAGCTCAGGTCCTAGGATATCGGTGCACCACCCTAACAAAGAGTGAGAGAAGGTCCGAAGATATCGATGCACCACCCTAATAAAAGTTGGTTCAGGTCCCAGGATATCGGTGCACCACCCTAACAAAAAGTTAGCTCAGATCCCAGGATATCGGTGCACCACCCTAACGAAGAGTAGGCTCAGGTCCTAGGATATCAGTGCATCACCCTAACAAAGATTTAGCTCAGGTCCTAGGATATCGGTGCACCACCCTAACAAACAGTAAGCTCAGGTCCTAGGATATCAGTGCACCACCCTTACAAAGATTAAGCTCAAGTCCCAGAATATCGGTGCACCACCCTAACAAAGAGTAAGCTCAAGTCCCAGGTTATCTGTGCACCACCCTAACAAAGAGTTAGCTCGGGTACCAGGATATCGGTGCACCACCAAAACAAAGAGTTAGATCAGACCCAATGATATCGGTGCACCACCCTAACAAAGAGAAGGCTCAGGTTCTAGGTTATCGGTGCACCACCCTAACAAAGAGTTAGTTCAGGTTCTAGGATATCAGTGCACCACCCTAACAAAGAGTTAGCCCAGGTCCCAAGATATCAGTGCATCACCCTAACAAAGAGTTAGCCCAGGTCCCAAGATATCAGTGCATCACCCTAACAAAGAGTTAGTTCAGGTCCCAGGATATCAGTGCACCACCCTAACAAAAAGTAAGATCAGGTTATCGGTGCACCACCCTAAAACTAGTAAGATCAGGTTATCGGTGCACCACCCTAACAAAGAATTGGCTCGGGTCCTAAGATATCGATGCAACACCCCAACAGAGTTAAATCACATCCCAGGATATCGGGGCTCCACCCTAACAAAGAGTAGGCTCAAATCCCAGAATATCGGTGCACCACCCTAACAAAGAGTTAGCTAAGATCCCAGGATATCGTTGCACCACCCTAACAAAGAGTTAGCCCAGGTCCAAAGACATCGGTGTACCACACACTGTCTTTTTGTGGCAGTGGAATAGCTCAATTGGTAGAGAGTTGGATTGTCGTCTGCTAGGCGATTAGGTGCCGTGGGTTCGAATCCCCCTCAAGGTAAGAAAAATTCTGATGCCTGTGCCCGTGCTTTCGAAAGTTGGCCTGTTGTCGGCTTTCACCCCCTATTACCTATCCTTGCCAGTGCCAGGCTATATGAATATCTCCTTGGAGGGGTTAACAACTTTCGAACTGTGTAAACGTCAATACTTCTCTCTAACGCTGGGTTGGTGCACCACCCTAACAAAGAGATAGATCAGGATATCGTTACACCACCCTTACAGAGTTAGCTCAGGTCCTAGGATATCGGTGCACCACCCTAACAAAGAGTAGGATCAGGTTTTAGGATTTCGGTGCACCACCCTAACAAATAGTTAGCTCAGGTCCCAGGATATCGGTGCACCCCTCTAACAAAGAGTTAGATCAGATCCCATGATATCGTTGCACCACCCTAACAAAGAGTAAGCTCAGGTCCTAGGATATCGGTGCACCACCCTAACAAAGAGTGAGAGAAGGTCCGAAGATATCGATGCACCACCCTAATAAAAGTTGGTTCAGGTCCCAGGATATCGGTGCACCACCCTAACAAAAAGTTAGCTCAGATCCCAGGATATCGGTGCACCACCCTAACGAAGAGTAGGCTCAGGTCCTAGGATATCAGTGCATCACCCTAACAAAGATTTAGCTCAGGTCCTAGGATATCGGTGCACCACCCTAACAAACAGTAAGCTCAGGTCCTAGGATATCAGTGCACCACCCTTACAAAGATTAAGCTCAAGTCCCAGAATATCGGTGCACCACCCTAACAAAGAGTAAGCTCAAGTCCCAGGTTATCTGTGCACCACCCTAACAAAGAGTTAGCTCGGGTACCAGGATATCGGTGCACCACCAAAACAAAGAGTTAGATCAGACCCAATGATATCGGTGCACCACCCTAACAAAGAGAAGGCTCAGGTTCTAGGTTATCGGTGCACCACCCTAACAAAGAGTTAGTTCAGGTTCTAGGATATCAGTGCACCACCCTAACAAAGAGTTAGCCCAGGTCCCAAGATATCAGTGCATCACCCTAACAAAGAGTTAGCCCAGGTCCCAAGATATCAGTGCATCACCCTAACAAAGAGTTAGTTCAGGTCCCAGGATATCAGTGCACCACCCTAACAAAAAGTAAGATCAGGTTATCGGTGCACCACCCTAAAACTAGTAAGATCAGGTTATCGGTGCACCACCCTAACAAAGAATTGGCTCGGGTCCTAAGATATCGATGCAACACCCCAACAGAGTTAAATCACATCCCAGGATATCGGGGCTCCACCCTAACAAAGAGTAGGCTCAAATCCCAGAATATCGGTGCACCACCCTAACAAAGAGTTAGCTAAGATCCCAGGATATCGTTGCACCACCCTAACAAAGAGTTAGCCCAGGTCCAAAGACATCGGTGTACCACACACTGTCTTTTTGTGGCAGTGGAATAGCTCAATTGGTAGAGAGTTGGATTGTCGTCTGCTAGGCGATTAGGTGCCGTGGGTTCGAATCCCCCTCAAGGTAAGAAAAATTCTGATGCCTGTGCCCGTGCTTTCGAAAGTTGGCCTGTTGTCGGCTTTCACCCCCTATTACCTATCCTTGCCAGTGCCAGGCTATATGAATATCTCCTTGGAGGGGTTAACAACTTTCGAACTGTGTAAACGTCAATACTTCTCTCTAACGCTGGGTTGGAACACTGTCTTTTTGTGGCAGTGGAATAGCTCAATTGGTAGAGAGTTGGATTGTCGTCTGCTAGGCGATTAGGTGCCGTGGGTTCGAATCCCCCTCAAGGTAAGAAAAATTCTGATGCCTGTGCCCGTGCTTTCGAAAGTTGGCCTGTTGTCGGCTTTCACCCCCTATTACCTATCCTTGCCAGTGCCAGGCTATATGAATATCTCCTTGGAGGGGTTAACAACTTTCGAACTGTGTAAACGTCAATACTTCTCTCTAACGCTGGGTTGGAACACTGTCTTTTTGTGGCAGTGGAATAGCTCAATTGGTAGAGAGTTGGATTGTCGTCTGCTAGGCGATTAGGTGCCGTGGGTTCGAATCCCCCTCAAGGTAAGAAAAATTCTGATGCCTGTGCCCGTGCTTTCGAAAGTTGGCCTGTTGTCGGCTTTCACCCCCTATTACCTATCCTTGCCAGTGCCAGGCTATATGAATATCTCCTTGGAGGGGTTAACAACTTTCGAACTGTGTAAACGTCAATACTTCTCTCTAACGCTGGGTTGGAACACTGTCTTTTTGTGGCAGTGGAATAGCTCAATTGGTAGAGAGTTGGATTGTCGTCTGCTAGGCGATTAGGTGCCGTGGGTTCGAATCCCCCTCAAGGTAAGAAAAATTCTGATGCCTGTGCCCGTGCTTTCGAAAGTTGGCCTGTTGTCGGCTTTCACCCCCTATTACCTATCCTTGCCAGTGCCAGGCTATATGAATATCTCCTTGGAGGGGTTAACAACTTTCGAACTGTGTAAACGTCAATACTTCTCTCTAACGCTGGGTTGGAACACTGTCTTTTTGTGGCAGTGGAATAGCTCAATTGGTAGAGAGTTGGATTGTCGTCTGCTAGGCGATTAGGTGCCGTGGGTTCGAATCCCCCTCAAGGTAAGAAAAATTCTGATGCCTGTGCCCGTGCTTTCGAAAGTTGGCCTGTTGTCGGCTTTCACCCCCTATTACCTATCCTTGCCAGTGCCAGGCTATATGAATATCTCCTTGGAGGGGTTAACAACTTTCGAACTGTGTAAACGTCAATACTTCTCTCTAACGCTGGGTTGGAACACTGTCTTTTTGTGGCAGTGGAATAGCTCAATTGGTAGAGAGTTGGATTGTCGTCTGCTAGGCGATTAGGTGCCGTGGGTTCGAATCCCCCTCAAGGTAAGAAAAATTCTGATGCCTGTGCCCGTGCTTTCGAAAGTTGGCCTGTTGTCGGCTTTCACCCCCTATTACCTAACAATGAGTATGCTTAGGTCCCAAAATATCGGTGCACCACCCCAACAAGGAGTAAGATAAGGTCCCAGGATATCGGTTGCACCACCCTAACAAAGAGTAAGTTCAAATCCAAGGATATCGTTGCACCACCCTAACAAAGAGTTAGCTTGGGTCCCAGGATATCGGTGCACCATCCTAACAAAGAGTTAGCTCAGGTCCCAAGATATCAGTGTACCACCCTAACAAAGAGTAAGATCAGGTCCCAGGATATCGGTGCACCACCCTAACAAAGAGTTAGCCCAGGTCCCAGGATATCGGTGCACCACCCTAACAAAGAGTAGGCTCAGGTCCTAGGATATCGCTGCACCATCCTAACAAAGAGTTAGCTCAGGTCCCAAGATATCAGTGTACCACCCTAACAAACAGTAAGCTCAGGTCCCATGATATCGATGCTCCACCCTAACAAACAGTTAGCTCAGGTCTCAGGATATCGGTGCACCACCCTAACAAAGTAAGCTCAGGTCCCAGGATATCGATGCTCCACCCAAACAAAGAGTTAGCCCAGGTCCTAGTATATCGGTGCACCACCCTAACAAAGAGTTAGCTCAGGTCCTAGGATATCGCTGCACCACCCTAACAAAGAGTAAGTCCTGGTCCCAGGATATCGGTGCACCCCTCTAACAAAGAATAGGCTCAGGTCCTAGGATATCGGTACACCACCCTAACAATGAGTTGTCTCAGGTCCCAGGATATCCGTGCACCACCCTAACAAAGAGTTAGCTCGGGTCCTAAGATATCGGTGCCCCACCCTAACAAAGAGTTAGCCCTGGTCCCAGGATATCGTTGCACCACCCTAACAAAGAGTAGGCTCAGGTCCTAGGATATCTGGGCACCACCCTAATAAAGAGTAGGCTCAGGTCCCAGTATATCGGTGCACCCCTCTAACAAAGAATAGGCTCAGGTCCTAGGATATCGGTACACCACCCTAACAAAGAGTTGGCTCAGGTCCCAGGATATCCGTGCACCACCCTAACAAAGAGTTAGCTCAGGTCCTAGGATATCGGTGCACCACCCTAATAAAGAGTAGGCTCAGGTCCTAGGATATCGGTGCACCACCCTAACAAAGAGTAGGCTCAGGTCCTAGGATATCGGTGCACCCCTCTAACAAAGAGTTAGATCAGGTCCCAGGATATCGGTGCACCACCCTAAGTTGGTTCAAGTCCCAGGATATCAGTGCATCACCCTAACAAAGAGTAGGCTCAGGTCCTAGGATATCGGTGCACCACCCTAACAAAGAGTAGGCTCAGGTCCTAGGATATCGGTGCACCCCTCTAACAAAGAGTTAGATCAGGTCCCAGGATATCGGTGCACCACCCTAACAAAGAGTTAGCTCAAGTCCCATGAATCGGTGCACCACCCTAACAAAGAGTTAGATCAGATACCATGATATCGGTGCACCACCCTAACAAAGAGTAGGCTCAGGTCCTAGGATATCGGTGCACCCCTCTAACAAAGAGTTAGATCAGATCCCATGATATCGGTGCACCACCCTAACAAAGAGTTAGCTCAAGTCCCATTAATCGGTGCACCACCCTAACAAAGAGTAAGATCAGGTCCTGGGATATCAGTGCACCACCCTAACAAAGAGTAAGCTCTGGTCCCAGGATATCAGTGCACCACCCTAACAAAGAGTAAGCTCTGGTCCCAGGATATCAGTGCACCACCCTAACAAAGAGTTAGCTCAGGTCCAAGGATATCGGTGCACCACACTAACAAAGAGTAAGCTCAGGTCCCAGGATATCGGTGCACCACCCTAACAAAGAGTTAGCTCAGATCTAGGATATCGGTGCACCCCTCTAACACAGAGTAGGCTCAGGTCCAGGATATGTTTGAGTGGCCCTACAAGCTCCCAATGTTAATTTATCTTCTCAATTTTGTGTTAGCCCATTAAACGCTGGTTCGTTTTATATTCAAACGACCCATTTTTATACGCCCTCATCTCTCTATGACCTGGGTTTTCAACTGGTTTTCTCAAATGTCCCAAAAAATGCGTAAGAAAATGACCATGTCCCCTGAGTTGTCCGCAGAAGTCATCGAAAACATGCAATTTAAAGCATTTTGTCATGTCACAACATTTTCTTTTTAATACAAACTTAAATCATTGTGGTCGTAGCAGGCAGTGGACACTGGTGTTTCAAGATAATACAAAATATAACATATTTTTCTAGACCTATAAATCAGTTTGTGTCCCCTGGAGAATGTCGAAATGTCCCCAGTCTGGGACATGTCCCCCAAGTTGAAAACCCAGGCTCTATGAGGACGTATATTGTAGTCACCCCTGTCCGTCCGTCGGTCGGTCGGTCCGTCCGTCAACATTTGCTTGTAAACGCTCTAAAAACTAGAGTTTTTGACGGAATCAAATGAAATTTGATATGTGTATATATATTCAGAAAATGAAGATCAAGTTCGAATTTGAGCTATTTTCGATCGTTACAAGCAGAGTTATTGCCCTTGCCCCAAATCTTAAATATGCTATTACTCTCTTACTTTTCAACCGATTTTGATGAAACTTAAAATGGATGTTATTGGACCTAAATCGAAAGGTTTGAGAAAGTTTAGTTTTCTCCTGATTAAATTTTTTCCTTTTTCGACTTTTTCGTTAGGCGTATATGGCCGTGGTCCACTATCTTTGATCAAGATTTGACAGTTTTATGTGCTAAAACGTGAATGGCTTCAGAAAGAGGGCGTTTACCACCCTCAGAAGTCAGGGTCACGGCTGACTCTGGCGAATCTTCTCTCAAGTCGCGGTGGTGAAGCGGTTAGCATGCTGGAAGCACCAGTAGAGCGGCCCGGGATCGAGACTCCAACGAACCCTTTCCTTTTTCAAAAATTCAAACACTTTTTTGATCTTACAAATGGTTTATTGTGCACAACTGACATATTTGGGCATATATCACCACCGAGAATTGCCTTTATACAGATTTCAACCCCCATGCCAAGCCCTACCCTACCGGACAAAATGTTTGAGGGGCCCCACAAGCACCCTATGTTAATTTATCGCCTCAATTTTGGGTTGAAAAGATAGGCCATTAAACGCTGGTTCGTTTCATATGCGAACGACCCATTTTTAATCAAGATTTGAAAGTTTTATATGCTAAAACGTGAATGGCTTCAGAAATAGGGCGTTTACCCCCCTCAGGAGTCAGGGTCACAGCTTACTCTGGCGAGCCTTCTCTCAAGTCGAGGTGGCGAAGCGGTTAGCGTGCTGGAGCCATCAGTAGAGTAGCCCGGGATCGAGACCCCACCGAACCCTTTATTTTTTTCCAAAAATTCTAACACTTTTTTGATCTTACAAATGGTTTATTGTGCACAACTGACATATTTGGGCATATATCACCACCGAGAATTGCCTTTATACAGATTTTAACCCCCCTGCAAAGCCCTACCCTACCGGACAAAATGTTTGAGGGGCCCTACAAACACCCAATGTTAATTTATCGCCACAATTTTGGGTTGAAAAGATAGGCCATAAAACGCTGGTTCGTTTCATATGCGAACGACCCATTTTTGGTCCAGATTTGACAGTTTTATGTGCTAAAACGTGAAGGGCTGCAGAAATTTGGCGTTTACCCCCCTCAGGAGTCAGAGTCACGGCTTACTCTGGCGAGCCTTCTCTCAAGTCGCGGTGGCGAAGCGGTTAGCGTGCTGGAGCCATCAGCAGAGCCGCCCGGGATCGAGACCCCACCGAACCCTTTATTTTTTTCAAAAATTCAAACACTTTTTTGATCTTACAAATGGTTTATTGGGCACAACTGACATATTTGGGCATATATCACCACCGAGAATTGCCTTTATACAGATTTTAACCCCCCTGCGAAGCCCTAACCCTACCGGAAAAAATGTTTGAGGGGCCCTACAAGCACCTAATGTAAATTTATCGCCTCAATTTTGGGTTGAAAAGATAGGCCATAAAACGCTGGTTCGTTTTATATGCGAACGACCCATTTTTGGTCAAGATTTGAAGTTTTATGTGCTAAAACGTGAATGGCTTCTGAAATAGGGCGTTTACCCCCTTCAGGAGTCAGAGTCACGGCTTACTCTGGCGAGCCTTCTCTCAAGTCGCGGTGGCGAAGCGGTTAGCGTGCTGGAGCCATCAGTAGAGCGGCCCGGGATCGAAACCCCACCGAACCCTTTTTTTTTTTAAATTTCAAACACTTTTTTGACCTTACAAATGGTTTATTGTGCACAACTGACATATTTGGGCATATATCACCACCGAGAATTGCCTTTAAACAGATTTTAACCCCCTGCGAAGCCCTACCCTACCGGACAAAATATTTGAGGGGCCCTACAAGCACCCAATGTAAATTTATCGCCTCAATTTTGTGTTATAAAGATAGGCCATTAAACGCGGGTTCGTTTCATATGCGAACGACCCATTTTTGGTCAAGATTTGAAAGTTTTATATGCTAAAACGTGAATGGCTTCAGAAATAGGGCGTTTACCCCCCTCAGGAGTCAGGGTCACGGCTTACTCTGGTGAGCCTTCTCTCAAGTCGCGGTGGCGAAGCGGTTAGCGTGCTGGAGCCATCAGTAGAGTGGCCTGGGATCGAGACCCCACCGAACCCTTTATTTTTTTCAAAAATTCTAACACTTTTTTGATATTACAAATGGTTTATTGTGCACAACTGACATATTTGGGCATATATCACCACCGAGAATTGCCTTTATACAGATTTTAACCGCCCTGCGAAGCCCTAACCCTACCGGAAAAAATGTTTGAGGGGCCCTACAAGCTCCCAATGTTAATTTATCGCCTCAATTTTAGGTTGAAAAGATAGGCCATAACACGCTGGTTCGTTTCATATGCGAACGACCCATTTTTGGTCAAGATTTGAAGTTTTATGTGCTAAAACGTGAATGGCTTCAGAAATAGGGCGTTTACCCCCTTCAGGAGTCAGAGTCACGGCTTACTCTGGCGAAGCTTCTCTCAAGTCGCGGTGGCGAAGCGGTTAGCGTGCTAGAGCCATCAGCAGAGCGGCCCGGGATCGAGACCCCACCGAACCCTTTATTTTTTTTTAAAATTCAAACACTTTTTTGATCTTACAAATGGTTTATTGTGCACAACTAACATATTTGGGCATATATCACCACCGAGAATTGCCTTTATACAGATTTTAACCTCCCTGCGAAGCCCTAACCCTACAGGACAAAATGTTTGAGGGGCCCTACAAGCACCCAATGTTAATTTATCGCCTCAATTTTGGGTTGAAAAGAAAGGCCATAAAATGCTGGTTCGTTTCATATGCGAACGACCCATTTTTGGTCAAGATTTGACAGTTTTATGTGCTAAAACGCGAAGGGCTTCAGAATTTTGGCGTTTACCCCCCTCAGGAGTCAGAGTCACGGCTTACTCTGGTGAGCCTTCTCTCAAGTCGCGATGGCGATGCGGTTAGCGTGCTAGAGCCATCAGCAGAGCGGCCCGGGATCGAGAACCCACCGAACCCTTTATTTTTTTTTAAAATTCAAACACTTTTTTGATCTTACAAATGGTTTATTGTGCACAACTGACATATTTGGGCATATATCACCACCGAGAATTGCCTTTATACAGATTTTAACCCCCCTGCGAAGCCCTAACCCTACCCGAAAAAATGTTTGAGGGGCCCTACAAGCACCCAATGTAAATTTATCAACTCAATTTTGGGTTGAAAAGATAGGCCATAAAACGCTGGTTCGTTTCATATGCGAACGACCCAGTTTTGGTCAAGATTTGAATGTGCTAAAACGTGAATGGCTTCAGAAATAGGGCCTTCACCCCCTTCAGGAGTCAGAGTCACGGCTTACTCTGGCGAGCCTTCTCTCAAGTCGCGGTGGCGAAGCGGTTAGCGTGCTGGAGCCATCAGTAGAGCGGCCCGGGATCGAAACCCCACCGAACCCTTTATTTTTTTAAATTTCAAACACTTTTTTGATCTTACAAATGGTTTACTGTGCACAACTGACATATTTGGGCATATATCACCACCGAGAATTGCCTTTATAAAGATTTTAACCCCCTGCGAAGCCCTACCCTACCGGACAAAATGTTTGAGGGGCCCTACAAGCACCCAATGTAAATTTATCGCCTCAATTTTGGGTTGAAAAGATAGGCCATAAAACGCTGGTTCGTTTCATATGCGAACGACCCATTTTTGAACTTTGAAAGTTTTATATGCTAAAACGTGAATGGCTTCAGAAATAGGGCGTTTACCCCCCTCAGGAGTCAGGGTCACGGCTTACTCTGGTGAGCCTTCTCTCAAGTCGCGGTGGCGAAGCGGTTAGCGTGCTGGAGCCATCAGTAGAGTGGCCCGGGATCGAGACCCCACCGAACCCTTTATTTTTTTCAAAAATTCTAACACTTTTTGATCTTACAAATGGTTTATTGTGCACAACTGACATATTTGGGCATATATCACCACCGAGAATTGCCTTTATACAGATTTTAACCCCCCTGCAAAGCCCTACCCTACCGGACAAAATGTTTGAGGGGCTCTACAAACACCCAATGTTAATTTATCGCCTCAATTTTGGGTTGAAAAGATAGGCTATTAAACGCTGGTTCGTTTCATATGCGAACGACCCATTTTTGGTTAAGATTTGACAGTTTTATGTGCTAAAACGTGAAAGGCTTCAGAAATAGGGCGTTTACCCCATTAGGAGTCAAGCTCACGGCTTACTCTGGCGAGCCTTCTCTCAAGTCGCGGTGGCGAAGCGGTTAGAGTGCTGGAGCCATCAGTAGAGCGGCCCGGGATCGAGACCCCACCGAACCCTTTATTTTTTTCAAAAATTCAAACACTTTTTGATATTACAAATGGTTTATTGTGCACAACTGACATATTTAGGCTTATATCACCACCGAGAATTGCCTTTATACAGATTTTAACCGCCCTGCGAAGCCCTAACCCTACCGGAAAAAATGTTTGAGGGGCCCTACAAGCTCCCAATGTTAATTTATCGCCTCAATTTTGGGTTGAAAAGATAGGCCATAACACGCTGGTTCGTTTCATATGCGAACGACCCATTTTTGGTCAAGATTTGAAGTTTTATGTGCTAAAACGTGAATGGCTTCAGAAATAGGGCGTTTACCCCCTTCAGGAGTCAGAGTCACGGCTTACTCTGGCGAGCCTTCTCTCAAGTCGCGGTGGCGAAGCGGTTAGCGTGCTAGAGCCATCAGCAGAGCGGCCCGGGATCGAGACCCCACCGAACCCTTTATTTTTTCTAAAAATTCTAACACTTTTTTGATCTTACAAATGGTTTATTGTGCACAACTAACATATTTGGGCATATATCACCACCGAGAATTGCCTTTATACAGATTTTAACCTCCCTGCGAAGCCCTAACCCTACCGGACAAAATGTTTGAGGGGCCCTACAAGCACCCAATGTTAATTTATCGCCTCAATTTTGGGTTGAAAAGATAGGCCATAAAATGCTGGTTCGTTTCATATGCGAACGACCCATTTTTGGTCAAGATTTGACAGTTTTATGTGCTAAAACGCGAAGGGCTTCAGAAATTTGGCGTTTACCCCCCCTCAGGAGTCAGAGTCACGGCTTACTCTGGTGAGCCTTCTCTCAAGTCGCGATGGCGAAGCGGTTAGCGTGCTAGAGCCATCAGCAGAGCGTCCCGGGATCGAGACCCCACCGAACCCTTTATTTTTTTCAAAAATTCAAACACTTTTTTGATCTTACAAATGGTTTATTGTGCACAACTGACATATTTGGGCATATATCACCACAGAGAATTGCCTTTATAAGATTTTAACCCCCCTGCGAAGCCCTAACCCTACCGGACAAAATGTTTGAGGGGCCCTACAAGCTCCCAATGTTAATTTATCGCCTCAATTTTGGGTTGAAAAGATAGGCCATAAAACGCTGGTTCGTTTCATATGCGAACGACCCATTTTTGGTCAAGATTTGAAAGTTTTATTAAAACGTAAATGGCTTTAGACATTTGGTGTTTACCCCCCTCAGGAGTCAGAGTCACGGCTTACTCTGGTGAGCCTTCTCTGAAGTCGCGATGGCGTAGCGGTTAGCTTGCTGGAGCCATCAGTAGAGCGGCCCGGGATCGAGACCCCACCGAACCCTTTATTTTTTTCAAAAATTCAAACACTTTTTGTTATCTTACAAATGGTTTATTGTGCGCAACTGACATATTTGGGCATATATCACCACCGAGAATTGCCTTTATACAGATTTTAACCCCCCTGCGAAGCCCTAACCCTACCGGACAAAATGTTTGAGGGGCCCTACAAGCTCCCAATGTTAATTTATCGCCTCAATTTTGGGTTGAAAAGATCGGCCATAAAACGCTGGTTCGTTTCATATGCGAACGACCCATTTTTGGTCAAGATTTGAAGTTTTATGTGCTAAAACGTGAATGGCTTCAGAAATAGGGCGTTTACCCCCATCAGCAGTCAGGGTCACGGCTTACTCTGGCAAAGCCTTCTCTCAAGTCGCGGTGGCGAAGCGGTTAGCGTGCTGGAGCCATCAGTAGAGCGGCCCGGGATCGAGACCCCACCGAACCCTTTATTTGTTTCAAAAATTCAAACACCTTTTTGATCTTACAAATGGTTTATTGTGCACAACTGACATATTTGGGCATATATCACCACCGAGAATTGCCTATATACAGATTTTAACCCCCCTGCGAAGCCCTAACCCTACCGGACAAAATGTTTGAGGGGACCTACAAGCACCCAATGTTAATTTATCGCCTCAATTTTGGGTTGAAAAGATAGGCCATAAAACGCTGGTTCGTTTCATATGCGAACGACCCATTTTTGGTCAAGATTTGACAGTTTTATGTGCTAAAACGTGAATGGCTTCAGAAATAGGGCGTTTACCCCCATCAGCAGTCAGGGTCACGGCTTATTCTGGCAAAGCCTTCTCTCAAGTCGCGGTGGCGAAGCGGTTGGCGTGCTGGAGCCATCAGTAGAGTGGCCCGGGATCGAAACCACACCGAACCCTTTATTTTTTTCAAAAATTCAAACACTTTTTTGATCTTACAAATGGTTTATTGTGCACAACTGACATATTTGGGCATATATCACCACCGAGAATTGCCTTTATACAGATTTTAACCTCCCTGCGAAGCCCTAACCTACCGGACAAAATGTTTGAGAGACCCTACAAGCTCCCAATGTTAATTTATCGCCTCAATTTTGGTTTGAAAAGATAGGCCATAAAATGCTGGTTCGTTTAATATGCGAACGACCCATTTTTGGTCAAGATTTGAAGGTTTTATGTGCTAAAACGTGAATGGCTTCAAAAATAGGGCGTTTACCCCCCTCAGGAGTCAGAGTCACGGTTTACTCTGGCGAGCCTTCTCTCAAGACGCGGTGGCGAAGCGGTTAGCGTGCTGGAGCCATCAGTAGAGCGGCCCGAGATCGAAACCCCACCGAACCCTTTATTTTTTTCAAAAATTCAAACACTTTTTTGATCTTACAAATGGTTTATTGTGCACAACTGACATATTTGGGCATATATCACCACCTAGAATTGCCTTTATACAGATTTTAACCCCCCTGCGAAGCCCTAACCCTATCGGACAAAATGTTTGAGGGGACCTACAAACACCCAATGTTAATTTTTCGCCTCAATTTTGGGTTGAAAATATAGGCCATTAAACGCTGGTTCGTTTCATATGCGAACGACCCATTTTTGGTCAAGATTTGACAGTTGTATGTGCTAAAACGTGAATGGCTTCAGAAATTTGGCGTTTACCCCCCTCAGGAGTCAGAGTCACGTCTTACTCTGGCGAGCCTTCTCTGAAGTCGCGATGGCGAAGCGGTTAGCTTGCTGGAGCCATCAGTAGAGTGGCCCGGGATCGAGACCCCACCGAACCCTTTATTTTTTCAAAAATTCAAACACTTTTTTGATCTTACAAATGGTTTATTGTCTAAAACTGACATATTTGGGCATATATCACCACCGAGAATTGCCTTTATACAGATTTTAACCCCCCTGCGAAGCCCTACCCTACCGGACAAAATGTTTGAGGGGCCCTACAAGCTCCCAATGTTAATTTATCGCCTCAATTTTGGGTTGAAAAGATAGGACATAAAACGCTGGTTCGTTTCATATGCGAACGACCCATTTTTGGTCAAGATTTGACAGTTTTATGTGCTAAAACGTGAATGGCTTCAGAAATAGGGCGTTTACCCGCCTCAGGGATTACTCTGGGGAGTCTTCTCTCAAGTCGCGGTGGCGAAGCGGTTAGCGTGCTGGAGCCATCAGTAGAGCGGCCCGGGATCGAGACCCCACCGAACCCTTTATTTTTTTCAAAAATTCAAACACTTTTTTGATCTTACAAATGGTTTATTGTGTACAACTGACATATTTGGGCATATATCACCACCGAGAATTGCTTTTATACAGATTTTAACCCCCCTGCGAAGCCCTACCCTACCGGACAAAATGTTTGAGGGGCCCTACAAGCACCCAATGTTAATTTATCGCCTCAATTTTGGGTTGCAAAGATAGGCGATTAAACGCTGGTTCGTTTCATATGCGAACGACCCATTTTTGGTCAAGATTTGACAGTTTTATGTGCTAAAACGTGAACGGCTTCAGAAATCGGGCGTTTACCCCCATCAGGAGTCAGGGTCACGGCTTACTCTGGCGAGCCTTCTCTCAAGTCGCGGTGGCGAAGCGGTTAGCATGCTGGAGCCATCAGTAGAGCGGCCCGGGATCGATACCCCACCGAACCCTTTATTTTTTTCAAAAATTCAAACACTTTTTTGATCTTACAAATGGTTTATTGTGCACAACTGACATATTTGGGCATATATCACCACCGAGAATTGCCTTTATACAGATTTTAACCCCCCTGCGAAGCCCTACCCTACCGGACAAAATGTTTGAGGGGCCCTACAAGCACCCAATGTTAATTTATCGCCTCAATTTTTAGTTCAAAAGATAGGCCATACAACGCTGGTTCGTTTCATATGCGAACGACCCATTTTTGGTCAAAGATTTGACAGTTTTATGTGCTAAAACGTGAATGGCTTCAGAAATAGGGCGTTTACCCCCCTCAGGAGTCAGAGTCACGGCTTACTCTGGTGAGCCTTCTCTCAAGTCGCGGTGGCGAAGCGGTTAGCGTGCTGGAGCCATCAGTAAAGTGGCCCGGGATCGAGACCCCACCGAACCCTTTATTTTTTTCAAAAATTCAAACACTTTTTTGATCATACAAATGGTTTATTGTGCACAACTGACATATTTGGGCATATATCACCACCGAGAATTGTCTTTATACAGATTTTAACCGCCTGCGAAGCAATACCCTACCGGACAAAATGTTTGAGGGGCCCTACAAGCTCCCAATGTTAATTTATCGCCTCAATTTTGGGTTGAAAAGATAGGCCATAAAACGCTGGTTCGTTTCATATGCGAACGACCCATTTTTGGTCAAGATTTGACAGTTTTATGTGCTAAAACGTGAATGGCTTCAGAAATAGGGCGTTTACCCCCCTCAGGAGTCAGGGTCACGGCTTACTCTGGCGAGCCTTCTCTCAAGTCGCGGTGGCGAAGCGGTTAGCGTGCTGGAGCCATCAGTAGAGCGGCCCGGGATCGAGACCCCACCGAACCCATTATTTTTTTCAAAAATTCAAACACTTTTTTGATCTTACAAATGGTTTATTGTGCACAACTGACATATTTGGGCATATATCACCACCGAGAATTGCTTTTATACAGATTTTAACCCCCCTGCAAAGCCCTACCCTACCGGACAAAATGTTTGAGGGGCCCTACAAGCTCCCAATGTTAATTTATCGCCTCAATTTTGGGTTGAAAAGATAGGCCATAAAACGCTGGTTCGTTTCATATGCGAACGACCCATTTTTGGTCAAGATTTGACAGTTTTATGTGCTAAAACGTGAACGGCTTCAGAAATCGGGCGTTTACCCCCATCAGGAGTCAGGGTCACGGCTTACTCTGGCGAGCCTTCTCTCAAGTCGCGGTGGCGAAGCGGTTAGCATGCTGGAGCCATCAGTAGAGCGGCCCGGGATCGATACCCCACCGAACCCTTTATTTTTTTCAAAAATTCAAACACTTTTTTGATCTTACAAATGGTTTATTGTGCACAACTGACATATTTGGGCATATATCACCACCGAGAATTGCCTTTATACAGATTTTAACCCCCCTGCGAAGCCCTACCCTACCGGACAAAATGTTTGAGGGGCCCTACAAGCACCCAATGTTAATTTATCGCCTCAATTTTTAGTTCAAAAGATAGGCCATACAACGCTGGTTCGTTTCATATGCGAACGACCCATTTTTGGTCAAAGATTTGACAGTTTTATGTGCTAAAACGTGAATGGCTTCAGAAATAGGGCGTTTACCCCCCTCAGGAGTCAGAGTCACGGCTTACTCTGGTGAGCCTTCTCTCAAGTCGCGGTGGCGAAGCGGTTAGCGTGCTGGAGCCATCAGTAAAGTGGCCCGGGATCGAGACCCCACCGAACCCTTTATTTTTTTCAAAAATTCAAACACTTTTTTGATCATACAAATGGTTTATTGTGCACAACTGACATATTTGGGCATATATCACCACCGAGAATTGTCTTTATACAGATTTTAACCGCCTGCGAAGCAATACCCTACCGGACAAAATGTTTGAGGGGCCCTACAAGCTCCCAATGTTAATTTATCGCCTCAATTTTGGGTTGAAAAGATAGGCCATAAAACGCTGGTTCGTTTCATATGCGAACGACCCATTTTTGGTCAAGATTTGACAGTTTTATGTGCTAAAACGTGAATGGCTTCAGAAATAGGGCGTTTACCCCCCTCAGGAGTCAGGGTCACGGCTTACTCTGGCGAGCCTTCTCTCAAGTCGCGGTGGCGAAGCGGTTAGCGTGCTGGAGCCATCAGTAGAGCGGCCCGGGATCGAGACCCCACCGAACCCATTATTTTTTTCAAAAATTCAAACACTTTTTTGATCTTACAAATGGTTTATTGTGCACAACTGACATATTTGGGCATATATCACCACCGAGAATTGCTTTTATACAGATTTTAACCCCCCTGCAAAGCCCTACCCTACCGGACAAAATGTTTGAGGGGCCCTACAAGCTCCCAATGTTAATTTATCGCCTCAATTTTGGGTTGAAAAGATAGGCCATAAAACGCTGGTTCGTTTCATATGCGAACGACCCATTTTTGGTCAAGATTTGACAGTTTTATATGCTAAAACGTGAATGGCTTCAGAAATAGGGCGTTTACCCCCCTCAGGAGTCAGGGTCACGGTTTACTCTGGCGAGCCTTCTCTCAAGTCGCGGTGGCGAAGCGGTTAGCGTGCTGGAGCCATCAGTAGAGCGGCCCGGGATCGAGACCCCACCGAACCCTTTATTTTTTTCAAAAATTCAAACACTTTTTTGATCTTACAAATAGTTTATTGTGCACAACTGACATATTTGGGCATATATCACCACCGAGAATTGCTTTTATACAGATTTTAACCCCCCTGCAAAGCCCTACCCTACGTGACAAAATGTTTGAGGGGCCTTCAAGCTCCCAATGTTAATTTATCGCCTCAATTTTGGTTTGAAAAGATAGGCGAATAAACTCTGGTTCGTTTCATATGCGAACGACCCATTTTTGGTCAAGATTTGACAGTTTTATGTGCTAAAACGTGAACGGCTTCAGAAATAGGGCGTTTACCCCCATCAGGAGTCAGGGTCACGGCTTACTCTGGCGAGCCTTCTCTCAAGTCGCGGTGGCGAAGCGGTTAGCGTGCTGGAGCCATCAGAAGAGCGGCCCGGGATCGAGACCCCACCGAACCCTTTATTTTTTTCAAAAATTCAAACACTTTTTTGATCTTACAAATGGTTTATTGTGCACAACTGACATATTTGGGCATATATCACCACCGAGAATTGCCTTTATACAGATTTTAACCCCCCTGCGAAGCCCTACCCTACCGGACAAAATGTTTGAGGGGCCCTACAAGCACCCACCGAACCCTTTGTTTTTTTTCTCAAAAATTCAAACACTTTTTTGATCTTACAAATGGTTTATTGTGCACAACTGACATATTTGGGCATATATCACCACCGAGAATTGCCTTTATACAGATTTTAACCCCCCTGTGAAGCCCTACCCTACCGGACAAAATGTTTGAAGGGCCCTACAAGCTCCCAATGTTAATTTATCGCCTAAATTTTGGGTTGAAAAGATAGGCCATTAAACGCTGGTTCGTTTCATATGCGAACCACCCTAACAGGCCGTTAAACGCTGGTTCGTTTCATATGCGAACCACCCTAACAAAGAGTTAGCTTAGATCCCAGGATGTCGGTGCACCACCCTAACAATAAGTTAGCACATGTCCCAGGACATCGGTGCCCCACCCTAACAAAGAGTTAGCCCAGGTCCTAGTATATCGGTGCACCACCCTAACAAAGAGTTAACTCAAGTCCCAGGATATCGGTGCACCACCCTAACAAAGAGTAAGCTCAGGTCCCAGGATATCGATGCAACCCTAACAAAGAGTTAGCCCTGTTCCCAGGATATCGTTGCACCACCCTAACAAAGAGTTAGCTAAGGTCCCATGATATCATTGCACCACCCTAACAAAGAGTTATCTTAGTTCCCTCGATATCGGAGCACCACTCTCAACCAGGTTTAAAATCCCATGATATAATTGCACCCTCAAGCCCGGAGATTGGGTGATGTTTTACGATAGCTTATCTTGGACACGAAACCCACCAATTCACTTCTGTGGACTTGGATTGATGTCCTGACTCTCATTTACCTTTTAAAGGTATGCCTATGGTGATGGGAACCCTTAATTGAATCAAGTTGACAGAAGATACTGTTTCATAGTTTAGAAAGTCAACGGATATTGGAGCTGTGATCATGATTAGAAAGACAGCAACTATATAGTTCCTGGAGATTCTCGAAAAAGAAAAAGTTTTAGAAAACATTTATTTCAACTTGCACATTTAAAAAGACAAAATATCTAAAGATAAAACAGATATACAATTTATAAACAGGTTATATAGAATATTTCATTTCTTACAAAAAACATGGAGCCTTTTTTTCTTTTCTTAAACACTTGGTTTCAGTGTCTCAATCGTTTAATCGATTAGTTACAAAATGAAATTTTATCGACAAAATAGATAATTAAATTTCTTGACGTTGTTGTTTTTTTATCTCGATACACTCGTCTCCGCATTCTGAATTTATCTTTTGTATTAAATATTTGCATTAATTTTTAAACAACGCTGCTATCTGTTTTGCAAGAATCTTGCTGGGGTTAAATCGAACACATGACTGTCTAACTAGTTTACATCAAAATGTGTTTTTTGGAAGTGTTTTTTGACAATGTTATATAAAATGCATCATGAATTCCCTGAAAAATGACTGAATTTATTTCTAAAATCTGAAAATATAGTTATTCTGTAGAAAACGATGTTTGAAATATTAAAAAAGTGTTACTATAAGTATATTAAAAGCGATATAAGGCAAGCTAAATTGTTAAAAATTGTAATTTCATGATTTGACTAAGGCTGTTGATATAGTCTAGGTTGTGCCAAATCGGACATCTCACTGGAGGCTTCGAAAATGATCTGAATTGTAAATATCAAATTTAGACATTTAGCCTATTTTGATGTTGAACAACTCGTTGGAAGATGGTTGCAAGTTTCATGTATATGATTTTAATTATTGGCTGTAACTGGCTATTTATATAGGGTCTACTGGGCCTATATTCTCGTGTGTCCAAGAAAAGTGCATTAAACGAGCAAGCATACAGTATCAGGCATACAATGATATAGAAAATGATCGGAAATTAGAAAATTAATTCCACTATATTATGTTATTATAATTAAATCTAAAATTTTCCTTTATTTTTTTCATCTTAAACCTGGACAAGTCGCTAAATGGAGTTATTTCCCTTTAATCACAAATATCAAAATATTTTCTGTTTACTTTTTCGATTACCCCTAAGATCTAACAGACTGAACCGAACCGGTACAGAAGTACTGTAAAGTAATGTAAGCTACATTCACAGTAACTTTCGGAGTAAGTCGTTCAAATACAGTATTAACCCGAGCATAAGACTAGACCCTTGCGCCGCCGCCATTAGCCGCCGCCGCCGCCGATTTCTTTACAGTCATAATCTACCAGTTGTGAAAACAAAGCGCCGCCGATTTAAGTCAGCCGATTTCTGCCACTTTGTAAATGAATTAAAGACGATCGTCACTTAGACCTACCATGCTGAACATAAAAACTTTCATCCATGATAATTTAAAACTATTGCATTTAGATTAAAATTTGAATTGTGAGTTGATTATTGAGAAATAAATAACTTGATAACAAACACCAGTTGTTTATGGTGCCTGCAGTGTATAATGTATGTTCCTTCATTTAAACTCAAATGTTTAATGAAGGAAATCCGTTTTAGCCGCCGAAAACCGCCGATTGTTTTTGCTAGCTAATTCAGCCAGTTCAAAACCGGCTAACCGAAAACAAATGGCTAGCCATTCGGTTTCATCTGCTAGCCAGTCACTTTTTACAAAATAAATCGGCGCAAGGGTCTACATAAGACGCAGTGGATGGCACTTTAATCTTTTCGGTTTTAAACTAAGTTAGTTTTATTCATTCATTTTAGACCTTAATGTGGTGTGTAGCTAAAACAAAATTCTAGATAACAAAGAACATTAGTATCTTGTCTTAATAATTGGTCAGTAGTTTCGTATAATTTATTAGTCTAATACTCCTCAAGTGTAAACCTATCCTTAGGTTCTGTTATAACAAAGATGAAAAGAATAAAGGGAGCCATAATGAAGCCTCTAATTAGAGGTTTATCATTAATTAATATTAAAATATATACAAGTTGACGGCAACAGTAACAAGAGAAACAAGCTGTACACAAAACACGACTAAACTTGGTTCTATATTACAGAGTCTGTCATTTTTAAACATGGCGGAGTCTGAAATATAAGGATCTGTTCACATTTGAGAAGTTTTATATCATGAGGTCAAGTTTGAGCCAATCATATTTAGCCAGAATACCCGGTTGAATTTCACTACATTACCATTAATGTAAGGTTTGCTGTTTGCTTCCCGTGGGTGTGTATTACCCAGAATGAAAGGTCTGTCGTCTGTGAGTATGCATTACCATTAATGTAAGGTTTGCTGTTTGCTTCCCGTGGGTGTGTATTACCCAGAATGAAAGGTCTGTCGTCTGTGGGTATGCATTACCATTAATGTAAGGTTTGCTGTTTGCTTCCCGTGGGTGTGTATTACCCAGAATGAAAGGTTTGCTGTCTGTGAGTATGCATTACCATTAATGTAAGGTTTTATGGTTTGTCGTCTGTGGGTATGCATTACCCAGAATGAAAGGTCTGTCGTCTGTGGGTATGCATTACCATTAATGTAAGGTTTTATGGTTTGTCGTCTGTGGGTATGCATTACCCAGAATGAAAGGTCTGTCGTCTGTGGGTATGCATTACCATTAATGTAAGGTTTTATGGTTTGTCGTCTGTGGGTATGCATTACCCAGAATGAAAGGTCTGTCGTCTGTGAGTATGCATTACCATTAATTTAAGGTTTGGCACTGCCTGAGGTATGCATTACCATTGCAACAAGAGATAACAGGGAACTATTTGACCGCTTGATGAAAACTACTGAAATGCGAACGTATCCGAACTGACTAAAACTAGACTATAGTATTATAAACAATAACAAGATTAATAATAATAATAATAATAATAATTAGAAAAAACAAGATATTCTCAATGTTACCTATTTTGAGGATTTGTGGGTCTTTCAAAGTTTGCTTTATATTTGGTGAGCCAAAAATCTAAGGTGTTTTTTATTTTATTTGCCTGTCATGTTTGATAGAAGCTCTGCTTTCTGATTTTCAATCTTATCACAGGGATAATTACAAAACCTTCACATTTGAGCTCAGATAAAGTCTTTGACATGGTTGACAAATATTCATTTCAAACAAGCAATGAAAAGATCCAATCGTAATCCTCAAAATATTCAACCTGAAGAAGTAACTTAGGTTATTATATATACAAGGATGGTCCAATATCGTACAAAATGATGTTTTATCGTCTTATTTATTATCTACCTACCTATATTATATACATGATTTATCTTAATAGTCAAATCTTAATGATATTTTAAAACATGGTCATGATTTTATTGGTAACTCAAACATAGGGCCACTATTCCAAATCCAGTCCGTACGCTTGAGAATGGTCTCTTAAGAGTGACTTCTTCCTCTAAAACGCTCTGCTCGCTCGCTATACCAGCTAAGCTCTATTTGGCCCTTATATTTTTTCATAAATTGCATTTGGCCCCTTACAAAAATTAATTGAGAAGGCCTGCCCTAGACTGTTGTATGTGTTACCTTTCGTGAAGTATTTCTCAGTGGCGATTCTACAGGGGGAGGGGCAACTGTTAACATTGACATTGCTGTGGCCCCTCCACGTAAATATTTCTAGGAACGCAACTGATATTTCTACATGAAACGTTCGTCACTAATGCCTTAGTCCGTAAAATATCAATTTTTTCAAAAATATATTTTTTTTGCTAAATTTTAAGGCTTTGCAATCTCATAACAAAATATTTGCCATTTTTGTATCAAAAACAATGTTTTCATTTTATCAAATTTGGTGCATAACAACATGTGCATTTCATTCTGTGAAGTGCCCTTGTGGAGATTATAAACCCAAATATAACTTATGCTTCATTTATAAACCATAAAAACTACTGCTTTTTGATGAAACCATTTTTAAATTCAATGAAAGAAGTTGAGTTGACTAACTAAATCACAGAATGGTGTCAGGTGTTTATAGAATCACATTAAACTCAAAACTAAAGCAGACACGTTATGTCCCAGAAATATTTGTTGGAACACAATCAACTAGATTTAAACCAGGTCTTCTCAAATGACGGCCCGCGACTCCCTCAAGAGTGGCCCCTCAAAAGTGCCTATATTTTAGCCTATATGCTCTATTTTGCTCTTATATTTTTTTCATAAAATCATTTGGAACTTTACACAAATTAATTGAGAAGTCCTGCTTTAAACCATGGCAAGAAATTATCCTAATAAAGATTAAATTACGTGAAATAAATTAGATTTTATATATTGAGCTAAAATGTCAATGACATTTGAGAATAAATTGTAAAGTAATGCCAAGAATAATGCTCTAATTAAACCATTGGTAGATATTAGTTTCTGGGGCCCGTTTTTCAAAAAATCTTACGATTAAAAATTGTCGTAAGTGTGGAATTATTCCTTGTAAAATGCCAAAGTTACGACAAAATTCATCCTAAGATCTTAGATTCAAATTCTTGTACATAAACATTCAAAGTTTTATTGCATTAGAAACTTAAAAATATTCAGATTGTGACATTACAAAAGTTGTGAAGATACATGTCAAAAACAAAACGTGTGAAAAGCTATAAATAGACAGCCCCTCAATCTTCTCCTTTCAATGAGATAAATAAAAAAGAAATATACACAAATTGAAAACTGGACTAGAAAAAATGAACAAATGAAATGAATAATACAGAATGAACGTATAGTACAACATGAAAAAAAAGATGCAATAATATTTTTCTTCCAACTAAACATGAGAAATTTGCTTATTAATGAATTTCGAATGAAAAATTAAAATATATAAGAATGCCCTAAATACTGACATTCTGAATAGGATGGTCTAAAATGATTTAAACAGCTGATAAAGCTCAACACATGGCTATGTATGTCACTTTTCAAAAGATAATTCCGAGTTTTACATCAAGTTAAAACTGAGTTCTATCAGCTGGTAAAACCAATATAAAACTATCTCTAGATAAATATTATTGCTATTTTTCTACTTTTTTCAAATTCTATTGAGCAAACTATGATAATTATGCAAAAGCTAAATATTTGCTATTTCCACCATGCTAAGAATAATATATATAATACTTTTGAGCTATAAATTCTTAAACAGTAGGCTCTATAGGAGTATAGTCACTAACAGAAAAATGAAAGTCGGAGAACCAAACTGAAAGCGAAGATAATTTATAAATAAAGTTTTGTCCGTGGAGTAATTTCTAAATAATGCAATAAGATAAGGTATAACTGGAGTCTATTCACAAAATATTTCACTAAATATATCAGTATTCGATTTTGATTGGTCAATCACTAAAATCTATTTTAAAATCTAGCTTCATTAACCAATCGTATGTCCTAAGCTAATATTTCAAGAATAAACCCCAGTTAATTTAAAACAGTCATAGTTAGGGTGTCTGTAGCTACAATCCCTTAATTAAAAACTGGGTGAAAGCGAAAGTAAAAAAAGTAAATTTTAGAGTATTATTTTCAAGTACTGTGTAATAATTATACTTCATGAATATTCAGTAATTAATAATCATACAAATTTTACGCATTTCTTTTTTTGGGGGCGTGAAACTGCAACTGATTGGGCCTGGAATCCTACTTTTCTGCACCTATACGGGCTAATTTGAAGACAGCCAAAGATATTCAAAACTGTAGAAGAAGGTACTTAAGATGGTCTTTTTTCTTTCGGATATAATAAATTCCAATTTTTCAATTTAATCACTAATTTTTAAAACCATTCCTCATCTTGAAATTTCCTGACCACGAAAGTTTGAAATTTTATTACCCTGATTCAAACATTTATTTTATCATTTTTTTTTTTAATTTGAAGAATTTTTTTGCATAAATTAACAGAGAGAACCTTAATCTTCAAACTCTAAGAATATGTGGAGCAGTAATCTTCAAGGGCGTGGATTTAGGGGGAGACGATAGGACGTGTCCGCCTCTTAACTCAGAAGTGGTGGGGGCGAGGATCTTCTGTATGGGCTTGTGGTTGTGGCGCTTCGTGACGTACTTCGACTCTACAAACCATCCTGGTTCGTTCCCCCAAAACTTTTTGGACAAATCCTCGCCCTTGGTAACCTTCATTTCCACCTGATGACTGTTGAGTATCTGAAACACGTGTTGGTGCTGTTTGTAACATGTGATGAGTGTTAATCTGTGTTTTGTGATGTGTTTTTTGTTTAAAGATGAGAAATGACTCAGCTAATCCAAAAATTGACACATGACAAAAACTGTGTTTATTCCAACATGATCTCAGTCACGGCATTTGTGAATATTCTTCTTTTCTCCTTTACATAAATCTCCTAGTGTAGTATCAAGCCACATTTTGGATACCCAACACTCATCAGTGAATGAAACAATCCTTCGCGCAGATAATCCAAGAATCAAATCGAACCGAATTGAATTGAGCATTCAAGAAATTCAACTCTCGTCAGTGACATCCAAAAATCACAATCTTGAATCTTCATTTCACAGTTAGACCCCAACTAGAGCATTCAAGACACTCAAACATTATCAATAATTACGAAAGAGTCAACACAAATCTAAATCCAAAATAGTCGATCAGCCATAATTTAAGGTTTGCTGAGCAAGGTTGGGGTTCTGAGCTCTTCTACAATTCATATTATTTGAGCAAATACAACAAGAGTAGTTTAAAACATGTGGCGCGATTTTAAAACATTAATCACATGGTGCATCAGAGCTTAACAATGTGGTGCATCAGACACACAAGTCACGTGACAATTTTTAAAAAAACAACATTTTCTGCTGCCCGTTACTGGTCACATAAAACTACAGCAGTAAGCTCGTTCTTACACTAGGCACAGAGCACGAATAATTTAAAATCATTAGAAATTATAAAACTGAAAAACAGTCTTTGAAGCAAACATCTAAAAAAGTTTTTTTTGCGAATTTAAAAAAAACCTGGTACACTAAATTCTGTAAAATGATGATAGTCCTGTGTATATATAAGTATCCATGGAAACGATAGTTAAATGATACTCCTTAAAAATATTACGGTAATAATCCATTTCTGCTAAATTCCTTTTTTTGATGTTGGATGAAAAATGGCGCATGGCATGAAAATTTGGTCTTTTTTAAATACATGTATATACACACTGGCAATTTTGTTCTTTTTTGTGGTTTTTTTAATTTGAATAAATACCACTGGATATTGCACATAATATATCCGATAAGATCAGTGATTACATATTGGTATCCAGGACTGAATGTTTGGAATTCCTCATTTCCTCCCCAGGGGGCTCGTAGGCGTTGAGAGCTGCAAATCGGTTGTCTGTAAGATGGGTGATATTGGCTGTCATGGAGATAAGGAAATGTATCTGAAATTAACAAAAATACCAATTAAGTGGGTTTTTTAAAAAGAACTCAGAATTCTTGGTGAAAATATGTGAAGCAGTAACCTTCATTTCCATTTAACTATTTATTATCCTGATGACTGTTGAGTACCCAAAACATGTGTTAGTGTTGTTTATAGCATGTGATGAGCGTTAGTCCATGTTTTGTTGTGTTTTTTTGTTTAAAGATGTGAAATGAATCAGTCTTTCTAGTGTTTCTCGGGTAGCGATGCTTTCTGTGATTCGAAAAATTGGGGAAAAAAAGGACACGACACAAAATAACTTTTAAGAAGATACTGGTAGCCCTGTTTGAAATGTCGAGCTCCTATCCAATTGTCCTTTCTTACCCAAATTAGATAATTTCATTAAAATTCAATCCTCTTTTAGTGAAAATGGCACAATACTAAATATCATTTGGCAGCCCTGTTTTAAATCTGAATTCCAACCCAGATGTTAGAATATCATAATAATCTGAGCCTCTGACTTGAATAAGGCTGTTTATAAGATAGGTTGTCAATGAATATAAACTCTTTGTCATCAAGTTTGAGAATATAGATTTATCAGATTATACAGGTACATGTAATCTGTTGTATAGTTAGGACACCAGGTAAGTTGCCTAATGAATATACACTCTTATTCACCAAGTTTGAGAATATAGATTTATCAGATTATACAGGTAATCTGTTGTATAGTTATAACACCAGACAAGTTGCCTAATGAATATACACTCTTATTCACCAAGTTTGAGAATTTTGCCTTTCTGATCATTCTAAGGAGTAGTATTATGAATAAGGCTGTTTATTTATTAATGAAGGATAATGAGGTGTATGGTGTTCTGAGTAGGAGTATGCTGATACTTACCAAACTAATGGCAACTAATACAGATGATATATAAGCACATCCATAACATATCAACACATCTTTCGCCTGTAAATATACAAATATATATAATGAAATAAAAATTGAAAGACCTTAATACCAAACTAAAATCATCAGCTATGTAACTCCTCTCAATAGTCTGCCAAGATAATAAGGACATTCCCAATGCCACTCTTAAAATCTATTTTATCTCTAAAACAGATCAGCAAAGAAATCAATTTTTCAAGAAGACTAAGTATAACCTCAGATGATATATTGACTAAATCAATATCTTACCTCTGTGACAAAAGTTGTTAAAGCCTCACCGGACAACTCTCTCGCTTCAAAACCTATAAAATATACACGATAAATATACATGTATGATAAAAATCCGTACTGGCCAAACAATTCTTAATAAAAAAATCTCGTCCAAAGCATAACAAAATCGATAGCAAAAATAGCATAGTAGAGGACTTCCCATACGAGAAGTACAATCAAGTGTTTCAAATAGAGTTAGCATAGTCTGCTTCGCGTGCGAGACACCCGCCACGGCGCCACTACATAGGTTAACCTAAATACGAGATTTCCACCCCCTAAAGATACCCAGTCCACCCTTAACATCTAATCTTACCGTAGTATTTCAGATCAATAGACTCCAACCCCTCGTAATCTGTGATATAGTAGAGTATACCTAGTAACACCAGGGGTACGAATAATACACCCCCCCCCCCCCCTCCCCTACCCTCACTCTAAATATTATTATTCTTACCGTAGTATTTCAGATCAATAGACTCCAACCCCTCGTAATCTGTGATATAGTAGAGTATACCTAGTAACACCAGGGGTACGAATAATACACCCCCCCCCCCCCCTCCCTACCCTCACTCTAAATATTATTATTCTTACCGTAGTATTTCAGATCAATAGACTCCAACCCCTCGTAATCTGTGATATAGTAGAGAATACCTAGTAACACCAGGGGTACGAATAATACACCCCCCCCTCCCTACCCTCACTCTAAATATTATTATTCTTACCGTAGTATTTCAGATCAATAGACTCCAACCCCTCGTAATCTGTGATATAGTAGAGTATACCTAGTAACACCAGGGGTACGAATAATACACCCCCCCCCCCCCTCCCTACCCTCACTCTAAATATTATTATTCTTACCGTAGTATTTCAGATCAATAGACTCCAACCCCTCGTAATCTGTGATATAGTAGAGAATACCTAGTAACACCAGGGGTACGAATAATACACCCCCCCCCCCCTCCCCTACCCTCACTCTAAATATTATTATTCTTACCGTAGTATTTCAGATCAATGGACTCCAACCCCTCGTAATCTGTGATATAGTAGAGGATACCTAGTAACACCAGGGGTACGAATAATACACCCCCCCCCCCCTCCCCTACCCTCACTCTAAATATTATTATTCTTACCGTAGTATTTCAGATCAATAGACTCCAACCCCTCGTAATCTGTGATATAGTAGAGGATACCTAGTAACACCAGGGGTACGAATAATACACCCCCCCCCCCCCTCCCTACCCTCACTCTAAATATTATTATTCTTACCGTAGTATTTCAGATCAATGGACTCCAACCCCTCGTAATCTGTGATATAGTAGAGAATACCTAGTAACACCAGGGGTACGAATAATACACCCCCCCCCCCTCCCCTACCCTCACTCTAAATATTATTATTCTTACCGTAGTATTTCAGATCAATGGACTCCAACCCCTCGTAATCTGTGATATAGTAGAGGATACCTAGTAACACCAGGGGTACGAATAATACACCCCCCCCCCCCTCCCCTACCCTCACTCTAAATATTATTATTCTTACCGTAGTATTTCAGATCAATAGACTCCAACCCCTCGTAATCTGTGATATAGTAGAGGATACCTAGTAACACCAGGGGTACGAATAATACACCCCCCCCCCCCTCCCCTACCCTCACTCTAAATATTATTATTCTTACCGTAGTATTTCAGATCAATAGACTCCAACCCCTCGTAATCTGTGATATAGTAGAGTATACCTAGTAACACCAGGGGTACGAATAATACACCCCCCCCCCCCTCCCCTACCCTCACTCTAAATATTATTATTCTTACCGTAGTATTTCAGATCAATAGACTCCAACCCCTCGTAATCTGTGATATAGTAGAGTATACCTAGTAACACCAGGGGTACGAATAATACACCCCCCCCCCCCCCCTCCCCTACCCTCACTCTAAATATTATTATTCTTACCGTAGTATTTCAGATCAATAGACTCCAACCCCTCGTAATCTGTGATATAGTAGAGGATACCTAGTAACACCAGGGGTACGAATAATACACCCCCCCCCCCCCTCCCCTACCCTCACTCTAAATATTATTATTCTTACCGTAGTATTTCAGATCAATAGACTCCAACCCCTCGTAATCTGTGATATAGTAGAGTATACCTAGTAACACCAGGGGTACGAATAATACACCCCCCCCCCTCCCCTACCCTCACTCTAAATATTATTATTCTTACCGTAGTATTTCAGATCAATAGACTCCAACCCCTCGTAATCTGTGATATAGTAGAGTATACCTAGTAACACCAGGGGTACGAATAATACACCCCCCCCCCCCCTCCCCTACCCTCACTCTAAATATTATTATTCTTACCGTAGTATTTCAGATCAATAGACTCCAACCCCTCGTAATCTGTGATATAGTAGAGTATACCTAGTAACACCAGGGGTACGAATAATACACCCCCCCCCCCCCTACCCTCACTCTAAATATTATTATTCTTACCGTAGTATTTCAGATCAATAGACTCCAACCCCTCGTAATCTGTGATATAGTAGAGTATACCTAGTAACACCAGGGGTACGAATAATACACCCCCCCCCCCCCCTACCCTCACTCTAAATATTATTATTCTTACCGTAGTATTTCAGATCAATAGACTCCAACCCCTCGTAATCTGTGATATAGTAGAGGATACCTAGTAACACCAGGGGTACGAATAATACACCCCCCCCCCCCCCTCCTACCCTCACTCTAAATATTATTATTCTTACCGTAGTATTTCAGATCAATAGACTCCAACCCCTCGTAATCTGTGATATAGTAGAGTATACCTAGTAACACCAGGGGTACGAATAATACACCCCCCCCCCCCCTCCCCTACCCTCACTCTAAATATTATTATTCTTACCGTAGTATTTCAGATCAATAGACTCCAACCCCTCGTAATCTGTGATATAGTAGAGTATACCTAGTAACACCAGGGGTACGAATAATACACCCCCCCCCCCCCCTCCCCTACCCTCACTCTAAATATTATTATTCTTACCGTAGTATTTCAGATCAATAGACTCCAACCCCTCGTAATCTGTGATATAGTAGAGTATACCTAGTAACACCAGGGGTACGAATAATACACCCCCCCCCCCCCCCTACCCTCACTCTAAATATTATTATTCTTACCGTAGTATTTCAGATCAATAGACTCCAACCCCTCGTAATCTGTGATATAGTAGAGGATACCTAGTAACACCAGGGGTACGAATAATACACCCCCCCCCCCCCTCCTACCCTCACTCTAAATATTATTATTCTTACCGTAGTATTTCAGATCAATAGACTCCAACCCCTCGTAATCTGTGATATAGTAGAGTATACCTAGTAACACCAGGGGTACGAATAATACACCCCCCCCCCCTACCCTCACTCTAAATATTATTATTCTTACCGTAGTATTTCAGATCAATAGACTCCAACCCCTCGTAATCTGTGATATAGTACAGTATACCTAGTAACACCAGGGGTACGAATAATACACCCCCCCCCCCCCCCTACCCTCACTCTAAATATTATTATTCTTACCGTAGTATTTCAGATCAATAGACTCCAACCCCTCGTAATCTGTGATATAGTAGAGGATACCTAGTAACACCAGGGGTACGAATAATACACCCCCCCCCCCCCCTACCCTCACTCTAAATATTATTATTCTTACCGTAGTATTTCAGATCAATAGACTCCAACCCCTCGTAATCTGTGATATAGTACAGTATACCTAGTAACACCAGGGGTACGAATAATACACCCCCCCCCCCCCCTACCCTCACTCTAAATATTATTATTCTTACCGTAGTATTTCAGATCAATAGACTCCAACCCCTCGTAATCTGTGATATAGTAGAGTATACCTAGTAACACCAGGGGTACGAATAATACACCCCCCCCCCCTACCCTCACTCTAAATATTATTATTCTTACCGTAGTATTTCAGATCAATAGACTCCAACCCCTCGTAATCTGTGATATAGTAGAGTATACCTAGTAACACCAGGGGTACGAATAATACACCCCCCCCCCCCCTCCTACCCTCACTCTAAATATTATTATTCTTACCGTAGTATTTCAGATCAATAGACTCCAACCCCTCGTAATCTGTGATATAGTAGAGAATACCTAGTAACACCAGGGGTACGAATAATACACCCCCCCCCCCCCCTCCCCTACCCTCACTCTAAATATTATTATTCTTACCGTAGTATTTCAGATCAATAGACTCCAACCCCTCGTAATCTGTGATATAGTAGAGTATACCTAGTAACACCAGGGGTACGAATAATACACCCCCCCCCCCCCCTACCCTCACTCTAAATATTATTATTCTTACCGTAGTATTTCAGATCAATAGACTCCAACCCCTCGTAATCTGTGATATAGTAGAGTATACCTAGTAACACCAGGGGTACGAATAATACACCCCCCCCCCCCCCCCCTACCCTCACTCTAAATATTATTATTCTTACCGTAGTATTTCAGATCAATAGACTCCAACCCCTCGTAATCTGTGATATAGTAGAGTATACCTAGTAACACCAGGGGTACGAATAATACACCCCCCCCCCCCCCCTACCCTCACTCTAAATATTATTATTCTTACCGTAGTATTTCAGATCAATAGACTCCAACCCCTCGTAATCTGTGATATAGTAGAGGATACCTAGTAACACCAGGGGTACGAATAATACACCCCCCCCTCCCTACCCTCACTCTAAATATTATTATTCTTACCGTAGTATTTCAGATCAATAGACTCCAACCCCTCGTAATCTGTGATATAGTAGAGGATACCTAGTAACACCAGGGGTACGAATAATACACCCCCCCCCCCCCCCTACCCTCACTCTAAATATTATTATTCTTACCGTAGTATTTCAGATCAATAGACTCCAACCCCTCGTAATCTGTGATATAGTACAGTATACCTAGTAACACCAGGGGTACGAATAATACACCCCCCCCCCCCCCCTACCCTCACTCTAAATATTATTATTCTTACCGTAGTATTTCAGATCAATAGACTCCAACCCCTCGTAATCTGTGATATAGTAGAGTATACCTAGTAACACCAGGGGTACGAATAATACACCCCCCCCCCCCTACCCTCACTCTAAATATTATTATTCTTACCGTAGTATTTCAGATCAATAGACTCCAACCCCTCGTAATCTGTGATATAGTAGAGTATACCTAGTAACACCAGGGGTACGAATAATACACCCCCCCCCCCCCTCCTACCCTCACTCTAAATATTATTATTCTTACCGTAGTATTTCAGATCAATAGACTCCAACCCCTCGTAATCTGTGATATAGTAGAGAATACCTAGTAACACCAGGGGTACGAATAATACACCCCCCCCCCCCTCCCCTACCCTCACTCTAAATATTATTATTCTTACCGTAGTATTTCAGATCAATAGACTCCAACCCCTCGTAATCTGTGATATAGTAGAGTATACCTAGTAACACCAGGGGTACGAATAATACACCCCCCCCCCCCCCCTACCCTCACTCTAAATATTATTATTCTTACCGTAGTATTTCAGATCAATAGACTCCAACCCCTCGTAATCTGTGATATAGTAGAGTATACCTAGTAACACCAGGGGTACGAATAATACACCCCCCCCCCCCCCCCCTACCCTCACTCTAAATATTATTATTCTTACCGTAGTATTTCAGATCAATAGACTCCAACCCCTCGTAATCTGTGATATAGTAGAGTATACCTAGTAACACCAGGGGTACGAATAATACACCCCCCCCCCCCCCCTACCCTCACTCTAAATATTATTATTCTTACCGTAGTATTTCAGATCAATGGACTCCAACCCCTCGTAATCTGTGATATAGTAGAGTATACCTAGTAACACCAGGGGTACGAATAATACAGCTGTAGCAAATATCCAACATATAGTCAGAATGTACACAAACGATAGAAACTACAATAGAAAATGGTAAATACGGACATTATAGTAGAAAATAGTAAATTTCTGTGTAAGAAACATCTATCTCTATGCCAGCCTCTGATAAGTATCTTCGTCCGAGGTCGGCTGGTGTTGCGACAGAAATGAAATGAAATGAATGGAGTTTGACGTCCTACTTTTCTGCACCTGTATGGGCTAATTGAGGACGGGTAGTGTTGCGACAGAAAAAAGTCCTGTAAATTGTGGAATATCCGTATCTTAGCAGGTGCGAGGTTTATAATCTATTTAGATAAGATATGCTAAACTCTCATATATTCGGAAAGATGGATATTTTTTGTAGCTCATTCATAACATAAATCTCACACCATTCATGTCATGTCTGCAGTTCCATCTCTACGTGCCCAAATTTTATCAATTCTTCTGCATATCTATCCTACTGTCCCCATATCCAATGTTTTAACCCTTTACCCATTGACCCTCTTTAACTTATCGATACATGCCCTTAATTTACTTTCACATTCAAATTATTTCACCATCCTATTTAAAATTTCATGTAATGCAAGCCCTTTACTTAATCCTTGAAAGGTGTTGGAATTCAGCTCTGACACCACCTTAACCCCCTGACAGTCTTTGTAGGAATGCATGCCCTTTACTTACCCCCATGTTCAGTCCTCGAGCACATCTATTTTTGCTGGATGAACTGAAGACTCTACGACTGGTTGGTTCTGATGAGATGTGACCAATGATAAGAAAGATAGTTCCCAGTACAAACATTGATACAATGACTCCAATAACAGTATAGTCCATAAACCATAACCTGTAAATATACAACTCACATTCAAACATATTCTTCAGGGACAAGATTTAGCTTTTAGGAAGGGTTGAGGAAAGTTCTACGAGCACGAGCATTAGCTTTCTTACATAGCTTCAAATCCAAATTTTTTTTTAAACAATATTTTATTCATATAAATACGAAAAGGATTGGGGAACAGGCTTTCGCCTATATAACCCCTCTCCTAGCTTCAAAGCTTCTAATCCAAATTAGGCAAGATTTCTATCTAAACGTCAATGAACGGTTGAGGTAAGTTCTGTACGAGCAATAATGACTTTACAAATAACACTTTACAACGCTTCGTAAAATTTGAATTAGAGCGCCAAAATAACTTACAATGATTGGTTCTGGAGTAGGTCACGTGTTTTGTTGGCGCCAATCAGTAGACTTCCGGTCAAACCACCTATCCCTAGCAACAAGATAATCCATGCGATTAAAGATGCACAAGGCACGTGAGACAGACATTTCAAAAACTTGTCACAGCAATTAGGGCTTTGAGCTGAAAAGAGAAAAGAAGAATCATAAATAAACATGCTTAGGCCATAAAGTAAACAATTAATAGTCAAATGCTTCGAATATACAGAAAAATAGCCTACGAAGCCTTAGGGGGTTAAGGCCCTTATTCGAGAAAGAATATTCTCGGGACACTCTTGCCTTTAAAATGGATATAGCACCCCACCTTCACAGCCTCGACCTCCAATCCCCACCCTCCTTAACCCCATATCCAAATATGGACCCCCTCAATAATTGTTTAACACAAGCTTAGATATCAGCTGTGCATTTTTTTTTATTATTATTCTTTAGTTTCGGTTGACCTTGTTGTTTGAGTAATGGATTATATTAGGATTTGTTTAATGTCTTTGTTATATCGGGTGTCCCAATAAAAAGTCCCCAAGTTTGACAGTGAGTATCTCAGCTGCTGATGAGCCGATCTCTTTCAACATTCTCACAGATTTACTTCAACATGTCCTCATCAGTCCCTGAAATTATGAAAGTCATCGAACAAAAATTGTACAAGTACTGCCCAGAACAAAATAGTATGTAAAAAAATTCAATATCAGAGCAGATTTCAACCTGTGTCTATTGTGCTTTCACCACATCGACCACCAATATCATTCATTTTCCATCCTGAAATGCTCACCAATCTCATCTTAAGATATTTTCTCCAAAAGAGCAGCCATCCTGCCTTTCAGTTCCTGTTCATCCAGTTTGTTCCATTGGTGATGGTAAGGACTCTGGGTAGTATGGGATTCTCTTAAGAAACAGGTGTACTGCACTTGGGTTAGAAGGACACACTGATTAAACAAGAAATGAAATGCAGGATGGTCGCTTCTCAAGTGGTACCTTTAGATGAGATCCGTGAGAGTTTATCAGGATGGAAAATGTTTGATATTGGTGGTTGATGTGGTGAAGACACAATGAACTCAAATTCAAATATGTAGTTTGCTCTGATATTGAATTTTGTGACATGCTATTTTGTTCAAGGCAGTTCTTGTACAATTTTTATTGGATGACTTTCATATTTTCAGGGTCTGACAAGGATATGTTGAAGTAGATCTGTGAGAATTTTGAAAGAGGTCGCCTCATCAGCAGCTGAGATACTTACGGTCAAACTTGGGGACGTTTTTATTGGGACACCCGATATATTAGTCATTTTGAAAATTTCAGTTGTTTCTTAACGATGTATGTCTTTGATTTGTTTCTACCATGTTGGTCGTCCTAAAAAGTATAAAGTGTATATGTATGTGTTGCTCAAAAACCTGTACACGGTAACTTTAAGATCTGTAACAGCGTTCTGAAAGATGTTCATAATTTCAACAAGCAATTAATTTTATACATTTCCAGGCCTGTATAGGAAGCAATTTCATATGGGGGAGGGGGGGGGCAAATTGTTCAAAAACACATTCTCAAGGGTGGTGGTGCTGAATTCAATGCTGCTCCTGCCTATATAAAGCAATTTTGATTTATGGGACCCAACAACATACCAGTAAAAAATTTTTTTAGCTCCCCACCCCCCTGTTCCTACGAGCCTGTTTTTGAAATACACCGATAGTGTCGAGACAAGATTCAGTATGTTTGTAAACAATCTTCCCGGTCATATCGACCCAATAAACCAGTTCACTTGATATTGTTGAAATTAAAAGACGTAGAAATATAAAATTGTCTGGAGGCTGCCAAAATAAATATGATTTAGAAGATTTCAACCTGGTAGTTTTGAGAAAGAAATGAGATTAGAATTATACATCGGACATTGAAGATTAATGGTTTTATCTAATGGTGTCAATCTAGAAAAGGTGTTTTGGAAACACACACCCTGGAACTACATACTAGTATATCTGACAGAAAATTGGAAAAATATACATACAAGCTCTAAATGTCCTAGATACGCGTACTTATTCTGGAAAATATGAACAGCAAAGTTCTCTCGGTAAGGGGAATGTTCAGCAATTTCGAGGGACGATTTCATCCTTTAATGTATGTAAATAGCCTCCAGAAGTACTAGAACTGCACAAAAATTACACAATCCCTTCAATTGAAGGCTTATTTTTCGAGGGAGAGTTGTGAACATTATTATGGATTAGAATAGCGAAAAAATTCCAGGTTCTCAGACCAAAAATTTATTGGTCGAATAGTTAGTGAACATAGCCCATTAAGTGCAGGTGAACGAACTAGTTTAAATACACACTAAATAACTATTAAGATCATCAAAGCAATGGAAAGGATTTGTGGACCGATTGTAAACTTCCACTGCGCTGTACACATGTCCATATTGGCTTTCAAATAATAATAGCTGAAAGAAGTATCCTGTAGTCCATTTTTCCATCTATAAACTCGATTTTTCTCTATTCGTTTTAAGCCTCGATTCCAACCAAGGGTACTAGTAACCCTAGGGGGTACCAGCGAACACCACAAGGGGTACCTGAGAATCCTCTTAGACAATTTTAAAAAGTATGGAATGGATTATAAAAAATCAAACTCCATCAACCAGCAAAATAATCTTTTACTTTCATGTAGCCTTTTTTGTTACTTAAAGTGGGCGAAGGGGTACCATGAGATTGTGTACAAAAAATAGGGGTACGAAGAGTCGAAAAGGTTGGGAACCGAGGTGTTATATCAAGTAGACGAATTGTTTAAAACTGATGTTGGCTCTTAATGTTACTTAAAGTGGGCGAAGGGGTACCATGAGATTGCGTACAAAAACGAAGAGTCTAAAAGGTTGGGAACCAAGGCTCCTAAGAATGTAATGTTTAAATAACTCTATAGGTACCTGATAATATAGAGTAATTATAAATTAACGGTATAGAATTGGAGATAAAACTCTCAAGTATTGATCAACTCTAACTAAAACGTGATTACACTCTAGTTTGAAAGCCAATTGGTTTAATACCGAGATCGACAGGACCAAATATAGAAGTTAATTCTCTTGTATCATGTAGGACACTGACTGAGATGTAATGATGCCACTTTCTGATCAGTTGAAACAAACTATAGCTTAGTTCACAGGGGCTCATAGTTATATTTTTTTTTAAATATAGTTATATACGGTAATAAGAGAAATATTACCGTAAGAGAAATATTACCGTATAACAATATTTACAAAAAATATAACTACGAGCCCCTGTGACTTAGTCCAGTGTTCTCAAACACCTTCCACATTTCTTACGGATTTGAATCCCCCCTCACCTTTAACTTGTTATCACAACTACAAATGTACGAACCAAGTGATGACTACTTTATACAGCTTAGTTGAGTGGTTCTTAAACTCAATTCGACATTTCTTACGGGATTGAATTCCTCCTCACCTTAAACTTGTTATCACAACTACGAACATACGAACTAACTGAAGATGATATACAGCTTAGTTCAGTGGTTCTTAACCTCAATTCGACATTTCTCCCCTTTCGGTATTTCTATACGAGATTGAATTCCTCCTCACCCCAAGCGCCTATCACAACTACGAACATACGAACCAACTGAAGATGATATACAATTCTGCACAGTAATAAATAAATGAGATTGATAGAGAACCTGATTCCTCCTTTAGGTGACTTAATGTTTTCATGATTTGATCATTATTCTGTTTTAATACATTGTTATTTTGCTCCCCATTTCCCCCGTCCCCCTCCCTTATTTCCTCCTTAATTCGTCCCCCATACCCAAACTACTTCTTAATTCCTCCCTTGAGGATGAAATCTCCCCCCCCCCCCCCCTTTGGGCGAGAACTACTAACTAAAGTTTTAAGGTGTCTGTGGACAAATGGGCACGGTAGAGACTTTTTCAATGTTTACCCCTTTCGAACGTCCTCACTGTTTAACAGAAGTAGAATAAAACCCAGAATAAACTATAAAATAAACTGGTAGTAGATGAATATTATAATACGGGTATAAAATAACAGTAATGGCCTCGTAAAGCACAAGTTAATGTCGGTAATTTATCTCTATAGTTCCACTTTCTCTTCTCGTATCACAGAATAATAAACATTGAGTCTATCACAACTGTCAGAATTTCTCCCATATCTTTTATACTCTCATACTATATTCCCGAATTTCTACTGAAACACCAAGGCCAAATAGATCTGGGCCCAGTTCCCAGCCTTGTGCGTAAGATCAATCTCGTGCTTAAAACCTTAAGTCGACTTAAGTCTTTGCAAGAATTAGTAGGAAAATCTCAAGTCGAATATCGGACATGGACTAAATTGGTAGGAACCGGACCCAGTTATTGGAATGACGGTTACCAAGAAGATATTGCATATACTGTATTCAAAATTTCTAGAGAAACGCCAACGACCAAGGCCTAAACGAAAAGATCAATTGTTACGTTACGAGGGTAAGCAAAATGATTGAATGAAATGGACTGCTTCTGCATCTGTTCATGTAGGCCTATTCAAAAATACAGAAACACAAAAAAGGTTAGGTGTTGGTATGAAATGGACTTTTCTGCTTCTGTTCAAGTATTCCCAATGTTCTTCTGAGGTGCGGAGGCCAAATCAAAAAAGTGCATTAAGCCATTCTAAGCCTTGGACAAATGTTCTATAGGGTTCCCGTTCTATACAGTAGAAACTAGACTATAACACAGTATAATAAAAGTACAATGTGTAAAATGTCTGCATATTTTATTAATTAACCGTAATTAACTAATTAAGCTAATGATATATATACATATATACATTATTAATATTCATAGCTTATATTCTACAGATTGGTTTAGGGAGGGCAATCATCGCAGTTATAACTACTCTTTCTCTAGCTTACAGTGCTAATTTATGTTAATTATTAATATGGGCGGATTATGCAAAGTGGTTGTGAATATGCAAATGAGTGTGAATACTAATGAGATTAGGTTTAGTTGACTTGAATGTTCAAAGACTATTTTTATTTCAAACACTAAATAGAAGACATGTCGTTCCGAAAGTTCAGATCGTTTGCATACCTTTGGCTTCAACGTAAAAGTTTATTTCAGTTCAAACAGATACATGTATAAGTATATGCAAATTATTCAAAATTATTAAAAATTATGTAAATCTATAGGAAATATGCAAATGAAATACAATTTCATTTATAATATTGCCTTGATTATGGAGAGAGCCATGTTAATGGGCAGATAACTACGGCAGAAATTTGCTCTACGGCACAGCATTCAATAAGTTTACCTGTCTGTCTGCCAGGTCGCCAGCACTCTTTTAGACCTACTTACAATTTAGAAATAATCTCTTTAAAAACACGATGAAAATATTTGGCTGTGAACCAAAAGAGAAACTACACAAAAATAAAATTATGATCAAATAATTAGTTTTTAAAGCTATTTCCAGACGATTTTCTAACGACGTTTTACGACTGACTGAAACTGAAAGAGAAAATCGTTTTAAAAACACGGACTTCGTTCCAAGCTATTCTTTGACTTTAAATTGAAGCCTGAAGCAACGAAAAGTTTATCTAAAAACTATAGTGGATATTTTCGTTCCGTAATTAGTAAGAAAAATTGACGTCTGATCGATACTGGCGGGAACATTTGGCGGGGGTTTACGTCATAATGTTCAAACTTAACAAGAAATAAGAAAACTAAAACTAAATCATTTTCCACGAATTTATTCTATTTCCAGGCCTACAGTTGACAAAGTTTGGTGATCATTTAGAAGAATAGATTTGAACCAAGAGCGTGGATTTAGGCCCTCACTGTTTCACTAGAAACACATGAAAACGTTGAAACACCTTCTGAAATCTATTGTTTCTAATTATAATAAGATTTACTGTAGACCAAGGTGTTATGGTAACACTTTTACTAAATTAAATTTCGCTTAACACCTTAGTTAACACCATGATTGTACAAGCTGTTAAAATTTGGATGTAGAATGTGATGGAATTAAAGATTTTGTAGCCCATTACTCTTCGACAAAAACCTTTTATATATGTAAAAACACCCATGTATGTCTCAACTCAACTGCATTTCCAGACAAAGAAGAAGAAAAACTATTACAACTATAAGGTTCGAGAGGATCATGTTTACAGCTTGTCTTTGGACAAACTTCTCAAGTCGCACCATTAGAACATTTCCTAGACAAGGTGAAAACGAAAGTAGATCAATTTAAAATAGAGCACCGACTGTAAATACGTGAAAGTAGTCGAACCGAATGGAAGAATGGAGTTTTACGTCCTACTTTTCTGCACCTATATGGGCTAATTGAGGACTTGCAAACGCCATGCAGTGTGCAATGAGGGAAATTTTGCCAGCGGCATTACCCTGCTTTTATTTTAGATTTCCAACTGTCGAGGGATCTTTAACGTGCACAGCCAATAGCATCTGAGAGAAGCTTTCAACGGCTGCTAACCAACCAACTGGTAGAATAATAAAAATCCGTACAAGCAAAACAATTCCGTTAATCAAAAATCTCGTCCAGAGCATGACAAAATCGGGTGCAATAATTATATAGTAGTGGACTTCCAATACAAGAAGTACCATCCGGTGTTTCGAAAACCCGACGAATCTGATTAATCAATCATTAATTGATCAAACTTTGAGGACTCCAGCCAACCTTACCACCTAAAACACAGTGGAGTTTCTAGGAGGAGGGGGCGGGGGGGGGGGGGGGAGGGGACATAGAATTGTAAAAAGTGGCTGAAAGCACCAGACATGAAAGAACTAAAAGAAATAAGAAACCCGAGAAACAGAATGATTACTCCTGTAGGCCAGTGGTTCCCTAGGGAGCCATAGGGTATCTGTCAGGGGGCCATGGGACATGAAGATGTATATAATTTTTTATCTAGTCCAACATTTATTTAACTATATTTTGCTGTGTAAGGTCTGTAGTTGCTTGTGGTCAAATGCATTTGGCCTTCCGGTGATGAGGATACACAAAACCATTCCTTGGGCGATATTTCGAATTAAACAGGGGGCCACGGCTCTGGGAGTTTTGTGAATTTTGGGCCAGGGAATGAAAAAGGTTGGGAACCACGTAGGCCAACAGTATTTGAATTCCGTTGACTAAGGTACAAATATATTTTATTTGAGTTCAAGCCAACTACACCTAGCGTAGATAATTATGAAGAGATAATACTATAATATTAAAATTACAAGTTGCAAACCCGGCATGAATATCGTGGACCATTTCAGACGGATATTTTTATACATGTTTTATCTGAATGAACACCGGTTTAGAAAGTTACAAGGCTAGATTGATAATGGGTGTAGTTCTTTAATCTCTTATTTTTAATACAATATCAGTCGCCTCTACAAGAGTAAATTTTGTCCAACTTATTGGGTTAATGCAGGCCTTCTCAAATGGCCCCTCAAGATTGACCCCTTTCGCTAAAACGCTCTGCTAACTATGCTAGGATTGCTAGCTAAGCTCTATTTGCCCCTTATATTTTTCATAAAATGCATTTGGCTCTTCAAAAAATTAATTGAGAAGGCTCAATGAAGGTTAATGAAATGAAGTTGAGTATTAAACCCTAACGTAGGTCTACCTTATTGGACTTATGGAATGAAATTTCGTTAGTACTTGGTTTCTTTATTGAGTGTTGGGCGATTGAAATTAAATTAGTTTTACGACCAATATTATGTCCGAATGTTTTCTCTTATTGGGTTAAAGAAAGAGAAAACACAAGTTTCCAACTTTACTAACAGGTACGGGAAAGGATGACATACAACTTATTTCATTTCTTACTTTACTAAACTTCATTGGTCTAATGCAGGCCTTTTCAATTAATATTTGTTAAGGGCCAAATGCATTTTATGAAAAAAAATTATAAGGGCCAAATAGAGCTTGCTAGCATAGAGAGGAGAGCGTTTTAGCAGAAGAGGTCACTCTTGAGGGGTCATTCTCAATGGCGTCGCGGGTCGCCATTTGAGAAGGCCTGGTCTAAGGTATCGTACCGACTACTCAGTATCAGAAAAGATTCCGCCTAGAAGCCATGGAATCATATCTGGCACCTGGAAGTCTGAAATCACAAAGATCTCGACATTAGATTGTTGGTCTGACAACTAATACAGCTGGTCAATTATTAAAGGGATACTGTATTATAATATTGATGGTTTCTCTCAATTTTGATAAGAAGCTAGATTTCAGATAATATCCTGAAAGTAGGTTTGGTTACAATGAAATACAATTCTGAACTGAACTAGATTTAAGCTACTTTCAGATTAGAATAGGTTACATTGAAATACAGGTGGCTAGATTTTATTGGTTCATCTGAATTTGACGTCGTTTTCTGACTGTCCGACATTTGACGTCGTTTTCTGACTGTCTGTTAAAAGGAGGCTTTAAACGGATTCAGCATAGAAAAGTATCTAGGGGACTTGCTGAAGGTTCAGTATTGATAAGTGCTGCATGTTGTTGAAGTTGCGATTTCTAGGTGACAATATCCCTTATAATTTAATAACTAACGTTCTCCCTATACTGGCTATATTTCTATTAGTCCTTCTTCCTTACTGGTTTCTATCTTATTAGTGGAACTTGTTGAAGATATTACTCGCTTTCTGTTTGTTTTAGAGATGAGATCTCCACATCAAAGTTGTCTGAATATTGAACTCTTCCGAAAGAAATTCATATACCTTCATTGTCTGAAAGTAAAGTGTCTCAAGAGCAACCGTTTGTCGAGAACAGTATAAGATATTACTGCAATAAGAATTATCCTCAGTGGTAATGTTCATATTTCCGAGGAAGCTACCAGTTGCAAAGAGTCATTACGAATCCAGATACCTTCATAGTCTGAAAGTAAAGTGTCATAGTGGCATGGTTTAACAAGAACATATAAGATATTCCTGTAATAAGAATTATGCCCCTGATTCTCCAATGTTTCTAAGTCTGAAGAATCTTGGTAATTAATTCTGCACTGAAGTCGACAGATGAACCTAAAACTTGGCAGTGAATTCAGACAGACTTACTAATTGTTTATGATATTTAAGATGAAAGTTATGTTTTAGAACAACTCTTATTACACTTATCCTTTCACTTCAAAAAAACGAACTTATATTCTTGAATCTTTTATTTATAAACAATACTGTTACACATAAACAAAAGGGGCACGCCCAACCCTCCTGCCCTAATCACTCAATTAAAATATGTATAGCACAGTTATCCAATTTAAGCACAATTCAACATTGATTCAAATATAAAACATTATTTTGCCATGTGTTTACAATGGATTTGTTTTACGGTTGAGATCGTTCGTGCTTTGGTTTTATTATTCAGAACAGAATGCATGTCTCAGATCACTGCCTATGCCTGGCCTTCTCAAATGGCGGCCCACGAAGCTCTTAAGAATGGCCCCTCAAGCAAGACCCCTTTTCTGATCACAAAGGCATTTAAAAACTCAGAACATGTATCTTGTGTAAATATATAACTTAAACTGCAAGAAGTATTTATATAATAGTATTTAATAAATTGAATGTGATTTTTAAATTGTACCATATGGCTATATTATAACATTAGATATACCAATGGTAACATAACGAGGTTTTTAAAATTACCAGATACATAATAAACCTTGACGAACTGTACCATCTGCTTTTTACATTTTTACAACATTTTATTTCCTTAGAACAGGCCTTCTCAATTAATTTTCGTAAAGAGACAAATGCAATTTATAAAAAAATATAAGGGCCAAATAGAGCTAAGCTAGCATAGAGAGCACAGTGTTTTAGAAGAAGGGGTCACTTTTGACGGGCCATTAACAAGGGCGTTGCGGGCTGAATTTGACTGTGGGCCGCCATTTGAGAAGGCCTGCTTTAAAGTCATGGTGCCAATTATAATTTAAATGAAATTGATCCTTCAGTTTATTATCTTTAAAGATACAGCACTTGTAATTCCAATCAAAGTTCAAGATATTTGTACTTAAAGCAGACAAAATTCAAGCTCGATTCAGCTAAAGTTTTCGTCAGTTAAGCCGTGGTCACACATACGTACGTAATCGTACGTAAATGTCCGTTTTTTTTTCTCTCCGTCAGTTGAATACGTAACTTAATCAAATAAAACCCTCATAGTTTCGCATTCGTTTAACGTACACAATTCGAACGTACGTATGAGTGACCACGGCCAATTTCATTTGATTTCATTTCTTTGCCAATGATCTTAGTGATCTAGAATTTATAATGTACCTTTCTTTTACAGTGGAATTTATATTCTTACTTAAACTTAGTTCTAGATATGTCCTATATAGGTATTAGCTTCCTTTGGTTTCTGTGAATTCTGAATGGCCAAGCTGTGTAATTATAATCTACATTGTCCCTTTAAACGGTTCAACTTTCAAACGATCAAACTGTAATACAATCTAGATAATAGTACCAGTATAACTCTAAATTATTTACCACATGTACCCAGATCGGAATCTTAAAACTTTAAATTACACACATCGTGACCTATTTCTTACATTACTACCTGGTAAAATTAGTTTTTATAAAATAGATTTCAGAAATATACAATTCTATATATTATGAATGGTCTAATGAGATGAAAAGAAGTTGTCGATCTTTTCTATACCGTACAGGATTAATAAAACAAAAGGAGTTTTACATCTTATTGTTCTGTTACTTATTGGACTAATGGAATAAAATGAAGTTTTATTTGGCTAAAGAAGTGAGATAATTAAATGAGATGCATATTGACGAATAAAACTGAATTTCTAAACTTGGCCATGGACAAAAATAGCAGAGCTACAAAGATTGTTTAACATTAAGAGAAATGTTTGAATTCCTGAATTCCTGTTTGAATTATTAAATAAACTTCTCCAATAACAATATTGAATTGTTACAGTTAAAAATATCTATCACCATGGAAACAGGACAAAAAACTTTTATCACTTGAGAAAACTGAGAAAAGTTGACAAATCAATGACGTAATAGATTCCAATTGTGGCAGTATCTTCAGTCGATAGTCTCTGTATTGACTAACCACATAATTTTAAAGCAATACCATCTCTTAGAATGAACAAAAAATAAATAAAGTTCTCGAACTTGGTCAATAAGAGTATATATTCATCAACGATGTTCAAAGTATACAAACAGAATCAAATAAACCCATTAAAACTATGTACTTTCCATTGAACTACAGGTTATAATTGAAAAACGCTTAAAATTTGATTAAGCGTCTTTCAATTATTGTATATAAACATAGATTTCTGGATTTATCAGATTATTTAGGTAATGTGTTTTATAGTTATGCCACCAGGTAAGTCCCCTGATGAATATATACTCTTATTGACCAAATTTCTTATTCACCTCTTTTTAAGAGGTTGTATTCCTTTAACATTCCTTTAACCCGTATTAGCTATAAGGGTTCCGTGTGTCAAACACAGAAACATCTAAATAGAAAGATACCTTTACAGTTAGAAATAGAAAAAAGAGTGGCCTTATACTGTCCTGGAAAAATTCCATCATTGCACATTGTATGGCTTTTCCGATTGCCATTGAATTACCGTAGAGCAGGAACGAAAAAATTCCATTTAATTAAATCAGGTTTACCAGCAAGCCAAGAACAACTTATCAAATTCTGATCGGGTTAGTTGGGAAATGGCAAGTTAATGTTCGCTTCCAGCGGCAGCTTTTATCGTAAACTAGGTAGTTATTGGTAGTGGTAGTAGTTGGTAGTTGGATTGGTTCAATCGGATGGTACTGTGTTGTTTGTTTGGTAATTTGAGAAATTCGTAAGATCTGGTCGGGTAGAATGACATGGCAGCGAAACTAGGCCCTGAGTAGTTTGGCGTTAGTTACTCTGTCTTATTCATTCTTCAAAACTAGCAGTGATCATGATTAGTCTTCTTGATGCTGGTAGTCGATACTTCTAGTGTAAAATTCACTGTCCTTCAATGAGTGGCGTTTCGTCTACGGGGGGGCATGGGCCTTTTTGACAATTATTTGGCCCCGACTCGGCCCCTCCACCTAAAAATTCCTAGAAACTGCCACTGTCCCTCAATGTTAACTACAGTTCTAGTACCAATATCGACCAGTCGGTAAGTATATCGAGTAGATTATTGCCTTAGATTAATCAACTATAATACTCATCATGTCTTTACAGGGTAGCTTGATGGTAACTGATATAGACATTATTATATCCCGACTATCGTGTCCAACTAGCCACCATATACTTCTCATGTCTTCACAAGGAAACTAGTTGGTAACTGATATATATACCCGACTATCGTGTCCGACTGGACATTGGTCAATCGAACACCAATACTAGTGATTAGCCGACAACTTACTTACAGATTGTTAAAGTTTGATACTCTGACAGTTTTCTGTTAACTGTGAACATTGTTAACAAACCTCAATCGCAGAATGATATTAGGTGGGAGATTAGCTGACAACTGGCTTACAGATCAGTTATGACAGTTTTCTAAGAGATACCGGTTATCACAAACTCCGATGGTAAAAAAATGGAAATAAATGAAAGATTTAGCATGCCATAAAACTCGTCTTGAATGTTTTCAATAGTCTTAAAATTACCAAGGTGTTCTTGCAAATCGCATCTTGACTGATTTGTTTAGTCAGACATAAATTGATCTGATTGTATCCCATCATGTTGACCAGTATGGTGAAGCATATCACTCTACTCTTTTTGAAACACCTGATGGTACTTCTCTGATAGGAGATCGACTACTATACAACTATTACTCTCGATTTTGCCATGTTTTGGATGTTATTTTGATTAATAGAATTGAATAGAACTAGAATATTGAAATACGAAATTGAAAGACGAGTATCACGAGATATAACAATCTATAAAACTAGATATTACAGTAGTTCCACCAGTTCTAATTATTCTAATACACGACACTGTTAGGATTTGTCTACAGTTATATTAAACACAGATACTTTCAAAAATATGATTTGAAAACAAGACAGTGGTTCATTGTTGCAGTATTGTCCAAGACGATACTTGGGATACGTTCACCATCAGTTCAACCAATCACATCTTAGTTTTGGAAATGAGATTTTTTTTTAGCATTGATCATCAGTTATAATGTTCACAGCTCACTGTCGAAATTTAAGCCTAAAAATCTAGGCCTATGTGTATCCATATTTATAACCGTTTGAAAATGAAAAAAAAGGCCACCAACGTCCGAAACATCACTTAAAACTGCATTTTTAGGTAAACGAACAAAATATCAATTTCTGAAACTTGCTACAATGTACAAACAGCAAGCAAGGTCCTTGAAACTAAACCATGCCTTTATAACAGGTATAAATACTGTTTTTAATGATTTGAGAATGAAAGATCTCACCACCCTGCTGGACCTCCAGGTTAGCGAACAAGCGTCTAACTCACCAAGCCACCGCGGCTCCCAACAAGAAATTAGAGATATATATAATGGTATATTATAAAGTAGCTAGCCACTATCTAAAAGATAAACGCCCATGTTATGATAAATGATAAACTTCAGACAATCCCCAGCATCTGGGGCCGTATGTATAAAAGTACTTAAGTCTAAGAATACACTTAAGTCATACCAGTTTTCTTAAGTGTTCTACTTAAGACTCAGTAAATACTTAAGTCTTATGCATAAACTAAGTATTTCTTAAGTATATGCTTAAAGTGTGCTTAAGTCTGAGACACCTCCAGACGTGTCTTAACTTTTTAAGCATGTTGCTCAAAAGCAATCAAAATGGCTGCCATGTTGAATGCTAATGTGCCAAGGAGGAGGAGACCGCGAATTTTTCGGGAGAGATTGGACCCAATTCAAGAATTTGATGATCAAGAGTTGATCAAGCGGTACAGATTTGATTCAGAAGGTATAAACTATTTAGAAACTTTAATTGGCGATGACATTGGTCAAGCCACCAATAGAAACAAAAGTTTAAGTGCCTCAGTGCAAATTTTGATTGCGTTACGGTACTATGCCACAGGAAAGATGCAATTATGCAGTGGAGATGATTTTGGGGTTCATCAGTCAACTGTTAGTCGTGTTATCAACAGGATCACAAATTCACTATCTTCGCCAAGAATTGTGAGAAGAATCATAAAGTTTCCGACTGATATTAATGTAATTCAGCAAAATCAAAGGGATTTTTATAGACTTGCCAACTTTCCGGGAGTAATTGGCTGTATCGATGGTACACATGTGAGAATAATTGCTCCGTCTGAATACGAGGAATCTTATGTAAATAGAAAGAACTATCACAGCATAAATGTTCAACTTGTGACGGATCCTAAATCTAGAATAATAGATATTGTAGCCCGCTGGCCAGGATCGACTCATGATTCCAGGATGCTAGATGAAAGTGGTCTTGCACGGTTATTAAATATTCCAAACCAAATACCTGTGAATTCCTATCTTCTTGGTGACAGTGGATATCCCTGTAAAAAATGGTTGTTAACCCCATTTTTACGACCTAATCCCGGTTCACAATCTCGATACAATAGGTACGTTTGTACTTTCTTTAGGTTTCTCCAATATTCATGTACCATGTTACGCAGCAACCATTTGATTTTCTGGGGGGGCTTTGGATTTTTTTCCGAGACAAACTGATTTTTTTTTTAGGGCAAATCAAAAACAAATGTTTTTTCACCATCATTGAAAACAATCTTTTTTTTTCATATCACTGCATAGCATCTTTTACGTCTGGCTCATGGTGTAGGTATTTATACCCCCATAGTCGTAGGCCACAGTTTTGATTGCATTTTAATGAAATTGTGTATGTAGGCTTATATCCAAAAGATCTTGGAAAAGTTCAAATTTAACCCTTTATACTCCTAAAATACTTTAAACGTGGCTTGTGAACAGGATAGAGGCCACAGTTTTGGTCTAATTGTAATAATATTTCGTGTGTAGGTTTATATCCATAAGCAATACCTTTCTTAATTTTCAGAGCACACAAGGTTACTCGGGCGCTTGTGGAGAGGACGATCGGCCAAATGAAACGTAGGTTTCATGTTCTTCACAGTGAAATACGGTTGTGTCCAGAGCGAGCTTGCAAAACAATTGTTGCTTGTGCAGTATTGCATAATATCGCCAAAAACTTGGGTATACCTCTTCCCGATGAAGATGGTGATGATCATGATCATCAACCAGATGATGAAGATGTTGGTGGTAATGAAAATCTGGATGGAAACAGGTTCAGAGACTATATAGTACACACCCATTTCACATAAACTGTAATGGATGATATTAATCAAAGCTTGCCAATGTTCATTTTTCATCTTAATTTTATAATCCTTTGATTTGAATTTGAATGTGTTTCTTATCAAAGGGTACAATGCAAGTGGAAATATAATAAAATAAGAAAAGGTTTTCTGTGATATATATAATTTAATTTTCTGGCGCCATTTTCTGTTTGAATACTTTTAATTTCAATTTCAAATATTCATTTTTCAATAAAAGATTTTCTTTTTCAATATTTAAGTTTTCAATCTGCAATTTAAGTTTTTTCCCCTCATTTACATTTACAACATTCTCTTCAATTGGTCGTTTGCTGCTCACAGGTTTTGTTGAAGTCGAAGGGAGCATGTTACAGATATCTTCGATGTTATAGACAACTTGTTCTGGTAGGCCTATCTCTGACGCACTGGTGCTGAAAAATAAAAACGACAAACCTGACAATAACCAAAATAGGGGGTAGCTTGTTTGATACTGGGAGTAACTGGAAAAGTAGCCGGTTATCTCATTTCAGAAGGAAGAAATAATTTCATCCTGTCAAATTATATTACATGGTTATAGATGTGAAGTACAGGGTCTGGGCTCCCCAATATCTCTCAATACTTTCACACTGTATTGTAAATATTATCATCGCTAGCCTAGGCGCCTACCTCCTCACATCTTTTTACTCGTTCTAGAAAGGATCTATATTCTATAGTTTTAAATAGGCTACCTTTCATCATTTAAACTTGTTACTTGGTAAAAACTTGAATCTAATATGTCCCCTATCCCTTGTATGGCGACATTGTCTTCTCCAATAATATCTGCAACACATTGACTAATGACACTGAGGGGCTTAGGTGGTGGTCCTCCTCCTGAAATAAAAAAATTTTTAAAGACTACTAGGCGGTCTACAGTAGACCTACTAGGCTAGTCAGTAGGTCTACTAACTCTATTTACCTACTTAATTAATATTAGGCCTAGTACTCAAATTAAAATGTCCAAGCTTATACTCACAGACAGTGTCAGTGTTTAGTTACCGGTGAGCCTAGCTTTTGTTAATAGTTCTTTATCCATAAATTGGAGGTTTATAAATTCCGGACGTGTAAATAATAGACGAGCTGGTAGGCCTACGTACGGTGCCTGGTCCGGTGTCCTGTCCGGGATTAGGCCTAACCTAAAGATACAGTAGAAAATAGAAGATTGCGGGTCCAGACACGATTTTTTCACGATTCGTTTTTCCTATTTTCTACTGTATCGATAATCCCGGACAGGACACCGGACCGGGCACCGTACCTCGTCTATTCGCACCTTTAGTACCGTAATTCATACTCATAATCATATTATTATCTGGCTATCAATCAATGTATCCAAGGGCGTGGTTTATGTGCTTCTCGATGCTAAAAATAGAATTGAAAGTCTCGACTATCAAGACTGACAATACCACAATTTAATGGTAATGGACTGGCATGTCCTAGACTACCGAGTTATTTATAGCACCGTAGGTCAGTAGACTTTTCCCAACGCTAGGTCTATCAAAATACACCCATTTTCTAAACTTCAATAACAGTCGCAGTTTGATTTTAAAGAAGCCGATTCAAAGAACATGCTTACCTGTCTTTACGGAATTCTTTGAATGTTCTGTAAGCTCTTTCTTACTCTTACTATGCACATTGTGCCACTTCTTTTCCACTTCACTTCTTTCCCTCTTCACTGACGGATAAGAAGCATTCAGTTGAGAAGTAATGTTATCCCAAGCTGCCTTTTTCGATTGGGTGGACACATTTGCCGAAAACTTAGCCCGAATTATATGCTTCTTTGTTTGAATAAATTTGCACATAAGAATAACTTCGTCTTCAGACCAGTTAGGGCGTCGAGCTTGCTTGGTTTCCTGCGACATTTTCTTTGGCAAGTGCTTCAGTAGCCTCTAGGCCTAATTCGTCTGCTTTTTTTTTTTAACATGACGTCATTAAATGGAATTTACTCACGTGAAACCATGGAAAAAAAGCTTTTACTTAAGTATTCAATCTGCTTAACTAAGCAACATGCTAAGAACGTTTATACATAAGAAATTAAGCATATTGCTTAGTTAAGCAGATTGAACCATACTTAAGAAAAAAGATAAGTTAAAACTTAAGAATTTTTATACATACGGGCCCTGGTCTTTTGAATTATAAATCTAAGATAAATCATTTCCTCAAGGTTCGGGACAAGATGGTCTGATAACAACTCAGTTATTCTACAGTTTCTACTAAAACAGGGGTCTTATTCTCGAAAAATTAACTTAGATAAAATCCAGATTTTAAGAAATACTGTTATCGGATTGGATAATAATACTTAATTTAAAATCAATTTTAGTGATTAACCAATCAGATGACCGGGGCACTAAAATCAATGTAAGTTAAGTTTTTGAGAATAAGGCCCCAGGTCTTAAAGGGTGATGGTCTAGAAATTTTAGAATAAAAACAAAAATAAAATTAAAATGGAGTTTTAATCTTCAATTACTGCCTTAGTTGATGGTGGCTAAAGTGATGGAAAACACCTCGCAGTGTACAATGAAGAAAAGGACAGTGACCTACATTCGGAACTTTTATTTCCTTCTTTTTTCTGTGACATTAACCTTTCAGAACGCCATTTCTTTGTTTTCAATTTATCCTAACAGGATCTTTACTATGATAAGAAACACTATAAGTACTGACATCGACAGAGTTCCATTAGAAAACATCTCCAGGAACTGAAGTCTGTACACTAATCCAATGAAATGGTAGACGGTTCCAATTAAAATAGTTTGGTAATGGACGAGACTGGTAGTGACAGGCTATAGTTAGTCTCGGTCAACTTCTCTAATTGAAGCTGATCTGTGTAATGGTCGATTTTACAGTAGTAGATCCATCATTCTACCTCGGGGTATGGATTGGGGTAGATCACGAGATTTTAAAATCATTCTGTTATACATTTTAACAGTGTTTGTAATTCCCGTATTTTTGTCATCATTTGCAGAAAGGGTGAAGTTAGCCGAACAAAATCTACACAAAAATATTACTTCCATATCAGTCAATAACATTTGACTACACACAAGTTACTGTTTGAATTTATCTTTCTAAAAGCTTCTGAAAGTAAAGCAAGCACTCCTACTCATACTGCTTATACTTTTGAAACACCTTCAGGTACATATTATGATATCACGTCAACTAAAAATGGCTACAAGCCTCCTTTAAGAAGCAAATTGAAATGGAGTTTTACGTTCAACTGCTTGGACATGTAGATTTTGACCAATATAGTAGTGGCGGGTGTCGCGCGCGAAGCAGACCATGCTTACTCTTTTTGAAACACCTGATGGTACTTCTCGTATGAGAACTCCACTACTATATAATTATTGTATCCTATTTTGTCATGCTATGGACGAGATTTTTGATTAACGGAATTGTTTTGCCTGTACGGATTCTTATTATTGGACTAACGAGGACGGTGTTGAGAACCTTCAGCAGACTTTAGGATCAGTTGGCTAACTTAGACTGAACTCCAAGTGTTTAATTATTGTAACCCTGACTAATTTGATGTTCTAATATCACAAGTCTGACTAATTTGATGTTCTAATATCACAAGTCAAGACTGAAGATGTAAATGGAATACGGTCAGTAATAAAACTGAAGTTAAAGTGAAGTAATAATAGACCAGACATCTCAAGAGTCCACATCTTACCATCAGTTGGCAGACGAACAATAAAGTCAAGGTCATCTCAGTTTATATTCAAACGATACATCATCTGATAGTGTCTGAATACGATCTTCTATAGAACTTTCAAGTTTTATTTATATTTGAAGGGATTATGCGATTGTTGTACTGTCTGGGGGCTATCAAAAATATCCAAGACCGAAATCAACATATGAAAATTCACCTGACTGTTCCCTTTAAACAAAATAGGCCCTTGACAGAACGACAACTACAACTGCAGTCATTGCTTAATATAGAATTGTTATCATCTGCCCTCACTACTCATAGCACATCGTGAATAGTAACATGTTTCACCTAAATTGTATAAAATATGATACAGCTTCCAAAAACAACTTTCAACAAACTGGATCGAGATCGTAACCCCTTCCGCTAAAACGCTCTGATCGCTATGCTAGTTAAGCTCTATTTGGCCCTTATATTTCATATATAAAAAGAATTTGGCCCTTTTCAAAAATTAATTGAGAAGGCCTGCTTTTTATAATGCGCTACGTTTAAGTTGAATATTTTAAGCTGCATAATTTCTATTTTGTTTGTGCTAAATGCTTTTAGAAAATGGGTAGAATATCTACCATAGATCAGTCAATTAGTCAATCTGTGGACAAAAGATAAGGAGAAGACCAACATGTACTGACTCAATCCATCATTGAGAAATACAATCCATAAACAGACAATAGTACCACAGGTTGTATCTGAATTGACACTTTTCAATTGTGCTTCAAGTATCCTCAGACAAACTTCTCCAGTTTAAACAATTAAAAATCGTTTAACAAATCAATGAAAGAGGTGACTTGGTCTAGTTTAATTGTTCTTTAAACTGAACGGAATGACCTGGTATTTCATCTCGTCTTACTCAGTCAACAAGTCATTGATTCTCTCAGATACAGTCCATACATAGTCAGTATTGCCTACAGATGAAATATGTCAGTCATCTTATCAAAATGTCAGTGTGTTCTGTCATCAGTTGCTGTTAGCCAGTTACATATCATCATGGAAAATATACGCTCGTACAATATTGAACAGAGATCAACAGCTGATTTGTACTGTTGAAGTTTAAGCTACCATTTTGTTCTAACAAGTGATTAAAATATACAGATTACTACATTACAATATACACCAGAACTGGACTGAACTCAATATACACCAGAACTGGACTGAACAGCTGATTTGAATCTTATTCTCGATTTAGCAATCATTTTTAATAATAGATTCATACATGCTGCATCATGAAACACAATACAATAAATCCTATGTTATATGCGTTATTTGAGTTTCTAGCAATCATGATGTAGAGGGGCCGAGAAGGATCGAGAAGTTTGGCACCAAGAACGCAATGAACCTAATGCTTTGTCCATTGTACACATAAACCAATACAGATCTGAACATTTCATAAACCCATGCTGATTTCTGTGACTGTCACCAATCGATGGGAATCACTGATACTGATAGTGACTTTTGAAAATACCATGTCCATATTTGACCCATGATGAGCAACAACACATGTTCTTTATTTCCATGTCGTTCACGAATCAACAAGTTAGATGTTAACCACGAAGCCTGGAGGCTGTAAAAATGCAGCAAGAATGATCGATGGCTCAATGATGGATGGCCGCCGGAAATGGAAACCGTATAAAACACAATACTTGTATTACCCGAGGTGATAGTAATTGTAAACGAAACTATCGTAGTATTTTTTATAATTTCTTCAATTCTCATGTAAATGTAATCAATCTCCAACTTGAATGCAATGAAATTTCTCAATTTTTATCCTTCAATTGCAATTTAAAGAATGTATTTTCTAGAATAGTCATTTCTCACATCAGAAGATGCGCTCGTTCATCAAAACAAGCCCCAAACAAACTCTCACTGCGAGGAAAAGTGACCTTCAGCTCTACTTTCGTCAGACGAAGACGTTAACCTTTTCAATATCTGATCATGCCATGGTATAGCTTTTTGTGTTCAACTTGAAAATAAAGCCCAAGCTTTATACTAAGGTTTGATATCAGGTAGAATTTCTTTCCAGCTTTCAAAAGTAAACTTCTTTCGATCTGTTTTCATTTACACCTTTCGTCGCAATGTCAATCTGAAAGGGATTCGAAATAGCTAGAATTGAATTCCATCAGTTAATAAACTAAATCAGATGGCCATATTCCTAACAGATTGACCTTTCCAGTCCTTATTTCATATCGGTTTCAATTATAAAGATCAAGGCCTTAAAGCAAGTTAATTTTCATGGCAATCTCGCTACTCTATTCAGCGTCAAGTATATAATAGAAGTGGAATGGTTCCTGGAGAGTCTTGGAGAATAGAAGATCGGGAAAATCAATAGATCATCAATAAAACTAAGATACAACTATAGTCAACAAGTTCACCAATTCTCTAAGAATTTTCAATTTATGGCACTGTTCGGAAGGAGATAGTTTAGTATTCATATTCGTAAGATATTTAAATTCTAAGTCGAAGATCTTTGCAAACTAAGTGATATAATAAATGAGAAAATTTATTTTTATTTCTCGAAGATCTTTGTAATTGAATAATAATCATTGAGAAAATGTCCTCCTATTTCTCTGTATTTCTTTCTTAATTTTGTCAGACATTTAATAGATTTTGTTAATTTTTTGTAACTTTATTTGTTATCAATATTTAATTCCAGTTTAACTCTCTGATATTCCAACCTGGTGCCAATAGTTCCTGGAAGTATCAGAGAATCAGTGAGAAGAGAAAATTACGCCATTAGAGAAAATTTGAACATAGAAAATTACTTTATATGTCGATTTCTATTACAATATAAAAGTCAGTTTTTAGAATGGTCTCCATACATTGTGTTCAAATACAGTTTTCAACACGAAAGCATGCAGGAAAACTTGGAACATGACCTCGAGGTCAAAGGTCAATTAAATTAAAAGTCACGTATCTTGAGGTCAGCGTGCCCTTCCTGGAACTAGTTTCAGACTTTAGAACTTTAGCACCATTACTGTTATCATTCCTTCAGTAGTAGAGGAATTACGAAGTGGTAGAGATAAAAGCGATCTATTTATAGAGCGACACTTCACCAGCTACTGGTAGTAGATCAGATAGCAACAATTCCCACGGGATCTCTTCTTCTTTCTTTACTTTATTTATTTTTCATCCCTTCATTCATTCACTCAATAGTTCCTTCATTCATTCATTCGGTAATTCATTCATTCCTTCATTCATTCAATCGGTAATTCATTCATTCATTCATTCAATCGGTAATTCATTCATTCCTTCATTCATTCAATAATTCCTTCATTCCTTCACTCATTGATTTTCTTTCTTTTCGTTCTTCTGTCCTTTTCATTTATTCATACAAGTTAAATATGTTCATAAACTAGCAAAATGAAATGATTAAAGTTGGTTCTATGACCTTATTTACAGCAACTTTATGATAATGAAGACTGTCAACGCCATGCATTGTACAATTAGGAAAATCTGACAAAACAGCGGATTCGAAAGCCAAAAACAACTTATCAACTCTACTTCATTTCATTTCAAAACCAAGAACTGTTTCAAGAGATATGAAGTTTTAAATGAATATTTACTAGATGAAGTTTATTTCAGGTTGCCAATATTTCTGATATCATTCAGAGAGTTGATCACAAGATTGCAAATAAAATGAAATGAAATGAAGTTTTACGTCCTACTTTTCTGCACCTATATGGGCTAATAAATTGAGGACGGGCAAACGCCATGCAGTGTGCAATGAGGGAAATGTTGCCAGGACAGCGGCATTAGCCTGCTCTTATTATCGATTTCCAACTGTCGAGGGATCTTTAACGTGCATCAAAAGATAGGAAAGAGAGAGAAGATATAAGATGTGCCAAATTCAAGCCATAAATAACTCTCTTCACGAAACGATCAGAACATTAACTTATAGTTCATATTTATATTCTTCACTTACAGAAATATATAACTCTTAGACCTTAGTCCGAGTAGAAAACTTAATTTCAATAACTTGGTCTAATGTAGATTTCGAAATTGTTAAATGGGTATTTTTGATTTTATTTTAATGTGTGAAATTGTCATTTCTTTCAGATTTTGGTAAATAAAATGAAATTTTAATCCGGAAGAATAAATATGAAAATACAATGTAGTCATTTCCTTAAACAGCTATTTCCTGTACATTGCCGTGTTAATACCCGGTAGTGGTCTACTTCCGATTTGCTCCATTGCTCCATATGTCCTATATATTGCATTCTAGAGAAGACAACAAGTATTTTCAGCTCAAAGTCATTCAAACCTAACGATTGATCTGATTCTTTCAAAAGCTACAAGTTGCTATACTAGTTGCTGTCTAATAAAACATCAAAAGCTACAAGTTTCTACAAGTCGCTAGAAGTAGCTGTCTAATAAAATGGTCTCTGGACACCCCTAGTAGCCTCCAGCTAATCAACTCCCAGCTTGTATCGGACTAGCTAGCTTATGAATAATACATCATTTATAAGTTGGTGGTATTTGATACACCCCGGATAGAATACAGGGAAACTTTCTACAGTTTACAATGATCGTCTGGACAATCTGGAGCCTCGTGGTTTCATCCATTCTTTCAGTTTTTAGGTATAATCTGCATGTTTTATCCAATTGTTTCCATGATATTCCAGTTCTCTCCAAGTGATTCTAGTATAAATGTCGGTCATTAATTATTTAGTTAGGTTGATATATTCCAACCAGTATAAATATCATGGAGAGAATTAATATAGTTAATGTTTTTTGTCTGGTGGTAAGATATTACCCCTTACTCTGTTCTAAAATTAAACACATTGTGTATCTACTTTATAACTACGGACAGTCTCGGTCTTCTAGGCTGCATCCCTGTCTCCATTAGACCGAACAGTGGCAAAAAAGCAAGACGTAGCACTCCATTTCACATCTGGGCGTTCAGTGCTGATGTTGGAGTTTAGGATTTGACTTTTTGATTAGAGTTTATAATGCGAGACTAACGTATTTAATGCCTTTTGTGTCTATCCTGGTGGTAAGATAGTGTCTTATTCTGTTCTAAAATTAAATACATTGTTTATGCCAAGCACAAAGATCCTCCATATTATTTGGATTCACATGATGAGGTTCTAAACAAGGAAAATAAAATTTATTATTTCGTTCTGCCCTTCAGATTCATGATAGAATGAAATTTTCTGTTTGAAGAAAACTCTCGTTCTATCAACATTAAACCCTGAACATTGTAGAATGTTTAAAGTGCTCTTGAGACTTTCAAAAAAGAGTTAAACTTGATTTTCATTATGGAATTTCTGTAAACACTTTTAGCAGGAATGTTATTTCTAGAATTATATTATAAATTGAGTTAGACGACCTAGATTCTTGTCTGTTGTGGAACTTGTTGAATTGTATAGAGCCGTTAACCGACAGTCGATAGTTGGAAGAACAATCATCCTCAGGATAGCTTTAACGCAAGGAGATAAACATTTTAATATTGGACTATTGAGCAAAAAGATAAAAGACTATGTGCTACAGTATGAGCTCTTCGCGAACAAGGAAGAATAGGTATAATTCTAATGGCAACAAAAAAAAATCCCTTATTTTGTAATTGAGCTGCCCCAATCACTCATACAAAGTTTCATTGCTGGAAAATATGCATGTGTGGAAGGGTTCATTAGACCAGCCAGGGGTTCCAAACACATTATTCCCAAACATAGACACCAAACGACAATGTAGAAATTGAAAAACAAAAAGATAGTGCTTCCGTTTTCATAAATATCCTCTCATTGCATACTGCAGGACTTTTATCTTCTTCATTAACACAATCAGCAACATAAAGTGGGATGTAATACTCCATCACTTTTCATAATAAGTTATAGTTAGTACCATTAGGTTATCTCGAGATCCAGATTGCAATGTTCCAGTCATTAAGTCATTGATCGAACCTTATAATTTAATTAGTTTGAAATCAACTCTCTCTAGTACTAGATGGTATAGATTCTGTCTTAACCAAGTTATTTTCTTTTAATTGTTGAGTTTAATTATTACTATAGAACACGATCACTGTGATGATTTTATACTGATTACTGAATCAGTAATAGATATCTCAGTCCTCAGTAAGGATTGGTAGGCCTACTCTGATTGCTTTACATTTTGAAACCTAAAGTAATAAATGATGCATTTGTAACGTTCGTCAAGTGCACATCAAAAGAAAATTCGGTGCTCCAGAAAAGTAATGATTCCCTGCTCGAAGATTCAATCCGAAGCCTAAAATAGGTCAAGTGAACAGAAGTCTGGAATTCTATTTTAAGTGCCATTATCTCTGTGGGTTACTATTGAATTGAATTCAGACCTCGAACTGAGACACTGACATTTACTTTACACAACTATACAGCTATCATCTTTCCTATAAAAATATACTATCATTCAGGATTCTAACCCAACAACACTAAAATACTTTACACGACTATACAGCTATTATCTTTCCTACAAATATATCATATCATTCAGGATTCTAACCCAGCAACACTAAAATACTTTACACGACTATACAGCTATTATCTTTCCTACAAATATATCATATCATTCAGGATTCTAACCCAACAACTCCAAAATACTTTACACAACTATACAGCTATTATCTTTCCTACAAATATATCATATCATTCAGGATTCTAACCCAGCAACTCTAAAATACCACCATTTACTTTACACGACTATACAGTTATTATCTTTCCTACAATATATACTATCATTCAGGATTCTAACCCAACAACTCCAAAATACTTTACACGACTATACAGCTATTATCTTTCCTACAAAAATATCATATCATACAAGATTTTAACCCAACAACACTAAAATACTTTACACAACTATACAGCTATTATCTTTCCTACAAATATATACTATCATTCAGGATTCTAACCCAACAACACTAAAATACTTTACACAACTATACAGCTATTATCTTACCTATAAATATATCATATCATTCAGGATTCTAACCCAGCAACACTAAAATACTTTACACGACTATACAGCTATTATCTTTCCTACAAATATATCATATCATTCAGGATTCTAACCCAGCAACTCCAAAATACTTTACACAACTATACAGCTATTATCTTTCCTACAAATATATACTATCATTCAGGATTCTAACCCACCAACTCCAAAATACTTTACACAACTATACAGTTATTATCTTTCCTACAAATATATCATATCATTCAGGATTCTAACCCAACAATACTAAAATACTTTACACGACTATACAGCTATTATCTTTCCTACAAATATATCATATCATTCAGGATTCTAACCCAGCAACACTAAAATACTTTACACGACTATACAGCTATTATCTTTCCTACAAATATATCATATCATACAAGATTTTAACCCAGCAACACTAAAATACTTTACACAACTATACAGCTATTATCTTTTCTACAAATATATCATATCATTCAGGATTCTAACCCAACAACTCCAAATACTTTACACAACTATACAGCTATTATCTTTCCTACAAATATATCATATCATTCAGGATTCTAACCCAACAACTCCAAATACTTTACACAACTATACAGCTATTATCTTTCCTACAAATATATCATATCATTCAGGATTTTAACCCAACAACTCCAAAATACTTTACACAACTATACAGCTATTATCTTTCCTACAATATATACTATCATTCAGGATTCTAACCCAACAACACTAAAATACTTTACACAACTATACAGCTATTATCTTTCCTACAAATATATACTATCATTCAGGATTCTAACCCAACAACACTAAAATACTTTACACAACTATACAGCTATTATCTTACCTATAAATATATCATATCATTCAGGATTCTAACCCAGCAACACTAAAATACTTTACACGACTATACAGCTATTATCTTTCCTACAAATATATCATATCATTCAGGATTTTAACCCAACAACTCCAAAATACTTTACACAACTATACAGCTATTATCTTTCCTACAATATATACTATCATTCAGGATTCTAACCCAACAACACTAAAATACTTTACACAACTATACAGCTATTATCTTTCCTACAAATATATACTATCATTCAGGATTCTAACCCAACAACACTAAAATACTTTACACAACTATACAGCTATTATCTTACCTATAAATATATCATATCATTCAGGATTCTAACCCAGCAACACTAAAATACTTTACACGACTATACAGCTATTATCTTTCCTACAAATATATCATATCATTCAGGATTTTAACCCAACAACTCCAAATACTTTACACGACTATACAGCTATTATCTTTTCTACAAATATATCATATCATTCAGGATTTTAACCCAACAACTCCAAAATACTTTACACAACTATACAGCTATTATCTTTCCTACAAATATATCATATCATTCAGGATTCTAACCCAACAACACCAAAATACTTTACACGACTATACAGCTATTATCTTACCTACAAAAATATCATATCATTCAGGATTCTAACCCACCAACACTAAAATACTTTACACAACTATACAGCTATTATCTTTTCTACAAATATATCATATCATTCAGGATTTTAACCCAACAACTCCAAAATACTTTACACAACTATACAGCTATTATCTTTCCTACAAATATATCATATCATTCAGGATTCGAACCCAGAAACACTAAAATACTTTACACAACTATACAGCTATTATCTTTTCTACAAATATATCATATCATTCAGGATTCGAACCCAGAAACACTAAAATACCATCACTTACTTTACACATTATTTTACCTACAATACCGCTATGTACTTATAAAACAATTCCGTTAATCAAAAATCTCGTCCAGAGCATGATAAAATCGGGTGCAATAATCATATAGTAGTGGACTTCCCATACGAGATGAACCAACAGGTGTTTCGAAAAGAGTAAGCATGATCTACTACGCTAAGTACTTACAAAACACTATAATCCTTCTTTTTTTTTCATACATAATAATCAGGACTAGCAAACGTCATGCAGTGTGCAATGAGGGAAATTTTGCGGCATTAACCTACTGTTTTTTATGATTTCCAATTGTAAAGATATCTTTAACGCGAACAGCCAATAGCACATGGGGTCTTGGTTTATTGTCCCATCCGAACGACTAGACGCTTTCACAGATCAGCCCTCCAACCCACATCACTAACGGGGGGGTAGGGAGAAAACATCGGAAAATATAACGCATGGTATCAAACATATTCATAGGATTCTAACGTTATAACACAGAAAACCATTACGTTATGTATTAAACAGCAATTGTTACAATCTGCATCCAATATGAATCATTTTAGTCGACAATTATTTATACAGAATATCTAATCAACAAAACAGACAATGTATATTGACTGTAAACAAACTGTTAATGTTACTATGTGAATATACATTGTTATTACAACAAATATAAATACATAATACATGTCATTATTTACATCAGAATACACCATTAATCAAATAAGTACAGTTAAAGCGATATTAAAACTAGATTTTATCAATAATCGAAAACGATTACAAAACATTTTTCAATAATAATCTGTAATTTTAGTATTTCTTTACACCGTTGATGAATGCTCTTATTGAGAACTTTAATTTTTTGTTCATTTAAAGGGAAACGTATCGCTCTAAAGATCGGGATGCAGCACAGATTGTCGTTAAAAGAAATTCGAATCCAAAAAACACCATTTAACTTTTATTTACAAAGATTTAAATGAGGAACTAGAACTCAAACAAGGAATAATACCAGAATATGCTATAAGATTTCGGAATCAACGACACTCCAATTTAGTAAGGTTTCAGTTCTATAGCAATATGTTTTAGTTTAGATATACATGTATACAATTTCAATGCCTTTGTAGTTAACAAACTACAGCATTGACCATACATCTTCATTAGTAAAGGATTCGAACCCATAAACACTACAGCTGTTCAACTGCTATCAACGCCTATAAATGGAATTCGAACTCAGAGTACAGATGCTATACTCCTCAACTTTACGTAACGTTACAACTCAAACAAAACACAGCCCATTTTGATTTATTGACAAACTGGAGCAAATAAAAACCAAGATACAATCAAAACATTCTGAAAGTTAAAAAATAAAATTTGAGAAAACTAATACTAGAGATTGATAAGTCAATATTTAAGAGTTACAAAGGCGTTGGCTTCAACATTTTATTTTTAAATTATTAAGATAAGAGGTTTTAAAGATCGACCTGTATTTAAACCATGCTGAGATTCCAGTAACTCGATATTCTCAATATGAGTTAACTAAACACTATACTACTCGACAGTTAGCTATAGCATGTCAGGAAAATCGCTCAATATTTAGAAACATGTTGGTTTTGAAGACGATGAAGTAGAAAAGTTGGACTAGATTTTATGTTTTATCTGACATTTGAAACGATGATATACACAACGATGAAGAGGATACACAATAGGTTATTTTTTACAGAAAATCTTCAGATTCTTATTTTGTTTGAATAAGGCTGGAACTAAAACTGGATCACGGATTACCAAAACATCACAAAAACTAGGCTAAAAATTAGGCAGTATTGTGAATACATGAAGTATACCTATTGCCTCTAGCCTAGCTTCTAAACGTATAATATATGCTGGACACAACCATAGATATCTTATAATAGATTTATATATGATATCTATGGACACAACAAGATACTTTATTTTACAAATTTAGCACAAATAAACTGTAACAAGAATATATGAAGTCACTGCTATTACTACTAATATAGATTTCGAACAAACGTCGGGACTTCAAAACTTATCAGTACGGGAATATACAATTGCATTCTTCAAAACTAATTGTATATATCAATGCAACTCTGTTTTCTGACTAGCTAAAAGAATTGACCTACATGCTTGTTTTCTAGTGTGATAGACGATATCTCTTTCAAGATGATATAGTATAATGTGTTTGTGTGGCTAATTTTGGAATAGATGTTTCAAAACTTTTATAGTACAGACAGTTTATGTGTTTAATTAGATGTTTCTAAAGCTAAGATTCCATATAGGCTACGCGTCAAACGGATCCGTCATGCGTCATGATGACGCGTATATGGATTCTTAGCTTTAATTTGTTATAAATCTAAATATTTAGTTCTCAAAATTAGATACTTTATATAGGATTTACGAAAGTATTAAACCGTTTAGAAAGTTTGTATTTTAGATCACGAATTCCTTCGATTTTGTATTACAACATTCAACATGCATGAGAAGTCATGCCCTATACCTTCTTTAGTCGTTTCCGTCTTAGTTTCCTCAATCGGAGCCGGAACCACTTCTACGGCTACGGGTAAGTCCTCGTCCTCCTTAATAGGTTCCGGTAACGGTTCCACGGGTAACATTATTTCAGGGTCGGGTAAATCCACCTCCTCGGGTAGTGCTGGAGGGGCGACGATATGTTCATGTTCCTGGTGATAATGCTCTTCCATGATGGCTGCCAAAACTAAGAATTCTTAATCCACACAGATAAATTCCACCTCGTTCACAAAACAACCAACTTTCTACAACTAACCTACTCCACAACTCTCGTCTGCTAGCCTCCAATTTTTCACTCACTTAACATCAGACTGGTGGTAAACTGAAGCCGTTTGCTCTCTTCTCGTCCACTTCTGCTCTCTCCACGTGCCGCGTTGTAAACATCCGTGTCACGTGGTAACGTTCATCAACACGAGCTGTCAAATTACCGATAGTAACTTCGTCCACCGGAGAGTAACATTGTATTCATACAAATGTTTTGGTAAAGAATAAAACTGCCGAGAAGGTAATTTTCGAGGCGAATATCGACCGCTAAGAGTCTGATAGCTATAAACGATGGCGTACTGAATACGGTAATTTGTGCACGAAGGCTGTATTGGAGTCAATATCTAGTATAGTACTATCAGAAAAGTCAATAATAATACAGCTAATATTCTGTATATTAAACAATTCCCTGCCCGGCATTAATCAAACAAGTTCGACCAATTAGTCATCGTGTATTTATCGTAATGAATACTAATATCGTGTTTAAGGCTCATTCATTATGTAGAGTAACCGTACTTGATTGGTATTAAACTTATTCACGGCTAATAATCATGTATGCTAAAACATAATATGCCTGGAAAAGGGCACTTTGCGGATTTGTGGTCTGAATATTCGTGATCCTTGAAAATAATATGCCCACTGGGAAAACGGAAGTTAATGTAGCCAAACATTTTCAATCCAAACAAGAGGGTTAACACGTTCATCACTGGATGTAAGTTAAAGTTAAAAAAAATTCAAAAATTGTTACATTCAGAATTGGACAATCCTACTACAAGTTATACTTTTTTATGTATTGCCTTTGACCAGACATTCTGTTCTGTACAATAAAGATGCAGCAAGCAAACAAGCAACTCAGAAATTGATTAATAGGTTAAAAAAGATTTTGTGAAGAATCGATCCGAAGGAAGTAGGACGTCCCGATTGTAAACTATAACCCCGAAATATCTTTCAGAATGCACCAAAGAATTGATGCATTTTTTCTATTTGTTTCTACCCGGGGAGGACCTTCTGTTGGACCTTTTTGTTAACCCCCCCTTCCCCCTCCCCCTCCCAAAAAACAATTTGGACAAATCCACGCGCTTGGCAGCAATTATTTAAGAGACAGTCTGTGTTGGCATTATATTAACACATGTTGTTTGACTTCAATTCCTTGACATCTCCAGACCAGACCAGAAGAGTTTAAAACCCACAGATCAATTTCCGTATCAAATTACCAGTTTTAGTTCATTTGATTAATTACTGTTCATTACCCCTTTAACAGCCGTTATCAAATTACAACAACATGGCGACTACTTTCATTTTAAATAGCTTTACTACAACATGGCGGCTACTTTCATTTTAAATAGCTTTACTACAACATGGCGACTACTTTCATTTTAAATAGCTTTACTACAACATGGCGTCTATTTTCATTTTAAATAGCTTTACTACAACATGGCGACTACTTTCATTTTAAATAGCTTTACTACAACATGGCGACTACTTTCATTTTAAATAGCTTTACTACAACATGGCGGCTACTTTCATTTTAAATAGCTTTACTACAACATGGCGGCTACTTTCATTTCAAATAGCTTTACCTGCCAGCATCCAGACCTTAAACGACAAACAACTACTGGAAATGGCTTAATATGTTACATGATGAGCAGTTACATAGATTAGACTTCCTAAAAAGTTACCCAACAAATGAGCCAGTCATTATGTGATCAAAGCTCAACTAGAAAACAATTTGTAAGATGAAACATTCCAGCCCATTAGAGAATCTAGACTAACATGTATACAGTCCTAAGTTTTAGTACAACAAACAATTGTCAAGAGGGGCTTCAAAGTGTGTGTGGAGAGGGGGGGGGGGGGGTGGGCAAGACCGGGCCAACCATAAATTCGGGGGGGGGGGGGGGGATAGTGATGGCCCCCTGGCCCTCCCGTAGAAACGCACCTATCAAGGATACTCACTGTTTGGTACTAAAAGTTTGGACTATATAGAATTAATCAAATCCAAACACCAATCTGCCTACCAACAATCTGCCTACCATCTGGAGCATGTAGACTAGTGTGTATAGAGTAAAACTCATCAACATTTCAACACGAGGTAATATATTAATATAAATACAACAGAACAGGTGCGTGATGGTCAGATTCTAGTCGATAATTAAACATATTATTAGATAGCCAGTCTGGATGATCAAAAAATCTAAATTTTCAAACTTCGTGAATAGTAGTATATAAACATTTTCTTGATTTATTAGATTATTTAGGTAATCTGTTGTAAAGTTATGCCACTAAGTAAGTCCGCTGATGAATATATATTCCTATTGACCAAGTTTGAAAATTTAGACTTTGTGTCCATTCTAAGAGGTTGTCTTCCTTTAAGTAGCCAGCCTGGATGTGAACTGGGCTTTCTTCCATAGGCGTACGAGCTGGGGGTGCAGGGGGGGCAATTGCCCCCCCAGTAATTGTCATGAAGGAAATTTAAAAAAATAAAATCGTTCGGAAATGATGTAATCAGGCAGATGGCGAGAAGTTTTTGGAATTAGGGGTAGGGTGGGGGTCGACTTGTCGGGCAAATATATTTCATTGTCGGGCAAATTAGCATTAGTTGTCGGGCAAATCGGTTTTGCCCCCCCCCCCCCCCCGCCCCCCCCGCTCAACTAGGGCCCCGTACGCCTATGCTTTCTTCTAGATCGGTATGTTTTAATAGTAAGGCTTTAACACAATTACTTTACTTGGAAAGGTGAATGTACAATAAATTGTCTTTAAATTCACAAAAAATTCATCTCCTTCACTGATAAGATGACAAACATGATAAAACGTCCAGACCACAAAAAATACGTCATACCTTACCGACTTAATTCTAGGAAAATCTATGAAATTTAAATCGTTGACCAAATATGGTAATAACTTTAATCAGGAAAATTTCAATACGAAATCCAGGAACATGATAAATTATATCATCAAAACCTAGTTGTCTACTATTACTATACAGTGATCATAAAACACTCTTTGATATATAAAACTGGGAAGAAACAAGGGCGGCAACTCGAGCTTAATCTTCCTGAATTTTACGAAATTTTACATAAATGTATTTTCTTCCTGGTACCATCTGGTAAAAAAAAAACCCATACTTAACATTAGACATTAAACACATCGTATATGACACTTATATCAGTGATCAGAGATCGCTTCTCGTGTCTCTCAATTCAGTTTCATTGTAGGGTTCCTATACTTCGAGAAAAGATAAACCGTTGTTAGTCACATCCCTTAAAGATTTAGAAATGAAATGAATGGAGTTTTACGTCCTGCTTTTCTGCACCTATATGGTTGAAGATTTAGAGGGTCAAAAGCTCTTAAGTTCGTTGATAAATCCAAAATATCTATTTAGAAACATGGAAGTTATATACATCATGTATCAACTTGATAGATTGATAAAACCATACAATCTCCCACCCATCGTTAGCTATATACCCGACATGCCTTCACGGTAGCGTGAATCTAATTTTCAACGAACTGTCTTGAAGTGCCAGAGTTCAAAACAGCATCAAAGCGAGATGTTATCAGTAATAGTACCATCTGTTGATGCCTGGGTTATCTTTCAGCCCGGGGGTACGTGTTTCAGAGTATCGGGGGTAGAGCAATACATGATACCATATCGTGAAACTCATTCCAAATATCTTCACCCACTCAAAACCCCAGCTGATCAGTCAACAAACTGACAGGGCTATATTCTGAAACTCTTTCAATTTAACATGTTAAACATGTAGCTACGTTATCTTCACTATCTTTAAAGCGATACAACCTCTTAGAATGGGCAAAATAATTAAATTTTCAAACTTGGTCAATAGGAGTATATATCCTAAGAGGTATATAGTATATCCCTTTAAGAAACTGAACCGGCAATTTGTGAATTTGATGCCTTAACTATATAATGTAATAACATTTCGTATATTTTGCATTGTTCAATATACACAGTCTGAAGTTTGGCGTTTTTCGTTCTAGGATCCCAGGACCTATATCTTGACTAATCAGAGATTTAACTTGCAATCAGAATATATTCCCGGTCTAAATGGAGAAATAATGATCACCGGGTTCTTATCGGAATGATAAATTACAGAATAAGATATTAGTCGACCAATATACAGAGATAATAGTCGTGGATGGAACTGAAAATAACCCCAGAACAACTTGACCTGTATGACCTCTCAACTCAAAAGGTCATTTCATAATGGTCATAATGGTGTTGGTTAAATTACCAGCTTCGATCATACAGTATTTTATATTCGATTATGGCGTCACCAACATTACCATCATGCAATACTCTTAAGGCAGATATTACGTCATTTCCAGTTCTGTTGTTAGGCCATTCGAATCTCTAAAATTGCTCTTGAGAATTTAGAATAGCCTCGAGCAGGACGAAACTGCAGGGATTTATATGTCTCTGGATAAAATGGTCCTAAACAAGTTCACCATGCTCCAAAGTTGAGCTGCATAAACAGAATTCCAATTCGTTGGTAAAGTTTGGTTTGTAATCTCAAAGCGGCCAGTAAAAATTTCCTTGTATAAACTACATCTGTTTACAATATCACTGGAATTCAAAATGGCGGCGGATCTCGTCTGCTTACAATGTCAATAATATTTGAGGCTATTTACACGTCCGGTCAGTTAAGAGAATAAATATATACAGGACATACGCTGGTTATGGTTTACACGTGCATGTAGACTGATGTACACCAGACATCAATTCTGTGATGGCTTCCATCTGGCCTAATCTGACAGGCCGCCGCCATTTTATATTTCCGCTATGTCAAGTGTTTTTAAGTGTTAAACTGTATTTAATTAACGTTTTAATAACATTGAGTTTTACCTTCGACTACTATGTACCTTGAAAAAATCGGGATTAATCAAATGATTTTTTTTTTTCGACTATGACGATAAGCTCGAACTGCTGCTTTTGCAAATATAGCAGGATGAATTTCCCCTTCCATTTACGTCTGAAAAAAACTTGGGAAGCAAAATTTGAAATGAAACAAAGAATTTGAACTGTTTATGAATTTGAACTAAATCAAATGTAAATGTAATCAAAATGCTAATGAATTAATTGTGGCATAAATTAGCAACCTCATTAACATTAACAATAATATTGTAATTCAAGAATTAGAATAGTAATGTAGTATATGACTCAATATGTAGAAAGATGCTCCCGGTCTTCACCTGCAGAATCAGGTGCAAAATGAATGGAGTTTTACGTCCTGCTCTTCTGCACCTGTATGGGCTAATGAGAAAGGCGAATGCCATGCAGTGTGCAATGAGGGAAATTTTGCCAGGACAGCGGCATTAGCCTGCTCTTATTTTCGATTTCCGACTGTCGAGGGATTTTAAACATGCACAGCCAATAGCACACGGGGACCTCGGTTTATTGTCCCAACTGAACGAAGATGATCATATAAGGTGCAGAAAAGTAGAACGTAACACTCCATCCATCCATCTCATTTGTTTGTACCAAGTAATATTGAGAGGGTGGGGTTGGGTAGTATCGGTCATACTTGTAACACAGAGATAGTCTTAGTGTGGAAAACCAACAGATACAGAAAGCAATTAAAGGGATTGTAAAGTGATTTTCTAAACTTTGTATGTGTATCGGGGACACTATCCCTCTAATAGCATCTTCAAAACGAAGACAGTATAAGAAACCAAAAACTACTTTTATCATTCGGACGCCAATTTAGGTTTTTCACGGATTTATAAGTTGTTCTCTGGCGTTTACTCTTGGTATTGATTTTGTCCAGATTATCTATTCTGTACCAATAATTACTGTACTGTATTGTAGGGTTAGGTTAGGGTATGGTAGTTTCTTCGCCACTGTTAGTAATCCAGTCTTTAAAAAGCGACCTTATTGCTCATGTGCGTTAAACATTGCTATTCTAAATACCATTTGCGTCGTTACTGTCGTGTTAGCGTCACTTTATTGAACTGTGGTTATAAGAGTAGGCACTTCACCAGAAAACGAAAGACGTTTGAAACGTGTTATGATAAAACATCAATATAATAACTATCTCAATAACTCAGTGAGTAAAACAATGTTTATTATCATGAAGGGTTTATTGGTACTTATAGTCCAGTGTTGGTATTTTGTTGGCACCTTACAGGCCATTAATGTCAGTCACTGATCAGCAATCAAAATGGAGGGATAGCTCTCTGCACCTGTTTGGAACATCATTTTCAGCCATGTGGACACCCCGAATGTCGAGTTGATAAACCCCTTAGCCTTAACAGAGAAGCAGCTTATGATAACCAGGATTGACTTGTTTAGAACAGGCCTTGTCAAATGGTGGCCCTAGAGTGACCCCTCAAGTGACCATTTCCGCTTTCCTCTCTGTGCTACTGCTAACCAAGATCTTTTTGGCCCTTATTCTTTTGTCTATATAACGATTTTGTCCCTTAACAAAAATTAATTGAGAAGGAATGGCTGAAAGGTTTCTGGCCACTCTTGGGCCAGGTGACAGGCTGAAGCAACTATCCTGGCAAAATTTCCCTCATTACACACTGCATGGATTTTTCCTATATTATCCCTAACATAACTACGAAATAGCTAACACGCACATTTTGTTTCTTAAAGAACATTAAACTTATACGTCCTGTGCCTGTGCTTTCGTAACTGTGTCATTAGTATAAAGTTACAACCTATAAATCCCAAACAGAAGGTAAGATGGATGTAAAACTTCATTCTTCTAATCTAGTCTATTGTATCAGTGACATCTGATAGTAAAATTAGACGATCAGTAAGAATGTCGTATCGATCTTCTATTCTAGAATAAGTCAGTTACATATATTTATATAATACCAGGGAATAACTTGACAAGTGAACGTTTGTCCTACATCGTTAATTGAATGATAGTCAAATATAGGTCGATGTCGCGTGAGTCTTTCTCTTCCTGGAACGAGCTGCCTGACTTTGTCAATATTCCAGACTCTGCTGTGATAGGCGACCATCTTGTCTGATAAATGGGCAAGAAAATACAATTCTTGGTTGGAGATTGATTTCGATTGGCTGATATTAACGCATGAGAAGACAACACTTTCTGAAGATTGAATTGTAATTGGCTGAACTATAATTTATTCAATATGGCGATCACCGTATAGTATACGAGGCTATCTGGAACGCTAGTCAGAGTGGTTGCCTGAAAGTGGAACCATTTCTACCAGTTTAGAGAAAATCGTTACAATCTATAACATATCTTACTTCACGTATTATTGATAATTATCTCATCTATATGCACATTCAGAAAATATAAAAACATTACATGTCAAAAGTAATAGAACTATCAAGTACTGTATAGGTAAAAAAAGAGCACTTAAAGCACTTTCTGTCTCCGTGAATAAATGGTAAATTGCATGTCTTTTAAGATTTTAAATTTACTTAAGTACTGGTATGAATACATACACAAAAATAAAATCAGCATCACATTAAACTTATACGTCATGTGCCTGTGCTTTCGTAACTTTGTCATTAGGATAAAGTTACAACCTATAATCCCCAACCTTACCTAACCCTACCCTAGCCCTACGTGCGACATACAGACGCAAAGGGAAACGCAGAGTGTATTAAATGTATTTAAGCTGCAACGTCGCTTTTAACAAATCTGGCTTCTTTCACTTTTACCCCTTAGATCTTACAAACAGTGGCCTAGAAAAAACTTGTCGATTGTGTAACCCTACCCTAACCATGCTTTCGTAACTTTGTCATTAGTACAAAGTTATAATCTAAAATCCCTACATGCGAGATAAAGACGCAAAGTGAAACGCAGGGTGTATTTCCCGTGCTTAGAATTGAAACGTAAAAGGTAGCTTGAAACAAGTCTCGCTTTTACCCCTTTATAGATCTAACAGCGACCTAGAAACTAGTTGATTGTGTAACGGAATTTAATTTTACATTGAAACAAGCTATAGAATGACAGAGTAATGGAATCTCACCACACTGGGTATTGATTTTTACTTGCAGGAACCGAGTCTGTTGACAGTTCCAGGTTCTATTGAATAATAATTATGTCACAGTACACTCGAACAACCAGTTCCGTTCCTCCAAAACTTTCTATTTTTGTTGTAAGTGTAGGTATTTCCATTCCCATCAAACAAAATTTACACATATACATGAACAGTGTACCATTTACGATGAAATGTGTTCAGAAATATTATAGAGATGATATCGAGATTAAAACATTTATATTATCTCAATAAATAAATAGGCTAGATAATCGTGACTAATTGTCAAGTGTTATTTGTCCAGGTTTTTGTCATCCAGTAATCCACTATAAATTGTTTCTTGCTAACGTAATAGGTTTTTTAACTTAGCTAACAATGGCTAACAACCACATCATGACAATATGCTACCAGAAATAGATTGCTACTGGATGGTTCCTGAGAAGCTGATAACATATCATAATTTATTGAACACCTGATGGTACTTCTCGTATGGGAAGTCCACTACTATATAATTATTGCACCCGATGCCATATTGAATGGGTTGGTCTTAACTGGAGCCTTCCAGTACACTACTTCAATGGGGTACTCATTCTACTCTTAGGACAGAATCGTCTAAAGTTTGCCATATAGACCATGTTATGGTGTAGAGCAGTGGTTCCCAACACGGGAATCCATTGAGTGTTTGTCAGGGGGCCATGGGACATGAGGATGTATATCATTTTATCTCTAGCCCAAATTTTATTTAACTATATTTTGTTGTGTAAGGTCTGTAGTTGCTTGTAGTCAAATGCATCTGACCTCCTGGTGATGAGAAGGCACAAAACAACAATTCTTGCACTATATTCCCTAGTTTGGCCTGGTTTGGAATAGAACCGGGGGCCATGGATCTGGGAGCTTTGTGAATTTGGGCCACGGCTGAAAAAAGGTTTGGAACCACTGGTGTAGAGCCTATCTATTTTATTTCTTACGGATTGTGAAAGGTACAATCTTGTCTGGAGCTGTAACCTGTACAATTTTCACCTTATTTAGATGATTAACAAACACTGTTTGATTCAAACACATTTCCTTCCGAATCAACACTATCTTATCTTGCCAAATTAAATCAAACTGGATACATATTGGTTCGAGTCAAACGAGAAGTATTGTCTCAATGAGATCAGTCTCGGATCACGTAGGTCTATAAAATACTTGAATATCAATTATTTACTTGAACTTTCTGTTTTATAATTTAATATCTGTAACTTAAGACACCCGGACCCAGTTTCACAAAATTTTAACTAAGATAAAATCTAGATTTTAAGAATTACAGTAATTTGGATAATAAAACATTTAAAATTGATTTTAGCGATTTACCAATTTTATGAAACTGGCCCCTGGATCCCTTTTCAGAATGGAAATCCAATGTATTAATGATGTGAGCAATGTAATATATTATCAAATAACGACTTTGAAACATTTGCCACATCTACAGTACGTTTTTGAATTGTATGCAAACCAAACAATTCTTCAAGGTCTCATATTTTTTGTTGATAAATCTTTTTTATAGAAGAATATTGGTTAAATAAACGTAAAAATCGGTCAAACGAATTTTCATTTATTTTGGACAATAACTGAGGGACTAACCACACAATAAAACAACAATTACCTTCTAACAAATCCTCACACACAGAAAATAGACCAGTTATAAAGAAAAGGGTATAAGTTTTCCAACTGGCAAGGTTCTTTAAACTGTGCAGTATATGGAAGACATTCAGGGCCACTAGCAACATATTTCTGCCAGGGGTAGGAAGCATGCGTATGGGTTGTATGAATTCTACTCCCGTACCAGAGAGCACATTTTTCAACAGAAAGCAAAACCTGCCGACCCTTCACTGTATCAAACACTCGTAAATCTGACAATAATATAAGGGGAAGAACTCTATTCTAGGATTGTGATATTTTACAGTGAAGTTTTTAATCCACCAGGGATTATACATGACAATCAATTACATCCTTAAGATACCAATACATGGGATGGGGTATGTTGTCCGGACAGGATGGGGATGGGGTATGTTGTCCGGACACTATGTGTACGTTTTAAAACTGTATCCATAATGATACCATAAACACGAGGATCACCCAGTGACCATGGCATGAAAATGCTCAAATTTTGCAATTTTCAAGTGAAAATATAATTAAAAAAATTCAACCCTGGGAAGGGTCATTGCATCATGCCCCTTGCCTCTCCCTTCATAAATACGCGACTGGTCCTACCTCGTCTATTCGCACATCTAAACAGTAACAATAATCCATAATGTTATATCTCTAAATAAAATTTCCAGAAAAACACAAGAGCTCACCTGGCAGATAGACGTCTAAACTCGCCATCGGATAGAGTGGAGCTTTCTCAGACATCAAGTCTAGTTTGTGTATAAATTATAAGACAATATATAAACACAATATAAGTCTAACAGTCGACATATTAAACAGCTAGCCAGACCAGATGGTGTCAACAATATTTTCAATTTATTTCGTCACCTGATCGATATATTATTACATTCCTTCTTACCAGATGGTTTTAAATAATTCGATATGCTATTCGACATTCAATGTGTATTTTTAGATTTGGGTCGTCTGAGAGAGAGAGCGGTGGAATGTCTCCGATTCCATGTGGCAGATAAAACTATGAAATGAAATTGTGTTTTAATTCTCACTCTCTGCACATACTAGACTAATGAGGACGGACATTGCCGTGTGTAATGAGGGAAATTTTGCCAAGACAGCGGCAATAGCCTACTCTTTTTTTCAATTTCCAACTGTCGAGCGATCTTTTTACGTGCACAGCCTGTAACACACGGGGCCTCGGTTTATTGTCCCATTCAAACAACTGACGCTATTTATATCAGTCCCTATGTATCACTGATAGGGCGAAACCGAAAAAGTAGGGACACATAGAGCCCCAATTCTAGTCTCCTCTTAAAATACCGTTTCTAAAGATAGGTCAACAGACCATAGTCCATATCGACTGATAATATCACACAGATCATAATTATGACTATGAAATATAATAAACTATCAAGATGAAAGTAAAAGTAGAGTAATAAAACAAGCTGATATTAGCCCTGGGGTGTATTCTATCGAAACGTCAATCATACAGATATAAAAATACTATACCCTACTAGTTTATAACTTTTATAAAATTATAACATAGTGAAGAAATAATCTATAACTCAAGGTTATGTTATTGTCGTAAAGTAACGAGTTATTGATGGCTTTGAGTTGATTTTTAAATCCATCAGCAAAATAATGCAGTATACAAGGAAAATGGGTTAGAAAACAATATAGTACAGCAACAATATTACCTCCATATTAGTCTATACAAGTTCAGAAAAGTAGGATGTAAAACTTCATTTCATTTTTACATATTTTGGGGGATTAAACCAACAGCAAAGTGATGCAGTGCAAAGAGATTCAAAACAGAGTCGTTCTCCTAAAATTATTGCATTTTTGAAAGTCTGATGAATTTGGTAGTTAAAACACAATGGAATTTGGTATTTAAAAGACAAATGAAGTTGGTAGTTAAAAGACAATGAATTTGGTAGTTAAAAGACAATCTATATTATTTTCTACCCTGGGTCCATAAGGAGGATGGAGGCTAAAAATCACTGTTAAAGCCAAGTTGAACCTCACTTACAGGAAGAGATATATTTGAAATGATGACATAGGCTAAAGTAGGCTTCATCTCCCCAATCTATATTGGTTTCTACCCTGGATCCATAAGGAGGATGGGGGTTAAAAATCACTGTTGAAGCCAAGTTGAAGCTCACCTACAGGATGACATAAAGTAGGCCTCGTCTCCCCAATCTATATTGGTTTCTATTCTAGTACTTGTCAAATATCCTATAGCTAACAACGACCATGATTTAATTAACCGACTGTTCAGCTACGAGAATCGGCAACCTTATTAACCCCTGACCCCTGGTCTAATCTTATCATGTGATCAATATTAACTGACCACCTCTAAAATCAATCAGTATCGATCTCCCTACCTCTACAATCTTTAATCATACACCGAACATCTTGAGAGGCGAGTAAACAGACTTAATATAACACCAGTCACAACTTCATTATACATCCGACATCTTGAAAACATTTCCCGCCAATAATCAAATCAACTGAGCAGACGATCATGAACTGAACAATATGTTCTGATATTAATGACCAAATATGGTGATTGAAAGGTGCAATCTGGAGTGTTTCTGTACCAAAGTTGGATGTTTCTGTTCATGATCAAATTAACTCGAGAAATATGATGGCCAATGTTTTGTGACTTTCTAGCAATCTATTCCAACCATCCAAACAATTCGCGATATGGCCAAAGCAGCTTATATCCCGTTAACGTTTCTTACGGTGTGTAAGGCCAGACGGTATCGAAGGGAAATAAATTACAGTACCAATCAGGTTTGAAATCTTCTCATTTTAAGGATCTCTTCTGATTTGAAGTTTCAGAATTGCATAATGTTAGTAAAATCAGTTTAACAGTACTTTCACATATCTAAATCTAGACCGAGATTGATGTACAGTGCTGACGTGGTACGATTGTGGTGGAAGTAAGAAAAGAAGCAGAATCTGTCAATTCTATATCAATATATCATATTATAGATGTAATCAGACAGTTGATTGGTCGATTACAGGTCAATAACACTATTATTACTATAATATCTAATAAAAACATTGTCTGTTGTAATCAGTCCCGACAAATAAATCAAATAATTGGAATTTAATTGAAGGTTTCTTGTGAAAGTACTTCAAAACTTAGCCCTTTTTACGTTTGGTGCCAGTAGAACTGTTTATAAGACGTGCATATTATCATCCCAGGAATTGAGGAGAACAACGTGCATCTTGTTCACATCAAGTCTTATTTGTGACTAATTAGTTTCGAGGGCCGATTTGGGCCTTGAATTTAAGTAAAAAACCTTCAAAATCACAAGAACTGTCCAAAAATCGCACAATTCCTTCAATTGAACCCGTACCTTAAAATTTATTAAAATTCATTTTCTGTATTATGTGTTTTCTATATAAGGCATAGTCTTACTAAACGAAAAGTCCTAGTTTAAATTTTCTAATGTTTATAATTATGAATACTCAGGTATTTGAAGGCTTAAATTTCAAGGGAGAGTTTGGGACAGATAAGATTACCTAAAAGAACAGGTTCTAAGACTAAAAGTTTTTTGGTCGAACGAATGGTGAACATATCCCTTTAACCTGTACAGATGACTGCTCCTCCACTAAACGGATCATTGCTTAGCATATCCATAACAATGTGAACACTATAAAAGGAGGTAACTGACAAACCTTGGCAATTACCAAACCAACAGCACAGTACCATCCTATTGAACCAATCAACTACCAACTACCAACAACTACCTAGTTTGTGATATCAGCTGCTGCTGGAAGCAAACGTTAACTTGTCATCTACCAACAACTACCTAGTTTGTGATATCAGCTGCTGCTGGAAGCAAACGTTAACTTGTCATCTACCAACAACTACCTAGTTTGCGATATCAGTTGCTGCTGGAAGCAAACGTTAACTTGTCATCTACCAACCAAACTGCAGGGTTTTATTAGCTTAGAGAATCACGATCATAATACTTGCTGTATTTGTGTGTAATACGTATACGTGATACAGAGATCGTACTAGATGAAATGATAGTATAACAGACATTTAAACGGAAATAATTTTTAGGAGTTATCACAATCCGACAAACAGTTGATCATACACTTTAGACACTTTGTCATAATACACAAACCTTTGAGTAGTAACCTATATATAGTCTAACTAAACTCTCCATATCACTGTTAATCTATATTTATATAATGAATAATACATGTAAAAGTCTATTAACTATGTGGACTCATTGAAAAGGGAAACAATCCCATTTCCATTCCCATATACCCCCAAAAAACATACATACACACAATAAGCTATGTGGACACTCTGAAAGTGGATGCCGAGTGAAAAATCTAAATATCAAACCAACGATACGCGCTATGTGTACTCTCTGAAAATGATACCGAGTTGATAAATGCTTCTTCTTTCAGATGTGAGTACGATTACCAGTCAAAATTTTGTTTTGATCCCAATCGAGTATTGTAAATATCAGCATATTAGAATTGACTGTTAAACGACATCTCAAACATAATCGGTTTCATATAGCCCACACTAATGATCAATAATCAATCAATTTTCAGATATTAATTATTGAACTGCTGTCAATCAAATAGTAGGCGTGTCTCTACTTTCACTTTATCATATTGAGTGTACAGTATGAGTAAAGGAATGCCGGGAGATCGATAAGTTATATAGAACAAGAGAGAAACTTCCACCTACCTGAAGAGAATGAATCGAGAAGATTATACCAGCTTGTATTGTGTGTGTTATTCTCACTCTTCTTAGACACCATCTTGTTATACTACCCTGACCTACATTCACTCACTTAAAAACTTTACAAGCAGACGTCCTAATTGAAATCGAGGCTTGATTGACTTGTGATTATCACCACTTAACATTCCTTTAAGGCGCGGACGGAAGTTGAAAACACGTGGCTATTCGAACAAGATCTGTCTATTAGATCACTAATACTGGCCGAACTTTCAGTTGAAATGAACTGTGAACCAAGTGAAACCCCCTCCAGGTAAAAGGCGGTTTGAGAAATCAAGTTGAACAGGTCTCAGGTAGAGAGAAATTCATGTGACGTAATACCGATACGTCTATTGTAAGTCAAATATAAATAGGCGTTTACCAATTGATGCAATATAGATGTGCAACGAATCCAGCCAAAAGATAATTTCAAACCTACACACTTTGACGTCCTTGATTGATATTTTCGCGTGAATTGCTGTTAATTGAATCCATTTTAATTTCATTAAACACAAGTTACAAGTGTATCGTGACGATCTCGACTCTGTAGTTTATAACCCTAACAGTAAAACCAGTGAGTTGTGACTGAACACAGCAAGTTAAAAACAGATCACATAAACTCTTATAACATCAATAGAAAGGTTGAGTTATTTTTATATCAAATAAAAGAAATACGAATATCGTTCAATGTGGGGTGGTTATTTTTGCATAAAGACCTCCAAGCCTCAATATTCTGGACATTGTATTTTTTGTATATATTTTTTAGGCTATTCGGGTTATAGGACACCTTCAAGAACCTGCAATAACCTTACGGTAATCATAATAAATTTTTATAGAGTAAGAGATACTGTTGTGACGGTATACAAGTTCCACTATAATACTGTAAACGTTACTGTTTCGGCCTTATGGGCCGCATCAACGCAGTGCTGATACCGGAGTTGAGGTAGTGCCGATACCGGAGTTGAGGTAGTGCCGATACCGGAGTTGAGGTAGTGCTGATACTGGAGTTGAGGTTTGTTTCGACCTTCTGGGCCTCATCAGAGCAGTGCTGATACTGGAGTTGAGGTTTGTTTCGACCTTCTGGGCCTCATCAGAGCAGTGCTGATACTGGAGTTGAGGTTTGTTTCGACCTTCTGGGCCTCGTCAGTGCAGTGCTGATAGTGGAGTTGAGGTTTGTTTCTACCTCCTGGGCCTCGTCAGTGCAGTGCTGATACTGGAGTTGAGGTTTGTTTCTACCTCCTGGGCCTCGTCAGTGCAGTGCTGATACTGGAGTTGAGGTTTGTTTCGACCTTCTGGGCCTCATCAACGCAGTGCTGATACTGGAGTTGAGGTTTGTTTCAGCCTTCTGGACCTCATCAGTGCAGTGCTGATACTGGAGATTAAGTTTGGTTTTATAGCTGCCTCAGATGATCCAACATATCGTATCGTACCATGTCAGAGAACTCAAACTAACTGATCTGGATATTCTCTTAACATCCACAGGAACTGGGTAATCATACATAAGCACTAGAGTGAAATAATATCCAAACAAAACGTCCACGCACCTGTTAAAATTTAAAAGCTCCAATAAAGAGAGAATGGTCTATTTAATGTGAATATCTAATGAATAATTTCTATAATAACAGTAATGGATATATTAATATATATATAGAGAGAGAGAGTAGGTGTAGTGTCATGGAAACGCTTTATTGTCATATTGAACGATATATAAAAACAACAACAACAACAATCTTATATATTATATATAAATATACCAGCCGCTAACATAGTCCGAAATCACTCATTTAAATACCTTATGCCCCTGTTTCACATTCACGAACTTTTGGAAACTTCGTAAGGATAGAAGTCGGAAGTGTCGGAAGCAAAACCGGGGCATTACGACCACCTTTCGAGTGTTGTAACGCCATTTCCAACTGCCGTTACGAAATAAACGAATTAGAAGCGAATTTCACCTGACTGGACACATTCGTTACGATCTAACCAACTGGGTTACAACTGACCTAAAGGCAAATCCAACTGTTACCGAATGCTCTAACGACATATACGAATGTCCTTACAACTGATCCGAATGCCCTTACGAATTTGTTCTCGAAGGCCGTTCGAGGATATCTTACTCTACTTCGAATCAGATTAGACATAAAGATGACACAGACCTAGTTACAGATTGACTATCAAATTGAAATATGAGATTATAAAGGAGAGGTTGTATCGGACTATTATTTATTATACATTACAGCACACCTGGACAGGGTCATATTGTTAGTATATTAGTTAGTTAGGGTCAACTATATTGTGTGACCTTACTTTATTTCACCAGGATTTGTCCTTCCTTGATCTAACTTGATGATGTCCTGTGTTCATTTGTAACATTTATTTTGGATTTTGAACGGATTGGAAACTGATATGTGCGAATTTCAAACATCAGCAAAAATACCCGTTAACGAATGTTGGTCATTATGCTAATTAAAAAATTGATATAACAATAGATAAAGGGTAGGTAACTCGTATATATTAATTCCCAATCAGACTACAAACAGGTATCATATAAACTATAAACTGTCAATTTACATTTTCTCAGATCATGTCAAGTCAATCATATAGAGTTTTACCTCCATCAAATCTCTGTCAATATGAGTCAACTGACATCTTAAAGAAAAAAGATATATTTGCACATTTGGGTACTTTTCAGAGCAAACGTTCACTTGGATTCTCGGTGCATTAACTTCTCTTTTTTTTCAGGAAGTTACCTGTGAACTAGAGAGGCTGCAAAATAAGGAACTGAACGCACTGAAAGCAACCTAAGTTGTAGTCAACTTTTATCAGACCTTGAGCTAATATATCTCTTCCATTTCGCCTACAAGCTGGCCTTATTGCACACTGTAAGGCGTAACCTTCATTTCATTTTGAATGTTTCTATTTCGCCTACAAGCTGACGTTATTCTGATCAATCTGAAACCAGATCTATATAAAATCTAGGAAACATAGCGGGTAATGATTGGTTCTAGTCTCGAGTCATGACAAGTTGGTATCAGTCACGCAACACACACTTAAACCTACCTAGTGAGGTCTAAAACTGGCTATAATCTCGAGTAAATGCTGGTTTCTGACAAATTATTGAGCCATAAATCACAGAGTTTAAGCTCTACACCAGTTCCCTGTCGATATTTATAGTGTAAAACATCTTGTTAATGTCTTTGACTCTATTTTATATTCAGAATAAAAATCAAACTATACTATTAGTAAACCGTGCTGGGTGAAATTACGTTGAACTGTGGCTTATCAGATCGACCTGTCCTATGCCAAGATAAAACTTCGGAGCAAGCGTTCAATTCACTGAGCGCCAACGGTCACAAACAACCCATGAACCATACCACCAACCAGGTTGACAATTGTGCAAAATCGACGAAAAGATGCTCCAATCATTTGAACATGTAGGTCTAAGAATATCAACTACAATAGTTTGATGCTTTGACTCTCTGAGCTGGGAATAACTACATGGAAGGGTCTGTTACACGCTGCCTTTCTATTTTGGTAGATGACTAGTTAACGTTCGCTTCCAGTAGCAGCTGATATCACAAACTAGGTAGTTGTTGGTAGATGACAAGTTAACGTTCGCTTCCAGTAGATTCTGATATCACAGACTAGGTAGTTGTTGGTAGATGACTAGTTAACGTTCGGTTCCAGTGGATGCTGATATCACAGACTAGGTAGTTGTTGGTAGATGACTAGTTAACGTTCGGTTCCAGTGGATGCTGATATCACAGACTAGGTAGTTGTTGGCAGATGACAAGTTAATGTTCGCTTCCAGCAGCAGCTGATATCACAAACTAGTAGTTGTTGGTTGATGACAGGTTAACGTTCGCTTCCAGTGGATGCTGATATCACAAACAAGTTAGTTGTTGATAGATGACAAGTTAATGTTCGCTTCCAGTGGATGCTGATATCACAAACAAGTTAGTTGTCTCGCCTGGGTAGTTATTCCTTTTTACATGTATATTGAATAAAATATTTGACAAATTGATGTAGAAATGAGAAGAATTTGATCAAGAGAGAAATTAACAAGGTCGTCTAACAACACCGCCTACAACTGTAAATATCAGGTCATTCAGGTATGTTCAGGTCAGAGGTCATTGAGATGATACAGCAAACAAATTAATAACAGGTCAAGTTACATGTGTTCTGCGAAGATCTTCTGGGCTCAAAGGGCCAACGCCATGCATAAGTTTTTGAGAATAAGTTTTTGTACATTCTGCTTATCTTCTCTTGATAGGTATATTAATTTTGTCCTTGTTACTTCCATGGTTTCTATTTTATTTATATTTACCTTGTGTAAACGACCATGTACTATACCAAATTAAAAGGAATGTGGGTATTTGTATTGCTGAAATATTTGGGTCGTTTTAATTGACACAAAATAACCAGCTCACCAGGTATGTGGCCGACACGCGACAGGCTTTTAGGTTGGTCCCATTTAGCAGGTTATACTCTCTTTTGTCAAGAATTTAACTTCTAGCTAATTCAATGGAGATTCAGTACCTTTTTAATCCACTTTTTAAGTGTAATTAGGAAAGTCTTACGAGAGAGCGAACCAACCAACACTTTTGGATTCCCAACTGTCAATAGATCCAGAAAGTGAAATATATACAACTCTAATTTCAAACTAAACGTCTATAATACATCACTCTAGCTATCTGTACTAAATAAAGTCCCAATTTGTCCCAGTGTGTTTCAAGGCGAGATGGTGTCAAGGGTAAATTATGAGAATTACGATGGAGAAGGTCAAAACAAACAAGGATAAAATTATTATCAACTATTGACAACCATTAAAACTGACAGGTCAGGTTGATCTAGTCTACTACTTCCGGTTCAAAACGGCGGCAATTTTCTCACGTGGAGGATGATCTTTGTTTTGCAATGGTGATTCAGGTACTTCATTATTGAAGGGGGTTATGATATTAGGTTTACGTACCAATACTTGTTGTGCATCATTACTGATGTGAAGGAATTTTACGCATGAAATAAAACGTACTTATATGAGGTCTGACAGTAATATCAATGGAGTTTATGTCCTACTGTTGTATAACAAACTAGGCTAAGAAAACATGGAGTTAATATGTCTTACTATCCTATATCGTATCGGACCAATGAAATGTTATTTTACAACCTACTGTTCTGTATTTGACTAAATGAAATGAAATAAGGTTTATATCCTACTGTTCTTGAGTTAATGCAATAAGAGTTTTTAAACCTAACTGTTCAGTATCACTTTTGGCATTTTGAAATCGAATTCTATTTGATGATCAAAAGAATAATGGAACTACTGCATCATTATCAGAGATTTATATTAGATTGATGACGAGGAATTCAACAGATATCAAACAAGCTGTTACTAGAATATTAAACTTCCAACCATATTTACTATTAATTATTCACACTCAGTACCGTGCAATAAATATTCGTACAAAATGGTGGCGTGGTTACATTTGCTCTACAACCCTACATACTTGTACATTGCTTGGAAATTATCACAAAGGTGGAAAACCATCACCTATGTATCAGAAACGTTGGACTTGTACAGGAGTACAATTAGCAAGTTTTAAAAAGCATGTAGAACGAAGGGGGTACATAGTATACACCCGAGACGAGAAAGGCAACCTATTTCTATGTACGAATATATATTGAACGGTACTGTATAAATATAATATAATACAGAATTTGAGGAATGTTTGATTGACATTTTGCAACACTTTAATGAACATTGTTTATTTTTCTGTGAAGCTAATTGGTGCAGTTAGTTTTATCTCTACATAATGTCACTTAGAACACTGTGTTTTAAAAGGGCAACGACCGTTTGTAACTTTGTTGTTGCTTTGAACATTATGTCAAGTATAAATACACTTTCTACTAAAACTTATTGAAAGTGGCTTAAGGTGTTTCGGAATGATTAGAACGCCTTGCCTCGCTGAAACCATTCACATACATATTTTCGAACACATTACAATCCTGTATTATCACAGTAGAACCGATGGATGGACCATGCTGACACTGCTAGTTTTGGACCCTAATGGAACACGGATTAGATGCTTCAAAATTCCACGTTCTGAGACTAAAAATTTATTGATCGAACGAATAGTGAACATATCTCTATAATATTTGTTTCAGAGAGTTCACTAACCTAAGATATTCAGTTTCATTGAAATAAGAGAGAGAAAGTTTATATAATACGTATCATCTATATGTATGTTATTATCAGTGTATTAAATAATCGTTATATCTGGAGACTAGTTGTTAAATCATGGATTATAGAATAATATTATAGTTTTATATAGTTTTATACATTCATCATAACCTAGTGTCATAATCTACCGTTAATCTTCTTATCAGTCTTATAATCTTCATTTATACTTCAATCATATACTCTTTATACAGTTTAGTTCATGTCGTTTACCACCAAGGTTATTCATTGTTATTATGTAATGTAGCTTGTAATTTAGCATATAACCAGACTGCTTACTCTTTTCAAAACACCTGATGGTACTTCTCTTATGGGAAGTCCACTACTATATAATTATTGTATTAAACAAGTTTTAAGTACTGTACACTCTGACAACATTTTCGACAACATGGTAGCCAAAATGTTGCTGAAATTTCATGTTGTCGAAAATGTTGTTAATGTATACATGTTCGGAAACATTCAGCAACAAGTTGCTGTCGTGTGTATACAGGACCACATTTGTGTTGCCCAGGTGTTTCGGAAACATGTTGTCGAAAATGTTGTCAGTGTGTACAGTACTTATTTAATCTCTATAGCACAAAGCAGTAAAAGGCCAGTCGTTGTTTTTAGTCCAATAAGGCGAAGAAAAGAACGTAAAACGCTATTTTATTTCATTAGTTCAATAAATTCCAAATAATTTAGATGTAAAACTCCATTTTATTATATAAGAATAAAGCAGCACTCAAGCATTATGGTGTAAATATTCATTTATTTCAATAGTTCAATAAGGTTCAAATCAGTAAGATGTAACAACCATTCTATTAAACTAATGTAGCATCAAACAGTAGGTCTATGACTTAAACTCAATATCAATCTAGCTAGGTATTTTGTGTCGAGTAAGCAATATAAATATATAAATGTATTATAAATATTCAGTATGTTATTATTGATAATCAATAAGTCACCAACCCGGTACCTCAACAATCACTATAAATATATTATAAACAACCATCAATACTGTTTACTGAGGGGTGGAATTCTTGTGATATTCAGGCATCATTAAGAGAACATAAAGCAACACGCAACCTTCAAACGACAACACTGCAATTAGTACAGGAACAGTACTATATTCTCACTGTAACTACATTGCAACCATGTTCCTTCAGCAATGTAAGACATTGGCATAATCATAATGAAATGAAATGATAACCGTTGCTAAAGGAACATGCATTGCAACACCCAAACAACAGTTATAGTCAGGCATGAATTGATCTGATTGTATCCCATGATGTTGACCTTTATAGTAGTGGCGGGTGTCGCTGTTTTTGAAACACCTGATGGTACTTCTTTTTGGAGTAGTTCACTATTATACAACTATTACTGTTGTTTTTGCCATGTTTTGGATGAGATTTTTGATTAACAGAATTCTTTTGATTGTACGAATTTTTATTTTTTAACCCTTGCATTATCGCCAATCACATTGAAAACATTGCAATCTTCCAAACGACAACCCTTCCGACAACATCTCTTTTCACCAAAGATAGAGTCATATTGAAATTGGATGGAGTATCCAAATTATACGAGTGCATCAGTTTTGGGATATACGGCCCTAAAAACAATATAGCAATATCCACTTACAACAAACAATAAGTTTTCAGTTGTAACAAACGAATACAATCGAATAGTAATACTGGAACCATTGTTTCAGACAGGGGATGGGAAGCGAAGGAATGGTGATCGTATGGATGTGAATGTCTTATAAGCGTAGATGCTACGGGGTAGGTGTGAATTCTAGCCAGAAAACAGAACTCTGTTGACAGTGCTTTACCAGAAACTTCACATACACAAACGAACACTATCTTCTATGTCGACTCCCAACTCCCCATCTCTCCCTTGATTTATTCAGCTATTTCGTATATATCCATTCTGTATCGTATTCTGTTCAGTTTAAAACGATTATTTTACTACGAGTAAAAGTTATGACATATAAACTGAGAAATATGACAAATGAATAATATATATATTATTTATATATTGTAAAAGAATTGGAATGTGACATGTAGCAGATTGGGCTTTTAAATGACTGTAGTTTGTGACACAGACTGAAGAGTTAACTGATGCATGGAATACCAAATATATTAAATATATACATTGTATAACATTGTTTGCTAGTAATGAGCATAGCACTGATCGATAACTATGCTGGTACAGTACAAACATGGTGTTGGACGTTTTAATAGTTTCCCCTGAGGCAAAAACGCTGATGACTATGCAGTTGAATACAACATGGAAACTTTAAAAACGAACATCAGAACTAATTGAATCTGAACTTTTGGGGTTTCAACATTAATTGAAACTTGAAACAGTAATCCCACAATCTCAAGCTATTTTGCACATTATCAAAATTGTAGAATCGATGAAAATCTGGCAAATGATCGATTTTGGTTATCTGTTCCCTTTTTATAAAGGGTATATAACAGATACAGTTGCAGCAATTAGAATAACGAGAAAAACTACTTTACATGCAAGGTCACACCCTAATCGAGCATCATTTCCAGACAAAATACGTGATAAATTAGAACTGGAACCACCTAAACAACATCCCTCCACCAATAGAATATTCAATCTTACCCCACAAATAATAGTCTCTCTTCTTCGCCATCTTGTCCTGTAGATTCTCTCTACTCGCCCGCAGAAAGGCTATTTCCGGTGCCACGGTAACTACTTCCGGGTTAAACCCGACTGCAGCAATATCCTGATAAACGTCAGTTATCCTAGACTGGTGCTTCAGAGATCGTCTAGAGTTGACAGAACCAGATGAAAGCACCAGTTATACCAAGGTTTCGAACCCGTGTCACTACTTTCCACAAAGCTGAAGTCAAAAACTTTTCTCCTATATGAAATCCAGTATGCCAGTAGGCCTATGTTGTGTAGCCTAGGCTATAATTGTGCTTAATTATAATGAGAGGTTTCGAACCCGTATCACTATTTACTTCAAATACTGAAGTCACCACGTGTCTCCTAAAGAAAATAACTGGTCTATACCAATATATGTTATCACTCTATACTATGTGCCCACGTAATTATAAAGTTTCGAACTCTTGTCACTATAAACCTCAATACGTTTCTCCAATATATATAGAATCCAATACACACACACACCTATAAACGCCAGTCTATAACTAAAAGTTAATTACATACACGGATATATATATATTCAATATTTCATTTATCACGCTTTTATATTAATGACATATACCTAGACAGATTTGTCACAAAGTCTAGCTAGAAAAATACTACTGAATTTTATCTAAACAGGTACAAAACACTTTCAGTTTGCTTTGATTTTCAGTTACTTAATTACTGCAGCAGGGAAATTTCAGCATCACTGTACTGCACGAAGCATTCCTTCGATTTTGCTTCGAATTCAAATAGTCAACAATTGTTCAGTATAGGCTATTAATATTTTAAACACAAATGTCATTTAAGTAATGATTGTATTTTTGTAGTTATGCACTTGATGACCTCGTCCGTTAAAATCTTAACGTTGCCTACAGACTATAATAAAGTCCCCATGCAAAAATAAAATGTCACTAAAATGCTTATGTCAAAGCCACCTCGACAAAATGCTTACGTGTTAACTTCAGCATTAATTCCGATCTTAGAAACACGTCTGCATCTGAATCAGCAACGTCACTTCCTCCCTAGCAACCACAGTAAGGCAAAAATTAACACCGAAATCTGAACATAATCCTCATAATCTTACTGAAGCTAAAAGTAAGAATTGTTGTCACTCTAGCTGTAGAATATTCAAGTTCTATGTCAACAGTAAACTCGTTTTCAACATCTCGCTACCTGGTTATATACCTGTACATATATATCTTATAGTCCACGTTATTCTACAGGTAACCTAGTCCGAGACACTGTCCTTTTATAGGTCTTCTTATCTGACGGTACTTTTTTTGACAGATATTTGAATGCTAAAGTTAAAACTATATATAGAAATATACAGTTGAACAAATATATATTAGAGATTTTATACACGCTCTAGCTAGCCGACATCTACCAGATCGTATAACTTGGGGTCAGGGAAGTGTAGTATGTTTCGGACTATCATACTATAGACCAGTATACTGTCGATATAACAAGTCTTCAAGGTTGAATGAACATAACTAACGGGCAATATATAATAAATATAATCGGGTTAGTTATTTACCGTTATATATAAATATATAATTGAATAGTGTCTTACATCTAATTGAATAACTGGAAAACTAAAGCCCTAATAGAAGTTAAAGATCCCTCGACAGTTGGAAATCGAAAATAAGAGCAGGCTAATGCCGCTGTCCTGGCAAAATTTCCCTCATTGCACAATGTATGGCGTTTGCCCGTCCTCAATTAGCCCATATAGGTGCAGAAAAGCAGGACGTAAAACTCCAGTCATTTCATTTCATTTAAAGCCCTAATACAGCATAAAACCGCGTTCTGCTCCAAGAAAACAAATATTAAATCTGAATGAAGAAAACTTCCAGTAACTTTTTTAAAAAATGCACATTTCCACGTTTCACCATTCTCAACGAAAATTAAAATTCATTTACAGAATGAGACAATTTCACAATTATAATTCATTTACAATATGAGAATTCACTATTCAGAAATTTGACTTTCTAATTTCTTTTTGTAAAATGCAAATGTTTCAAAACGTCACCGTGTAGGCTACAACTTTCTCTAAGCTTATCTGAACATAAAATCACATATATATATCAAAATCCCTTTTGTATAAAGAATCCAGAATTCAAAAGTCAACTGAGAAAAGTTCCCTTAAAATGCTGTTTCAAACTTTACATAATAAAGTGTAAATGGAGTGCATAACGTTTATCTCAAACTTGTTTCAAGTAGTCCAAAACATTGTTCTTACTTTCACGTAGTCTACAATTTTCAAAAAATTACCTACAAGTGATAGATTCCCCTAATTACAAACAATCAGAAGCTAGAAAAAGTTTTCGATAAGTGTCATCAAATACTGCTTTGCGATTCATTCCGTTTCTTGTACGCCTTTGGATGGTCTCTTAGGCCGTGGTCACACGTAAGTGTACGTAAATGTCCGTTTTTTTTCTCTCCGTCAGTTGAATACGTAACTTAATCAAATAAAACCTGCATAGTTTCGCATTCGTTTAACGTAAACAATTCTGACGTACGTATGTGTGATCACAGCCTTAGACGCAAAAACATAATGATAATCCTAAGGAAAAAGTCAAGCCAAATGCTAAACGACAACTGTCAACAATAACTATTAAAGAGTAGGGAAGAGTAGGTAAGTATCAGATCCACGCGGTAAGAGTCAGCAAGATCCTTAACCACACGACAACTGTCAATAGAGACTAAGAAGACCACAAGTTTCGGACTAGTTTGGAGTAAGTCGTTCAGTACAAAGACATAGCTGTATTGACATAAACTATTGTTAAAAAACTAAAACCTACAAGATTGGTGTGATACAACCTGGGTTAATCTCACGAATTAATTAAAACTTGGCAACATTAACCTTCTGTCACTCACAAATACCAATTATATCTTGTACAGTGTTGAGGTGTGGGGAATTTAGAGGTAGGGCTAACTCCAGAGATAAGACACAGGTGTAGTCAAACCCTTTTCTTTCATCTTACACCCACGGGGACATTAAAGGTGACGTCCTGGATAGAAATTAAATTGTGATAGTTCACATAACAACAATTTTGCTTCCAAAATAAGCTTCCAGATAACATAAGAAATGCAGTGGCGTAGCTAGAGGGGGGTGGGTGCCATTGCTCCTCCATTATTGATATCCGTCGGTTGAAAAGGTGCCGTTGGTGAATCTGAGCCGACCGACCGCAGGCATAAACATCAAAAAATCAAATAATATAGCTTCAATTAGTCTTCCTGCAGTGTGTCAAAAGCTAAAATCTTCGAGCTCCATGTGCCTGGGCCCCACCCGTTCATAGCTCTCCACGCAGTGTCAATATTTTCTGTCTTTTCATCTTAACCATTGCACCCCCAGTTTCTAAAACCTGGCTACGCCACTGAAGAAATGTCATGATATGGTATGGTTTGGTTTGTTTCAACTGACACAGATGTCTGACTAAAAATTCGAAGGGTGCAAATTGATGCTATCAGTATCCCTGATGCATAAAAAAGTTTACCATATTTCTTTACAATCCCTTTAAATATTACAGACATCAGATCTATCTGGTAAAACTACTTGACTTGGTTTTTATTCAAGGGAAGTAATTCAGTATTGAAAATCACGAAATGTTCACTAATCAATCAAAGGCCAAGCTTCAATAGTATTTACACCACGTGACTAGAATATGATTTTTAATTCTATATTTAGTTGAAAGAAGGAATAATTGACCTGTGATAGGTGAAAAAATAAACCTTCGTCATTGTTCGAGACTATGTTCGAGACTATATAATGACTCGGTCATGATAAGCGGCCATCTTGCCCGGTATTTGGGCAGGAAAGGACAACTCTTGTTTGGATTTATTTTGATTGGCTGTTATAAGCTCGAAAGATGATGATATTCTCTGAAAATGATTGTGATTGGCTGAATATGGCAATATGGCAACCTTTGTATAGTAAACGAGGTGCTGTGAGATGAGAGAAAATCGTCACCGAAGTATCAAGATGTCAGCTAAACATTAACTACCATAATAGTTAACAGATTGGGTAAGGTCAAATGTCGTGTTAGTGTTCCGTGTTAGTGTTAACATGAATTTAACACAACATATGAACTCATTTTTCGTGTTAATATAGTAATTTTAGGGGGTGAACACGCGAAACCAGTATATCTTTTACATAATTAAGTGTTTAAATATCAATCAAATGAGGTAATATTTGCATTTGACCCGGTCCAAATTCTGTATTAACACCAGTGTTAAAAGTAACACGGAATTTAACCTCACCCAATGTCCTGATGTCAGCTTAACACTAACTACCATATAGTTTACAGATTACCCTTTCTATAATGACAAGTAGAGCTATTTCAGTCTATAATTTCTCTACAATACAGTGGAAACGTTCTCCTACATAAATACATGTTTAATTGATTATGTCATTTCGTCCCCAGGCTCATTACAACTTCGACGAACCAAGGGATTTCATATTGCTTGAACTAATCGCTAGCTCTTCCATTTTAGGTCATTCAATTCGATGTCTATTGAGAAAAGGTCTGGTTTTGGTCATGACATTTGGTCCCTCGTGCTTATCACAGCATCGTCAAGCCAAAGGAATTTGATATCGAATGAACAAAATTCAGTGATTATATTTACTTTCAGTTCCACTAAGATAAGCCCAAACATATTAAACATCGTATTCCACTCTGAAACTGGAATATTAACTTAGCATTGGGGAGTTCACAAAATTCATATAGATTATAATATGTGTGTATTTATTTATTCCAGACACTTAATTCATAGAGTCGATAAGCAGTTTTCAAGGTGAGAAAGGGCGTGTTTCCTCGTCCAGAACACCTGATGCCACCCTAAAACAAGGAATGTCAACCTATCATATCTATGAGGGTGTACGTAGCCAATATGTAAACCTAGTTTTATTTGCTTATTTATTCAAAACAAACAAAACACCTGATGCCACCCTAAGACAATAGGGTTTAGGTTTACATAGCTAATATGTGCTACATTTGGCATTATTTGCTTATTTATTCAAAAAGATAAATCAAATTCATAGATTCACTAAGCAGTTATCATAATGAACACATAAAACGATAAATAGCAATCGATATGGCCACGAGTTATTATTCCTGATCAGTTCTAGTCAATTTGTTCTCAGATCTTAAACTAAGGTCATGATGGGGTCATTTCTATTAAACTTTATTTTCCTAGAATCAACACTCTAGACTATAAAACTCTCGTCATAAATTGATTTTATAGATAAATACCGGGCAATATTTTACTCCTAGAATAATTTAATACTACATCAAACCTCGTGGTATATAAACTACTATATAATAACCATGGTGGGTGTCTTTAGCTAGGCACGTTATGCTGACTCTTATAGAACACTTGATAGCACTTAACTCGTGTCTTTGCTTCGATATTTTACACCTCCTAGAATAATTCAATGCCACACCAAAACTCTAATACAGTGGTTCCCAATCTTTTCAAGCTGTGGCTCAAATTCATGAAGCTCCCAGAGCCATGGCCCCCTGTTCTATTCCAAACTATGGTAAAATAGGGAATATGGCGCAAGGGTTGTTGTCTTGTACCTCCTCATCATCGGGGGGGTCAGATGCATTTGACCATAAGCAACTACAGACCTTACATAGCAAAATATAGTTAAATACAAGTTTAGAGGCTAGAGAAAAAATTATATACATCATCATGCGCCATGGCTCCCTGAGGTTCATTTCATTGTAGATAAGACCCCTTGGCATGTTTGATTCTATAAGACTCTTATCAAAGAATACTAAAGTAGTAATGTTCCCATTCACTCTGTTTGAAGTTCGCCAGAAAGATCGTAATAGCTATTGAAGGTCTTGTTTTTGTTCAAGAGAGAATGAAAGTTGTACAAATCGACAAGATACAGATGATTTATCTCCTAGTGATGGATCACCGACAAATAGAATTAGAAATTTAAAAAAAACTCATAAAAGAAAATGTCGAGAGGTGATTCAATGATCACTATCTATTAAATAACGAGTAGAGAGTTGACAGGAACTGCTAATCACGAGACTTCCACGCTCTCGTCTTCTATACCTCACGAGCTCCTCTCTTTACTCCCTTTTCATTGGTTAACATTGATGTTCGGATGTGGCGGGAAAATGTATTGATCAGACGACACTTGGAAACAAGCGAAATTAACTGGAGGCAATGGACTAGGAAAACAACTTGTTATAGATAGTGTTACTAGATCATCCAGACCGTTATTTTCTATATAAACATATACTATTACCGGATGATCGAGACAACGGTACTTCATTTCGCATCGATTTTTTATATTTCTAGGTCAAACTGAAAATATAGTCTACTTTCAGGGACAGGGTTGAAATGATTCCAATGAATAGGCGTAATGAAGTAGATTATTTCAAATATACTTTATAACACTTTCAGACAAATTATTCTAACGTGTCGTTTTGATACGAGTCGTACTCTGATCTGAACTTTGAACTTTCGAATATACTTATTACTCCAAAACCAATTACTTCTTTCCTAGCCAGGCCAGTACTTCTGTCTGTGAAAGAGCCACAGCACCCAATGTCAAGTTTCCTAAAACCAATGGAACAGTCACTTTGTTCAATAATATGCTCATGCTAATTATTTTGTGGAAGAGTAACTTTCAAACTATGTTGGCTTGATTGTAGAGCAAAGAAAAACGAATTATCCAAAACCCTAGCAAGGGTAACAAACATAATCCCATGTCAATGCTTCTGTGGAGTCTTCACTCATAGGCGTACGGGGCGTTAGATGAGGGGGGGGGGGGGACCAATTTGCCCGACAAATAATGCTAATTTGCCCGACAACGAAATATATTTGCCCGACAAGTCGACCCCCACCCAACCCCTAATTCCAAAAACTTCACGCCATCTGCCTGATCACATCATTTCCGAAACAATTGCCACCCCCACCCCCCCCCCCCCCCCCCCCTCGGCCTGTACGCCTATGTCTTCACTACCTATAGTACCTAAGTTGACCGGATTGTATCAAGAGAAACAAACTGTCCATAAAATTTGTGAAATAATTGACCAGTATCTTGGGAAGACTCCGCCACTAATTACAGAATGATATAAAGATCTTTATGACCGTGCCTTACGGGAATATTACATCTATAATTGGTCGACGAGTACATTTTATATATAAATCTATATATAGACATAATACACATCTCATACTGCCTCGGGTACACAGAATCAAACAACACGATATTTTACAGTTTTAGGACTGAAAATATACAAGTTTTACCATTCCGAGACATATATGAAATTAAGTCCAACGTTCAAACATTCTGCAACCTATTTACAGTGGCGCATTTATGAGAAACCGTCCGTGCCTCTGTGAACACTGTGGTCAGACAGTACCAAGGGCGTGCATTTGTCCAAAATTTTTGGGGAAACGAACCAGTAGAGTCGAAGTACGTCACGAAGCGCCACAATCACAAGCCCAAAACAGAAGGTCCCAGCCCTTCTGAAAGATATTTCGGGATTCGAGTTGGCAAAAGGGACTTCCTACTCTCATTTTGATCTGTTCGATTTTGTTTCTTCAAAAGATCTTTCTTCAGTAATCAAATTGTAGGGGGACCGAGACCCTTCCCCCCCCCCTCCTCTTTCGGAATTCAATGTGGAAAAAGACACCCCCTCCCCCTCCTCTCCCTCTAAATCCACGCCCTGGAACAGTAGGTGAGATATTACCAGTATATTCTGACCGAGTCTGTAACTGACATGTAATCTCTGTCTCGACATTGAATCTGTCTCGATATTGGTTATATAATAGTTATAATTACTTATGTCAAGACGTAACGAGAAATATAACCCTCTCTTACAGACAGACAAATTGTACAAAACCAGTCTCATATACAGAAATACAGAAGTTTATTACTATAGTATATGACTGGTGACGAACCAATTACAGATCCAGAATATTTGGTAATGTAGGGCCTGGGTTTTCAACTTGGGGGACATGTTTCAGACTGGGGACATTTGGACATTTGGACATTTTCCTGGGGACACAAACTGATTTATAGATCTGAAAAAAATCCCTTACTTAACTTGTTGAGAGTTAATAAAAGTTTGTATTAAATTGCAAAATGCTGTGACTTCATTATGCTTCGAAATTGCATTGACTTCCGCAGACAATTCTTAGGACATAAATATTTCTTCATGTCGAATTGGGGACGCTTGAAAAGACCAGTTGAAAACCCAGGATGTAGGGGATCTTTGGTCTTGCTATAGGTTGCTATCTTAACGTTTTCTGTCCCATTAAATGGACAAGATATTTCTGCCTATCTGAGTTCGATCCAAGACATTAACACCATCAGACCATAAGTTACAACAATTGACAGAAATTGAAAAAAAATTTAAGATTTTACATTGGGAATATCGCACTAATGATAAAGATTTTAAAATATTTTTTTTTCAAAACGGAACCAAGGACCACAGGGGTACAGGGTAGGGTCTGGGGTAGTAATACTAAATGTGTGACCAAGACACCTTGAGGAGAATAAGAAAGAGCAGTAAAACCCATAAATGTTATAGTAATTGAAGGTCACGGTTGAAACTAGTGTGGGAATTATACAGACAAACTGACAAATACCACTACATTAGTTGGTATATATCACAATGGTTCAATTATACTCGAGATACATTGTTTACTCTTATAATTAGTAGACGAGACTAGGACTCCTTTTTATATACATTATATATTTCGTTAGTTCCATAAAAAGGGAAAACGAAAGAAAGAAACAACCATTTTTACAAGGATAACAACTTAAGTTCATGAGTATCTGATGATGGCAATGATTTCACAAGGATAAAAACTTAAGTTCATGAGGATCCTTTCTCCCAGCTGGTCCTTTTGGCATTGATTGTACAACGTAGGTCCACAACGATCCTAACTAACAACTGGTCCTTGACCAAACCTCTTGGTATTGATTGTACATTAATAGCACCTGTAGTTCACAAGGATCCTTTCTACCAACTTATCCTTGGCCAAACATATTGGCATTGATCCTACATAGATAACAACTTAGGTTCATGAGGATCCTTTCTACCAGCTGGTCCTTGACCAAACCTCTTCGTAATGATTTTAAAAGTATAACAGCGTACGCATTCATGAAGATCCTAGCTACAATCTGGTGCTTGTTCAAACCTTTTGGGATTGATAATACAAGGATAACTACTTTGGTTCATGGGTATCCTTTTTATCAGTGGTCTTTGGTCAAACCTCTTAGAAATGATTTTATAAGGATAACCTGGAATCACAAGATCCTGTCTCCCAGCTTGTCCTTGGTCAAATCTCGGCGTTGATCACACATGGATAACAACTTGGGTTCATGAGGATCGTGTCTATACCATCTGGCCCTTGACCAAACCACTCGACATCGATCTTACATGGATATCATCTCAAGGTCCATGAGGATCCTGTCTATCAAATGGTCTATTGACAAGGATTATAACTTAGGTTTACAAGGATCTTTCCTACCAGTCTTTGGTCAAACCTCTTTGCATTGATTTTACAAGGATCTTGTCTAACAAACTTTCCTTATCTTAAAGATTGACAAATAAATTAGGTTCACAAGAATCTTTTCTACCAGCTCGTCTGTGGTCAAATGTCTTGGCATTGATCTTATGTGGACAGCAAGTTAGGTTCATAAGGATCCTGTCTACCAAATGATCCTTGTCAAAACCAAATGATCTTTTGATAACTGGGTCACAAGACTTTCGTTAAATTATTTGAGTTTAATCATCGAATAAATCCCATCCTATAAAACGACTTGAATATATACCGTAACCTTCCTAGTGTCCTTATATGACATACAGTTGATATAAAATAAGAGTATAGAGTGAGTTTGAGGTCAGAGTGACGTTTGTGTGGAGCAGACTAAACTTACCAATTACTTACTTAGTTTGATTGACAGCTAGGGGCAGATAACCCGGTGTTATTAAGTTTGATATGTAATTATTGAATAATCGTTACAGAATTTTTATTTCAATAATATCTGCTTATTAAACTGGCGTTACTTATTTCGACCTATGATCCATTTATAATGTATCAATATTGATTAGTGATCATTTTGGACATTACACTTTCGTCAGTCATCTTTTATGGCCCTTAATGAGCAGGATATTGAAACTTATGCTTGCGCTTGTGTTTCTTTTCTTAAACCCTTTTAGCTTTACTTCCTGTTAACTTCACTATAACCCTTTCCACTCTATTTGTTGACTTAAACGACCCTTCCGCTAAAACGCTGTGCTTGCTATGCTAGCTAAGCTATATTTGACCCTTATATTTCTTTAATCAAATACATTTTGTCTCTTTACAAAAATTTATTGAGAAGACCTGTCTTAATGCTATCTTTACTATGACCCTTTTACTCCTTTAAAGAGGCACAGGCTTCATTTTCGTGGGTCGATTTTTCGAAGTCTCAGAAACGGGGATTTTTTTAGCTCAGCAATTTAGTACTGGTTATCACAACTTACCATTGAAATTTGAGTCTTCAAATCCATGTGCATCCATAATTATTAGCATTTGAAAGTTATAATACCCTACTACACATTAGCGATACTATGCAATATATAGAAAAGTCATCTATAGAAATAGAAGGAGAAATGTCTAATTTAAGATATATTTTAAGGAAATATGCAATTTTCGTACATTTCTAGTGATTCTGAAGGATACTTAAGTATATTCAAGACCCAAATCAACCAATAAAAATGAAGACTGGTCCCCTTTAAGTTGACTTTCTATTACATTAACTAAGCTTTTAATATATTACCAAACATGTGGATAAAAATACATTGAATATTATTAACAATTAAACAATTCATTAACAGTTCCATGGCGGAAACTCTCACAATGGCGAGGTTTAAAACTCGGAAATAGGAAATACACAACATCATAATTTAATACAAGGAAATAGACAACATCATAATTTAATACATAAAGTTAGATATAGTTACTAGGTCAAAAGCATGTTATCTATTGACATTATTGTTGTCTTGTTATATTGACTGACACCGTTATTGTCACTTTTGTTTGATTGTATCTTTATTATTGATACACAAGGAACCATACCTAACCCATACCTGTGCCTGTGCTTTCGTAACATTGTTTAACTGTAAAGTTACAACCAATAATTCATAATCAAAAGACGAGAAGATTACAGATGTTACAATGATACTTTTTTTTTTAACACACAATTTTTTTATCCGTTTATATGTCCTGTGCCTGTGCTTTCGTAACATTGTTTTTTGCAATGTTACAACCTCTATCCCCTAACCATGTGTGCTACATGGACACCAAAAAAAATAGGATTATGCTGTGTCCTGGCAAAATTTACCACATTGCACACTGTATTACGACAATTCCAGTCCACACAGCTGTAAATTGGTACGGATAATCCGGGAAAGATCAATGCCAAGAGGTTTGGTCAAGGACCAGCTGGGAGAAAGGATCCGCAAGGAACCTAAGTTGTTATCCTTGTAAAATATAGATTTTTCTTTCTTTTTTTATTATACTCATTCACTCCACGATTTTATAGTTGTGGACATCAAAAGGACAAATTAATATCATGTATTTGATGATAAAGGTGGATGCTATCTGATTTGTCAGGTATTGTTGTATATTAATACAAGTCATTGTACTAATCAGAGCAGAACGTCATAATTTACATACATAAATACATAATTTAATACTAATAGTCATACTAATAGTCACACGATACTCTATAATATATGATCTGGAAAATGTAAAATACAGCCTCAAATAGCCTTCTCTTTATTAATGGTAACTCTTAAATGGATTGTAAAGAGGTTTTCTAAACTTTGTATGTGTATCGAGGACATTGATAGCATCAATTTGCGCCATTCCGAAGTCTGTGGTTCTTGCAATTCCACTAAAACTAACGTGTTTAATAACGTCAATAGTGATATACTGGAAGGTACTATTGATATCTATGCAGATCTTTATTAGTGACGTCATAAAACGCGTTACAAAACCTCTTTAAAACCCCTTTAAATCACTGTAATTACAACCATTCTGTATAAATTATAGAATAATAATTAAAATCAGAAATCAACCACTGTGAATGAGTTCAGGTATAAAAATAATTCTTTTAACATTTTTAACATTCTTACTAGAATAATCTTATATTTTACCGCAGAAATGCTTAAACCTTAAAGTCCAACACTCAAGAACCGTTTATTTTAAGGAAATACATGTAACTATATATTCAAACTCGATCTGTTGTAGGTGCATAAGACTTCCGATGTAATGACCATATTACAAAGTACTTTCTACACTTTTCAAATCTTGACAAACAAAAGCCTGTTTTTGGAAATACGTCAAGGAAAAACTGTCAGATATATCAACTCAGCATTCCCTTTCAGAGACTCCCCATATTCACAACGTCCATGAGGTATCTAGGTTTGTCAATTCGACATCCCCTTTGAGAGAGTCCACAAGTATTTAGGTTTGTCAACACGGCAATCCCTTTCAGAGGGCTGTCTACAGTCTACATAGCTAGTAATGTTAAAGTTTGTCAACTTGACACCCCTTCCAGTGAGTCCACATAGCTAATAATGTTTATATCGTATGTACGATTGTCAATTTCACATGCCCTTTCCGAAAGTCCACGTTTATATGCTTATTTGCTCTACCCTTAGTCCACATATCTAATAATGTTTATATCGTATGTACGATTGTCAATTTGGCATACCCTTTCAGAGAGTCCAAATATTTTTGTCAAATCGCCATACCATTCGGTCCACATGGCTAATAAAGTTTATTAGAAAGTATTATATATGATAAAATCAGAGCTATGTTATAACAATGGATATGTTATTAGCTCTCATACAATAGGTGAATACATTCAGTTAATCTCTTCATACAATAAACCCTTTCATACAACAGATTAACAGATTAACAGATTAGGGCTCTAAACCTTGACTGATTGACTTCATAGATTCACTTTCAGATAAGCTTTAAAGGTCCAACCCTTAATATTACTTTTCGAAATTGGAATTTTTAAGGGGTAGAAAATTGACCCAAACATAGGGAAACATCAAATCGATCCACCGACCATTGGATGAGGACATCCAATATCGAAGTGACATTATTCGTTCACAATAACTAAACGTAACAGATCTCCCTCTACAGTAAGGTACAGAACTAAATTTCATTAGTTTAATAAGGTATAGAACCCCGAAGATTCAGAACAGTAGGATGTAAAACTCAGTATAGTCCGAGAACAGAAAATCTAAAAAAAAGAAACAAGTAGAACATATTATCATTTCATTTATACTTATACAGTTAAAATTTCATTTCATTAGCCTAGTAAAAATCAATTTCATTTCATTAGTCCCAGTAAAAACAAATTTCATTTTAAAACCAATTTCATTTCATTAGCCCAGTTAAAACAAAATTTCAGTTCAAAGAGAGTTTCAATATGTGACTGCATGCATCAAAGAATAATTTACCTGTGCATTATTGATCAAAACAACAATAGATATATCGATTACGAAATCAATCATACTTATTATCGATCAGCTGCAGTTTATACAGATATTGATTGATTTGGTTTAATATGTTCTGTTTAGAACTTTACATGTTATTAAGTGTTTCGGTAGAATAAGCATCCTTTCTCTTCATGGATCCTTTCCTTTGGTATCATTTAATGATTTATAAATTAGGTGATAGGGGGTAAAGGCCGAATCTCGAAAGAACTGGGCGTGGCATCAGAAGGTTTCATGCCTTGAGGGGGATTTGAACCTACAGCACCTAATCACCTAGCAGACGGCAATCTAACTCACTACCAACTGAGCTATATTCCACTGTCACAAAAAAGACACTGTTTTAACTCAGCGTCAGAGGAAAGTATTGACGTTTACACATGCAGTTCAAAAATTGTTACCCCTTCAAAAATATATTAATATAGCTAGGATAGGGTGATTGAAAAGCAACAAGTTACTTTCTAACGGAATGCACTGGCAGCAAGGGTGGATACAAGGGGGGCTCCCCCGGCTCGACCCCCACCCTGACTGATGTCAGAACCCTCTAAAATCTTGCCGTTCGCGCATACGGCTCTCGCGGTACCGTTGAATTTGAAGCAAGTTAAATTTTTGTGATGCTTATAGTTAATACGAGTAATATAAAAGATCAAACGCCTTATTGAAATCGAAGTCAAATATTAAACTAACATGTGTATAATCATTATAAAAATACAGTGACCCCAGGCGAGTTTTAACAAATATTTCAGTTATTTGTATCGATACAATATTTTATATTTATAACGCCTACAGAGTTAGGGCTTAACTTTAAGTCGAAACTAGGTTGGATGTTTTGAAATTGTACATAGAGCTTTGATCATTTCAATGCATGTTTGATTACAAATAATGTTTGTATTTTTTTTTTATATAAAAAGAGCATCAATCTCAATTAATTATGCATACAAAACGTCAGTAAAATATCTCGACACTCCTTTCTCTGTTTCACTTCATTCAAATTCGACAACAAAAGTCAATTGTTCGTGTTGTGGGTGTGAATATATATATTGTTATTTAGGGGACACGATACATGTGTTCAATAGCCCCTATCGTACCCTTCTGTCTAGTTTAAAGGAGCCATTTCCTGATAACAAATAGAGGGTCAACAAATTATATCTAATCAAAATGTCAGGGATATACATGTTTAAATAATGCTTTAACGACATGTTAGGCCTACACGTTGTTAACTTTTCAAATGCAAACCTTTTTTTTTTTAAATATGAGATCTTTATTGATCTATCTAGCGCAGTGGTTCCCAACCTGGGGCCATGGGATGTTTGTTTCGACGTGTTTCCCCCATCGTCCTCAGGCACTTGCATAAAACTTTAACCAGTAATTGTTGTTCCATAAAGCTGTGTCGTGTCTATACATTTGTAACATGTATGGCGTTTTACATCAATAAACTCCCCTAGCCCTCTCAGTCAAACTACTATAAAGACTAATAGCACCCCCACTGTGAAGTTGACAAGTCTTTAGTCAAGTTATTTGACTTCTGGTGTTCTTTATCATCAATTAGTGACAATACTTTACACTAAACAACTTTATTTGTTTATGTTTACAATATTTCAGTCTATTTGTAATAGTATCTCTGTAGTAGGCTATACAATATTTGTATTGATAACTTGATAAAAATTGCAAAAGTCGACATAGTCAAGTAATGGGGCTACAAGTACAATTTTCTTCAGAGAAGTATTGTTATCGAGGGGGTTGATATACGGTGTAGTGAAAATGACTGACTAGGTGAACATTAAAGAAAATGATGTATATATCTGTTTGTAATGAGCTATGTGCTTTGAATATCAAAATTTTAATTTCCTTAACACATACACAAGGTATATTAAAATTATTATAAAAGAATGTGACTGAGATATCATTGAGGAAGTGATGTACATAGCTGTAGGGGCCCACGACTCAACGGGGGCAGCTGTTCCCCCTGCACCCCTGTCTCCTACGGCTATGGTGATGTATGATTATATGGTTGGGGTGCAATGAGCGATGTGCTTTGAATATGACAATGTTCCCATAACTTGTCGTATATCATGGCATTTCCCATGTAACATGTAAGTCTATGGTATATGAAGCCTGTTACTATACAAGTCCTATTATATACGGTGACACTAAAAGAATGTGACTATTTGCTGGGTGCAGTAAGTTATGTGCAATGTGTATTGAAATTTCCCATCTCCTTATATACATGTAGTATATCCTATAACAATCAAATCCTATATAAAATCTAACTTCCTATATATACACCAATGACACTATCAAATATGACTATTGTGTGAGTGCATTAAGAAAAAGATATATTTTTTGCTATGTTGTATCAAATATGTGATCAAACTTTCCCATGTAACATGTAAGCCTATGGTATATGAAGCCTGTTTCTATACAAGTCCTACTATATACGTTGACAATAATTTTAAGTATATATTTTACACTAATCATGTATGCTTAATGCGTATGCACTTTGAATTATAAATTTTCCCATGTAACATGTAAGCCTATGGTATATGAAGCCTGTTACTATACAAGTCCTACTATATACGGTGACACTAACAGAATGTGACTATAGTAGTATAAAACGTTCAATATAAATATTATATGAGGTATGTTGAATGTAGTAAACACACTGATCGTTTGAACCCTGTCGTCTTCAGGTATGACAACCCTCACAATCAACAAAATCTCATCTTACCTTTCTTTTTCACTGAGCTACGTCCGTCATCGTCGTGATCGTAATCGTTAAGGGACAGAAGTTCCCCGTTTTCTCCAGTGTTAGTATCCATGCTTGACGCTACTAGTCGCTGAACCTGGGACATTATAATAATCCAAGACTGGTGTATTCCTTGCCGTGTTTGTTTCACTACGTCACTACTATATGTCAGCTTTCTCTCGCTGTTTAAAACATGAAGTAGAGTTGAATTGTACGCTTCATTCACTAGCTACAGTACAAGTGAAGGGCTGATCGTCGGTCGAGTTAAAATGAAGGGTTACTACTCTCTCTAGAGCGGTGTGTAGTTAGTGGACTGGGTTACGAGTTGTATTTAACAAGGGGACAATCGGGGACGTTCAAGGTCGACTGATTGAGGTTTATAGTCGTTAGTCAACCAGAACGTTTGTCGTTGTATTAGAATTGACTCCAGTTATTGTTTAGGCTAAGAAAATTTGAATGACCTGGCTTTCTGTGTCCCCGATTGTCCCTTGTTAAATACGACTCGGAACCCAGTGGGCTAACTACACACCGCTCTAGAGAGAGTAGTAAAGATAAGAGCATTTTAGCTTTGATATTATTACAGTTCTATGCATGTATGGTTTAGATTTAAAACAGAGTTGTCAGTTAGTAAAGGTATGATAAAGGTATGGGAAATATAATTAGGAGGAATTAATGACCTACAGTGATACAGTAAACCTGTCCAGGTCATTCAAATCATCTTACTAATTTTGTTAAATATTTTTTTGGCTATCAAAGCTAAAATGTTCTTATCTTTCAAGAAACACATGCTCTCTAACGACCCGAGAACTTGGGATACACTTAAGAACCAGAAACTTTAATATAAAGTAAGATATGACTCGTGCTTCAGTAAAAGTAAACATACTGTTCTCAGTCAAACAGTTTGGACTTCAGCTTGAAAATTGGATAATGTGTGTAGGGGTTTGCTTGTAGCCCAGAGTAAGATAATACTTTAAACCCAAGGAAGAGTAAGCATTACCAGCACCAGTCAATCAACAACCTAGCTTTCCAATATGATCGATGAAAACTGCCAAAATAACGGCGGGAATGGTAGCGTTGCAGACGAATAAGTGATATTTCTGTAAGAAAAGATAATTCGCAGACGTGTAGTAAAAAATAATGTAGTTAAAGGTTAATGAAATATTTCCAACTGACTGAAGTTTGACTTGGAGAGTAAAAATCCTCCATTACCGTGTCTTGTATTGATCGAGATATAAATAAAGAGGGGGTGTTCGATTACTGTATCTGACACCATTCCTCGTCTTATATAGATGTTCTCTCACTTGAATATTTCAAAATGAACGGAAAACTACCCAACAAATTGAGATCACTGATACAACAATCCTTAAATGCTAAAATATGTCAAAATCATCAGAACACGATATAAAGTAGAATCTCGTCGGATCGTAGATGAAAGGTATCATGGAGTTACATGAGGTATCAATAAGTCACATGGATATGTCAAGTCATAAGGAGTATCAAAAGTATCGAAAGGTCACCCAAAGCATCAAGAAGTCACACGATGTTTCAAGAAGTCACATGCAATATCAAAAAGTTGCACCAAGTATCAAGAAGTTACATGGGGTATCAAGCAGTCATATGATGTTTCAAGAAGTCACATGAGGTATTAAGAAGTCACATAAGGTATCAACAAGTCACATTAAGTATAAAACAGTCACATCAAGTATCAAGAAGTCACATGGACTATAAAGCAGTCACATCAAGTATCAAGAAGTCACATGAGGTATCAATAAGTCACATGAGGTATCAAGAAGTCGCATAAGGTATCAACAAGTCACATAAAGTATAAAGCAGTCGCACCAAGTATTAAGAAGTCACATTAAGTATCAAGAAGTCACATTAAGTATCAAGAAGTCGTATAAAGTATCAAGAAGTCACATTAAGTATCAAGAAGTCACATTAAGTATCAAGAAGTCGTATCAAGTATCAAGAAATCACATTAAGTATCAACAAGTTACATTAAGTATCATGAAGTCACAGGAAGTATTTAGTATCATGAAGTCACATTAAGTTTTAAGTTAACGAAGTCACATGAAGTATCAACAATTCACGTTAAGTATTATGAAGTTATATCAAGTATTATGAAGTCACATCAGTATCGAGAAGTCACATCAACGTATCGAGAAGCCACATCAAGTATCAACAAGTATTAAGTATCACGAAGTCACATTAAGTATTACGTTAAAGAAGTCACACGAAGTATCAAAACCAAGCCAGCTCATACTGAGGAAAAATCCACTTTAGCCCCTTTCCCGAAATCTGATGAATTTATATTCTGGGTTCTTTTAAACCTTACTAAGAATACATTTAGTATTATCTTCTGACGAAAAAATATAATTGCGATATTAAAATGAGTTTTATTGATAAATAACCTCACAGTATTTTATATTTTATAGACTTGAAGATTTCGTAAAATAACGCCTCTGGTTATAACTATTTATTTGACGTAGTTTTGATACAAAATGATATGAAATGAAAGCAATTCGAGACAGATATATTTCTATAAATCGTGGATTTTTTCCTGAAAGCATTTCATACTTAATTTATCAATCAAATGCCTACTCTTCTAGACACCTGATACCACTTTTCATTATGATATACTTACTCATGTATGATTGATATAATTCCTCATTTGAAAAGTTCATAAGCTGTTACCTATGTTTGGTCAAAACGTCTTTTTGGATTTCGAGTTTCGTTTTGCAGGTTCTGATCGTTAGTAGGCTACTTGGTGTCTTTATTTATACTCTGTTTTGAGGGAGAGTTTTGAACATTATTACGGATTAGATTAGCTTAAAAATTCCAGTTTCTGCGACTAAAAGCATTTTGGTTGAACGGTTAGTGAACATATCACTTTAAAGTCGCATTCCATTTACAATAATCAGGACAGATTCTTACAACCAGGAAGAAGGAAAATCGTGACAACATTATTGATCACGACGCCAAAAACTTCAGGATCAATTTTTCTTACAAGTCGTTTCGACAATGTTTCCCTTGAGAACGATGTTTATGCAGTACACGTTAAGAGTAGTATAATTCTATAACACGAGTAATTATCTCGGGGTAATTAGAGGATAATGTAATTTGTGAGATACAAAACAGATGATGATATCATAATATCCAATGTACCAAACAAGTTTTATAGCTGGCCAAATACAAACTCACAATCTAATATTTCAACGACGACAAAAAAGAAACATGAAATTTATCAGATGTGATGGAAAATAGGACTGGCTGATATTATTATTTCCAATTTTTTGCAATTTTTTATATAGAAAACATATATACCGAAAGGTGTGAGTTTTATAATCTTTAATTCATAAACATTCAAGCACCCCAAGTGGGAGAAACACGTTTGCGCACAAAATCAAAAGTTTCATTTGCGCACAGTATACATCTGCGCACAAAAAAGCTCGACATTTGCGCACAAATTATAGTCTACATTTGTGCACATCTAGATTAGATATAAAGCACAAGTTGAAAATTTAATATCAAAATATTCTACTACATTACAACACAATGTCATAAAAATGTGTCTAGTAGGGCCTACTACACCATTTAAAAAGCGGATTACGTGACAACGTGTGGGTACACAGTACATGGATATCAATTCGAACTGTATTCGAATATTGCTTCTGATATTTTTCGACTTCAAAAAGAGCAGGGTAAATTCTTGTATGCTATTTTTCGCAAATACTCGGATCTGACTGTTATATTGCTTATTAATCTCACTCATGTACTTAATTGGAGTTGCTTTCCTTTATGGTACTATGTTTTCTATGATGCGTATGAATACAAGAAAGTAGTACACACATGTATGTAACCGCCATGATGTCTTAATTTGATGATTAAAGTATATTTGATTATATTCGATTCTTCCTGTCCTGCTTATGCTACGCTTGACCATTCTTACGATACAACATAATTGGCGACGAGGTAAACAAATTTAATACTACAAAATGGATTCTCCTACATCGGATATGCCTTCATTATTCCGAGAAACTCTTACACCGTTACCTACATACAGTGAAGAGCCTGCTGCACGTAATAAATTCTACAATTACAAACCAAGTATACCAATACCTCCAGCCTACAAACCATCACCAGGTAAACCTACTATTGAATGGAGGGTATGGGAACGCATGTTTACGAATTATTTAGAGCTGATTTCTGCCGAAAGTATGCCAGATAGAAAGAGAAGAGCTTTATTGATTCATTGCTTAGGCACTGAGGGCCAAAGAATTTTCTACAATTTTCCCTGTCCAGGTGAAACATTTCAAGAATCGTTGCAAGCAGCACGAGAATATTTTCAACCAGAATTAAATACGGTTTCAGAAAGGTCAAAATTTCGCGGACGAAGCCAGCAACCCGGAGAAACTATAGATGAATATGTCACTGCTTTGCATGGTTTAGCCTCTACATGTAGTTTTGGGATTATGGCTGATGAAATTATACGTGATCAACTTATTGAAAAGACTAACAATCGGAAAATTCGTGAACGCTTGTTAACAGAAGGTTCGGAAATAAATTTACAACGAGCGGTTGAACTTGCTCGCGCCATTGAAGCCGGTATACGTGAATCGAAAGTGCTTACTGGTACTACGGGTACTAATTCTCCTTCAGGAAATGTTAATTCTTTGAATACAAAGTCTAAAACCAATTTTTCACGTAATCGCAAATCGGAAAAATTCAGTGCACAGAATTCGTCTAAATATGAGAAGAAAACTTGCTACAGATGTGGATCTCCTAAACATCTCGCAAATTCTACCGATTGTCCAGCAAAAGGTCTTATTTGTTCAAAATGCGGTAAAAATGGTCATTTTGCAAAAGTTTGTATGTCTGCACGTGAAAAAGATTCGGTAAATACAATTGACAGTTCAAGTTCTTGTGAAGAATTGAGCACGTGCGAAATAGAACAATGCAAACAATACACTGTAAAAACTCATAATCAAAGTAATGTACACACTGTAAGAAATGAATGTGAAATTCTGATGGAAGATTCAGTTACGGATCCTGTTTTCATATTTACGGTAAATACTGCTGCTAATACTAAATTATACCGTATGTTTCATATTTCTACACCTACTGGAGAATCATCTGACGTAAAGATGTTGCTCGATACAGGTTCTGCAGTTACAACTTTGCCTCATAAAATTTACCAACAGCATTTCTCTACTGCTTTACTTTCTAAACCTGTTATGAATTTAACATCATATCAAGGAAATGCTATTGATGTTGTTGGATGTTTGCAAGCTGCTATTGACTTTGAGAATAGGACTGCAAATGTGACTGTATTTATTACATACGGTGATACTGCCCTTATTGGTATGGACGTAATAAAGAAATTGGGTCTTGTGATTTCTTCAAACTCTGTACGTGTCAATACAATAGTGGACTCATTTGTACATAAAGTAATGGTTGATACTAATGTTAAACCAGTGCTACAAAAGTTGCGCCGTTTACCACTAGCTGTACGTGATAGTGTTAAATCTGAACTGGAACGCTTGGAAAATTTGGGTGTTATCGAAAAATGTGATGCTTCACCATGGGTTTCTAATATTTTAGTCGTAAAGAAGAAAATTGGCATTCGTTTGTGTTTGGACTGCAGAGAACCAAATAAAGCGATTGTTGTAGACCAACATCCACTACCTCATATTGATGAACTTTTATCTGACTTTAAGGATGCTACTGTTTTCAGTGTTATTGATTTGCAAGAGGCTTATCATCAGATACCACTTCATGAGTCTAGTCGTAATCTTACCTGCTTCATAACACACGAAGGAATGTATCGCTTTTGTCGTATTCCTTTCGGACTTGCTTCTGCACCTGCCTTTTTCCAAAGGATGATGTCAACAATCTTAGTTGACTTGCCAGGTGTAAAATGTATTCTAGACGATATTGCTATTTTCGGTGGTAATATGGAGGAACACGATCAACGATTGACTGCTGTACTCCATAGAATAAATCAACATAAGTTACAATTAAATCTGAATAAGTGTAAATTACGACAATCTAGTATAAACTTTTCAGGACATACTATTTCAGCTTCTGGAATATCACCTAGATCAGAACTGGTAACAGCTATTATTTCTGCACCTACACCGACTGATGCTACAGCTGTTCGCTCTTTCCTTGGTACAGCTACTTACTACTCTAGATTTGTCCCTAATTTTAGTACAATTACAGAACCCTTACGTCGGTTGACCAGGAACTCTACAACATTCCTGTGGGATAATTCAGCTGAAAAGAGTTTTACAAAACTCAAAGGACTTGTTGCTGCCAGTCCAATCCTTGCTTCATATGACTCTACATTGCCTACTTACATCTCTACTGATGCTTCAAATTACGGTTTAGGAGCAGTTCTTACTCAACTTCATCCGGAATTTGGTGAACGTACTGTTGCTTTCGCATCTCGAACTCTTAGTGATTGTGAACGACGTTATTCGACGATTGAAAAAGAAGCCCTAGCTTGTGTTTGGGGAATAGAAAAGTGGCGTTTATTCTTATGGGGTCGTAAGTTTGTTTTACGCACTGACCACCAGCCCTTAAAGACTATCTTTACTTCGAAAGGTCTTGGTCGTTCAAGTATGCGAATTTCCAGATGGGCTGCTCGCCTAATGGTTTATAATTTTGATGTCGAATACAAAAAGGGTAAAGACAACTTTGTTGCAGATTGTATGTCTCGCCTACCCTTACCTGACTCTGATTCGAAAGAAGAAGATTTTGACTCGGAAATGATTGCCATCATAGATAGTCAATTACAAGCAATTTCCGTTGCTGAACTACAAGCTGCAAGTGAACAGTCCGAGTTGTTCGACAAAGTTCGTCAACAAATCGCTGACAATTGGCCGAATAAGAAGATTCTACCTTCGGAACTTTTGCCGTTCTACAACGTTCGTAATGAACTAGCCTGCAAGGACAATTTGATTTTTCGACAAAATCGACTTGCTGTTCCATCATCTTTACAACCACGTTTGATTGAACTTGCCCACGAAAGTCATCAAGGCATTGTCCGCACTAAGCAGCGTCTCCGTTTGCTGTATTGGTGGCCTTGTATGGATAACGCAGTTGAAATTGCAATAAAATCTTGTGTTACGTGTCAGTCGCACGACAAGACAGCTACTACACATACTGCACCTATGCAACCTATACCGTTTCCTAAAGAACCTTGGGATCGTGTCTCCGTTGATATTGTTGGACCATTCCAAAGTGCTTCAATGCAAAATCGCTATGCTGTGACTTTGATAGACCATTATTCAAAATGGCCGGAAGTTAGTTTTATGCCTAACATAACTACTGAAAATGTGATTGAGTTTCTAGAAACAATATTTTCAAGAGAAGGTTATCCTAATCATTTACTAAGTGATAATGGTGTTCAATTCGTATCGCATGATTTCGAAGATTATTTGAAACAACGTAACATTATTCATTTACGAACATCTAACTATTATCCGCAATGTAATGGTGCACTCGAACGTTTCCACAGATGCCTCAAAGATACTGTTATATCTGCCGTTATTGAACAGAAACCTTGGAAATCTGCTGTTCGAAATTTCTTATTTATATATCGTGCTACGCCCCATGCTACAACTGGTATCGCTCCATCAGATTTAATGCATGGTCGTGAAATGAAAACCTTATTACATGTGCTTCAACCTGCTAATTTAAGCGATTCCAGTGATAAAACCATCCGTGGACGTGTTAAACAAAAGCAAAGTTCTATGAAAACTTATTCTGATTCTAATCGTGCTTGCAAGAGTTCGAAGATTGCTTCGGGTGACTACGTTCGTATCCGCAAACCTATAAAACCTCTAAAAGGAAATCCTGGATATACACCACCACTCGAAGTTATCCAGAAAGTTAGTGATAATACATATAAGTTAAGTGATGGAAAAATATGGAATTCTAAGCATTTATCTTTGTGTAATGTGCCAAGTAAAAGTGATACTAGTCATAATAATACTAGTTCAAATTGTGCATCTAATAGTGCTATTATTCGCAAATCTAATCGCGTGTCAACTCATACCAAGGATAAAGACTTCGTTTACTATTGATGTTTACAATTTGCATATATGCTATTAATTTCAATATTAACTTTGCAAAGGTTATGCATTTCAGTTTAAGTTAATTTTCTTGAAATTGCTTCATTGTACTTCGTTATGTTCCTTATAGATTGAGCATCAATCTTCGGGTGGGGGATATGTTATATTGCTTATTAATCTCACTCATGTACTTAATTGGAGTTGCTTTCCTTTATGGTACTATGTTTTCTATGATGCGTATGAATACAAGAAAGTAGTACACACATGTATGTAACCGCCATGATGTCTTAATTTGATGATTAAAGTATATTTGATTATATTCGATTCTTCCTGTCCTGCTTATGCTACGCTTGACCATTCTTACGATACAACACTGACCATTTCGCCACGCTTGTATTCCTCCTGGAAACCCTTCATAGAACGGAGCTTTTCTTTGTCCGGTTTTTCAAGAAGAACGCTGTGCAATGCTCTCATCTTTAGAGATTAGGATTAGCATAATAGGTGATAACAGATAAGTGATAATCAACAAGGAGTCATTTTAGTTCTTGGTTGGACTAAAATAAAATTCCGTTATTTAATGTGATCACGAAATACCTATATAGCTGGGTGTATAGTTGTTGTGCGCAATCGTAACATAGATTAATTAGTTTCTTTTGAAAAAATGTGCGCAAAAGTCGACCCAAATTCTCTGGTAATTTGTGCGCAAATGTCGACCCAATTAGTCATTTTGTGCGCAAATGTCTTGCACCCATTCAAGTGTCAAATCGATAATCGAAAATACCGAATGTTCCCCTTTAAGTAAAACCAGAGGCGGATTAACCTCTAAGCAAAGTAGGCAGCTGCCTTCGGCCCATCGAAAATTCGGCCCATGGAAATTGGACCCATGAAAAATCTTGCAAATGTGACCATATGCACAGTTCCAAAATATCTATGCAAGTGTGAGAAGGTAAAACTTTTTTCAATTCCTGAATACACAGGTAAAAAATATAAAAAAACACTTTTAGCTAATCAAATAGATAACAAGATAATTGGATGAAAAATTGATTAACTTATCAACAATCTAAAGCTAATTCAATACTGCCCTTCTTATATTCAACTTGACCTATTGAAGAACCACTTTCTTCTTTATTCTCATTGATTAGAATTAATACTATCTCGGGGCCAGGTTTGATTTATTTCAATTGTTGTTTTCTAGGTAAATATTCTATTTAAATGTTATTTACCTTTACTTGGAAATTGAAAATGGCGACAACCAACATTTCCAATTCTATCAAATTGAAATATTGAATAAATCGAATCATATCATTATGGTTAAATGGTTTTATGGGTGGTTTGAACTCTTGAAGACAGTAAAACGTAACCAAGAAAACTAGACCACCAAGAATACACAAAAATTGACTTCCGGAGGTCTGCATTTAACAAAAGGCAAACTTGAACTTAAGACCACAAACCAAAAGTTCAACCTAAAGACTGCAGATAAAACTTGGATCAAAGACTAAAACCAAAAGTTAGAACAAAAGACTCCAAATCAAACTTGGACCAAAGACTAAATCCAAAAGTTAAACCCAAAGACTGTAGATAAAACTGGGACCAAAGACTTTATTCCAAAAGTTCAACTCGAGGACTGCAGGTCAAAACAAATTGATCTAAGAGAATTCTTACAGAGATGTTTTATTTGTGATCGGTTCCTGCTATTGACATTGTCCAAGATTTTATACAGATAACAGAAGACGGCATCGATCAGACAAGAATAACTGACAGAGTAAAAATGCACTCGTATCAACTTCGGAACTAGACTAGCGTTCAATATAACCTCGTATACTATACAGTGATCGCCATATTGAATAAATTATAGTTCAACCAATCACAATCATTGCTCAAAGAGTCTGTCTTTTCATGCGATTATATCAGCCAATCAAAATCGATATACAAGTTGTCTTTTCTTGCCCAATAACCGGTCAAGATGGCCGCCTCTCATGACAGAATTATCATGTTAGTCTCGAACATTGACTAAGGTTGAGTAAAAGCGGTGTTGATATAGATTAGTCCTCGTTATATTGTCCATTTGACCAGGAATAAAATCTACATAAAAATATCGACAACTGGAGTAATGGTCGTGTTTGATTAGTATCGACCATCTTGTAATAAAAATGGAATTTTACGTACTATTTTTGTTCTTCAAATAGGGAAAGTGTTGATGAGCAATTCCATGCTGTGTGCAGATTGATTTCTCTCGTGCACGTCTGTAGCACATGGGACCTTTGTTTATTGTCCCATCCAAATGACTAGCTACTTTTTCAATGTTACCCTTTCGTGAAACATGAGAAAAACCATTATTTATCCTGCCTTTTCCTTATTTCAGCCCTCAAATACATATAGCATTTCATTCTTAATGTATATCTCCAAATTTATCAGCTCAATCTTAAGACGAAAAGTAGGACGTAAAACTCCATTTCGCTTCTGATGGCTAGCCTATTGCAGTTTTTGTTCAAAAAATCTGGAAGTGAGGAACAAGAAAAAGAATATAGAAGCAGATTACGTTTATTTCATGGACTCATGTCTGAATCTTTTTTTGATATAAAAAAACGAAACAATAAAAACTGAATGATTTTAGAGACAAAGTCACGTAGCAGAAACATTAAAATAATCTTTCTTAAAACATAGAATTGATTTTTCACCCATAACAATATATACTAACATCCTTTTTCTCATTCTCAAACAAATCCTTACAACAAATTTGACCTTTAAAGGAGGATAGGAATCGTTAAAAAGAAGAACGAAGAATAAAGGAATAGAAGAAGACACAGAAGAAGTCATAGAATCACATTGCTCCTCACTCAACGTCTGCGATATGGTCATTTTAACCGAATCGGACACCATATACCTACCAAGAAGAAGAAAGAGTTAGAAAGAAATGAAGATCTGAATGTCTGCCGTTGAGAAAGAAACATCATTAGGAAGAAAGGGAAATATCATAGTTAAAAAGAATGTCATATTTCTATAGAACTTAAAGTAGGGACCGAAGTAATAAATATTAATGATAAAAAAGAAAGAAAGAAACATCTATAATTTACAAGGATAACAACTTAGGTTCTGTGAGGATCCTTTCTCCCAGCCGGTCCTTGACCAAACCTCTAGATAATGATTTTACAAGGATGACAACTTAAGTACCGTGAGGGTCCTTTCTACCAGCTGGTCCTTGGCCAAACCTCTTGGTAATGATTTTACAAGGATGACAACTTAAGTACCGTGAGGGTCCTTTCTACCAGCTGGTCCTTGGCCAAACCTCTTGATAATGATTTTACAAGGATAACATTTTAGATTCCGTGAGGATCCTTTCTACCAGCTGGTCCATGGTCAGCCTCTTGTCATTGATCTTTCCCGGAAATTATCACGTGATATTTCAATCGGACTAATGAACATGCTCCTACGTGCAATTTGTTTTGTTATTATTGACACACTCACAGTCATGTGTTTTTGAAATTTGAGTTTGTTAAAATTGAAGTTTCAGCAAATGAAATAATACAAAAAGTCGTATTTAAAACCCTAATCATTTCTAGCAGACATAAACATTGAAAACTTGATATAATCTGTATTGAATAACCAATCCCGCCAATATTTAATGATTACATGTGTAATTCTGTATGTCGTGAATTGAATTTTGGCTAGTATGGTTGTCTTATTCAATAAAACTGATATCATCTGGATGTAGTCTCTGTCTAGAGGCACAAATTAGATTCTATTATTTGTCTACATCTCAATACAAATAGGAACAGATCACCCTGGTTATAATGAAAGTTTCAGTGCTAAAACATACTGAGATCAGTTCGGCAATTCTCGGCGGCTCTCATTCTCGGCAGCTTCCGTAAAAAATTATCCAGCTGAACGTGTTGCACAGAGCATTTCTATGGCACAGAGTAAGTGAAACTTAACAAACCATAGTCGTAGGAGACAGGGGGCAGGGGGCAGCCCCCCCCCCCCCCTCCCAAATATTATGCTTTTGGGCAAAAAATCCGGCAAATCGGGCAAAATATCAATAAAATTCGGGCAATAAGTCGGTTTGCCTCCCTGTTAAGTCGTGGGCCCCTACGGCTATGAACAACACCACTTTGTTACGACTGTTTTGCATAGTGTTTTAGTGCATAAGGATGTCGCTATGTCATATACCATTGACGTCAATGATAGAAAATGCTCTGATGATAGTTATGGCACAATGGAATACCAGTAGTCAAATGTGCTATAACTAAGCAGATATTTTAATGGAATTGTCCATAAAATTACAGGCACTATAAAGCACAAAGTAAAGGCTAATGCCACTGTCTGGAAATTCCCCTTATTGCACACTACACGGCGTTGCGAATGTCATTAACCCAATCAAATGCAGAGGGAAGAACGTAAAACTCCATTTGAACTAATACTCATGGCTATAGAATTGTGTAAATACGACCTATACAATCTGTATGTATATAGTTCCATTTGTACTCTCAGGTATAGATCAACAATTAATACAAGTTCATTGATTAAACAGTTCTAACTGATGACATAATGATAGTTTTATACTCGTTATAAAGTACATTGGACCTGATCAACAAGTTCAATCATACTAGATCATTGCCTTGAGGGGCAGGGATGGGGCTAGGTGCTAGGGACAGGGGTAGGGAGAGGAGTTTGGGGTACAGGAAAATTAATACAAGTTGATTGATTAAACAGTAGTTCTGATGACATAATGATTTGTTTTATACTCAGCATAGAGTACATTGGACCTGATCAACAAATTCATATTAGATCACTGCCTCGAGGGGACAGCAGTAAGGGGGGGGGGGGGGGTTGTAGGGAGAGGAGTTTGTGCTAGAGGGAAAATACAGAAGTTTATTAATTAAACAATTCTTTCTGATGACATAAGGATAGTTTTATACTCAGCATAGAGTACATTGGACCTGAATAACAAGTTCATATTAGATCATTGCCTTGAGGTACAGGGATTAGGGTAGGTGCACAGACAGGATAGGTAGGGAGAGGGGCTTGGGGTACAGGAAGAAGAACAGAAGTTGTTTTATACTTGGAATAAAGTACATTGGACCTGATTAACGAGTTCATATTAGATCACTGACTTGAGGGGCAGGAACAGCAGTAGGTGCAGGCGAGACAGGGATAGGGATATGAGGGAGAGGGATAGGGAGAGAAGTTTTGGGGCGAAGAAAATGAAAGAAGTAGTTGATTAAACAGTTCTATCTGATTATATAATGATAATTTTATACTTGGAATAAAGTACATCGAACCTGATCAATGAGTTCAATCAACATGTATAACATTAACTTCAGGGGCAGGGAAGAGGATAGGGATAATCCAGAAGGTATTAGGGCATGTCTTTTCAAATCACGGCCCGCGACGCCCTTGAGAATGGCCCCCAGGACTGACCCCTTTAGTTTAAACGCTCAGCTCACTATGCTAGCTAAACTCTTTTTGGCCCCTATATTTTTTTCATAACATGCATTTAGCCCTTTACAAAAATTAATTGAGAAGGCCTGTATTAGGGTATAGAAATGGTCAGATTTTGAAATCTATTTGATGACAGGCAGGACCGTCAGGACAAGGACTGCTAAAGTACATGTAAATGGTTTCTGGAAAAACAAGATCGAGCAAAATCATCGCCTTGATGCAAATTAACGTAAAGGGTTTAAAAATTAAGATAATTTTAAAGACATGAGCTTGTTTTATTTGGAACAAAATATTATTCTGACATACTGTCCCCGGCACTGCCAGCATACAGAAGCATAAAGGGTTTTTATGTCCTGCTTTTCTTTCTTAGAATGGGCTTTATAGCCTGCACGAGTGTTAGCATAACTTACATTTGCTTGTACGGATTTTTATTATTAGATAAAACGAAAGTAAAATTCTATGACATTTCAATTCCAGAAAGTAAAGTTACGCCTAACTGCATCAAGTTCCAGTCGTTATTATTGATTAATTGTGATTATTTATGCAAGTTACTATGGTAACTGTTTTATTTATATTTATAAACAATATATTATTACCTGATCATTGTTACATTCGTTAGACTTGAGAGTCTGGTATATACTGGTAGATATTGAGTACCTCGGTCATAACACACCGCCATTGTATTACGTCAATATTCAGAGGTTGGTCATAGTTCAGTTGGAATCAACATTCTGGGTTCTAATCTTATAAAAAAGGCTTTGTTCTGTAAAGAAATATCTTTTTTTATTCCTGTCTATCCTACTTAATTTCGAGAAAAACCTAAAAAAATGTCTTGCTTTTCCTGCTGTGTCAGTGTCAGATCTGGTATTCTCTCGACTTTTGTTTTGGGTATGATAACGACCAACAGGACAGCTTAGTGGAAATGAAGTCTGACATTCGGATTGCATGTCTTGTTTCTCGACAATCTATCATTGAATTCACTTAACCCTGGGTTCAACTGGTTTTCTCAAGTGTCCCCAATTATATGCACCAGGAAATGTCCCCTGAATTGTCACAGGAAGTTATCAAAAACATGCAATTTTAAAGCATGATAAAGTCACAGCATTTTGCTTTTTAATACGTTGCTGTATTGGTATGACATTGACATTGTATGCATATATACACAATATTACAATTTCTTTTAGACCCATAGTTCAGTTTGAGTCCGCTGGAAAATGTCCAAATGCCCCGGTCTGGGACATGTCCCCCAAGTTGAAAACACAGGTTTTATTCACATAAACAATCTGTCGAAAACAAGCAGGTGATAGGTTAACCTAACAATTCATTCTACGAGACACTGACGGAAACTAACGAAGATTACCGATGTATCCTAGTCAATAATTGTTACCTGTATTAATGTAGGTCAATAGATAATGAAGTAATGAAAGGTAATTTATTATAATAATAGTTCAGGTTTATTATATCTATATATAGCTGACTAGATTGACTGTTGTCAACGCCACCAGACATAGAAACAATGGAAGTGCATGGAATTGTATAGAATATTCCACATTGTAGCTGCAGGGATCAGTTGGTTTCAAATAAAAATCCGTACAAGCAAAACAATTCCGTTAATCACAAATCTCGTCCAAAATCAAGAGAAATAGTTCTATAGTAGTGGACTACTCCAAAGAGAAGTACAATCAGGTGTTTCGAAAAGAGTAAGCATGGTCAAACTCCCACAAACTTCGAGATAGTTCATAGTAGATACGAATTTCTATCATATAGATAACAAATATAGCGGTGCAATTTTTCATAAATTCATAATTAAAACTGTTTCAAACAGGTTCGAAACATCCATAATTAAGCTGTGGGTGGGTTTAGGTAGGTTGAAAATAATTCATAATTCATCTGCAACTCGGGTAGGACAGTCAAATATTTGTCAACAACGTATCAGGATAATTGTCAGAGGGGTGATAATCCAGCGGGTAATTGTGGTGGGGGAGGAGTGGGCAGGGGACAATTGTCTGGGGGTGGGGATTGTCCTATATTACGAATAGAACTTGGTGAATGCAAATTTTCACGTCGGAGCTGTCATGCACGTTGGAATTGTCGTACATTTTCAAAACGCAGAAGTAACAGCGACAGATTGCCAATCCGAAAATTGCTAAATGAGTAAAGTTCTAATCACTATCAGATGATTTCTTTCATGAAACTGCCATATACTTTGAAATTGTCGGACTTAAATAAATGTTCTTATCGCTGTTAGATGAGTTGATCCCTTTATAAGAAAACTATTAACACTCAGTCTAATTGTACTTGACTTTTATTAAAATTTCCACTTAATTTAGTTAAACGACAGTTCATGTTAAAAGTTTTTAACTGAGAAGAAACAAGGTTATTATTGGACGGGAAATTATCAGACAATACATTTTATATTCTAGTTTTCTTTTACAGATAATAATAGTTATAATAGAAAGGTCTGAAAGGAAATTGATCGTTAACCTTTAAATTTATTGATGGTTATACCTGAGCGGTTCAGTTCCATTGGCGGTTCTGTGGTTCTGGAAGGTGGGGTAGGCGTGCATGGGGTTCATAAAAAGAGAGAAGGAAGGGGAGGTCACAAAGAGATGCAAGTAAACAATTTATGGTTACTGTGAATTTTCTTAATTGATGGCTGTTTGTTCAGTTCCCCTGGCGGTTCAGTGCTTCTGGAAGGTTGGGGGTGGGTGGGGTATATAAATAAACGGTTTTTGGTCAGTCACAAAAATGGAATGGACTCTTACGTCTTTTGGCTTATGAGGATTGACAAACACCATGCAGTGTGTGATGAGGGAAATTTAGTCGGGACAGCCAACATATCTTATTGTCTTAACTCGTATTGTCAAGGGACCCTTAAACGTACACAGCCTGGTGGAAAAAGATGTATTTAGGACAGCAGAAACAATTATGATGACAAAGGGAGATATTTTAACAGCTGATTTAGTTTGGAGTAATTTTACTAAATGGTCCGTCACATCATAACGTTCTGGTCAACGTTCCCTGAATGTTCTTATAGTTGGGGTAGACACATCGGGTGTGCTATAAATGCATGACTATGATTAATGAACAGTTCCTATCAGTTTGGGCTTACTGCGTACATCGATTGCGGCTAGATCTCTAAATATAAGAAGGAATCTCTACAATGACAGGACCCATTTTATGTTTTTTGACGTAGTCACAGAGGGGCGCTCATTGAGTAACATGTGCAAAAACATGATTAACTGCTAACAAGGTGGTACAAGCGACTGATCGGTGGCTGTCTGTCCTAGTAAGTTATCAATAACTGCTCAGTGACTAATTATACCCTATTGAGAGATCAGATATATATACGTCTTGCTTAACGCCTCTGTCGATAAAATGTTTAAAATTGTTGATAACTCGGTGACCGTAGAATCATTGAGTAAGATCAATAATCGTCAGAAACATCTTGAGTTAAATTGAACACTGAACCTTTTAAAACATCACCATCTTAATATTCTTTAAGGGATGTAATCTTCTAACTTTCCATCATCTTAATACTTTAAATAGCAATAACTTATCTTACATTCTCAATGCCTTTAAGAGTTTTGGAGCCTTATTCTCAAAAACTTAACTAATACAAAATTCAGATTTTAAGAAATACAGCAGTCTAATTGGATAATAAGGCTATATTTAAAATCAATTTTAGTGATTGTCTAATCAGATGACTGGAACACTAAAATCATTCTAAGTTAAGTTTTTGAGAATAAGACCCCTGGTCATCTTATGATTTTAGTGTTCTGTCATTTGATTGATCAGTCATAAGTATTGATTTCAAACTTATTTATCAATAAAATGACTGTTTTGATTAAAATGTTGAGCCTGAATTTCTTTAGAAATAGGTCTCAAACTTTTCTCAATTTAAGAGTTTGACCAAGAACACAGTCGTGACAATCATTGGAATCAATATCATCTTTAGCTGGGTCGATTGGAATCATTTGTGAAGATGACTTATTCAAGGTCAAACCCCGACTGAGATTTAAACTCACAACCGCCATTATTTCGACTTAACATCAATATGCTGTTTGAAATTCGAAGACTAGATACCTTTAAGAGATTAACTCCAGGTCTCCTATTCATTTTTAATTTACTTAAAACGTTTTCTATTTTAAACTTTCTCAATATATTTCACTTCAAACTGTTTATTTCACAATACTGGTTCTACAATTTATATATAATCGTTCTCAATATATTCCACTTCAAACTGTTTACTTCAATTTATATAAATATACACAATTACTGGGATATCTTACTATAATATAACTAAAAATATCTCAGAGTTTGTCAATTGAACGGAATTTCTTTACAGGGGAGTGCTATTCACGTCGTTAAGTACCCTTACAACTACCCCTCGGGCCTCGGTAGTTGGTGAACAGGGCTCAGTGCCTGGGTTTTGTACATTTCAGGTGGAGTAAGGGGGCTGAGGTCTCTACCCCGTGAGTTGCGGAAGCTAGAATCGAAGGACCCTATTCTGACGATTCTGAGGAGCCGAAATGATTCCCCCACCCGGAAGGTCTGTTTGAGTCTGATTTAGTATCAATTGGATGGTTTGGTATTGTAGGTTCGAAACGTGAGAAATCTTTTAAGATCTATTCGAGTAGAATGATTTTTTTTTATGAATAAAACTTATTATGTTTGATAACGAGCTAGAAATTACTATCACATATTGGTCACAAATCTATACAAGGGAGGGAACTCGATTTAACACCATCAGACCAAGTATAACTTCCACCCTTGTTAAAAGACTAACTTATGGGTTTATTATACGCTTCAATAATTATAGATATGAAAATTATTCAAAAAACAAAAACGAGTATACTTATGACGACCACTACTAAATATCACTATCTTAAATGTCCAAAGGGATTTACATGTAACCCCTTTTGATTTTGCCGGTAACCCCAGATTGAAAATCACGTTTCCTGAAATGGCCACTTAACTAGTTTGACGAAAGTTGATCAGATGCAAATTCCCCAAAAGAAATTTCCCTCTTTGCACACTGCATGGCGTTTACCTGCCCTCATTAGCCTTTCATACAGAATATACAAAAGTAGGATGTAAAACTCCATTTCATTTTATTTCATTTCATGTGTAAGTTTGAAGACGTATCAGGATCCATTGGCCCATAGAAAACTGTCGTGCTTAAAGGGATATGTTCACTAACTGTTCGACCAATAAAAATTTTGTCACAGAAACTGAATTGTTTTAGCTATTCTAATCCATAATATTGTTCACAACTCTCCCTCGAAATGTAAGCCTTCAAATCCCTGTGTAACCATAATTATGAGCATTTGAAAGTCAAAAATACGACTCATCGTTTAGTAAGACTATGCCTTATATAGAAAACAAAAATACAGAAAATGAAAGATAAATGTATAGGTAGGGATATAATTGGAGGGATTATGCTATTTTTGTGCAGTTCTAGTACTTCTGGAGGCTATTTACATATATTCAAGACTCAAATCGACCCTCGAAAATGTTGAACATTCCCCTTTAAGTTGTAATAATTAGTAAACAAACTGAAGGAAAAGTAATTATCCGAAGCAACCAGAATTCTAGAATGAAACTAAACTTGCCTTGGGCTGTTTGCTTGATGATTTCTAGAGAAAGAAGTTCTAGAGAGAGAGAGAGAAGTTCTATATAAACTATCTGACAGTATAACATGGGTAATATTTTAATATCCTCCCCTACCCTGAGTTAATACTAGATTACAGACTGACTGTCAAACTACATTTACCTTTAAAATAATAACAGTTTTACTCTTCTCTACAGGATTTAGGTAAGGAGGATGAGCAAACGCCATGCAGTGTGAAATGAGGGAAATTTTGATAGGACAACGACATTAGCATTCTATTTTCGATTTCCAACTGTCAGGCGATTTTAAGTAGACTTTGTGAAAGTGATGCAGAGTTTACAAACTTAATTGCAGATGGTAAGCATTCCTCGGCTCGATACAACCAATCTTAACAGTTTACAAACCTAGTTGAACAGCGACAGCGGGTGTTCTAAAAGGGTAAGCATACGCAGACCGCTTTCCCGATTTTTAATGATGTTTGCACAGCTCTCTGGGTCGATTTTGCCCAATTTTTTGGAACTCGCTGCCCGAAAACATACTATTTCCTACCGCTATGGTTAACATGTGAAAGGATATAGTTTAGTATTTATAATATAACAGGTGTATGAAATTCCAGTGAGAGTAAACTGCACCGTATCTCTGATAACATATCTACAATACACACTCTAAACATCTGGACAATGGCTGCCTGCCCTTTTCATTCTATAACACTCACCATAACATTATATTATCTTTCTGGCAATTACATTTGGAAGAAGTTACAAACATCCTGTCCCTTTCCGTTAAAACAGTTCTAGTCAGAGTCAGAGATATTTCGGCTCATCCGGGTACAGTCAAAACATATACACAACCAGTCCATTATATTTTCAAGGGTGTTGCTGTAACTTGCCAAACAAACAACCCTCTAAATAAGATACTTTTATACCCTTGAAAATATAATGGACTGGTTTTGTATTTGTTTTGACTGTACCCGGATGAGTCGAAATATCTCTATTTGACTATACATATTAATATATATGAAGAAATGCATGTTATAATAACGAGCATGTTACTATAAATAGTAAGTTACCTGATATAAAGACAGTAGTTGTTTATTAGTGTAATTAATCATCTCTTATTTTACACCTGTTGTCTAATAAACTCATAATCTAATGATAGTATATCAGATATATACCAATGGTTGACAAGCTTGTGATGAAACTTGGATTTTTGTTGGGGATTTTTATGAATTATTGTCAATGGCACCAAGTGATGCGTAGGATGGAAGAGGATGCCGAAAAGATCCGATGTGGAGATTCAATAATTTATGTCAAAATTGTCGACTTTCAAGGTCATAAAGATTCACTTTTCCTCAAATGAAAAAAAATCATAAGCTGCTACCAATGTATTGTCAATGTGTTTACTTGGATTCCGAGGTGAGTTAAACGGTTATAAGCTCGTTTATACTTGGGTTTTATTGTACATGTACTTAACAACCACGACGCTAATTGGAGAAGACAAGGCTTGATGATGAGCGAAACAAGAACAATTTTTGGCATGGATCCTAAACATTGTGAAATAAAACATTATAGAAATTAGCTTACCAGCCATAGTATGATTTACTAATCCAATTTAAACCAATTTAAACACTTAAACCACAGTAATCCATTTTCAAGTTTCTACACACTATTTAGAGTACAAACAATTGGCAAAACAGAAGCTGACTAAACATAGCTACCACCCTAGTCACATGCCTGTACAACAGTATAGACCTCTGTTACATTAAACCGCCATATTGACTTCAACAAAACTACTCCAAAACAGAGGCTGTATAAACATGAACAGTATAGAGGCCTCTATCACACTCAATGATATTGGTTTCAATAAAACTACTCCAAAACAGAAACTGTATAAACATAGCTACAATAGTAGTCGCATACCAGTACAACAGTATTCAGATATGTCGCACTTGTCCGCCATATTAAATGAACTAAAGCTACCAATTTCAGCGAAATTAAACACATTATCATTATAAGATAAAAATGGATGCCAAGGTAAGTACTTGTGCCAGTGTTCAGGCTTCGGTCACAATAACTCGCCATATTGGACGAGATAAATACGAAGAAACTCTATAATCTAATGTACACACCTTCGAGCTTGTGTACACCCGCAGGAAAAGTACAAAAGTTCTTATAACGTATAAAACGAGGCTACATGTATGAAAATAGACACAAGCACTAGGTACTGGCATGGACAAATCTCTAAATTAGTGGAGAAAGTGAGAACAGAAAAACATCAGAAATGAGAGTTTCCAATATGGCTGCCACATGCATTGGAAGCCTGAACTGTAAATCAAAATAAAGGTGAAATTCCCATCGTATATTCCACATGTTTGTAGTGGTACAAATATTCAAACAGTCGTTTATTACGCAAAACGTGGCAAACCGCCAGTCCAGATGAGCTGACTTGTCTTGTTGGTGTTTATTTTGGTATTTAAGTCAGTGTTGATAGACTACTTATTTAAAATAGAATATAGAACGGTACATTTAGGTTCCTTTAGCAATGACGAGAATATCGTGTCGTGGGTGCAACGACTAAAGTGTGACGAATAATGAAGTGTGGCACCAGGCAGGGTATGCTTACTCCTCTAGATACCTAATAGCACTTTTCATTATGAAATATTTACTCATTTATTGATATACTTCCTCAAACGATAAGTTCATTAGCTGCTACAAATGTATTGTAGGGTTGGGTATGCTTACTCTTCTAGCTAGACACCTGAGAGCACCTTTCATTATAAAATATTTACTCATTTATTGATATACATGTACTTCCTGAAATGGACAGTTATTATTTGCTATCAATATATTGCCAATATGTTCACATGGATTTCGAGATTTGTGCTTGGGGTCTATTATTATAACTCGGCCCAACTCACACCACAACCCTAAGATTTAGGGCTAGCTACGGGCCTGTAGTATCTAGCCCTAAAACAATCCAGGTTATGTTTTAAACTAGAATGTTTCGTATCGGAGTGATACATGACATGGTGATATATGCCTACAGAATCAAGCTATTGTTTCGGTGTTTTGATGGTTTATACTTTGTCAAATATAACAGTAGTGAAACCTAAGATTTAACAATTGGAGTTGAGGCGTCAGACTGTAAATCTAAATCCACTCTGTATTGTATTAACAATTTCTTTAAAACAAATTGATTTTTAGCATGGGCAGTTTGATTTGAACGCAAAATACCATAGTACTTGTCAGATATCACGATTCTTAAACAGAATGATCATATTCAGGCAAAGGTGGGTAAGGAGGAAGGGGTTGCCCCTCCCCCTCTACTATTAAAGTTCTTATCATTAAAGTCCTTTACTGCCATGTGCTGTGAGCATCTCTTGATAGTTCTGTGACGCTAACTCCAAAGTTCAACTATAGTTACTAGTGAATCATTAGAAGCTAGCGCTGAGCAAGCCAATACAGTGAATCGAAAGTCACATCCATAGATGTAAGTAGTTCAGAGGGAATGAAAAACCATGTCATCAAATGACCCAGAAACTGCAGAAAGAAGAAGTAAACAAAAACGTAAACAAAGATGTTATTGACAATGAATACACAGTTGATCGATGTGGTAAACAAATTTCACGACACGATACAACAAGATACAACAGGACTAGTAAGTTGTAAACATGATCTAAAAAACACTGAGCCGATCGAGAAGTTAAAAATATAAATCAAGATCTTGTTTCTAGTTGTCAATTGATCTTCTACAGTCTTCAGGTCGATACAGATTTGACAAAATTCACTTTAAGAAATGTTCCATTTCAATGGATTTCCATTAGAACTATTAAAAATTGTTTCAGATACAGACGAAAGTTTGTGTAGATCCACCACTAAATATCTTCTTGTGGTGATCGAATATCCTCATAGTGGCCATAGTACCCATTACACATCCCTTAAAACTCTTGTATCCAAATAACATCACCTACTGTCCCTACTGAGACAGTACTTACAATTGGGATTAAAGGTTTTAACTTTGTACTTGCGACAAGGTTACGAAAGCACAGGCACAGATAAGTTTCAAATTTTCTTTGTACAAAGCAAACGCCGTAGCTAGTCGTACTTGTAAATAGTGTGTTACCAAAAAAAACCCACAAAAATTAAAAATCTGGACTGTTCTTAACTATAAAATCTGGAATAGAATACGAAAATAATCACTTTTGGGTTATGGTTTAGGCCTACACATATTGCATCACTGACCCCTCCCCCCACCCCCCCCCCCCCATATCTATTTGTGAAAAGGTCACCCCGACACCCACGACACAGTGTGACGATATATAAGTTCCACTATAATAACTGTTCTAAAGAACATTTGTTATGTAATAATTGTTTCATTTGGAACTTTTATTATATAACACTAGACCTAACCCTAACCCTAATATTATATGATAAGAGTTCCTGAGATCATTTATTATAATACTGTTTGTTTCTTTAGGAATATTTATTATGAGGAACAAATATACAGGCACAACCGTGCCAGGTAAAAGCTATTCTTCTATAGCAGACCTAAATGAAATGAAATAAAATGAAATGGAGTTTTACGTCCTACTTTTCTGCACCTATATGGGCTAATTGAGGACGGGCAAACCCCATGCAGTGTGCAATGAGGGAAATTTTGCCAGGACAGTGGCATTACCCTGCTCTTATTTTCAATTTCCTTCAGGTTAGCGAGAAAGCGTATAGCAGAGCTCAGTTCGGGCGTTATCCAATTGGGAACCTGTCGTAAACCCCTAATCCCACATGAAGATCTAAGGCTCTAGTTCAAAACAAATTACCAACCATTGAAAATTATGTTACATAAGTTTTTCTTTCTTTTCGATCAATTAATCCCTAGAATTCTCAGAAAACATGAAAAAAGAAACCTTTTAAAACTCAATTTCCTGAAGCTGGGAATCGATTAAAAATAGAGACAGATCTTAAAACAGCTCAAAGAAATCTTACAAATGACTAAAAAAATCTCATTTGACATTTGATACTGTTTGAAGTCGTGAAAACACAAAATGAAGACTTAAAACATTTGAATACAGACAATCAATTTGGTACGAAACAAGATGGATAGTTAAATTGTTTTTTTCTTCGTTACGTGGGGTGAAACGACACACTCTCAGGAACTTGCAAGAAAAGAAATTTGACAATACATATTTGAGTTGCGATATTACCACCCTACGCAAAACTAAGTAAAAACTTCATACATACGTGATTGCACTGAATTCTCGATCATGTACACCCTGGGTTTTCAACTGGTTTTCTCAAGTGTTAGTGTCCCCGATTACGCACAAGGAAATAACCATGTCCCCTGAACTGTCAGCAGAAGTAATGGAAACCTGCTATTCTGAAGCATGATAAAGCCACAGCATTTTGCTTCTTAAAAAGTTGCTGGCAGTGAACATTGCATGCAAAACCGTTCAGAAAATACACAATATTACAATTTTTTTAGACCTTTAGCCCAGTTAATGTCCCCATGAAAATGTCCAAATTTCCCCAGTCTGGGACATGTCCCCTAAGTTGAAAACCGAAGATGTACACAAAGTAAAAGCCAGGGAAATAAATAATATGATGGCTATACAGACAGTTGAAATTGAGCTCTATCAGCTGGTAAAGTAAATACTTAGATGACTATACAGACAGTTGAAATTGAGTTCTATCAGCTGGTAAAGTAAATATTTAGATGACTATACAGATAGCTGAAATTGAGTTCTACCAGCTGATAAAGTAAATATTTAGATGAATATACAGATAGCTGAAATTGAGCTCTATCAGCTGGTAAAGTAAATATTTAGATGACTATACAGATAGCTAAAATTGAGTTCTATCAGCTGGTAAAGTAAATATTTAGAAGACTATACAGATAGCTAAAATTGAGTTCTGTAAGCTGGTAAAGTAAATATTTAGATGGCTATACAGATAGCTGAAATTGAGCTACATCAGCTAGTAAAGTAAATATTCAGAAGACTATACAGATAGCTGAAATTGAGTTCTATCAGCTGGTAAAGTAAATATTTAGAAGACTATACAGATAGCTGAAATTGAGTTCTATCAGCTGGTAAAGTAAATATTTAGATGACTATACAGATAGCTGAAATTGAGTTCTATCAGCTGGTAAAGTAAATATTTAGATGACTATACAGACAGCTGAAATTGAGTTCTATAAGCTGATAAAGTAAATATTTAGAAGACTATACAGATAGCTGAAATTGAGTTCTATAAGCTGATAAAGTAAATATTTAGATGACTATACAGACAGCTGAAATTGAGTTCTATAAGCTGATAAAGTAAATATTTAGATGACTATACAGACAGCTGAAATTGAGTTCTATAAGCTGATAAAGTAAATATTTAGATGACTATACAGACAGCTGAAATTGAGTTCTATCAGCTGGTAAAGTAAATATTTAGATGACTATACAGACAGCTGAAATTGAGTTCTATAAGCTGATAAAGTAAATATTTAGATGACTATACAGATAGCTGAAATCGAACTCTATCAGCTGGTAAAGTAAATATTTATATGACTACAGATAGCTGAAATTAAGCTCTATCAGCTGGTAAAGTAAATATTTAGATGACTATACAGATAGCTGAAATTGAGTTCTATCAGCTTGTAAAATAAATATTTAGATGACTATACATATAGCTGAAATTGAGTTCTATCAGCTGGTAAAATAAATATTTAGATGACTATACAGATAGCTGAAATTGAGTTCTATCAGTTGATAAAGTAAATATTTAGATGATTATACAGATAGCTGAAATTGAGTTCTATCAGCTTGTAAAATAAATATTTAGATGACTATACATATAGCTGAAATTGAGCTCTATCAGCTGGTAAAATAAATATTTAGATGATTATACAGATAGCTGAAATTGAGCTCTATCAGCTAGTAAAGTAAAATAATGTTTTGATGACTTTATTTGATATTGCGAAGAAGAGATTTTAGAAAAATTATCTGCCTTTAATACATATCAGCTGTTTATGACAGATCACACTTAAAGGGATTGTAAAGTGATTTTCTAAACTTTGTATGTGTATCGGAGACACTGACAGCATCAATTTGCGCCATTCCAGTTTTCATTCCGACGTCTGTGGTTCTTGCAATTCCACTAAAACTAACGCGTTTTATGACGTCACTAAATATCAATAGTAGCTTCCGGTAGATCATTGGTAGTGACGTCATAAAACGCGTTAGTTTTAGTGGAATTGCAAGAACCACAGACGTCGGAATGAAAACTGGAATGGCGCAAATTGATGCTGTCAGGGTCCCCAATACACATACAAAGTTTAGAAAACCACTTTACAATCCCTTTAAACTTTATAAATTGGTACAAAATAAGATAAAATATGTCATAAAAAAATCAAATAGGAAATATGTCATTAAGAATCTTCCGTTTCAACTTTACATAAAGTTCATTTCTAGATCTGTTATTGTTTTTAAAACAATACTGTGCTGTTTAAAATCTAATACAGTTGCACTCCTACAATATAGAAGAAAATATCCTTAAAGGGGAATGTACAGAATTTCCGATGGTCGATTTAGGACTTTCTAAATTTCTAAATTGCCTCCAGAAGTACTAAAACTGTACGAAAATCATATAATTCATTCAATTATATCTCTACCTGAACATTTATCTTTCATTTTCTGTATAATATGTCTTTCCTATATAACGCATTTACTAAACGGCGAGTCGTATTTTTGACTTTCAAATGCTCATAATTATGGTTACATAGGGATTTGATGACTTAAATTTCGTAGGAGAGTTGTGAACATTATTATGGATTAGAATAGCTAAAAAATTCCAGGTTTTGAGACAAAAATTCAATTGTTTGAATAGTTAGTGAACATATCCCTTTAAAAGATTTTGATGATCACATGTTATGATATGGTGTTATAAACTCGAAACTCTCGAATTACAACAAGAAATGGTATTTATATACCAAAAATAACAAGTTATAATTTTGTCACTTTACCAGATTTCTCACATTCCAAAATTCTGCAAATATTTTTTAAAAAGTTAATGATAATAACAATTATTCTTGATTTCCACACTTTCAATTCTATAAATAGAATAACCACATTTAGATGCATAGGGTTTGTATTTACTTCCAAATACAAGTGCCAACACCAAATATGCAAGTGCTAACATATGACACAAGACGCAAGTGCTAACACCAAAAATGCAAGTGGTAACATTCGATGCAAGTGAAAACACCAAAATACAAGTGGTAACATACGACGCAAGACGCAAGTGATAACATACGATGCAAGGGATACCATCAAAATACAAGTGGTAACATACGACGCAAGATGCAAGTGATAACATACGATGCAAGGGATACCATCAAAATACAAGTGGTAACATACGACGCAAGATGCAAGTGATAACATACGATGCAAGGGATACCATCAAAATACAAGTGGTAACATACGACGCACGGGCCAACACCAAAATACAAGTGGTAACATACGACGCAAGACGCAAGTGATAACATACGATGCAAGGGATACCATCAAAATGCAAGTGGTAACATACGTCGCAAGTGATACCATCAAAATACAAGTGATAACATACGACGCAAGTGGTAACAGTAACACACGACACAAGTGCTAACACCTGTACATACAGTGCAAGTGGTAACATACGTCGCTAGTGGTAACAGTAACACCTTAATGTAAGTGCTATGTATGTAACATACAATGCAAGTGGCAATATACGTCGCGATAAACATGCCATGATACCTGATATTTCAGCATAAAATACCTCGATTGGTATGCAATCGTTTCTCTGATCGGGAAAGTTATCAAGTAATTACACACAAACCTGACGTCAGATTCATATTTTTAAATTTTTAAATTTGATAGGGGTAACTTCCACGATGAGTTGAAGCAATACGGCCAAAGTTTTGTGGGTAGGATGTTGTTTTTGCCCTACTATTAAAGATGTTAAAGGAATATTACCTCTTATAATGAACCTAAAATTCTAATTTCGCCAAAACTTGGTCAATAACAGTATTATCCATCACTGAACTTACCTTATGTCATCAATATACATACCGTACTTATTTAACCAATGGTCACTATAAAACACAAATATTAGCCGTAGGACGAGTGTATTCTAAGAGGTAATATTCCTTTAAAGGAAATAGAGTTTGGTGAAGTTATTTAGCTAGTTAAGTTATATAAATATTTTAATATGGTTATATCATTAGTGATTTTCTTGTACGTCTGGTATTATAAACGACTAAAAAAAAAAACTAATATTATAAAAGTTGGCAAAGTTAGTTCCTTCATACATTTAATGTCGATTGTATCTAAAGATTCCTGTTAATTTAGTTTGACTCTCATCTCATTTTCTTCTCCAATGACGTTACTTTTAACAAATGGTGCATGGGTGAAGTCAGGAGGGGCCACAAAATTAACAAGGGGACCTCGCAGCACCCTGATTTAAGAAAATTAATTCTGAAAATTTGATTAAGTAGGAATTGAAAGCACAATACCGGAGCCGTCGCTATTTAACTTTTACATTTTGCCAGGACAGCGACATCAGCTTACTCTAAAATCCAACCTGTAAAGAACATGTTATACCCTAACACCACAAGGGGTACCTGAGAAGCCTCTAATTAGGGTGTGCGAAGGGGTACAAGGAGATTACTTGAACAAAATAGGGGTACGCAGAATTGAAAAGTTTGAGAACCGAGGTGTTATATCAAGTACTGTATCTTCCAAACTTTTATAACTGATGAATCCCAGAATATCTCGACCTGTCACAATACATTATTTTATAGGAGATAAATATAACAGAACTCGAATCAAACTCACACGGTGGCTTTCTTTATGTAAATCTTATAGACAGATTTTTTTGAAGATCAAAACCAGTCGAATATTTAAATTGTAACGCAGATAATTATGGATACACGTGGATTGAAGTCTCAAATTTCGACGGTGAGTTGTGAACACTATATTACTGATTAGCTAAGCTACAATAACGGTTCTGAGACTAAGAAATGATTAGTTTTTTGAACGGATGGTGAACATAGTCCCTTTAATCCAGTTTGAACAGCAAATCAGATTACTGTTTTTCTGTAATTCGTGATTTTTGTATCTTGGATTAAGTGTAACCCCCAAAGTTTCATCTGCAAATTTCAGATTATCTACAGTTTATAGAATTTAGAACTACGAACACTAAATAGCTAATACGCACATTTTGTTTCTTAAAGAACATTAAACTTATACGTCCTGTGCCTTTGCTTTCGTAACTTTGTCATTGTCATGTGGCAGACAGTGGCACTGATTAGTTATGAAATCATCGTCCCCAACAAATTAACAATCTGTAACTGAAATTGACATAATGGCCGTTTTCTATGGTCAGAATAAGACAGTGGTTGTAGAATGTAACTGTGGTCTGTAGTCTTATAAATAATCATTATAAACAGAGTCTGCTGAGTTAACATAACCCTTCAAGCAGTGACCATTAGTATTAATTGGTCTGATATAGAATTTTAAATGACCAGTTGCTAAGTCTTCACTTCCGGTCAACAGTTTAATAACATCTTTCAACTTTTAACATGAACGCTACTTTAAAGGAATACCACCTCTTAACATGAACAAAAAATTAAGTTCGCAAACTTGGCCAATAAGTGTATAAATTCATCAATGGTGTCCACTGTATGCAATCAGAATCAGAATAGACAAGTTGCCTAATGAATATAAACTCATATTTGCCAAGTAAGAAAGTTTTTATTTTTTTTTTTATCATTTTAAGAGGTAGTATTCCTTTAAAGGGATAGTATGGTATTCACCAGTTTCATAATCCAGTCGGGTCTCCCAATTAGGAATAAACCTATTTTATTTTATGAACATTGTGAGGTGAAATTTGGTTTTTATATTGATATCAATATAATGCAGGACTTCTAAATTAATTTTTCTAAAGGGCCAAATGCATTTTATGAAAAAATATAAGGGCCAAATGGGGTTTTAGCGGAAGGGGTCACTCTTGGGGGCTATTTCTCAAGGGCGTCGCGGGCCACCATTTAAGAAGGCCTGAATAAAGGAATTAATTCTTGTCTAATGAACATCATTTGGTTCTAATTTTCATCAATTCATTACGATAATATTATTCAAACTTTTGGATACCAATTAATAAAAGAAGAAAAAGAGTCGGTATGATATAACTATAGATAACACAATTCTTATGGAGTACAATTACTGTTTAGTGGAGGTTGGACGCTTTAATTGTTAACGTCGGAATCTCAGAAAATGACCGCTAGAAGTGCTCCAGTCGCGATAAAAAGTCGGTAAGTGTGCTTTGAATGCACGCTCCGATAATTTGACGCCTTCAAAAAATCGTAGGGCTAGGGCGTTCCGTCCGAAAATCGTTAAATGTGCGCCGGCCTTAAGCGACGTTTCGACTATGATTCTCTAGTGTTGCTTGATAAAGACTAAACTAAATGCCATTCAAAGAATATGATATAACTGATTGAATACCTCGGTTAGAAAAAAACATATTGACTGAATTAACATGGGCGCAGATCCCGGTGGGGACACCGGGACCGGTCCCCACCGCTGAAAAAAGTGGTGGGGACACAATATGGTTGGTCCCCACCACTTTTTGTGACTATTATAATTACCAAAATGCATAAATCCGTTCTCAAACATCGGATGCCGAAGAATTTGCAAGCAAACTAGACTAGGAACCGGAGATCAGGAAAGGTCTCAGATGCAAAGAATTTAATTCTATTTTTCAATATTTTCATAGGGTTCAGTTTGTCCAAATCGCTTGCTGTTCGGAAGGCCTGATTGCAAGGAAATCAAAATTTTCTTGTGATACAATGCCCCAAACCGTGTGAGAATTCTGTTCGGAAAGTCATCAGATGCAAAGAAATGTACCTTTATTTTCAAAATTTTTATAGTGATACAATGCCCCAATTCTGTTCGGAAAGACATCAGATGCAAGGAACTCGGACGTAATTTTTTTAATTTTCTTGGAGTAGACCTAATGTGACCAAATGTGAGGTTGTTCTCTAAGAGAATTCTGTTCCGAAAGGCACCAGATGCAAGGAAATCACCTTATTTTCAAAATTTTCTTCGAGTGCGATGACCCCAAACCCCTTTTAACAAATCTGCCCCCCCCCCTCCCTTTCCGATTTCATTTACTTCCTACGGCCCTTTGTATAAAATTCAGTGCCAGTTGGGTATTTTTGAAATTCCGAAAACCACGCGATCGTCGGTAAAACATGGACCTTACACCCTCCCAGTCAAATTGGTCACGCTACGCCCCTTGTTGGGTCTGCATTATTTGGTATTAGATATCTAATTCATTGAATTATTAGAATTTACTAATTCGTTTCCGGCGATTTTTTTGTGTTTAAAAATATATGGGAGGCCCCTATACTCCCCCCCCCCCCCCACGCTTTGGCGTCCGTGGCTTCATGTGCTATTACATCTTTAAACAGATGGTCCCCATCAACTTTATCAATGGATCTGCGCCCCTGACTGAATATTGTTTTAAAATTGAAACAATTGATAATAAAACCAGATGTCGCATAAAATACTCAATTACTGTATACCTTTTACATTGCTATGGCAATAAACTGATTTTTATAGAAATTGTGTTTTATGGTACAGTATTTGATATCCATAGAAGCACTGGTCTGGGTTATGAGTATAATGCAGTGGATAAATGAAATATAACCACTTCTAGATTGACTGGAATAACGCAAGATTGGCAAAATTCAATCACACATAACGTGGTTTCGGACAATGATTGGAAAAATTTTAATATGTGTTATAGAACAATGAGACAGCCCCTCCCTTCCCCCCTCCCCCAGTTACCTTGACCATCCCCACCCCTTAATAATATATATTCTTTTAAGTGAGTAACTGCTTGTTTTGTTTCACCATAACTAAATGTATTGATATACATGTATATAAAGTTAGATATTATCAATTGATATTAGTATAAATGATACCGCCCCACATCCCCACCCCCTAAGTTATCTCGGGATTATTTCAATAATACTATATATATTTAAAGTTAAACATTATCAATTGATATTAGTATAAATGATAAAGCGACGTCTGTGGAAAGTTCAGGTCTATATCCATTAATATTACATGGTAAATGAACTGTTAAATTAACTGTACGAACAATAGATCAATTCATACAGATAGAAATAGACTGTTTCAGTTTGACCTGCTGTATTTACATCAGGTTCCTTGTGATGTTCAAGCTTTTTGTCTTATGAATAGAAGTCGCGGTGATCCAAAGCGTATAACGTATAAGTTTGTAGGTTTGGGGTTCGATCTTGACATAGGTCAAAAATTAGCTGTCATTGGGTGACAATTAGAGAAATTGTGAAGTATATTCAATACAACACGAATGATGCTGATCAGAAACGCTCATTAAGTAACCAGTCTCTCTGTATATAAAACTTATGTCATCCTTGTAAGGCATTTAGAAGTATCACAGCACATTAAGAAATAACAGTTTTTAAGGATATAGACTTCTATTTATTATTGAACACAACGTTTCATTACACATCCACACGTTACTTGTATGTTTAATGAAACGTTGTGTTGTTGTTTTTAAAACTTATGTCGTCTATGTTTCAGTTTTGTCAACTAATTGGCCCATTTGACATTGACAGTATATGTCAGCATATATATATGGAAACGATCAGAAATTTATTTTGACCATGTTGTTATGCATTTGTTTCGGAGGCTCAATTATTTTCCATGTTTAAGGGAGTCTACGACAAGTTTTGTCAGACTTTTAGATATCTATATATGTATGTACATAATTCTGTCTCTATGGTCATTTTTATGAAATAACAGTTTCGTCGTCTGCTATTTCATTTTGCATTGACGTATGTTTCGATGTAGGCAATGGTCAGAATAGACAACCGTAATTAAATTCTGTATATGATAAAAAATGCACGTGTATATTTACGTTTGTGATAATGATCAAAAGTTATATTTGTAATAATGTTCATATTGCTGCAACATTTTTGTCGTCTGCTTGTTAAATTGAAGTTGAAACAATGTTAGTTTGATATCAATGAAATACTATTGATAACGACGTGTATAGTATTAATATATCTATATATGTCTATATGTCTATATATGTATAATATGATACAGGTCAACTTTCGCAATGTCAACTCCCATCGTTTTCATTCATTCAACATAAAGTTGATTGTGTTTGTGTGGAAATATATCAATAATATATAGAAATCATTGAATTGATCTCATAATCGATAATTAACTTACCCGACATCTTCCTTTCTCAATCAGTTCAATAAAATTTAAACCCACCTTCCAACATATAGCAGACGAAACTATTCCCTCTTTCCACTAATAGATCCAACTTCTCGCTCACTTCTTCACTATTACTGTACGTATCTTTCCTGGACGAAACCATTTCAACAGGGGTGATATATTCTTCGTCTCAGCCCATCTGAATTTCACCAAAAAATGTCTTAAATTGACTCAATGAAGTCTAAAACTTGCTCAAAACAAACACACAAATCAATGGCATTGTTTAGTAAGATTCTGAAGAAAACCGCCACTACTGCTATGAAAATATTTCTGTTAGAAAAGAATCTCGCGGATAGCAGACGACTATTTTCGAAGCGTGTCAATCTAAGATTCAGTGTTCGTCTGGCTTCTGTCCAATCCTCGAATCCTCACTCTAAACATTGAATTTGTATTTTGCAAGACGAGTAAATATAATTTGACAAACTGACATGGTGTTGATGGGGAAACGAACTCAAATTTTACAAGAAAACGTCACGTTGGTTTACTTTCTGTCAGACATAATTATGGTTCGACACTCACTAAATCTTCTAGTGGACAATACCAACATTTACTAAAAGCAATATCTAAAGCCACGGCAATTGCTTTCGTGGAGTCTCGTCTCAAATGCACCTGATTATGAAGTAGGCCCTACTGAAGTGCTTGTTAGGCCTACCTAGTCACAGCATTTAAGAGATCGTCCGTAACTAAATATTATGAGGCATTTATCAAAACCCCAAAGTGAAATAATATTATAGATTTTTAAAACTATATTAAATCATATGTTAGAACCGCAAATGGAAACAATATACAAGTTATTGTGTAAAGGAAAAAAAAACATGTGGACTCGTTGACTATGCTCTGGAACCTTAAATCCAATTTCAAAACCGACTGTCCTGATTGGAAATGCTAAATCGGAAACATCCCATTCTACTAAATTAACGTTCGAGAATAATCTGTTTACCTCACAATTCATATATTTGGCAAAATGTTCTCAGTTGAAAGTCAAAATAGCATTAACCTTATCTTTATCTGCACGCATTGTTAGTGCACGTGTATACATGTATATACAAATCAGACAATTACACGATTACACAAATGCAATACTATAATTCCAATTATCATAATAAACGTACCTGCTCGAAACACGATTCGCTCTTCCAAACTGTTCAGTCTACAACATAAAATCAAAAAATAGAAATACTATCTATTTAGGAAAATGATGTTTTAAAGTCGACGATAGAAATATGGAATGAATTATTATATTAAAAGATTATTCTTTGAATTGGTTTATCAGTTAATTAACCGCCATTACCGAGACGGTGAGAAAATTCAGTTCAATTTAAATATTGTATAGAAATTAAATGAAAATTGGAAGCAAATTTTATAAAAGTTTTTTTTATGTGGGTTTTGACTTTCTTTTGATAGAGTTAGAGCCAAGAAAATGAGGTTGAGTAGGGATTTGGGGCAGGAATATATATAAAAAAATCTGTGGCAATTTTAGGTCTAACTGAATCATATATTTTTTTTTACATGTTAATATACGTTTACATTTTAGCATCGTATAGGATTATAGGATATCTATGCTGTGACAGCTATAACAGCTAGGCCAAGTAATCTGTAATTTGTGGTCAAAGGGAGATAATTCGTTCTTCTCAAATATCGAATTTTTCAAGTAAATCTGAATTTCAGTCATCAAACTTGGCTTCATTGTACGTTAATTGGGAAAATTCTTACGTGTGAAAATTTGGTCAGAAAAACTGTAAAAAACAAAATCCTTACAAGAAAATTACTCAAAACAAATCAAAGGCTAGTAAGTTGTGTCCCTTGATAGTCTAAATTGTCCAGTACAGGGGAGGGGAGAGTGTCTTAAACCCGTGCAACTATCCTCATATTGCTATTTGTGAGGCCTAAACTTTTCCGTGGGATGTCTTCTGGCCTATAATGCGTTTTAAAGGATTTTTTTCAATCTTTATGTCACCCTACCTCTTTTTATACAGTGCCCTTTGATTCAGTTTGGATAATGAGACTGGATAATGACGACTACAGAATTTTGGAGTAATTATTATCGCACTCTACAATTTACTTTCATTTATGCGATTTTCTTGATATACCCAGGAAATTTCAAAAACAACATTCAGAAAAAAAAAATTGCAAATTTAGTTTGAAAATAATCTAAAAGAAACTATAAAAATCAGTTTAGTAATAAAAGTACTAAACGCTCCCTGAAATATTGCGGGAACATGGCGGATGTCTTACTGTGAAAAATGAAATTTCTCTAAACTTTTTATATCACAGGTAATTAGATTAATAAAATGTCGAAAGTTGGTTAAATTACATTCATTGAAGTTTTGGGCAATCAATTTTCCGACTGCCATTTTTTCGATTGCATCATCGCTGCGAAGAAAATGTCTAGTTTTGATGTGTCCAAATAACGAAACTGAAAGTGAAAGTGAAAGTAGAGCTATTAAAGGAGGTTTTCTGTACAAAGGCTATTGATTAGAGGCGTAATATTTCTTACCCACGGAATGATTTGATTGAACAAGATTTGAACTGTTCTTTTTTACCAAGTTATGGGTCTCTTCTTAATCAACTGTCATATTTATTGTTGATCGAATGAAAGATTGAAAGTAAATCACTGAACAGTTGTGAATTATATAGGAATGCCCCATCCCTTCCCGTCCCCTTTCAGTCTCTATCAGTAATTCAAGAGAATTAAAGAAATCATTGAGTAATTTATGGGACTGTTATGAACAAAATTGGAGCCATTTTGACTTTTGAGATCATTTTGACTTTGTTTTACTTAGTGTCAAATTGACCATAACCAATATCATACTGGTCTGTCTATTCATTTAAGGCTACTCTATGATAGGTTAATCTTCATATGTTCCACCAATCACAGCTTAGTCTAAGAAACGGGAATGTTGTCCAGCCCTGGATACGTAGTAGACTAATCACATGCAGGTCCATAATTATCCAGGTTTGAATGTTTAAAGTATTACTTAATTCAGTGAGTGTCTACGCTATATATTTATAAAAAATAAAATCACCCTTCAGAATTAATTTTTCATTCTTTCTAGAAACCCACCACGTTTAGTAACTAAAGATGTCGTCCATTGAGAAAATGAGTATCCAAGGGATAAGAAGTTTTGGACCAGAAGATCAAGATAAACAAGTTATCCAGTTTTTTAAACCTCTAACATTGATATTGGGTCCTAATGGCACTGGAAAAACTGTAAGCTGCCAAATGAATTAAAGTACTGTACACACTGACAACATTTCCAGCATGTTGGCAAAAAAACTGGGCAACAATAATTTGGTCCTGTATACACACGACAACAACTTGTTGCTGAATGTTTCCGAACCTGTATACACTAACAACATATTGTCATTTCAGCCATGCGTAGAAAATGTTGTCAGTGTGTACAGTACTTTAATTTCTACCTTCCAGTCTTACTTGATTTTATAGTTGCTCACTTCACAACACATTTTTGAGGCGTTGAATGGACACTTTCACTAATTTGTACCATAATCTCTTAAAGCTATTGATTGGGCTAGCGTTCGAGAAAAAAAACACGAGATGGAATTTTTGCGAATTACTTATTATTTTTGGGCTCAGATTGTAGATAATTATTATTACTTTATTTGTAAACTATATAGAATGAAAGAAACCGAAAAGAAATTAGGTATTGCGTTAGTTTTTGCTAAAAAATTAGGAAAAAGCAGCAAAATGTGTCCCGGTTGGTACAAGATTTCTCAGCCATTTTTTATTGGAAAATTACGATCTTGGTCTTGATTGAAAGCTTATTCAATAAGGATGAAACGTACAGAGAGTTTTTTCAAAAATTCTAATCAGTTTGGCCCCTGGAAAATGTTTGCCGTACCTACGTGTAAATTTTCGTAAATTTTTCGTATTTCCATGGTAACCACCAAAATAATATTTTTTTTTGGAAAATCGCTCTGTACGTTTCTCGGCAATGTAATTGTCTACATTTATGCCAAGTTTGATGTAGATTGATCCATTCACATTTTTTTAAACTTGTATCAAAGGTTTGAAATGTCCAATTTTTATGACATGTTTGAAAGGGCTGTCAACTCATTAAAAAAAATCTGATTGACATGAAATCAACCTTAGACTATCGAGAAGGACCCCAAATTATCAACAAATGCACAACAAGTCTCAAGAAATCATTATTTCATATACTTATTACATTTTTTCATAACGTGAAATAGCCCAATTAACACCCTTAAACATAGCAGTGCCAAAGCAGGGTTATACAACATTTTAAGTTGCTTTAGGTGCAAACTATAAAAGTTTTTGTGCCTGAACACTTGAAACAATGTGTATGGTGTGCGAGTGGTTTTGTCAAAGCCATGGTAAACTCATTTCTGAAAAGGGCCAGTTTTCTCACAGACATTAAGTTTTACCAGGATAATTCTATGTGTGTTTTATTTCCTTACAGACTATAATAGAATGTTTAAAGTATATAACATCAGGAGATCTGCCTCCTAACAGCATGAAAAACTGTGCCTTTATACATGATCCTAAGGTAGGGCTGAATTCTTAATAGTATAGTTCTTTTTCCTTCAAAATAATTCACTGACATGAAAAAAGCGTATAGTCGTTCGGATGGGACAATAAACCAAGGTCCTGTGTGCTACAGGCTGTGCACGTTAAAGATCCCTCGATAGTTGGAAATTGAAAATAAGAGCAGGCTAATGCCGCTCTTTTGGCAAAATTTTCCTCATTGCACACTGCATAGCGTTTGCCTGTCCTCAATTAGCTCATATAGGTGCAGAAAAGTAGGACGTAAAACTCCATTCATTTCATTTCATTTAGAAATAATTCAGAATCACTTGTGTTCTTTAGGGTATTTTTCAATGTCAGATTCACATCTATGTTTAATTCTAATTGTATGATTATTTCCTAAATTTAAACCCTTGATTATGGATTTCCCTTGATTCCAGTGATGTATTTTTCCCCCTGTGTGCTACAAACTGTACTTTCTAAGCACCTCTTACAGTTTGAAATCTCAAAAGGGTAGGCTAATGCCACTGTCTTCAAACTGTATGGCCCGATTTGTAGAGTTATTTCATGCCTTGATTCTAAGCACCTCTTACAGTTTGAAATCATAAGTGGACATAGCCGTAGGGGCCCACAACTCAACAGGGGGTATATTTTGCCCGATTTTGGTGGTTTTTGGCCAGAAATATTTGGGGGGGCCTGTCTCTTATGGCTATGTAAGTGGATAGTCTGATGCCGCTGTCTTCAAAATCCCTATCAGTTGCAAACATGTTAGACGTAAAAACCATACAGTTAATTTAATTTAGCTAAAAGTTTGTTAATTTATGCTGTTGATCAATTTTGGACCCGAGCCTGTTTGACCATGGTAGAATCTATTTATAGATAGCTGGTGAGAGAGAAGTAAAAGGACAGATTAGGTTACAGTTACGAGATGTAACAGGAAAACAAGTTCTAGTAACAAGATCAGTTACAGCCACACAAAAGGTATGTTACATCTGGGACTGGATCTATTATACCAGGTATCTATCTGGTATCCCTCAACTTTCTATAGATCTCTTCCATTCATGCAGACTTTTTATCAATAACTGTTTGATTTGAAATAGCTACAGCTGCCAAAGTAGGGCTGGGTATCGATTACCAAATTGAGAATGATTATCGAAGGAAGGCTACCTATCATTAAAAACAGTTGGAAATGAGAAAAAGCGTGTGATAATGCTGCTGCCCTTGAAACATATTTTCCTCATTGCACACTGCATGGTGTTTATTAGCTCAAACTACATTTCCTTTTATGACATTACAGTTAAAGAAGATAGAGATGAAGACATTAGAAGGTGTAATAACCAGACATGGACCTGATGGATTAAAGAAAAGTATCAATTCTCGCTGTGCTGATATGACTAGAGAGGTCAGTCTAGTTCAACTCTTTATTTTACACTGGCGGCTATATTTGAGGTTCTGTAGCACAGTGGTTAGCGCATCATTGACAAACATGACCAGAGTGTCGGGTGTTCTTTATGTTGAAGTCATATACAACACATTATTGTTCATATATTTATAGTGACACTACAACAGTCCCGCACGACAAGCATGCACGTGCAGGCTACTAAATATTCATGACATACTTAATATTCATATTACATCACATAACACTTTACCGACATGTAAATTACTTGAACTAATAGTAACATGGCCTAACCAGGGAGTGGGGGGGGGGGGGGGGGGGGGGCAACCCGTGAATTCCTCCAAACCATCTTTGAGAAAGAGTTTTGCACAATATACTCCCCTCCCAATATGAAATTGCTTCCTACAGGCCTTTTCCCAATAGCTCTTTTTGTGCCCACACCTGACATCTTCTGGGTGCTAATGTCTGTCAATATCTTCTACTTTTCTTTCATCTGCACGACTACAATTTAATATCTGACTCCTATATATAGATCGTCGTTTCTTAGGATGAAATGTTTTTACATTGATTACATGTTTATTTTAGATGATAACGTCTCTAGGTGTATCGAAAGCTGTATTAGATAATGTTATATTCTGTCATCAAGAAGATGCTAACTGGTAAGAGTTGTATACTATCAGGGGTATTCCTACTTTCTTTCCTTCCTGGTGATTCAACTTTTCCTCATATTGATCGAATTCTAGATTCCGGATTAAATCCTGATTAAAGGGGAATGTTCAGCAATTTTTGAGGGTCAATTTTAGCCTTAAATATATGTAAATAGCCTCCAGAAGTACTAGAACTGCACACTACATTTCGAGAGAAAGTTGTGAACATTATTATAAATTAGAATAGCTAAAACATTTCAGGTTCTGAGACTAAAATTTTATCGGTCAAACAGTTAGTGAACATATCCCTTTAAGTTTTTGAAAGGCTCTGGAACTTTAAATTTATATAGCAAAACATTCATAGAATTAAACATCTTGCTAGAGTTGTGTATTTATAACCCAATTGAGATAGATTTTCAACAACAGTCTTGATTAGGGCTGGGTCTTATAATTGAGATAATCGAATTATATATTTCGATTATCAAATTTCATAATCGATTAATATTCATAGTCAAATTTTCTTTAATATTATCTGTTACACGCTTATCAGAGAAGTCACGACCAATTATATCATGATGATCATACAAAATTCTAGACAATACTTCAGTTTCATTTGTCTTCAATACCAGATATTGATAAATAACAAACATTCAGGTACAAAAACGCACACAAACATATGAAGATTAGAAGATTTCCCAATTAAAATATTTTGATTATTGATCGGTAACCTGCCTTCGATAATCAATCTCAATTTGGTAAACAATAACCAGCCCTAGTCTTGATTATTTTATCTAGACTTACTTCTGGCCTTGTCACCAAGAAGGAATGTCATGTATATATTGATGTTTATTGCAGGCCATTAAGTGAAGGTAAGCCTCTAAAAGAAAAGTTTGATGCTATATTCGCCTCCACTAGGTATACCAAAGTTTTAGAGACCATCAGAAAGTTAAAACAACAGCAGGTAACGACGGTATAATTTTAAGGGATGCCATTTCTGAATTCTCTTTGCTTCATTCCTATATTGTCAGTCGTTTTTGTGACTACAGTCATGCTTAGTTGTATATGCTGTCACTGGTGGAAAGCTAAAAATGGCAGCTTATGTTTTAGTGAACTTGAAAAAAATTAAGTTTAGTGAACAACAAATACACACATACATGTTCCCAATACACATAACAAGTTTCGAAAACCTCTTTACGATTGATTCCACCTTCCCTGATAGTTTTGTGTGAAATATATATTGTAATAATCCCAACTATAAAACAATCATAATCCATGTTAACATATTGGTAATACATTGATAGCAGCTACTGAAATATTTCAAATTGAAAAGTGATATCAGGTGTCTAGAAGAGTAAGCATACTATCACTATTTAACTATTATGTAAAATGATTATTAAAAAAAAATATTTAATATTTTAGGATGCAGATATTAAAATGTATAAAGAAGAACTGAAATATTTAAAACAACATAAAGATAAATCAGTCCAGGTAAGTTCAATTTTATTTTGGAATATTCTGTTTATCAAACTGTTTTTCATGTGATTGTCTACTAATAAGAACAATAAAACCCAAGAACAAACGATCCCAACCGTAAAACAAATCTCGAAATCCATGTAAACACATTGGTAATATTGGTAGCAGCTTATGAGATAAATTTTTCATTCGAGGAAGTATATATTACTAAATCAAACCTTTTAGTTAAAACATTTTCGCTTTTTTGGGGCCTTATTCTCCAAAACTTAACTTAAATAAAATTCAGATTTTAAGAAATATGATTGGATAATAACACTTTAATTTAAAATCAATTTTATTAACTGACCAATCAAAGAACTGGAACACTAAAATCCTTGTTTTGTTAGTTAAGTTTTTGATAATAAGGCCCTTGGTTTTACAATATTTCGCCGATATAAGAAAGTTTTATTTCTGGTAGTTAATGTCTAACCAGTGAGTAAAACTCTATCATATTTTATTGTAGATTCAAGGTGATTTGGCTGAGCTAAATGTAAAATATGAAACTTCGAAGGAAAATGTGACTCAGATTGAGACTGAATTGAGACCTCTACAGGTACAGTGGAAATATCATTTTGAATGTTGATGGAAATGCACGAAAATCATATATATCCTTCAATTTTATCCATACCTTAACATTTATCCTTCATTTTCTGCATATGTGTTTTCTATATAACGCATATTTTTACTAAACGACGAGTCGTATTTTTTACTTTCAAATGAGGATGATTATGGGTACATATTTGTTTGAAGGCTTAAATTTTGTAGGAAAGTTGAGAACAAAATCACAGATTATATTAACTAAAAAATTTCAGATTCTGAGACTAAAAGTTTTTGGGTTGAACTATTAGTGAACATATAACTTTAATTATTCCTTGGTGGGTTGGGAAAGCTGGTTAATCGCCATCTTGGAAAATATTCAATTATATTTATAATGTCAACAAATCCTTGATTCATTTTAATTGCGTAAAAAAGGCCTCTGGGCTCACAACCTACTATTTTTGGTTGTTTTCTTTTTCAGGAAAAGTTGGTCATGTTACGAACACGAGCTCAAGAAACTTATCAAATAGGTGCTGACATACGTAAGTTATAGTTTTTAATTGTGTCCAACAGGATTAATACTAGTGCTTCTCAACCCGGGCTGGGTCATTAGTCAAGAATGAGAAAATTACCCTTTTTGGCAGTTTTCTGTCTTTAACCTTTTAGAAATTTGTCCTCATTGAGATTGGTAGGGTCAAAATAATAAGTCAGTTTGAAATCTGAGAAAATTGGTCATAAAATATGCCTCAAATTACCGAGAATCCACCACAAAGAATCTAGGAAAGCTTTGACCTTCGTGGCCCTGACCCCAAACCTCTAGACTATGCCTCCGTGTTCAGGTTTGGTGGTCCCACCATTTTAACAAACACCCATCCTCATTCCTGATATGCACCCCAGGGGTTACCGGTGGCAATGTTCGTCTATTTTTGTTAATTATAAAATTAATTATTTTATTACAGAAAGTCGCGAGAATGAAAAGGTACAAATTGATAAGAATATAGCCGAGCTATTGGCTAATATAGAAAATGAATTTGAAGGTTCGTCAGATGAGCTGAAAAAAATGTTGAAAGATTTTCAAAAGAAAATGGAAGAAAGACAAGACACTTTACAACAGGTATTGAAATTAATTTTTAACAATGATATCTGTTTCCCCTAGTTTACTACAAGCTGCACAGGTTAAAGACTCCTCAGCTGTTTGAAAAAAAACTGGTCCTCATGGCACAATACATAGCGTTTTCCAATCCCCATTAGCCTAATAGGCTCACCAAGGTATAACATAAAACTGTATTTCATTTCATTTTATCTTTGTCCCAATAGTCCCAATGCTCATGAACAGTTTTAAAAAATTGTCGAAAAAAATGCTGTGTGACTCAAATTGAAAATGACCAAATATGGCGCAATTGATGTTTCAAGTTTTTGCCCACAATTTATATCGTTTTAGGCTTAAATACGTTCTTAATCTCATAATTCATTGCCAAACTACCCTATACAGTCATCTATAAAATCTCACTATTTCATGTCCTAAAGTATCACTGCATGGCGTTTGTCCATCCTCATTAGCCCATAAGTAGGACGTAAAACTCCATTCATTTCATTTCATTTCGTTAGCCCATACAGGTGCAGAAAAGCAGGATGTAAAACTCCATTTCATATTTTTTTTTATTTTTTCGTGTCCTATAGTATGAAAGAAGGAAAGAAATTTTAACGAAAGATTTAGAGAAGTCAGGAAGACAGAAATCAGTGATTCTAGTAGAAGTGGGAAAACTGGAACAGGAAGCCGCCGTAAGTCAGGACAATTTGACCGTATTCATACTTCGGCCATCTTGGATCCATATCGAGGCTCATAACACAAACAAACAAAAGCAGCATACTCCAATCCAACTGACTTAAACCTAATTCAATTTTCCATCATTAAAATCGGAATTAGTTACGCTATTTAAAAATACTTTCAGATGAAGTGTTTCTTCACATAATTCTGAGAAAGAAGCCATAAAAGGCAGTTTTTAGCCCGTTTTTTCGTTGTTGATAGGGTGATTAATCATGACGTCATATTCCATTTCATTCATTTGACGTTGTATTTTATGAATGGATGACATCATTTGCGTTATGAACCTCGGTTACAAAGCGAGGCGTGAATAAGGTCTATTTGATGTTATTTTGAAATCTGCTTTCAAACTTGTCCAAAACTTGCTGACTCTATTCCCAGCCTTTGATAGCTAATTGAACAGATATAGAAATACTAGACCACTAATTGGGGATTTCCCACACCTTCATGCATATTGAACATAACAATATACCTCAAATCCACCAAACCTCGATATATTTGGAAAGATCGATATTTTTGTAGTTCATTTATACCATCATTATCCCCCTACACTATACATGCCATGTCTGCAGTTCTATCAAATTTTTTCCAAGAAATTTAAATCTATCAATTGCCATTTAATGCAGCGTGCGCAAGGTGTGGAAAATTCCCAATTTTTGAAAAAAAATGTCTAAATCTTTGCGTTTCTGGAAGATAGAGCTCTTTCAACTTTCTTTAATTCTTTTAGTTTGAAATCCCTAGTCAAGTTCTGAAGTGATGCAACAAATTTGCTTTATCGTGTACAGATTAGACAAAAACATGTTATCAAATAGTTAAATTCGGGCCTTTAGATAACATACTAGTTACAACGGTAAACGTCGTGCCCAAATTAACAGTGTGCAAATACAGGGTGTGCCCAAATTAATGTAATATAAAGCCCTGAAATTATTAATATATATTAATCCTTTCAAGTCAAGTGACGTCATACAACGTTTACGTTATACACTTTAAGAAATATTTCTGGGAACTCAGGGAATATGACATTTTATCTAAAATAACTTCAGGTTTCAAAGGATTAATGTTTATTTGTTTATGTGTTTTTGTTTCTTTGTAGATGTATCAAGATAATTTAAAGAAAAGAGATGAGCTGATTGTACAATTTTCTTCTGACTATTCTTTTGATGGTAACTTTATTATTTTCATTCTTAATTTCCTAATTTTAAAACTTTATTTTTTTATCTAAATGACTTGATCTCATTACTTGCTGTGTATTTTCAATTCTTGCCATTGTGATAGTTACCGATAGTTTTTTAAATGTTTTAGATATTTCCTATGCTTTTGAAAGAGGGTTCAACTTTCTAAAATACTGGGTCCTTATTCTCGAAAACTTAACTTAAGAAGATTTTAGTGTTCTAGTTATTTGATTGGTCAATCACTAAAATCGATATTGAATTATGTTGTATGATCCAATCAAATCACTGTATTTCTTAAAATCTTGATTTTATCTAAGTTAAGTTTTCGAGAATATGGCTCCAATCTTTGTTCATAGGTTCTAACAAGAAGATAAAAATATAGAAAATATTACTTTGAACAATTGTCTATATTTTATATTCAGGATTTGAAAGTTTATCAGATATCAGTGATGAACAGTATAGAAGTTTTTTTGAGAATATGAAAACTTTATTGGAGACGAGAAAACTTCAGTCCAGAACTATCAAGGTATTATTTTATATTATTTAAATTCCTAGATTTTTTTTTGGTTGCTCATCCACATTAACTGTTTATAGAATAGATCAATGAACCTGTGTTCAGTAACCTGCTTTGGTAGCATTTCTCTAAAATGATTGATTCAAAGCGAAGAATTGAAACTGAACAACCAAACAGCTTGCCTTGTACAGAGCCAAGAAATGGTTTTCTGAATTTTCATATTTTTTACTGAATACACATCATGTGATGTTTACTACACATTTAAAAATTTATCATGGAAAATATTTGAAGAAATAAACTGACATTTTGTTTTTGTCCTCTGAAAGATTAATATGGTTTAATTATGGTTTAATTTTTAGTCAGAATTTGATGAGGAAGAAAAAAAGTTACAGAAGAAACTTGATGATTTAAAAGAAAATAAAACTAAACTAGAATCAAATGAAAGAATTAAAAAAGAATTAATGGTATGTTATTTTCTCTTGCCCGATTTCGCTGGATTGTTTTTGTTGAAGTTGCATGTCGATTATGTGCGATAAAAGTGTTAAATATGTATAAGCTCCTTGGTTCATACCTTGTTGAGCACTCTATTTGGAGTGTACCATTGTCGTTAGCGTTAAGCGTAGCCCCTAGTTTGCTAGTTTGAGCACTCTAGCATGGTACGATGGTATCACATAATGTGGGATCATCTGAGGTGGCTATATAGCCAAACCTCAACTCCAGTATCAGCACTGCACTGATGAGGCCCAGAAGGCCGAAACAGTGCTGTTTGCAGTTATATGTATATAGATGTATTTCGCCTGTTTAGAGTCATATTTTCAGTCAAACAAAAATGTATATCAGGTGTTAAATGATGATAAACATCTCAGTAGGGAGAAAATACTTATTATATCTCATTACAAAATATTGGCAAAGAAGTCATCAATATTTATCTAAAAATCCAATCAAGAGTGAACCATTGTAGCTTACATTCATTTAATTTAAAGTCCGGGGGCCTTATTCTCAAAAACTTAACTTACGATGATTTTAGTGTTCAGGTCACCTGATTGGACAATCAATGAAATCGATTTTAAATTCAGCTTTATTATCCAATCAGATTGCTGTATTTCTTAAAATCAGGATTTTATGTTAGTTAAGATTTCGAGAATAAGGCCCCTGAATTGTAAAGCCTGTATGTGTATCTTGTCATGTATTTGTTTCTTATGATTTCATGTATAATTGTAACAGACTAAACCTGTTCAGGTATCACCAATTAATCAGGGGCGGATCCAGGATTTTGGAAAGGGGGGCGTTTATCGCAATTTGAGCCGAGCGTAGCGAGGAACAAATTTTTTTTGACCTTTTTTTTGGCTTAAAAACATAGATTGTACTAATTTAACGGTTTCTGACATGGACTATGTATGTTTTATAGTAAACGTTAGACATTTTTGATGTCGTAATACAGTCTAACTTAAAAAAAAAAAAGACCAAGTAAAGGGGGGGCGTACGCCCTCTACGCCCCCCCCCTGGATCCGCCACTGTTAATAATCACCTAGTATAATACTATAATGAATTATTTTCCAGGGAAAGAACACGAGTGAAATACGTCAGATTAACCAAAAGTTAAGTCAGATGGAGGCTTCGGCTGGTCGTCTAGAAACTATTACCACTGATTTAAAAAGAGTCGTAAGATTACTTTCTTTCTCAAACTTATGTCTTGTTTTTTAAGGTTAACATGATAGCAGTATTCCAGTCAGTCAATTGATTGGTCGATCACCTAAGTCAAATATAAAATTAGGTTTTATTATCCAATCAGATTACTGTATTACTTGAAATGTCTTGTTTTTTTAAGCCATATGCCTCTTTTGATAAAATAAAAAAAGTTCTACAGAAAGAATCCTATCCTATTAAAAAGAGCTTATTAAAGACTGTCCATCAATGTTTACAATTTATTTTGATAGATTATTTCCATCGGGTTAATTTTAATATACTTTAGATTGCTGATTTATTCTAAGTTTAGTTTTTGAGAATAAGGTTTAACCATAATTACCTAATCCCTTTACCACTTTTGATAAATAAATTCTAAAGATTCCTACCTTATTGACAAGAGCTTATAAGAAATTTTTCAACGATGTTTACAATTTATTTTGTTAGCTTCTTTCTATCAGGTTTCCCATAAACCTACAGATGTTGATTATGTCTATGTCCCTTCTCTTTCTATTTGTATTAACTTGTTTAAGTTTATTATTATTTTCTGTTATTTCAAGGAACAAGAATTATCGAGTACTGAATCTACAACAGATCTTGATTCTATAAAACAAGAAATCAGTCAGATGGACAAACAAAGACGTGAACTGGATTCTAAACTTAGCACCTTAAAGTAAGTTTTAACATTCTTTAAATCTTAGCTGGTTGATAAATATAGAATTGAATAGCTTTTGATTTTTTTCACTAAATACGATTCATATTTTTAACTTTCTAACACTGATTATTATGGATACCTATGGGTTTTAAGGTTCTAATTTTGACAGTAACAGGAGCAGATCCAGGATTTAGAGAAAGGGGAAATATATCATGCTTCAAATTAATGGCATCACAACCTCCGAAGGCACAAGCGGCAAATTTTGAGGGTTCTGACATCGGTTGACCAAAAATGGGGGATCCCTTGGATCTGTCCCTGAGTAAGCTTTAAACACTAGAACTGATTATCTAAAATAATCTATGACTAAAGTATGATTTGTGGAATGCATGGTGAAGGCTCTTATATTTCACCAGTTGACTTAATGAAGTTTTACAGAATTAAATACAGAATCTGACACCAACAAAAATAGCAAGATTTTAGTTGAGAATGTTTATTATTACCAAATTAACACCGGATGGTTCTTCTGTTTGGAGGAGTCCACTACTATACAACTGGTGATACAGAATCGAAAATAAGAGTAGGATAATGCTGCTGTCCTGGCAAAATTTCCCTCATTGCACACTGCATGGCGTTTGTCCGTATTCATTAGCCCATATGTAAAACACGGTGTCATTTGATTTGATTTCGATCTTGTCATGTTTTTAAGTTTTGGATTTCTTGTAATCTAGTAGTAGCAGATTATGTTATTTTATATTACAGCACTGAATTAAACAAGCTAACACTAGAATCAAAATCTAGAACAGAATTAGATATGTTAAAAAAAGATAAAGTTTCTAAAGAAGATCACATTAGACGACTGTAAGTAATATTTTTGAAAATTCAAAATCTTGAATTGAAATATTGTTATCTTCTGCAATCTGCATTGTGAAACTGGATGTTGAATCCTAATTTAATAATTCATAGAAAAAGAAAGTATAACTGTCATGGAGAAATAGAAATTGGATCTTACATAAGGTATATTTCTCTCCCATTGATATGCATTCAGTTATCCATGTTTTTAGAAACTGGTTAAACTGGTCTCGAGTATGTGTGACATCATTAAAGATTGTAAAGAGTTTTTCTAAATTTTGTATGTTATAGGGGACACCGATAGCATCAATTTGCGCCATTCCAATCTCCATTCCGATGTCTGTGGTTCTTGCAATTCCACTTAAACTAACATGTTTTATGACGTCACTGACAGTGATCAGCATAGTTATCAATAGCAGCTTCTGGTAGATCACTATTAGTGACATCATAAAATGTGTTAGTTTTAGTGGAATTGCAAGAACCACAGAAGTCGGAATGGAAATTGGAATGGCACCAAATTGATGCTATCAGTGTCCCTGATACACATACAAAATTTAGAAAATCACTTTACAATCTCTTCAATGATGTTTGAAATTTATATATTTTTAGGAAATCTAAACATGAAGATACTATTGTATATCTACTAAATGAGATGCCTACAACCAATCTACGTGGCCGACTAGAGGCTTATGTTGGGTAGAAATTTTGACTATCATTACATCTGTATCTGCATGAAGTTTTCTATTTCTACACGTTGTGGGGATTTTTAGCACAGTTGGTAGGAAATGATGCTTTGACACATTTATAGCTTTCTGTTCTCATATCATGATCATGCATACAATAATACACACTAGGACACAAGAACAGTTCATTGAGAAGACTGCTGTTGCAGAAATAACCTTCTTGAATCTTTTAAAATTGGCCCTTTGGGTACCCCAATGGGATACCAGTCCCCTTGTTCGGAACTGAGCATCTATTGCTTTGAACATCCATATTAAAATTATGAAGGGCATGACATAAAGCTAACTGAGCTAAGGTTCTAAAAACAATTGCTTTATATTATTTAAAAATTAAATTTACTGTATTTTGTTTCAGGGAGCAGACAGACATTGTTAGTAAATGTTGGAATGAACAACAAAAAGCCACTAAAATTATTACAACAAAAGAAGCTGAGAAAACAATGATACAGTAAGAATTCTTTTCTCTTAAAGGGGAATGTTCATCATTTTCGTTGGTTTATTTGGGCCTTGAATATATGTAAATTGCCCTCAGAAGTACGCAAAATGCTCAGAATTGGACAATCCCTTCAATTATATCCCTACCTAAACATTTATCTTTTATTTTGTGTATATGTGTTTTCTATTTAATCTATAAGTTTAGTCTCACTAAAATATGAGTTATATTTTCGACTTTCACACTCTGATAGTTATTGATACACTGGGATTTGAAGGCTTAAATTTCGCGGGAAAATTACTAAGTATTTTATTTGAGTATTTTAATAATTTGTGTATCATTCAGACAACAATTAAAACATAAAGAAGAAGAATTACGAACTCTAGATGAGAAGATTTTTAATGTTTGTGGAAGTCAGAATTACGACGAGGAATATCAAAATATTCAACAGAAACTCACCACAGCTCAGGAGTAAGTTAAACATTGTTTCTAGGTTGTGTGTATTATGAAAGCATTATATTACATTAGACAATAAACTAAAGCCAGGCAAGCATGTTAAAGGGATTGTAAAGAGTTTTTCCTAACTTTTTTATGTATCAGGGACACTGATAGCATCAATTTGTACCACTCCAATTTCCATTCCGACATCTGTGGTTCTTGCAATTTGACGCAATAGAAAATTTAAGTAGTGCTGCGGGTATATATATTAAGAATATATTATATGACACTGTATGGTATTGTCCTAGTGTATAAAAGTTATAAGTAGGACTTTAAATTTTCTTTTTTGATTATTGATTATGTTTTACAATGTATTCTAGGTCTCGTGGATCGTTATTAGGAGCAGAACATTTCTTTAAGAAATATGTATCGGACCTAGAGAAAGATTCCCCCTGTTGTCCTTTGTGTCATCGTGATTTTGATAATGAACAAGATGTCAGAGAACTTATATTAGAGGTAAGGGCACATTCGTCTCAACCTTCGTCATTTGTTTGAGACTATATAATGACTCGGTCATGATAGGCGGCCATCTTGCCTGGTAAATGAGCAAGGCAAGACAAGTCTTGGTTGGAGATTGTTTTTGATTGGATGATATCAACACATGAGAAGGCTACACTCTCTGAAGAATGATTATGATTGGCTAAATTATAATGTATTCATTATGGAGACTACCGTATAGTATACAAGGTTATCTAGCATGTTAGTCTAGTTACGAGTGGTAAGGGCAGTAACTCTGGGACTAAATTCTGGGATACCTAGTAGGTTCTTGAGCAGTAACTATTTATATGGTGTGGAACTGAATTTAAACTTAGATACCAAAGCAATTACTGCAAGGGATACCGTCAAGGTTGTCACTAGTTTTATTGGTCAGCTTTGCTTATTATTGAGGAGGGGTGAGGCAATAGGGCGTCGACTCTTAACTATACCCTGTCATTTTCCCATTGTTTGGAATTTTCATGAACCAATAAACAAGCCACAACTCTTAATGCTAATTAAGCTCTATTTGTAATTTGGCCCTTTATATTTTTTTCATAAGATGCATTTGGCTCTTTTCAAAAAAGGTCTGTCTTATTGTATATATTTGAATGTCTGTAAAAATGTTTCTCTGATAATTTTCAGCTACAAAATAAACTACGTATGGTTCCTGGTAAACTACAGAAATCAGAGAAAGATCTTCAGGAACATCAGACAAAATATGATAATATGACACAACTTAAACCATTGAAAGAAAACGTAAGTTTGTATCTCTGTCTCCGAACTATTCTTTTGATTTATTTGTTCTATGACTATTAATTTTTCATGGTTTTAATTGAGCCCTTGGAATTTCTTTTTTTTTTGAAAGAAACCATTTTTGGGGATTTTTACATATTAACTTTATAAATTGTTTTTCCGAAAAAAAAGAATTGTATTTTGTATATGTTATTATAGAGTACAAGGAAAAACATTTACTGGTTTCTGCTTCTCAAAGTACAATAAAATACTTGACTTACAAACAAAATTACCCAATTGTTTTTTTCTCTTTTTACAGATAGCAATATTGAATGATACGTCTATACCAAATCTTAAAACTAAGTTGAAGAAATTAAATGAAGAAATCACGAAACAGAGAGAAATTATAGAAACTGTAAGTTGATAACAAATTAGAAAACAGTTGATTTGGGTTGTTTTAACTTGAACATCTTCTTTTACACAGACAGTAGTCATTATTGTCAGTCAATTTGACTTGGTTTAAACAATTTAAAGATAGCCATTTGAACTTTACGAACTTCCACATGCCGCCATTTTTAAATGTTATTAACACAAAACGTAAATTTGTGACCTAAAACTATGATTTGTTTAGAAAAGTGAAGAGTTACAAGTGAAACAGAATGATGAAGCGATGGGTAAAAATATGCAGCCCGATATCGTAATGATGGATAGATACATGGCAGAAGTTAGAGATCTCGATAAGAAGATAAACAAAATGGCTGCTACACTGTCAGGGGGAGGTAATTCATACAACTTCACCAATATGCTGTTACTTTGCTACAAAAAGGAATAGTTAAAGGTTAAAGGGATATGTTCACCATATGTTTGATTAAAAAAATGTAATACTCGTTACCTGGAATTTTTAAGCTATTTTAATTCATGATATTGTTCACAACTCTCCCTCAAAATATAAGTCTACAAATGCCTGTGTAGCCATGTTCATAAGCATATGAATGTCAACAATACGACTCGTATTTCATTTAGACTATGCCTTATATAGAAAACACATATACAGAAAATGAAATATAAACCATTAGGTAAGGTTTAATTGAAGGGATCGTGTGATTTTTCAGCATTATTAGTAAATCTAGGGGTTATTTACATATTTTCAATGGCCTAAATCCACCCTTTTTTGCTGAACATTCCCCTTTAACTTTTATTTTCCTTATCACTGTCGCTTGATTGAGCTGATGGTTTTGTGACATCTTTTCTCTATTTTAAAGACGTAAAACAAAGGAGAGTAGATTAATATTTTGTTCGTGTTTTTTTTTCAGATTCTGGTCGAACTATCAAAATGGTGGTAGATGAAAAAGAAGATCTCCAACATACATTGTAAGTGAATCCAACTTTCAACTATGGGCCATTTATAATAAAGTTTCTAATTAAATGTTATTATTTCAAGTATAGAACTATTATTAAGTTACCAAAGGGAGTGGGGGGATATGGAAAATGTTTATAGCGCTTCAGATGAGACAGTAAATCAAGATTATGTATGCTATAGACTGTTTCTATATAAAGCTCAATATTTGGGTCGGCAGATGAAAGTTGACAGCCAGAAAACTCGAAATTAGCCAGATTTTTTAGGAAACCCTTATGAGTTGTAATTATTACAAGCTGTTTTTCATATTCATTTACATATTTTAGAAACAACTTGAACAAGACATTAGATCATAAACGTCACAAAATGGCCGACCAATCAGACAATCTACAAAGATTACGGACTGAAGTTAATGAATTAAAATCGGAGAAGTTACAGATAACAAGTCAACTACAACAAAGAGTTAAATTAGAAGAAACTAAAACAACATTGGTTCAAGACAATCAGACATTAGACGATGAAGTCAAGGTAAGAAATTTTACATTGTGAAACTTTTCATTTGAGAAAGTATATCAATAAATGAGTAAATATTTCATAATGAAAAGTGGTATCGGGTGTCTAGAAGAGTAAGCATACCCTGCATACAACATATTGGCAATATATTGTTAGCAGCTAATAAACTTTTCATTTGAAGAAGTATATAATAATTGGGTAAATATTTGAAAAAAAAAGAGGTATCAGGTGTCTAGAAGAGTTAACATACCCTGCCTGACAGTGGCATCAATATGATATTTCTGTGAATTTATAACATTCATACAGAAAGATTCATTCTGTATGGGGTTTTTTTTTAAGGGTAATAAAAATGATATTGATCAATCTCCTAATTAGTGTATTGAAAGATGGCATACAAATTATAATGCTATCAGAATGAATATCTAAGTGATCTGCTATTAATTTGATGTTTTTTGTATTTTTAGGAAGCAAGAGAGCAAATCAAACCCCTTGAGGTAAAACCATTTTCTATAAACACTTGTATTGCTATTCATTAGTGAGGTTCTATAGCACAGTGGTTAGCGCATCGTTCTTTACAAACATGACGTCATTTGCTTGGATACGAGGATGGTCGTTATGTTTGATAGTTCGGTTCTCGATCAGGGTGTGAAAGTCCGATGACCTTGAATAAGTCATCTTCACTCATAATTCCAGTCAACCCAGCTGTAATTGGGTATGGCCAAGAGGTTTGACCAAGGACCGGCTGGGAGAAAGGATCCTCAAGGAAACTAGGTTGTTATCTGTGTAAAATCAATGCTAAGAGGTTTGACCAAGGACCAGCTGGGAGAAAGGATCCTCACGGAACCTAAGTTGTTAATTTAACTAATCCTTACCTCCTCATAATAAATATTCTAGAAGTATCTATCCATATAATTATCTTATTTAAATACGATCAATGTTTTCTGTATAGAAACAAATAGAGCGAGTAAAAAGACAGAAAGAAGATTTAAGACAGAGAAAGGAAGAGAGTGTTGAGATTGCCAATCAAGAGGTAGGCTTAGTTTGGATTTCTTTCAACTTGGGGCTTGATATAGAGAGGCAGAGTTCATATCATACATGTATATAGTCCGAAACTTGCTGACACTTTCCCCAACCTTTGATAGCTTTTTGGACAGATATGCCTGGGAAAGAGTCAGAAAAACTAGGCCCCAAAAACTTACAATTTTCACGTGCAGCATGCATTGGCGACCGACAGATTTTATTTCTCAGGGAAAAAACTTTGATTGACTCGCATACATGGTCTGTATGGTGTAGAGGGGGATAATGATGGTATGATTGAACTACAAAATCATCCATCTTTCCAAATATATATCAAGGTTTTGTGGATTCAAGGTAAATAAATACCGTACGTTAAAAAAAAAACGCACCCGTTGAGGTGCTGAAAATCACAAGTTTTTGGGGCCTAGTTTTTTTTTACTCTCTCCCAGCCATATCTTTCCAAATATCTATCAAAGGCTGGGAATGGAAATGGGCAAAGGCCAAATTGAAAAAGGGTGAATAGGGAAAGGGGGAAAATTGGGAAGGAGCGAAATTATGTAGGGGCAAAATGGTATTAGTTTGGGGGTGAAGTGGGAAGGGGCAATATGGGAAGACACCACCAAATTTATCCAATGCTGATTGGGTTAGGTTTTAAAAGTTAACATCTCTGTAGGTTGAAGTAGTAAAGAATAATGGAAATAAAGTAAAGAATTATAATGCTCATCTAAAAGAATACAACCAGAAGGGGCGTGGAGAGAAACTGGAGGAATTAAAGGAAAAACAGACAGAAATAATGAATGAAGTAAAGAAGAAAGAATCAGAACAGAATGAATTAACACAAAATATCAACAAGTTAAATAAAGATCTCACTACACAGAAGGTAACATGGTTTTAAATAAAACATTGATTAAGGCTTCTCGATTAAAACATGCTATAAAATCGTTGTTTACTGGAGAATGTCGCTGATTTTTTCAGGGTAGTGTCTGAACATAATTTTTTTACTAATAATAAAGTTTTTATTGCTCAACTAATTAGGGGAGCCCCCTCTTTAAAGTCTGGACTCGTTCATTCATATAGTTTTTTTTATCTTGTATAAGTTGATTCATATAGTTAATTGCTATGTTTAAGTCCAATTTCAAATGGCGGCATATGCTTTTGTTGATTCTGTTATATATTTTGAAGTGTTGGCTTTTTTTTAATTTTGTTTAATTTAAGATAAAGTTTTTTTATCACCCAATAAGGTATTCTACAGTAGATATCGCTTGTATGATAAAAAGCAGTATCTACTGCACTATATCTACTAGGAGATACTGCTTTTCTGAATCATTGATTGGTCAATATGGTCACGTGATAAACAATTCACCCAATGACGTCTTAATAACAATGACGTCATATTGATTTCGCCCTTCGAAAGTTCTTTCAATAATCTGCAGTTCATCCCTCGAAAGTTGTTGTTTCGCATATTTCGATTTTAGAATGATATTGGATGATAAATAAAATCTCACCCTTGTGTCTTTTGATATCAGATATATCAACACTCGTTGATAAAAGTGGTTTTTTCCACTTTATCAACTTGTGTTGATATATCTGATATCAAAAGACACTCGGGTGAGATTCTCTATATATCATAAATATTTACAAGGTACGTGAGAGAGAGTTAACAGACAATCTTCAGCTTCGTAAAAAGAAATCCGAACTGATTAAACTGGATGAAGAAATAAAAACGTTACAAGAGAAACTAGGAGATATTGATATCGATAATATTGAAAGAGAACGTACGAAATTAGAGAAAAAAGAAAGCAATCTTCAAAAAGAGGTAAATTTATTATTTTATAGTTGAATGTTGTCTTAATCACAAAAAACCTGGGAATACAGGGTGACCCCGAGACCCAAATCATGGTAATCTAAATCCTTGTGTGCAAAGGAATATTACATCAAATTATCTTTGTAGAGCAGGCCTTCTCAAATAGTGGCCCGCAAGCCAAATCAGCTCGCAACGCCCTTTGGAATGGCCCGTTAAGAGTGACCCCTTCCACTTAAACGCTCTATTCACTATGCTAGTTAAGCTCTATTTGGCCCTAATATCTGTTATATGAAAAGCATTTGGCCCTTTACAAAAATTAATTGAGAAGGCCTGTTATAGAGGAATATTAGTATATTAGTCAAAAGATAAAACCTATCAATCAGATAAAATCATAAAAGGTTTGTCCCGGCATGGGCCGCGATGATACCTTCGGAGTTTTCAACCTGGTTTCGCCTGTCAGTGATGCAGTTCGGAGGAGCTGACATGGAAAAGCTTCTAGTCGTTCGGATGGGACAATAGACCGAGGTCCCGTGTACTATTGGCTGTGCATGTTAAAGATCCCTCGACAGTTGGAAATCGAAAAAAAGAGCAGATTAATGCTGCTGTCCTGGCAAAATTTCCCTTATTGCACACTGCATGGCGTTCGCCCGTCCTCAATTAGCCCATATAGGTGCAGAAAAGTTGTACGTAAAACTCCATTCATTTCATTTCATCAAGTAGTTTGGTATATCTTATCGTAAGTATCCTAGATTCTATTAAAACCTCTGTGTATTTTTCTAGCGTCTTACATCAACTGGTCGTCTACAAGGTTTAAAAGATCAGATACAGAGTTGTGAGAAAGAATTAAATTCTGACATGTTTAAAGATGCCGGGGAGAAATACAGAGATAAAGTTATTGACATGAGGGTAGGTTACTTTAATATCAAGTTCACTGTGTTTTGGGATCCTCACATTCCTTTTGTATGGCAGGAATTTCAATCAGATGAGAGCATTTTGGTGTTTTGCTCATATTCAAGAATCTAATGCTGTGAAATGTTCTGTATTTGTAAATGTTGATGTCTGCATTCCTAAAGTATATCTGGCAGTAAACACCAGATAAATGGTGTCCCAATGGAAATTCTTCATCCTATATTATTTGAAAATTTTGAGATAGAAATTTGTTATTTCCAGACTACAGAGTTATCGAATAAAGATTTAGAGAAATATTATAAAGCTATGGATCGAGCTATAATGAATTATCACAACCAGAAAATGGCTGAAATCAATAAGATAATACGTGAATTATGGAGGAATACATATAAAGGAAACGGTCAGTAATCTTTGGTTTTTAACAAACGAGAATACGATATTACATCCTCTAGGCCAGACCTTCTCAATTGATTTTTGTAAAGGGCCAAATAGAGTTTAGCTAGCAAAGCGAGCAGAGCAAGAGTATGGCCATTCTTGAGGGCGTCGCAGGCCCCTGCGGACCACCATTTGAGAAGGCCTGCTCTAAGCATGACAAATTTGACCTGACAAGATATTTGGATGAGATGTCGGAACTCTGTGTAAGGTCAGACATTCAATGTTGACTTTCATGGGAATTGCTCTGATCCTGTTTCCATATTTTTGTCAGTTCATACGGATGCAGAATAGCAAGATGTAAAACTCCATTTCATTTCTGATCTAGTTTCAGGTTGCTAGTTTTTGATAATTTTTGATAACATATATCCAAATTGATCATAAACTTTAGTATTTCGTCAAAGCCAAAACATGTTAATGAGTCAATGGAGACATCTCAATGGGCCTCATGATACCAAAATACATTCACGGGTTGTGATTACTCTTTCTTTGCCAAACTGTTTTTTTTACTTTAAAGTTTGGTTGTTTTTTTATCATTATAGATATAGAGACAATAGAGATACAATCAGGGGATGAAGATGGGGCTGCAATGAAAACTAAACGTATATATAATTATAAAGTTGTTATGATCAAGGCTGGTATCGCTATCGATATGAGAGGTCGATGTAGCGCTGGACAGAAGGTAAGGTAGCCAACCTAGGAAACATACACGACTTCATTGAAAATAACCTTAACCTAGGTCTTTAGGTTAATCTAGGTTTTTAAAAGTGGTTTTCTAAACTTTGTATGTGTATCAGGGACACAGATAACATCAATTTGCACCATTCCAATTTCCATTCCGACATCTGTGGTTCTTGCTATTCCACTTAATCTAACGCGTTTTATGACATCACTACCAGTGATCTACATAAATATCAATAGTAGCTTCCGGATTTGAAAAATTCATTTGCCAAAGTTTTATTTGAAATTGAATTGCAGCTTAGATTCAGATTTTACCTAATTTACCATCAAGATTTTAGTAAATACTGTAAAATGATTTCTTGACAATTAATATTAACCAATCAGATAACAGCATTTCTTTAATTTTGTGAAAGAGAATCCTGATATTTGATTGTTTATTTTTAGGTTTTGGCGTCACTGATTATTCGAATGGCTCTAGCCGAGACATTCTGTGTGAACTGTGGTATTCTTGCTCTTGATGAACCTACTACTAATTTAGATAGAGAAAATATAGAAGGTTTAGCCTACGCACTTGTCGAGTAAGTCAAATTTTGTTTTAGAACTACTTAACCCTTTGAACTCTGACTTTATTTTGGCTTAAACGTCATATACCCTGAATTCCCAGCAATATTACTTAAAGTGTATTATGTTAATGTTATATGACGTCATTTGACAACAGCCGGTTTTGCGGCTTGTCGGGTATGGTCATTTTTCTCAGAAAAGTTTAAAGACCATATTCTCCGGTTCGTCAATAAGCCAACAAATTGTATAGCAGTACAAGAAGTACCATCAGGTGTTTCAAAAAGAGTAAGCATTGTCTAATGTTGTTTAATAATTTTAGAATCATTAAAGGCAGAGCTGATCAGAGTAATTTTCAACTAGTAGTTATAACTCATGATGAAGATTTCGTAGAATTACTTGGACGGTCAGAATATGTTGAGGAATTTTATAAAGTTAGGAAAAACCAACAGTAAGTATGGGGTGAGGAAAGTAGAAAACTTTCCAATATGTCGTTTGAAAGCCTGACCAATCCTTATTGTCTCCTCAAAAAATTCAATATATGATGACCATGAAAATTTTGAACTAGTCAAAATGAAAGTAGACCTCTACCGGATATCAACAACAAGTTGACTTGGACTGCTCACATATCGACTATTTTTAGAATTACCCTCCGCCTATAAGTTTCTCATAATCTCACTAAATCTGAAATATAATGCAATTTCAGATATCTAATTCCAAATCTAGACCAAAAATTTGTCAAAAATAGGCATGCAATACTCTAATATGGAGGGAGGGAGAATGAGGATTTCTAAAAATAGCACAGACTACATATATATACAATCATTTGCAAAATGAAAATGTTTTAGTGGTGTGGGTCCATGTAACAAATTGGCTTCAGATAAGTTATCTCCCTTCCCCAGCAAACTTTCCCTCATTGCCTACTGTAAAGCATTGTCTTATCCCTTTCAGAGAATCCACATAGCCAATGCTGTTTCTGATTTATTACAAATAACTTTGACATAGTTCTGTGTTGAAACTATTTTAATTGTGATGTTTTGTTATTTTCAGTGGCTGTTCTAATCTATTCAAAGCTCATGTTAGTGATTTACATATGGGAAGATAAAAACATAAACAACAACAATAAACTGGTACTTGCTGATAGATTTACATCATTCTTTAATTTGTTATACATTGTGGTACAATATAATGCTATCTCAGGGCCGCGGAGCCTCTCTGATATGAAGGGGCCCTTGTTTCAGAAACAAACAACCTTCACCCTAACCCTCCACCCTCAAATCAAAAACTCCTCGGATTTCGGCCACTCGATTTTTGGATTCAAGACATTATCATATGAAGATGAGAAAAAAATTATGATGGAAATCAAATTTCTAATCCAGTTAACGGCCTCAGTAGTTCAAAACACAATACATTGTATATAACTAATACTGTCTTATTTACCCTTTAGAATTATAAGGAATACATAGATTAAATCATTTAGTCAGAAAGCAAAGAAGAAATACCATACTTACTTTAAAAAAAAATGGTAGTGCTGGCTGATAAATCAAAATAAAAATCAAAATCAGGTTATATTGTTATATAAATTACTGCCATTTAAACTTTGATTTCATATGAATTTGAAAAAAAACTTTGTTATGTTATAGAATTAAGATATTTTCAAATCTTTCTGATGTTTTATTTTTGTGAGACATCGTCCAAATATGTAGAAATGAAATGAAATGAATGGACCTATATGGGCTGATTGAGGACGGGCAAACGCCATGCAGTGTGTAATGAGGGAAATTTTGTCAGGACAGCTGCATTAGCCTGCTCTTATTTTCGATTTCCAACTGTCAAGGGAACTTTAACGTGCACAGCCAATAGCACACGGGACCTCGATTTATTGTCCCATCTGAAGGACTAAACGCTTTTCCATGTCAGCCCCTCCGACCTGCATCACTGACAGGGGAAAACCAAATATGTAGATTTCATCCTGAATGCAAACAGTGGCTGTAAATGTCCCAACACATATGAAAAACTAAAAATCAGTTGTTTGGGAAATAACTGTATTAGGGTTTAATCACAGTCAGAGCAGGGCAGTGAAGCACAGAACCGCGTATTGCTCTGCTCTGTTTTTTTCTGTGCGAGTCATTCTTCTTGCGATGTAAACAGCTGAGCGTCTGTACATTTAAAACCATTTGTACATTAATACTGTTACTAACTGCTCTGCTCCGCGCCACCCTGCTCTGTCTGTAGTCTGATTAAATCGTTAGGAAAATGGTGCCCTTTAAAATTAGTTTCTTTTGAATAGATTTTTTGTGAGAAATTGTAACAAAAAAGAAGCAGATTGATTTATTTTGTCCTAAATACATTATAAAAGCAAGATGCCAGTGTCACCTCTCTGACATTAAAACATCTTAAATAACATAATGTAAACTGACGTATATCTATATATAAAACATTACATAATGGAGTGAATATAGGAGAACAGGGGCGGATACAGGATTTGGAGAAAGGGGGGGGGGGGGGTCTGAAATATACATGTAACATGCTTCAAATTCAACGGCACTGCGAGCGCCGAAGGTGCGAGTGGCACATTTTTAGAGGGTTCTGACATCAGTCGGCCAAAGATATGGGGGGGGGGGGGGGGGCTCGAGTCGGGAGAGCCTACCCTTGGATCCGCCCCTGGTCCAGTAGAGACATGTTACCGTTGTTTTATTTGGCCAGTTCATTCATCCCAGGAAACCTTTTCAATTTTACATCACACACACAAAGAGTTAGCAGTTTCTTTATTTTAAATCTAAAGGGTTTTGTATACAATGTCAGCTACTTACTCACTTATTGTTACAAAGTGTTACATAATTATATAGGTGAAACTAGAAATATTACAGGCCAGGGGTCCGACTGTAGAATGAATGACGCACAAAAGAAACGGTGTTCAGTTCAATACTGTAAAAGTACGAAATGGCGGCAGATTCAATTCGAGTGCTGTATCTCCTTGACAATAATTTGCAATTTGAAAAATGAAATCCAGCATCCTTTTAGGGCTATACTTTTTGTCGAATAACGACTAGAAAATTCTGAACATAAGATTTATTTTTTTTTTCTTACAAGGATTAACAGATTTATTATCTGACGATACGGAGTCGAAACGATGAATATTTGCTAAATTTAGATAGTTAACCAAGAACCACAAGCATCTGATTTTTGGTCGGGAAAAAAACCCCAACTTGACTTCAACTTCATTGAAAATTATTTTTGACTAGACTAGCATCGAATAAGTTATAATATAAGCATGCTTCGAACTAAGATTTGTGCTCTCCCGACGATTATTTCCCGTTGAATAATCACGATGTGCCCTTCACGCATTAAACCCTACCCTTCCTAAAAAAATAACTATACATGTATGTCTATTGACCAGTGACCACTGTACTATAAGGTGGTTGTTATGAAGAATTGCATAAAGGGGTCGAGAGAGATGTGTGACCCAGTTGGGGTCGTGGACTGACCACCTGTCGGCCATCAGAAACACCACTGGTCATTGATTATGGTCAATGTAGCGTGACCTGATGACAGTAAGGAGATAGAGAGGTCCAGTTGTTATAAATAGTTTTTCAAACTCGATCTTCCCTTTTCCTGATGCTGTCCAACTGTTGGTCGGTAGGATCTATTAAGTCCGTTAAATCACTTGTAGCGGTAAAATTTGAATTCCGAAAGCACTGGCCGTGACGTAAAGATTTCATTTTCCTACTGCTGATCAACCTTTGGTCTAAAACATGATTAAATTCAGTAGATCATAGTAAACAGTGGTGGTGATTTCATAAATATTTTTATTTTTAGGGAAAAAGATTTCGTATCATTTTCCTTCTTCTCCTGCTGTTGACGAGCGTGTTGTAAATACATGTAGTTCAAAGTTGTTGAAGGGTTGAATTCCAGTGGATAGTTTTTGCTGTTGACTCTTGTGTATAAGCAGTGACCACTTTACAACTTCATTGAGATTCAAACCCGCGGTACCAAATCGCATACAAAAACTCTTCTCGCTTCTGACTGAGATATTTCACTCGGGACAAATTCAAATTAATTTTCAGACTTTCAAATTGACCCTTAAAGTAATTGACTCTGGCCAACATCTGTTTGGTAATCCAAAACCATATACTTTTTGTCAGTTTTTCTCCCTGAATTTAAAGTTAATTCCCCATTTTCATCATTTGTTTTTTTGTCTGAATATTTGTATAGAGTATGATATAGAAATAAGGTGTCAGTGTAAATTGTCGAAACGTAGAAGAGTATCATAATGATAATGTTAATATATTGTAGCTTCATTGCAAACTGCATGGTGTTTGCCCGTCCTCAATTAGCACATATAGGTGCAGAAAAGCAGGACGTAAAACTTCATTCATTTCAGTTCAGTTCCTTGAGTTCTTAAAGCTAACTTTTCCAGCAATATCCAGAGTCCGAATGTATTCATATCACCGTAACTGCAGTGGGTCCATCGTTCATTGCTTGATTAAACAGGGACAAGACAAGGCAATCATTTATGACCTTACTTATTTTTTAACGTTATTGACAAAACAAATCGATTCGTAGAACAAATAAAGTTACTGAATAAATATATATGGAATTATTATTAAAAGATGTATACGTGTACTCTTCAAGTTAGGATGGCCTATTTTTTAAAAAAAAAAGGAGGTGGGAGGGGGGTTAATCCGTCTACCCTACGGCATCCACTATCTTCTTCATTACATAAAAAATATATATATAGTTGTGCATATTTTGATAATTAAACATTCCAGCTCCATGCTATGCTTCAACTATTCAAGGTGTCTCTAGAAGAGTAAGCATTTTCCTTTTAGTAGACCTTTAAACATCAATATGAGGCAATATCCTCCACATGGAGAATTTGTATTGGGTCATCTGTTTACTGTAAAGTATCCTTTGTTTTAAACAAAACGTAAAACGATTCAAATGTTTCTACTCTACTCATCATTGTTTTCAGTTTAGATATAAACAATCCCTGAGGGGTCCGTTCATCTCCCCCGGGGGGGGGGGGGGGGGGGGGGTGCGGCTCTCACTTGCCCTAACAAGGTTAATTCGTTTCACACTAAGACAAATCTAGGACATGTCAAACTATTACAAGTAGATAAATACTCCACAATTATTTTTAATTTCTATCATTTTACTAACGTTAATTGTAATAGTGAACACTTTCTAAATTTTGATAAATTGCAATTATATAACAATCTTTCTATACCTACATACATTGTCCAACACTTCTCTTAATTTCGTCTGCTTAACGGCGATTTATCAAACTTTTTCCGTTTTGAAAGTAGGGCCTATCTTTTATATTTTGAACATTCTGATAGGGGACATGGATTGAGAAATATCAAAGGGCGAGCATGTCATTCTCGCTGGAGACACCAAACGCATTGTAAAAATTACTTATGTTGCGACTTTTTTTTGAAATTTTAAAGTTAGAGTCAGCAAGTTTGTATGAATATAACTATTTAGATAGGGCCTACGATTTTTTTTTACCAGGATTAGGTGCCAGTGGCTTTGCCAACCATCCTCTGTCCTTATCAATGATATAATTGATTGTGGCAGTGAGGGAATAAAAAGGATCAGTTACGTCCTACTAGTTCTAAAAATTAATCTTGCAAATGACATAAGCACTATATAAGCACAATGGCAGTTTTCTGTCTTCAAAATCCACAAGATGAACTACAATAATGGGATTTGTTTTTGACAGTCATTAATATCATGTCATCGTCCATTTTGACATAAAAATAATAATCAGTAGATCCTAATCCTGGATTAAATCCGACTCGTTAATCCGAGGTTATTTAGGATTAATGACCCGATGACATTGACCCTTGACCTTGAATTATGCATATCATTAATATTTAGTTGCAGGTCAAGAAGATGACAAGTTGGACAGAGAATAATTGAAAAAATATTTTAATAAATTGATAACTTGTGTTTGTCTTGGGTTTTTTTTTTTCTCCGCACCCAGTCAACAGAATTTGTAAACCTCTCAGTTGACTTATAGTGATTGTAAAGTGATTTTCTAAACTTTGTATGTGTATTAAGGACACTGATAGCATCAATATACACCATTCCAATTTCCATTTCGACGTCTGTGGTTCTTGCAATTCCACAAAAACTAACACGTTTTATGACGTCACTGTCAGTGATCTACATAGATATCAATAGTAGCTTCCAGTAGATCACTGGTAGTGACATCATAGAATTACGGAAATTGAATCTGCACAAATCATTTCTCCTATTAAGTAAAAATTTACATAAAATCATAAACAGAATGATGTTAAACAATCTGGTTTCACCTAATTAATTTATAATCACCAACAAGTTGAAACAAGATGGCGATTGATTTAGTATTTTATTGGACTAATTGTTTTTAACTCAACGTCACAAACCAAAGGACGGGATTAATTTACTGCGTTCACATTTGTTCATTTGAGATCATCAATTAGTTATTAGTTAGGTCAAATAAAACGAGAGGAGCTAAATTTACGAGGCCCAGATTGTGATTTAAGAATTTACAATTCGTATTTTTAGATTTCGAAATTTCAAATTTACCATCTAGTAGTCACGTGACTGGAGTATTTATGATTTGAAAGCCTAGAACCAAAACAAACTTGAGAATGACTTCTTTGATTTTTAATCATCGTAAAAATCATTTCATATTTTAAAAACACTAAGATATATGGATATACTACTTCTGCATTTATTACATACTACGTTTCGAAACACATACAGGTAACGTTATCAAGTAAAATGATACTTGATAACGTTACCTGTATGTGTTTCGAAACGTAGTATGTAATAAATACAGAAGTAGTATATCTATATATCTTAATGTTTCTATATGTCTTATAAACAACATTTCATATTTATTTGGAGGTTTTTAAATTACAAAGCTCGGACGGACTAGATTACTAGAATGTTAATGGATCTAGATTTAATGATTATTTTCAATATTTGAATTGCCTTTTTTAACATAGAATATCACAATTTCAATTCCTAGGGCATATATCCTTTACTTTTTACATTTTCAGACTTTTAACAACCAAACTGTAAACCACAGACTGACGAGGTGTGTATGTTGACCACACAACCGTCAATTAATTCTCTGACATGATTGAAACGAGTATTTATGGGGGACGGGGCCCTGAAATCCCCTGTCTCTACCCCCTAACAAACTGTAATCTACCACTAACACCACCCTGATGTAATTTCTGACAAGATAAAGGGCAGACGAGATTAATTCTGTGAAATTTATCACCGTGAAAATCAGGGAGAGAAGTTAATTGATGAATTGTAGACGATCAACCAATCTGGGCGCGGTTTAGACACGGTGGTTTATAACGACCCAGCTTGTCGGCCCGTCAGGAGGGCTACGTTTAAATTAGGGGTAAGGAGCAGACGAGACCCAGTTTACCCCACTGATTATCTAACACGTCTTAAAGTCACCAAGTCATCAACTGTTGGATTATTCTGTCCCCACGACTGACCGAGTTATAACAGTCATTGTTTTCGATTGCCAGTTACAAATCTTCTATCACCTTGAATGGCGTCTCAGCCCTCGAGGCTACCCAGTATTCAAACCGATAGTCGGCTGCTCTTTTGATGTCCGCGGTTAAAACAGATTAAGTTAATTGAATCTAATGAAATGGGCCCTAGTTGTCGAGGTGTTAAGACGTGTGAAATCGAGCTGTGTAAAAGTTGTTAAAGCGCCATTTTTAAATAACTGTTTTACCGTTTGAAGGTGCTTGTTTTATCGGGTTTCTTCTGCTCAAGTTTTATTCTGGAACCCTTCAGGAAGGATATAATAAAGGATATATCAGATTTTAAGGTCAGACAGTTTAAAACTTTTCTTTTGTCACCATTTTACAGACCAAGTATGGCACAGGAGGCGAGTATGTATGTCGATGAAGTGTTATCACAAAACAATATAAGTCACGTTGTACAAGTTCATCGAGACCCATGTCTGCCTTCATTAGCAAAGAAACACAGGCCTAGTGTGTCCGAAGAAAGCAGTGACATTATTTCTCCGACCACTCATGAAATGACTTATGGACCGTCGAGTAATAATAGTATTTCGAACACTGACCTCTTATCTGCCATACATAATCTCAGTGATCAATTTGGTGAACAATTAAAACATATTGAAACATCCGTAACAAATCGCCTTACCCAAGTTTTGAAAAATGAAACCGATAGATTATCTCGCGACTTCAATGTGCAGATTGAGACTCTTACACGAAAGATGAACCGAATGGAAGATTCCCATAGATCCCAAATTGACGATTCTTCTAATAAGATTGAAAAAGTTTTGAAGCGCGTTGAGAAATTGGAGAGTAAAACCGAAGTCAATACAAGTTTTAGTAATGCCGACACATCAGTTGTCATAAAAAATCTAAAACCGTCATCCAGTGAGCTTAGCGATTCAAATAATGTTACTGATTCTGTGCATAAACTAATATGTGACGGACTTAAACTGTCTGGTGTGAAAATACTGAAAGCAGATAGGAAAAAATCACGAGCAAATAACAAACCTGGTCTCATCATAGCACAATTGGAAAGTGTCGAACAGAAAGCAAAACTTATGTCTGTCAAAAAATCGCTAAAGATTAGTGCTGATTATAAAGATGTATATGTTAATCACGCCCTTAGTCGTGAAGAACTATCTCAAAGATCGAATATGCATACTCTACTGAAAGGTCTAGGAAATGAGCAAAAGTTTAGTTTCCGTGGAAATCGTTTAGTGATGAACAAAGAATAGGGGTGTGTGCGGCTAGGGTTTTGGAACTCGGCGGGATGGTCTAGGTACAAATGTAATAATAGGGCTTTCAGAGAACATGTGTTGAACTTTGTTGATTGTGATGTGTTTGGAGTCTGTGAAACATTCCTTAAAAATGACAATATCCTAGCTGCAGAGGGTTTTAAATGGTTTGGTAAAAACCGGAGCTCAATAAACAAAAAAGCTAAGAGAGGTTCGGGTGGGGTAGGTGCATTTTTTAAAACCTCGTTTTTATCACGTTTCTCAGTAGAAATAATTGACGACGATACGGATGACATAATTTGGTTTAAATTAATTTCTCTTGCAAACTCTGATTTTAGAATATTGTTATGTGTTTGTTACTTGCCCCCGTCTACTTCGAGCAGAGTTAATGACGGTGAACGGTTTTATGAAACACTTTTAGAACAATTGTATACGTATCAAAACGAGGGACAATTGTGTATATGTGGTGATTTTAACTCAAGAGTGGGTACGGAGGAGGACTTTATAGCCGGAGTTGATCAGATTAAAGAACGTGAGATCATCGATCACTATGAAAATAGTTACGGTCATTTACTCATTGACTTTTTGGTGAACTGTAATCTATGTATGTTAAACGGTCGACTGGGTGAACAAGATTTTACTTACATTAAAAATGGACGATCTGTTGTCGATTATGTCATAACAAGTCACGAAGACTTCTCAAAATTCACAAACTTTAAGGTTATCAAAATGACAGATATTATAAACGGTTATAATATCCCAGATTCAATTCCAGATCATTCTGTCCTTACTTGGGATTTGTCGGCGCCCTTCTTCGGTACAATTAACAGTTTACAAGATACGCATGACGAACATTTTAGTGCTCAAAAGCTTAAAAAGTATAAGAGAGATAAGATAACTAGCAATTTCCTAACTAACGATGAATCTATTGGACTACTTAATGAAACTATCATCAAAATAGAACACAATCTAAAAATCGAACTAAATGTGAAGGCTGCATATAATGAATTTGCTTTGTTCTTGCACAACGAACTTGAGAAAATTGCCAAGTTCTTGCTGACGAACAAAATGGTTTTCGGGCTAAGCGAAACACTGTAGAACATATCTATACTCTCTATTCTATTGCCAGTAACAGAAAACAGTCCAAACAGTCCACATTTGTGTGCTATATTGACGCTTTAAAGGCCTTCGACAGGACTAATAGAGACTGCCTTTGGTATAAACTTTTAAAAATAGGTATACACGGACAATTTCTAGAAGCGGTAAAGTCCTTATACGAAAATAACACCTCACTCATCTCGGTCAATAACTGTCTGACCCCCGAATTTCCAGTTAAAACGGGTGTTAAGCAAGGATGTGTAATTTCACCGACATTATTTTCAATATTTATCAATGATTTGGTCAGTGACATTAACGATCTTAATTGTGGGATAAATGTAGACGGTGCAATCGTAAGTTGTCTTCTCTACGCTGACGATATAGCTCTATTAGCCCCTGACGAAGTTTCGCTTCAAAAAATGTTAGACTGTGTATCAAAATGGTGTGATAAATGGTATTTGGAAATCAACACTAAGAAAACTAAAATTGTCCATTATAGACATGCATCTATTGCTAGATCTGGTGTCAAATTTTCTTGTGGTACCAAGGAATTAGACTACGAAGACTCCTACAAATATCTAGGATTATGGCTGCACGAATCCCTTGATCTGAACTATACAGCGAAGTCGATTGCCAAATCGGCTAGTAGAGCTCTATGCACCATTATGACAAAATTTAAGCAAATTGGCGGCATGGCATACGATGTTTTTAACACTTTATATGATAACTTGGTTCAGCCGATTTTATCATATGGGGCAGCAATATGGGGCAATAGAGAGTTCAAATGTATAAATGTAGTCCAAAATAAGGCATCAAGGTTCTTTTTAGGTGTTGGATCTAAAGCTTCCAATCTGGCCACTCGTGGTGATATGGGTTGGTCATCATGTCAAACCAAGCAAAAAATAGAAATTGTCAGATTTTGGAAGAGATTGTTAGCTTTGGATCCATCGCGTATCATTACTAAAGTAAATGACTGGTCATTGAAATTCCGTAAATCATGGGGTAATGTTGTTCTTAAATGGTTAAATGAAATTAATGTTCGAATTGTTAATATGAATTCTATTACTGACTCTGAATTCCGGTTAATCAAACATGAGCTTATCCGTCTTGATAGTCAAGCCTGGTTAGATGGGCTGTGGGACGATAAGGGTTTGATCAACGGAAATAAATTAAGGTCATACAGATTATTTAAAACCGAGCTACGTACGGAGGATTATGTCAAATCTATTTTAAATAGATCTCAACGCAGTACACTGGCCAAACTAAGATGTGGATCCCTACCCCTTATGATTGAAACGGGCAGATTTAATAGACCGGTAACTCCACTTGGGGAAAGACTTTGTAAATTTTGTGACTGGGGCTGTATTGAAAACGAATTACATTTCTTATGCTCTTGTCCTTTATATTCTGACTTACGTAAAACACTATTGAATACCTGTCTGCAAGTAGATCCTAATTTCTATTATATGTCTTTAAACGACCAATTTATTTTTATTATGTTTAACAAACATGTAACAAAAAGTTTAGCTAGTTGTTGTTCAGCTATGGTTAAAAGGAGGAATGCTGTCCTTCAGTAAATTATTGAAGCTAATTTGTATTTCACTGTGATATTTCTTTTACCAGATGCCAATGTAATAATTTATGGTTTTTTTTATTCGGGTTTTATGTGTATCTATTTAATTATGTTTTATATTTGCTTTTAGTGTCTCATAGGCCATTTGGCCGGATATTGTGCTTTTTATTTGTATGTGATATGTTTTTGTTAAGTTTTTGTACAATATGTGACACTTTAATAAAATAAATTCTTCTTCTTCTTCTTCCTAAACTTGAAATAGAGAGGGTTTATGATAATGAATGCGAGGAATTGAATAGAGTTTGGTAATAATACTCTAAGATTCGAATTCGAATGTCCTGGATTATTTCATCAGTTTGTCCCTTTAAAAAGTTGATTGGCATCCAAATCACCCATTCAGTCCACATCAAGGACAGAGCTTGGTTGATTATGCACCGCTTTATCCCGTTTGGGTTTAGGTAAGCTTTTAATAGCCTATCCAGGAACTTTATGCGCAATGCGGGAAAATACCATTCACAAATATTTCAGGCCATCAAAATAACTGTTATTCTTTATGTATAACAAGTTGGAAATATGTTTGGGAAGCAATTGGTTTTGTATGTTCGAAGTTCTTGTTTTTGCTTTCGTCTGACGAACTTGTATATTGTTACACACCTTCTATAGACAAATTTCAGGATTTCCAATTCCATATACATGTATAGCTGCGTATTGTATTAATGGTACTTTTTACCATAAATCATAACTTTTGACACTATACTGGGACAAAATTTTCCTGTAGGAAAAAACGAAAGATCAAGATTTGTATTTAAACAGTGTGTTACTTTCATCCAGTTTTCAAATGATCCATTAGAAGAATCTGAAAGCTGATAACGGGGTAAATCAAGGTGAATACTTATGTCCCCTCCTCTTTGATATTCAAACCAATGACATCGTTAAGTATATTGTATAGTATATATTGAAGGCACGGTTTCTCATTCTGAAATGAGTTTCTGAGCCAAACCAACGAGAGAAACCATTCCAGATTTGTCTCATATCTTGTTTAGAACACTAAAGAAATTTGAATTTGATTATTACCAAGCTGAAGCTAGGATACAAATTTAAGTCAGTGCTATCTCTCTAATAATACAAATCCGTACAAGCAAAACAATTCCGTTAATCAAAAATCTCGTCCAGAGCATGACAAAATCGGGTGCAACAATTATATAGTACTGGACTTCACATATACGAGAAGTACCATCAGGTGTTTCGAAAAGAGTAAGCATGGTCTGCTTCGCGCGCGAAGTTCTAAAGTTCTTTCCTAGGCTAATATAAAATCTCGCAATAAAGAAACCGAAATAACTCAGACCAACAATTTCAAGAATACGCCAAAGAAATAAATATGTTAATGAACAAGGGGTGACGCAAGGTTAACATTTAGGTCCAGTTCTCTTTGATCTCTGTGTTAATGACTAAACTAAATGGACTGTCGCTCACTAAAGAACTAATTTATATTCAAATGACCCATTCAGGACCCATCACAAAAAGGGTATTTAGGGCTGTTTGTACCCTATTAGTAGAAGTGTTATGTACTGAGGTCTCTCAGGTCATCTCAAAAGCCCTCTCTGTGTGTTTCTCATTCCATGTTCGCCTTGATAACTTCGAGAAAAACTTTATTGCAATTCTTGATTACTGTAGTCTAATATTTTTTCACCAAGACAACCAGTATGTTTTCGTGTGATTTCTGCCTTTAATGGCGTTCCCAGCATAGACAGATGAAGCAACATAGTCATTTTGTGACCAAACCTGCCTTCGCAATCGTACTACGAGTTAAATATTCTGGTTACGTTTATTTACAATATGGTAAATATGAAGCAAAATTTGTACTGGTAAAGATTTAATCGATTAATTTGTAGAAATTATTTATGGTAATTTGATAAAAGTGGTTCTTTAAAGACATAGCCTACTAGGCCTACCTCATATCCTGAACATAAAATTTAATTCTAAAACTTGGTCAGTAAGAGTAAATATCCATCACTGCACTTACCTGGTGTTTCAACTATACAACAATCCCTGTATAAATTTTCATTATACTAAGTAATTACAATTATTGAAAAACGCCTAATAAACGTTAAGCGTTTTCAATAATTAATACAGGGCTCTGTCCTAGGGCCACTTTTATTTCTAATTTATATAAATGATATTATTAAAAATATTAATTCAAATATTAAACTTTTTGCAGACGATACCAGTATATATTTGAAAATCCATGACCCAACTACAGATGCTAATATGCTTAATGCAGACCTTGAAACTATCAACAATTGGGCTAAAACATGGCTTGTATCTTTCAACCCGCTGAAAACTGAAACACTTGCACTCGTTACTAAAAAAGAGCCTTTGTTACCCACTTTAAAATTAGATGATATTACAATTAAAGAAGTAAGTTGCCATAAACATTTAGGTTTAATTTTTCAAAAAAATTGTAAGTGGGATATTCATATTCATGGAATTTTAACAAAAACTAGAAAACTTGTGAACTGCCTTCGATCATTAAAGTACCGAATTTCAAGAAAATCTCTCCAAACAATATATACATCGTACATTTTACCGCATTTCGACTATTGTGACGTTATCTGGGATGGGAGCACTGCAGAATTAACCAAAAAATTAGAAAACGTTCAGTTAGATGCACTCAGAACTATATGCGGCGCTGTGAAAGGTAGGCCTACCAGCCATCAGAAATTATATGAAGAAACAGGATTTATACCTCTGCAAGAGAGACGAAGGAGGCATAAACTTATATTGATGTTCAAAATATTAAATAATCAAACTCCCGCTTTTCTTTCGAACCTTGTACAGTACACCAACACACCTTATAACCTTAGAAACAGTAATAATCTATCAGAGTACTTTTGTAAAACCGATCTATTTTCTAAATCGTTTATACCATCTTCTATCAAATTCTGGAATAACTTACCATCTCCAATCAAAAATTCACCTTCTATTTCAATTTTCAAAAACAAACTAAAAATTAATGATTATAAAATTCCACAACATTATCAATTTGGCACCCGTCTTAACCAAATTATTCACTGCCGCCTTCGTCTTTCTTGCAGCGACCTTCAAGGGCATAAGCATATGAGACATATATCTGATACTTCCGCTTGTAGTTGTGGCCATGGATTTGAAGATAACCAACATTTCTTACTTGATTGCAAATTGCATTGCGATGCACGAAACCATCTATAAATCTTCTTCCAAAACACCTGATAAACTTAAAAATTATTTTATTTGGCTCAGACAATCCTTCAGAAACAGAACAGGTATTTTCAGCAGTCCATACTTTTTTAACGTTAAGCTGCCGGTTTTGATTCTGTATCTCCGAAAATAGATGTATATAACTGAATACATGTATATAGATTATCCCATTTTGTAATTAATTGTATAAAGCATGTAGCAAAACTTTTATTCATTTTTAAATTATTTATGTTTTCTATATGTATATTATTTCTAACTTTGTATGTATTTTAAGGAGAGGGTACTATAGGTGAAAACCTGTTCCCTAATCCTAATATGTAAATAAATATTGTTTATACAAAAAAAAATAATTAATAGTTGATTTATGAATGATAACTTTTTGTTTAATTTATCAAATTATAGCTTGGTTCTGTTTTTTTATTCATGACACCAAATAAGTCCACTGATGAATATAAACTCGTATTGGCCAGGTTTGAATTGTATGTCGATTCTAAGAGGTAGTATTCCTTTAAATTATTAAAGTTATTGAAACGTCTAGTAGGAATGTACCGTATAATAAAATCCATCAAAGCATCAATTAAAATCTAATTAACATCTCTAATTAATTATCTCACTCTTGTTAATGAGAACAATTTTTGAAATATTGTCACATATGTTACCCTGGGGTCGGGCTGAGATCAAGGGTGTTTATATCTCAACATATTTTTATTATAAACCATCAGTGAGTGATGCGCCTCATACTCCGTACATGGGCACACATTTTAGTTATTTCTTAGGATTTAAACTTACAAATGAATATGAATTTCTATATTTGACTTTCTGCCCGGTAAAAGAAAGGCGTAAAAAATAGTGAATTTATGATGTTCAAATGAACTTGGTGATACAAGTAGACTATATGCATAGGACTGTAGACGAAGTCTTGCACTTGCACTATGCTTTTATCAAATCAAAAGAAAGATATTTACTTCGACGAAACAACCAGTAGGCCAGCCAATATAGGCCTATGCCCAAGGGGTATATTTTCAGATTTATTAAATTAAAGTATTGAAGTAGATCGTATTCTGAAACCTTTCTCTAGCATGATATTTTTATTTTAAAAATATATTTAGCTGTGTGTGTCTCAACTTGTATTTTAAAAATATATTTGGGCCTATAAAAGATCAGATACTTATTATGTAGCCTACTATCGAACTAATGTTGCGCATTTTATAAATGAAGGTGTTATATTGAATTTCATCATCATTATCAGCTGTTTGTTTATTTGAATGATTAATTCACTCAGCCGTAAAACAACAAACACTACTGAATTTTAATCGAAAAATACACATTGAAATAATACACGCACGTGCAAATAGATATTTCTTGTGTATATGTGGTCACTAACGAAATTCCCTTCATGCTTCAGTTGCCATCATACGGTACAGGACAAATTTTCAAAATGTTTTGCAAATTTCTCAAATTAACGTGAATAAATGTTTTCAAAAATTTGGTATTGAAATAAGATTTAAATTCTTTAAATTATCGTATCAAATGTAAAAAAATTGTTGCTTGAAAATTTGAATTGGGAAAATTTTAATCCTGTACCGTATTGAAAATAGAAGTCAACTACTGAGACTGAGGTTGTTTATCACGTGACTAAAAATAAAGCAATATAATTGGTTGATTTGATCTACAGCGGCTAATTCAAGAGGACGACAGCTACGACACCATAACACCAACAAGTCCTCCAGACAGAGCGTTGATTATCAAGCTGGTCTGAACATAAGACTCAAATCTACTACCAGCAAATACTTGGATATTTTAGCTAAGACATTGTTTTATTTATTCTTTTAAAAGTTTGGTCGGCTTTTATATTTATTTGCTCGTTTGCATTGTTTCTGTGCAACGAGTTCAACTGTAAACATTCAAAATGTCGATGGTTCATGGAAGTTCGTTTCAAATTGCTCAGGATGTTGATAGTGAAAATCAAGGTGTTCACAGAGCGAGAAAAGGTGGTTTAACAGCTAAAAATGGAAATGTAGCAGTTCCCAAGCGTGCAGCTCTTGGAACCATCACAAACCAAATCCGAGTTCAACCTTCCAGAGCAGCCAAGGTGAGTTTTTAAATTTCCGGAAGTAGAATTTTTGAATTTTTCAACGGGCACCTGTCCATTATTTTCGACTATTTCTTCGGTCCATTCCAATTTTCTGTCTAATCATGAATGAAAACTTGTTTATTTTCAACTTTCACACACGCTTGGCGCGTTAGATCTTTTCCATTTTACCTACCAAACTCTGAAATTTGAAAAATTTGGCTTAACCCTTTGTCCAATTTGAATTTATTAGATTATAGGGCCTAATCATTCCATGGCTGGCCTAAAATTGAGATCTGTCCTTGGTAACTTATTTTTGATTCTATTTCAATTAGGCTATAAAGATATTTCATTTTTTTTATAAATAATGATATTGAAGTGCCTAATGAGACAAAGTTTCATTCTGGAAACTGTATTTTTATAGATCTTGTGGTGGGTTAAAATTGATTTAACATTAAACATAGTTGAATATTTTGTAATTTCAGAGCAACCAATGTGAAGCTCAAGATGAAAATAGTTTTGCCAAACAGAAGGCTTTTGGAGGCCTGAATGATCAAGGATTTAAAATTTATTTGGATGAGAATGTGAAGCCATCCACCACCTCCGTTCTACAACCAAAATCCACCTCAAATATTGCGGAACATGTCACTTCTCTTCCCCTCCAAGCTTTGGAAGAAATTCAAGTTGATCATGAAACAGGTGAGTTGTGTTTTATTTTGAACTGTTTGAATCCATCCCTTTCTTCTTTACAAAGTTTAATGCCATTATAATTTTAATGAAATGAATTTAATCTGAATGAAATAATCTAATTTCAGGTTCTCCAATGGTATTGGATGTTACAATTGAAGAAGTGATAGAAAAGAAGCCATTGGACAGGGAAGCTATTATTTTAACGGTACCAGAATATGCTGAGGATATTTATCATCATTTACGTGAAGCTGAGGTAAACTCTTATATCTAATCAGTCAATTCTAGATTTGTGACCTCAACCATGAAATTGGGGGCACATTTTGTTTCTGGAGAATGGTATTGGTAAAGTTATAGCCTAATCTAATTTTATTAACAATCCAAATAATTGAAAGCTGTCATTTCACTGGCATGGATTTAAGAATAAATTTACCTTGTTATGCCTGAATACTGATACTACTGTACTTTAAAGGCTAATCTGAACCTGTTTTGTATTTCAGTTACGTCATCGTTCTAAACCAGGTTATATGAAGAAACAGCCTGATATTACGAGTTCTATGAGAAGTATTTTAGTTGACTGGATGGTGGAAGTATCAGAAGAATATAAACTTCATCGTGAAACTCTGTTTTTATCTATTAATTATATTGATAGATTTTTATCTCAAATGTCCGTTCTTCGTGGCAAATTACAATTAGTTGGCGCCGCTAGTATGTTCATAGCATCGTAAGTTTACAACAATAACATTTTTTAAACATGTACTTTTAATTGTTTCCCTCGACAGTTGGAAATTGAAAATAAGACTAATGCTGCAGTCCTGGCAAAATTTCCCTCATTGCACACTGCATGGCGTTTGCCCATCCTCAATCAACCCATATAGGTGCAGAAAGCAGGATGTAAAACTCCATTTTTTATTTCCCTTTTAATTTTAGAGTTTTCAAAACTTATTTTTGAACAAAGCCAAGACAAAACAGCGCGTCTTGGTGTTTAGTATAGATCTACATCAGTTACTTTCATACGATTGAAATAAGTTTGTAAATTTTTATGTTTTTGTTAGCAATAGCCTAATTATAATTCCTAATTTTTTTTCTCCAGAAAATATGAAGAAATTTACCCACCAGAGGTTACCGAGTTTGTTTATATCACCGATGATACGTACGAGCAGAAACAAGTTTTAAGGATGGAACATTTGATTCTGAAAGTTCTGAATTTCGACGTAGCCCAACCCACAATTAATTGGTTCACTGACACTTACGCCAAGATGGCTGACTGTGATGATACGACTAAATCTTTGTCCATGGTAGGTTTAGTTCTTCAAATTCTTGGACAATGATTAAAAGAAATTTTATTTACAGATTATATAAGATACTTGATCCATTGGTAAAACTAGAGGTGAAATGCTATTTTGATGGAGTGTTTTGCCATCAGATTCTTCAATTTTACATCTAATAAATAGGATATAACTTCTCCCAAAAGGTCTCATTGAATCATCAGAATCCATTTTCATTTTATATTCCATTTGTTGGTTAAGATTAATTTGCCTGACACAATTTACCAAAATTTTATATATTTTTTCAGTATTTGTCTGAGTTGACACTGGTAGATGCTGATCCTTATTTAAAATATTTATCTAGTACGATAGCAGCTGCTTCACTTTGTTTAGCTAATATTACTGTTGGCAATGAACCATGGGTAAGTTCTGGTCAATTTCCCTTATTGTACACATCATGGCATTGGTCTTCATAAGCTCTATTGAACACACAGCTTTTTTAAATCTGAACTTTGTAGGTACCACTGATAAGTTGTAAGACTGTTACAGTCAACAAAACTTAAAAACCCCCAAGACATTTAAACAATTTAATTTATTTCAGCCGTCCAGTTTAGCTAAAGAAACTAAATATGAAGTTAGTGATTTTTCCGACTGTTTACAAGAATTATATCAGACCTTTATCAACGCCCCAAATCATCCACAACAAGCCATCCGAGAAAAATACAGGTCATCCAAGTAAGTAGCAAACTTTTGATGAAAGTTATTTTTCTGTGGGTTATTCCCTTCATTCTTATAGGAGATTTCCAATATGACTGGGCCATAGCATGCATGTTAAAGAAACTTTAGAACCTCCTGTTGAGGATTATGTATCCGTGTGGAGCACCAGATGTGCTGGTTTTTTACTAAACGTATCTAGTCTTTAAAAGACTGATTTCAAGTAATTTGTTATCAGTTTAAACAATGTTATTATAAGATATATCTTTTAATTTTCAGATATCAACAAGTGTCTTCCCTCAGTCCACCATCCAGTTTATCATTCATGTAAAATCTCAATTTCATCATCCACTCCGACAACAACGGTAAAAATACCACAGTTCTTTCAACAGTCGACCAACAAATATAAATAAATACATACGTCCAAAATCATCGAACTAATCCATTTTTAACCTTGCATGAGTTACTCATTATGTTTTTAGTTGAAATCATTTTTAATTCATCCTTGTTTTTATCGAGTATTTGTTTTAGTAATAGTGCAATATAGAGGTCTAAATTGACCATAATCATGTTATATCTGAGAGTTGTGAGAGAAAGTTATTTCGAAAGACGCGTGAATGAAACCTAGAAACAAATCAGTGACGCAAATTATTTCCACGAATCACTGTAGATATCATTGCACTATTAATTTTAAAGATTAAGTTTTTTTTATTTAATTCTTTTAAATAATTCGGAGATAAATTATCGCAAAAAAGATTTTAAAATGTGACGCATAATTTATTTTCTGTTGTGTACAGTGGTCCCATTTTTACACTCGAATTCTGTTAGATGCTTTTAGTTGTTGATCTGTCGTCTCTTTTTCTACTCTATTATTTCCTCTCCTCTTATACTGTACCTATACTATCTTCTTCCCTAGTCTCGTCTAATGTGTAAATGTGGGATCACTTGTTAACTAAACTTTGTAGATTTTTATTTGTCTTTTGTAAATGGCATTCCTTTTAATAAAGTGTATAAAGGATTATACATGTATTGTCGTTACTCCCCAATGTTCCTAGATGTGCTGGAGTTTAGCCATCAGGGACATCAGTGCAAGTGGGTCTGGATAAAAGAGCATGTCCAAAAACTCTAAATTGAAACTTGAAAGACTTTCTATCAGGACATAAAAGCTTGAATTTCTTACACTAATTATCAATTGCTCATGTGGCCTAAAACTAATATGTAAGCATAAAAAAAAAGTTTTTTTTTCAAATTGAAAGCCTAGGCTACCATAAGTTTGGTTTGCCAAACACTACATCTCGTCCATTGGCATAGTTTCATCTAAATATGTGGGAATTTCTAATGAATTATGGTTTGATAAAACTGCCAATGCATAAGTCTTCAAACATTCTGAGTTTTGACTCGCTCGTCTCTTGCTAGTATGCCTCCTTGAATTTGTAATTGCACAAAATCAAGAGAAATAACTCTAACCATCAATTTAATAAATTCAGATGCATAAATTTTGCCATAAAAAGTATATTACTGACCAAAGTGTTTTTTAGAGCTATCCAAGTGTTACTGCTGGCAGGCACATCACGTACATTATTTTTCCTGCATTAATACGTCGGCAGATATTCAGATAAAGTAACTTGTTTTCAGTTAATCGTTGCAACAAGCATGTACCCTCAAGTCCTGTGTCTAAAATTGTAGTCATTGATACTTTGTAATCTATCATATAAGCACTGTTCAAGTCTAACAAAACACAAGACAATATTATGGAATATAACACACTTCTTTAATAAAGTTAGGCACATAATGTTTCAACACAATATACACGTGTTGTCATCAGATGTAATGACGACAGGTGTATATTGTGTTGAAACGTTATGTGCTTATCCGTTTAAAAGAAGTGTGTAAATGTAAACCCCCCCCTTCCAAATTCTTGGCTACAGGCCTGCAGATACATATCCAATTGTATCCAATTTGTGTCTATGGCAAAAGGCTGCTTTAAAACAATCAAGCATGTTTATTGAAAGGCCTATGCTAAATCTGGCATGAAAAAAGTATCCAACAAAAGATAAAGATGATGATACATAAAGTTTATTTTTTTACAATATTTACATACATCTTAGAAACTTTATTTCTTTTTCTTCTTTTTACCTTTTGTAGTTTTGATGGGTGATGTTAAATCTATAGTTTCTTCTGGTGATTTTACTTTTCTAAAAAAAAATATAACATAATGTTTATAATAGACAAGAGACAGTTCAATCGGCAATCCTTGGCACTTTCTGTAAACCATTATTTGTCTTTATAATAACATTGGAACATAGCTAAGATAGATACCTAAAGAATATTTGGGGGAATATTCTGACACCTACTCTTGCATTTGATGCTACATTGTGACGTTCTGTTCACCAATTTACGCATTTTATTACAATTTTAAATACATATTTTAAAAACTGTTTTTTTGTTTACAAATACTTCAAGTCTCTAATGACAAGTCTCTGATGTTTGAACTACTAGAATCGATGTAGTTAGGTCAAATATGGCTGCCATTCATTACCGTGATATGTTGTACAGCGCTAGCATAACTTTCACGGAGACTGTTTGGAGATCTTGATTTATACAACAGAGACACGATGCAGCTGAATTGGCTATGGGTGTTAATTTTCAATATTTAGTAAGAATTAGCTAAGGAACCTCTGATGGACACGTCTAATATACTTACTTGTGACTGACGTCGAGATCTGATTGGTCTAAAATTATCGTTGTTTCTTCTTCACTGTCGTCTATATACACTGGATCTACAATAGACACGTCAAATTATTATAACTTTAGAGGGCATGTACAACAACAATTATCAAAACATTCAATCTAATGATCTAATCTAATAATTTTATTAGACGTTTTATGACGTCACTGACAGTGATCTATCGGAAGCTACTATTGATATCTATGCAGATCACTGTCAGTGACGTCATAAAACGTGTTAGTTTTTGTGGAATTGCAAGAACCACAGACTTTAGAATGGAAATTGGAGTGGCGCAAATTTATGCTATCAGTGACCCTGATACACTTACAAAGTACAATCGCTTTAAGTAGAATTCATTCCTACCTTCCTCCAGTTTAGATTTTTTCTTTTTGGATTTTTTTGGTGTCTGAGATTCTGGTGTGATTTCTTCATTATCCTCATCTTCTTCCATGACCCAGGAGGTTTTACCACCTTGACCTATAACCCCTGTCCCTTCCTCCTGAAATAAATAGGTCAAGGTCACAGAAATGGATAATTGATCACATGAAAATCACAGTAGGAACTCCCTTTATCAACTCAAAACCTGGAATTATCTGTCAGAATGCACCAAATTGATGCCATTTTCCATTTTTTCTCTTGGCCGAGGACCTTATCTTTGGGCTTGGGGTTGTACTTGGACTCTCCAACCCATACTGGTTGGTACCCCCCCCCCCCCCCCCCCCCCCCCCCCCCAAATTTTTTGACAAATCCGCGCCCTTGGTGGTTCTGCCAATAGCAGACGAAGAGAGTGAACTATCTACTCACCAGTATCGTGACCTCTTCATTGTCATCAGATCTTTCTTCAGTTAAGGTTTAAATAAATAACATTTGGTGCACACTTTCCTGTGTTCAGGTGAGGTCTGAGGCAGGGGCGGTGTGGTCTAGGGAAGGGTGTTGTTGGGGGGTGTGGTCTAGGGAAGGGTGTTGTTGGGGGGTGTGGTCTAGGGTAGGAGGGCATGGGAATGTTTGAAGACAGTATATATAATAAAAGATACTGATGTAAATCAACAGGTTCTAGAGTTTGAGATGTCGACTGGTGTAGGGAAGGGTGTTGTTGGGGGGTGAGGGTATAGGGTAGGAGGGCAAGGGAATGTTTGAAGAGGGTATATATAATAAAGGATACTGTAAATCTACAGGTTCTAGAGTTTGAGATGTCGACTGGTGTAGGGAAGGGTGTTGTTGGGGGGTCAGGGTCTGGGGTAGGAGGGCGTGGTTTAGGGACAGTATAATATATAATAAAGGATACTGATGTAAATCAACAGGTTCTAGAGTTTGAGATGTCGACTGATCTAGGGGAGGGTGTTGTTGCGGGGTGGGGGGTTGGTCTAGGGTAGGGGGGTGAGGGTCTAGGGAATGTTAAATATAAGTATATATAATAAAGGATACTGTAAATCAACAGGTTCTAGAGTTTGAGATGTCGTCTGATCTACGTCTATTTCTATATTCTCTCTATGATGTGACGTGATTTTCTCTTTCTCTATTGATTCAGCAAAACCAAATTTCTTTCCTTCTTTTCTATAAATAAAATTAAATACCTTAGACAAAAAAATACAGACAAACAGACTGAGATGGTTAGGGAACATAGAATGCAGTTCAGACTGGATAGCTCAGGTCAAAAGAATAAATGTCATGACAGCAAGAGCTCTTGGTAGACCCAAATTGTCATGGGAAGACCTAGTAAAGCAGAGAATCACGAGGCATGATTTCAACCGACCCAAATAACAGACAAGCCTGGAGAGGGAGACTTCGCTCCAGACTGGACAGCCAGGCCCCAATCTCGCATGAAGATTAATGCAAGTCCTGGATAATCAAAATCAGATATGATGATGATGAAAATAGTAAACATTCCTTTCCGTATACAATGGCAATAATGTATAATGTACTACAACTACAATGTACACATAAATTACTGTCACTCGTATCAACTTCGGAACTAGGCTAGTGGCTAGATAATCTTGTAAACAATACGGTAGGCGTCATATTCAATAAATATAGTTCAACCAATCACAATCATTCTTCAGAGAGTCTCGTCTTCTTTAGCGGAAAGAACAGCTAATCAAAATCAAACTTCAAACAAGAGTTGTCTTTTCCTGCCACCTATCACGGTCGAGTCATTACAGTCTCAAAAAAAAATGATGAAGGTTGAGCCGAATGAAATAACTGGGAGTCTGAATAACAATATATTTAGTTTACCTGGCCTGTTTATCATTGTCTAAAGCTAATAATATTAATTCTGTTATTTCTTGTACTTTAACCACTGCTATATTAGAACATCGTAGAACCTACAGATAGATAAAGAGCTAAATATCACTAAAAGTATGGCTCAAATGTTTGCTTACTAACCAGGGGCCTTATTCTAGAAAACTTAACTTAGAATGATTTTAGTGTTCGGGTCATCTGATTGGTCAATCACTAAAATTGATTTCAAATACAGCTTTATTATCCAATCAGATTACTGTATTTCTTAAAATCTGGATTTTATCTTAGTTAAAATTTTGTGAAACTGGGTCCAGATAACTGTATTTCTTAAAATCTTGATTTTATCTTAGTTAAGTTTTCAAGAATAAGGCCCCTGAAAATCCAGGGTTCGATACCCAAATACATGTACATCATAATGGTGGAGTACTGCAGTGACAGTTCAAGAGATGAGAAAGTGGCGCACAGCCTGTACACTGTGTGCCATTTGCCACAGGTGGATAGAAATATGAAACACGATATTTTCCACACAGTCAACTATGACCAAATGGACATAAATAATCACCCACACACATTGGGTGAGGTCAAATCTCGTGTTATCGTTCCATGTTAGTGTTAACATAAATTTAACACAACATTTAAACTCATTATTCATGTTAATATAGTACTTTTAGGGAGTGAACACGCGAAACCAGTATATCTTTTACATAATTAAGTGTTTCAATATCAATCAAATAAGGTAATATTTGCATTTGACCCAGTCCGAATTCTGTACTAACACCAGTGTTAACACTAACACGGAATTTGACCTCATCCAATGTGCTACTAGTCAAGGGTGAATAGCGCTTCACCATTTCCTCTCTGTGTTCTGATGCCTTAACTCACTGAATTGTAGATAAATATAAACAAAGTTCAACTGTACCTGTTCCTTCAATAATAACATATCTCCCGTAATTTGTAAAGTACAGATCTCTCGATGTTTATTCATCCCTATTATCATCTTTCCATCCATTACTTTCTCTTCTCGATATTCAGGATCTACTAGTAAATATTTCCTGGAATCGGATCAAGAAAAGCTTTATAGGGCTTGTAAAGAGGTTTGCTTAACTTTGTATGACGTGTATCGTCGCTGACAGTGATATACCGGAAGCTATTATTGATATCTATGCAAATCACTGATAGTGATCTACCGGAAGCTACTATTGATATCTATGCAGATCAGTGGGGGTGACATCATAAAACGTGTTAGTTTAAGTGGAATTGCAAGAATCACAGACGTCGGAATGGAATGGAATGGAGCAAGTTGATGCTATCAGTGTCCCCGATACACATACAAAGTTTAGAAAACCTCTTTACAATCCCTTTAATCTCAGACCAGTATCTCTATTTGTTTATACAATCAGACAGAATGAGCCAATTTACTCTAAAATAATTTATTTCTGTGAACTTCAAGTATCCAAAACTATCGTGTCATTCTTACGTCATAGACCCAAAACAGAGTTGGAGTCAATTGAATTACTACGCCCAACTTAATCAGTCAAATTTACATCGTAATGTCATAGAACTTGTATGGCAACGTCATGTGATTCCCAGTTTATAAAAGTTATTCGGCTTTAAAATATCTCTTTGAGTCCTGATTCTAGTTAACTAGGTCAGGTACATTCTCGTATGAACTTCAAGCACAGTTTTGGGAATTTAAACTTGTCACTACAGATTTATGGAACAATCAATTCAGGTTCATGTAAACTAATCCCCCTCACAAACCAATAATTTCATTATAATCTAGCTGTTTTAGTTTCCCTAATGAACAATAGCCTTACCCCTGATCATAGAAAGCAAAAGAAACACAGATTGGCATGTGATGAACACTCAGTGGTATAGGATCTCTGTCTTCTAGGGCGTGCTGAAAAATATAAATTAATATCACATTTGATAATAATATCTCAAAATTTAAAACATAGCAAAACCAAGTGTCAGATTCTCACTCATCAAAAATCTAATACTCAAAATTACTCATAATTTCAAAGTTAACAGAACTAGAATGATATACTTACTATAGTGACGTCCTCTCCGGACACAGTGACGTCAGGACGTCGGAAATGAACCAGTGCCGTAATGGCTGCTATACTGGCACAATCTAATATATTACCTTCGTGATTTAATACATGGATATCAACTCGTATCTGCCACACCTAGAAACATTCAACAATGAAAAATATACTATCAAAATAAATACCTTTATCACTTATTGTCTATTTTATTAAATTAAATTAGAGCATGTACGTTCAGGGCTAATGATAGATTCAACACCAAAGAAATATATCAGTTATTTTTGGAGGAAACACTTTGACAATGTCCAGATGGTATGCATTATCATTTACAAAGAGAGAGATTTTTCTCAAGAAGAAGAGGTTGGCAGATGGGATATATACATCTTCTTGTACTATATGTCCTCACTTCACCTGAAGATGACAATGTAGATTGTTGAAACGTCGTGTACAATAAAACTAAGAAGTAGTATACTATATTAACTGATGATGACAATGTAGATTGTTGAAACATTGTGTGTAATAAAACTAAGGAGTAGTATACCATAAAATTGTGATCTCTACCCCTAAATGTCGCTTAAGGATTATAATTACATGTACATTGCCTTAAAATCAGTTACACTTATTACAATTTAAACTTTAATCTCTGTTGAAAGATTTGTACTGTTCTCCCTCCAACTAAATCCTTAACACAAGCGTCTAGTCGTTCGGATGGGACAATAAACCGAGGTCCTGTGTGCTATTGGCTGTGCACGTTAAAGATCCCTCGACAATTGGAAATGGAAAATAATAGCAGGCTAATGCCAGTGTCCTGGCAATATTTCCTTCATTGCACACTGCATGGCATTTTCCCGTCCTTAATTAGCCTATATAGGTGCAGAAAGTAGGACGTAAAACTCCATTTAAAAAAAACCCCACAATTGTCAGGAGATATCTTATCAATAAGAGGAATAATAGCTTACCTTCTGTCCAGCTACAATACACAGTGATTCTGTATCGAGACATCGTGATTCTTTAATACATCTTTCTAATAATCTCGTTAGTTCTACTCCTTCATCACTTAATCTATAATCATTAATTACAATATATATAATTAGACAACTTATAAACAAAATACATATTTGTTATAATCCTTGTAAGACATTTAGAAGTATCACAGCACATTAAGAAATAACAGTTTTTATGGATATAGACTTCTATTTATTATTGAACACAACGTTTCATTACATTACATATACAGGTAACGTTATCAAGTGTAATGAAACGTGTCACTTGATAACGTTACCTGTATGTGTAATACTCTTATACTTCTATGGTGTAATGATCACTTGATAACGTTACCTGTATGTGTAATATTCACTTGATAACGTTACCTGTATGTGTAATAATCACTTGATAACGTTACCTGTATGTGTAATGAAACGTTGTGTTCAATAATAAATAGAAGTCTATATCCATAAAAACTGTTTTTCTTAATCTACATAGCCTATTTGTTGTAATTCTTTTTATGATGATTCTCTTTTTCCCAGTTTATGGTTGTTTCTCATTTAATCTACATTTATCAATTATAATTTTATCATTAAAACATAAAACTCAACTGGTCATACAAACTTTCCACAGCACAAAATTGTATGATCAGCATTTTATGATGCCATATTGGACCAATGCCATGAGAAAAACGTTGATAAGTGACTGAATTTCAACACATTAAGGTAGTGGTTCCCAACCTGGGGGCCATGGGGTGTTTGTCAGGGGGCCATGGCGCATGAGGATGTATATCATTTTTTCTGTAGTCCAACTTTTATTCAACTATATTTTGTTGTGTAACGTGTAAGTTCTGTAGTTGCTTGTGGTCAAATACATCTGACCTCCTGGTGATGAGAAGGCACAAGACAACAACCTTTGCGCTATATTCCCTATTTTGCCATAATTTGGAATAGAAAATTTTTGCTCTGGGAGCTTCGTGAATTTAGGCCACAGCTTGAAAAAGGTTAGGAACCACTGTATTAAGGTTTATTTGTCTCACAGGAAGGGAGCCTTTTCTCTCTTGAAACATGTTTTGTATAAGATTATGTTTATTGCATGTATAACCTCATTTTATTTGGGAGTATCATAAAAATCGTAACAAACCTTCCAGCTTCAAAACTAGGACTAGCCATGGGAGATAACTCTACATTAATATATAAAATACCATCAGTTGGTCGTGTTTGTTTTGGTTCTGTTACTTCACATGATACTTGTGTTAATACTCTACAAAAAAAAAATAATTTAATAAGATCGAATTTCCGACCTGTTGTAACAGCTAACCATCGAACATGCTCTTTGTTCAAACTGATCATGGAAAAGTGTCTAGTCGTTCGGATGGGACAATAAACCGAGGTCCCGTGTGCTATTGGCTGTGCACGTTTAAGATCCCTGGACAGTTGGAAATCGAAAATAAGAGCAGGCTAATGCCGCTGTCCTGGCAAAATTTCCCTCATTGCACACTGCGTTTGCCCGTCCTCAATTAGCCCATATAGGTGCAGAAAAGTAGGACGTAAAACTCCATTCATTTCATTTTTTGTTCAAACTGACAGTAGTGACAGTGACAAGTTTGAGTATGCAGACATATTGTTTATCAATCCCCTCTAGTACACGCGCGCCACCTAACGAATAATGAAGGTGAACCACATTTGTTGGTGTTTTCATTAAATGTCTCATTGGTTAGAACACTCTGGGGGGTTATATAAGATCATGTATTGAGATGGGCCATTGATATGATATGGGGCCAATTTCACAAAATCTTTACTGAAGATGATTTTACTGTTCAGTCATCTGATTAATCAATCACTAAAAATCGATTTTAATTTTTATTTGTATTATCAAATCAGATCATTCTTAAAATCTGGATTTTATCTTAGTTAAAATTTTGTGAAAAAGGGCTCAGCCCTTTAAAGATGTTGGAATCTCCAACTCTGCAATGCTTATAATAAGAATGACTTGACATATTATTTAATTTTTGATAATTTGGGCACTGCTTTAACCGTTGTAACTAGCATGTAATCTAAAGCCATGTATATTTACCTGGTTTGTCCTAACTCTACACTACAACACCCAGTATCTACTCCAAAACATATTTTTAATTTTCTATAATCAAACGTTTGTCGACCATCTAATCTCTGGAAGAAAAAGCAAACAAATACTACATATAGACTGTTATGATATTAGTTGATAGCTTTCAAATGTCTGGAGTACTTCAGAAAGAAAGAAACATCTATATTTTACAAGGATAATAACTTAAGTTCAGTGAGGATCCTTTCTCCCAGCTGGTCCTTGGTCGAACCTCTTGGCATTAATCCTTCTCACATTATCCGTAACTATTTACAGCTGATGGACTGGAATTATGACTGAAGATGACTTAATCAAGGTCATCAAACTTTCACACCCCGATCGAGAACCAAACTCTAAAACGCAACGACCATCATTTGCTCAAATTCAAGCAAATGACCTGATGTTTTGTAAAGAACGGTGCATTAACCGACTATTAGATTCAGCCTAAATCTTATTGCAGTTTATTCTGAAGAAAAATTTGGTCACTAGCCAGATGGGCAATAGATCCTGAACCTTGACAATTTGTCATTATCAAAGACAACTTGGGTCTACTTTCATTTTGTTTTGAATCATATTTTTCATATCATTTTTATTTTGGATTATATTCGTCAAACTGCAAGTCGGATACACGAATATTTGAAAAGCAAATAAAGTCCATACTTTTCTGTCCGCTATGACACTAAGGATAAATTCCTTTTCGCAATTTGACAGCGGCGTTTCTCTCATTTTCTCTTTTGATCACTTGCACAAATGTGTTTTTGTTTACATCGACATTACACACGTGCTTCCGGTTTACGCCACGCCCTCTACGATCAGGGGGAGAAAACTCATCATGGAATTACTTTCACTTCCTGTTTATGCCGAAAAATAGTGAATTGAGAAATGTCGCGTGATTTTTTGTAACAAAATTAGTATTTAGAATGAAAAAGTGACACCTGACAGGCGTGATAAAGGTAGATCCAGAATGACAGAAGAGCAGGATATGGCGGACATGGGATGTGTACCGAAAGGTTTGTAGAATTTCTTGAAAAATTTTATGTTTGTCAATTTGACTTGATCGGATCATCTGTCAAATTTGTCATTTTTTGAGATATTGTCTTATATTTTCAACAAGGAAGAGTTTATAATCAGTCTACTGTGCACTAAAACACCAATTGAATACTCAGGTGGAAAAGGAAGTGTACAGGGTGTTATTATAGGAACTGTCAGGTTGTACTGTTATGTTATAGATTTTTAACATAATTTATGAATGAAGCCTATCACTATCAGTATCACTTCAGTTAATTGACTGTGACACTATGACACTAGTTAACTAGTTAGTCCTACTGTATGACAGTTTTCAGGTGATCTAACTTCTCTGTAACATAAATGAAGATTATTGTCCGAAAATCATATTAAAATTGGATGTCTGCTTCCTTAACAAATTATAACAAGCTATTTCTTTGTGTCAACAAACTCTGTACATGCAAGCATTTGGATTGTAACTGAAAAGCTTATAGAAATGTGTTATGTTATGACTACCGTGACACTAAATACCTGATTTGATACTAAGACATTTACTTTCAAATCATGAGGAAATAATTGACTTGTCACTAAAATGTATACAGCATTTAGGGAGTTTAATTCTTGCGTGTGAAAATATTTCTTTCCTTCCTTAATTCTTAACAAAATGTTGGATTTAAAATATTAATATCACTGAATTATTACCGTATAGAGCTTATTATACTGTTGACACATTGGAATATAACATCAACTAGGGAAAGGAAGTACCTCAGGAAAAGTTGATTGATTATTGACTAGAGCTCAAGTTATAATGTTCACACAAGGTGAGGGACAAAATTCAATCGTAAATATGTCGGCCATTCTCGCTACGCCTGACAATAACCTCGTATGCAGCTGGCGGTGAAAGCGCATTACTTTCAAGTTGACTTCTGACTAGTCTCTGACAACCAGACATCTTCTGTCAACGAAAGATAGTGTACAAGGGAGGTAACTAGCATGAGCTGAGAGACTATTTTTTATCGCATATTCTACTGCGGCCAATAATCTTGGAAGGTTTTCTTCTATCTGCATACGAGGTTATTGTTAGCTGCAGTATATATGTTTGGGACAAAATTCTCTTTGGGACAAATTGTTTTTGAAATGGGAGTTTATTTTTTTATCCAGGACAATCTTTTGATACGATTGAATCTTGAATCTTAATTCTGCTTTTAAAAGTTGTTGTATTATATTTTGTATCAGGACAGATTGATTTCAAAATTTGATTTACGTTTTTTTTATTCAGGACAATACTTTGATTCAATTGGATCTTAATTCTGCTTAAATTCTTGAAAAACATGCATCTAAACATTTACATCAGCATTTTAAACAAATTCCCTTGTTTCGTATTGAATTTTGTATCAGAACAGATTGATTAGATAAGTTTTTTATGAGATTGCATCTTGATTCTGCTTAAATTACTAGATGACAGTATAATAGTAATCTGCAGAGAAAACATGCACTGAATACTGAAACATTTGCATGTGCATTTTAAACAGTTCGCACATCTGGGGCCTTATTCTCGAAAACTTAACTTAGTTCATTTTAGTGATCCAGTAATCTCATTGGTCAGTTACTAAAATCAGTTTTAAATTAAGTATTATTATCCAATCAGATTGCTGTATTTCTAAAAATCTAGATTTTATCTAAGTTAAGTTTTCGAAAATAAGGCCCCAGATCTGAATGTGTGATATTTTGTATGACAGCAGGCCTATAAATAAGGAGGAGATGTGATGTGTAGCCTGAAGGATTGATCTGTCTGATTAGAAACTATTTAAATCTGTCATATTCAATACTTTATATATTACCGTACATCATTTTACACCTGTCACTCAGTGATGATAAAAGGATTGTAAAGAAGTTTTCAAATTTTGTTTGTGTATCAGGGACACTTATAGCTTTAATTTACATCATTGAGATTTGAAATCTGGGGCCTTATTCTCGAAAACTTACCTTAATATGATTTTAGTATTCTATCTGATTGGTCAATCACTAAAATCAATTTTAATTTATGTTGTATGATCCAATCAAATTGCTGTATTCCTTAAAATCTGGATTTTATCTTAGTTAAGTTTTCGAGAATAAGACCTCTGATGTCTATGGTTCCAGCTTCTCCACTGAAAGAGATATGTTCATTATTGACCAATCAAACCTTAGTCTCAGAACCTTGAATTTTTTATCTAATCTTATCAATAATAATGTTCACAACTCTTCCTCGAAATTTTAGCTTTCAAATCCCTGTGTATCCATAATTATGAGCATTTGAAAGTTAAAAATACGACTCATATCTTAGTAAGACTATGCCTTTTATAGAAAACACAAATACAGAAAATGAAAGTAACTATTTAGGAAAGATCTAATTGAAGGGATTGTGCATTTGTGTGCAGTTCTTGTACTTCTGGAGGCTATTTACATAAATTCAAAACCAAAATTTACTCTTGAAAATGTTGAAAATTCCTTTTAAAATTGTATTCTTTGATATACATGTATCTATTGCATCATCAAACCCTCAGTTTAGAAGAATTGTTGAATATCCAAAGAAAGGTCTGTCTTCAACAATGCATACAAAACACAGAGCAAAATGAAAACATGCTAATCATACCTTTAGTTTACATGCTAGTTACAATGGTACATCGTGCCCAAATTAGAGAAAATAAGATGTAGCACTATGCAACTTAAGCACTGCAGAGCATGACATGCCATCAACTGTTTGATCATAAAAGTAGCCCTAGCTTTTAAAAATGAAATTATAAAAAAAACCCAGAAAAAGTTGTCTCACCTAATGTAAATATTATAATGTTGATATTGGTGATATATCCTGATAGAAATAGTAATATTATGTCATATTGTCTACCTCCTCAATAATGATTGACGGAAATAATCAGCTTATTGTAGTCTACATTGAGAATAATTTGATGCTAACTGTGTCATAATATAGAGGATATCATCTCATCAAGTGAAAAACTCCTCTAGGAATTGTGTGTTTTTCATACAATTTTAGTTATATAATGCTTTTCAACACTATTTACATTTATTCATAGGCTAAATCAATCATCAAATATGTTGAATGTTCCCCTTAAAGAGATTGTAAAGCGTATTTCTAAACTTTGTATGTGTATCGGGGACACTGAAAGCATCAATTTGCGCCATTCCAATTTCCATTCCTACGTCTGTGGTTCTTGCAATTCCTCTAAAACTTACAGGTTTTATGACGTCACTGACAGTGATCTGCATAGATATCAATAATAGCTTCCGGTAGGTCACTGGCAGTGACGACATAAAACACATTAGTATTAGTGGAATTGCAAGAACCACAGACGTCGGGATGGAAATTGGAATGGCGCAAATTGATGCTGTCAGTGTCCCTGATAAACATACAAAGTTTAGAAATACGCTTTACAATCCCTTGAAAATAATATGACTGCTTTTATCAATGTGTATTATATCATGATTTTGTTATTAAATGTTGATGAATATCCTGGCTGTGACTATAAAGGTATTGAAGTGTGAGAGAGAATGTCTATGGCAGGCCTTCTCAAATTGCGGTCAGCTGGCCATATCTGGCCTGCGACGCCCTTCAGAATGGCCCCTCTAGAGTAACCCTTTCCGCTAAAACGCTATGCTAACTAAGCTCTATTTGGCCCTTATATTTTTTTCATAAAAAGCATTTGGCCCTTTACAAAAATTAATTGAGAAGGCCTGGGGCCTGTTGTCAGAAAGTTCGTAATTTTATGATATCTTATGTCTAAGATTCTCGTAACTAGGAAAAGATACGAGCGACTTATGATAATCATAACTTTACGAGATTAGCGTTGCCTGAAACAAATCGTAAATGGCTCGTAAATATTTTAATATTTACGATAATTGTCACGTGGCCATTGCGTCATGACCTTTGGAGTCGGAATAAAAAAAATGGCGCTTTTTGATTAATTTTCATCGCTTAGTACCTAATTCGCGGCTATTTTATGTAGTTTCACCTTTTCGGGACACGAGTTTGATCAAGATAGATATATTTTGTATGTGTTGTGAAGTAAATCGATCGAAAAACCAGAAATATCTGGAGAGGTTTGAGGTTCAATGTTGACAGAAAAGTCGAGGATCCGTGAACACCAGCTGACTGCAGCTCTGGGCTGCCGCATGGTTTATAGTATCGGCCGGATCTTATTTTGGGGGGATGTGAGCCCAGTCCAGATAAAATCCCCATTTTCCGTTTCTTGCCTCCGTCGGCTGTAATTATTATGACATAAATATTGTCTCCGTGACAAAAAGGGCACATGTTCACCCCCTAGCCCCCTCAGGTGAGGGGTGGGGGGACAGTCGCCGCCCCCTGCCCTCGTGGTCCCGGCGATACGGTGCTTTTTTCAAGGTTGAGACCTTCACCGGCTTCATTAAGATGACAGCCACTGCCTGCAAACTTAAGTAAGGCACATACCTGAAATATAGTTCAACATTGCTTGAAAAAAAATCTTCAAGCAAAACTGTTTTAATGAAATTTCAAGGTTGTTTGAGGTATCAGATATAGTCATTGTCAAATGTCAAATGTAAATTTCGATTGCGCTATCGCAAGATTTTTGAATATGTTCATGTATTCCATATGTATGTTAAGAGTGGTATCGATTTCAAATTAACGTGAAATCCCTAAAAGAGGCAATTCTAATGGCAGAAGTAAACTTATACTTGGTGGATAGATTCCAAAGATCGATGTCTCTTCGTTGGCCTAGTCAAAATTGGCTCTAAAATTTCATGAATATTCCGTTTCTGCTGAGACGGAAAACTTGGACGCACTTCACCTCAGTTAAACCATTCAAAAAAGTGTAAGGCATCTCGGTTGTATAAATGATTGATTCTGGATTTCTTCGGGGTCTTTGGAGCAACACAACAGCCGCAATTTTGCCAAGTTCCCATGACAATTCGCAAAATGTGTTAAAGTTATCATAAATTTACGAGAATCATAGAGTTAAGACCGGTCCAGAGCGGTCTTAAATATTTATGATTTTTAAGTAAAAATATCCGAACGTTAAGATTCTCATAAAGTTACGAATCTACTGACAACGGCATTGTCGTAAACTTAACCATTTATGACGACATTTACGATATCTTAGAGATACGAACTTTCTGACAACAGGCCCCTGGTCTATGGTTATATATGTATGTATATAATTATGGCTAATTAATAGTCAATATGAATAATGATATTTAACTGTATTCACCATTCAGCTATGTTTATTAAATGTATAATCATCAAAATGGCAGAGGGGGCGAGGCATCCATATTTACAATGAGTTCTTAACAGTCCATGTATTCTATATAGGTACCATTTTTATAGAAATTTTATAGAAATGCTAGAGTTGCTAGCATGTTTATTCATTTACTGACTGCAGTGTTATTGTGAGTCCTTCACAGTCAATATTTCCTTTATGTATTGAAGTAAGTACCGTAAACCAAACTCGATCTTATAAAAGACCATTTCTAGAAGGTGCAGAAAATTGCAAGTTTTTGTTGCCTAGTTTTTCTCTCTCCCAGCTATAACTGTCCAAATATCTTTCAAAGGCTGGGAATAGAGTCAGCAAGTTTCGAACTAGTAGTGAATCCTTCACAGTCCATATTTCCATATATTTGTATATTATATATAAAGCTGTATATGTCTATAGACTATTTATAGAAACAGGAATAATAATGGCAGGTACTTGAACAATTAAAGCTGTATATGTCTATAGACTAGTTGTAGAAACAGGAATAATAATAATGGCAGGTACTTCAACAATTGAAGACAATAAAGAAGTCAATATGAATGTTTGATGACTGCTGGGAATTAAAGTAGCATAGTCTCAATATTTTAATCAATATTTCCTTCATGATCCTTTCTTTAGATTTTAATCCTCAGGACTTTGTTCAACCAATCACAATAATTCTTCAGAGCGTGTTGTCTTCTTTCACGGTAAAAACAACCAATTGAAATCAATCTTGGAAAAAGAGTTGTCTTCCCTTGCCAATTTACTGGGCAAGATGGCCACCTATCATGGACGAGTCATTCTATAGTCTCGAACAATGACGAAGGTTGAGCTATATGAATTATTCTATTTTAAGGTTTCCGTTGAATATAATTTGTCCCTGAAGTTTCATAATTGGTTCCTGACTAAGATACTTTAAGTATTGTAGAGTATAAGTGAATGGGTTTCACATGAATGATCTTTTATTTCAGTTACATTCAATATTTAACAAACTTCATATTCATCGCTAGTTTATTAGTAGGCCTATTAAACGTTTTATGGCTTTTTTTATCAGGAATTTTATCAGACTATGTAACACAGAATTTGTTGGGAGATGTCATGTGCTGTGTTAGGGCAGAACGGAAGTTTTGTAGACAATTTGACTTGTACTGATGGATTGCGAAGGGAGGGTTTGTGGACAATTCGACTTCTAGGCCTACTGATGGATTTCGACTCATTGCTAGTTTATTAGTATTAAGCAGGAATTTTATCAGGCTGGTGTAACACAGAATGATGCCATGAACTGTTGAATTGCAGAGGGAGAGTTTGTGGACAATTTGACTTGGAATAATGGATCGCAACTTGGATATACATAATTATTGGACTTCTTTCTATCAATTGTGTAATGAAAATCCATGAAAAGTATTATGGAATAATATCAAGTTATAAACATGGCAGTGAAATCCTCAATTCAGATGATGGCTTTAAATGCTGTTAACAAATCAGGTTTAATCAATTTTTTATGGAGTTATTTAATGGTTTATATGATGAAGGAGTGGTTGAGGTTGAGGCTGACTTCTTCAACTTTATTTCAAAACAGCATTTTTTTAGACCACATAAAAAAAAGTTTGTTTACGTCCTTGAATATGTTTTGTTTTTTGATTTTCTGAAAAATGCTCAAGTTGTGTGCCATCTCCTCAAAAACCCAAGTAATCCTGATTTCTCTGTGCTGTCCAAATTTGTTCACTTAAAGGGATTGTAAAGTGATTTTCTAATGTATGTCTTTCCAATTCCGACGTCTCTGGTTCTTGCAATTCGCGTTTTATGAAGTCACTGACAGTGATCTGGATACATATCAATAGTAGCTTCTGGTAGATCACTGTCAGTGACGTCATAAATCGCGGAAATTGGAATGTCACAAATTGATGCTAGCAGTGTCCCCGATGCACGTATACAAAGTTTCGAAAATCACTTTACAATCCCTTTAAGTAACTGTATAACAGGATTTGAGATCAGCCTCCTCCCAGATGAAGGGATGTATTTAAATAATTTTTAGGCTGTAGTCTGTAGAAATCTATGTGACAGTGGTTGTTAGAGTCGTGGTGTGTATGACACTTGTAAATATTCTAATAATAATATCTCATCTCTAGAGAAACCACATCAACCACTTGTAATGAACTTTACAAAGAAAGGAATATAGAAAGAAATGTCTGGAGATTTCAATAATTTCATTTCTACATTCTGTTAAATACAACTTGTATTAGTTATTTACTTTCATATTTCTGTGGGTTATTTCATTAAAATCTAATTAAAGTATAACTATGAGACTGCATCTCAAATTTATCATTTAACTTGAAACATTGGACAAGATTGAAACGTGCCATGAGATTGACAAAGACTTTCAGGTGGGACATCATTAAACACTTAGACCAATGGAATTGTAAGTTAGAACAACAGGCATCTGATTGAATTGAAAATTTGAATGGCACCAATTGATACTCTAACTGTCCCTTGTCTCTTGACAATTTCTTTAAATATCGCTGAAAACTGCTTTTCTGACATTGAAATTTAAATATATTAAACAAGTTATATTAAGTTGTATTGCCATTATTAATTGTTTGTGCTTGATAAAGATTCCTGTATGTGAATTGAAACGTTGCTAAAATTAAAGGAAGGAGTACCGGTAGTATCTCCATAATAGTGTTCTTATTTTTAAAGTTATATTCCCTTTAAGTGTATAAAAATATGAAAACTATAAAAACTACAGGCTATGTTGTTATTGTTAATAATACTACTAACTATGTTAGTTAATATTAACTAAGTTATTTGATTGTAAAAATGATTATAAAGTAAACAGATGTTGTAGAGAGAGACTGGATGTTATTTTACATACACTAACTCATTCAGCTCAACCTTTGTCATTTTGTTCAAGACTGTAATGACTCGGCCATGATAGGCAGCCATCTTTCCCTGTAAATGGGCAAGGGAAGATAACTCTTGTTGGATTTTGATTCGCTGTTTTTACCACGAAAGAAGATGACACTCTCTGAAGAATGATTGTGATTGGCTGAACTATTTATTCAATATGGTGAACTCCATATTGTATAAGAGGTTATCTAGTTTAGTTCTGAAGTTGATACGAGTGACACTAACTCTGGGAAGGTAGAGAGACTGGATGTTATTTTACACACTGACTAAGCAAGGTCTAATATTGATTAGAATTGATATGACTAGAGTCTAACAACATTCCTCTACTCTTATATTTACCAGTCTGTCTAACTGTTTGTAGGTACTGCTGTTATGAAAAATTTCCTTCATTGCACACTGCAAGATGTTTAACCTCATTAGCCTAATTGGTGAAGAAAAGTAAGAAATCAGGTGGCCAATGCCGCTGTCTTAGCACACTAGCATGGCTTTTGCCCATCTTCAATAGCCCAATGTTTGTAGAAAAATAAGATGTTAAACTCCATTTGATTTGATATAAAGATTGTGCTTTGTATGATTGATATAATTCCTCATGTGAAAAGTTCATAAGCTGTTACCTATGTTTCGTTAAAATGTCTGTTTGAATTTGGGGATTTGCTTTGCTGTACGGATCGTTAGTACTTGGATTCTTTATAAAACTATGATATTGACCTGAACTGAGAGACATGATAATGACAGGACTATAATTTATACAATGAACAAAAATAGACCTTGAACCTGGTTTCTTCCCCTTAAAATGAAAATTGACCTCTGATGTTTTCTCAAGTGTAAAATTGTATCTTTTGTATTTTGTTCCCATAATGGACCAATACAGCATTAGTTATAATTTTTGTGATTGTAAAATGTTCAGAATAAGTTGAATTTGACATTTTATGTTAACAAATGTTTCTGATAAATGAAAAATAAATAGTAGAGGATTGTGAATTATATTTTTTTTACAGATTTATATGTTTGAATTCAGAAACACTAAGGTTTATAGATAATTTTTTTATGTTAAATAAGTACTAATTTAATAAGTAATCTTTCAACGGCATATTAGAAGCACAAGTTAGAGATAAATAAGACAATTATATGGATATATACTTCTAGAATATTTATTACTTAAGTGTTTCAAAAAACATTTTCGAGGAACTAAAGTAATAATGAATAGTAGTATATAATATATTTTTATCATCAGGGTTGCTATATAGAACTCCTTGATAGCTGAAATTTAAAAAAAAGTTTGAAATAATTCCTGTGTCCTAGCAAAATTTCCCTTATTTCTCACTGCATGAAGTAATATGTCTTTATTAGTCCAAACAGATGAAGAATAATAGGATGTAAAACTGTATTTTCTGTCTGTGTGTATTTTAGAGTATCAACATATGGAAGAAGGAGGGGAGTCAGAAATGGTAAAAGAACCTAAATCTCATAGATTAATTCATTTAAACGCTGTTCAACCTGTTAAATACTGTAAAAACGTCATCAGGTAACTAACTTCATTTTTATATTCCCACATTTCTCTATGTTAGAACCAGAGTTATTGCCCTTGCCCCAAAATCTTGAATATGCTTATTACTCTCTTAGTTTTCAACTGATTTTGATGAAACTTAAAATGGATGTTATTGGACCTAAATCAAAAGGTTTGAGAAAGTTTAGTTTACTTCTGATTAAATTTAAGGCTTTTGCGTTGTTACCATACGCATGACGTGGTGGGCGTATATGGCTGTGGTCCACTATCTTTAATAATATTTACATACTTGGGTTTTCTCTCAATGTTCATGGCTTCCTAAAGAAGAATAGTGAATGATATAAGACTGTGTGAAGGCTGAAATATGTGCATACAACTTTGGCAACACCGATCCACATGACAAAACAGCCTTGAGATCAGGTGTAAGATCTAGCTGTCTGCTGTCTACCCCGGATTTAGGGACAACCACAGCAGTTGAAAAAAAAAATCAGGATCAAGTCAAGAGCAAAGGGCACAAGAGTGTATATTTTTTTGCCAAATCACGACAAATTTTCAAACTGTTTTTGTCACATGAGATATTAAACACTTAAAACTTTTAAATATTTTCTGAAGATTATTTACTGGTATCTATTTTATTGTGATATTTTTTGAATATTTTCTACTTTCTTTTTTTTCCAGTACAGCTAAATATAACTTCCTTACATTTCTACCCAAGTTTTTATTCGAACAGTTCCGAAGATACGCCAACATATTCTTCTTATTTATCGCACTTATTCAGGTACGGGATACTTTTACTTCTTTTTTAGTTTCAATTTTAGATAGAAATCTTTTCCCGATTATCACAAAAAACCAATGAGTTGCATCTTTGAACATTTTTTGATGCAAATGTTAAAGTTAGGTACCACAATCATAATTAATTTTCATAAAGATTCAAAGGTTTTTTTAGAATTTAATTTGTTTTTCAGCAAATTCCGAACGTATCCCCCACTGGAAGATATACTACAGCTGTTCCCCTAGTTCTCATTCTATCTGTCTCAGCTATTAAAGAAATTATAGAAGATTTCGTAAGTAATATGTATATACAAAACAAACGGGGCCTAATTCTCGAAAACTTAACTTAGATAAAATTCTAAAACTCTGATTAGATGATAATTCTGAATTTAAAATCAATTTTAGTGATTGACTAATCAAATAACTGGAACACTAAATCATCTTAAGTTATGTTTTTGAGAATAAGGCCCCTGGTATTAACTATGTGGACTCTCTGAAAGATCACAAACCTAATTACCAAATACAGATTATTACTTGTAGCTATTTGAACTCTCAAAGACTGATGTTGTTTTTGTAAAAAGGGAACATTTAGTATTTTCTAGGGTTAATTTAGCTCTTGAATATGTTTTGATTGTTGATTTAGACCGTTAGATGTGTAAATAGCCTTCAAAATTTTTTAAATTTTACCCCTAAACCTGAACATTTTTCATGGTTTCACTAAAATACAAGTCGAATAACTGACTTTCATTTGCTTTTTTTTTTCCAGAAAAGACATCGAGCTGATGATGCTGTTAATAACAGAAAGATACAAGGTTTGTAAAATTACTGCTTATTAAATAAGATACTTTTCTGAAGCCCTTGTTGCATCAAAATCAGCCTAAAACATTTGTGCTTTCGAAGACATAAAAAATATAATATTTTTATTATATTATTTCAGCGTTGCGAGGGGGAGTATGGCAGACTATACTGTATCATTGCTGCTATGTTTTAATTATTATATTATTAAAGCGTTACGAGGGGGAGTGTGGCAGACTATACTGTATCATTGCTGCTATGTTTTAATTATTATATTATTAAAGCGTTGCGAGGGGGTGTATGGCAGACTATACTGTATCATTGCTGCTATGTTTTAATTATTATATTATTTCAGCGTTACGAGGGGGAGTGTGGCAGACTATACTGTATCATTGCTGCTATGTTTTAATTATTATATATTACAGCATTGCGAGGGGGAGTGTGGCAGACTATACTATATCATTGCTGCTATGTTTTAATTATTATATTATTAAAGCGTTACGAGGGGGTGTGTGGCAGACTATACTATATCATTGCTGCTATGTTTTAATTATTATATATTACAGCATTACGAGGGGGTGTATGGCAGACTATACTGTATCATTGCTGCTATGTTTTAATTATTATATTATTAAAGCGTTGCGAGGGGGTGTGTGGCAGACTATACTGTATCATTGCTGCTATGTTTTAATTATTATATATTACAGCATTGCGAGGGGGAGTGTGGCAGACTATACTATATCATTGCTGCTATGTTTTAATTATTATATTATTTCAGCGTTACGAGGGGGAGTATGGCAGACTATACTATATCATTGCTGCTATGTTTTAATTATTATATTATTAAAGCGTTACGAGGGGGAGTGTGGCAGACTATACTATATCATTGCTATGTTTTAATTATTATATTATTAAAGCGTTGCGAGGGGGTGTATGGCAGACTATACTATATCATTGCTATGTTTTAATTATTATATTATTAAAGCGTTACGAGGGGGAGTATGGCAGACTATACTGTATCATTGCTGCTATGTTTTAATTATTATATTATTAAAGCGTTGCGAGGGGGTGTGTGGCAGACTATACTGTATCATTGCTGCTATGTTTTAATTATTATATTATTAAAGCGTTGCGAGGGGGTGTGTGGCAGACTATACTGTATCATTGCTATGTTTTAATTATTATATTATTAAAGCGTTGCGAGGGGGTGTATGGCAGACTATACTATATCATTGCTATGTTTTAATTATTATATTATTTCAGCGTTACGAGGGGGAGTATGGCAGACTATACTGTATCATTGCTGCTATGTTTTAATTATTATATTATTAAAGCGTTACGAGGGGGAGTGTGGCAGACTATACTATATCATTGCTGCTATGTTTTAATTATTATATTATTTCAGCGTTACGAGGGGGAGTATGGCAGACTATACTATATCATTGCTGCTATGTTTTAATTATTATATTATTTCAGCGTTACGAGGGGGAGTATGGCAGACTATACTGTATCATTGCTGCTATGTTTTAATTATTATATATTACAGCATTACGAGGGGGTGTATGGCAGACTATACTGTATCATTGCTGCTATGTTTTAATTATTATATTATTTCAGCGTTACGAGGGGGAGTATGGCAGACTATACTGTATCATTGCTGCTATGTTTTAATTATTATATTATTTCAGCGTTACGAGGGGGAGTGTGGCAGACTATACTATATCATTGCTGCTATGTTTTAATTATTATATTATTAAAGCGTTGCGAGGGGGAGTGTGGCAGACTATACTATATCATTGCTGCTATGTTTTAATTATTATATTATTAAAGCGTTGCGAGGGGGAGTGTGGCAGACTATACTATATCATTGCTGCTATGTTTTAATTATTATATTATTAAAGCGTTACGAGGGGGAGTGTGGCAGACTATACTGTATCATTGCTGCTATGTTTTAATTATTATATTATTAAAGCGTTGCGAGGGGGAGTGTGGCAGACTATACTGTATCATTGCTGCTATGTTTTAATTATTATATTATTTCAGCGTTACGAGGGGGAGTGTGGCAGACTATACTGTATCATTGCTGCTATGTTTTAATTATTATATTATTTCAGCGTTACGAGGGGGAGTGTGGCAGACTATACTGTATCATTGCTGCTATGTTTTAATTATTATATATTACAGCATTACGAGGGGGAGTGTGGCAGACTATACTATATCATTGCTGCTATGTTTTAATTATTATATTATTAAAGCGTTGCGAGGGGGAGTGTGGCAGACTATACTGTATCATTGCTGCTATGTTTTAATTATTATATTATTAAAGCGTTGCGAGGGGGAGTATGGCAGACTATACTATATCATTGCTGCTATGTTTTAATTATTATATTATTTCAGCGTTGCGAGGGGGTGTATGGCAGACTATACTATATCATTGCTGCTATGTTTTAATTATTATATTATTAAAGCGTTACGAGGGGGTGTATGGCAGACTATACTGTATCATTGCTGCTATGTTTTAATTATTATATTATTAAAGCGTTACGAGGGGGAGTGTGGCAGACTATACTATATCATTGCTGCTATGTTTTAATTATTATATTATTAAAGCGTTACGAGGGGGAGTGTGGCAGACTATACTATATCATTGCTGCTATGTTTTAATTATTATATTATTTCAGCGTTACGAGGGGGAGTGTGGCAGACTATACTGTATCATTGCTATGTTTTAATTATTATATATTACAGCATTACGAGGGGGAGTGTGGCAGACTATACTATATCATTGCTGCTATGTTTTAATTATTATATTATTAAAGCGTTGCGAGGGGGAGTGTGGCAGACTATACTATATCATTGCTGCTATGTTTTAATTATTATATTATTTCAGCGTTACGAGGGGGAGTGTGGCAGACTATACTATATCATTGCTGCTATGTTTTAATTATTATATTATTAAAGCGTTGCGAGGGGGTGTATGGCAGACTATACTATATCATTGCTGCTATGTTTTAATTATTATATTATTAAAGCGTTGCGAGGGGGAGTGTGGCAGACTATACTATATCATTGCTGCTATGTTTTAATTATTATATTATTAAAGCGTTGCGAGGGGGAGTGTGGCAGACTATACTATATCATTGCTGCTATGTTTTAATTATTATATTATTTCAGCGTTACGAGGGGGAGTATGGCAGACTATACTATATCATTGCTGCTATGTTTTAATTATTATATTATTAAAGCGTTACGAGGGGGAGTGTGGCAGACTATACTGTATCATTGCTGCTATGTTTTAATTATTATATTATTTCAGCGTTGCGAGGGGGTGTATGGCAGACTATACTATATCATTGCTGCTATGTTTTAATTATTATATTATTTCAGCGTTGCGAGGGGGTGTATGGCAGACTATACTGTATCATTGCTGCTATGTTTTAATTATTATATTATTAAAGCGTTACGAGGGGGAGTGTGGCAGACTATACTGTATCATTGCTGCTATGTTTTAATTATTATATTATTAAAGCGTTACGAGGGGGTGTATGGCAGACTATACTGTATCATTGCTGCTATGTTTTAATTATTATATTATTAAAGCGTTGCGAGGGGGTGTATGGCAGACTATACTGTATCATTGCTGCTATGTTTTAATTATTATATTATTTCAGCGTTACGAGGGGGAGTATGGCAGACTATACTATATCATTGCTGCTATGTTTTAATTATTATATTATTTCAGCGTTACGAGGGGGAGTGTGGCAGACTATACTATATCATTGCTGCTATGTTTTAATTATTATATTATTTCAGCGTTACGAGGGGGAGTATGGCAGACTATACTGTATCATTGCTGCTATGTTTTAATTATTATATTATTAAAGCGTTACGAGGGGGAGTGTGGCAGACTATACTGTATCATTGCTATGTTTTAATTATTATATTATTAAAGCGTTACGAGGGGGTGTATGGCAGACTATACTATATCATTGCTGCTATGTTTTAATTATTATATTATTTCAGCGTTACGAGGAGGAGTGTGGCAGACTATACTATATCATTGCTGCTATGTTTTAATTATTATATTATTAAAGCGTTGCGAGGGGGTGTATGGCAGACTATACTATATCATTGCTGCTATGTTTTAATTATTATATTATTTCAGCGTTGCGAGGGGGAGTGTGGCAGACTATACTATATCATTGCTGCTATGTTTTAATTATTATATTATTAAAGCGTTACGAGGGGGAGTGTGGCAGACTATACTGTATCATTGCTGCTATGTTTTAATTATTATATTATTTCAGCGTTACGAGGGGGAGTGTGGCAGACTATACTATATCATTGCTGCTATGTTTTAATTATTATATATTACAGCATTACGAGGGGGAGTGTGGCAGACTATACTATATCATTGCTGCTATGTTTTAATTATTATATTATTTCAGCGTTACGAGGGGGAGTGTGGCAGACTATACTATATCATTGCTGCTATGTTTTAATTATTATATTATTTCAGCGTTACGAGGGGGTGTGTGGCAGACTATACTATATCATTGCTATGTTTTAATTATTATATTATTAAAGCGTTACGAGGGGGAGTGTGGCAGACTATACTATATCATTGCTATGTTTTAATTATTATATTATTTCAGCGTTGCGAGGGGGTGTATGGCAGACTATACTATATCATTGCTGCTATGTTTTAATTATTATATATTACAGCATTACGAGGGGGAGTGTGGCAGACTATACTATATCATTGCTGCTATGTTTTAATTATTATATTATTAAAGCGTTACGAGGGGGAGTATGGCAGACTATACTATATCATTGCTGCTATGTTTTAATTATTATATTATTAAAGCGTTACGAGGGGGAGTGTGGCAGACTATACTATATCATTGCTATGTTTTAATTATTATATTATTTCAGCGTTGCGAGGGGGTGTATGGCAGACTATACTGTATCATTGCTGCTATGTTTTAATTATTATATTATTAAAGCGTTACGAGGGGGTGTGTGGCAGACTATACTATATCATTGCTGCTATGTTTTAATTATTATATATTACAGCATTACGAGGGGGAGTGTGGCAGACTATACTATATCATTGCTGCTATGTTTTAATTATTATATTATTAAAGCGTTGCGAGGGGGAGTATGGCAGACTATACTGTATCATTGCTGCTATGTTTTAATTATTATATTATTAAAGCGTTGCGAGGGGGAGTGTGGCAGACTATACTATATCATTGCTGCTATGTTTTAATTATTATATTATTAAAGCGTTACGAGGGGGAGTGTGGCAGACTATACTGTATCATTGCTGCTATGTTTTAATTATTATATTATTAAAGCGTTACGAGGGGGAGTGTGGCAGACTATACTGTATCATTGCTGCTATGTTTTAATTATTATATTATTTCAGCGTTGCGAGGGGGTGTATGGCAGACTATACTATATCATTGCTATGTTTTAATTATTATATTATTAAAGCGTTACGAGGGGGAGTGTGGCAGACTATACTGTATCATTGCTGCTATGTTTTAATTATTATATTATTTCAGCGTTGCGAGGGGGTGTATGGCAGACTATACTATATCATTGCTATGTTTTAATTATTATATTATTAAAGCGTTGCGAGGGGGAGTGTGGCAGACTATACTATATCATTGCTGCTATGTTTTAATTATTATATTATTTCAGCGTTACGAGGGGGAGTGTGGCAGACTATACTATATCATTGCTGCTATGTTTTAATTATTATATTATTAAAGCGTTACGAGGGGGAGTGTGGCAGACTATACTGTATCATTGCTGCTATGTTTTAATTATTATATTATTTCAGCGTTACGAGGGGGAGTATGGCAGACTATACTATATCATTGCTATGTTTTAATTATTATATTATTAAAGCGTTACGAGGGGGTGTATGGCAGACTATACTGTATCATTGCTGCTATGTTTTAATTATTATATTATTTCAGCGTTACGAGGGGGAGTGTGGCAGACTATACTGTATCATTGCTGCTATGTTTTAATTATTATATTATTAAAGCGTTACGAGGGGGTGTATGGCAGACTATACTATATCATTGCTGCTATGTTTTAATTATTATATTATTAAAGCGTTGCGAGGGGGTGTGTGGCAGACTATACTATATCATTGCTATGTTTTAATTATTATATTATTAAAGCGTTACGAGGGGGAGTATGGCAGACTATACTATATCATTGCTATGTTTTAATTATTATATTATTAAAGCGTTACGAGGGGGAGTATGGCAGACTATACTGTATCATTGCTGCTATGTTTTAATTATTATATATTACAGCATTACGAGGGGGAGTGTGGCAGACTATACTATATCATTGCTATGTTTTAATTATTATATTATTTCAGCATTACGAGGGGGAGTGTGGCAGACTATACTGTATCATTGCTGCTATGTTTTAATTATTATATTATTTCAGCGTTGCAAGGGGGTGTATGGCAGACTATACTATATCATTGCTGCTATGTTTTAATTATTATATTATTTCAGCGTTACGAGGGGGAGTGTGGCAGACTATACTATATCATTGCTGCTATGTTTTAATTATTATATTATTTCAGCGTTACGAGGGGGAGTGTGGCAGACTATACTATATCATTGCTGCTATGTTTTAATTATTATATTATTTCAGCGTTACGAGGGGGAGTGTGGCAGACTATACTATATCATTGCTGCTATGTTTTAATTATTATATTATTTCAGCGTTACGAGGGGGAGTGTGGCAGACTATACTATATCATTGCTGCTATGTTTTAATTATTATATTATTTCAGCGTTACGAGGGGGAGTATGGCAGACTATACTGTATCATTGCTGCTATGTTTTAATTATTATATTATTTCAGCGTTACGAGGGGGAGTGTGGCAGACTATACTATATCATTGCTGCTATGTTTTAATTATTATATTATTTCAGCGTTACGAGGGGGAGTGTGGCAGACTATACTATATCATTGCTGCTATGTTTTAATTATTATATTATTTCAGCGTTACGAGGGGGAGTGTGGCAGACTATACTGTATCATTGCTGCTATGTTTTAATTATTATATATTACAGCGTTACGAGGGGGTGTGTGGCAGACTATACTATATCATTGCTGCTATGTTTTAATTATTATATTATTAAAGCGTTGCGAGGGGGAGTGTGGCAGACTATACTATATCATTGCTGCTATGTTTTAATTATTATATTATTTCAGCGTTACGAGGGGGAGTATGGCAGACTATACTATATCATTGCTGCTATGTTTTAATTATTATATTATTAAAGCGTTGCGAGGGGGAGTGTGGCAGACTATACTATATCATTGCTGCTATGTTTTAATTATTATATTATTAAAGCGTTACGAGGGGGAGTGTGGCAGACTATACTGTATCATTGCTATGTTTTAATTATTATATTATTTCAGCGTTACGAGGGGGAGTATGGCAGACTATACTATATCATTGCTGCTATGTTTTAATTATTATATTATTAAAGCGTTGCGAGGGGGAGTGTGGCAGACTATACTATATCATTGCTGCTATGTTTTAATTATTATATTATTTCAGCGTTACGAGGGGGAGTGTGGCAGACTATACTATATCATTGCTGCTATGTTTTAATTATTATATTATTAAAGCGTTACGAGGGGGAGTATGGCAGACTATACTATATCATTGCTGCTATGTTTTAATTATTATATTATTAAAGCGTTGCGAGGGGGAGTGTGGCAGACTATACTATATCATTGCTGCTATGTTTTAATTATTATATTATTTCAGCGTTACGAGGGGGAGTATGGCAGACTATACTATATCATTGCTGCTATGTTTTAATTATTATATTATTAAAGCGTTGCGAGGGGGAGTGTGGCAGACTATACTATATCATTGCTGCTATGTTTTAATTATTATATTATTAAAGCGTTACGAGGGGGAGTGTGGCAGACTATACTATATCATTGCTGCTATGTTTTAATTATTATATTATTAAAGCGTTACGAGGGGGAGTGTGGCAGACTATACTGTATCATTGCTGCTATGTTTTAATTATTATATTATTAAAGCGTTGCGAGGGGGTGTGTGGCAGACTATACTATATCATTGCTGCTATGTTTTAATTATTATATTATTAAAGCGTTGCGAGGGGGAGTGTGGCAGACTATACTATATCATTGCTGCTATGTTTTAATTATTATATTATTAAAGCGTTACGAGGGGGTGTGTGGCAGACTATACTATATCATTGCTGCTATGTTTTAATTATTATATTATTAAAGCGTTGCGAGGGGGAGTGTGGCAGACTATACTATATCATTGCTGCTATGTTTTAATTATTATATATTACAGCATTACGAGGGGGAGTGTGGCAGACTATACTGTATCATTGCTGCTATGTTTTAATTATTATATTATTTCAGCGTTACGAGGGGGAGTGTGGCAGACTATACTATATCATTGCTGCTATGTTTTAATTATTATATTATTAAAGCGTTACGAGGGGGTGTATGGCAGACTATACTATATCATTGCTGCTATGTTTTAATTATTATATTATTTCAGCGTTACGAGGGGGAGTGTGGCAGACTATACTATATCATTGCTGCTATGTTTTAATTATTATATTATTAAAGCGTTGCGAGGGGGAGTGTGGCAGACTATACTGTATCATTGCTGCTATGTTTTAATTATTATATATTACAGCGTTACGAGGGGGTGTGTGGCAGACTATAAGATGGACACAAGTATTAGTTGGTGATATAGTTAAAGTTGTTAACGGTGGTTTCTTCCCAGCAGATCTTATATTACTATCATCTAGGTAAGATATAAAGGATCTTAAACAAGTGCTTATGTTTATGCCATATAAAATATTAAAAAGAATTGACAGATTTAATATTTCTCCAGCCTCAACGAGATGTTTCTAAATGTTATTATTATTAACCCAAAGAGATTGTAAAGAGGTTTTCTAAACTTTGTATGTGTATCTGGGACACTGATAGCATCAATTTGCACCATTCCAATTTCCGTTTCGACGGCTGTGATTCTTGCAATTCCACTTAAATTTACGCGTTTTTTTACCTCCAAACAGTGATCTACAGGAAGCTACTATTGATATCTATGCAGATCACTGTTAGTGACGTCATAAATCTCATTAGTATTAGTGGAATTGCAAGAACCACAGACGTCAAAACTCAATCAAAGGCTTATAATATTATAATTCATTTATATTAACAGTGAACCCCAGGCTATGTGTTATATAGAAACATCTAATTTAGACGGTGAAACCAATCTCAAACTGAGACAGGTTAGTTTGTCTATATCTTACATTAATCTTACTTCATTCTAATGACTTATTTATAGGAATTGTTTTTATTTTAAACATTCCAATTTTTAACCACATGGAAAGAGTGTCTAGTCTTTCAAATAGGATAATAAAATGAGGTGATGTTTTCTACAGACTGTGCACGATAAAGATCCCTTGTTAAATATCCTTTAGCATTTGATTTGATTTCCCTCCTAGCACACTGCATGGTGTTTGCCAGTCCTCTTAAGCCTAGAGTTTTCACTTTGAAATTGAACAACAGTTCAGCTGATAAAAAAAAATAGATTCGGCAAGGGATTGAGGGGGCTGCCTTAGTATCATTAGAGTGCAGGACAATTATAGTACCACTACAAACTTGGTTTCAAGCTCTGATTCTAATTGGCTATTTTAAGAAAATATAAACCCTTTAGGCTCATTCCAATTCAAAAAAGTGTGACATAAAACTCCATTTCATTTCATTTTATTTCAGTCAGATGTCTGTGGTTCTTGCAATTTGACAATATAATTCACATACAATAACGTTGTCCCTTCCAAGAGCTCCCTTACACATGTTTTATAAAATAATATTTATTATTATAATCTTTAAGTGACATTTAGAAGAAGAGAGAACATTAAAAAATAAGAACACTACTATGGATATGCTAAAATTAAAGGAAGGAGTAGTATATATCCATAATAGTGTTCTTATTTTTAATATTTATTATGTTTTAGGGGGTAACTCAAACCAGTAAATTATTAACCAGTGATGAACTGTCTGATATGAGAGGGGTGGTGGAATGTGAACTACCCAATCGCCATCTGTACGAGTTTGTTGGTAATATCAGACCCAGTGGACAAAGGTAAGGGTTTGTTTGATTGGTCGTCTGTTCAATCGATCACTTCATTCATTTACTCATTCATTCTTTCGTTCATTCATTTGTTCATTCAGGGATTGTTTTATTGGTCGTCTGCTTTTTCACTCATTCACTTCTTTAATTTTTTCATCCATTTTGAACTTGTTTGAACTCGTATCAACTTCGGCACTAGACTAGCGTACTAGATAACCTCGTATACTATACAGAGATTGTCATATTGAACAGGGTTCATACAACCTTGAAAAACCCTTGAATTCCGTCCGTTGCCTTGAAAAACCTTGATTTCCAAAAAAGTCTTTGAAAACACCATAAAAAACCCATTTTCTCTTGAAAAGTCCTTGAATTTTGAGTTGAGTGAATTTGTCTACCGTATGTTTTTTATCAGACATTTTTGTTTGAGTAAGATTTATCAACAGAACAGCCGTAACTGAAAATCATAAACGACTTGGAAGTATTCAATATAGATTACATAGTAGGGGGTATAAAGCATATTGATTTCACAGTTCAGGAGTTAGGTACATGTGTATTATGTCTGACTTATATCCTTGAAAAGTCTTTGAATTTTTGAGACAAGATGCTGTATGAACCCTTTTGAATAAATTATAGTTCAGCCAATCATAATCATTCTTTAGAGAATGTTGTCATCTTTCACAGTTAAAACAGCCGATAAAAATCAATCTGCAAACACAAGTTATCGTCCCTTGCCCATTTACTTGACAAGATGGCTGCCTATCAGGGCCGAGTCATTACATAGTCTCGAACAATGACGAAGGTTGAGCTGAATGCATAGTTAGTTTTTGGCTATAAGTGATGTAGGTCTGAAGGGCTGACATTCAAATGAAAGATAGTTTATAGTCCATCCAACAGATATATGTTGTATCAATAGCTTATTGAATATATTATCATTGTAATATTTCAGTGCGTACCCTGTAGGAGTAGATCAACTATTATTAAGAGGAGCCATCTTGAAAAACACTAACTGGATCTTTGGTAAGAAAATAAATCAATTATTATTGGACTGAAAATTCAAAAATACAAAAAATTATCCTTCCAAATGCTATAGTCCTTAGTAAAAAAAAACAAAAACATTTCAGACGTCATCTTATTCAGGCTCAATATTAATCTTTCAATTACTAAATAATAAAATTTAAGTATTAACTATCCAAACCACAGAACGAATGTCAAAATCTATGTAACTACATTGGCAATACATTGTTAGCAGTTAATGAACCTTTTATATGAAGAAGTATATCCATAAATGAGTAAAAATTTCATAATGAAAAGTGGTATCAGGTGTCTAGAAAAGTAAGCCTACCCTGTATACAATATATTGATGGAAATATATCAGTAAATGAGTGAATATTTAGAATCCTAACTGACATAAACTATATATTATATTATTTCTGTCTTGTCAATAGGTGTAGTAGTATATATTATATTATTTCTGTCTCATCAATAGGTGTAGTAGTATATATTATATTATTTCTGTCTCATCAATAGGTGTAGTAGTATATATTATATTATTTCTGTCTCATCAATAGGTGTAGTAGTATATATTATATTATTTCTGTCTCATCAATAGGTGTAGTAGTATATATTATATTATTTCTGTCTCATCAATAGGTGTAGTAGTATATATTATATTATTTCTGTCTCATCAATAGGTGTAGTAGTATATATTATATTATTTCTGTCTCATCAATAGGTGTAGTAGTATATATTATATTATTTCTGTCTCATCAATAGGTGTAGTAGTATATATTATATTATTTCTGTCTTGTCAATAGGTGTAGTAGTATATATTATATTATTTCTGTCTCATCAATAGGTGTAGTAGTATATATTATATTATTTCTGTCTCATCAATAGGTGTAGTAGTATATATTATATTATTTCTGTCTCATCAATAGGTGTAGTAGTATATATTATATTATTTCTGTCTTGTCAATAGGTGTAGTAGTATATATTATATTATTTCTGTCTTGTCAATAGGTGTAGTAGTATATATTATATTATTTCTGTCTTGTCAATAGGTGTAGTAGTATATATTATATTATTTCTGTCTTGTCAATAGGTGTAGTAGTATATATTATATTATTTCTGTCTTGTCAATAGGTGTAGTAGTATATATTATATTATTTCTGTCTCATCAATAGGTGTAGTAGTATATATTATATTATTTCTGTCTCATCAATAGGTGTAGTAGTATATATTATATTATTTCTGTCTCATCAATAGGTGTAGTAGTATATATTATATTATTTCTGTCTCATCAATAGGTGTAGTAGTATATATTATATTATTTCTGTCTTGTCAATAGGTGTAGTAGTATATATTATATTATTTCTGTCTTGTCAATAGGTGTAGTAGTATATATTATATTATTTCTGTCTTGTCAATAGGTGTAGTAGTATATATTATATTATTTCTGTCTTGTCAATAGGTGTAGTAGTATATATTATATTATTTCTGTCTCATCAATAGGTGTAGTAGTATATATTATATTATTTCTGTCTTGTCAATAGGTGTAGTAGTATATATTATATTATTTCTGTCTTGTCAATAGGTGTAGTAGTATATATTATATTATTTCTGTCTCATCAATAGGTGTAGTAGTATATATTATATTATTTCTGTCTCATCAATAGGTGTAGTAGTATATATTATATTATTTCTGTCTTGTCAATAGGTGTAGTAGTATATATTATATTATTTCTGTCTTGTCAATAGGTGTAGTAGTATATATTATATTATTTCTGTCTTGTCAATAGGTGTAGTAGTATATATTATATTATTTCTGTCTCATCAATAGGTGTAGTAGTATATATTATATTATTTCTGTCTCATCAATAGGTGTAGTAGTATATATTATATTATTTCTGTCTTGTCAATAGGTGTAGTAGTATATATTATATTATTTCTGTCTCATCAATAGGTGTAGTAGTATATATTATATTATTTCTGTCTTGTCAATAGGTGTAGTAGTATATATTATATTATTTCTGTCTCATCAATAGGTGTAGTAGTATATATTATATTATTTCTGTCTCATCAATAGGTGTAGTAGTATATATTATATTATTTCTGTCTCATCAATAGGTGTAGTAGTATATATTATATTATTTCTGTCTTGTCAATAGGTGTAGTAGTATATATTATATTATTTCTGTCTTGTCAATAGGTGTAGTGGTATATTCTGGTCATCAAACTAAACTCATGTTAAATTCAACGTCTGCTCCTTTAAAACGTTCTAACGTAGAAAAACTCACCAATACACAGGTACAGTTATATATTCTATATTCTCTTGTTCTAATAACGGGCTGCTTAGAAAGTTATATATAATAATAAAAATCCGTACTGGCCAAACAATTCTGTTAATCAAAAATCCCGTCAAGAGCATGACAAAATCGGGTGCAATAATTATATAGTAGTGGACTTCCCATACGAGAAGTACCATCAGGTCAAAATCATGAGGTGCTTATTTGCTTAGCCAGAGAGATTCAGGGTTCCATCCTGGCATAGATTGAGAAACCTGTTTGTATTGTGGGTGGGTAAAATTAAAAGCTTCAAGTTGTTCAGATGGGAATATTACAGATGCTTTGTGTCTTTGTGAGACAGACAGGGGCAGATCCAGGATTTAGAGAAGGGGGGCTCTGAAATGCTTCAAATTCAAGGGTACAGCGACCGCCAAATGCATGAGTGGCAAATTTTTAGAGGGGTGGGGGGGATGCTGGCGGAGCCCCCCCTTGAATCCGTCCCTGATAGAGATCATTCTACAATTAAAAACCAAAAAAAGAAAGCTGATATTGATGTTCTGACAGAATTTGCCTAGGTCTAATAAAAAACTGCATGGTGATGCCCATCTTGGTTGGCCCGATAAGAAGTTTGAAAATTAAGATTAACAACTCCATTTCTTTTCATGAAAGAATTTTGTTTTTTTGTAGATTTTGATATTATTTGTGTTACTAGTGGTGTTATCATTGATTAGTGCTGTAGCTAACACTATCTGGAAGGGAAGACATTCTGGTAAAGATTGGTATCTCTATAGTCCAGGTACGTCACCCTAGATTCCCTACCCTACCCCCCTCCCTACCCCCCTCCCTACTCCCCTACATATCTCCCTACCCTACAATGTAAAATTTGATTAGTTTCGAGCTACTGGGATTGAAGAGCGAGGCGATAAAGACGTCTTGATAGGCATTTCACTTTTTTCATTATGAGACTTGACATACAGGATGGCCGATGCGTAAACAAGGTCTTTACTAAAACTTCTTCCTAGACTTTATGTATTTATAATTATTATATTTATATTTATAGATGATGAAGAGCCTAATTTTGGGTATAATTTATTGACGTTTATAATTCTGTATAATAATCTAATACCTATTAGTTTACAAGTTACACTCGAGGTTGTCAAGTTTATACAAGCTATCTTTATTAACTGGGTAAGTTGTTCATATTGTCTGTTGTTTCACAAAGTGTGACATGGAGACAGCAGGTGTTTTTGTGGGACGATTCGATTTGGTCGATTAGCTATTTTGCGCATTTGTGAGCCAGTTCGATTAGGCTTATCGGTGCTTTTGTGAGACCGCTTACCTAAACTGATTAGGCTAATCGACCTAATCATCCCAAGAGGTGGTTAGTTGATTCGATTAGATATTATAAGATGGCGGAATGTGGCAGTTCGTAATACTATTGGTTGATATATCAATGGCGTCATATATAACATACACGTGACCTTCTTTTATTGACAGTCAAGGCTGCCTAATCGCTGGTACATTTGTGGACCACAGCAAATTACACCAAATCGTACTAGCAAATCGAAACCATATCAAATCGTCCCACAAAAACGCCTAGTGTCTAGTTGGTTGTATGGGATAATAAACCGAACCTCGTGTGTTACAGGCTGTGCATGTTAAAGATCCCTAGAAAGTTTAAATTGAAAATCTAAAGTAAGATAATGCTGCTGTCCTGGCTTAATTTCCCTCATTACACACTGCATGGCGTTTGTCCAAAACTCATTAGCCCAAAAGGTTCATGCAAAGAAAAATATTTCATTTCATTTCTTTTGTTGTTTGTTTAAGATCATAAGAATAGATATTATGGATGCGTTTAAATATGAGAATATTTCTGTAATATATTCAAAGGGATATGTTGACTAACTGCTCGAACAAAAAAACTTTTAGTCTCAAAACCTGGAATTTTTTATCTTATCTTATCAGTAATAATGTTCCAAACTCTCCCTCAAAATTTAAGCCTTCAAATCCCTGTGCATCAATAAATATCAGCGTTTGAAAGTATAAAATACGACTCGTCGTTTAGTAAGACTATGACTTATATAGAAAACACACATGCAGAAAATGAAAGATAATTGTTAAGGTACGGGTATTATTGAAGGGATTGTGCGATTTTTGGGCAGTTCCAGTAAATCGGAAGGCTATTTACATAAATTCAATGCCCAAATCCATCCTTGAAAATGCTGAGCATTTCCCTTTAATTGTAGGATGATGATATGTACTATGATAAAACAGATACACCGGCCATGGCAAGAACTAGCAATCTTAACGAAGAACTGGGACAGGTAATATTTTAATTAATTAATTAACAGATTTTAATCATCTATTGACTTGAACAGTTGATAGAACTATATCAGATTTAAACATGACGAAATGTTATGTGTCTAACTGTATTAAAGAAGTGTGTTATATTCCATATGTTGTCTTGTGTTGAAACGTTATGTGCCTAACTGTATTAAAGAAGTGTGTTATATTCCATAATATTGTCTTGTGTTTTGTTAGATAGAACTATAGTTTATATAACTATAATGTTTTTTAAAGAAAATACTATCTCATAGAAACACCTGATGGTACTATGTTTTTAGGAGTTCACTACTTTACTACTCTTTGTGAAAAGGACCTCAGAGAGCAGACAGCAGAGATTATATATCAAACCTTTTAAATATTTACTGCGTTTAATTTGACTGTTGTCGTGATTTTGTTTATACATTTAGTAGCAGACAAATCAAGAGATTATCCAAATGACCCTTTTAGCAGAATTACTAAGTTTATTTTGACTGTTGTTGCTATTTCGTTTATACAATTAGTAGCAAACAAATCAAGTGAATTACTACGGACCTTAACAAAAAATTACTAGGACCCTTTTAAAACATTTACCACGTTTATTTTGACTGTTGTCGGGATTTCGTTTATACATTTAGTAGCAAACAAATCAAGTGATTTACTATGGACCGTAGCAAAGATTTACCGAGTTTGATTTAACTGTTGTTTTAATTTGACTGTTGTTTTGATTTGACTGTTGTTATTTGACTGTTGTTGTGATTTGACTGTTGTTGTTATTTGACTGTTGTTGTTATTTGACTGTTGTTGTGATTTGACTGTTGTTGTTATTTGACTGTTGTTGTTATTTGACTGTTGTTGTGATTTGACTGTTGTTTTGTGATTTGACTGTTGTTGTTATTTGACTGTTGTTGTGATTTGACTGTTGTTGTTATTTGACTGTTGTTGTGATTTGACTGTTGTTGTTATTTGACTGTTGTTGTTATTTGACTGTTGTTGTTATTTGACTGTTGTTGTGATTTGACTGTTGTTGTGATTTGACTGTTGTTGTGATTTGACTGTTGTTTTGTGATTTGACTGTTGTTGTTATTTGACTGTTGTTGTGATTTGACTGTTGTTGTTATTTGACTGTTGTTGTTATTTGACTGTTGTTGTGATTTGACTGTTGTTGTTATTTGACTGTTGTTATTTGACTGTTGTTGTGATTTGACTGTTTTTGTAATTTGACTGTTGTTGTAATTTGACAGTTGTTGTTATTTAACTGTTGTTGTTATTTCAGGTGAGGTTTCTGTTCACTGATAAAACTGGTACATTAACTCAGAATATTATGGAGTTTAGAAAATGTAGTATAGCAGGAGTAGCTTACGGGTATGTTGTGTTTTATTGGTTAAAAATGTTTTTGTGATATCGTTTTAAACTTTTCTATCAAACATCATCGAAGGCTTAGTTTAAATAGAATTTCTGGAACTACAGATGTCAGATTATGAATTGGAATGGTGATGATTAATTCTATCAGTGTTCCCGATACAATGGACTTTTCTAAACTTTGTATGTGTATCGGGGACACTGATAGCATCAATTTGCGCCATTCCAATTTCTTTATCAATAAAATGTGGCTATAATATGATATTGGTATTTTTGTAGCAATGCTGAAGAAAGTTGCCATCATTTTGATGATCCTGAAATGCTGAAAAATCTCAATGAAAAACATGTAAGTTTCATAAAGTAGTCAAAAAATATATCTGAGAGTGGCTTTGAGAGTAGAATTGTATATTTTATGAAATGTTTATTTTATAGTTTTTTGAATGGGAGAGTTTTTCTCTCAGCCCTTGTTTATATCTCACAGTCTCTTAATCTTTCCCTTTCTCATTAGCCATGTGCAGAAAAGCAGGACGTAAAACTCCATTTCATTTCAATTGTTAATCCTATGACAAATATAAATAAGATATCTTCAAGCCAACAGAAAGTTTATTTAATGTTTTAGGAAACATCGAATGATATACGTGAATTCCTGACATTACTAGCTGTTTGTCATACTGTAGTTCCAGAACGTCATCCTGATTCTACTACTATAACTTATCAGGCTGCTTCACCAGGTAGGTGGGAGCCGCGGTGGCTCAGTCAGTTAGACGATTGCTCACTAACCTGGAGGTTCAGGGTTCAATCCCGGCATGTGTCGAGATGATACCTTCGGGTTTTTCAACCCGGTTTCCCCTGTCAGTGATGCAGGTCGGTGGGGCAATAAACCGAGGCCCCGTGTGCTATTGGCTGTGCACGTTAAAGATCCCTCGACAGTTGGAAATTGAAAATAAGAGCAGGCTAATGCCGCTGTCCTGGCAAAATTTCCCTCATTGCACACTGCATGGAGTTTGCCCGTCCTCAATTAGCCCATATAGGTGCAGAAAAGCAGGACGTAAAACTCCATTCATTTCATTTCATTTCACCAGGTAGGTGATTTTTTTAACATTATACTTTAAAGGAATACAATCTCTTAGAATGAACAAAAAACATAAATTTGGATAATAGGAGTTTATATTCATCAGGGGACTTTCATGGTAACCTGTAATTGTATGGAAAATTACTCGGAAGAAAATGATTCATTTCGGGTCATCAGACTTTCATGCCCCAATAAGGAACCATTTGTATAAAGACAGACGTTCTAACCGACTGTGCTATAGAACCTCACAAAAATCAAGGAAACTCATATTTGTGAGCAAGTGTATCCATGATATTTTTCCTATGTAGTTTTTGTAAGAAGTTTTTTCAGATTGTATATGCGAAAAGTTCCCAGATATTTCAGGGGCCATATTCTCGAAAACTTAACTAAGATAAAATCCAGATTTTAAGAAATACAGTAATCTGATTGGATAATAAAGCTATATTTAAAATCAATTTTAGTGATTGTCCAATCAGATGACTGAAGTTTTGGAGAATAAGGCCCCCGATCAAAAAAGTGCAGCCTAAATTATAAAACCACTAGTGTTTGACATTAGTTGAAGTTAGTTATTTCTATAATAATTGTTCTGTTGATTAATATTCTAGATGAAGCAGCCCTGGTAGAAGCCGCTCGACAATTTGGATTTGTTTTTACTACACGCACACCCGATACTATTACTATAGAAGCGGTAAGGTTCCTTTAATTTATTATATATACATTATGTGGACTCTCTGAAAGGGATGTCGAGTTGACAAACCTAAATACCAAATAAACATTATTAGCTATGTGGACTCTCTGAAAGGGATGTCCAAACCTAAATACCAAATAAACATTATTAGCTGTGTGGACTCTCTGAAAGGGATGTCAAGTTGACAAACCTAAATACCAAATAAACATTATTAGCTGTGTGGACTCTCTGAAAGGGATGCAGAGTTGACAAACCTAAATACCAAATAAACATTATTAGCTATGTAGACTCTCTGAAAGGGATGTCGAGTTGACAAACCTAAATACCAAATAAACATTATTAACTATGTAGACTCTCTGAAAGGGATGTCGAGTTGACAAACCTAAATACCAAATAAATATTATAAGCTATGTGGACTCTCTGAAAGGGATGTCGAGTTGACAAACCTAAATACCAAATAAACAATATAAGCAATGTAGACTCTCTGAAAGGGATGTCGAGTTGACAAACCTAAATACCAAATAAACATTATTAGCTATGTAGACTCTCTGAAAGGGATGTCGAGTTGACAAACCTAAATACCAAATAAACATTATTAACTATGTAGACTCTCTGAAAGGGATGTCAAGTTGACAAACCTAAATACCAAATAAACATTATTAGCTATGTGGACTCTCTGAAAGGGATGTTAAGTTGACAAACCTAAATACCAAATAAACAATATAAGCTATGTGGACTCTCTGAAAGGGTGTCGAGTTGACAAACCTAAATACCAAATAAACATTATTAGCTATGTGGACTCTCTGAAAGGGATGTTAAGTTGACAAACCTAAATACCAAATAAACAATATAAGCTATGTAGACTCTCTGAAAGGGTGTCGAGTTGACAAACCTAAATACCAAATAAACATTATTAGCTGTGTAGACTCTCTGAAAGGGATGTCGAGTTGACAAACCTAAATACCAAATAAACATTATTAGCTATGTAGACTCTCTGAAAGGGATACTGAGTTGACAAACCTAAATACCTAATAAACATTATTAGCTATGTAGACTCTCTGAAAGGGATACTGAGTTGACAAACCTAAATACCAAATAAACATTATTAACTATGTAGACTCTCTGAAAGGGTGTCGAGTTGACAAACCTAAATACCAAATAAACATTATCAGCTATGTGGACTCTCTGAAAGGGATACTGAGTTGACAAACCTAAATACCTAATAAACATTATTAGCTATGTAGACTCTCTGAAAGGGATACTGAGTTGACAAACCTAAATACCTAATAAACATTATTAGCTATGTAGACTCTCTGAAAGGGATACTGAGTTGACAAACCTAAATACCTAATAAACATTATTAGCTATGTAGACTCTCTGAAAGGGATACTGAGTTGACAAACCTAAATACCTAATAAACATTATTAGCTATGTAGACTCTCTGAAAGGGATACTGAGTTGACAAACCTAAATACCAAATAAACATTATTAACTATGTAGACTCTCTGAAAGGGATGTCAAGTTGACAAACCTAAACAGCAAATAAACATTATTAACTATGTGGACTCTCTGAAAGGGATGTTAAGTTGACAAACCTAAACAGCAAATAAACATTATTAGCTATGTAGACTCTCTGAAAGGGATGTCAAGTTGACAAACCTAAATACCAAATAAACATTATTAGCTATGTAGACTCTCTGAAAGGGATACTGAGTTGACAAACCTAAATACCAAATAAACATTATTAACTATGTAGACTCTCTGAAAGGGTGTCGAGTTGACAAACCTAAATACCAAATAAACATTATTAGCTATGTAGACTCTCTGAAAGGGATACTGAGTTGACAAACCTAAATACCAAATAAACATTATTAACTATGTAGACTCTCTGAAAGGGATACTGAGTTGACAAACCTAAATACCAAATAAACATTATTAACTATGTAGACTCTCTGAAAGGGATACTGAGTTGGCAAACCTAAATACCAAATAAACATTATTAGCTATGTAGACTCTCTGAAAGGGTGTCGAGTTGACAAACCTAAATACCAAATAAACATTATTAGCTATGTAGACTCTCTTAAAGGGTGTCGAGTTGACAAACCTAAATATCAAATAAACATTATTAGCTATGTAGACTCTCTTAAAGGGTGTCGAGTTGACAAACCTAAATACCAAATAAACATCATCAGCTATGTAGACTCTCTGAAAGGGATGTCAAGTTGACAAACCTAAATACCAAATAAACATTATCAGCTATGTGGACTCTCTGAAAGGGATGTTAAGTTGACAAACCTAAACAGCAAATAAACATTATTAGCTATGTAGACTCTCTGAAAGGGATACTGAGTTGACAAACCTAAATACCAAATAAACAATATAAGCTATGTAGACTCTCTGAAAGGGATGTCAAGTTGACAAACCTAAATACCAAATAAACATTATTAGCTATGTAGACTCTCTGAAAGGGTGTCGAGTTGACAAACCTAAATACCAAATAAACATTATTAGCTATGTAGACTCTCTGAAAGGGTGTCGAGTTGACAAACCTAAATATCAAATAAACATTATTAACTATGTAGACTCTCTGAAAGGGATACTGAGTTGGCAAACCTAAATACCAAATAAACATTATTAGCTATGTAGACTCTCTGAAAGGGTGTCGAGTTGACAAACCTAAATACCAAATAAACATTATTAGCTATGTAGACTCTCTTAAAGGGTGTCGAGTTGACAAACCTAAATATCAAATAAACATTATTAGCTATGTAGACTCTCTGAAAGGGATACTGAGTTGACAAACCTAAATACCAAATAAACATCATCAGCTATGTAGACTCTCTGAAAGGGATGTTAAGTTGACAAACCTAAACAGCAAATAAACATTATTAGCTATGTAGACTCTCTGAAAGGGTTGTCGAGTTGACAAACCTAAATACCAAATAAACATTATCAGCTATGTGGACTCTCTGAAAGGGATGTTAAGTTGACAAACCTAAATACCAAATAAACATTATCAGCTATGTAGACTCTCTGAAAGGGTGTCGAGTTGACAAACCTAAACAGCAAATAAACATTATTAGCTATGTAGACTCTCTGAAAGGGATACTGAGTTGACAAACCTAAATACCAAATAAACATTATCAGCTATGTAGACTCTCTGAAAGGGTGTCGAGTTGACAAACCTAAACAGCAAATAAACATTATTAGCTATGTAGACTCTCTGAAAGGGATGTTAAGTTGACAAACCTAAATACCAAATAAACATTATTAACTATGTAGACTCTCTGAAAGGGATGTTAAGTTGACAAACCTAAATACCAAATAAACATTATTAACTATGTAGACTCTCTGAAAGGGTGTCGAGTTGACAAACCTAAATACCAAATAAACATTATTAACTATGTAGACTCTCTGAAAGGGATACTGAGTTGACAAACCTAAATACCAAATAAACATTATTAACTATGTAGACTCTCTGAAAGGGATGTCAAGTTGACAAACCTAAATACCAAATAAACATTATTAACTATGTAGACTCTCTGAAAGGGATACTGAGTTGACAAACCTAAATACCAAATAAACATTATTAACTATGTAGACTCTCTGAAAGGGTGTCGAGTTGACAAACCTAAATACCAAATAAACATTATTAGCTGTGTAGACTCTCTGAAAGGGATGTCGAGTTGACAAACCTAAATACCAAATAAACATTATTAGCTATGTAGACTCTCTGAAAGGGATACTGAGTTGACAAACCTAAATACCAAATAAACATTATTAACTATGTAGACTCTCTGAAAGGGATGTCAAGTTGACAAACCTAAATACCAAATAAACATTATCAGCTATGTGGACTCTCTGAAAGGGATGTTAAGTTGACAAACCTAAACAGCAAATAAACATTATTAGCTATGTAGACTCTCTGAAAGGGATGTCAAGTTGACAAACCTAAATACCAAATAAACATTATTAACTATGTAGACTCTCTGAAAGGGATGTAGAGTTGACAAACCTAAACACCAAATAAACATTATCAGCTATGTAGACTCTCTGAAAGGGATGTTAAGTTGACAAACCTAAACAGCAAATAAACATTATTAGCTATGTAGACTCTCTGAAAGGGATACTGAGTTGACAAACCTAAATACCAAATAAACATTATTAACTATGTAGACTCTCTGAAAGGGATGTCAAGTTGACAAACCTAAATACCAAATAAACATTATCAGCTATGTGGACTCTCTGAAAGGGATGTTAAGTTGACAAACCTAAACAGCAAATAAACATTATTAGCTATGTAGACTCTCTGAAAGGGATGTCAAGTTGACAAACCTAAATACCAAATAAACATTATTAACTATGTAGACTCTCTGAAAGGGATACTGAGTTGACAAACCTAAATACCAAATAAACAATATAAGCTATGTAGACTCTCTGAAAGGGATGTCAAGTTGACAAACCTAAATACCAAATAAACATTATTAGCTATGTAGACTCTCTGAAAGGGATACTGAGTTGACAAACCTAAATACCAAATAAACATTATTAACTATGTGGACTCTCTGAAAGGGATACTGAGTTGACAAACCTAAATACCAAATAAACAATATAAGCTATGTGGACTCTCTGAAAGGGATGCTGAGTTGATAAACCTAAATACCAAATAAATATTATTAGCTATGTGGACTCTCTTAAAGGGGATGTCGAGTTGACAAACCTAAATACCAAATAAACATTATGAGCTATGTGGACTCTCTTACTTATACTTCACTAACTTATATCATCAATTTATATTTAATTTTATTCAATTTACAGCAAGGTGAAAAAGAAACTTATGAAGTTTTAAACGTTTTAGAATTTACAAGGTATGTTTAACCCTTTGAACCCTGACGTTACTTTGGCTAAACTGTCCCAGCAATATTTCTTATGACGTTAACGTTGTATGACGTCATTTGACAACAGCCGGGTATATTTAACGTAAGGATGGGCCGGTATACCGGCTTGTCGGGTTGAAAGGGTTAAGAATTAATTTTAAATGTGAAAATAACTAAGATTGTTATTCCAAATCCCCCTTCAAGCTGAAGAAAATATTTGTGGCCAGGACCAGTGCTTTTGTAGAACAGTCTGTATTAACTGAAGCACTCTCTTTCTAATCATTTTTGGAGATATAGTGACTCAGTGAGTTAGACGCTTGCTCACTAACCTGGCATGGGTCGAGATGATATCTTTGGATTTTTCAACCTGGTTTCCCTGACAGTGATGCAGGTCGGAGGGGCTGACATGGACATAGTGTCTAGTCATTCAGATGGGACAATAAACTGAGGCCCCGTGTGCTACAGGCTGTGCACATGAAAGATCCCTTGACATTTGGAAATCGAAAACAAGAGTAGGCTAATGCTGCTGTCCTGGCAAAATTTCCCTCATTGCACATTGCATGACGTTTGCCCGTCCTTAATTAGCCCATACAGGCACAGAAAAGCAGGACTTAAAACTCCATTCATTTCCTAATCATTACATCTAATATGTGTTATTTTGTTCCAGTGATCGTAAAAGAATGTCGGTAGTATTGAGATGTCCCGATGGTAAAATAAGGTTGTATACAAAAGGCGCTGTAAGTACACATTATAGTCCTATAAAGACACTACTCACTTTAGAATCTTATTCAAAACATTAAAATACTTATATTTGTAACACAAGTTTCTACATGCTCATGCTAATTTATATATTTATGTCAATGCTTCGTTATTCTAATTCTGTCCATATGCAAATATTTTTTCTCAACTTAAGGATGAAATTTGCAGTCATATTCACATGTGAAGGTATGCATGAAACATCAGACTGGTCACTCGTATCAACCTCGGAACTAGACATGCTAGATAACCTTGTATACTGTACGGTAGTAGCCATGTTGAATAAATTATAGTTCACTAGTATCAACTTCAGAACTAGACATGCTAGATAACCTCGTACACTATACAATGGTTGCCATGTTGAATAAATTATAGTTCAACCAATCACAATTATTCTTCAGAATGTATCATCATCTTTCGTGGAAAAAACAGCCAATCAAAATCAACCTTGAAACAAGAGTTGTCTTTTCCTGCCAAATTACTGGGCATGATGGCTTTCAAACATGGTCGAGTCATTATATAGTCTCGAACAAAATGACGAAGGTTGAGTCGAATACAGACTGGTTGCAAGTAATTGATGTCCCTCCGTGTCTGTTATCCTTAAATTTTACAGACTAACAGATTACCCTAATAACTGTCTGTCAACTGGTTGTGTTTTCCTAATAACTGTCTGTCAACTGATTGTGTTTTCCTAATAACTGTCTGTCAACTGATTGTGTTTTCCTAATAACTGTCTGTCAACTGATTGTGTTTTCCTAATAACTGTCTGTCAACTGATTGTGTTTTCCTAATAACTGTCTGTCAACTGATTGTGTTTTCCTAATAACTGTCTGTCAACTGATTGTGTTTTCCTAATAACTGTCTGTCAACTGATTGTGTTTTCCTAATAACTGTCTGTCAACTGATTGTGTTTTCCTAATAACTGTCTGTCAACTGATTGTGTTTTCCTAATAACTGTTTGTCAACTGATTGTGTTTTCCTAATAACTGTCTGTCAACTGATTGTGTTTTCCTAATAACTGTCTGTCAACGGATTGTGTTTTCCTAATAACTGTCTGTCAACTGATTGTGTTTTCCTAATAACTGTCTGTCAACTGATTGTGTTTTATTATTATCTGTATTGACAGGATACAGTAATATTTGAGAGATTAGAAGAAAAACAGAATTACCGTGAACAAACATTACAGCATCTTGAAGAATTCGCATCATTAGGTAAATAATCTTATCTTACTTTTTTTTGTGACAATGTAACCAGTGCTTTAAAAAGTTTTCAAATATTTTCACACACAATACATCTTTTCAGACAACACATTTTTTCAGACAAATCTTAACTTCACAGACAACACATACCTTCACAGACAACACATCTTTACAGACAACACATAACTTTACAGATAACACAGATCTTCTCAGACAACACATAACACATACAACACATAACTTCACAGACAACACTTAAATTCACAGACAACACATATTGTCAGAGACAACACATAACTTCACTCACAACACATAACTTCACAGACAACACATATCTTCACAGACACGCACAACTTTACAGATAACACATATCTCCACAGACAACACATATCTTCACAGACAACACATATTGTCACGGACAACACATATCTTTACGAACAACATATATCTTCACAGACAACACATATCTCCACAGACAACACATATCTTCACAGACAACACATATCTTCACAGACAACACATAACTTCACAAACACATATCTTTACAGGCAACACACAACTTCACAGACAACACATATCTTTTCAGACAACACATCATCACAGACAAAATATCTTCACAGACAACACATATCTTCACAGACAACACATATCTTCACAGACAACACATCTTTACAGACAACACATAACTTTACAGATAACACAGATCTTCTCAGACAACACATAACACATACAACACATAACTTCACAGACAACACATATCTTCACAGACAACACATATTGTCACAGACAACACATATCTTCACAGACAACACATATTGTCACAGACAACACATATTGTCACAGACAACACATATTGTCACAGACAACACATATTGTCACAGACAACACATAACTTCACAGACAACACATATCTTTACAGACAACACTTATATTCACAGACAACACATAACTTCATAGACAACACATATCTTTACAGACCACACATAACTTTACAGACAACACATATCTTCACAGATAACACATAACTTCACAGACAACCCATCCATACCTTCACAGATAACACATATCTTTACAAATAACACTTAAATTCACAGACAACACATATCTTTTCAGACAACACATATTGTCAGAGACAACACATATCTTTACAGACAACACATATCTTCACAAACAACACATAACTTTACAGACAACACAACTTCAGAGACAACACATAACTTTACAGACAACACATATCTTATCAGACAACACACAGCTTTACAGACAACACACAACTTCACAGACAACACATCTTCACAGACAATACATAACTTCACTCACAACACATATCTTCACAGACAACACATAACTTCACAGACAACACATATCTTCACAGACAACACATATCTTTACAGATAACACATATCTTCAGAGACAACACATCTTCACAGACACATATTGTCACAGACAACACATAACTTCACAGACAACACATGACTTAACTGACAACACATATCTTTACAGACAACACATATCTCCACAGACAACACATATCTTTACAGACAACACATAACAACACATATCTTAACAGACAACATATAACTTTCATTTCAATTTTTAGGTTTACGTACGTTATGCTGTGCCGTAGTTGAAATATCTGATGAGTTCTATGATGAATGGAAACATACGTTTTATAAAGCCAGTACATCAATACAGAATAGAGAGAGAAAACTAGAAGAGGCTGCTGAACTGATAGAATCTGTAAGTTGAAATTGCATCCTAAATAATCTAAGTATATTTTCTACACCTATGTCTGTTCATTATGCGGCTTTTACAAGGGAAAACTTGAAAAATGCCAAATTTTTATTGAATAAGTATCTTGGGTCTGCACGAATCATGGTCCAGAACTGTCGGAACTAGATTTGAGTGAACTGGAACACTGTTTCGGACAAAGATTTTCTGTCCAAACTAGCGAGGTGGTGCAGCGGGAACAGTGACGAAATCAAGATGGCGGCGAATGTTGCAGCCGTTTTTCAATGCAGTCATAGCAGTCACTTCATGTCCAGAACCTGTCTAGAACTACTCAGATTTTAATTCCGTACAGATCTTTCCACTTCCTGTCCAGAACAATTCCAGAATGACTCGAAAGCTTGTTCGGAACAGAACATCTGGAACAGGTCAAGAACATCTGATTTAGGCAGACCCTGTGGAATAGTTCGGACTATTTTGTGTATGTCTGAGTTCTGTGTCAGAAATATTAGTGGTTTGGTCCATTTCCGCCAAGGGGCTCAACTCTTGTTAAAACCGCATGTTCTCACCGCCATTTGAACAGATCAGACGTACTTACAACCTGTCTTCAATTATTATGTAAAGATGTTAATAGTTAATCAGTTATATTAAAATATGAAAACACAACATGAAGTCTAAATATACCTTTGTGGAGCCCAAATTACCCACAGACCCCTAGATTATTGTAAGTATATTTTCAGTATCTATTATAAAAGAATGTAATATTATTTGATATTATCTGTTGTAGAATCTAAGGTTAATAGGAGCTACAGCTATAGAAGATAAACTACAAGAGGTACGGTATTCATTTCTCTTTCAACACTCTTTTATTACAGAGTTATTTATTCTCTCTGAGAGTCTAGTGTGGCACTAGGCAGGGTATGCTTACTCTTCTAGACACCTGATACCACTTTTCATTATGATATACTTACTCATGTATGATTGATATAATTCCTCACGTGAAAAGTTCATAAGCTGTTGTTTCGTCAAAATGTCCTTTTGGATTCCGAGTATCGTTTTGCGGTTCGGATCGTTAGTACTTGGTTTCTTTAATATAACTGTTTCTTAATCTTTTAAAAGTTGAGGGGTCACTTGAGTGGAGTGTTCAGGGGCCTGTTTCTCAAAAATCTCACGATCAAAATTGTGAGTATGGAATTTACCATTAGAAAATACCAAACTTACGAAAAAAAATTATCTTTGAGATTTATATTTTTTGAGAAACAGGCCCCTGAACACTTTGGATTCATGTAATCAAGTTCACAAAAACATGTTATGCAGATTTCAGATACCATTCCAATTATAACTCCCAATCGATAGTGTATTCCATTCTTTCTGTCGTGGAAAAATAGTTTGTATGTGTAGACCGAATTCAAAATAGCAGAGAAGGAAATAGAATGGTAAATTTTAAATGAAACATATTGGTTTCTAAACTTTTGAATCAAAACGGAAAAGGAACAGACGGAAAATAAAAGAGTTAATTGAATGGCACACATTAAGTTTTGAACCTTTGATTAAAGACAGAATAAGAACTCCCAATCGATAGTGTATTTTATTATTAACTTCTATTTATTATTTATAGGGGGTACCAGAAACTATAGATACACTGGCCAAGGCTGATATTAGAATTTGGGTTTTAACTGGTGATAAACAAGAGACAGCTATCAATATAGGTTAGTTGAATTTAAAGGGGACCAGTCTTCATTTTTATTGGTTGATTTGGGTCTTGAATATATTTAAGTATCCTTCAGAAGCACTAGAAATGTACGAAAATTGCAAATTTCCTTCGAATATATCTTAAATTTGACATTTCTCCTTCTATTTCTATAGATGACTTTTCTATATATTGCATAGTATCGCTAATGTGTAGTAGGGCATTATAACTTTCAAATGCTAATAATTATGGATGCACATGGATTTGAAGGCTCAAATTTCAAATGTGAGTTGTGATAACCAGTACTAAATTGCTGAACTAGAAAAGCCCCGTTTCTGAGACTTGGAAAAATCGACCCACGAAAATGAAGCCTGTGCCGCTTTAATACCTTGGAATTGTTAAAATGGATTCTCTCTGTCAGTGGTGCCAATTGAAATGGCAACATTATATAGTTGTTTAGAAGTGAATGAAATTATTTATGTCTATTGTTCCCTTCTATATGTCTGGATTAGTGAAGAAAAGTAGGATGTAAAACTCCATTTGTGTTATATTTCTATGATTTCAGGTTATGCGTGTAAATTATTAACTCAAGGAATGGATTTAGTTGTTATTAATGAACATTGTTTAGATGTAAGTCTACTTTTTCAATTTTACTGATTTTATAACTATATAAATTTTGTTTTATCAAAACATACCAGGAATATAAGCATTTAATGTAACAATTTAATATAAGTGTATCTATGTGTTGTCATCTGATGGAATGGAGATTTAATGGTTTGGCTTTTTGCACTAGATATCATTGCATTTTTCTGTCCGAAACTTATTTTTACAATGTTTGTGTTTGAAGTCAAACATATATAAGGAAGAAGGGATAAACAAATGCCTTATGTTGTCTTATATTACATAAATTTCACATAGGTAATCCTTTCCCAAATGTTTTGTTATCAATATGAATTTTTATCATGCCTTGAGGAATCTTCAGAAAGTGACAATTAAAGTTTGGTGTCTCGGACTATGTTTTTTGTGTTGTAAGCTATACGAAAGTGTCCCCAAAGCAGACTACTGTAAACGAACTGGTTCCAACTGCACGTTTTCGACACTTCCGAACATGCCGTCCTACAGTCAACAACGTGGCATGAAACTGTAGCCATCTTTCATATGTTTTTAGATGTAAAATAAATTTATTTAAAACACAGTTCTATATACATACATAGAAGTAAATGTAATTTATTAAAAGTCTGACATGTGATTAAGTGACAATGAAATTTGTGATTGTGTATTTTAGACAACAAGAGAAACTTTACTAGCTAGAAAAAGTCAGTTTGGTGAAGCTTTAGGAAAAGAAAATGATGCTGCTCTAGTTATAGACGGGCAGGTCAGTCAATTCTGATTTTTATTTTCATTTTAAAACATAAAATAATCAATCTCAATACCATAGAGGTCAAGAGTCAAGAATTGTCCAGAAACATCAAAAGAACAAACTTGATCAAATGAAAAGTTTTTGTGACCTGGTTTTTCTCCCCCAGCCATATCCGTCCAAATAGCTATCAAAGGCTGGGGAAAGAGTCAACAAGTTTCTACCTAGGTTCAATATTATTTTTATTATTATATATTCCTATCTATTTCAGACATTAAAGTATGCGTTGTTGTGTGACTGTCGGAAAGATTTTCTAGAAATAGCTTTATCTTGTAAAGCAGTCATTTGTTGTAGGTAAGTCATCATTTATTAAAAACCCTCGTTCCCAAACCCTAGTGGAAAAAGCACAATTTTTCTGACAGTCAAAAGAAAGTTTTTGACTTGATTTTTTTATAATTTTAGGCCTTCCAAGTGTCACCTCTTATTTTATTGTAAATTTACCATCCCTGATTTCGACCGGCCCACAAAACAGACAAGCCTGGAGAGGAAGTTTTTAAAGCTACTCGACCTTTTTTTGGTCTCATTTTGAAATAATTTTTAATTGTATAATTTCAGAGTATCACCACTACAGAAAGCTGAATTAGTAGAATTAGTTAAAACTAGTCAGAAAACTATAACACTAGCTATAGGAGACGGGGCGAATGATGTGGGAATGATTCAGGCTGCCCACGTTGGTGTGGGTATCAGTGGATTAGAAGGTCTACAAGCTGCATGCGCTTCAGATTACGCCATAGCACAGGTAAGATATAAATTGTTTATCTGTAAAATACTGTACACACTGACAACATTTTAGCCAACTTATTGCTGAAATGCCATGTCGTCGAAAATGTTGTCAGTGTATACAGGTCGGAAACATTCGGCAACAAGTTGCCCAACATGTTGTCAGTGTGTACAATACTAATATTGTGTTGCCCAGGTGTTTCGGAAACATGTTGTCTAACAAGTTGTCGAAAATGTTCGAAAAACCAAACTGACGTTGAAAGTATTACTGCTACTTATATTAACTTAAGAATTTTAAACTTGGTCAAAAAGAGAATCTCAAATTGTAAAACAGAATCTCTGTATAATCTGATAAATGAATAAAAATTGGACAATAAACCTAGGATCTGTTTTAAGTATGAGTAAAAAAATGCAGACTGAACTGGCGTTGTGGACCAATTATTTTTCTTGCTCACTGCAAGCCTGTCGTAATCTCAATTTGAAGCTATACAATTTCATTTCGATATACTTACTTTTATAAAGATTTCAATTTCTTATTTGTTTTTTTTTTTCAGTTCCGATTTTTAAAGAAGTTATTACTTGTTCATGGTGCGTGGAGTTATAGTCGACTGTGTAAACTGATTCTATACTCGTTTTATAAAAATATCTGTCTATATGTTATAGAGGTAGGTAGTGTTTTATTGGGGGTAGAGAGGGGGGCAGGGACTAGAGACTGGGGGGTAGGGAATAGAGACTGAGGGTAGAGATAGAGAGTTATAGTCGACTGTGTAAACTTATTCTATACTCGTTTTATAAAAATATCTGTCTATATGTTATAGAGGTAGGTAGTGTTTTATTGGGGTAGAGAGAGGGGTAGGGACTAGAGACTGGGGGGTAGAGACTGGGGGGTAGAGACTAGAGACTGGGGGTAGGGAGACTAGAGACTGGGGGTAGAGACTAGAGACTGGGGGGTAGAGACTGGAGACTGGGGGTAGGGATATCTGTCTATATGTTATAGAGGTAGGTAGTAGTTTATTGTGGGGCAAGGGGCAGCAAAAGGTGATTGGGACAGAGAGAGGGGGGTAAGGAGAGTGATAGAGAGGGAAGAGAAAAAGGTGCAAGGTCAAGGACAAAGAGAGAGAGAATTGTTGAAAGCAGAATACAATCATATTTTTGCATTACAATTTTTCAGTTCTGGTTTCAATTTGTGAATGGTTTTTCTGGTCAGATTCTGTTTGAACGATGGAGTATAGGTCTTTATAATGTAGTAAGTACAAAATAAATGTCAACAAATTCTTGAAGTGATTGTAAAAAGGTTTTCTTTACATTAAGAGTCTGCACAATTCATAGTCCAAAACTGTCGGAACTGGAATTGAGTGAACTGGAACAGTATTTCGGACAAAGATTTTCTGTCCCAACTAGCGAGGTGGTGCAGTGAGAACAGTGACGAAATCAAGATGGAGGTAAATGTTGCAACCGTTTTTCAGTGCAGTGATAGCAGTCACTTCCTGTCTAGAACCTGTCTAGAACTACTCAGATATTAGTTCCGTACAGATCTTTCCACTTTCTGTCCAGAACAATTCCAACTGTCCAGCGTGGACACTATTAGCACTGATTTTCACCATTGGTTCCAGACATTACGCTCAAATTGGTTAATGACATCGCTATCGCAATTATTCAAACATTAATATAATTTGTATTAATGTTCTTCTGACAATGAATTATTGTTTCCACAATTTGTAGATATTTACCATGGCTCCACCACTAGCTATGGGGTTGTTTGATCGTTATTGTAGTGCGGAAACTATTTTAAAAAATCCTATTTTATATAAAGACAGTCAGAAAGGGAAGTTTTTCAATGTGAAGGTAAGAGTTCGTTATTTTGACATTTTTTATAAACCCTTTTCATACATAATAAATTATCATGATGGGAATTAAGAGCCATTTCTGTATCTTGTCCATATGAGATTTCTTAGTTTTTTTTATTAATTAAATGATAAATAAACTGTTACCCTATGGCGTGTATGGTTGTATATCAGGTATTATGATAAATTTTGCAGCCAACCTGGGACCTGATATACGACCATACATGCCATAGGGTAATGGTTTATTGCTTATATTTACATTTTGAAAACATGGGATTTTTATTGGATTCAACTCAAGGTCAACAGATTTTCCGAGAACTATTTCTTTATCAAAGATTACGCCGTCATTTTGTTAGGCATATCTAAGTAAAATAACATCAAGTTAGGTCACGTGGCTAGCAGTGGCATTTATTGCGTGATAACATTAGGTCAATGAGAAAACATCTTAGCAAATGTAAATATTAAGATTTGTTTTCAGCAGAAAAATATACATTACATAATGAGCTCTTCTTATCAAATAGATTTCCCATCCTCAATTAGCCCATATAGGTTCAGAAAAGTAGGACGTAAAACTCCATTCATTTCATTTTTTATCAAATAGATTTGAGCTAAAGAACGATTATGTTCATTTCTTTGAAAGTAATTTGTTTGTACATAAATTTTTTTTTTATGAACTGTAAAACTTTCACAAATATTTTAATTTTATTTGTAGGTATTTTGGATGTGGATATTTAACTCTATTGTTCATTCTATCTTATTGTTCTGGATGACGTACGCAGCCCTACAACATGGTAAGTTCTTATATTTTCTTGTTGTGGCTCAGTGAGTTAGACACTTACTCGCTTACCTGAAGGTCCAGGGTTCAATCCCGACATGGGTCGACATGATACCAAAATTTCCCTCATTGCACACTGCATGGCGTTTGCCCGTCCTCAATTAGCCCATATAGGTGCAGAAAAGTAGGACGTAAAACTCTAATCCTTTCATTTTTTTAACTTTTCTCATCTAGAACTACATTGTTGTCTGTTATATCAGAACTTATTTGTTAATCCTTTAGATTGTTTCATATTTCATATTGGTGACAAGCAGGGTGTGCTTACTCTTCTAGACACCTGATACTACTTATCATTATTAGAGGTTGTGGTATCATTTATTGATATGCTTCCTCAAATGAAAAGTTCAATAGCTGCTACCAATGTATTCCCAATATGTTGCAGGCAGGGTATGCTAACTCTTCTAGACACCTGATACCACTTTTCATCATAAAATATTTACTCAATTATTGATATACTTCCTCAAATAAAAAGTTCATTAGCTGATACCAATGTATTGCCAATATGTTGCAATCAGGGTATGCTTTCTCTTCTAGACACCTGATACCACTATTCTTTTGAAATATTTACTCATTTATTGATATACGTCCTCAAATCAAAAGTTTATTGGCTGTTACCAATGTATTGTAAACAGGGTATACTAACTCTTCTAGACACCTGATACCACTCTTCATTATGAAATATTTATTCATTTATTGATATACTTTCTCAAATGTAATGTTCATTAGCTGCTACCGATATATTGCCAATGTGTTCACATGGATTTTAAGTTTTGTTCATGCTTGTGTTTTATTATTGTAAACTAAGGATTTATATTTCTTAACAATGATTTAGATGATTGCTTGCTAACCTGAAGGTCATTGGTTCTAAGCCAGCATGAGTCATCTCTTTCAGATTTTTCAACCTGGTTTCCCCTGTCAGTGCAGGTTGGAGGGACATCTAGTTGTTCAGACAAAATTTTATTTGTTTGTTTGTCTAGACGCTGTGCATGTCAAAAATAATTTTGAAAAGTAAATTTTTGACTGATATAATTTTAACTTATGTTTTTTACAGATATATCGTTTTCCAGTGGTAAAGTAGGAGATTATTTATTCATGGGAAATTTTGTGTATACGGTAAGATTTCTTCTATAACATTTTTTATATTTTAACATCTTTCTATCTACAATCAAATGTTTATACCAATTTTGTCAGATAAATAGGCATCCACATTTAATGTGTCTGTCAGCAACAAATTAAAATATAAATATCTGTTTGAATGATGAGATAATCACTTTTAAGAAAGGTTTGGGGATTCTGTGAAATAAGAAGTTGTTAGTTTTATGTACCGGTAATTAATATAATATGATATAATTTCAGTATGTAGTTGTGACTGTTTGTTTAAAGGCAGCATTAGAAACCAGCTCGTGGACTTGGGTAGGTATTTAATTATTTATATATTTTATAGCAGGATGGGAACTTGGGTAGGTATTTATAACTGATGGTTGACATTGTTGAATTGTGTACATTAAAACCAAAAAGAATAACATTAAATAGTTTTTTGTTATGTATCTCTACCTAAAGAAGAAAGAAACATCTATATTTTACAAGGATAACAACTTTGGTTCCATGAGGATCCTTTCTCCCAGCTGGTCCTTGGCCAAACCTCTTGGCATTGATCTTCCCCGGATTATCCGTACCCATTTACAGTTGGGTTGACTGGAATTATGAGTGAAGATGACTTATTCAAGGTCATCGGACTATCACACCCTGCTTGAGAACCGAACTCTCAAACAACAACCTTCATTTCATCGTTTCCAAACAAATGATGTCGTGTTTAAAGTTGATTATGTTTATATTTCAGCTGACTTTCATATGAAGTGTACATTCACACATCTCTGCAGTTTTCTCGCATGTTTAGTGACTTCACTCAAATGTCGCTAACCGGTTATAAAGTATATTATTTGTATTTGTAATTTCAGCTGACTCATCTAGCTATATGGGGTAGTATTGGTTGTTGGTTTTTATTCCTGATTGTCTATAGTCACGTGTTCCCTATTATTGATCTGGCACCGGAAATGGTGGGAATGGTATGTAGTCAGTTTCATTGGTCGGTTTTCATTCTCCAACTACAGAGGATGAAATTTTTATAAGCCACGTGATTATGTGATCGTATATTGCAGTCGCCCCTGTGTGTTGGTCCCTCAGTCAACATTTCTTGTGTGCACTATAGGGACTACAGTTTTCACCTGATTTTGTTGAAACAATTCTCACAGCTGTCAGTAGGCGTAAGTTACCTTGGTTGGCAAGTCCTGTTATTAATTTTTAAAGATAATGCAAAGTATAGATCAGAAAAAGGTTATTTCCACCCTTCCGATACAATCCCTTAAAGAGATGTGTTCACTAAATGTTTGATTAATAAAATTTTTGTCTTAGAACCTGGAATTTTTTTTAGCTATTCTAATCCATAATAATGTTCTAAACTCTTCCTCGAAATATAAGCCTTCAAATCCCTGTGTAGCCATAATTATGAGTGTTTGAAAGTCAAAAATACGACTCGCCGTTTAGCAAGACTATGCTTTATATAGAAAACACAAATACAGAAAATAAAAGATAAATGGTTAGGAAGGGATATAATTGAAGGGATTATGTGATTTTTGTGCAGTTCTATCTAATATCAATATAATAAGAATGTTCCTCCTTTCAGCGTTGTATTCATGTATAATTTTTGGTGTATTTTAGGATCGTTATGTTTTGGGATGTTCGTTATTTTGGTTAGGATTAATTATTATTCCATCAGCATCATTATTACGAGATTTCACCTGGAAAGTGTAAGTTTTTTTAGAAAATTTCAACAAACATTATTCGTCCTGTCTAACAAATCAGGGATGTTGATTCATAAAAATTTTCTAGTCAAGCGTGATTAGAGCTTTGAAATGTGTTATTATTATTTCCATGTATTAGCCCAATGAATTATTTACACACTCGTATCAACTTCTGAACTAGACTAGTGGCTAGATAACCTCATATATTATATGGTAGTCGCCATATTGAATAGATTATAGTTCAGCCAATCATGATCATTCTTTAGAGAGTATCGTCTTCTTTCGCAGTAAAAACAGCCAATCAAAATTAATCTCCGAACACAAGTTGTCTTTTCCTGCCCATTTACTAGGCAAGATGGCTACCTATCATGGCCTAGGTATTACATAGTCTCGAACAAAATGACGAAGGTTGAGCCGATTGTTATTTACATATTTACATCCCATTCAGAGAGTCCACATAGTTAATAATATTTTTTTGGGTTATTAGGTCTGTCAACTTTACATCTCTTTTAAACAGTCCACATAGCTAATAATGTTTTGGGTTTTTTTTTTCCAAACCTTCCATTATTGATAAAACACGAACAACATTTAACTTTTAACTTTTTTTATTTATAGAATCAAGCGTCTGTTTTTCAAGACTCAAAGACAATACGTTCAGGAAATGGAACTGGCTAATAAAGATGCCGTAATACAATCAACGTCACCTAAAAAGAAAAGGTAGGAAATGTCTATTTAAGTCTTATTGTAGGATTTCCAAGGAATACTCTATTTTTGAGTATGTTAATTGTGTAATTTCTTATTTTCTTTTACTTGAAATGTATGGTACAGGACAAAAGGGTGAAAACTTTAAAATTCCATTTTCATTTGGACTCCCATTTCATTTCATATGGACTCTATTCTGTTTCTCATTTCATTTGGTCTCCATTTCATTTAGTCCCAATTTCATTCTATTGGACACTATTTCATTTCATATGGACTCTATTCTGTTTTATTGGGACTCCATTTCATATGGACTCTATTCTGTTTCATTTGGACTGCATTTCATTTCACTTTGACTGTTTTTCAATTGGATTTAAAATGGAATCCAATTCATTTGACATCGTTTTCATTTCACTTTGATTTCATTTCATTTTGACTCTCTTTCACTTCTTTTGGTCTCCATTTCATTCCATTTTGACTCTATTTCACTTCTTTTGGTCTCCATTTCATTCCATTTTGACTCTATTTCACTTCTTTTGGTCTCCATTTCATTTCACTTTGACTCTATTTCACTTCTTTTGGTCTCCATTTCATTTCACTTTGACACTATTTCACTTCTTTTGGTCTCCATTTCATTTCACTTTGACTATTTCACTTCTTTTGGTCTCCATTTCATTTCATTTTGACTCTCTTTCACTTCTTTTGGTCTCCATTTCATATCACTTTGACTCTATTTCACTTCTTTTGGTCTCCATTTCATTCCATTTTGACTTTATTTCCTATAATTTCAGGCCAATATCAGAACGCGCGAGGTTATTGGGTTGTAGTATATTTTCACGTTCATCAGGTGGGAGAATGAATCAAACAGCAGAACAACCACGTAAGTTCTTTAACATTGATATTGTCTGGGTGCTGAATTAGTTCTAACTTTCTACGTATTGTAGCTAGCAAAATGAGCTTGTATCACAGAAGACCTTTGGGGGTGTTACGTCATAAAACTCTTAGTTTTAGTGGAATTGCTAGAACTGCAGACATTTGATTAGAAATTTGAATGGTGCTAATTGAGGCTATCAGTGTCCCCGATACACATACAAAGTTTATAAAGCCTCCTTACGATCAATAAATATTTCAATAGCATAAATATCTTTTGACAGCTCAGAGCGTTAATTCTACAAAATATCAGAATTGTTTAAACTATTTCAGCACTAAGACACAAATGTAGTTTAGAATAAAAACAATTTTAGTTTTAATAATAATAATATTTTGTAAAATAACTTTTTATTCAGTGTTGTAGGAATGAATCTAGTTCTCTGTTTTTCTAATAAATGTTATAAAATTCTGGTTTTTTTTTAAATTTTCATGTTCGTATTTTAGGTGAACCCTCTTGTAGTGTAGTCAAAACTTAAACCAAATTTACTCTTCTGGTTTTGATAGTGAGTTCGGCTCTTTCAACATTCACTTTCCAATTTTCATTTTTGTTGATTTTGAACTAACTGACTAATTTTTTCATTTTGAATCCTTAAAAGATGTTTTTTAATTTAATAATTTGGTTCCATCCTTTTTATTTTTAACAATCATTATTGAAATTCAAACAAACCAATATTGAATATTGTAAAATTTTGGGATATTAGTTCAGTTAAGTAATAGTTTGTTTCCATTCAGCAAAGCTGTAACATATTTAGGTTCATAAACTCAGCATCCCTTTCAGAGAGTCCACATAGCTAATAATGTTTATTTGATCACCCTTTGAAAGAGTCCACATAGTTAAAAATATTAGGTTGGTTTGTCAACTTGACAACTGTTCTAGAGAGTCCACATAGTTAATATTATTTATTACGGAATATTTATTATGTATATTTATATAAATTAGGCGGGACGATATACATGATATGATATAACTCGGTGAGTTGTTCTAGTCCCGGGTATCCAGTCTTTAGTTGTTGTTTTTCTTTCTTCCAGGATATTTTGATTTCAATTTTCCAACCGAATCTTGGCAGTCAGTCGCCTCCTGTTGACACCCATTTGTATCTATGGCGGCCATTGTCTAACAATAACCTCGTACGCAGATAGAAGAAAACCTTCCAAGATTATTGGGTGGAAGTAGAATACGCGATAAAAAATAGTTCCTCAGCTCATGCTAGTTACCTCCCATTACATGATATAAAACTGAATCTCACTTGACCTAAAATTTGAAAGTAGTGCGCTTTATCCGCTAGCTGCATACGAGGTTATTGTCAGGCGTAGCGAGAATGGCCGACATATTTACTAATGGTTGACATCTTGATACCATAAAGCTTTTGTTTTTAATATCAGGGGCTTTATTTGATTTAATTAAAGATGATTTTAATATTCCAGTTATCTGATTGGTCAATCATTAAAATCAATATTTATTTAATTTTATTATCCAATCAGGGGCCTTATTCTCACAAACGTAACTTAAGATGATTTTAGTATTCTAATCATCTGATTGGTCAATCACTGGAATTGATTTTAAATTTGGTTTTATCAGCCAATCAGATAACTGTATTTCTTAAAATCTGGGTGGAAAATTGAAATAAAACAACTTCTTTCAGATGTTCGAACAGTTTGGTTTAAAGTTTCAACAACACGCCTCCAAACTTCTTTAAAAACTACAAAATATTCTGACATTTCAAATTTCTTTCTTTCTATTTTCTTTCTAGTTTCTCTTCGCTTCTGTAAGTTTTCAACCAATCAAATGGTGTTTACACTCGTTAGTTACTATAGTTACTAGAAATTAGCGTTACTTTACTTCTATGGGTATTATTTGCTTGGGAGAAAAAAGTTTTGTGCCATGGCAATAGTCTTATTCTTTAAAGGGATATGTTCACCATTCGTTCGACAAATCCAATTTTAGTCTCAGAACATGTAATTTTTTACCTAAGCTAATCAGTAATAGTATTCACAAGTCTACTTCAAAATTCAAGCTTTCAAATCCATGTAAATCAATTGCTATAAACGTTTGAAAATTCGAAATATGACTCTTATTGAATTGAGACAATGTATTTTATAGAAAACACGTATACAGAAAATAAAAGATAAATATTTAGGTACGGGTTAAATTGAAAGGATTATGCGATTTTTGTGTAGTTTTAGTACTTCTGGAGGCTATTTAAATATTTATGTATATTAAAGGCCCAAATGGACCCTTGTAAAAATGCTGAACATTCCCCTTTAAAGAAAAGTAAAGTGTAGAAGTGAAGTAACATTTTATTATTTTATAGAAGAGACAATTATCAAATCACCAAGTTTATCTTTCAGTTCTGTTCTGTTTCTTTTGGCTTCTTAGTATTGATGTTGAATGTTGAATGGTCTTAAGTTTCTTGTTGTTGTCATTTTATTTACGGGAAAGGCACCAAATTATATTGTTCAACCCATTGTAATGATCTAATCGAAGGAATCCCCAATAACTTCCTGTAATAAATAGGATGCCCTTCAACACCTCCCCGCTCCCCCCTCCTCTTCAAACTAAAATGTAATAGAGAATAAGGGACTGGTGGTGGAATTTTTGTTTTTAGAGGTTTTAATCCTAAAAGCACTGACTTTACTGTCAGACTTTCTTTAGACTGAATTACTCATAAAGAAATTTTATCAATATATTTTGATATTTTAGTATATAATTTATCAGCAGTGGTTTAAACAGAATATTAAATTATATGAAAGGTAACTTGAAAGAGGAAGTGTCCACTGGCTTCACAATAACTCCTATACCAGTGGTTCCCAACCTTTTTCATACCATGGCCCAATATTCACAAAACTCCCAGAGCCTTGGCCCCCTGTGTATTTTGAAATATCATCCAAGGGGTGTTTTTGTGCCTTTTTATCATCAGGAGGCTAAAAGCATTTGACTACAAGCAACTACAGTCCATACACAGCAAAATATTGTTAATTAAGAGTTGTGCTAGACAAAAAGTAGGGAATATAGTGCTAGGGTTGTTGTCTAGTGCCTCTTCATCATCAGGAGGCCAAAAGCATTTGACTACAAACAACTACAGTCCTTACATAGTTAAATAAAATTTGGGCAAGTTATTACAAAATTATACACATCTTCATGTCCCATGGCCCCTTGACAGATATCCCATGGCCCCTTGACAAATATCCCATGGCCCCTTGACAAATATCCCATGGCCCCGTAGTTGGGAACCACTGTCCTATACCTTTAGAAATTAAACTTCTAGCCAGGGCTTTAACATTAAAATCACAGGGTTCAATTCGTTGCACTCATAGGGTCTGTACGAATCTTAGTCTAGAACTGTCGAAACTGTTGGACTGTCCAGACCAAGATTTTCTGTCCAAACTAGCGAGGTGGTGCAGTTGGAACAGTGATAACAGTCATTTCCTGTCCAGAACCTGTCTAGAACTACTCAGATATTAGTTCCGTACAGAACTTTCCACTTCCTGTCCAGAACAATTCCAGAATTATTCGAAAGTTTGTTTGGAACAGAATAACTGGAACAGGTCAAGAACATCTGATTCGTGCAGACCCAAAGTAATCTACACTGAAGAAACAGTTCAGAAAAAATAATTTTACTAAAAAAATGGACAAAGCTATAGTAATAACTTTCAAAACAAGATTATTGAGTGCAACTTTTTACTAAATAAAATCAGTTAGTTTTTAGCAAGATTTTGTACACATGACTACACAATATTCTTCAAACAAGGATTACCTCCCTTACTCTATTATTAGACATCACAGTGTAAACAAATGATGCTTACTTTTCCGGAACACTTTCACCTTCATCCCCTTCTCTCCCCTTGTTCTATGGCTCTTTGACTGGTGAGATTGTCTCATACCCATTTTAAAGCAATACAACCTCTTAGAATGAACAAAAAAATTAAGTTCTCAAACTTGGTCAATAAGAGTATAATATTCATCAACAGTGTCCAAAGTATACTTACAAATCCCCTGATGAAAAAATGCACTAATTCACTAAGTTTGAAGATTTAGATTTTTTGATCCCTCTAAGGCCGTGGTCACACATACGTACGTCAGAATTGTGTACGTTAAATGAATGCGAAACTATGCAGGTTTTATTTGATTAAGTTACGTATTCAACTGACGGGGAGAAAAAAAAACCGACGGTTGTGTACGTATGTGTGACCACGGCCTAAAAGGTTGTATTCTTTTAAAATGTTACAGGATTGTATTGTTGTAATATTGAAATAATTTATTTGAAAGTTTCTGATCCTTCCCTGATGTTTATGATTTTTAATGCTTTATTGAGATATATATTATTTGATAATAATTTGGAATGAATTAATGTCATTTTCTTCAGTTTTAACCCAACTTAGATTAAGTCCAGTTCTCAAAAACTTTTATCAGGATTATTTTTTTACTTGTCATTTGATTGGTGAATCTTTTATTATTTAGTATTTCCAACCAATTAGATTGCTACATTTTTTAAAAATTTGGTTGAACAAAAAAATTCCTGTCAACCGATTGGACAATCACTAAAATTGATTTTTATACCGCGCGATTTTAACCAATCAGATTACTGTATTTCTTATTATCGTACTTGATAAATTCAAGTATTCTACTCTTCTGATTGGTCAATTTAAATTCTATAAACCAATCGAATGACAGTATTATTCAAAATTTCTCTAAGATTTTAATTTGATAAGTTTTTGAGAATCAGACTTCATAATGAAATAATTAATTTCTGTAAATAATTCATTTTTGCATGATGTATTTATTTTCTGTTTTTAAATTTATCTTAGCGCCCTCGCCTACTCCTTCACGTAAGTTCTTTATTTCAATGTTTCACAAACCACACAGAGGCTAGGCGATATTTACAATGTCTGAAATTTCAAGTTAAAGGGGAATGTTCAGCATTTTCAATGGTCAAGTTGAATAATAATAATAATAATATCTTTATTACAAAAGGGTAGAAAATTAGGCCATACATTACCGATGAGCATCAAGATAATCCTGAATACCCAACGATAGGCCTGTCTTCGATTCTGCCCCTTATAGACAATACAACCATACACAAATAAATATATATGTAAATAGCCTTCAGAAATACTAGAACTGCACAAAAATCACAATCCTTTTATACCCGACTTTACCAGTAATATTTGACTTGATTTTAGTTAAAGGGACATGTTCAACATTCAAGACCCAAATCAACCTCTGTAAATGCTGAATATTCCCCTTTATGACTTATACATAAATATTAACTTTTGTATTATATCACAAATTACCAAAAAGGGGAAAACAATTAAAACTATATTGTCCTGTTATTTGACGTTTCGGCTTATCACCTTCCTCAGAAACACTCAAAATAGATCTTGATCACATCTTATTCAGACGCAGGGAATGCTTACTCTTCTATACACCTGATACCACTTTTCATTATGATATACTTACTCATGTATGATTGATATAATTCATCATGTGAAAAGTTTATAAGCTGTTACCTGTGTTTCGACACAATGTCTTTTTGGATTTCGAGTTTCGTTTTGCGGTTCGGATCTTTAGTACTTGGTTTCTTTATTCAGTTATTTTACTTTATGCAGTCAGTATTGAGTAAAATAACGGAATAAAATGTGATCGAGATCTATTTTAGTTGTTTCTGAAGAAGTGATAAGCCGTAACGTCAAATAACAAGACAATAATATAGTTTTACCTATTGTATCCATCGCCTAGCCTTATTGATTCATCAGCCAGTTCACTTATTGCATGCTGTTTATTTGTTTGTTGTTTGTTCAGCTTGTTTGTGCACTGTTGTCAAGATCTATTATAAGTTTTTTTACAGGACATTTCTAGTGGATGAATTGATAATTTGAATGAAATTTTGGAAAACAAACTAACAAACTTTCATATTTTTCCCTGATATTTCATGTTATATTTTTTCTATTTTAATTGAGAGTTGGATTCTAGCTTGACCTATGCCCTGGGGTTGGAATTTTTTGCTTTTACTAACAAATTACTACTGAATTATAACTAACAAAATCTAACAATCTAGAGCTTTATTCTCAAAACCTTAAGTCACAATTTTAAGACAAACAGCTATCTGATATCTTGTTTTAAGTTTGAATTGATTTTAGTTGAAAGTGGTTGTAACAACAATATATAATTGGAATTACGAAAGCACAGGCCGAGGTGAATTTTAGTGATTGAGCAATCAAATAACTAGAATAAGTTGAGATTTTGAGAATAATGCCTCCAGGATATTAATATTTATATTGTTTGAACTAGTTGTATAACCTAGGCTAGATTAACTACGGTACTAATAAAATTAACACACATTAGATTACCACTAGAGGTTTTAATATAATCAAATTATCTCCCTTTGACCACAGACTTCTTACTGTATTAACTTATTTCAAAATGAAATGATTTTAATTTAGTTAAATTAAAAAACAACAAAAAAACTTGTAGCCACAGTATTCAAGTGATATCAAGATGAAAGTATGTTTTTAAAGGGAGATAATTTGAATCTGAAATTATCTCCCTTTGACCACAAATCTTGATTAATATTTCCAGCTCTTTTTTTATAAGCTAAAATACTATCCGATTATACTTTCCCAGAGGTTTAATATCTTAGAAATAAATTGGGCAGAAAATTTGACTGTAAAATTAAATTTTTAATTAGGATTATTTATAAATTGTCATTTTCATCAATCTGAAGACATATTCTTACATTTATTTTGGTGCTGATTTTGGTTGATTTTGAATATGGAAACTCATTAGTAGGAAGTTAAACTCCTTTTCATTTCATATTTGAGAGTATAAGAATATTTTTGACTATAATAACATGTTTGATTATATTATTAGTTACAGATACATCACAATATGGTAGGATTCTGAATCGTCTGATTCTCACAAATACTTTTCTTATCTATAAAACTAAATTCAACGTCTTCTCAAAAATCTTAATATTTCATTCAATATTGTATCTCATTTTCTAATTCTCTCTCTAATTCACGTTTATATCTGGATGTTTCCTTTCTTGTTCTTGGTAGTGTTCTATTTGACGTAGGTGTGACTCTAGACAGTGTATGCTAACTCTTCTAGACACCTGATACCACTTTTCATTATTAGAGGATGTGGTGCCAGACAGAGTTTGCTAACTCTTCTAGACACCTGATACCTATTTTCATTATGAAATACTTACTCATTTATTGATATACCTTGCTGACTTTGTTCATTTGCTGATGCGAATGTTTTTGGCAATGTTTTTATGGATTTTGAGGTTCATTTTGCAGTTTGGACCATTAGAACAGTTATTTTATTGATAATGACTGCTAATATCTAAAGTTTGAAATATATTGAAGCTATGCATTGCTTTGATTAAAATCAAATTTTGTTTATTGTTTGAGGATTTCTGATCCTTTACCATGCTTTAAAACCTTCAAAAAGTTCAGGCAGGGGGTGCTTTTTTTTCACATTTAGTGAAGCATTGCTCTGATTGAAATCAAATTGTGATTTTTGTTTGAGAGAACTTTCACTATGCTGAGTGTGGCAGGGGATATTTACTTTTACTCTTTCTTTCAACTTAAATTGGTGTCTGTGATACCTGTCTCTTTTGGATAATTTGAGTATTGAATATTTAAAATTTTTGGTTGTGGTTTTGAATGAGGTAATTTTGTATATATCAGTGTAAATATGTAATTATATTATCATAAAGTTAGGTCTATATCAGGCCTTCTCAAATGGCAGCCCGCGACACCCTCAAGATTGGCCCCTTATGATTGACCCCTTCCATTAAAGCAGCTCCCCTTGCTCAGCTCTGTTTGGCTTCTAATATTTGCTTTTATCTCATGCATTTGGCCCTTTATAAAAATTAATTGAGAAGAACAGGTCTATATCATTCTTCAACAGGTTAGCCTTCAGCTCTTAAGTCCATGTTTTAATTTAACATCCAATACAAGAAGGCTACTGTAATGTGTATAGCTAATAAAGCAGGGCATGGTCACTTTCCTGAAACACTTAATGCCACTTTGCCATTGGGATTGTCAATTGATATCCCCTTTTGAATAGTCAAACTATTAAAAAAAATAATTTGAGATGTTTTAAAAATTTGTTATTTCCACCAATAAGAAAATATTTATTAGGCAATTTTTTTGTTTTATTAAATCTTGAAAGAAACCTGACTTTTGTTTTTAATTTCTGAAGAATAAATAGAAGAGTTAATTATTAAATTTATTTAAAAACTAAATATGTTATTAGAGTTATAAGTTACAGTTCTAAATCTAAAAGACGGTAAAAATGATGCGTATTTCATCCAGTTTATTTAGTTTTGCCCATTACAAGTTTTATAGATAAGAATATATTTGATTATACCACGTTAATATAATATGTTTTGATATTTTCAGATGGTTATGCTTTCTCTCAAGAAGAACATGGTGTCGTGGGACAGGTATGGTATCTTTATTTCATATTTCCAAGTCAACTTTCATATCTCACTATTGGCTTCATTATCTTGAAGTTTTAAAAAAGAGTTTATAGATTTTTGGCACCTATTGGGCAATAATAGGTGTTTATAACAGACTTTTGAAATTATATTTATAAACTTATTTTTGTGTGGGTCTTAAATATCTTTTAAAAACTCCATAAAGCCTAAAAAAAGGTGCAAATATGAAACCTTTATTACATACTTTTTGTCTAAATTTCATTGATTTTTTTCCTTTAATTTCTTGAGAGAAATGCTACTTTTTGAGGCTTGAAATTACAAAGATCTTATTTTATGAACTTGATGTTTATTGATATTTTAGGCGAGATATATACGTGCGTATGACACAAATCGAGAGAAACCAGAAGGATTATAAACAATTTACCTGAACCTTAAAGTCAGACTTTTTTATTTTTTACTTATTTCAATCTAACTGGAGTATTGATGTTGAAGTGGCTCGGGGGAACTGATAGAATGTGTGACTGGGGGAAACAGGAACAAGGAATGTGACAGGGGTCAACAGCAACAAGGAATGTGACGGGCGGAAAAAGGAACAAGGAATGTGACAGGGGTCAACAGCAACAAGGAATGTGACAGGGGTCAACAGCAGCAAGGGATTTGGCAGAAGGAATTGGATGGGGAAAGCAAAAAAGAATGTTACAAGAAATGGAAATAAGGAGTGTATGTAAAAGACTAATGAAATGCTCATTATGAAAAAAGGGTACTGAGTTGTTTCTGAATTTAAGAATTTGTAGATCAGAAAACTTCTAGAAATGTATTTAAAGGGACATGTATTATATAAGTAACATGTTTAATGGTTAGTGTATAAGTGCCATTTCTCAGAGGCTTGTTATTCCATATCACAAGACATGTCATATTTATAATTCAAAAATATGTTCAGATTAGGTCAGAAGGGGGCCAAATACAAAGGCAACAGCACCCTCCCCCACTGGCCAAATATGTGCTCTTTTTCACATGTTCATGCTCATGCTCTTTACACCACTGTTATATTTCTCTAGTGTATAAGAAGCCATATTCCCTGACCATATTACAGGTATATGTCTCATGAAAATACCCAGAATTGTCAAAATAAGAGCCTAAAAGTCAAGCTCTAACTTGTTCAGCTCCATTACTATTTTTCTCACCGTGCTTAATAATTTCACTTCATTTCATAGTTGTTGTTTGTTATATGTTTGTCATTTTGTCATCTTCTCAAAATACTACATAAAGAGCAGGCCTTCTCAAATAACTTTTGTAAAGGGCCAAATGCATTTTATGAAAAAAATATAAGAGTCAAATAGAGCTTAGCTAGCATAACGAGCAGAACGTTTTAGCCGAAGGGGTCACTCTTGAGGGGCCATTCTCGAGAGCGTTGAGGGTCGGATTTGGCACATAGGCCGCCATTTGAGAAGGCCTGATATAGAGTTTAATCTCTGATAGTTGTAGGTTTTCTCTGATTGGTAGTGGCAGGGACATGCCCCACACCCCTTCCTCGAGCTGAAAATTTTGCTATATTTTCACTTAAAAGCTCAAAATTTGAACATATTTATACCATGGCTCTTCCCTCAAAATATTTCTTTCTAGACCACTGCTGATTGGTTAATTTTATGGTAGTGAATATATATTAACCAATCGTATTCTAGCTTTCTGTCAGAACTCAGAAATGTTTTAGCTTTGATATAATTGTTAAGATTTAATGCTGACAACTCTGATTGGTTGAAGTAATATTAATTTTGATATTAACCAATCATATTCAAGCTTTCTGTCAGTAACATCGTAACAAGAAAATCGTAAATTTACAATACTAAGAATTATAATTAGTCGATGCAATTAGAGTGATTATATTAACAAAAAAGATTTTTAGTTTTCTGTCAGAAATGTCCTGGGGTCTTATTCTCGAAAACTTAACTTACAATGATTTTAGTGTCCTGGTCATCTGATTGGTCAATCACTAAAATTGATTTTAAATATAGCTTTATTATCCAATCAGATTACTGTATTTCTTAAAATCTGGATTTTATCTAAGTTAAGTTTTCGAGAATAAGGCCTGTGGTTTAGAAATAATTGTAGATTTATAATATAAAGAACTCTGATTGGATGATATTATTACAGTAAAACATATTTCAGTTTTCTGTCAGAAATGTCGATTAGAAATTTCATATTTTCATTTTCTTGATGCCTGCATTAATATTTGTTGCTTTTTAATATTTGTTTTTTTCGTCAGGGACCAAGTTATTGTGATTATTCTTTCATTTTTTTAGAAATTATTTTACTTTTTAAGTCATAATAAGTATTTAATGAAATGAACTCTCAAGAAACTGACAAGCTCATATGATATTGATGTATGGTGACATTTAAGCTCTCAGATTATTATTTGAGCTTTCAGCATGTTTTTGATCTCTCAGACTGGTTTTCATGCTCTCAGAAAGTCCTTTTGAGCTTTCAGAATGTCCTTTTGAACTCTCAGAAAGTCCTTTTGAGTGTTCAGAATGTAATATTGAGCTCTCAGAAAGTTCTTGTGAACTCTAAGAAAGTCCTTTTGAGCTTTCAGACCGGTTTTCATGCTTTCAGATAGTCCTTTGAGTTCTCAGAATATCTTTGATTTTTCAGTATCCTTTTGAGCTCATAGAATGTGTTATTGAGCTCTCAGAATGTGTTTTGAGTCTCAGAATGTTCTTTGAGCTGCAACAAAGTTTTAAGCAATCTAGCTCGGAGCTCAAAAGTACAATTTGGAATTTCAGTAGTCCACAGCTCTAAATCAGCTTTTTGAGCTCACTGTAAAATATTTACATGTAATTAATGTATATTAATCAAGCTCGTTATTTAATTATGTTGTCTCAATGTTAATTGGTTATTTTTTCATCTTTTTGTCAACAAATATTGATAGTAAGATAATTTGAGAAAGAAGGGCCCGATTTCTGATAGTATAAAACAGAATTGTCAGTTCTTTCAACTTGTGTGTGCTCATAAAACACATTATCACTGTCATATTTATTAATTTACTAACAATTATTTATCTATGTTTTATTATAAACCACTTTTTACAAAAATTATATTAATTTTCTTTTCAATTTTTACATAACAGATATTATTAATTTAACAGTAATACCAATATTTTCAATTTATTTTTATGTACAGTACCGTGCAATAAATATTCGTACAAAATGGCGGTGTGGTTACATTCGCTCTACAACCTTACATACTTGCACATCGCTTGGAAATTATTACTAGGGCGGAAAACCATCACCTATGTATCAGAAACGTTGGACTTGTCCAGGAGAGCAATTATCAAGTTTTAAGAAGCTTGTAGAACGAAGGGGGTACATATTATATACCCGAGACTAGAAAGGCAACCTATTTTTATGTACGAATATAATATATTGCACGGTACTGTAGTTCTTTATTTGCATTAGTCCACTTTTCTGAAAAGCTTAAAAATCTGATGAAAACTTTTCAAAAGTGTGGACAATTACAGCAACGTTTGCAATTATTGTATTATGAAAATTGATCAAAGTTGAAAGCACAAGAATCAGTATTTTGATCAGTAAGAATGTGGCTAGTATATTGATAGCAAGGCAGATCATGCTTCCCCTTTCAAAATAGAATAAATCTTAGTTTTTATTTGTAAATATACTTTGTATAGTAGTTGAACATTCCAAGATTTTAGTTTGTTTTTGTTGTGATTTATTTATTGTCCCACTCTAGTATTATTTTATACCCTGCTCAAATATGCCATCCTGTTTCAAAAATAATCTAATACACGGCCCTTATCTTCGAAAACTTCAAATGATTTTAGTATTCCAGTTATCTGATTGGTCAATTATTAAAATCAATTTTAAATTTAGTTTTATTATCCAAACAAATTTAGTGATTTAGTGATAAATGAATCAGATGAATGAACACTTAGATCAGGCCTTCTAAGCTAGCCTAGCGAGAATAGTGTTTTAGCTGAATGGGTCATTCTCAAGGGCGTCTAAGCCTGACTTAGATTATCTTCAGTCAAATTTTTGAAAAAAAGACCTCAGACCCAGATCTAGAAATATTTCTTTTATTTGTTTTATTCACATAAATATGAAAAGAATTGGGAAACAGGCTTTCACCTTTAAAACCCTTCTCTAGCGTTTCCATTCACTAGCCTCCCATGATCTTACCAAATTGTTATACAACATAGGTCAAGTATCCAGCCAATCAAAGGCTCAGCTCAAAGCAACTGAAAGATTGCGATATCAGCAGCTTCTGGAAGCGAACGTTAACTGGTCATTTACCATCCAACCAACCTTGACTGAAAGCTGATCAATAATAATTTTGTTAGATCATTGATAGCTAGTGGATAGGGGGTGAAAGCCGACAACGGGCCGACTCTTGAAAGCAATGGCTAGTTGAGTAATCCACAGAGGAAACACAACGTATATTCATTCAGATAATAAAACTAATTCTACTAACCTATAACAAGAAAATATAATGAAAGGTGTTGAATAAATCAGTTATGTTGTAATTAAGTTTGTGTCAGTTCTAGTCAAATATAGGGACACCCTTTTCTTTATATTGTCTTTGGGTTTCTTTCATGTTTGGTAAAGAAATACGTTTTTACTTAAATAAAGGGCTGAATTCAATTGATACGGTACACTATACAGACTGGTGTAGAAAAGTATGATGTAAAACTGTATTTCATTTCTAAGTTTTTTCTCAGTTAACCTTTATATATTTAAAAATCAATAACAGAAATCTGATTGGTCTACAACTAGAATATAACTTACTGTGCACTAATCAGATTATTGTATTCTTAAACTTCAATTTTATAAGTCAAGAACCAAATGGATTATTAATTTTTATCTGATATTAATGTTGTTGTCTTAGAAATATTCAGAAGTGCCGTAAATTAAATCAGTGCTATAAGATATGTATTTTCTATAAATTTATTCCTGCTATATAGTCAAACAGAGATATTTCGGCTCATCCGGGTACAGTCAAAACATATACAAAACCAGTCCATTATATATTTTTAAGGGTGATGTTGTAACTTGCCACACAAACAATTAATTATTAATCTAATTAAGATACTTTTATACCCTTGAAAATATAATGGACTGTTGTGTATGTTTTGACTGTACCCGGATGAACCGAAATATCTCTGTTGGACTATAGTTGTTTGTATGTACATTTAAAACATAAACACTAGTAATTTATTTTGGTAGTTGGAATAGTAGTGATCACATTTTAACATTGACAACTACATGCAGTGTGCAATGAAGGAATTATTGTAAGTTCAATGTCATAAAGTCTTTTTTGATTCCCTATCATTCTAAGGGTTTGAGCACACTACAGACAGAGCAGGGCAGGGCAGAGAGGAACAATGTGCTCCGCTGTCCTTCGTACTGTGTCGTTCCGCTTGCGATGTAAACAGCTGAGCATTTGTACATTAATGCTGCTACTAAACGCTCTACTCCGCTTGTAGTGTGCTAAAACCCCTTTATTTTGACGTGGATTGAACTGAATTTTCACCTCAGCCTGTGCTTTTGTATTTCCTATTATATATTGTTGTTACAACCACTCTCACCTAAGAGCCCAATGGTCTTAATGGTTTGAATCGTCCTCTGGTTGGCTATTTACAGATATCTTTGCCTGACTAGAATCAATGTTCGTATTTATCAATTAATATTCTTTAAAGTTTTGTTTGCATATGATGATAAATCTATGTCCTATCTTTGTTGCAATATTGTATTTTAATATTTCAATGTCTGTTTTTTTCTCAAATTGTTTTTGTCTTTTTTTAAATTTTGAATGTTATTGTGTACAATCTTGATATGAAATTAAAATGTTAAATTATTGACTTTATCAATTAAACAAAAATAGGATGTAAAACTCCATTATTGTGGTTCATTATTGGAAATGAAATGAGATGAATGGAGTTTTACGTCCTACTTTTCTGCACCTATATGAGGGCAAATGCTATGCAGTGTGCAATGAGGGAAATTTTGCCAGGACAGCAGCATTAGCCTGCTCTTGTTTTCAATTTCCAACTGCACAGCCAATAGCACACGGGACCTCAGTTTATTGTCCCATCCGAACGACTAGACGCTTTTTCCATGTCAGCCCCTCTGATCTGCATCACTGACAAGAGGAAACCGGGTTGAAAAATCCGAAGGTATCATCTCGACCCATGCCGGGATCGAATCCTTGAGCTCCAGTTTAGCGAGCAAGCGTCTAACTCACTGAGTCACTGCGGCTATTGGAGCATTAGTTCTTAAGAAATCATTTGCAAATTGTGGATGTGTTTTAATCCCAGTCTGGTTACCTCGAATAATTCAACTTCACCCGTAATTCCAGTTGTCCTAGCTGTAAATAGGTACGACAATTGGAGAGATATCAATGCCAAGAGGTTAAATCAAGGACTGGGAGAAAGGCTCCTTGTGAAATATAGAGTTCTCTGTTATGCATTTGGAAGTCCTGGAACGTGTGTTGCCACAATACAATGTTGCATTGAAATCTGTCAAGGCTGTAGTCTCTGACCTATTTGGGTAGATTTTGTCTCATAAAGTTTGATAGCACGCCATAAAAACTGACACCTACTGCGCATGTCCCATCTCACACATCTATCTAAGTGTTTCAGTTATCTGAATGGTCTTAAACCACTGTCCATTGCACAGGATAAAAGCCAGGGATGAGAATAGGAGTACGGCAAAAAGGTGGGACCACCAAACACAAAGAGAGGGGAGGAGTCTAGAGGTCAGAGCTTGCCTCGGCCCCACCTAATGACCCAGAAGACAGCTTTTCTAGAATCTTTGCATTTTGAGGCATATTTAATAGGCAATTTTCTCATATTTCAAGCCAATTTCTGAGAATTTGACCCTGCCATACATACTGAAAATATTATCACAACATATTTCCATCAATCTGAAAGAGAAAGATTTCAAGGTCAAAAAGATTGACAAAAAATCCACCCAAAAGCTGGATTTCTCATTCCCAAAAAACAAGTTTCATCATGAAATATTCAGAGCTGAGAAGTCAAAATAAAAAAAACATCAGAATTGATCTTTTTAAGACCTTTAATGTTTCTAAGACATACAAAAAATACATGAACTACATTTATACATAAACCTAACATATTGTCAGTTATTAACTAGTTCCATCTTGGTGTGAAATTTCCACCATTGTACACTGCACAGCATTGCCCTGGCATTAACACAATAGGTGCCGAAAAATAGGACGTTAACGTTAAAGTCCAATTCTATTCACGTGCTTAAATAATACTCATCTCACAAGAAAACTATCGCTTCTGGCAACTGTGAATTTGATCATTTATTAAATGGAGTCAACCCCAGTTGCTGTCAAGTAAACAAATTTTAACTTGTGCTGTTGTAATGTAATGTGGCAAATACAAAGATTTTATATAAAAGCCTGTATACCCAGTCCCATTTTCAGGACCATGAATTAAAAGAAGGCAAGCTCAGTTCCTGTGGAATTCATCAAGAATTGGTAGCAATAACTGAATATTAAACATCAAGATGGAACCAGATTTTCTAAATCTACTAAATGTATATCTTATGTAGCACTTTCAATTCTTTATTTTTCAATTTTTTTTCATTATTTAAGGTGTTTTAAGTACCCTTTGATGCTTCTTAAGCATATTTCTTTGCCCCTTCGACAAATCTTAAATCTTTGCCCTGTTGGACATTAAATCTCAATTTTGACTAAATTTGTCCTTAATTTAAAACCTGTTTAAAACCAAATAAAAATTCTTAAAATTTAAATCAAGGATTTAAAAATAAATTTTAAGACTTAAACAAAATAAGGCAAATAAAATCAAAATAAAAATGCCACAAAATAAAATGATTTAA